>OZ007591.1:244017738-245391038 GCA_963931845.1 Maratus michaelseni
GTGCCAGAAATTGAGGGAAAATGCACAGAGAAAGAAATACCGTTTGGTTTCGGAATGAATTCCGCTGATAATTAATTTCATATGAAAACTTTGGAAGACAAATTACTAATAACAACATTAGGAAGACCAATTCCTGTTACAAAAATGTCGGCTGGTGGAAGGAATTGTATGAAAACTGAAAATTTAATAGAAAAGGATAAGATAATAATGCAAAATCTGTCAAGGAATCGCTTGGGATAGGAAAAATATTCCGATTTAGACAGCTTTCCTTTTTTAAACTGATATAATTGTATGGTATTCTTTTTGATGGGATCATGAAATGTTTCCGTTTAAGGCAGGATTCCATTATAGACAAGTTATGTTTTAACAGGTTTTACTACGCAATTAGATCTACGGTTAATATCAGGAATGGTCTTGTCTGCCAAAGCGTATGGATTTCTTCTTTCGACATTAGGTGTATTACGTGATATTTTCAGAGGCACCACTGGTGATTCTTTTGAGCACCATTATTGTATTTTTAATTTGTGATACATTTCTACAATATGTAGAAGAGAAATATAGCATTAAATGTATTATTTCAAAATACAAAATAGTATCCAGTGGCCTGTTGGATTTTCAAAAATAGTTTGTAATATCTTTATTATTCTTACCATCAACCGTCACTGTGGAGATAATATATTAAGTATAAAGTATTCATCATGAAGGTTATTCAAAAAATAAAATAAAATGTTTACAATTTTTAACCATTCGGTCGTGTAAAAGCAATATGCCAATAGCTTTATATTTGTTTCCAAATATTAGTTGATGCTATACAATTTTTCAGTAAAATTTACATTTTTTTTTGTTATCTACGTATGTGCTTCTAAAAAAATACATAAAAGTTATAATTTTTTTCTACTTCTTTCCAGAAGACTGGCATCTTCGTGAAAGCAATGTAATGAGGCATTATATAAAGGGGTGCCACTGTACTAACACTATGAAGGAAATTTTTCTCAATGATATTCACCAATGTTTTCCTGGAATTTTTGTTTGAAAAGCCCTTGCTTCAGGAGGATTGGTTCGATATGCATATTTTTGAACATGGATGCGTGTGTTTGCGTGTCTTTATGTCGCGGGAAAAATATAATATTGCACGTTAAAAAATATAGTGGCATATATCTGAAATTCATCTTCGGAGAAGATCTCGTTTAAAGTCCTATTTGTTTTATAAACTTAAACAGAAAGGATGCGCAAAAATTCCAGAGAATGTTTTAAAAAGTTTAAATTAATCACAGACTATGATCTTTAATAAATTGATACTCGATGCAAACTTGACGTGCGCCATTCTCACCCTCAAACATAGGTAATTCCCCCCCCTCCCCCTATCTTCTATGTCGTATGTCGCAATCAAGTGACAAGAATTAAGAATATGCTTTCGTAGGTCGTGCGCTTAAAAAAGTATTTACTTAGGGACAATTTGGTGGTCTTTAATTTGAAATGCGACTTTTTGGAGTTTTGGTACTATAATCCTCAGCAGGCACCATGTAATATATGATAATAAAGTGGTTAATATGTTCACAAATAAAAGATTGATACATAAATCAGGCAAATCCCTTTATATTCTTTAGAATTAATGTCTATCGTTCGCAATGCACTTTTGGAAATGATCGTACAGTTCCAAAATTGCGAGCTGTTTCGGTATCACACGAAAATCCCTCGGCTTATGGATTTGAATGTCTGGATCTGAAAATAGTCCTTTTAATGCTCGAGTCACTTGCAGGAACAGAAACAAGTTCTGCTACAGCATTAACAGGTGCGACCGCAGCACCTACGGGACATAAACTGCACTCTCAAAAAAATTAATAAGTACAGGCAACAAATCGCTAGAACTCACCTGTGATTGGAGGAGATTTTTCTGGCACTTGAAGAAAATTTCGTCCTTTGACTGAAAAATTTCAGAAAATTTTGAGCTTAGGTTCGCAAATTTTTTGACTTTTCAGGGAAAAAGATGTACGTAAACATTCCGTTTCTAATACGAAAAGTACTAAGTAACAGAGCTGCCGGAACACCCTTGTGATTTGACAAAGAAACAGCTTTAGATTACAGGATTTCAAGTAATTTATAAGTTAGATTGGTCAATTTTTCATGTTTTGAAGGGGAATAGACAAATTAAACAGGAAAGATTTCGTTTTTTAACAAGTTATAATCTTTGGAAAAGTACGTGTAAATAAACGGATTGGTTTGGAAATGAGTTCCATGTCGTGCGTCGATGGCCAAATATGTCTTGGCAAATTAAAAGCCATTTGATGAGTGTTTTTCTATACCAATGATTCCAAAACTTTTATACCTCACGTTTCCCTTGAAAAAATGCGAGTAATTCACGTACCCTGTTGTTTTGTTACTTATAAGAATCACAAATAGAAATGGGCAACAGTAAAAACCACAAGTAGAGGCTAATAAACATAACTCTTATTCCATATTTGGTGCAAGTTTTACAATGAACCTATTATTGTAAGTAGTGCAGATTTTCAAAGTTTTATATTTTTTGCATTTTTGAAGTTATTTTGCTACAGTAGAGTCGTAATTCATATTCACATTCAATATGTTTTATAATTTTTATTTTGAAGCAGTCCGTCAGATGAAAATAAAATATAAAGCATTTTATCGATTTAACTAATATTCTGTTTAGGGACACATTCAGCAAACTTTATTATCATATTTTGAATAAGATGACAAGAAAGGGAGAAATATAAAGTTACAAATTTTAGACAATTTAAAATCGAACTGCAACTATGGATTCACGCGCAGTATTTATGCCGTTAATTTTACGAGAACACATTTTAATGCCATTTCTATATTTATCATTGATTTATGACTTCTTTTATTTATATATTTCGAAATAATTTATTAAATTTTTATTCACCTTTCGAGAACTTATTTGATATAAATCCGTTTTCAAGAAACATATTTTTAAATATAGAAATGAAACTGTTTATTTTACAAAACGATCATTTATTTACTTTTCAAAATATTGATATTAATGATATGAAGCTTAAGTATTTTAAAATTTGTCATGATAAAATATTTGGCGTTAGAGTTTCTTTTTTTTTTTTTTTTTTTTTTCTATAAAGCTCTTCATCAATCATGCTCTTGGTGTCGAGAACCGGTGAACGTAAATATTTACTTTCACATTGCAAATCTGATATAATGAATCATGAAACTTTTGAAAAATTTATAGTAAAAAGTATTGATTATGAATCTATATAAAATAAAGAAAAAATTAGTGCTTTGCCAATTTTGATAAAATTGTAGGTGAAAGTAGGGTAAAACCGCATACGTTATTATTAGTGTCCCCTTGAAGCCAGAATTTGCGACAGAATTTAATGTAACGACTCACTTATCCTTGCAACAAAAAAAAAGTATACATTGTTTGCCACATTTGTATTAATAAATGCTGTTCTAGAAAAAATAGAATAAACCGATCTTAGCTCGTCAGTGGTATAAGATCACATGGATATGTTAAAAGGATGGGAAAGAGTTTAGACTGTCTTTTGTAAAGAAACAAAGTATTTATTTTACAACCTTAAGTCAGGAACATAACTAAGAATATTTCAGTTAAAAGTCTAATTATTTAATATTTAAAGACAAAAGAATAGTTTTTTTCTTTACAATTTGGGAAACTGAGAAAAGAAGTTCACTATTTTATCAGCTTTGAAAAAAATCTAATCACTCTCGTTCATGTGATTTTGACTGTCTTTCCATCAAGCGTCATCGTTGGACTCTCCAAGCATTGTTTCCTAATAGCAGGTTTTATGCCACATAGGATATACAGTATCAGCGATATTTCAGACTTAGGAATACAGATACAGATGTATTATGTGAAATTTTGCTATTCCATGGAAAATCTAAAAAGAAGCCTTGTCTCTTGCATAACTCGAAAACTAAAATATTCCTCTTTTAGGTCTCATTACTTACATTCCAACATTGCACATGCGTTTTGAAAACAGAACCACAGTTCAGAGTAATTTTTACTTACAAAATCACTTGCTATTTACTGCTTATATTTCTCGGATCAAAAAATATGTTTCACACCAGAAATTTTACTTTGTATATGGTCTGATTTAATCATTAATGAAAAATATCGTACACTTTAATTCTACTAAAGAAAACAACAATACTCTTAAAGAAACCCAAATGCTGGCTGATATTCTTAAAGAATTTATTTATACTAAAAAGAAAACTTATGTTGCACCTTCAGCTGATTCTCCAGATCCTAGCCCTGAAGGAGGAGCTTCTCCTGTGGAGAACTCTCCTTCCTCATATACTATTGATAACATTAAAATTATTCCAAATTGTAATTCTAACTGTCATCAAGTACCGTATAGTAATACGAATGAAATCCAGGAAATTTTCCAAATTTGTAAGGATTTAAAAGAAATTCTCCAAATCTCTAATTATCTAAATGTATAAAATATATTACTACACAGACTAAAAAGTTTAAGAATCTTATGGAAAAATGATTGTTATTATCAATGAATTCTACTCTCTTTCCAACGAAATTAACCTCCCCAATGTTGACTAATGTCATCATTACAGAGTTACCAGATTGGGCGGTCTCAAGCCTCACATTTTTTCTTCGCCCTTTTATTTTGCTTTTTAACTTTTTATATGCTGTTTTCCACTCTCCTAACTTAAACTCTCTTTTTTGTTCTGTCTTTTCGTAAAAAACCTTCATTTTTTTAGATTGCTTTTATAGTAATGTATCTGTTAAACTAATGTATGGTCTCTTAAAGGAGCTTTTTTATGAGATGGGTATGGGTTCGTCCCTCGGTAGGTATTTGTCTGTCATGTGGATCAATGGCATTTTGTATTTTATTGTTAAACTTTCTTTTGTCTTTTCTGCATTTTAATTCTATTTTAAACTTTATTGTATTTTTTAAGTTTTTTACTACATATATATATATATATATATATATATATATTACGGCTCCCTTTTTCCTTGAAAGTCGATAACGTTTATACTGGATATTAAGTTGCTTCGCAACTAGGTGATCTATGAAGTTCACACCCTTGTTCCTTGTTCCCTATCCTACACTTTATTAAATAAAATGTTTAGTTGTAACATGTTTATTTGTTCAGAAGATTATGGTAATTTAAAAAAGTTTTGGATATATCTGTGCAGGTGAGATGTACAAGTACAAATTGTACATAGCACTGCGATTTCACAACGAATTACAAACATTTTCATCTTTATTTCATTTAATATTGTGTTTTGTTCTTTCATTTCTGTGTCTAGTTATTTAAATAATACTCTAAATTGTCTAATCTTTAATATCTTTAACAGATAACAATAGAAAAGAAGAACCAAAAAATTGGAAAATTCAGCAATAAATTTCTTAATGTTTTATGAAATACAAGAGAAAAATCATGATGACGTAACAGCCACTAGATTAGATAAAAACCAAAAATCTTATACAAAAATAACAAAAAGTGAAATACATTGTGAGAAAACACAGTGCTCATGAAAATTATGTATACAAAATATTTTCAGAAAATCGAAGTCAAGCTTAATTGTGTTAAAACTCTCACAAATTCTTCGTGATTGTATTCTGAATTTTGTAATGCTTTGTCCCTAACTCTTTATCTGAGGGTAAATTATTAAAAAAGTAAAAATGAATTCGAGAAATAACACGATTCATTGACAAGAGGTAAAGTACACTACAATAAACAATATTTACATGTAAATCGTAAATCGCAACCCATTTATTCAGTAAAAAATACAGAGCGTCTTATTCCAAGCACGGATTTTTGTTCATAACTATAAAAATAACGGAAAAAGTTTAAAAGAAAATTTCAACAGCCTTACCTTTATTTGTGTAAAATGTAACGCTATCATAAGAAGCTGGTAGAACGACCACTATTTGCATCCAAACAACGCTAAAATAGATGTGCCACGTTTTAGAATGTAGTTAGAATTACATACATTGGAAAAGTACTTTCAGTCACTAATTGAATTACAATGTTCTTGCAGCCATTTTACTTACCCATCATACGTAGTACAGGGTAAGTCTTTAAATCGTTTTGAAGATCGAAATTTTTTTTGACGGATTTACACGTTTCAGACACTGGAGATTCCGAAAAACATATTTAAAAAAAATAAAAAATTACCGTCCGTTTGTCTGCATGTCTGTGTGTGTGTGTCTGTAAACGCTCTATCTCCCGAACAAATTGAGGTAGAGACTTGAAATCTGGTACGTACTTAGTATGTAATAATCGGAAAAAGCTTATTGGATTTCAGTAACCTCGATTATCCAGAACTATTTTTTTCGGACTCTCGAAATATTCGTTCTGATTTATTTTAAGGAGTGAATATAAAAGACAATAAAAAAACAAATTTTGCATAAAGAATAAAGTCGATCAAATAATTAGTTGCCCAGATATTTGTAATTATATTTTGCACACTCTTCGATTTTTCATGACCCTGTATTTCATTCAAATTTCAATTCAAAGCTATAGACGCTTAATCCGACGCAGTAAACCGTTAGTTAATATGATTATCAATTTTGGACTTATAAGGATGTTTCTTTTACGCAATTCGGTCATAGAGCATTTACAGTTTATGACGCCATCAAGCCACGATTTTATTCGAATTGCAATGCGTTTTATAAATAGTTTACACATGTTTTATTTTCATATTTTATATTATGCATATCCATGATGGGTAAGTATTATGGTGGCCCCCAACGACTAGTTTGTAACGTTATCTGTTTCAGAATAATAATATACATCTCGTAAAAACAATATGTCTACAAAAAACTTCGTTAAAATAGTTTCATTATTGTTAAAGCTACTAAACAAAGTTCCGGGCCCAAATTGGAGTGAGGAACCTCATACTTTTGATTGAATAAGTGGATTGCGACCCCAGTCTCCTATACAAAATTATTAACTTCTTCAGTATACGCTTCCTCCCCTCAAAGTATGTACCTATAGTTTTGAGACATTGATATATTTTAATCTCCTAATAGTTGTTTAAACTTTAATTCATTAATGTTGGCATTTTTTAAGAAACTTTTATTAAACTTCGTTAAAGTAGTTTCATTATTGTTAAAGCTACTAAACAAAGTTCCGGGTCCAAATTGGAGTGAGGAACCCTATACTTCTGATTGAATAAGTGGATTGCGACCCCAGTCTCCTATACAAAATTATTAACTTCTTCAGTACACGCTTCCTCCCCTCAAAGTATGTACCTATAGTTTTGAGACATTGATACATTTTAATCTCCTAATAGTTGTTTAAACTTTAATTCATTAATGTTGACATTTTTCAAGAAACTTTTATTAAACTTCGTTAAAATAGTTTCATTATTGTTAAAGCTACTAAACAAAGTTCCTGTTCCGGGTCCAAATTGGAGTGAGGAACCCTATACTTCTGATTGAATAAGTGGATTGCGACCCCAGTCTCCTATACAAAATTATTAGCTTCTTCAGTAAACGCTTCCTCCCCTCAAAGTATGTACCTATAGTTTTGAGACATTGATACATTTTTATCTCCTAATAGTTGTTTAAACTTTAATTCATTAATGATGACATTTTTCAAGAAACGAAGTTTTTTTTTTTTAAATAGATGAAAATGTTTTCAGGTGTGAGTAATTAATTTGCAATAAATTAAACAGCATTATCTTAAAAGGATAAAGTTTGCTTAAATCCGTGCACAAACTTTGTTAAGTATTCTATTTAATTAATTGCATTCGGGATTAAGAAATATTTAATACAACTTAAAACTTTTGTATATCATTAATTTTAAATTGGAACATATTTATGTTCACAAGAATATTTCCGAAAAATAAGGAAGTTTAGGAACATTGATTACTAGAAATGTACAATATTTTCAGAACTTAATTATCAATTAATAGATTGATTTTAATTAAATTTTGATCATATGAGGGAAGCAAGTAAGAAAAATTATGCATCAAACATAGATTATGAAACACTTTCCAACACTTCCAGAATACTATAACGAAACCTCACTATGTATTAAGGTAAAAAAAAAAAAGATATCTAAATAAATAAGTGAAAAAAAACTCATAACACATTTAAACACTCAATTTCAACAATTAGCGCCCATAGTTGATAAAATATTCGAATACGTTTGAGAAGCCCTGTATATAATCTATATATTTGTATACACAGCGAATAGTTTGCTAACATTTAATTCAGCTATAAAACACATAACACATTTGAAAATGTGTTTTCAGATTTACCGGCTATAGAAAGTAACTTGAAATTTCCTGGTCAGCCCTGTATATGATCTACAGATTTTACACATACCAGATTTTAAGTGTGTATAAGATTTAAAATGCGTAAAGAACTTTTGGCCTTCACTATATGTAAATTAAGTTTTTTTTCTGGTTTCTGCAGAATAAAAATTGCAAAGTGTATTTTGATTGATAATAATTTATAAGTGCGTTTTAATAAAAAAAGAGAAAAGAAACATGGCCGATCTGCTGGAATTTATGATGCAAATACGCCCTTTACTGCAATTAGAATCATATTCTAATGCTCCACCACTTTATATACGACCATGATGATTTGATATATGATGATTTGTGGTCTTCCAGATGTGGTCTAGTCCATTAAATTTTATTGCAAGAATTTGAAAGTATCATACACGTAGTTTGTTAATTATGTAGTCTAAGTACTTCAACGCTATTTAGCAAAATAAATAAATAAATAAATAAAATAAAATAAAATAAAATAAAATAAATAAATAAATAAATAATAAAATCAAAATAAATAAATAATAAAAAAATGAATAAATAAAATAAAATAAAATAAAATAAAATAAAAAATAAAATAAAATGAATGCTAAAATAAAATACGTTTTGTAAAAAGTACATAAAAATCCGTCCTGTATTTCACTCTTTAGTAAAACGTCATTAACCAGATAGAGACGTAAATGGTAAATATACTTACAAATAATTAAGAAAAGATAAAACGTTGTATATATGTCATGCAACAAAGATTTCTTCACTTCGTTAAGCTGAAAGCACTCATGCATTTTATGTTTTAAAATATAATTAATGCTTATATTGGGCAGTGATTCTTAAAAGAAAATTAAGAGAAAAGTTTTAATGGTCCATGTTTTATTTTTAGATGCATGCATTTATTTCAGGCACTTAATGCAATTACAGTTAAGAGCTCCATTGTTTGTTCTTTTACAATTAAAGAATTATTTCAGTCTAATTTACTTCTATAAAATGTACAAGTTGCTTTAAGAAAATTACAATTATCTTAAATGCAAAATCTTTTTTTAAATTTGTGACTTTAGATATTTTTACATTACATTTGTTACAGGGAAAACTCTTGAATATTTTTTAAAAAGCTGTTTTTGAGTAAAAATATATAGGGGAAAGGTTTACACAGTGAAACAGGTTTTTTAGATAAGTTAATTAAGAGCTAAATATTTTCGACAGAAGAAGTTTTAGAAAATGAATATATAAATCAGCTTATTGGGGGTTATCAAAGTTACTTATACACATGAATAGAAATGGATAAAAGCATTTAAAAATCCCTTTAAATTCGTCTAAAAATGTAACATATCGAATACACAGTAAGGTAGCTCTGAATTTGGATGTGTTTCATCGACACATTCAACAGTCTGGTAGATGATGTGGTTGTGCTTAGATTCCTCATCAACCTTTTATTAACGGCTGCGTATAACGCTTTAATAGGTCCCTGAAAAATCGAGAAACTGGAATTTGTACCTGCTATATGATGGTCAGGTATGTAAAGGGTTTTCTATCTATGAGTGTCCATGTCTCAAAGGCATAAAAGCATATTAAAGTATTCAAATGAATTTCTGGAAGTTTATATAAACACACTTTTTTCGACTATTGGATAAAGATATTAATGACTAGGTTAATGATTAGGTTGTTTTTCTTCTGCGAAAGAAGTTTTGCTGATTGGTTACAAAAATAACTTTTATAATTTTTAACGTTTTTATGAGAATTAGAAAAATAAATGTACTGTTATTGACAGGTAAGATGATTCAGAACTAATTAAATATTGCAGTAACACGGTGCACAACATTAAAGTGGGAAATATTTCAAAATGAGATCGGTTGATATTATTGGAAAAGATTAATTGTATAACACTAAATTTCTGCTATAAGTGGAGCTTTTGAAGATACAGTAAATTTTCTAAAACTCATTTAAAGGTAAGATTTTAGTTTTATACCGATATACACCCATTTTAACATTATATTTCTTAGTCTTTTTGTATTCATTGAATCGAATTTTCAGTATGATTTGTCATGCCCTTGATATTCATTTAATTGGGAACGAACTTTATTATAAACTATCTAACCCACCCGGCGTTGCCCGAGCCCGAGATAATAATAATCTGTTCTATACGAATATGACTGAAAACTGTAAGGCTACCGAAATCAAGTCGAATGAGGTAAACCCCGTCGTAATCAAGCTCATAGAAACCTTGATTGGAAACCGCACCCTGGTGGTTGAAATTCAACTAAAATATTTAAGGCTATAGATATCAAGTCGAATGAGACAAACACCATCGCAATCGGGTCCATAGAACCAGAGATACTCCTATAGTTTCACCTTACACCGCCAGGGGGCGCAACCTGTTCTGGAAGAGGACTTTTCAGAACAGTCGACTCAACCAAATTTCCTAGTAGAATTGAAATTTAACCACGGGTAAACATTGGCAAAATAACGGAAATCGCGAAAGTGGGTTATGTAAATGATCGGTTTCGAAAGGGTTATTGTAGATATTTTTTAAAACTCAACGGTGCATTTTGAAGAAAATGAGCGTGTCTATGATGTGGAGTCTACTGTTTGCCCGTATTCGCATTTCCCGAATCAATACCGATTTTTAAACCTGGGCCGAAAAACGAAAATCGCGTGAGTAAGTTTTGGAAAAGATTTTTTTTCAACGGGTTAAAATTAAAGTTTTTCAAAACGAATACCAGATTTTAAAAAGCAAAGCGATGTAGATTATGGACGGTGTTTTTAGTTTTTCGTATCTTGTTTATAAATATCGATTCGAATTTTTAAAGATAGGAGAAATAGTTAAAAAAGCAAAATTGACTTAAGGTAAAAAACGTTTTCGAAAGGGTTAACGTATTTTTTTTAAACTAAAGGCCTGAACTCGATAGACCGTAGATGTCTTTAGGTGTGTTTGTTTCTTGTTTGGTCATTTTAGAGAACCGATGCCAGATTTTATATATCGGCGAAAATCGGAATTCGCAAAAGTGAGTCCTGCGCGCGAAGTGTACTTTCGTACTTTTCGGTTACTTTTCGTACTTTTCCAAAACAAATACGGATATCGAAAAAGGAATAAATGTAGATATTATCTGGTATTTTTAGTTTTTCGTACCTAGCTTTGAACAGCCGATGCAAATTTTTAAAAATATCCAAAATTGCAAAAATCGTGAAACGCCATACAGAAAATATAGTTTTTTGAAGGGTTAACTTTCGTACCTTTAAAAACCAAAGATGGCTTCTAAAAGGGCAAATTCAGTTCTTTAATTTGGTGACCTTTGTTTTTTTGTATCTCTTGTAGTCCGGTGGATGCAAGGCTCGGAAAACGGGAGAAACTAAAAAACATAAATTGGATGCTTCTTGATTATTTTTTTGAAAGGGTTAAATGTGAAATTTTTTGGAACCAATGGGATCGTTCGAGACGTAAAAGTACGTTCTTTGAGCATAAGTTGATGTTTTTTCCCTAATTTTAGCCATTCGCCCATGGCGAATTTAGAAAAAAAACATAACAAGAAACGGGTTGACTCGTGCTTTGTGTTTCTATTAACGTAGGTACGAATAAAGGGCTTCTGAGCATGCGCGCACGGATTTCGGAAGAGTGATTTTTTATTTCTGATCTTTTATCAGTTTTTAATTAATAACTACCCTAATTTTCAAAATATTAAAATTCTGAGGCTCAGGTGCACGAGGAGAGGGTTTGGACTACCTAAATCTAAATTTGCAGGATTCTAGGTGGGCTAGATTTTTCTAGCCATCGCAGACAAACACACACACACACACACACAGAGCGAAACTTACTTTTATTAGTATAGATTAGTTGTATTTATTGATATAAAATGCAAATGTTCATTATCTGTATTTACCATTGAGTACATTAAATATTGGACTTTTGATTATGGATTTGTACTTAGTAGAGTTAAAAATGCATACTGTGACTCTGCCGTTCAAATCGTAAAATGAAATAAAAAATATCATTAAATTATTATTTTTTATTGTATTATAACTAATAATCAAAGACATTTATTCATTATAACTATGTAGTTATTTATGTATTAAAAAGTTTAAAAATTGAGATCAACATTTATTGCACAATAAGTTTCAAAATTTTTAATGTTTGGCTTTCAAATTAATCGAAACAAATTGTCAAAATATTTACTTTTTAAGACAATAGTGTATTTATTCTTATAAAAAATAACTAGCTACATTTAATTTACAATTATTATTATTTCAGAAGAAATTTATAAATGGAGTATGTATATATTAATGTATAGTTTTACAATATAAATTATGACGATATTCAATAGGTTATGAATGTTTAAGTGATCTTAATGCAATTAATTATTCACGATTAAAGAAATTATTTAAAACGGAAAATAACTGAGAGCGATGCGTGGATGCGGTGCCCTATTATCAACAGGGCATGGAGGCATTTTACTTGTGCCCACAGATATCAGGGGCTCAAAACGTTTCTGGTCTCAAGTAGTAGTTTGTGGCAAACCAAAGATCTTTTTACAGCACACTTAAAATTTTTTCACGGCCTGGCGATCGAAAACCCTTGCTGTAAAATGTTCTGATAAAAACCAAACATAGCATTACTTACATACATAAATTAGTAGCATGCATAATAACATACAGGGTGATTATAAAAAAACCATCCCGATATATGAGTCCATAACTGTCATACTGTTCACAGTAATTGAATGAAACTTTGGTTTAAAGTATTTTGAGGTATGCGCTCAAGAATCATATGAAAGGCAACAGTTAAATTCTAACAGTTACGATTACAGTGACAAAATTTCGAAAATTTCAAATGGCAACACCTACTTTTTTATTGGAATGTGATCTTCATAGTGAAAAACCATAAAAAGCGTTGGAACGGTACTTGTAGCACGAAAATCGTCGGCACTAGACAGACTAAGAAGAATTGTGGAAACAACCAATAAGGACAGAGAAGCAACAGAAAACAAAACATTTTGTTGTCTTTCATACATTTTCCATTTTACACACGACGACACTTTACATGCGGCAGATGGTGGATAGCACTGAACAATAAAATGTTTTACTTACTACGTACCAACGCTTTTTATGGTTTTTCACTACGAAGATCACATTCCAATAAAAAAAGTAGGTGTTGCCATTTGAAATTTTCGAAATTTTGTCACTGTAACCGTAACTGTTAGAATTTAACTGTTGTTTTTCACGTGATTCTTGAGCGCATACCTCAAAATAATTTAGGCCAGAATTTCATTCAGTTTCTGTGAACGGTATGACAGTTATGGGTTCATATATTGGGATAGTTTTTTTATAATCATTCTGTATACAGGGTGCTCGAAATTTATCTTTACAACTTTTACCCTTCATAACACAGTAGGTGCAGGAACTGGTGCAACGCTGTGTATCATTGTTGGTGACAACCCCAAATGTCTGGAGTCCGCACGAACGGATTTTGTTGGAAACTTAGTCGAATACTTTCGTATATTATTATTCCGTATACTATTATTAGAGCTTAGCCGACCAGCGCTGTTTTTATGCAGAACATAACGGGTATCCATAAACTTCCTGTGCCACTCGCGATTTGAGGGTCTAGATTGTGGGTTTCGTCTGCATTTTGTTCCGACTTTGTCTGTATGAATCAGAACACCACTGTGCATTTTCCTGTCGAGTGGTCATCACCAGTTCTGGGTCTTACTGGGTCATATCTAAAAGTAACAAACAACCTTTTTAGTACAAATAAAACTTTGTGAGTTGCTGTTACGTGCGCGCAAAAGCGTACTTCGCTATATTTTTTCGCTTAGGTTTTATGGAGGGTCAAAGCTGTAAAGAAAGTTTTGGAACACATTCTATTTATAAATACAGGTCGTCCTTTCTTATTCACTAAAACGTTCATTACTAAACCGTTAGTTATAGAGGTTTAGTTCCAGCTGTAAACATGTTTCAAATGTTGTTCTTTTTCATGCAAACGCAAAGATTTCATAGTAAAATCAAAATTATCGAAACTCGGTAAGTATTGGTCATAGAAGAATAGAATTTTTATTATTTTACTTGTGTGGCATGGATAAAGTGTTTTAAAAATATGCGTATAATTATAACGCATAATAATTAAAATTTTGTCACTGTTTGAAAGTAACTAGTTGACATAAGTGGATTTTTATATGATAAAGAATAACATTTGAAACAATTTTTAAATTAAAACTAAACCTCTAAAATTAACGGTTTAGGAATTAGCTAAAGATCCACGAAAATGAGAAGTACTCTGCATGCAATAGCATGCAGGGTGCCCCTTCTTTTAATGCATAAATTGTTTGGAATTATTTGATATTTGTTCCGGGAAGTTTGAAATCTCCACAATTTCTTGTTATTATGAAGCAAGCGATACTGTAGTAATATAATTACGAGAATAGTCGATCTAATTCCGACTTTATATATTTTTACAAAGATGGTATCCTCTTATAGCAAAATATCTCAAGTGCATTTCGTAAAAATACCTGTTTCGTGCCCGTCTAAATTTTAAATGTAAATAATGATATATTTCAGATGTTTTATTTAAATATAAAAAGTTTTTAATCCCTTTTACAAAAAATGCTTATGTTAGATAAAGTTTTATATTTCTTGTCCACATTGAAATTTTATTTATTTTTTACGGCGGTCAAAATAGACAAGCCACGATACTCCACCATTCTTGGCTGTCACGTAATCAAGATAGCTTGGTTTCTACTATTTGTCGAACTGCCGTACGTTCAAGGTAGTTTGAAAAGCAGCCGAGATTGGTAGAGTGCCACAACCTGTCTCTTTTGTTGTCTGCGCCTTTCACACAAGAAACACGAGAAAGTTACAAAAAAGTGATCATTTACTTTAAACTTTTAAATATAACAATTTTTTTAATTAAACGCAATCTAAGTTTGCTAAGACAGTTTTAAGTATTTGATATTTCGTATTAGCTAATTAATTCATGACTTTCAACGAATTTAAAATCAATGTAAATAACCTCACATACTTGAAATTTGTTATGAAAGTAACATTTTTAAAAAGAATTAGAGAACACTACACTTTTCAATAAAACATACGCCTTAGTATTTCCAATTGGAAACATTGGCGTGTTAAAAGGTTAATCATATATAGTATTTTTAATGCTACCTGTGTTAAAAATTAAAATTACACTTAATGAGTTTTATTACTTAAAATATGATAAAATCATAAAAAAGATGTTAAACTACATTAATATTATTCAATGCCAAATTCAATGTCATATTATTTAATGTAGTTTAATACCTTTTTTATAATTTTATCATATTTCATCTACTTGTGTTAATTTAAGTTTAAAATGATTTTAGAGATTTTTTGGTAAAAATAATACTTTATGTCGTTTCTAATATAAAGGACTTTTTTCTATGGAATATATCTTAAATATACTGGTGTCCAAACTTTAAGCAACAAACACAAAATGTTTATTTTGTTATTTGTGAGTATTAAAAAAAAAGTGATAAAAATATCAGTTGTAGCAAATAGGTACTATCCTTACAACAAAGCCAGTCGATGGGACGTTCCTTTCACGTCACAAAGGACCACAAGTGTCACAATCACTACGGTGAACCAAAATGGGATATTTTTCATTTGTCTCATCCATTAGGCCGCCTCATTATTATTCTCAAGTTGTTTTGTTCGTCGTTATTTATGGTGATGTGTCCGTTGTATCGTAATCATTATGATTTACTTTAAATAAACAATTGATTAATTATATTAATAATTTATTAACAACCACATTGAATATACGGCTCGTGAGAGCGAGCATCCCTCTTCACCCGACATAACAACATTCCATCAGTTAATGGGTTACAGTTATATGTTAGCAGTGGAAGTTGAAGTACATATCTTAGTTGAAGTTACAGTATAAATATTTATGAGACAAACATATCACATTCCTCTTTTAATTATAATTATCTCTACTTTATACATATAAACATTCTAAAGGTGATAAATCAATAACATACATAGTCATTCAAGTATTAGGGTCGTTTTATAATACGACCTGTTCGGCTGCTGACATTGCTTTGTTCATTTACTTTAGCAGATATTGGTTTAGCGGTGACATTATTAAAAGAAGTTTTACTGTCTGGGAGATAATCAAGTCTGTCATCAAAATACTGATGAGAAGCTTTAGATAGTTTTAAGAACTTTCTATTTCTTGTGAAAATCCTTCCAGAATTTGTTTTGATTTTATACGACCTGGGGTTTTCTGTTTTACATAATACAATAGCAGGTTCTCATAATTTAGTTTTAACATTTTGAACAGTAATTCTATCCCCCTGTTTAAGCTCTTTCAAAGTTTTACTACCTTTATCATAATAATATTTTTGTTTTTGCTGTCTCCTTAATAATTCTATGTTAACATCTTTAAAAAGTTCAGGGTTAAGAAATTTGTTATTTATTGGTAACTTTGTCCGCAATCTCCTGTTAAACATTAGTTGAGCAGGAGATAATCCTAATCCTGAAATCGGTGTATTACGGTATTCCAGTAAACCTATTGAGGGCCTACGGTTATCTTCAAAAGCTTTTTTAAAAATCGCTTTGCATATTCCAACTGCCTTTTCCACCATTCCATTGCTTTGTGGATAGTAGGGACTTGTAAATATTACTTCAATATCCCATCCCTTCCCAAAACTTTCAAGCTCATAACTGTTAAATGGGACATTATCACATATAATAATTTCTGGTATCCCAAATCTGGAAAAAATTTCTTCTAATTTAATAATAATTTCTACAATTGTTTTAGTTTGTATGGACACAACCTCGATCCATTTTGAATAGTAGTCAATTAATACTAAATAATTAGCATTCCGAAAGAACATTATATCTATACCAATTGTCTGAAAAGGACGGGTTGGTACTTCGTGAGGTATAAGTAGAGTTGCAAAGGCTAGAAAAAACCCGGTTTAAACCTGGGAATAAACCGGGTTTTTTGGGAATAAACCGGGTCTTTTGGGAATAAACATGTGAATAAACCGGGTCTATTGGAAATAAACCCGGGAATAAACCGGTTCTTTGCAACTCTAGGTATAAGTGGTTCTTTGCACTGAGATTTTTGAAATTTTTCACAAATGCTACATTTAGATATGATGTTTTCGATATCACGATTAATGCCTGGCCAATACATTAGCTCTCTAGCACTACTTTTACACTTTTGCATACCCAGATGGGATTCATGTATCAAAAACAACATATTGTAAAGAACTTACTTTCAGATAACTTATTTATCAGTGTAAAGAACTCTTTCACAGAACTTATTTTCTCCAGGCCACCGATAGATGGCAGTACTCGTCCAATAAGAGATGAAATTGAACTGTTTTGCTAAAGAAGAATCTGAGAGCGTTAGTTAGCGGTCGGAGTCTGATGTGTGCTAGTGAAGAGATGTGTAGTTCCGAGTGATGAAACTAAAACAAATCATTGTTACTACGAATATTTTACTTTTTCGTCTGTGTTGTCAATTGTGTTTGTAAGTGTGTAAATAAAGTTAAAAAAATGACCAGACGGCCTTTTACCTAGTGATGCGTCTACACATAAAATGTACGTCTTCGATCTTCGGCTTTACAAGCTTATTTGGTGGCAGTCCGGTGCGATACCTAGGTGATATAACCAGTGTTACTCTCTAAAAAGAAGCAAGTTCGTCTATATGAAGCGAGTAAGCCAGTTCCAATTTTTTTTGTATTTTTTTTAGTACCTTGAATTGAATCTATTATCGATTATAAAATTTCTTTTTAATCTGGATTAATTTGATTCATTTATTTTGCTTTCGTAAATTAATTTCAGACTTTAGTAAAAGTTGTGAGTTAATTGGGGCAAATATTCAGGTACTGAAATATACTGGACTTATTCCCATCAAATAAAATTAATCAGAATATTGAAAAGTTATTAAATAGTTTTCTTGATAAAAGGTGTGAATTCCGAATTCGTAAGCTATTTTATCTTAGAAAATATTAATAATTGTTCTTATATTAGATTTGAAGAATAAATAATACACTTTATTTATTTTTTGTTGGGGATAATTATGATGTCATAATTCTTTTGAATTAAAATGGTTTAAAATGTAAAATGGTATCATTTCATTCTTGGAAGGAAATAGAATAAAATTTCCAATCTTACCAATTTGCCATTTGGATAAATGCCAAAATTATAAAGCGCTGGTTTATTCTGTTTTATTTTAGAGTATTTCTTTATTTGGTTATTTGTTTATTCTAAATATAGAATAAATGATTTTTTGTTCTTAGATTTTATTTCTGATTCGAAAATGATCAGATTTGATATTTGTTTTGTTGTTGTTAAAGGGTAAAGGTATTATACGACCACGAACAGAAGGCGAGTGAGACGTCAAAGTCACGTGGTGCCAGACGGGTCTATTTGACTGATTTAGCGAAAGAAGGAGGATTGAGAGAAGAAACTTCAGGACTAAGTTATTTGAACTCGGATTACCATATCTGGCTAGTTAGCGCCTTTTGATGTAGAATGAAAATAAGATTACATTTATATGTGTTATACAAGAATACAAATTCGAAATTCTTTACTATCGTGATATGGTAAAAAATGCTTGGAAAATAGGAAGTAGTGAATTTTTATTGGGTGAATTCATTGTTGAGAAAAATTTTTGTTAGGGTATTTTAGGTAAGGAGAGTTTTTACACAGTGAGAGACCTTGTGAATTAAATATACAAGCTAATCCATAAGCAATAAATAAAAATTTTCAGTAAAATGTGCTTTTTTATCCAAGATACTTTTCGCATAATGTTATATTATATATATATATATTTTTTCAAATAAAAGTTTGAAAACTTTTTCACACACCGAAACTTTAAAAGTATTTGAATATTATGTATTATTAAATATTAAGTTGCGATGAAGATATGTTCCGGTGTTATATGAAATATTCATGATATTTTGGTCAGAGTAAGATCTCTCGGCTAAATCATATTCTAAAAAAATCCCTGACGGTTCGACCTACAGGCAGAGGTAGATTTCGAAGACGCAGACCGTGGGGCGCCTGTTTGTTGGGAATTGTGGAAGAAATGACCTTTCTGCAATGATGCAGCATTTGGAAACGCCCACTTCGAAACCTAACTTGTTTGCATGTGGAGACGGCAAGGATTTTTTTTTTTTTTTTGCTATAAGGGTTGGTCCTATAAAAAAACTTGTCACTATAAAAGTTTTAGATAATATTAAGAGGATTTATAATAAATTTAAGCGGATTTGATATCTTCTGAATTGATGAAGTTATGAATTTTTTTCTTCTAACCCCCCCCCCCCCCACTCTTTCCCCTCCCCCTTGGAGCCATTTCATGCCCCTTGACTTTATGTATCAGTTTGGAAGAGATTTGTGCAGAATTATGGGAGTTATCGTGTCCATAAAAAAGTGACATAGATAGATAGATAGATAAAGTTTTAAACTGGGGTGGTTTTGGGTTCTGGGAGTCATAATCGGCGTAGATCTGCAAAAATATTTCGAAAATTCCAACTTAGGTGAAAATGTAATAGGTAGTATTTCTTACGAAATCTACCTAAAAGATTGTTTTCATAAATTATTTTCTCAGAATATTTTAACTAGATTTTATATACACTTATATTAAAATACAAAAATGCGATACCTGAAAACATTGCCCCACCAGTGGCTGAGAGGTTCTGCTCTCAAAGTTGGTAGACAGGAGGTGCTGCATTCAAACCCCTGTCACGATCGTCGGTCTAACCGTTTGGAGTTTTCCGTAGTTTTCTTCGAACCTTGCGTAAATACGGGTTAGGATCCCTTAGAAAAACCTCCACGGAGGGCTTGCTCCTCCCCGGCCTACATCCCTAGCGCAGATAATCGGCCGTAACAAATAACCAACCAATCAACCTAGAAACATTGTCAAAACGAGTATTTCAATATAATTTAAATTAATTTTGCATAAACCATATAGGTTCAGGGATCGATGCAGTTTTTTTAGGGGGGGGGGGAGTGGGTTTATTTTGTGAAAGGTAAGTTATTTTTGTGATATATTTTGTGAAATTTGTTATATCTTTGTGGAAAATAACATTTTGTTACGAAACATGCAATCCAGCTACTCAAATTCAAACCAAGCATTTTTTAATAATAACTTCTTTAAATCTTCTGCCAGTGTTGACGCTCCTGTGCTTTCTGAATCGGAATGGAAAGAGACGAAGATTTTGCTTCATTTTCAAAAAAATTAAGCACATTATCAACAATGTTACGTTCATCCGAACGCAAAGTTTTCCCTTTACGAGACATTTTGTGTTGTTCTGAAAAGAACAGTTTAAATAGAGAATAATGATAATAATAATCAAGAGCGCTGAGAATATAACAACAACAACCTTCTAGGACAAAAGAAATTATATCAGTGAAGGAGAAGACAGACGAGAAACAGAGAGGGAAATGTATATCGCCAAAAGCAGGAACGCTCGAATATGTTACAACCCTAAATACTTGCTCTTCCACTGTCCTAACCTTTGAGAAAATGAACTCTTCTTCCAAGCGGCGATCTCACCCGCCTTCTGGTTGCGGTCGCATAATAACAAACCGAGTTAAAAACTGAAACAGTAATAATTCTGTTTTGTTTGTTAGATTTATGTAAAAAGAAAATAAAAACTTGATGAAGTATTAAGTAAGCAGAAAAGTGTTATTTTCATTTGCAAAAGAACTTGAGTTGAATATTTTAACATTTATTCTTTTTATGTAAAAAAAAAAAAAAAAAAAAAAAAAAAAAGTTTCTTGGATTATTTTAAATATTTTTTTTTCTTTTTTTTTTTTTTTTTTTTGCGAGTAATTGGTTATGCTTGTATAAAAGGTTTGAGAATTAAGAAAAATTCTCGTATTTACGTGGTTTTCATTGGTTTAATTTTAATTGCGTAATTTAATTATTGATTTGAAATAATTTTGTTTATTGAACATAAAGTACAGTTGTGTATTTTGAGAGTTTAAAAATATTCTTTTATCTATCTGAATCGTATTTTTGTGATAATTACATATGCTTATTTAATTTGTTTAAAATATTTGCGTAGTGTTTAATTTACTAAGAATTTTGGGTAAAACGTTATATTGTTCAATTTTCTTACGTGGTTAAGATTTTAATTTGTTTTAAAAAATAATAATAATAATAATAGGTCTAAGCAGAGGATTTAATAGAAGTGGAATTTAGAATTGCTTTATTAATTGAAAATTATTCTATCTGCTTGAAATCTTTGTTGTTAGTTTTAAATAAGGGAGACTTGGGTGTACTATAATTAGAAATTAAGCATTCTGATTTTGTTTAGTTTAGTCAAAAATTGCGATGGCCTTTTTAGCAAAAGCTAGAAAGACAGATTTATTAGAAATTTGTGATGAATTAGCGTTGAAGATTGATCCTGTGAGGACGATTCCAGAAATTAAAAAACTGATTTTAGAAAGTGAAGTTTACAAGGAAGAAGAGGTTAAAATCATGCTAGACCGAGTAATAGAAGATAGGAAAGCGCAAGAAGAGAGAGAGAAAAAGGAGAAAGAAAGAGAAGAAAGAATTCGGCAAGAAGAGAAAGAAAGAGAAGAAAGAATTCGACAAGAAGAGAAAGAAAGAGAAGAAAGAATTCGACAAGAAGAAAGGGAAGAACGTATGGCTAGGGAGGCTCAAGAACATGAACTGCAGTTAAAGAAACTCGAGCAATCGCAAAGAACTTCTACACAGAACGACGGTTCGGAAAGAAAGGCTGATGTCGGACCTAAGATACAGTTGGCACAAATTGTTCCAAAATTCGACGAAAAATCTGATGAGATGGGTCTCTTTTTAATTAATTTTGAGAGAAGAGCAGAGATGGCTAAAGTTTCGAAGACTGATTGGGTTGCATACTTATTAGCTGTTTTGCCCACAGAAATTACGAACATGTTAGCCAGGGAATCTCCCGAAGATGCGATTAACTATGACTTCGTTAAAAGTCTTATCTTAGAAAGATATAAGTTGAATAGCGAGAAATTAAAGCAATGTTTTTATCGGCATCATAAAACGCCAGAAAAGTCTTGGAGGAATTATGCGCAAGAACTCACTAGTTATTTTAACGCTTGGATTACAGAATTAGGTATTGAAAAGTTTGATGAACTTAAAAATCTAATTATTACAGAACAGTTAAAGTTTCGAGTCCCTGCGGAAACAAAAGAACATTTTCTTGATAATTGGTTAAATTTTGTGTCGCCTTTAGATTTGGCTAAGAAATTGGATGACTATGAAAGTATCAAAGATAGTTTAAAAAAGAAAGAACTTCTGAAAAAGAACACGTTTAATTCTCGACCCCAGTTTAAGAATTCAAATAACTTTGACTACAAGAAAGAAGGTAAGGATAATAAGCCAAAATTTCAAATTAAATCAGAATCATTTTCCGGGAACCATAAAGAAAGAGAATTTGATAAGAGGAAAACATTACGTTGTTACGAATGTGGATCAAGCAATCATCTTCGTCCTCAATGCGATAAACTTAAGAAATCCACAGAAATCATTTCTCATGTTAAGGTTGGAGTTGGACAAGATTCTTCGATAACGCCTTATCTTAGTGTGGGGAAAGTAAACGGCATACAAATGGAAATTTTGAGAGATACAGGTGCGACAATAGATTTAGTTGCACAAAGGTATGTCAAACCACATATGTATCTGAATGAAAAAGTGTGGGTTCGGGTGCCCTTACACGATGGTCTATTCTGTTTATTTTTCGCAGAAATTGAATTAGACTGTGAAATGGGGCATGTGATAACTAAAGCTGCTGTCTCTAGAGACTCTGTAGATTTAGGAAGATATTTATTAGGAAATAAAACAGCTGCTTTATTCGAGCATTGTAAGAAAGAGAAGGCAGTGAAAGAGCATATGATTAATGCTGTTCAAACCAGAGCTCAGAAGAAAATTCTGGAAGCAGAGAAGGTTTCTCTTGAAGAACCTGAAATGCACGAAATTTCTGATGAAACTTCTGCAAAGAATCATAGCAATAATATAGAAAATGAAAACAAAAAAATGGATGCGAAAAAAAACAAAGATCAATCTGAAGAAGAGAAGTTGGAAATAAAAAAAGACTCAATTTTGCCAGTATGTCAAACTGTCTCAGTACAAGAGCTTATAACAACTTCTCCTAAGACATTTTCCGAAGAACAAAAGAAGAGCAAATATCTAAAACCTCTTATTGAAGAAGCTAAAAAGAAAAATACCAAAGATAGCAAATTTATTTTGGAGAAAAATATGCTTTTTTATAGAAGGAAAGATAGGAATGGTACTGAAAGAAAATTATTAGTTGTCCCAGAAAGATTTCGTGAGCAGTTAGAAGAATTTTGTCATGAAACGGTTGCAAGCGTTTTGGGTGTAGCTAAAACTAAAGATGCTTTGTTTAATACCTTTTATTGGCCAAATTGCTTTAAATATATCAAAAATTATATTCGCAAGGCATGTGCTGAGAACTTTATGGTTGTGTCTTCTGTAGTTTCCTGGGATACTTGTTGCAATGAGCTTACAGACATTTATATGCTTCTATTAAAGGATCAAAGTAGATGGGTAAAGGTAATTGCTTATAAGTGTCTTGGTCCCTTCAGTTCTACATTTGCTGAGCCATCTAAAACCGGTTTATATTATAGTGAAGGAAAATTAGTCGTTTGTGATGTTCCAAACTCTCCTCCAGCACAAAATTCTCCAAATGGCAGAACTGAAACTGTTCAACAAAGTGCTGACAATAATTCCTCCGATGTAGACAGGACTAATATTTCAGAACCTTGTGATAGCATAGTTCGTTTGAGCTGTTCTGAAAAGTCTCCCACTTCTGTTTCGGAAATTCCGGATATCTCGGGACAGGTAGGAAACTATTCCACTGTGATAGAAGTAAGCTGTCAAAGCAAGTCTGCCAACGACAGTGTGATAAATGATGCAATAGATGTCTCTCCAATGGAGAATGGTTCACAACCGTTGTCACAAACTCGTTTGAGGCGAGTTGAAAGAAACAATAGCGCTAATCGTCTTTGTTGTCTGAATGTTTTGAACGAGTCTGAGGATTCAGTGAGAGAGTCTTATATGTGGTATGATTATTACATGGAAAAACAGAGTCCTCTTGTTAACAGTGACTGTAGTGAAACGAAAGAAACTGATCCTGTTGATTTTGATACAGTTCAGAACTCTGTTGCTATTAACGGTGTCTGTGTGAGATAATAAACTGCAGTATGAGTAAGCTAATTACTGATGAAAATGAAGAAGACTGTGAGAAAGCAGATAAATTGTGTTATTCTTTAGACGTATCTCAAAGTAATGAAAATCATACATCTTTACATTCAGCTGGTGCTATATTAGACTTAGATTCTCAATCCAGAGTAGAAGAAGATCAAAATGATAGCAGTAGTACAGTTTCTTTAAATGATGAAAGTGCCTTTAACAGCTTCCAACATTGGCGCATTCCTTTTCCAGATGTAAATCCTTCAAATATACGTGAGCCTTGCGCAGACATAGATGTTTTTCTTAACAGGATAAAGTCTCAGTTTAAAAGCAACAATATGTTTGATTCCAGTACTTCCACACCAGATCTAGATTTTAGATGCAGCCTTCGATGCAGTCGACTCAAAGAACTCGATGCAGAGAACTCAATTTTAAAGCCAAGTTGTAGAATTGAAATAAAAACTTTAGAGTTTGATAAAATGTTTGAAAATAAAAAAGGTGAACCCCCTCCTTTTCAGAATACTATTACTGCATATGATCATGATATTGATCCCCCTGAGTTGTTATGGTGCTATTTAAAAATGATTGATGCGAACTGGACTGAAATTGCTCACAGTTGTGCTTATAGTTTATCAGCAGTTGCGATTACTCTTGGGCGTAAATTTTGGCCATGCCTCAAAGAAACGTTTGATGCTCTTTCATCCGACTTGCAGGATTTTATAATGATGAGGAAAGTCCGTCACACTGTTGCCTCTTCCATGCATCAACTAGCTGTGATACTTGGTCCTAAAATAACATCCCAGGACTTACTGCCTGTGTTTTCATGTTTCATCAAAGATCTGGATGAAGTTCGCATAGGGATACTGCAACATATGTTCAAATTCCTACGGGGAATTCTTCCTGTAGAGCGAAAACAGTTTCTTTCCAGTATTTCAGAATTTCTGGTCACAAATAGTGATACTGAGAGCAAAAATAAAAACAGCGGAACTAATCCTAGACTTTTAAGTTGGTCCTTACTTCTACAGTCCTTTAATTATGAAATTGTTCATAAAAAGGGAAAACAACATCAGAATGCTGATAGTTTGAGTCGTGCCATGAAAGCCTAAATTTAATCAGAATGCTAATATGTATATATGATAAATTGTATGACAGTTAATTTTGAATTTATTGTTTTGAATATGTATATATTATTTTTCAATTGTATCTTGAATATAATGTCTGAGTATTTGTAAATTTTATTTGTATTAATTACATTTATATTTTTTTCACGGTGGGAATAAGTCAGGTGTGGTTCAAGGTACTAATCTCTTTTTTTTGGAACTAGTGATTAAAGAACAATAAATTAGAAAGAAACTTTTCCCTGTCAAGACCGTGAAAAGTTTTCTCCAGGTGGGGAGGAGTCTGTAAAGAACTTACTTTCAGATAACTTATTTATCAGTGTAAAGAACTCTTTCACAGAACTTATTTTCTCCAGGCCACCGATAGATGGCAGTATTCTTCCAATAAGAGATGAAATTGAACTGTTTTGCTAAAGAAGAATCTGAGAGCGTTAGTTAGCGGTCGGAGTCTGATGTGTGCTAGTGAAGAGATGTGTAGTTCCGAGTGATGAAACTAAAACAAATCATTGTTACTACGAATATTTTACTTTTTCGTCTGTGTTGTCAATTGTGTTTGTAAGTGTGTAAATAAAGTTAAAAAAATGACCAGACGGCCTTTTACCTAGTGATGCGTCTACACATAAAATATACGTCTTCGATCTTTGTCTTTACAATATTTTGTCTCAATACCTTAGGTATAACAATTTTATCATTCAAAAATACCAGCCCTTCAATACAAACAATATCATTTTTTAATTTGTGATAATGCATCAAATTTTTAGGTACCCGCTTCTTTTCAGGCCAGTCATTTTGATAGTATTGGCTGATTAATTTTAGCTCCTCATCCTCCTCAGTAGCTTTCTGAAATTGTTGAAACCGGCTCCACTCATTGGTAAAACTTTAGAAATTTAATGAACCATGTTTAACATGTCAGGATCATCCATCACCTTTTCTTTAATGTATGCTCTTGACAATGTGTCTGCAACATACATTTTGCTTCCTGGCAAGTATTTTACATTGAAATCATATTTCAACAGTTTCAGGAGCATTCTCTGTAAACGACAAGAAATTTTGGGGATTGGCTTAAGTACTATGGATGTCAAAGGTTTGTGATCACTTTCAACAAGAACTTTATGACCATAAACCAAATTGTGAAACTTTTGAAATGCAAACACAATCGCCAGTAACACCTTTTCGATTTGGGCATAATTTTGTTCAGCGTCTGTTAAACTTCTTGATGCGAATGCTACTGGTTGACCCTCTTGCAATAAACAGGCTCCTAGCCCACCTTTAGAGCTATCACATTGAAGGGTAATAGGCAAAGAGTCATTAAACACTTTTAGGACTGGTGTTGAACTGATTAACCTTTTAATATTTTCAAAACCTTGGTCCTGTTCAGGACCCCATTCAAAATCTACATCATTTTTTAGCAAACTCCTTATGGGAGAGGTAACTGTTGAAACATTCGGTATAAATTTAGAAAGGAAATTAACCATACCTAGTAACCTTTTAATGTCAGTTTTACTAGACGGTTTTTCTAGTTCAACAATAGCCCTAACATGGCTTGGGTCTGCCCGTATCCCATTTTTAGATATTAAAAGTCCCATGTATTTTACCTCTAACACCTTAAACTGAAATTTATCCAGATTGAATTCTATATTATTTGCCTTGGCCCTTTCAAGAACCTCTATCAAAATTCTGTCGTGCTCTTTCCCATCTTTACCTGCTATAATTAGATCATCATAGTAAATTTTTACCCCATTAATATCCCCAAACATTTTCTGATTCTTTTTCTGAAACACTTCAGGAGCAGAGCAAATGCCCTGGGGAAGTTTATTAAATTTAAATCTACCAAAGGGAGAGTTAAAAGTGCATAATTCTGAACTTCCTTCGTCTAATGATATTTTCCAAAACCCATCTTTTAAATCCAACACTGAAAAACATTGTTTGCCTTCTAGATTATGTATTATTTCATCTGCTGAAGGCATTATATGGTGTTTACGCCTAATTGCTTTGTTAAAATTTCTAGGATCAATGCATATTCTCAATTTACAATTGGGCTTTTCAACAACCACTAAACTATTGACCCAGTCTGTTGGTTTATTTACCTGAGATACAATGCCTAACTTTTCTAATTCATCAATAGTAATTTTAAGCTTTTTATGTAAAGATTGAGATACCCTTCTAGGGGCATTAACTACAGGGGGTACATCAGGTTTTATTTCAATATGATGTGGTTACCCAGGAAAATTTCCCAATCCCTCAAACACACCTTTATAATTTTCAATTACTTTTATTTCGGATTCAAGAGAAATATTATCAATATGCTTAACTAATTGTAATTTTTCACAAGCTTGCAACCCTAAATTTGGTTTAGCTTTAACATCAATGACAACAAATGTAAGCAAAACATTAGAATATTTTTCAGTACTGCAAACTAGATCAATAGAACCAAGAGGTTTTAGCTTATTATTTTCATAGGCCAATAGGACAATATCAGTTGAAGTTAATTTTTGTTGTAAATTTAATGTTTTGAAAGTATTCAAGGGTAAGACATTGAATTGAGCACCAGTGTCAAGTTTAAAAGACACATGTTGCCCTTCAACTGATATAACCTTAAGCCATTCATTACACTTAATTGATTTAACATAATGCACACTATCAATAAAAAGACTAATATTAGAGTCACTATAATCAGGGTGAACGTTAGAGTCACTATAATCAGGGTGAACGTTAGAGTCACTATATTTACTTCATTCACAGTTTTATTACTATATCTTGCAGCTGATTGCTGTTACTTACCTTTACACACAGCTGCAAAGTGGTGTTTTCTCTTACACTTGTTGCATAACTTATTATATGCTGGGCACTGACCTTTTCTGTGTGTTCTGCCACAAGCTTGGCACTTCACAGTATTGGATCTTCTAATCGGTTGTTTATTTATCGCATCAATAGCATTCACAGACTCATTAATGGTTTCCACTTGCCTCCTGCTAATTTCACAAGCACGAACGTTATCCATAGCTTTTTGCAATGTTAGTTTTGGTTCTCGTAGCAGTCTTTCTTGTAGACCTGGGTCGTTTACACCTAAAATAATTCTGTCGCGGATGAGGCTTGTTTCCTGGTCTCCGAAGTTGCACGACGCTGCCAGTGTTTTTAATTCAGTTACGTATGAGTCTATATTCTGACCTCCTTTTTTCGAGCATGAAAAAAACTTAAATCTTTCTAAGACTTCGTTGCTTTGGGGCAAACAATAGCCGTCAAACTGCTTAATAACCATATCGAGTGTCCTTGCTGTTTCATCACTTTCAAACAAAAAGTGCTGTAAATGTTCTCTCCTTCATCCCCAATCAGGTTCAGCAGTATGGCGATCCTAATCGGTACCAATTTCTCATTATTTTCCGATGCTAGCAGAAAATTATTAAATTTCTGCTTCCATTTCAACCAGTTGTCTTTCAAATTTCCATTAAAACCCATAACACCAGGTGGTCTGAAGGTCTCCATTTCCGTTAGTATGAATGAAATAGTTAAACACACAAAAGTTTTTACTAGTGAACGCCAAAGTTCATTTCTATCGAGCAGGCTGCAAAATATGGGTTCGACAATCCGTTGTAATCGGATTTAATATTTCACTGACACCATGTTTTGTTCGTCGTTATTTATGGTGATGTGTCCGTTGTATCGTAATCATTATGATTTACTTTAAATAAACGATTGATTAATTATATTAATAATTTATTAACAACCACATTGACTATACGGCTCGTGAGAGCGAGCATCCCTCTTCACCCGACATAACAACATTCCATCAGTTAATGGGTTACAGTTATATGTTAGCAGTGGAAGTTGAAGTACATATCTTAGTTGAAGTTACAGTATAAATATTTATGAAACAAATATATCACACAAGTAAACGCCATTTGATGACTTCACTCAGTAGTCACCGTGACTGTTATTTGGTGTCATCGCGTGTCACTATCATCGTTTGGTGTCACTATTATTTGGTGTCACAATTATTTGGTGTCACTATTATTTGGTGTCACAATTATTTGGTGTCACTATCATCGCGATGCAACGTACATGGTGACTTTACAATGGAGTATACAAATGACGGTCATTTTCAATTCACAATGTGACTTCATTGTAACAGCACCTGGGGACTCGTCACAAAGCAACAGTCATAGTGGAGTCATCAAATAACGTAAACTTGAATGTAATAATGAGACGAATGATATATATATATCATATTTTGGTTCACCGTAGTGATTGTGGCGCTTGTGACCGTTTGTGACGTGAAAGTAACGTCAAATCGACGAATATACTGCAGGGATAGTACCTATTTGCAACACCTGATGTTTATATCAATTTCTTTTAAATATTCACAATTAACAAAATTAGCAAAATTAGCATTTTGTGTTTGTTGCTTATCTTTACGACACTAGTGTATCACAAAAGTTTAACTGTTAAATTGTAAAACACATTTGTATTGATTCAGCGAAACATGTAACTTTGCGCTAATTTAATATGCGGAAATATAGCTGCAAGATAAGAACTTAGTACCCTTCAGGGAATAGGATGAAATCTGTTGTGCAAATTTGTTACAGGAAATATATTAACATTGCGAATTTCCAAGTACGTATGCAATAGCATAAATGTCAAACGTAAATACTACTAATAAGTAGTTTATGTACTTTAAAATGTTTTTTCATTTTATTAAAATATATCTTCATAACATAAATATGAATATATCATGTATGTGAAAATGTATAACTGATATGATTAAAGAATGTTATCATAAGATATACATGATTAGATATCTCAATTTAATATGATTTGATATTAATTAACTTTTGTTGAAGTATAATAAAGTTGAAAAAGAGGAGGGTTTTGATTTCATTTACTGAAATTCGTAAATAAACAAATATAATTTTCATTATGATAATACAAGTACACGAATAAAATACATGTACATCAAAATTACTTCTATTTTTTGACGTTTGAATTCCTGAAGTACTTTATTTTGTATTTTCGTATAACATGATATTTTGGAATAGAAATGCTACAGTAAATTACATTTATAAGCTACATAGTTTAATATCACAGCTGACAACTTTTATGCTTTGTTTACCATAATTATCGAATAGCAATTTCCACTATTTAATCGCAGAATTTCTACCATAAGTAGGGCAAAGATTACCATTTGGGAATAGTGGTAATAAAAAAGCGTAAAAGTTGGCTGCTATGAAATATGAATGGTTAAGTATCTTAAATATTTAAGGATATCACATTTAAGTAAAATACCTAAGGATATTAAAGCTTAACATGCTTATTTTAAACCTACATTAAATTAATCTAAAACACTTAAAGTTTTAGCGAAATTCGAATTGTAATTTGAAGCTGTATTGTATATTTTTTACTTATTTCAGCAATGACATCTAGGTGAAATGACATCTATGACAACTAAATATTATTATCAGAAGAATATTGTAGGTCATTGAAAAACACATTTCAAATTTAAATCAAGGAATAAATCAAAATGACTATCACGAAAGAAAAATTATGCGTCTCACAAGAATTAGGAAAAATATATACATTATAAGAATATTGTCTCAAAATCGCCATATTTTGGTACAGTGAAAGGATATTTGTACGGAAATAAATGGGTTGCTGCTCAAAGATTGAGCTTTATTCAAGGCTTATTGAGCAGTCCAATCCTCCATATCTTAATTTCTAAGAACAACATCCCCCAAAACATAATACAAATACAATAGGCAGAACACAAAGAATCGTAGACGGAAAATTAAATCTGGAAACGTGTAAACAATTGGCTAGCAATAATAGAGATTTTAGATAGGAAGCAATGTAAGGTACATTACATACTCATAATTTAAATGTAAAACGGGCATTATACAGACAGAATGTTCTGTTTTTAGACTATCTAAAAAGAAACTAAAAAAACATTCATAATAGTTCCGCCCATTTTGATCACATGAGATTGAGATATTATCACATTTTGATCGCATTACACATATAGATACAGTCTGACGTCTCAAAAAGTATGTTACACACTCATAATTTAAATGTAATAAGGGCATTATATACAGACAGAATGTTCTGTTTTTAGACTATCTAAAAAAACAAAAAATACATTTGATCACATGAGATTGATGTATTATCACATTTTGATCACATTACACATATAGATACAGTTACATACTCATAATTTAAATTTAATACGGGCATTATACAGACAGAATACGATGTTTCTAGACAATCTAAAACAACAACAACAACAACAAAAAACCCCCATTCATATTAGTTCCGCCCAGTTTGATCACATGAGTTAGATTTTGAGAATTTCCAAATAAAAAGTTGGCGCATTTCTCACTAAAGTCGCCAAGTCCTAGAAAATAACTGAGATCTTAACCAAACGTCGTCTTCTATAATGGCCATATAATATATTGTATTCATTAATAATATATTGTATTCATTCATAATATATTATATTCATTAATCAGAAATGCCTAGACGTAACGGAATTTTAGTATAGTATTACTGAGAGGCTCCGCCCCCAGCGTCCTTACTGGGTAAACCCTCAGACTTTCAGCAGTCTCGCACTTTGCAAACTTATTCCTAATTCATTCATTGGTGGGGACACACTGCAATCTACCCCAATAACAATTTTAAAATTCTGAAATTAAAGCGCATTTTAAGAAATTTAAATTGTGTATGGATGGACGGGTTGTCAAACAAATTTATTGCATATAATAACTTTAGATTAATATCAGAAATTAATTTTTAATTTGTATTTCCATATTCGTAATTTAAAAATTTCGTTTGCATTATAGGAGTTTAAATTCAAAGTAATCACCTTAAATATATTCATAGTGTAAAAGATAAAAAACCAATTTTATTTAAATATAGATAGCCTATTATTTATATTGTTAATTTGAAATTATTTTTATACTCATAATATAAAATCTTATTGTAAAAACGCATTATAGAATGAGTTTAAATTCAACTTAATGTCTTCTTAGAGTAAAAAATAAAAAATCAATTTTATTTAAATGTAGATAGCCTATTTTTCGTCAGGGGGCCACTATAAATTCAAATAAAGAAATGTGTAAAATCAGTGCTACCTATTTTTTATCTTAATGCTGTCATATAGTGATACATACATTTTATATAAGTTTAGTTCATATTTTTCTTGCTAGCAGTATAAAAACAAGTTGAGTTGGATCTGTCCTATAGAATTTTAAATTGCAGTATGGGTGCCACACGAGAAAAGGAAAAAAAATAACCACTTTAAAATTTTAGTTATGCAATTGTCCACCAGGAGCGACACTAGAGTAAATTGACCGTGGAAGAAGCTTAGTCTGAAGATTTATTAAATAAAAGCAAAAACACAAATTTTATTTCAATTTAGTTAAACTATTTTCGTTCAGGGGACGCTACAAACGCAAATGAAAATTGTGTCAATCCGCGCTATCGTTTTTTTAATTTCCATATAGTGTCACACAGTGAAGCATAAAAAATAAAAAATAAAATATTTACATTTGGTTAAACTATTTCCTCCCACGGGTCGCTATAAACGCAAAAGAAAATTTTATTGAATCTGTATTATCTCATTTTAACTTGGAGTAAGATTGTCATATTACAAAACATAAAAGGATCCATTTTAAATCATGCAATTTCCTACCAGAGGCGCTACAACCTATCAGGTAATTTTTTTATCAAAACATAAATTTGACCTGGCAGAAGCTTATTGTAAAATTTTATTTTTAAAAAAATGTAATTTTTTAACTTTAGTTACCATATTTCCCGTTAGAGAACGGTATTAATGAAAAAGAAAATTGTATTGAATCTGTGCCACATATTTTAACTTCAATATAGCTGTCATACAGTGAAACATAAAAAAGTGAATTTTACTTACATTTGGCAACCCCGTATTTCCTTCCAGGAGGCACTATAAACGCACAAGAAAATTTTGACGAATCTGTATTACCTAATTTTAGCTTGAAGAATGGTTACCATATGAGAAAATTTAAAGAAATCCATTTTAAAATTTTAGTTATGCAGTATCTCACCAGGGACGCTACTCAGCGTAAAAAAAACTATCACGTGAAAATTTGTATCAAAACATAAATTTAATCGTGGTAGAAGCTTATTCTGAAAATTTATTTATAAGACATAAAAAATCAATTTTATTTCAATTTAGTTATATTTTCTGACAGGAGGCGCTATAAACACACACACGAAATTGTTTTGAATCTGTACCACCTATTCTTAACTTCAGTATTGCTATTATACAGTGAAATATAAAAAAAAAATCAATATATTTAAATTTGGTTACCCTATTTTCTCCCATGAGACGTTACAAACTCAAATTTTGTTGAATCTGTATTCTCTAATGTTAACTCCGAGTATCGTTGCCATATAAGAAACCAAAAAAAATCCATTTTAAAGTTTTAGTTATGCAATTTCCCACCAGGGTCTCAATAAACATAAAAGGAAATAAATCATGTGAAAATTTTATTAAAAATATAAATTTGACCGAGGCGGTTGCTTATTCTCAAGATTTATTAAAAAAAATCGGTTTTATTTAAATTTATAATCCTATTTCCTGCCAGGGAACGCTATAAACACAAAAGGAAATTTTGTGGAATCGTGCCACCTATTTTTAATTTACTTATAGCTGTTATATAGTGAAACATAAAAAATCTATTTTACTTAAATTTTGTTACCTCATTTTCACCCAAGGGGATCTATAAACGCAGAAGAAAATTTTGTTGAATCAATACTATCTATTTTTATTTTGAGTACGGCCGTCATACAGTGAAACAAACAAACAACAACAACAACAACAATAACATACTTTTATTTAAATTTGTTTACTATATTTCTCGCTAGGGATCACTATTTGGCGTAAAAGAAAGTTTCGTTTTAATTACTCTATCTAATTTTAACTTGAGTATGGTTGGAGAAAATGGAGGTATTGTTGGAGTCCAGTAAATTTTGGGACGGACTGAGTATACTTATATGTATAGTTGATTTAAAATAATTTAATAGTTTAATAGCTTAATACATCAATTTTCTTTAGTGGTGTTTTTGGTATATTTTCCGGCATAATATTTAGTTACATTCAGTAAAATGTTTTGCCCAATCTCGATATAATGTATAAATCGTGTATAAAAATAAAATAAATATATAACAATACAGCTGAAGTTATACACTATATTGCCAAAGTTGATTGGTCACTTGCAATTTTAGACGTTTTGTTAACTATCTAGAAAAATACATGCGGAATTAACCTGAAACTGCAGGTGTGTAAACAGTATAGTATAGGTTATATATTTCCGCGAAGATTTTTTCACGAAACCCCATAGGGGACTGTCAACAAATTGAAAAAGAACGAATATCTTTTGGATAACCCTGTAAAAACTAATGTAGCAAAGGCGTTCAAACTCGAGATTATTAATAAGTGGCTTATTGTAATATACTATGTTCATTTGTATGAGGATAGCATGTATACTCGTAGAGAAATTAAGGTTTTTATAAAAACAGACCCAAATTTCGCCTAGTTTTTTGCTTATAATTTGCAGAGTTCTTAACATAAAAAAAGTTATTTTCAGAAAATATGACAAATAACATTGTACATATAACTCTGCAATCAGAATTAAAAAATAATAAAAATTAGATGAAAAATGGGCAGGTTTACTAAAAAATGTTTCACTGCGCATGCGTGATTGCAATCAAAATATAATATGCATAATGTATTAGCTAAGTATATACAGCAACTTTTGTGCAAGTCTCAAAATCATAGCTTGAAAATTCTGAAAATTATCGTCGATAGAATAAGCTCGAAATCCGTTGTTCCCAAAAAGAAGCAAAAAGATGAGGGGTTGTACCAAATATCTGTTGATTAGTGCCAAGATAGCGTACACAGTATTTCACGTACTACTATATTTATATACAACCCCTCATATTTTTGCTTTCTTTTGGGAACAACGGATTTTGAGCTTATTCTATCGACGATAATTTTCAGAATTTGAAGCTATGATTTTGAGACTTTCACAAAAGTTGTTCTATATACTTAGCTAATACATTATGCATATTATATTTTGATTGCATTCGCGCATGCGCAGTGAAACATTTTTTAGTAAACCTGCTCATTTTTTACCCAATTTTTATTATTTTTTAATTCTGATTACAGAGTATTATGTACAGTGTCGTTTGTCATATTTTCTGAAAAGAACTTTTTTTTATATTAAGAACTTTGCAAATTATGAGCAAAAAACTATGCGAAATTTGGGACTGTTTTTATAAAAACCTTAATTTCTCTACGAGTATACATGCTATCCTCATACAAATGAACATAGTATATTACAATAAGCCACTTATTAATAATCTCGAGTTTGAACGCCTTTGCTACATTAGTTTTTACAGGGTTATCCAAAAGATATTCGTTCTTTTTCAATTTGTTGACAGTCCCCTATGGGGTTTCGTGAAAAAATCTTTAAAGAAATATACAACCTATACTATACTGTTTACACACCTGCAGTTTCAGGTTAATTCCAAATGTATTTTTCTAGATAGTTAACAAAACGTCTAAAATCGCAAGTGACCAATCACCTTTGGCAATACAGTGTATATCATCTTAAATGTAATATAGTTTAAATAATTCAAATTTCTTTACCAAAAAAAAGAAATATATATATATATATATATGTATATATATACATATATAAGTTTTTATAAATTTCATTAAAAATCATCTGGCATTTTACTCTTTAGTAAAAAGTCATTAACCTCATTGAGGGGTAAATATACTTAGAAGTAATTAAGAAAAGATAAAAAATGGAATAGACCATGCAACAAAGATTTCCTCACTTCGTTAAGTTTAAAGCCGTCATGCATGTAATTTTTTTTATATAACTAGCGCTTATAGTGTACAGTGTTTCTTAAAAGAAAATTAAGAGAAAAGCTTTAATGGCTCGTGTTAATTATATTTTGGATGCATGAATTTCTTTCACGCACTTGATGAAATTATATTTAAGAGCTTTATTTTATATGCTTGCTGTTTTTTAATTAAAATATACATCATTCTCATTTATTCTAATACAAAATACCAGTTGTATTATGAAATTATAATCATATTAAATTTCTTTTAATTAGGAATCTTTGATAATTCTACATACATTTTTTTTTATTTTTTTACATAACATACGTTTAACAGAAGTATTTTACGGAAAATGTATATCTTAAATGAAGAATATTTATTTCATTTTTGATACATGTTGTATGACACCATATTTCTGTACTGTATAAATTCAAACTTTTAAAAAATATTGCACAGCGGTTAAAACCTTTAAAATTACGCTAACTTTATTTTTTGTTTTTACTCGAAAAACTTATTTTATAATATAAAACAGAAAATAAGCAAAGTATGGCATAATAATCGTTCTTTATAAAACAACATTGCTAATAAATGTCATTTGTAAAACAACGATCAGTTGTGTGACTGAAGAGCACACACAATAATACGGACGATAGTCAGTAAGTAACCTTACTATTCAATGGGAATGAAATTACTAAAATAAAATTATAATATCAATTCGATATATCATTCGATATAACATATATCATTCGACTTCTCTTGAAGAATATATGCTGTTAAATTCCTCACATTATGAATTTGGTAAACTTTGAGACGTCCTTGCGACACGAGGTGTCAATATCATCTTCGTTTCCTATATGAGTACTAACAAATGTACCTCCATATGCATACGTTTGACCTACAGTTCCTGAGTTATTAGAGGTCAGAGGGGGTTAGGGGCCATTTTAGGGGTCAAGGGGGGGGGGGGGTTAAATTGGAAAACTTGAAAAACAAACACAATAGTTTGAGTTAATTTTTTGATTGCAAACAACTTTGACAGTAAGTAAAGAGAGTACTTTTACAGGAAGTATATATACAGTACTATTACAACAACTTTGACAGTAAGAAATTCAAGCAGTTCTTACATCTGCATATTACAGAAACAAAATTAAATAATAATGCACACTGTCATGTAGATTGACAGATAGGGTTATAAGCTATTTCGGCACAAAACAAGCCTAATAATACCCACCAAGAACATTATTCGTATTGAAACATCGGTCCATACTCCTTATAGTCCTAAAAAATGAATAACATTGAAAAGTAACACGAATACACAAATATTTACTATTAGTACAAATAGCAGATAACATTTTACAGGCACCTAATACATAAAATTTATAGGCGGTCGTAGACCCTGGTGTATGGAAGGAGGGAACCACTATTTTATGTGAAAATAGAGATTAGTACCATAGGTTTTATAGATATTTATTACAATTAGTACATGAGACGTACAAGATTTTAATCTTGAAATCTGCGCAAGGAATTAAGCTCATTCTGCATAATAAAAGCAAAATTTAAGTACGCAGACGAATCAGTTTATTAGCGATTATAGTGGATAATATTGCATCAACTGTAACATTTTTTAGATTGGAATTGCATGAATATTTTTTATGTTATTAGTAATAATTAAACCTGACGATGCTAATGCTCTTCTTCAATATCCTCTCATTTACTCTGATCTAGTACTCTCTAAACATTAGACATATATAAGTTCTACTTTAGACTTACAGTGGCGACATTTTACGGTATTTGGCATCTTTGAAAGGAGATTGTGGATTTTACTGGGTGCGTCAGAAATAATTCCTGGGTATTAAGTGTAAGTAGAGAGATGTTATTTTACATATTTTTAATACTTTAAAATAACCGTGTTTTCCACTTTGTTTTCCATATTTATATTTACTTAACTGTATCTAACTTAACCTCTTCACTTTCTAGGTCTACATATGTGAAATTCCGTCTTTCCTCGTTTAATTAATGATACTCGAATATAATTGCAATTTTGATCTCAGATTGATATGATTCGATGTCTAGGACGTGTAATAATGCAACTGGATTAGAACTCTTGCTCTGATGCCAAATTGGAGAAGAAATAATTTAGTATTAATCAATAATGTATTATATTAGTACTAAGTAGCGAAGAGGTTCAAAATGACATCTTTCACATTCAGATCCTCATTATCTATTCATTTCTAATCTCATTTCATTTCATTCATATCTCATTATCTATTCATTATCTATTCATTATTAAGTTGTTCTTATCCTGTGAGATTTACCAGGAATTTTATTTTTTAAAGATGAGCTAGTGTTTCTGAAGGATATGACGTAGATAAAATAGCCTTCTTCTTTGAGAACATACCATTTTCTGCAGAACAACTTCTCTGTTGTGATTAAAGAATATTATGCTAACACTACAAACGCAGGATACTCACCATTTCATGATATTATTTATGCTGAAATAGTAAAAGATATATTATTCAATGCCAATGCATAACTCACTTGGCATTACAATCTCCGTAAAAATAGTGGCAGGGAATCCGAGAGTATGTCTGTTGCATATTGTTCATAGAGGAAATTGGCTTATATATGTATGCAATGTATAGCTATGAAGATGTTTAAAAAATTAAAACACGCAGTTTGTGAACACGATCAGCGTAAAATACTTTCGTAAAAATGCGGATATTATACTGGCAGTCGGATTGCTAGCAGAATTTAGTTTTTTCCGATGTCATTGATATCGTGAAAATGTGGTAATATGGAATAATAAGGAGTTAATATGGTTTTTCGAAAATGCTTGACAGATAACAGATTTAAAATTGCTGTTAAATGCTACTTTCACCAAATAAATAATTTACATAAACATATGAAAATTATAATTGCAACTCTATTTAATCCAGTACAATTTAAGATTTTTTTAGATTTTTTTCATTGAAGATTTTTGAAACGAAGTATTTTTTTGTGATTCAATCCATAATGTAATTCAGTAATTTTTCTTTAAAGCAAATTTGCATTAACTGTGCTTGAATATTATATATCACCTCGCACATGTTACTATCTCGTAAAAGCAACAAAAAGAAATTTTCCTCTAATTTCTAGATGAAAAATATTTTTCTTTTCTTTTATATGCTGCTCTTTCCTTCGATATATCTTTTCAAAATTGGTTAGAGGACCCATGGTTTCTTTAGGAATGAGATTTATTCTCTTCTCAATTTGCTTTGTAATAATGCAATATTTGAAATATATAGCGCATAATATAATTTTGTTATTCAGGTATACTGTTGAACAATCAACATAGAAAATTATCACTATGATCAAATCGTTTTAGATTAGTTCTAAATGAAAAACTTACTCCCAATAAACAATTAAACAAAATAATTTATTCCGAAAAAGTTGTCTTTTGAAAAGTTATAAATTAAATATTTGCTAACAATTTACTTTTCAAATTAATCTTCTTTGTTTAATTGAAAAAAAATCAATATCTAAATATGAAAAGTAGATTTTTACGTCAAGTGCGCTTTATAATAGCACATTAAACAAAATTTCGAAGCAATCATAAAGCAGTTAATTAAATAATTTCGGAATTTTATTTAACATGTAAGCAAAAATTAAATTCAATGGAAATTTCTTTCCAAACAGTGAATGAAAAATGACATTTAAATTATTGAGTTAGAAGTACGAGTAGAAAGAATAGAGAGATGTAATAATTTAAAAGAACTGCGCGGTTCTTTTTAATATGCTCTGTGTCTAAAATAAAATTGATTAATCTTAAAACTAAAATTTTGTATCATAGTTTTATTTACTGATAAGTTTAATTTGATCATAATATTGTAAGAGATTTTAAAAATATTTTCACAAAATTAAAAATATTTATAATGTAATAATTAATTAAAATATTCCTTTCAAATTTTCTAAAAATATTTCTTAGAACTATTTTATTAGTTAAAGTTTCTCTCATTTCTAATCACATTTAGAGTTTTGAATTTAATTTAAATATTTAACTAATGCAAGGAAATATAAAACATTTAAATTTTTTAAAACAAATAATTATTTTAACAAGCATAATTTATGGAACAAATGTACTTAATATATCAGACAGTACTTAATATATTAATTTTTTTACAAAATTATGTTAAGAAAAAAATTATTTTCGTTCAGTGAAGTTTTTTTTTAATTTCAAATTTTTCTTTTAAAAATTGATGGTATTGGAACAGAATAAAAAAATCCCATTTTTTAAAATTATTAAAACATATAATAAATGTTACGGAAGTTTGTAAACTATTCACAAACACCAGTGATAAGCTTTTTTACAGTAAATTTGAAAATTAGAAAAATAAAAGAATTATATAACCGTATAGGCTGGAGTAAAATTCTTAAATAAATAATATTCAATTAAATAACTTGCAAGAAATCAGTCAAAAGATAATTAAAAAAATTCAATTTTGACAGAACCAGACATATTGACTTAATTTCAGTTATTATAATTCATTTCTTTTCTTTTATATCGCTTTTTAAAGCTTTGCTTCTAAAAATTATTCCGATTTAATAATTATTACTGCAAAGTTTGAGATACATCTGAAATAAAAGCCTGACTTTAAGTTAAATACTTCCCCTAAAAATTCAACATTTCTAGGTTTTTCTCGAATAATTTTTGAAATAATTATTCTATTACAATATCATGTTTTTAAAATATATTTCTGTGTATTAATAAAATCTTGCCTTTCCTGATGCCATAGAAACATTTTTAAACATTATAATGTGCCACTATTTCAATCAGATATTCTAACATCATATCAATATTATTTACTAATATTCTTATGTAGCAATACTTCAATATACGTTTGATGTAAATACTAATATTACCATCAACAAACATTTTCACTTTGAATAAAAAATATTTACATTTAAAGTAATGCAGCGAAATTAAGATTTGAAAGTAAAAAGATTTTAATACTTCACCACATTGAATGGAATTGCAAATTTAAGTAATAAGTAACTAATTTTTTAGCTGCCGTTGTTGTTAAAATTTTTTCTATGCCTAACCAATAATAGATTCCGATTTCACTACATGAAAAAAATTTGGATTATTTTAAATTTCACGAATTTTTAATGTAACAAAATATTCCATAGAGACACTATTTCATATGGTTGTTTATAATCTGATAGTTTAATTTATAAAAATTTTGAAACAGCGCTTGAAATATAGACATATAAAAAAATATAATCAATTTTCTTTATATAGCCCCCTTTGACATATTTTTAATTTTTCTTACTGAAATGTAGACATATACAGGGTCACCAAAAATGACATCCTATCTCTCTTACATCGTTATTGCGTTGGAATTTTTTGAAATTTGATGTAATAAGTTGTATAGTGTTTCCATTCAAGGTAACCTCATTTGGTTAAATAAAAGTGTGGCTGGGGGAGAGGGGCACAAGCGGAAAACTAAAGAGTTAAACCTTTAAATTTGGAAATGAAAGAGGGGGGGGGGTAGTCTTGTGGCATATCGCTGGAACGATCACTTCAAGACAAAAATAAATAAATAAATAAAAAATTGCCTTGCGATATGTCTTTATGATTGATTACATTTTAGATCTGATTTTCATGAAAAAGTTATCTTTAAAAAAAAAAATCTAATCCGAAAGATGCTCGACTTCTGGGCAGTAATAGATCCACTACATAAATTCATTTCTAACTGTCTTAAGCAGCGATTAACGGAATGCTGTAATAACATCTCTCTAGGAACATTTAAGGCATCAGTATTACTGCCAAGAAGTGGAGCACATTCAATTCGAGTATCTTTTGGGTTAGGTTAAACAAATGTCACTTTTTCATGAAAATAAGAGTTAAAATTTTAATTGTTTATATATCTTTTAAGAAATACCATAGGGCTATTTTATAAAATTGTTTTTTTTTTAAGAGACCTTTCCAGCGATATGCACAAGACCCCCATCTTCATCGTTCCCTTTTCTGTTCCTAATTTCAAAGTTGAACTTTCCGGCTGCTACCAGTCCCAAATATACCCAGCCGTATGAAGAAATAGTAGTTAGTGAAAAAGCTTATCAGCCAAAGGGAACACTTTTAGGTGATGTGTTTTGGATTCGTACCGAAAAAAAAATGGTCTCACCTTTTAAGCCAATTGCATAACTAATTGAATCCCTTCAATCAAATGAATCTCACATTCATTTAATATATAACAAAACTTAACAACATAATATATTGTCATAACTTATTTCTGTATTTTTATTGCAAGAAAACTTATTTGGGATTAATTTGCATAAAAATAAAATGAAATAAAAAAAATGAAAAAAAAATGAAAAAATAAATAAATATCTGGTATTAGTACTGTTTATTTTGCAACAGATATTTTAAATGTAGTGCAAGGAGGCACAGTCGATCAGAAAATAACGAAACATCTTAATTTCCAAATTGTCTGATCATTCGCCTGGAAATTATGACTTTTACAATTTATGTTTAAAAGAAAATAAATTTAAGAGACACCTCATAACTTGCACCAAATTCTGAAATTTTCAATACGAGACACTAATTTTGACATCAGATTTGGATTCCTCTGTAAATTTTACGTAAGAATACCAAATAGGAAGTCATTTGGTCAAGTAGTTTTGGAATTATGAAGGTAAAGGATCTAGAAACCCTAAAGTTAAAATCCATTTGTAATCATTGCAAAACAGATTGAAACGTGCATAGTTGTTTTATGCATAACTCAAGAACCACTTTGTGAAATGAACTGTAGTTTTATATTATTATAATTGAAGCTTCTAGAAATTGATTTCTTTAATAGTATATATATATATATATATATATATATATATAAACATAGGTTTTCATTGATATATTTTTCAAAAAAAAAAATTTTTTTCCCGAAAAAAAAAATAGGAATTGTAACCTATGTTTTTTTAAAAACTAAAATCGATTTCTAAAGGTTTGAAATATGTGAATTATAAAAATATAGCTTATTCCGCAAAATAGTTCTGGAGTTATGCCTAAAAAACTACCCGCACTGCAATCTGTTTTGCAACGATTACAAATGTATTTAACATTAGAAGTTCCAAATTTTAAATCTTCATAATTCCTAAAGTACATGCCTCAATGACTTAAACGTTTGGCATACTAAGGTACAATTTAACGACAAAAGCAAATATTACGTTAAAACTAAGTGTTCGTTTGGAAAATTTCAGAGATTTGTACGATAAACATTTTTTTAATGTAAATTGAAAGAATACATAACTGCCAGTCGGTTGACTATTTTGGTTTGTTTATGGGACAATTTGGTGATTAAAATGCATAGGGGAATTCTCTCTCGCTCTCTCTCTCTCTCTCTCTCTTTTTTTTTTTTTTTTTTTTTTACTTAAAACGATTATTGACAAATTCGACTTTTTGAAAATGAATAATTATTCCAATTGAGATTAATCATATGTTTTTATAATGGAGTAAAGTTGCAAGTTCTGTAAATAAAATAACAACAAAACAAATGCCATAAGAAAACTTAATTTTTTTTTGTTTAAATTTGATCGTAAATTATTAATGGTAAATTAATAATGGTAACGTCAAATTAAATAAAATATTATTTTTCATGCACGAAACTTTTTTGGTGTGTTAATGAATGTAATTTAAGTAAATTTCAATGCAAATAATAACACATTTTATGAAATGTGTATGCTTGGCCTAAAATGGTTAACATAATTGATTCTAAGTAAATTATTTTTTAATAGTTTCAATGCCTGATTGTCTTATGAAAATTTGCATTGTGTTAACCAAAGAAAAGTAAATTTAAAAGTTTTCATATTAACTTAAAAAAAAATACTGAACGCGATTTTAACAATCTTTATAACATTTTGCTAGTTAGTTCTAAGCTTTTAATTTTTTTCTTATAAAATAAAAAGGTTGAAAAATGAGGATTAAAATTCTGTCAAGTTTTATGTCTAAATTTTTTTCTTATAACGAGTTTTAAAAAGTAATTATTTTCCCATTTGCTGAGATAAGCAAAATGTTTCAAAAGTTTTTTTTTTTGCGCCGGAAATCCTAATTCATTTTTTATAGGTCAAATTGCGTCAGAAAAGAAAATATGTTTCCCTTTTTTTTATGTAACATTTCTTATTTGAAAATATAAGCTCGTTTCAAAATACGTCAACAAAGAGAATAAAATTGCTTCAAAAAAGTTGTTGCAAATATTTAAAAATATTTTTAAAAATTAAACTGAAAAATTCATTTTCATAACTTTACGATCTTGAAAAGAGAGCATATGAGCAATATATGTGTTTTAAGCAGAAGTACTATGTTCCCTATGTTTCAATTAAAAAAAAGTATATTGAATATCGCGCAGTATTTTATTGGTACAACGACTGATTAATGAAAACTTTTAAAGACGTATGAACATACTTTATGTTGTTTGTAATAGGATCAAATTGAAACCTATAGGCAGTTAAGTCAATCATGCGGCTCTTGGGCTGCATGTGTCTTCTGAGCTGGAAAGTAATCTGTGGCTTACCAAACCTTTGGCATTCTAATCTCACTCATCAATTGTCCAAATGCGCATGCCGGAAATAACCACGTTTGCTTTGGTGACTGTGATCACAGACAGGACAAACATTGTAATGTATATATATATATATATATATATATGTGTGTGTGTGTGTGTATGTAAATGACGATATCTCATTATGTAGTTGTACAGCAATTACGTGATAGCAGAAGTTGTTTGATTTCGGTGAACAGCCATATAAATATTAGACTGCCTATAGTTAAAAACTAGTCGTTGTGGGCCCTCGTAATACTTACCCATCATGGATATGCATAGTATAAAATATGAAAATAAAACATGTGTAAACTATTTATAAAATGCATTGCAATTCGAATGAAGTCGTTGCTTGATGACGTCATAAACTTCAAATGCTGTATTACTGAATTGCGTAAAAGAAGCATCCTTATAACTCCAAAAATGATAATCATATTAACTAACAGTTTATTGCGTCAGATTAGGCGACTCATTTCCAATTAAAATATATCTTTGAATTGCAATTTGAATGAAATACAGGGTTATGAAAAATCGAAGAATGTGGAAAATATAATTACAAATATCTCGGCAACTTATTATCCGATCGACTTCATTCTTTATGCAAAATTTATGTTTTTTTATTGTCTTTTATATTTACTCTTTAAACTAAACAATTTCGAAAATTTTTATATATCTTTTATCAATACGAATATTTCGAGAGTCCGAAAAAAATAGTTCCAGATAATCGAGGCTACTGAAATTCAATAAGCTTCTTATCATTATTACGTACTAAGTACATACCAAATTTCAAGTGTCTATCTCAATTTGTTCGGGAGATAGAGCGTTTACAGACACACACGCAGACATACAGACAGACGGAGGCAATTTTTTTTCTTCTAAAAATACGTTTTTCGGAATCTCCAGTGTCTGACACGTGTAAATCCGTCAATTTTTTTCGATTTTCAAAGCGATCACAATACTTACCCTATACTACGTATGATGGGTAAGTAAAGAGTCCTTGTAATTCGGTAATCCGATACACTGTGTAACAGAGTACATGCATCATTTACATGTCGCCATTTGTCAATATTTCAAAAAGGTAGTTATAAATTACTCTGTTCTAAAGATGTTTTTTTCCTGAGCCATATTCTTTTAGAAACATATTTGTCGTTCTGGAGGGAAATCAGTAAATTATAATTGCTGAAATAACAGTACATTATAGAGATGAATTTTCATTACATCAGATATGAAAAATACTATATTTTAAGCACTGAACTGATTGAAAAAAAAATGCTTGTTGCGGCTTTAAAAAATAATTTTTGTCCCATTTCTATATCGATATATGTATTATGTGAAAATATATCAGCGATATCTAGAGAATCCTTCAGCACATATATTCGATTTTGTAAGAAATTGCATACATTTAGAACCGCAGGTAAAGATATATTAAAGTCATGACAATTTGGATAATTTTCATTTATCAGGCATTTTACTGCAAAAATATACATTTATTACGATATGCAAGAAACGTGTTTTCATGTCAACTAAGTTTATGTCAATCTTTTAAGTGCCATGTTATAGTGAAATTAATATGGAGGTCAGATTCACATAATACATATTTTGAAGAAACTTTGATATGAATAGTTTGAGCTGACGTCACAAACATTTATTCACCAGCCGAGAAGGATAATTAAGAAAAATAATGTAACTAAATAAATATCCAAGATTTTTTATTCTATTTTCATTAATATATTGCAATTTTTTTTGCAAACTAACTGATAGTTGACACTTTGCTGAGTGGAGCTTTTCCGAATTTTTTTAAATTTTATTTATTTATTTTGATATTCCAATGGCAACATTCTTCCATTTGTTTATTTGGCGTTACAGTTTGGCGATAATTTTTTTTTTCATGAAAAGTGGTCGACGAGATAATTCAGAAGTACCATTTATACTTACCATTACCTAATTGCGCTGACAGAAAAGGCTGCTTTCCATTTTATATCTTCAGTTTACTTGTTAATAATAAAACAACATTTTCATTATGAGAACCAGTTTCCATCTTTTCAAATATCATCTGACCTGTTATCATTTTTTAAATTTGCATCGTGAAAACCAGTTGGTTTAGTGGCATACTCTTTGTGTTTAGTTTGTAAATCTCTATGGAGTCTCACCAGATACCCCAAACAGAATAAACAGGAAGTGCGTAAAAAAAAAATATGTACCTTCTTTTTCTTAGAAATGGACATCGACATAAATAAATAGAGCTTTGAATAAAAAATATTTTGTAGCATTACAGAGAACATGATTGAATGACACAATAAATAAAAATAATGCAATTTTCCATGTGAAAAAAAGTTTTGTACGATAATTAGTGTGATATTTTTCTTTTCCATTTCTACATTAAGTAAGAACAAATAATTATAAATAATAAAAGTTCAGGTTTAGTTACATATGTTGATGACAAAGTAAAAGAAATATTTTCAAAAATTCAATAGAATTTCTACAAAGTTAACATTAGAATGATTACATTGATATGTACTTTATATTCCTAATTTACCGTATTACAGATACTTATTCTAGAACATGCTAAGCATTGCAAAACAAGATATTAAGAGACATACAAAAAAAAGTTTTAAATATACATTTTTAACACTTTCCAACATAGTTGGAATGTGTTGGAATGTGTTGAAATGTGTCTTTCATTTCTAGTTCGGTTTGCCTGGCCGTCTGTCTGTCGGTCTATTTCGTAACTCTTGTAAATATACAGGGTGTCCATAATTAAACGACCCAACTTTATAGTTGTGTACAGACGAAACTATTGGTCAGAAAGTTGTGAAATTTTGACATAATAAAAAAAGAATGGGAATTTGTAGAAGCGAAAAAAAAATTAGTTCAAATTTTCACCGCCAGATGGCGTTTTTTAATGAATTACACATTTAGCATACATTTATGATACGTTACAAATTTTATTACTGCAAAACATGTTGAACAAAACTTTTTCGCGACGTTTTTAGCATTTCTTAGAACACACTGCGGTCAACTGTGGAACATGCTGTCTTACGACTCCAGATGGTCGCTGAAAATGATGGCCGTCATGTGTAACATGTTTTGTTGCAAAAAATTATGTAAACTATCGTAAATGTATGATAAATGTGTAATTCTTTAAAAACGCCATCTGGTGGCGAAATTTTGAAGTATTTTTTTTTTGCTTAAACAAATTCCCATTCCTTTATTATGACCTTCACAAAATTTCACAACTTTCTGACCATCTGTAAGACAACTTTAAAGTAGGGTCGTTTAATTATGGACACCCTGTATTTGAATTGCTATGTAATTCATATATGTTATTTAGGTTTATTATGACATGTTTGGTATTGAAAATGAAGTGTGTGGTATTTATAGCCTTTTTATAGGGACTCTCAAAAACTTCCATCATATGGTCTATGGGGGAAAAACCGTTTGTAATGTATTTTATTGATGTTACACAATTTCAAACAAATTGAAACTGAAACTGACAGCATTGAGGTGCACTAAAATATACTTACTGTATAATACGGTGTTCATCGCATTTATCGCTCATTGTGACACACACACAAAATAATTTATTTACAATACTGTCTATGAACGATGATTGCTACAAATGCGTTTTACTTTGTGCTATGTGTTTTTTAAATTTAAATAATTTATTTTGAAAATTACTTGGTGCGTATAAATTCAATAAATCCTGTACAAGGCTGCTCAAAAGAATTCGAGTACATTTCCTTTTACTGACGGAAATTGCTGAAGGGGAATGTTCAACTGTGTTATGCATTTTCAAACTGAGTTTATCTTTAGCATACTATGTCGTATATATACAAATTTGTTGATTTTATACAGAGCTTCACAAAACAATTCGCATACTATTCCGACTATTGATGGTAATTGCTGATATTGGGTTTTCAAATGTGTTATGCGTTGTCTAAATTGTTTACCTAGATATCATATTTCATCATATAAAACGGTGAAGTTTTCTTTCACTATTCAGAATGTATTTGAAAGTGTTTATATACACATTTATAATATACACATATTTTTTATTTTTTGTTATAAAGTTATCTAAAAAACGTTTAACACCTTTATGAATAATAATAGTGAATAACACAGTAAAAATGTATTTATTTTTTATGAAAAGCAATACTACTACGAACAACAGTTGTCGAAAAATTGATGTCGGTTAAGGGGCTTCCGAGTTGCAAACAACTTAACGCCCAGTCTTTTGTGAGTAGAGTGTCTTGTGTTAAATTGAGCCGTTGGGAAAAGTTAAGATGTAGTATTAACTTCAAGATAAAGGAACAATTACAATAAAAAGGATAGATGTAAAATTAAGAAAAGGGATGATAATAAATTTGGAATAATAAAGTAAAACGAAAGAGATTAAGGATAGAGTATAAAAATTAGGAAGAAAGTGAAATACTATAGCTGTAGTTATAACTAACTACTTGTAAGAAAGTTGAAAAAGTAAAGAATAGGGTTCGGAACATGTTCGTGAAACAGCACATAAATGCCAGGTTGGTGAAAAGGCGGGCAAAGCATAACAAAAAAAGCACTCAAAAGAGCCATACATTTTTTTTTTGGTAAAGCTTAGACATTAAGTTTTAATTAAGAAATTAGGTATTTATAATGTGGAAAAAATTACTAACAAAGAGACCGCCAAACATGATGCGCACAGATTTTGATGATTTTAAAGTATGTTGTAGGGGTCATACCCCTAACTATTCGGGTCAAAGGTTTCCTTCAAATGGGCTTTAGTTTTCGAGAAATTTCGGGTTAAAGTTCAGCATGCATTTCAAATACCCATTAGTTCGCAATCTTAAACGAGGTCTTCGTGGCTCTGTGCTAGCGTGCGCGATTTGAGATCCGGAGTTGAGGGTTCTGTCCTCTCATGTGACTTTTACCTTTTTTTTTTAAATAAATTTTATATGTTTTTCGCGTTATAAGTTTTATGCAGATTTATGAATTCTGCATCTTTGAACTTTTTGATATTTTCCTAAAAATTCTATTTACATTTTCGAATTTTTCGTGAAAATTTATAGTTTTTGCGCAATTTTTATTCTAATATTTCTGTTGATGAAAATCCAAACTATTTTAAGTCTTGATATCTCGTCTTTTTAAAATGATTCTTGTTTACATTTATGTATATTTAATTATTTATTTATCGTATTTATGAAATAATGCATTTTTTAGTTGCATTTTCTATTAAAAAAAATTTAAATGATAAGAAAAAATTAACAAAATAATATATCCTTTTAATATTTGATTTGTTCTAAATATATTGAAATATGTTAACTGCTGAAATACTAAAATATTTATCATTACCGACATCAACATTTTTAGTTTATTAAATATGGAACTAGTAATTGTGTGATACATATCGCAAAAATATTCTAAACAAATTCCGCATTCAAAATCGCCTTTAAATATATTCTTTACGTAAATTGTTTTAAAATACTGGAAGAATGTATAAATTAGCATATTATATATTCTTTAAAAACTTAAATTGTGATAAATATATTTAAAAATGCATTAAATTTGGAAAAGAAATTATTTCAAACGTGGTAATTGTCTTTAAAATACTTAAATTGTGATAAATATTAAAAAAATGCATTAAATTTGGAAAAGAAATTATTTCAAAACGTGGTAATTGTCTGCAAAGGATTAAACGAAATGGATAAAAAAGAAAATTAGTTTTATTCTGATATTACCGTAAAAGTCATTGCAGACGATTTTTTTTCAGGTATTTTTTATAACTATTGTAATTTACAAACGATATTTCATTTCTAGTTGAATTTTTCTGTATGGCATTGACTTGTTAGAATTAAAAAAAAATTAATTGTAATATATTATTTTTTATTTGTGCAAATTAAAAATGATGTTGAGTTTGAACTTTGCAGTTAAATGTATTTAAATAACAATATATATATATATATATATATATATATATATATACATAACTGGCTAAAACTTGGATATAAGCGTTATTGTTTTAATATTTTATTACACCTTTCAAGATATGTTGTTGAAATTACCTAATCATACATACCTTTAGAAGATTTGAAATAAAAAATATTTTGTATAAATTATAAAAGAATACAAAATTTTATTTAAAATTTCATAAAGTTAAAAGAAGTATTATTTTAGAACGGTTATTAAAATATAAAGTGTAAATAATAATAAACAAAATAAACAAAATCTAGACATAAATTAGTTTGGAATTTCGTGAAATATTAATTTCAAAACTGCCCCCCCCCCCAAAAAAAAAAAAAAGTAAATTATTAAGAAAAATTCGAAAATGTAAATGGAATTTATTAGGAAAATATCAAAAACTTCAAAGATGCAGAATTCATAATTGTGCATAAAACTTATGACGAGACAAATATATTAAATTTATTAAAAAAAGGTAAAAGTTATACTAGAGGACAGAACCCTCATCTCCGGCTCTCAAATCGCGCGCGCTAGCACAGAGCCACGAAGACCTCGTTCAAGATTGCGAACTAATGGGTATTTGAAATGCATGCTGAACTTTAACCCGAAATTTCTCGAAAACTAAAGCCCATTTGAAGGAAACCTTTGACCTGAATAGTTAGGTGTGTGACCCCTACAACATACTTTAAAATCATCAAAATCTGTTTCGCATCATGTTTGGCGGTCTCCTTGTAAGTAAAACTACTATGAACTTATTATACTTTAAATTATTATTATATAAAACAAATTCATTTTTGCGGTATAAATAGTATTGAAAGGAATTTTCAATTTTATATAAAAAGAAACATTTTTAACCTTTTAAATGAAATAAATATTATTATGATTTAAAAATGAAATCTCAGGGATTCATTTAGACATGTTGCAAAACAAAAACAGCTATCTAAATTAATCCACATAAAGTGTTAAGTCTTAAAAACATTTTCTCTAATCTTCTTATCGTTTTTAATTTGACACGAGACAAAAATGGAGTATTTTATAGTCTGTCTGAAGTCCAAAATCGTATAAGAAACAGCCGTCTCTTAATCCGTGTAAAATTTATCATGATTAAACAGACAAACATAAGTATTTTAAGCGAAGAATTGTGTCTTATAGAATAAATTGAATAAGTATAAATGAACTGCAGTTTTTCTACAGAAGTGAAGTGTTTTTGAAGTTTTTCTACAGTCAACTGTAGATTTTCTGTAGTGCAATCTCGACTGTAAAAATACTTCAGTTATTTTGAAGCTAATGTGAAGTAATTTTGCAGTATTTTATTTCAAAAGTACTCTGAGCTATTATCTGCAAAAATACTGTAGTATATGTGAAATCATTTTACAACCATCAAGTAAAAAATAATGAGTTTGTAGTAAAACTGCGCAGTAAATTTGAAGTATTTTTACAGTTATTAATTCAGAAGTATATTTTCTGATGTATCTGCAGTATAACTATAGTTACTGTGAGGTAATTTTACAGAACTTACTTTATAGAAAGCTTGGTTTATATTTTCTGTAGTTTATCTGCAATTTTAAAAGAGATGTTAAAGCTTTTCAGTTTTCGTTATTGTTGCATGACTCACTATTTACTTTATTAATAATAATTAATACTGTTTTCAAGACTTTTATTTTAAGGTCCTAATTTGAGCACCTGTGAAAGTCCTCCCCTCCCCCTTCTTTAAGTGAAACAAAACAAATATTCAAATATATTAAACTTGAAAATTCAAAACAAATATACATATAAAAATCAATCAATGTTGTTTATCGTTAAAATGTTAGACCTAACAAGGGACCGACTTACAGATTTCAGGGGCCCTGGGCAGAAACATAATAGCGGCCCCCTATAACATTTTAAGTGCAGAACTAATGCATTAAAACCATATCGTCTATTATACTAATTTACTATTCATACAGTATTATATCATTATCTTACGCATTAATTAAAAAAATTAAAGTGCTATGAATCATAGACATATTATAATTCATATTATAAAATTCAATTAAAACTTCTAATTATATAAAATAATTAAATATATATATACTTAATCGTTTTTAAACTTAATCGTAGAAAGAAAATAAAACTAGTACGCAATTAATTCAGCTTATATTTTAAATCACGCATTCATTTACAAAGCAACAACTAATTTTCTTATTTTATTTAAAATTATTAATTATTAAAATTAAATTAAAATTATTTTACAAGCTATAACAATATAAACCTGTCTCTTCGCAAAAAAGTGTGTAATATTTAACTTTTTTTTAAAAATTACGCATTAATATAAAAAGTAACAACTATTTTTCTTATTTTATTTAAAAGTTATAAATTATAAAGATTAAATTAAAATTATTTTATTTCACAAGCTATAAAATTATAAACAGGTACCTTCACAAAAAATTATTAATAACCTTATCAATAGTCACTTCACAAAATTACTATTACTAAAACAGTGCCCTTCACAAAATTCTCTTAATAAAATATGTCTCTTCACAAAACCTATTTTTATAATAACATACTATTTTTTTCATAATTTTCATTTTCGAAATTACTATTTGTTATTATTATTTTTTTCAAGTTAAAATATATAACACATTTAAAAAATATATATCTCCTAAATTAATTCTGTATATAAATAAATATCCGCTAAGATAAAAAAAAAAACTATTTTTATACAGAATATTATATTATACAAAACCTATTTTTATAATAACATACTATTTTTTAATAATTTTTATTTTCGAATTTGCTATTTATTATTATTTTTTTCAAGTTAAAATATATAACACATTTAAAAAATATATATCTCCTAAATTAATTCTGTATATAAATAAATATCCGCGAAGATATTTATTCCACACATTTAAATAATCCATTATTTTCGAAGTACACACGCACAGAGCATTTATAAAAATGCACCTCAAAATCCTATCTTTCACGCCGTCAAATTACATACCAACGAAAAAAAATCCCTGCTTATATGACCACCCTCCCCTTTTGACCCCATACAATCAAACCTTTAATAAGACCCACTGGCTCAGTAAGTAAGGCGCTCGACTTCCAAACATATCACCCTCAGTTCGAATCAAATCTCGGCAAGTGGGGGAAAAATATTCGTTTAATATATTTCCAAATCAGTATGCTAAGATGACACATAGATGGCACCACTAAAAAAAAAGAAAGAAAAGCGAAATAAAATTTTTGCAAAATTACTACAGTTTATAGACTGTAGTTATTTTGCAATTGTATCAACTTAAAAAACAAGTTGGAAATTGTACGTCAAACGTTACAAACGAGATGCGTTCGTACGCACGTTTTAGAATTAAATGCATGATATCCCGTGCGTAGAACGGGTTAAACAGCTAGTTAAGTATATATTTTATGACACTGTTCATACAAATATCTTAACTAGTTATATAAATATTCAGATATATATGTATCAGCTAGTTATATAAATATTCAGATCTTGATGATTTTTAATTCTGTGAAATGAATTATATCGTCTGCAGATTCATTTCTGTAATAAAATAAGTATCTCGGTCGCTTGACGATTTAACATCCATCGGAAGCTCCTATAACAAAAAAGCACCGATTTAAAAAAAAAAAAAAAATCAAATTTCTTAATAAATATTTTTATTAATATCTCCTAAAGTTTTGATTCGATTTTAATAAAATTTGAAATGTCTCGACAAAATTCTGCAAAGATAATATATTTTAAATTGCAAACCATTTGGTTGGGTAGTTTTTGCGTTGTTATATGCGGACAGACAGACAGACGGACGGACAGACAGACGGACAGACAGACAGACAGACAGACGGACGGACAGACAGACGGACAGACAGACAGACGGACGGACAGACGGACGGACCAAGCGACGACTATAGGTGCTAGGTATTTATATAATTACGAACGCACCTAAAAAAACTACAGTGATTTGTGCCAAATAACCACTGCAGTTTTTTTAAAAGTTTCACTGCAGTTCATTTTTAGCTGGGTATCTCATTTTGATGCGCAAATGAAATGTTATTCTATTTATTACTCTTGTTAAATATTAGTATAAAGTAGAGCTGCACAACCTTTTTGTATGAAAATTGTTTGCCACCACTATCTTCGAAAGGTAAGCTTTGATATATTTAATAGCAACGTTTCCGTCATTAATCTAAGGTAAATTTTTCTGTGTAAAAATAGTGGTACTGTTGGTGGCCCGCGGGCCACAGGTTGTGCATCCCTAGTGTAAAGATTAAGTTATCAAAAACAGTTTTGCATGTTTTAAATACTTTAACGTTTTATTGAACGGTAATTAGAATTTTTTACTTGAGAAAATTTTATACAAATTTTATACTAAATGTTGAAAATCTGTATGCGGATAGCCTATATGAAAGCATTTGCAAATAATAAAAACTAAATTATTTCATTAGAGGGAGGGCAAATGCATAAGAAAATATCTATATTATAAAGCAATAAATTTATTGTTACTAAACGTCGTAGTACTAGCACACACACTGGCACACACACACACAAAATTGCATTTTAAAAATCTTCTTTAAATCTAAAATTATATTGATTTCTGAGGTTTCTAAAGATAAAGAATACTTTTCGGAACCGTGGGTAAATGGGAAGGAGTTATTGTATATTTTCGTTCGTAGTTTTATTATATTTTCGTATATTAATAAACATTTGTCTTTTTCTTACAGTGTACTACTGATTTAGGAGTTGCTAAACAAAAATAGTTAAACAAAAATAGTAGGGTAAACAAAAATAGTTGTATAAAGTTATCCACATAAAGTCTTAAGTCTTACACACATTTTTTCTAAGCTCTTTTGTCGTTAATTATTGGACACTTGACAAAAATTGATTTTTCTATCACTTATATCTAAAATCCTTTCAGAAACAGCCGTCTCTTAATCCGCGTATAGTATAAAATAGTTAAACAGCTAAACAGAAATATTTTAAACGAATGATTATTTTCCTTATAGAACAATTTGAAACTACGAGTTATTCTTTATGTTGATCTGCAAATAAAATGTTATTGTATTTATTTCTTAAGTGGAAACAACGAATTTGAGCAAATATTAAATTTTTAAAAGCATTTTCTTATGTTTTACATATTTTTGATATTTATTGACATGTAATTCGATCTCTTTTGCTTGAGATAGTTTTATATAATTCTGAACGGTGGAAATCTGAATGCAGGCGGAATATATGGAATTTCTAGCAAACATTAAAAAAATATATATTTATTTAAAGGTAATAAATATACGTCAATATATAGGTAAAACATCCATACCGTATACATACATGTGCACAGTAAAAAAAAAGTACATGTTTCTTAATCTTGGAAATTTAATATAATCACGAGCGGAAATAAACAATATGCCTCTTCTAAATTAGCCACCACCTCCCGCCTTTGAAAACCGTTATTTATCTTTAGAAACTTCCAAAAACAATATAATTTTGAGATTTAACCCCTTGAAGGGCACCGGTATATTACATATACAACTTAATTTTAATCCCAAAACGTCACAACGACACCAGAATTTTATAAAAAAATTTTGAATTTATAGGTACACGAGGAAAAGCTTTTACTTATTTTAAAACAAATTCGTTCGTAAATTCTGGTGTCAATCTATCATTTCAATATTTTAGCTACAAGAGTGCTTTGCCCCGATGCATTTACAAAAACAAAATTTCTTTTGCTGCCACTGATTTTCAGAAACGTTTCCAAGTAGTTTTATGCAGGCCGAATAGTGAGACGACACAAGCAACATATCTTGCGTCTTAAGAGAATAAAAATGTTTGAAATAGGTTTTTTTGAAACATGTGAATTTTTACATTTCTAAACTGAGCATAAAACCAACAGAGTAAAAAAGGTCAAAGCCGGGAGTCGAACCGTTCCCTTGGAATAAGGCTGCAAGTTTCTATGACCGAGCTACGAGGACGATACCCAACTTGGCATATCTCACTCACATATGTTGGATAGGCTGCAACCGCAGCACAAGATGGAAGTCGGTTTTGTGCTCAAGATGGTTTGTGTACTCATGATGACATTTCCATAAAATTGTAAAAGTTCATGTGTTTGTTGTTCATTAGTTTCGAATGAATTTTACTCTTGAAAATTAGTTGAAAAATTAATTGTAATTTACTAATTCAGATTTTATTCCTTTTTTCAAACCGGTTTCGAATCTATAAACATGGTGTCGTTTCAGTGTGCGGGCTGCATTATAGTCAAGCTAAGCAGTTTTCTCAACCTAGTATATAGGCTTTTCGGATGCAATAGATTCTTAAGTAAACATTTTCATGTTTAACAAACATGTTTTACAAAACAAACATTGTAATTTAACAGCATTAACATTAACATTAAAGTTAATATCATTTTGTTACTCCTGCAAGCATAAATTAAATTACGCAACTGAAAATGTTTAATTGAGAATTGATAGCATCCTAAAATCCGATATTCCGATTTGAGAAAAGTGATTACTACTCTAAAAAACTACTCGGAAACGTTTCCGAAATTCAGTGGCAGCAAAATAAATCTTGTTTTTATAAATGCTGCTTTAAATGCCAAATAAAAATTTTGTGCTGGGTCGAACCAACTTTTAATGCTGCAGTTGTTGTAACAATAAGATAGTGGAATCTCGTTCCAAGAACTGGAGCCCTAGTCCCAACATAAAATTTTTAACAGTGTAAATAAGTAAACAGTTAAAAATACTCAATATGTATTTTGTAATACGCTGTTATTGCTTATATTTATCTTTGAAAAAACACTACATAATTTAAAGAAAAACTAAAAAAAAACTTTTAATGCTGCAGTTGTTGTAACAGTAAGATGGTGGAATCTCGTTCCAAGAATCGGAGCCCTGGTCCCAACATAAAATTTTTAACAGTGTAAATAAGTAAACAGTTAAAAATACTCAATATGTATTTTGTAATACGCTGTTACCGCTTATATTTATCTTTGAAAAAACACTACATAATTTAAAGAAAAACTAAAAAAAAAATTTTGTTTAACTTGTAAGATGTTATATTTCTATGATTTTAAAAAAATTAAATATAAGCGTGTCATTTAAACATACTATAAAACAATATATACTACTATAAAACATACTATAAAACACATACTATAAAATACATACTATAAAACAATATATAATATAAATTTTTCCACATAAAGTCATAAGTCTTACAACCATTTCCTCTAAGTTTCTTATAGTTATTAATTTGACACTTTATAAAAATGGAGTGTTTTATCTCCTGTCAGATACCCAAAACCCTTTCAGAAACAGCCGGTTCTTAATCCGTGTAAATTTTCTCACAGAAACAAATAAACAGAAGTACTAACTTATGAGAAATTGAAAAAGAATTGTTCCTTTTAGAAAAATTGGAAATTATAAGTTATACTTCATAATAATTTGCATATAAATGTTATTGTATTTAATAACCAAGCTGAAATGTTAGCGTGAACATTAAATTATGAAAAAACGTTTTAGCATATTTTAAATATTTTTAGATTTATCTTATCGAAATATAATTCGATTTTCTATTCTGGGTTATATGGAAGTTCTTGCAATAAAAATAAATTTTTTCCTTTACATCAATAGAAAATGTATAAAAAGATATATGGATAAATAAAAACCACCTACATGCACATGAGGATATTTATGTATATGTGTAATCGTTTTTCAATGTGAATATTTTCATGTTCAACAAATCTGTTTTACCAGACCTGCCAACCTTTAAAAATGAGAAATAGTAGCACACCAAATTCAAATTTATCCGGAGGTTGGTGGCTGTTTTTTATGCTGCAAATTTTAAGCAAACAAATACTAATCAATTAAACGCATGTGTATCTGCATCAGGGGTGATTCTGAGGGGGGGGGGGGGGGGGAATCCACTCCAGGCATAAACTACGTGTTATTTTTCTACACCCCTTTGAAGATATATGCGTTTTTCCGCAACCTTTTGACGAAATTTGTCGTTTATTCGCGATCCTTTGACGAAATTTGCCGTTTTTTCGCGATCCTTTGACGAAATTTGCCGTTTTTTCGTTATCCTTTGACAAAATATGTGGTTTATTTGCGATCCTTTGACGAAATCTGTGGTTTATTTGCGATCCTTTGACGAAATTTGCCATTTTTCACGATCCTTTGACGAAATATGTGGGTTTTTTTCGCGATAATTTGACGAAATTTGAGGTTTTTCGTGATCTTTTGACAAAATTGACCATTTTTTCGTGATTTTTTTTGATGAAATTTGCCGTTTTTTCGCGATCCTTTGACGAAATTTACCGTTTTTTCGTGATCTTTTGACGAAATTAGTTTTTTTACGATTTTTTGACAAAATATGCGTTTTTTTGCGATCTTTTGACGAAATTTGCCGTTTTTTGCGTTTTTTTCACGATCGTTTGACGAAATTTGCCGTTTTTTAGCGATCTTTTGACAAAATTTGCCGTTTTTTTGTGATCTTTTGACGAAATATGCGGTTTTTTCGCGATCCTTTGACGAAATTTGCGTGATCATGTGACAAAATTTGCGTTTTTCCAAGCGATCCTGTGACGAAATTCGCGTTTTTTTTTCAGAAAATCGTAGTTTTAGACAGATTTTCGTAGCATCGTAGTTTTTGGCTCAAAATCGTAGCAACTACGATTTTTTCGTAGCAGTTGGCAGCTCTGGTTTTACAGACAAATTGGATAAAATAACAGCATTACATTAACATTGAAATTATTAATATTTTATTACTCTTGCATGTATAAATTCAATTATGCAGCTGAAAATGTTTGATTGAGAATTGATAGCATCCTATAAACCGATACTTTGGTTTGAAAAAAGTGATTAATATAAAAACTACTCGAAAACGTTTCGAAAAATCAGTGACAGCAAAAGAAACCTCGTTTTTATAAGTGCTGCTTTAAATCTCGAAAGTATATTATTTTCTCACGTGTCTAAAGATAAAGAACGCTTTTCGGAATCATGGCTAGCTTGGATGTGGTTATTATATATTTCCGTACGCGGTTTTATTATATTTTCGAAGATTAAAAAAATGGAATTTTTTACAATGTGCGTCCATTTTTTAGGTGCGTTCGTAATTATATAAATACATAGCATCTACTATAGTCGTCGTTTGGTCCGTCTGTCTGTCTGTCCGTCCGTCCGTCTTTCTGTCCGTCTTTCCACATATAACAGCGTAAAAAGTACCCAACCGAATGGGTTGAAATTAAATATATGTAACTATTGCAGAATTTTGTCGAGTCATTTAAAATTTTATGAAAGTCGAATCAAAACTTAAAAAGATATTAATAAAAGTTTTATTTATTCTATTAAATCCAATCATACCTAATCTGCGTGCGCAGCACGAATGCTATACGGTGCCGCAGGCAGCGGGGACCCGAACCGGAGGTTCGTTCAGTTATAGGTTTATACTATTCGACTAGAGCTTATCGGTTTCAGTTCGTTTTTCACCACCAGTTGGCGTTTACTTATCTCTGTTTCTATGGCCCGGATCACGACGGGGTATGGCTCATTCGACTCAACGTCGATAGAGGATACTACAGCTTATCGATTTTTGCTCCGACTCTCACCACCAGGGGGCGCTTTCCTATCTCTGTTTCTATGGGAAGGATCACGACGGGGTATGACTCATTCGACTCGACATCGATAGAGCTTACCGATTTTATTTCGTTTTTTCTCCACCAGGGGGCGCTTTCTTATCTTCGTTTCTACGGGCATGAAAACGACGTGGTATGGCTCATTCAACTCGACATCGAAAGTCTTAACAATTTCAGTTCTGATCATACAAACGGATTGCGCCACCTGGTGGCGAAAGGTGGAACTAACGTATAGCACGACTGCTATACGGTGCCGCAGGCAGCGGGGACCCGAGCCAGAGGTTCGTTCAGTTAGAGGTTTATGCTATTCGATGTGCAATTTAAGGGATTATCCGGTGCCGAAGGCAGCGGGGACCAGGGTTGGAGGTTCGTTCAGTTAGAGGTTTATACTTTTCGATGTGCAAATTAAGGGATTATCCGGTGCCGAAGGCAGCGGAAACCGAAATCACCCACTCGTGGACAGCCACCCGTGAGGTATAGGAACAATAAGTCCACGAGGGGAAAAATAAACGCTACCCGACACCGATAGCACCCATCCGTTCCAACCCCCACCGCAGGAGGCGCCTGTTTATTAGATTTGAAACAATGAATATATTTACATAACAATAATAAAATATAAAGGGTAAAAAATAACAATTTTTTGCAAATTGAAAGTTAAATATAAAATATTTTCGAAGTACTATAAGTTCATGATGTCCTAAATTTATGGTATTTTAGTTCAGAAAGTCAATGGTCAGTTCAGTCAATTTTTTTTAAAAATTCTTTCGTAATGAAAGAGAAATTTTTATTGAGAATATTATAATTCTCTTTTAACTTTTGAGAGTTTGAAGGATTGAAAATGATATTACGAAGGTTATATCTGAGAGTTTCGTTCTTATCAAAAGGGAAGTGATGGATCATAAGAGGGCAGCATCCGAATATGTAGTGAACTGCATCTCTTTCTGCTTTATCGCATGGACATCTATGTGAGGCTCTTTTTCTTATTTTATGTAAGTATTGTGGGAAACCCAGGGTCGGAGGTTCGTTCGGTTAAAGGTTTGTACTATTCAATGTGCAAATTAAGGGAATATCTGGTGCGTGCGTAGCACGACCGGTATACGGTGCCGAAGGCAGCGGGGACCCGAGTCGGCGGTTTCGTCCGGTTTGAGGTTTTACAAGATTCGAGATTTTCTACAATTCGAGGAACCGATGTAAATTAGGGGCCCGCTGGCGGGCGAAGCCATCTAGTCTTTATTATTAATGTTCGGATACGTCTGTGTGTCTGTGTGTGTGTGCGTGTGTGTGTCTGTACGTGGAAAAACTCTGCAACCGTAGCGAGTAGCGAAGCGCTTTTTGTTACAAAAAATTCGGAAAAATCCCGGGATTGGTGATACTCAGTATCGAAGAAATCGGCCCCCAATTAAGGGAGTTATTAATTAACAAAGTCTCGAAAATTAGCGAAAAAGGAGCATTTTTTCCAAAACAAAGAAACGATTTCAGGTTTGACTTGAACGGGGGCCTCCGTCGAGGCTAGCAACCGAGCCAATCAGCTTTCGTGTTCCACCCGCATCCCCATATTTTTCATTCCGGCTCTGATAAACATGGCGTACTGGAAGTTTTCCAGCCTTTTTTCAAAAAATTGCAAAAATGGTCACATCGGCACGAAAATTTGCAGACGAACGTAAAACACTAGTCGTTGGGGGCCACCGTAATACATACCCATCATGGATATGCATAATGTAAAATATTAAAATAAAAATGTGTAAACTACTTATAAAGTGCATTGCAATTCAAATAAAATCGTGGCATGATGACGTCACAAACTTTAAAGTCTCGATTACTGAATTGCTTGAAAGAAACATCCTTATAACTCCAAAAATAATAATCCTATTAACTAGCAGTTTATTGCATCTGATTAAGCGTCAAATTTCCAATTAAAATATATCTTTGAAGTGAAATTTGGATGAAATACAGGGTCATGAAAAATCGAAGAGTGTGGAAAATAGAATTCCAAATATCTCGGCAACTAATTATCCGATCAACTTCATGCTTTATGCAAAATTTATGTTTTTTTATTGTCTTTTATATTCATTTCTTAAAATAAACAATTTCGAAAATTTTTATATACCTTTCATCAGAAAGAATATTTCGGGAGTCCGAAAAAAAATGTTCCGGTTAATCGAGGTTATTGAAATGAAATAGGCTTCTTCCCATTATTACATACTAAGTACATACCAAATTGCAAGTCTCTATCTCAATTTTGTCGGGAGATAGAGCGTTTACAGACACACAGACACACACACAGACACACAGACGGACGGCAAATTTTTTTTTCTAAAAATATGTTTTTCGGAATCTCCAGTGTCTGAAACGTGTAAATCCGTCAAAAATTTTTTTTCGATTTTCAAAACGATTACAAGACTTACCCTATACTACGCATGATGGGTAACTAAAAATCGCGAATTCATGAAGGTAAAATTCGTGAAATTCGACCAATTAGAAGAGAAGTTATCAATTAATAAACTTTTAATTGTATGTCGAAAAAAAGATCAGTTTTAATTTCAATACTTCAGCAGGCGTCTAACGGCGACAAACGTCTGCTGAAGAAATAACAAAACAAAACATTTTTTTTATAGTGGAAGTATTCCAGGTCTATCAAATTTTTTTGAAATATTACATTTATCGATTTGAAAATTATACATCCATCCGTAAATTTTCACAAGAATTCTAAATATGTAGTTTTCGAATTTCTCCGATAATTAAGACAGAATTTACAATTATTTTTTTATTTAATTAGACCACTTAAAAAGATTTTATTTGGGAACACCTGATATCTCAGTTATATTTCATTAGCACAGACATCACGGCGTTTATTCCTGGAGATAAAACAATTCCTTTTTAAAGGAACTGCGGTTTCTATAAGCTTATAAATTTTTTTAAAATAATAATTTTTGGATCTGAAGAAAACGCATCCTTGCTCAGAGTAGGGTGACATTCCAGGGATTCAAACAATTTTCGATTTCGGACCATAATTTTTGATTTTAGCAAAATCCCGATTTTTGTATAGGAAAAAAAAAAAAAGAAGCTAAGGAATTATCTATTTCTTTTCAAAATATCTCCTGTCGTATGGGTCCCATCGCGACGCGGTTCTGGTGGTGGAAGGTGTAATTAAAGGATTTTTCAGCCAACTCGGGTTCTATGGGTCACATCACGACGCGGTTTGGCTCAATCGACTCGACATCGATAGAGGGTACTAGAGCTTATCGGTTTTAGTTCGTTTGTCACCACCAGGGAGCGTTTTCTTATCTCTGTTTCTATGGCCCGGATCACGACGGGATATGGCTCATTCAATTCAACGTCGATAGATGATACTACAGCTTATCGATTTTTGCTCAGAGTCTCACCACCAGGGGACGCTTTCCTATCTCGGTTTCACAACGGGGATCAAAACGGTGTATGGCTTATTGGACTCGACATCGATAGAGCTTACCGATTTTAGTTCGTTTTTTCACCACCAGGGGGCGCTTTACTATCTCCAGTTCTACGGGCATGAAAACGACGGGGTATGGCTCATTCGACTCGACATCGAAAGCATTAACGATTTCAGTTATGATCGTATAAACGGATTGAGCCACCTGGTGGCGGAAGGTGGAACTAACGTATACTGCAGCGCGTGCGCAGCACAACTGGTATACGGTGCCGCAGGCAGCGGGGACCCGAGCCGGAGGTTCGTTCAGTTTGAGGTTTATACTATTCGATGTGCAATTTAAGAGATTATCCGGTGCCGAAGGCAGCGGGGACCAGGGTCGGAGGTTCGTCCGGTTAGACGTTTGTACTATTCAATGTGCAAGGGATTATCAAGGAATTATTAAGGGATTATCTGGTGCGTGCGTAGCACGACCGGTATACAGTGCCAAAGTCAGCGGGGACCCGGGTCGGAGGTTCGTCCGGTTCGAGAATTTACAAGATTCGAGATTTTCTACAATTCGAGGCACCGATGTAAATTAGGGGCCCGCTAGCGGGCGAAGCCAGCTAGTCTATATAATAAAAGCGGATGTGATGTGACTGAAGAAAACAAATACAATAACCACATCTTTCTCATATGCCAAGCGGCCATTTTTATTCAAAATTATTTTTTCGAATAAAATTGCATAAAAGTAACATTTTTAGAAAGATCGTTCAAAATAAGTGTTTTCTTGAGAGATGAGTTACATTAAAAAATGTATAGATTCTGAGATAACTTCAGTGTAAATTAGGTTAACAGCCGAATATCTGAATGCATTAAAATAAACAAACAAAATATTCATTCATCGTGAGTCATAGAAATATTAACCATGGAGGTAATCATTCGCAAAGCAAGATCTCCATGGTGAATTTACAGAGCTGTCTGGAGTCGGAAAAAAATAGCATCTGTAAACATGGCATACGTAATAATAAAAATAAAGGCATCTTTATTTCGTTCATAGCAGACGATATAGTTTATTTCACTGAAATAGTAACGATGATTTTTTTACATTGTAAAACTAGTTATAGCACGTAACGAACGCACCTCATTTGTCACGTTTAACGTACAATTTCCAACTTGTTTACATTACTAATCATTTCTTGTACACTGTTATTTTAAAAATTGTTTTGATTCCAATATTACCGCTTTCAAATTGATAATACGTTTTTATGAAATATACCTCTTTCACTGTTAAAAATGCAATGCTGGATTGAACTAATTTTTGGTGCTGCAGTAGCTACAACAATAAGATAATAAAATAGCGTTCCATCATGTGTAGTTCTGGTCCATCATAAAATGTTTAGCAGTGTAAATAAGTAAACAATTAAACATACTCAATATGTGTTCTGTAATGCGATATTTTTAAATATATTTATCTTCGAATAAAACTACAGTAATCTCTCACTTATACGTCGCCTCATTTATGCGTCTCTCTCAGTTATACGTTGATTTTCGATAGTCCCGGAAAAAGAAATATCAGTGCAATGTTACTGTTTTTTCGCTTATGCGTCGCAACGTCATGGTTGCCAACCTCCCGATTTTTTTAATACCAGTAAAATTTTCCAAAAAATTCACTTTATTAAATTGAAGAAATTGTACGATTACATAAAACAAATGTTCTTACATAAAAATACTGGTATGAAAAAAATCGGGAGGTTGGCAACTATGCAACGTGAATGTATCTCTCACTTATGCGTAGGAAAAATTTCAGGTTTCCCTTGCCATTTCTTTCCATTCTACACATGTACTTTCCAATGGGAAGTCAATTGGTTGTCTTTTTACATTTGCATTTTGGACACGATTATAAGCTGCGTTCTGGGGTCACACCCCTTCACAACTGCTACTGTTAGGAGGACTGTTACAAAAAAGCTGGCTTAATTCTGAAGAAATTTGAAAATGATGCATCTTGTGCCAAAGATCAACCAGTATTGCATAAGAATGGAAAGCCGTTTCTTGGGGAATGATTAATTTAAACGATTTTGTAGATATTGATGAAAATGTAATAAGAGCAGAAAATGGAGATATACACGAAATAGTAGCAGAAATTAAAGATGATGCTAATGAAAATGAATAAGATAACGAAGCAAACGTAGAAACACCATCCACCGACATTTGAAAAGGCAATAGATGCTCTCGAAACCCTCCGTCACTACGTCCAATAAACTGATACATCTGGTTCAACATATTAATGTTTCTATGAACTGAAAAAAATCTATTTTTAGGGACAGACATCAAACTTATAAACAAACTTCAATTTTAGGCTATTTAAAAAATAGGGTATGTACTAATTAAAATTTTTGTATGTATTTTAGATTTGAATTAGTAAATCTTTAACAATCTAAATAACTCGCATTTTTCATTATTCTGCATGTTATTTAACCATTTAATGATGAATTGTGTCTTAATATGTATTTCAAATTTAATTTTTACTCCGATTTCATTTATGCGTCTCTCGTTCATGCGTCGTTTTTGGTTAGTCCCTTACACCGACGTATAAGTGAGAGATTACTGTATCTATTTTAATATAAAACTAAAATAAACTCTTTATTTTTAACCTGTAAAATGTTATACTACTATGATTTCCTTTAAAAAAGAAGTATAAGTGATTTATTTAGACATACTGTAACACAAAAACATCTATATAAATTTATCCATATAAAGTCAACAACCACTTTCACTAAGCTTTTTATCGTTATTAATTTGACACTTTATAAAAATGGAGTGTTTTATCGCCTGTCGGATGTCAAAACTTTTTCAGAAACAGCCGGCTCTTAATCCGTGAAAACTGTATCAGAGTTAAACAAATAAACAGAAGTACCTTAAGAGAATGATAAAGAAGTGTTCCTTTTAGAATAATTGGATACTATGAATAGTACTTCATAATGATTTGCATATAAAATGTTGTTGCATTTATGACCCATGCTGGAATGTTAGCGTGAATAAATTATGAAAAATATTTTATCACATTTTAAATATTTTTAAGTAAGATTTATTTTATTGAACTATACTTAGATTTCTTATGCTGCAATGTATGGAAGTTCTTTCAAATAATAAAAAATAAATTATTTCGTTAGAGAAAAGGAAAAAGTATAAAATAATATGTGGATAAATGAAAACCTTCCACGCACGGATTTTTGTGTATAAGTGTGTTCATGTTTTTTACGCATTTTTCTAAACATTTCTTTTATACTAAACCATAAAATAGTTGAATACAAACCATTTTTATTGCGTAATACCATATTCGTTACTATATTTATATAAAAATTTAATTTTAAAAAGCATCATCAATTTTGTCAAATAAATAAATCTATATTTTTATTATTTTGAATGCAATAAATATTATTATGATTTTTATTTTAAAATAAAATGTAAGTGATTAAATATATAGAGTTTAAATTATATATATACCGGGTATCCCAAAAATGACTGATGGATTTTTAAATTCAATAACTTGCAAACGGTGACTAAAAAATTCTTGCTTTAGGGTTATGTATGATGTCAGGAGTTTTTGCACTGTGATTCTTGATTTTAGTTCGAATTTCAAACAATAGATGGCGCTGACAGTGATTGGCGTTCTGTCGAGGCTGCCACTGAAACTGACGCCACTGAGCATTGATGCACTGTCCCCTGAATACTAAATGGCAGCTGTCGCAGGCGGATTTTTTTCTGCGTTTGAACAGTTCCTCGAACTTCAACACCAATAATTTCTAAAAGTTTTCTTTTCCTAGTTTTTCTGAGATCAAAAAGTCAAAGAAAACTTTAGATATTATTGGTGTTGAAGTTCGAGGGACCGCTCAAACGCAGAAATAAAAATCCGCCTACAACAGCCGCCCTGTAGTATTCAGGGGGCGGTGCATCAATGCTCAGTGGCGTCAGTTTCTGCCTCGACTGAACGCCAATCGCTCTCAGCGCCATCTATTGTTTGAAATTTGAACTAAAATCGAGAATCACAGTACAAAAACTCCTGATATCATACATAACCCTCCTGCAAGAATTTTTTAAATATCTGTCACCGTTTGCAAGTTATTGAATTTAAAAATCTATCAGTCATTTTTGGGACATCCGGTATATATATATATATATATATATATATCTATTATTAGACAAATATATATATATATATATATATTTGTCACTTACATTTTATTTTAAAATAAAAATCATAATAATATTTATTGCATTCAAAATAATAAAAATGTAGATTTATTTCTTTGACAAAATTGATGATGCTTTTTAAAATTAAATGTTGATATAAATATAGTAATGAATATGGTATTAGGCAATAAAAATGGTTTGTATTCAACTATTTCCTGGTTTAGTATAAAAACAAATGTTTAGTAAAATGCGTAAAAAAATGAACACACTTATCTGACACAAAAATTATACACAAAAATCTGTGCGTGGAAGTTTTTCATTTATCCACATATTATTTTATACTTTTTCCTTTTCTCTAACGAAATAATTTATATTTTATTATTTGAAAGAACTTGTTGGAATACAACGTTCATTTTCTCCTCTCCGCACATATGGCGCATGCGCGTACAGTTACGATGATGATGCTCCGAAAGCGAGAGCAGTTGTTTACTTTAAGAAAGATGTCGGCGCTCAGTCGCATACGACCTGTATATATTTTGTCTTCGTTTAATTGTAAATAAATGTCTTTTGTCGTGCTATTCTGCAAACTCTGCTTGCCTTATACACCTACAAATGGTTATGGAACCAGAGGCGCTATTCCACTGCGCTATAATTAGCAGAAATTATTTTTAATTCGAACATTCGGATTTGCAACTCTTAAGCCTAATCGAAAGTAAGAATTGTTCTTCATTCTGTTTATCATTTGCATTATTTCTGGCTGTGAGAGACTCTGCATAATTATGTCTCATGTAACGACAATTGAAAAGCTCGGAAAAGATAATTTTGATAGCTGGAAGCTTCAAATCGAAGCTGTATTAATCAAAAATGATCATTGGGATTACGTAATTGGTAAAGAAATTAAACCGGCTGAAGGAACCGCCGAAGAAAAGAAGTGGCTCCAAGCTGATCAAAAAGCTCGTGCAGATATAATTCTTTCAATAAATCCTAGTGAACTGTCTCATATAAAGCATTGTACGACTTCAAGTGCTGTATGGAATAAACTGAAAGATGTTTATGAATCGAGGGGACCCGCAAAGAAAGCAACTCTGTTAAAACAACTTCTGTTTAGAAAAATGTCCATAAATGAAACGATGGCTGATCATTTAAATATTTTCTTCGAAATAGTTGATAAACTGAAAAATATGGAAATAGAAATCGCGGATGATTTATTATCAATTCTACTTCTATATAGTGTTCCTGAGAACTTCGAAAATTTTAGATGCGCTATAGAATCCAGAGATGAGTTACCTAAACCCGAATCTTTGAAAATTAAGATGCTGGATGAATGGGATGCAAGAAAAGGAAAATCCACTCAGGATTCACAAAACGCATATTATATAGAAAATAAAAGAAATAATCAAGAACAGAAGAAGAATGAAAAATGGAAAATGAATCCAAACAAAAATTTTTCCTCGGAAAGGTGTTACCGAAATTTCAAGTGCAATTATTGTTCGAAAATGGGGCACAAAGCTTCGGAATGTAGAAAGAAAATAGCTGATAAAAAGCTTACATCTTTAAATAAAGGAAATCAAGGATCGATGATAGCCACTAATTATGAAAAACCGACTAATATGGCATTTAATGACGCATATCAAGAACCTTCTGCATGGTGTTTGGACAGTGGGTGTACATCTCATATGTGTAAAGATAGAAATTTATTTTCAGAGTTTCATCCTCGTACGAATTCTACTATACAGCTTGCAGTTGATCAAACAGCGAAAATTACAGGAATAGGAACAGTTTTCATTACAGTATCTAACGGAAGTGGAATTACTAATCTCACACTCAAGAACGTTCTATGTGTTCCAGAATTAAAGTGTAATTTGCTCTCAACATCTAAAGCAACAGCCAATAATCGTTCAGTAATTTTTAAAGAACGATTTGCTAAAATCATCGAACCAAATGGTTCTACATTAGTACATGCTGTCCGTCATGGAGATTTATATTACGTATACCCAAGCATCGAGAGAGCTGCGATAGCAGAGGTAAGTGAATTTCAAAAATGGCATCTTAAATTAGGTCATTTAAATGAGTCTGATTTAAAAAGACTTAAATCAAAGAATATGGTTAGAAATTTAAATTTCAATGATAATGAGTCTCTTAAAGACTGTAAAATTTGTATTCAAGGTAAACAAACTGTGCGTTCTTTTCCTAAAGAATCAAACTTTAAAAGTGACGATTTATTGACTCTTATACATTCAGATTTGTGTGGTCCTATGAGAGTTCCATCCCACGGAGGATCGCGATATTTCGTTACTTTTATAGACGACAAATCACGTTACATTGAAGTCAGTTTTCTTAAAACAAAAGATGAGGTTAAAAATGCATTTGTTAAATACAAAGCAGCAGTTGAAAACCGTGTAGGAAAGAAAATAAAAATTCTTCGTACGGATAATGGTAAAGAATATTTCGGAGAAGAATTTAATAAATATATCGAAGAAAGCGGTATAAAACGAGAATTTTCCTCACCACTAACTCCGCAACAGAATGGTACATCAGAGAGGGCCAATAGAACTTTAGCTGAAATGGCGAGGTGTTTACTATTACAAAGCAATCTCCCACAATCTTTTTGGGCCGAAGCTATTAATTGTGCGGTATACATACGTAATCGCTGTCCTTCGCGACGTTTAAGCGATAACAAAACACCCTACGAAGTATTTTTTGGCATCAAGCCAACTTTATCATATTTTAAAATATTTGGGCAAAAATGTTTTGTACTAAATAAAAGACAAAGTAAAGGAAAATTTGATCCTAAGTCAGAAGAGCATATTTTTGTTGGATATTCAAATGAATCAAAAGCGTACAGGCTGTGGAATAAGAATTCCAGAAAAATTGTTATAAGCCGAGACGTCCGATTTATTAACGAATTTGAAAACGATTTACCTTCAAACAGTGAAATAAAATTAATTTTTCCCTTTTCTCAAAATAATGAAAATAAAACAATTACGCAAGAATCAGAAACATCTTCTCCTCCCGTCAAAAATGAACCAGACAGTTGTGGCGACAGTGATATTGATATGTAATCGGATGAAATTTCTGACCCCCTTTCTTCCCCTACAAGAGCTCGCGGTCGGCCCAGAAAAATAAAAACTGGTAAAAGAGGTAGACCCAGAAAAGAATTTAAAATGATAATTCCAAAAGATGAAAAATCTCAAGCTGTAATGGAAAATTTATTTTCTGACTCATGTCCGGAATTTTCTGAAGCTTTAAACGGACCTTTTAAACAGGAATGGATAGATGCAATGGAATTAGAATTTAATTCTTTAATGCAAGAAAATGCATGGCAAATAGTTGATAGGCCAAAACATAAGAAAATTATAGGAAGTAAATGGGTTTTAAAAACTAAATATAAACAAGACGGGTCAATCGAAAAGTTTAAGGCGAGAATAGTTGCAAAGGGGTGTTCTCAAAAACCAGGAATTGATTTTGAAGAAAATTTTTCGCCTGTAGCCAGATTAAGTTCGATCAGAACTGCGATCGCTTATGGTATTCAAAATGGTTTTACAGCTTATCAATTAGATTTTATTATGGCTTATGTAAATGGTGATTTAACTGAAGAAGTATACATGGAATTACCTGATGGTTTTAAATATGAATCTAATGTTGACAAAGTTTTTTTATTAAAAAAATCTCTCTACGGATTAAAACAATCAGGTCGACAATGGTTCAATAAATTAGATGAAAAATTAAAACAAATGAAGTTTAAATCACTAAATGCTGATAAATGTGTTTATTTTTCTAAATCTCCAATTGAAACAATTATCATTGTTTATGTTGATGATCTCATAATTCTTACTAAATGTAAACAAGATTATGAATATATTAGAGATGAATTAGCCAAATCTTTTAAAATGAAAGATTTAGGTTTGTTACACTATTGTTTGGGCATAGAATTTATGCAAAACGGGGACAGTATTAAAATTACTCAAAAGAAGTATATTGAAGATATTCTGAGCAAATTTAATATGCAAGAATCAAAATCAATATCTACACCTTTTGATAACAATGTGAAGCTTACTAAAGATATGTGTCCCAAAACTGAAGAAGAAAAGTCTGAAATGAATAATATTCCTTATCGTCAACTAATTGGTTCTCTTATGTATTTATCAGTAGCAACTAGACCTGATATAACTCATGCTGTGAATTTTCTAAGTCAATTCAACAACAATCCAGGCAAACCTCATTGGATAGCTGCAAAAAGAGTTTTAAGATATCTAAGAGGTACTCAAGATCAAGGACTGATTTTTAAACGTGATACTAAGTCCTTAGTTGCATTTGTTGATGCTGATTGGGCTTCAGATGTCAATGATAGAAAGTCCTATACTGGATACATTTTTAAATATGCCGGTGGTGCTATATCTTGGGAATCGAGAAAACAACGAACTGTTGCATTATCCACGACTGAAGCAGAATATATGGCTTTATCAGAGGTTGCTAAAGAGACTTTACATCTCAGACGGTTCTTAAATGAACTTTCTCCTGAAATAGTGTCTGCACCTACTTTAATATTCTGCGATAACCAGTTCTCAAAAATTAGTAAGAAATCCAATTTATCATTCTCACACAAAACATATTGACATTCGCCATCACTTTGTGCGCGAAATACATGAGAATGGAGATATAGAAGTTAAATATCTAGAAACTGAAAATATGGCAGCTGACATTTTAACCAAAGCTTTAAGTGCCTATAAACATAAGAAATGTTGTGATTTAATAGGACTAAGTGTTTAAAAACATTCAATGTTATTCTGTATCCTTTTTCCATATAAGTTTAAAGTATATACTGTTTGTAATTGTAACTTTATATTTTGTTTCTCTGTAATTTGCATAATAGGAGAGTAATTAATGCCTTGTTAAGAAAATGCACGTTGTAAGGGGGGAATTGTTGGAATACAACGTTCATTTTCTCCTCTCCGCACATATGGCGCATGCGCGTACAGTTACGATGATGATGCTCCGAAAGCGAGAGCAGTTGTTTACTTTAAGAAAGATGTCGGCGCTCAGTCGCATACGAGCTGTATATATTTTGTCTTCGTTTAATTGTAAATAAATGTCTTTTGTCGTGCTATTCTGCAAACTCTGCTTGCCTCATACACCTACAGAACTTCCATATATTCCAGCATAAGAAATCTATGTATAGTTCAATGAAATAAATCTTACTTAAAATATTTAAAATGTGCTAAAATATTTTTCATAATAACAACTTCAAATCAATCGAATTTAGAATGGTTTTAGAAAGTTTTCCAATCATTCTTTTGTTTTTAATTCTCGAATTTTTAGAAACCGTGCATTTACATTTGAAACGTAATCACCTTGCGAAATTTCATATTTTCAGCCTCAGCAGTATCACAGAAAGCGTATCTTTGGAACGTTTACTGTTGCTCCACCCTTTTGCATTTTGAATTTTATAGAAACTGTATTGTGCAAGTATTTATGTCTTTAAAGTAACAGCCATGTCAAATGACAAATTTTTAGCTTTAACAATATCCAAATAAAACGTAGTTTACAACGTATTTAGAACGTTTTTAGTTCATTTCACACTTTTATACTCCGAACTTTCAAGAAACCGTTCATAGCGAGTATTTACATCATAAAACTAACCACCGCACTAAATTTAGAGTTTATAGCCCCCAAGAAAATCACAGAATTTGCAATTTTAGAACGTTTTTTGCTCCTGCACTCCCTTGAGGGTTATTGTACAAACATACAATATAGTCTATGTTGTTGCAAAGGTAGACACCGGAATTTTGCTACCATAATTTTTGAAATTGGCTTCATAGTTCCAGAGATTGTCCCGACACACAAACACATAAACAAACGTTACTTCTTTATAATATTAGTAGACATTGAACAGTAATTGAATTTTTTATGCTTCAGAAAGTTTTGTGTAATTCTGAATGCGGAAAATTCGGATGCGTACGGAATGTATGACAAATATTGCAAATATTAAATATTAAACTAATGTACCGGGTGTCCCAAAAATGACTAATGGATTTTAAAATTCAATAACTTGCAAACGGTGACAGATATTTAAAAAATTCTTGCACGAAGGGTTATGTATGATGTCAGGAGTTTTTCTTACTGTGATTCTTGATTTTATTTCAAATTTCAAACAATAGATGGCACTGACAGCAATTGGTGCTTAGTCGAGGCCGCAACTGAAGCCCCTCAGCATTTATGCACCTCCCCCTGAATACTATGCCTGCGCGTTGAAAAAAATGGCTGCTGACGCAGGCGGATTTTTTTTCAGCGTTTGAACGGTCGCTCGAACTTCAACACCAATAATTGCTAAAAGTTTTCTTCGCCAGTTTTTCTGAGACCAAATAAGTCAAAGAAAACTCTTAGATATTATTGGTGTTGAAGTTCGAGGGACCATACAAACGCTGAAAAGAAATGCGCCTGCAACAGCAGCCATTTTTATCAGCGCGTAGGCCTAGTATTCAGGGGGCGGCGGTGCATCAATGCTGAGGGGCGTCAGTTTCGGCCTCGACTGAGCACCAATCGCTGTCAGCGCTATCTGTTGTTTGAATTGGAACTAAAATCAAGAATCACATTAAGAAAACTCCTGACATCATACATAACCCTCCTGCACTAATTTTTTTAATAACTGTCACCGTTTGCAAGTTTTTGAATTTTAAAATCCCCCAGTCATTTTTGCGACACCCGGTAAATGAAAACATTTAAGAAGATATATAAATAAATGAACAAACACCCACATGCACAAGTGGGAATGTGTGTGTGTGTACGTGTTCCTTTTTTCACATATTTTCTTATGCATCTGCTTTTGTATTAAACAAGTAGATACATGAACACACAGAATACCTTTTTTGCAATGGGATATGTTTCGATACATTTATTTTACTAAAACACTATCAAATGAATATGTGAAACAAACATTATTTAGTGAAACAAACACTCTGTAAAAATGATATAAATATTATTATGATTTTCTTTAAAATTTAAACATAAGCTGTTCATTTAGACATATTTTGAACCAAAAATTGCTGTATAAATTCGTTCATCTAAATTTATAAAAACATTTTCATTACAGTCTTAGCTTTATCCGTACTTTATATTTTCATTACTTCCACTTCTCTGCTTCGTTATTCATCTTATTGTTGACAAAAAATAATTGCTTTATCGCCTGATAAAATGTATAGATGTTCTTTTAAAGTGAATTAACCCATTACTAAATACTTACTTCTTTTAAATAAATTGTGATTTTTTTTACAATGTAATTAAATTAAATTCAAAATCATAGCCACAATAATGCTAAATTTTAATTGTGTTATTTTAACCCTTTTTATCCTGACGGTACTTATAAGTAATACTTTAACCCCTTCGCGACGAGCGTCCTTTACAGAATTTTTAATCTTTTGCCACCAGTTTTTCAAAACAAAAATTTTCGCCTAATTGAATCTCAGAAATGCTGTCATTAAATAAGGCAAAGTTTACAATAAAAAGTTACTGGTTGGAATAATCGAGGATTCTGAGCACCTTATGGGTCACGTATACGTGTCGCCCGTCCCCAAGGGATTAATAAAACACCTATATTTTCGTAATATGACCGTTTTTCCTAACGGTATTCACAATGGCACAAAGAGTGTATTTCTGACAGCAGGCAGGAGATGGCAAATTCAAGCACATATCCCCTTTCTTTGCATTGTAGGGATTTTACATTTGCCACACTACATTCGAAATGCATTTTGCAATAGAATTGACATGCATGTTGTTCTTCATTTGAGTAATTTTAGTGGTTTATTATCGGTTATTTAGTTCTATTATTTTCTATTGTTTTCTATACTCTACAGGTAAACATTTCCTATATTTTATTTGAAGTTTATTATTTGAAATTTACTATTTTATTTTATATCATAGGGTAAAAAATTTATGGTGTTTACAGTTGCATAATTAACCACTAAAACACTATAAAAATTATTTTCCGCTTTCCTATGTTTATTCTGCACCAAAACTTATCCAGTGATTTAAAAATACAATTAAAAAGTATCTGGAAAATTAATTCAGGATATAAAGGGTTAAATGGATTTTACCTGAAAAGTATAAATGGAATTTTACAGTAAATAGATCCATTACTTAACATTCGAATTTTCCAATTAAATTTAGAATTCTATCGCCATCGTTTTTCACACAAGGTAATTTAATTAACTAAAACAATTTAAGCAATAATACTAAATTTTATTGACCCCATATTTCTTTTCCGCTTTTAGATAAAGGATACAGATGTTATTTTACAGCAAATTGATCCATTTCTTGATATTAGCTTCTTTTAAAAACATTTTGATTTTTTTTTTTTGCAGATAATAATTTAATTAAGCTGGATAATTTACACAACAGTGTAAAATTTTATTCCCCTTTTTATTTTGTGAATTTAAATAAAAAGTATACATATTATTTTAAAATAAACTAATTAAATGTTTAAGCGTACTCAGTATCATTTGAAATAGCTTTTTATTTGATTATTGTATATCTTATTAACATATTATTAAATGGTTTTATGAAGAAAAATGATTTAATCTAGTAAAAATGCAATTTTTGTAGTAAAATTTGAAAATTTTATTTTTAAAAACATATGTAAGTATGTAAGAAAATTTTAAACTTCTGCTAAAATTTTGCGCATATTAAAATATTTTCAGTTGCAGACTTTTCTTAGAAGATAAATCTATAAGACCCTTGAATTTCCAAAAAGGTAATTAGTTTAACGAGCCAATGTCCATTGTCACCTCTAGGTGATACGTCTTTGAAATGACCTCTAGGCTTAGATTTTAAATATGTACCATGGTGCCTTTATTGGGATTTATAAGAATTGAGGGGATCGGGGCAAGAAAGTGCCAAGCCACATTTTTGATGAAATAAATCTAACACTGTAATATGTTGCTTAATATTGTAAATTATAATATCCAACACATAATTTGTTTCTAATGTCACTTCGTGGCAGCATATGTGACAGGTTTCGTTTTTGACCAAGATGTTTATGCCCCCAATGAAGACAGCTAATTTACAAAAACTTAATAGTAATATCATTAAAGTAATGCCATATTGTTACTCCAATATCTCAAATGTTACTAAGACATTGGCAAGAAAACTTTAGGTTATATATCTTGATTTGAGTATTTGATCAAATTTTCAAATTGAAATATCTCAGAAGTTCAAAAATGTAGCTTGGCACTCTCTTGCTCCGACCCCTTCAATTTACCTAATCATAGAAAAAAAGTCCAATATCTCTCGGATTTTCTGATATGATACTATAACCTTCCAAAGTTTGTACCTCCTCCTAATAAGCAAGGTCTATATGTACCGAGGTGCCTTTATTGGGATCTAGAAAAAATTATCTAATCAAAAAAAAAAAGTCCAATATTCTCGGATTTTCTGATATGATACTATAAAATTTAAAATTTAAAAAACTGTTTAAATTCTTAATGTTTTAATACATTTTTTGTAATAAAAAAAGTAAAAAAAAAATAAGTGGCCGCCATTTTGAAACAAGATGGCAGCTGAGTTAAGTTGGTTTTCTTTTTCGGGATAAAAATGTCAAAAAAGCAGTAACCCTCATACACACACACATATTACGATATTGCCTGAATGTTAAAGTTAACTAAATGTTGAATTGATATTTGTAATATTTCGAATGTTTGATTAATTGTTGCTGCTGTGATGCGACATTTAATTTTTGTTTCACCTATAGGTGACGTGTATTTTCTAATAATTTGTTTTTTATTACTCATTTTTAGTGAAACAATACAGTACAACCTATGAATTTGAAAAGAAAAATATATGTTTACTTATGGGCTTTGGAAGTTTAAAGGAAAATAAATAAGATGACATGACATACGTAAAAAATATAAAATGACTATTTATACAACATTTTTTTTTAAATAAACTATTTATACTATTGCATATACAATCCTTAACTTTTTTATATGCACCTTGAGGAATGAATTGAAAAATATTTTTTGAAGTTTTGTCACTTAGAACATTGCGCTATTAAAAAAAAAAAACAAAAACCTACAAACTGAGAAAAGTGAATTAAAAAAAATGCAAATCTGAATCATTTAAAGGGATAAAAATTTCTTTTAAACTGCCGCCATTTTTTACACAAAATGGCAGATGAAGCTGGCCAACGAACTCGGTTGAGGCTTTGGGAAGTCCTGTACACATGCTCAGTCACATCCAAATTGGTTAATAAATACGCGTTCTATCGCATGACAAATATTAGATTGTTTCAAAATGCCAGCCACCTTAGAATTTCAATCTGCTATATCTCAGTCATTTTTAAAGATAAAGACAAAACAAAAAATGCTCCGGTATCCTTGTATCAGGTTGAATACATAAAAGAAAAAACTTTGTAAATTTCTAACATTTTTATACATCTTTCTTGTAAAATAAATAAATAAAAATTTAAGTGGCCGTCATTTTGAAACAAGATGGCAGTTGAAGCTGGTCAATGAACTCAGTCGAGGCTTTGGTAAGTCCTGAGCACATGCTCAATCACATCCAAGTCGGTTAATAAAAACGCGTGGTATCGCACTACAAAAATAAGATTGTTCCAAAATGTCAGCCACCTTAAGATTTCAAACCGCTGTATCTCTACCATTTTTAAAGATAAATACGAAATAAAAAATATACCCCGGAATCTTTGTGTTAAGGCCGAACATTTAAAGGGGAAAAAATACGCGCTTTTTAAATATTTTGTACCTTTTATTGAATAAAAAATAAAATAAATTTTTTAAATGAGCATCATTTAGAAACAAGATAGCTGATGAAGCTGGCTAACGAACTCGGTCGAGATCGTGGTATGCCCTGTACATATGCTAAGTTACATCCAAATCGATCCATAGATATGAGAGTTACAGCATGAGAAATATATATATATATATATATATATATATATATATATATATATATATATATATATATATGTACAAGACGTATCTGAATTGATGGTCAGAACTATAAGGGGGGATAATACGAGGGTAAGTCATTAAGTAAGCCACAAAAGATAATTAAATAGTAACTTACAATGATATTCACTTCAAAACTATTTTTATTTCTCAACATACTCTCCACCAATATTTATGCACTTATATCACCGTTTTATCAGCGCCCCAACACCAGCTGCATAATATTGTTTGGGTTGCTGTCTCAGCTACATTAGGACTTCAAGTTGAACACAGGAGACAATTCAAAAGTTTGGTTGGCAACTTCTTCAACATCCACCATACAGCTTCGACTTCGCCCCAAGCGATTTTCATCTGTTTAGTCCACTAAAAAACCATCTTGGAAGCAAGATGATGTTCACAGATGATGAAAAGGTTCAACTTGAAGTCCTAATGTGGCTGAGACAGCAACACAAATAATGTTATGCAGCTGGTGTTGGGGCACTGATAAAACGGTGATATAAATGCATAAATATTAGTGAAGAATATGTTGAGAAATAAAAATAGTTTTGAAGTGAATATCATTGTAAGTTATTATTTAATTATCTTTTGTAACTTACTTAATGACTTTCCCTCGTACATGTTAAGACAAGCAAATTTTGCATAGGAAAACCAGGGTCGCAATCCACTTATTAAATCAGAAATGCAGGGTGTCTCACACCAGCCCATATCCGCATTTTCGCTCATAACTACAACAATATTCCAAATAATTTAGCGAAATCTTCAACACAATAACTTTGTTTTGTGAAATGTCATGACATCAAGGGTATTGTTAAAATTTCACTGTAATTCGATCAGTGATATCGTATGCATTGTCAGCTACTTTCCGAGTTTGAAGCGTCTAGCAGTTGTCATTTGGACATGGAGGATTGCCGTTTCTAGCACTTTTTAACACTTTCCAACCTAGTTGAAAAGTGTTTATGACTTCGGTTTGTCTGGCCGTCTGTCCGTGCTCTAACTCCCGTAAATATGCTCGGATTGCTCTGCAATTTTTATATGTTATAGTCGTTATCTATAGCATGTTCCCTATTTCAACGGAAGTGTGTAGCACTTATAGTTGTTTTACAGGGGCACTCAAAAGAATTCCATTACATTGCGGTCTATGGGGAAAAATCATTTGCGGTTTATTTAAATAATGTTTCACTATTTTAAACGCATTGAAATTTATATATATCACTAAGGTGCATTAGAATAAGCTTAATATGGAATAAGGTGTGCATAGCACTTATAGTTACTTTACAGGGACAGTCAAAAGAATTCCGTTACATTACGTCTATGGAGAAAAATCATCTGCGGTTTATTTAAATAATGTTTCACTCTTTTAAACGCATTGGAATTTATATAAGGTGCATTATAAGAGGCTTACTACAGAATATTGTGTGTATAGCAGTCATCGTTCATTTACAGGGACACACAAAAGAATTCTCTACTGTATGTTAACAATAATTCCTGGAAGTGCGTTTTAAGTTACTGAACGCGATTTTAATTTTAACTCGCTTTTTGTCTATTACGTAGTATGTATAAATTCTATAGATCCTATACAGGGAAGCCCAAAAGTTCGCAAACACATTTCCGTATTATTTAACTCCAGACGGAGAATTTTAAACTGTGCTACGCGTTTCCTAACTGAAATAAATTTTAGCATCCTATGTAGTATATATACAAATCTATAGATACTATACAGGGCGGAATAAAAGTATTCGGATTACTTAGATGTTATCTTTTAGCTTATTAAACGGTATGATTTGTAAAATTATTTTGGAAGCGTTGGAGAGTGTTACATAATCTATGCTTGACGCATGATTTTTCGTTCTTGTTGTGTTTTCATCACGTTTCATAAAAAGCAAAGTAACTATGCTGAAGTTAACGTTAAATTATTTTCATTATTGTTACAGTCATGAACGAAAATAGGAATTTGGCTTGGTGTGAGAAACCCTATATTTTTGATTTAATAAGTGGATTCCGACTCCTGTTTCCTATACAAAATTTACTTGTCTTGACATGTATTATCACTCCTTCCAGTTCTGACCATCAATTCAGATACACCCTGTGTATATATAGTATAGACAGCTCAAAACCCAGAAACATTGACTACGACCACGGTTTTTATTCCTTAAATATTGCTCATAGACATATATTATAAATTACAAAATAACGTAAAAAAAAGTACAAAATTTTATGAAATCGATTAAAATTTTCAGGGGATTAAATTTTATAAAATACAAAATTGAAATTTTTATATGCCCCCCCCCCGTACAAAAAATTCTCCAATGAGTAAAATGTGATCCATACACTAATAAGGTCATGTACAAAATTTCAGCCTTTTGTCATAAAAAGTCGCAGAGATATGAAAATACATAAATGCTGACTTAAATCACTTTTCTATGCCTGGATATGAGTTCGCGAATATATGAGAAATATATATCGCGAATATATATATATATATATATATATATATATATATATATATATATATATATATATATATATATGAGAAAAAACATGTTGGATGATCGCGTTTCAGGGATTGTACACAAATTACTAAAGAAAAAAATGATTGCATAAATAAATAATAACTGTGATATTTATTGGTACAAAAGTATCTAAACTGTGTGGAAATAATAACTTTACGCAAAGATTACGATTATGTGACGCACCGATCAGAGGCAGATATTTGCATTTGCAAACATTTCTAAGCTGTTTTAATATTCATTGACTGTGCCAGTTCCAAGATTTATTCTGTACTTCATCATGTAAAATTGTAAGATATTTTTCAGGAAGCATAGTTTTGTAAATTTGTAGATAGAACTAAAGATAAGAGCCATATTTTATTTGCTTATGATGCATTTCTGCGTCGCGTCATTTGCACTCTAGCTGCAAACATTTACATTTTAATTTATGGTTAACCCTTCGCCAACTTTTTAAACTTATCTCGGCTATCTTTATGATAAAATACTGAAATTTTGTACATGACCTTATTAATATATGGGGCACATTTTACTCATTGGGAAATTTTTTGGCCATATAAAAATTTAAATTTTATATTTCTTTAAATTTAATCCCCTGAAATAATATATGACTATGATCTATATTTAAAGAAGAAAAGCCGAGGTCAATGGTTTTGAGGCACCCTATATATACACATATAAATATATGTATATATATAAATCATTGAACCGGGAGTGGTCTTGGGATCTGAGGTTCATGATTGGTGAAAATATACCGAAAATTTCCGGAATTACTTTCCTCCGGACGGCTGAATAGATAACTTTTTACTTTTTGTAATGAAAACTTACTAAAAAATGTTGTAGCGAAACTGTAACTACACTGTTAAAAATATCCCTGTAAAATTACGGGCAGAGGCCGGCAGCAGAGATTCCAGACATACCCCGTAAAAAAAAAATCCATGCCCATCACTTTGTGCAACCCGTAATTTTACGGGGCAATTAATACAGCATTATAATTCACAGGATATAATGCGCTTTAAAACACAATAACACTTTACTTACTGTTACGTAGCACGTAGCACGTTAGATAATTATCACAGAATCGCTTTTTTGGCGGGTTAAAAAATATGCTACGGTCGCGGTTAAGTGACATTATTTTTCGAAACACGACTAAAATGAAGGGTTACACCCTAGCGTAGGAAAATGTATGGGATCGTACCATACTTTTGCTAAAAGATGAGCTAGAACTGTAAGAATATGTGGATTGCCCTTAATTTTCTAAGTATCTAAGGGATAAGATCACTTATTTAGTGGATCAGACCGTTTTTCATCAAATAAGGCTGTTGCCCGTGAAAATTGAAGGGCAAATGCTCATAAATTTACAGTTTTTTCTGAGAGTGTACAGGTTCAGAACCAGAAGGCTTGGTTTCGAATCTTTGCCTTTAAACGCCCCTGAATGTACCAGCTTCAAATGGACTCATTAAAAATGTGTGAGACCATTTCACTAGGCAAAACAAAAAGTATTACATGTTGGAAAGATTCAGTAATATGCTTTTCCATTTATTTAAAGAAAACAAGTTGTAAATTGAACGTCGAACGTGACAAATGAGGTGCGTTCGCATTCTGACTAGTTTCAGTGAAATGAATTATATCGTCTGTTATTATGTTATAATTAATTTCTGTAATAAAATAAGTACATTTTAAGTTGAGAACATTTTATCTTTCGTTGACATTTACTGAAAATTCCTATGGGAAACTTAAACTTAGCTTTGGAAATTTTAGAACTTGAAATCTATATTTAGACCCTTTTTTCCATTTAATATCTATTTTTCTGGAAACATCTTCCAAAAAAAGTGTCGGTAGATTATATGATTGCTATAATTAAACAATTTTAGTATACAAATTTGGTTTTAAAAATTCAGTAATACGGAAATAATAGGACTCCATCTTAAATAGGAAGTAATCACCATGGCAACCTAGAATCATTACCTATCATGGGATATAACTGAATTAATAATGTGTGATAAGATTTAATAGATCGAAGAATGTGACTATAACTTGGTTATAGAGGCTATAAAATGTCATATCCGTAATATATTACTATAAAGTCATACATGTCAAATAACTTGGCGATACATCTCGTTCGCTTGACAATTAATCCTCAGAAACTGCTATAACAAGGAAAAACTAATTTTTAAAAATTCAAATTATTTAATAAATTTTTTTATTAATATCTTATTAAGTTTTGATTCGATTTTCATAAAATTTGAAATGACTCGACAAAATTATGCAACGATTATATTTATATTAAATTTCAACCCATTCGGTTGGGTAGGTTTTGCGCTGTTATATGCGGACAGACAGACAGACGGATCGACCAGACGACGACTATAGGTGCAACGTATTGATATAATTACAGACGCACAAAAAAACCCCATATACATAAGACAGTTGAACAATTTTTATGCCTTTCTACAAGAATAAATAAAAACTTTTGTTAAATATAAATAACATTTATAACAAGTAAGTTCCCGAGCTTATTCTCTTGTTTTTATTTATTTATTTACCCATGGGGGACAGGTTATCGTAATATACTAAGAACGTGTTAAAAAACCACTCGCTTAAACCGTCACTTCGCATAAAACGTCAGATTTTTAAGGTCCCGACCAAAGAGATAAGAAAATACTGCTAAAATATTGTAACAAACTATATCCCCTTAAATATCAGATCCTGTTAAACTGTCACTTTCAATTTATGATTTTCCTTTTTCCTATTAACGGTAACTGCAAAATGATAGAAGAAACAAACAAATTCTGATAAGGAATTAAGGAAAAATGACAAACTAGATCCTTAAAAAGATACCAACAACTCCCAAATTCCCAGAGGCTATAGCTGAATTATGTCTTTAAGTTGTTTTTTAATTTTTTCTCGAAAACCAAAGAAGTGTGTTTCGCAATGCTAAAGAAATTACAAAATAAAAATGTATCACAGAAACTAAAGTGAAAACTGATGTTTTTGACAGAGATTTATTTGTTTTGACAGGCTAAATTTTTATCTATTGTCAGGTGTAATGTATTTTAATAATCGTGTAAATTTTCCTTTTAGTAATAGTTGTAGTCGTAATTTTTCATGTTAATTTTTTGTTTAAATGTATTATAATTTAAAATAATCTCTATAATAAAATAAACTAATTTTAAAGCTGTTAAATTAGTTTAAATATGATGTTCATTAAAATAGTAATATAATCAATTTAATTGCAATAAATAAATTAATTCACTTATACTGTAATCTCGCTTTAAATATCACAATTGTCAGATAACAGCGGTTTAATGAGGTTTCGCTGTACAACATCTGTAGCGTTAGTATTACTTCTAAATACTACCCTCAAGCAATGAGGCTCTCGTACAATAATGAATTGTAATTAAAAAAATGTTAGTAACAAAAAATTGTAGTTTTCAAAAAGTGTACGCGCTCTATTAATTTTGTCTTTAATACTCATTAAAAAATATTAGTACAAACTGTCAGAAAGTAACTTCTTTTTATTCGATATGCATAAGATATGATTGTCAGAAGTCTTTGTATTGAAATTCGTATAAATTTTCAATTTTCAATTTTAAACCCACATCCTCCAAATTTTACGTTTCATTTCGAATTTTAAAAATGTCCTCATAATACATTTTATATCATTTCAGTAAAACAATTAAAAATAAAAAAATACACAATAATATTAAATTTTGAATTAAGACATTTACAGTATTAAATTACGCTTAAACATTAAATTCATAAATTCGCTTAAATTCATAAAGACAACAATGAAGTTATTATTTTCTCCAAACTATTTATTGTAAACATATTTACTTACATTTCACAATTAATTTTTATATTTAATATTAAATTTTTTCTTGAAAGAAAATTAAAAATTGCAGCAGATGCGTATTATTTTGATTGTATTTGGTTTATTGTAACCCATTTTTATCGCACATAAAATTTAAGCAAATTTCTCTAAGCAGTTTTTGAATTGTGCCTAACGAACCATCGAAGCACAGGATTAGTGATTATGTCTGCATTGAAAAAATGCTTTAGTCGTATCACTGGTGAAGCATTAAATTGGAATATGATATATTTTTTTATTGCTTTTTTTCCTTTCGTCTATAAAATTGGAAAATATTAAAATAAAGTAATGCAGAATATATCTCATGTAATGATATGATAACTGTATATCATGTTTTAAAATATTACTTTCCTTAAGTATATTTTACATGTCAAAAAATTTTATTTCATTAAAAAAAAATAATAAAAAAAATCAATAGGGGAAAGTAGAGTGAAAACCGGATACCTCAGTTTGACTTAATTTGAGTATCCCTCTAGCGACTAATGGTTGAATTACCTAGCTCTTGGCAAGAAACAGCAGATGACATTATGGTATTTCCACACTTATATTTGTATAGATTCTGTGTCGGAAAGTTTATTTTGTAACTTTTTGTTTTAATATTTGTTAGTTTTCAAAAATCATAAATATAAATACATTTAAAGTTATTGATAGTTTTTATATTATTATGTGTAGCATAATTAATAAGGATTTATTTCCAACAATGAAACTGCTGTTAGCATTTATATGTTCAATTTTATGGCTTGTTTTGTGACTCTCATTCTTTTAGGGTAAAACGTGACATCCCACGTAGGATAAAAAAAAGGTACTGGAAAGCCATATTTTAACAGCCCGTAAACAAATTTTGAAGAAAAGACAGTCTAAACTATATGGGCAAGAGTGATTATTAGTCTAAGAGCTAGCAACGTCAGAAAATACGTGATTTTAGCAAGGCTAATTTTTTTATATATTCTCCGTCTTTATTGTGTAGTACGAATGCGGCCGGTCTGGCTGGCGGAAGTGGTTGCGTTTACCTGTGGGGGGAGGGGCAATGCAGGTAAAAAGGTGACAAAATTACGTCATTTTAGCATGAATTTTGATTATAAAATTTGTTTCTGCTCACTATTTGTGATATTAAGTCATTATTGCCAGACCGTTTTAACGTTGCCAACACCGTGCCAGACCCTGATTAAGAGGTAAAATATGGTGTCAAATTCACGTCATTTTAGCAAAGCTGTAATTTTAGTATGTTATACTTTGGCTATCAGGTAAGCCATAATTAATTTGCCAGACCGAAATTCTGTTGCTAAATTACTGCCAGACGCCGATTTATATCTTGCAGAAAAAGCGCCTATTAGAAGAGTTGGCAGCTTTTGTAGTGCTTTGGCTACTTTCAATACACGGCCAAGCCATGATTGTTGCCAAAGCAACGATCCTTGTTTTCTATAAAAGTATATATATATATGATTTGTCGAAATAAATGCTTAAATAAAAATATTTCTTACACTTGATTAACGTGTCTTCAATGAAAAAAAAATTCCTTGATTATAGCTACAAAAAACACACGTTTTTCCATTACTAGCCAACGCAATTAAATTTCATTTCGAAAACACAGAGAACATGCTATGAACGATATTATTTCAAACCACAAATGATCGATTGACATTGAAAAGTAGCAGTTGACATTGCCTATTTCTTGCTAGCCGCTATAAGTTTATTCAGAAAATTAAGAGAAAATATTATATATTGTATTATTTAAAATTAAAAGCGAATATTAATAAACACTAATTATAATATTACTTAAAAATTAAGGGAGAAATTAAATAAACATAACGGTTGACAATTTACGCCATGGAGTTTTTGTTTTGTTCTTTTCTCACTTCTTTGGCGATTTCATAAATCTCTATACTTATAAAAGAACATGTCCTGATGACTCAGAATCAACGCCGAGCTTCAACCGCTGCTCCTAGGACTATGAAATTTGGAAGACATGTTCCTTACACAATGTAGGCACCCACTAAGAAAGGATTTTTGAAAATTCACCCGTAAGGAAATTAAATAGGGAGTCGAAATTTTTAGGTCATTTCGTCTTTTCGCCATATTTCAGCAGAAGTTTTAGGTAGAAGCAAGAAATTCAGGATAACAAATCTACTAAAAAATAGTTAAACATGTATTTCAGCAATTTTAATAATTAAATCACTAAGAAGGTTAAATGGGTAATCGAATTTTTTCGGTGATGATGCCTTTTGCCATATCTCAGCAGCAGTTTTAGGTAGAGGCGTTAAATTCAGGTTACCCAATCTACTAAAAAAATAGTTAAACACGTATTTCAGCGATTTTAGAAGTTCAACCACTAAGGGGGTTAAATGGGTGGGTCGAAGTTTTTAAGTCCTTTGGTCTTTTCAAAATATCTCAGCAACAGTTTTAGGTAGGAGCGTGAAATTCAGGATAAAAAATTTACTAAAAAAATAGTTAAATACGTATTTCAGCGATTTTAGAAATTCAGCCACTAAAAAGGGGGGGGGGGTTAAATGGGAGTCGAATGTTTTAAGTCATTTTTCCATAACTCAAAAGAAGTTATAGGTAGGAGCGTGAAATTAAGGATAACAATTGTACTAAAAATATTTAAATAGATATTTCAGCGATTTTAAATATTCATCCACCAAGGGGGTTAAACGCGGGTCGAACGTTTTAGATCATTTCGCCATTTCTCAGCTGCAGTTTTAAGTACGATCGTGAAATTCCAGCATTACAAATCTACTAAAAAATAGTTAAACATGTAATTCAGCTATTTAAGCTGAAGCAAGTTTGTCGCCAACATCGACTATGAACCCGATCATGGACGATTAGACGAATAAGACAACTATAGCTGATTTTTTATTAGATATTTTGCGTGGTATTTTTCCCAGGAAAAGTTTTTTTTTTCATATTTTAAAAATTATTTTTGCGCTTTTTGTCTTAAAATTAAAAGTTAATTAAAATTAAAATTAAATTAAAAATAAGATTAAAATTTTGATACAAAATAGAATACATTTCCCCCTTTGTTCAAAATATATTTTTTGGATTTAAAGATTTACGATTTAAATACTAATCGCCATATTTATGTGCTCGGGTATGCACAAGGCTGCGTTACAGTGATGTGATTGTCGTATGATCAGTTGGCAGGCGTGCAACCCAAAGGGCTCTGTTAAAATAATTTCATTTTAACGATTTATGCACGCATAATGACTGAACCTCTTTATAATGATTGCTGTATTAACGATATATGGGTGAGAAAAACACAGGTCATTGTAATTTTGACCACGACATTAACAATTTATGGGAATGAAACCACACTGCATGTATCTTAGCCAATCTCATTTTTCTTTATTTTATCTAAAAGCTCTCCCTTCCCCTTAGATAATCACACGCAGGGCCGAGCAGTACTTTGATAGGAGGCTCATGAAAGAAATTATTATTTTTGTCACGAAATTTTTACTTACGTGTTTTTTTATATTCTTATTAGTTATTTTCATATAGTTTAAAATAAAGTATTTTATTTATATTTTTCTTTTTGCATGTAAAATGCACTTTCTGGGCCCCAAATACGCTGCAAAAGGTATCGGGCCCCCACTCGGAAGCGACCGGCTAGCTAACGATACATGGCTTAGAATCACACACGGCCCCGTTATTTTGAACACTGTATTATCAATTTATGGGAGTAATATCACAGTGCCCATTTACAACGATCGCCATGTATCTTATGCTATCCCATTTTTGTATATTTTATCTGAAAGCTCTCCCATTCCCATGGGCAGTGCCGAACGTGTCTTTGTCAGGGAGCTAATGGAGAAAAACGTATTATTTATGTCGCGAAATTTTTATTTATGTGCTTTATTGATATACTTATTAGTTATTTTCGTATAGTTTAAAATAAAATATTTATTTATATATTTCTGTTTGCATGTAAAATGCACTTTCTGGTTCCTAAGCGAAGTCCGGGCTAAATGCTGCAGAAGGAAACTTGGCCCCACACGGAAGTGACCGGCTAGACGGGCAAAGACCGGCTTGTTAATTAATGTTTCTTTTTAAAAAATTAGAAAAAATTGTTGATAAATATTTTATTTTCAAAATTTAACTAAGCCAAATAACAATTACAATTAACTGATACATTAATTACATAAATTAAGCCTTTATTTTGACAAATCATACACACACACACACACACACACACACACACACACATATATATATATATATATATACTTCTATAGAAAGTAACGATCATTGCTTTGGCAACAATCACGGCTTGGTAGTGTACTGACAATAGCCAATAGCCAAAGCACTACAAAAGCTGCCAACTCTTCTAATTGGGGCTTTCTCTGCCAGATTTAAATTGGCGTCTGACAGTAATTTAGCAATGGAATTTCGGTCTGCCAAATTATTTATAACTTATCTGATAGCCAAAGTATAACATACTAAAATTACAGCTTTGCTAAAATGACGTGAATTTGACACCATATTTTACCTCTAAATCAGGGTCTGGCACGGTCTTAGCAGCGTTAAAACGGTCTGGCAATAATGGTTTAATATCACGAATAGTTAGCAGAAACAAGTGTTATAAACAAAATCCATGGTAAAATGACGTAATTTTTTTTTTTTACCTGCATTGCCAAATAACAATTACAATTAATTGATACATTAACTACATAAATTAAGCCTTTGTTTTGACAAATCATATATATATATATATATATATATATATATATATATATATATATATATATATATTATATATATATATATATATATATATATATACTTCTATAGAAAGTAACAATCATTGCTTTGGCAACAATCAAGGCTTGGCAGTGTACTGACAATAGCCAAAGCACTACAAAAGCTGCCAACTCTTCTAATAGGCGCTTTTTCTGCCAGATATAAATCGGCGTTTGGCAGTAATTTAGCAACGGAATTTCGGTCTGGCAAATTAATTATAGCTTACTTGATAGCCAAAGTATAACATACTAAAATTACAGCTTTGCTAAAATGACGTGAATTTGACACCTTATTTTGCCTAACAATTAGGGTCTGTCACGTTGTTGGCAACGTTAAAACGGTCTGGCAATAATGACTTAATATCACAAATAGTGAGCAGAAACAAGTTTTATAATCAAAATTCATCCTTAAATGACGTAATTTTGTCACCTTTTTACCTGCATTGCCCCTCCCCCCACAGGTAAACGCAACCACTTCCGCCAGCCAGACCGGCCGCATTCGTACTACACAACAAAGACGGAGAATATATAAAAAAATGAGCCTTGCTAAAATCAGGTGACGAAAACTTTGCTAGCACTTAGACTATATGATTTTTGAGCAATTTCTCATATTGTAATGAAGATAACTATCCTGTTGTCTTTAAATATTATAATTATATTATAATTGAAATATCATTAGTTAAAATAAAGCATATTAATGCTTTTTAAAAGAAAGTCTAAACTTTTTAGTTTTCTGTAAGAGTAACATGTATGCGGTTTTACCCAAACAGTGGGGTAGGTTAATTGATTGTGTGTATGGAAGGAGAGCCTATGTTACAAATTAAATTTTTTTTTAGAAATGAGGTAAAACTATTAATGGCATTGGTTAGCGATGTCCTGAGCACCTAGTGCAACATAGTCCCTTCTTCCGATTCTTATCTTTCACTTTTATCTACTTGCTGAACACAGAGGAATAATAAAAAGTTGGGTAAGGAAAGTAATAATATTATTTTTAGTTTGTTGTTTTAATTTTCTATTTAAAGTAAACAGACTTGTATATTATGAAATTTCAATTTCTATCACTGGGTAATCATCAATAATTCCACACAAGCTTTTTTCTTTAAAAAAAAAAAAAAAAATCAGAAAATTGTAACGTAAGTTCTTCTTCCAGACACCCATTCAATTATCCTTCTGTCAGATAACTGCAGATTATGCACACAAATTTACGATAAATTCTGTTGGAAATTCTGTTGCGTTGTGTTGTTGTTTCTAATCCCAGATGGTTTAGCTATGTTAAACCAACTCCACAAAACCAAAGACTTCCAGTAAATCATGAAAGAGCGCTGGATTTTCCAAGATTTCACAGCCGGTAAAATTTACGCATTTGATAATATGCAGAGGAAGAGGCATGGACTCCCGGTCACCGATGACACTCAGAAAATGTTTTCTGGCCCTGATGGAAAGATAGTCTTCTTAAGTGACCACTCATAAAGCGTGAGAGTGCCGTCTGTTGTTTCCTACAAATATTAAGTTGGAGAGATCATCCTGGTGTTTTAATAAAGTACCATGGATGAATAGGAGGTACTCTCCAAAGTGAATTTAATTCTTGTTGTAAAAATGTTGAATTTAATTCTTGTTGTTGGAAATTCTGCTTTCAAGAAGCAACTAATAATAAGGTATGTGGTTTTATCCTGCTTTCCCTTACATTTAAATGATATCGTTTTTGATACAACGGTATCAAACGTAAACTTTCTGATCGTAAAAACAAAATAAAAAATTATTATGTATAGAACAATATAATAAAATAGAACACCTTATAATAGTATATTACTTTTAAATGCTAAAGGTGTAAAATTAACAACTATAATATAAATTAAAATAACTTTTATTAGTCAGTTTTACATGTTTCGACTCTTTCCGAGTCATTTTCAAAAACAAAATGAGAATATTCTAAAGCTGCACGGGCTTTGAAGTTATTATTTTCATGTACTTTTTTAAAAATTACGCACGTTATCTATTATTTTTACTTGATTGTTTATTTTCATATCTTTGACCATGGAGTAATTCTAGCCACAGTTTCGGTAAATTAAAAGATGCCGCATCGTTACATATTGTATAAACCACCAATTGTATAAACCATTAGCCAAACCACCTAAGAAATTAAAGAATATCGTTTGCAGTAAAATTGACCCAATTAATTTTGAGAATTATTCAGGAGTATATGAAATACCTTTTATTAAAGAAGACGGATCCAAAAATTACTACATAGGCATGACCAGCAGGAAATTTAATTGCAGAAAAAAAGAGCATATAGCTGATATTAAATACAATAGAAAAACTACAGCCCTGGCAAGATTATATCAAGAAGAAACCATCCAAATAAATTTCAATGAAAGTAAAATAATATTTCCTTCCAGTCTATACTATCCATCCATAATAAGAGAAACCATAGAGATACTCACGCGCAAAAATACAATATGTAACGATGCGGCATCTTTTAATTTACCGAAACTGTGGCTAGAATTACTCCATGGTCAAAGATATGAAAATAAACAATCAAGTAAAAATAATAGATAACGTGCGTAATTTTTAAAAAAGTACATGAAAATAATAACTTCAAAGCCCGTGCAGCTTTAGAATATTCTCATTTTGTTTTTGAAAATGACTCGGAAAGAGTCGAAACATGTAAAACTGACTAATAAAAGTTATTTTAATTTATATTATAGTTGTTAATTTTACACCTTTAGCATTTAAAAGTAATATATTATGTATAGAATTAAAAATTATTATTTATTTTCCTGAATCAACGAAAATAGCTTACGTGCCCGTTTAGCTAAAGTGCTAAAATGAATATAACTAAAGCCTCATTACTTTAAATAATGTTAATATTTTGATCAAAGTATAAGGTTATAGAATTTCTACAATCTTATTATTTTATCAATATAAACTTAAATATTACATGTAATTTTTAAAAGGGGTTCAATATCTCCCCATTGATTAAATAATTTTTGGAGATAATGTTGTCCTTAAAAGTTTTACCAATAAATAATGAATAAATATGTGGTTGAATGTATTTCATTTATTAGGCCTTTTACGTAACATTTTTATGTAGAATATTTTTCGAAATCAATTGCATTTTTGTATGTAAAATAAACTTACACAACGAGCGATTATTTTGTTCGAAGCCTTCAGGGAATAGGTTTTGTATTCAGCATAGGTTTCTATTTATATGAATATAAATTCATGAATAAATTGTTGTAGTTCACTTTCAGCCAAATAAAAGTTTCGAAATATTTTCTCATTTATGCTTGAAATAGATCGCATTTGAATAGAAAAGTTTCAAAGGATTTTTTTCAAGAACACAAAAAGGCCTCTGAAATATCACAATAAATGAGGTATACATTTTTTTATGTTAAAGTATATATTGGCGTAATAATTCCTCTTTTCTGCAATAAAAGTGTTATTTTTCAAGAATTGTCATAGGAATTTTCATAAAAATATTAAGCATATCACCATAAGGAGATTACTTGTATTGCTACGAAAGAGGATTATTACATATCCAAGCTTTAGATTATACTTCACTATATAAAATTGTAAAGTTTACCCAAACTTTTAGTTTACATTAATGAAATTGTGAACTCCCATTTACTACACTATCTTGCCAAGTATCAACATTTTGTGTTGCAAATTAACAGTAAATAATACGTAAAACACACTTTTCTTTACATATTTACAGGAAAAATGACTGTAATCATAGACAAAATTTCATAAAGAAAATTCGCACCATCAGATTTTGAAATAATATGAGATTTTTTTTGAGACATTAAAAAAAAGTAGCCACAAGTTACAGCTCAGAAATAATGACAAATCATTAAGTGAAACCTGAATAAATTACATTTATAAGTAATATATCAAATCCCTTTAACCTGCGCTGAAATTACGCTTTCAGAATTTAAAATTGCTGAACTTTAATGCCTTAAAATTTGGCCGACTTTGGTTTAAAAAAATAGACATTACAATATACGAGTATATAAAGACATTCTACAAAACTTTCGGCTAGAAAATTTTATAAAACTAAGATTTAATATTTAAAAGATTTGTTTTAAAAAAAAAATTAGCCATTACAGTATACAAGTGTGTATTTTACAAATCTTACGCCAAATCATCATATAAAACATAATATTTGACTTTTAAAACAAAATCTGTTTATTGAATTTAACAAAATTTCGAATGCACTTTTATTAGATGTTTTAGTAATTATATATCACAAGTTTTTATTTACCTGTTAAATGATAATTTTATTTATTACGCAATAATGATATTGATGATAACTTAGAATGATAACGATTACTCAGTATCAAAGATATTAAAGATAATTTTATTTATTAAACAATAATGATGATGACTGTTAATGATAATGAAAAGGGTTACCTAATAACGCTAATTTTAGTTAAGTTTTTATTTTAGTGATGGTTTATATACAACATGTTTTAGTAATTAAAAAAAATATTTCTATGTAAACTGATTAAAGCTACACTTAAAGCTATATAACACTTTGTGTTTCAGACTCATGCTAGTCGCATCCAAGAAAAACCCATATGTGGATAATAAGTTGATTCTTACTCATTCTATTCCTAGGCAAATAGCGTTTTGTTGAAATAGAAATAAATAATTCAAAATTATTTTGCATGATTACTTGCATGTATGAAAGCATATTCTTAAAAATAAGACCTTTGTAATTTTTTCAAATGATTTGTACGATAAAAAAGTCCTTGTAATTCGGTAATCCGATACTCCGTGTAACAGAGTACAAGCATCATTTAAACGTCTCCATTTGTCAATATCTCAAAAAGATAATCATAAATTACTCTATTCTAAAGATGATTGTTGTCTGAGCAATACTCTTTTAGAAACATATTTGTCGTTCTGGAGGGAAATCTGTAAATTACATTTGCTGAAATAACAGTATGTTATAGAGATGAATTTTTATTACAGAAGATATGAAAAATACTATATTTTAAGCACTGAACTGATTGAAAAAAAATTAATGTTGGTTGCAGCTTTTAAATTTTTTTAATCCCATTTTTTATATCGATCTATGTATTATGTGAACGTATATCCGCCGATATACATATATCGGCGATACCTAGAGAATCCTTGTTTGATTTTCTAAGAAATTTCATACATTTAGAACAGCAGGTGAAGATATATAAAGTCATGGCAATTTGGATAATTTTCATTTATCAGGAATTTTACTAACAAAAATACATTTATTAAGATATGCAAGAAACGTTTCTTCATGTCTACTAAATTTATGTGAATCTTTTAAGTGCCGTGTTATAGTGAAATTAATATGGAGGTCAGATTCACATAATACATATTTTGAAGAAACTTTGATATGAATAGTTTAATCACTACCGGGTGCGTCCAAAAATTGTTACATTTTTTAACAAGAAAGAAAAATCATGCGTCAGACGTAGATTATGAAATCGTTTCCAACACATTCAGAATACTGGAAAAAAACTTCACCGTTTAGTAAGGTGAAAGATAAAGGAAGTAAACAATTTGGAAAAAGCATATCACATTTGAAAACCGAATTTCAACCATTAGCACCTATATTCCAAAAATATCTGAATTATTTTGTACAGCTTTGTATATGATCTGTAAATCTGTATATAAGCTACATAACATTAAAGAAATTAGCTGGGTTAGGAACCACAGTTGAAAAACCCCCTTCAGCAATTTTCGTCAATAACCGGAAATGTACTCGAATTCTTTCGTGGAGTCCTGTATATGATCTATAGAATTTATGCACACCAAAAAATAGTTAAATTGAAAAATCATAACACAAATAAAACCTCATTTTCAACAATTATCGCATATCTACCGTACTGTAATCGAATTCTTTTGTGTGTCTGTAAATGAATAATAAATGCTATGCACGCAATATTCTATAGTAAGTCTCTTGTAGTGCACCTAAGGGAAGTATATGAATTTCAATATGTTTGAAATAGTATAACATCACTAAAATACGTTGCAAACGATTTTCCTCCTTATACCAAAATGTAAGGAAATTCTTTTGAGTGCCCCTGTAAACGAACTACACTGATGTTCAAAAATTAAGGACAGTGACCGATGTTTTCGATTTTAGACTTTTTGTCGAATATCTACTGAAATTATGTATGAATTGTCCTTCAACTTCAAGAATGTAAAAAACATGTTTGACTTCAGAATTTCCAGTGAAGATTTTGTCGCGAGGACAATTAGGGGATGGGATAATTTTAATAATAAAATAATATTTTCGATCACCCAAGTAACAGGAAATGCTCAAAATGTTCTGTCACTATAGCAAATGACTATATAGGTCCTGTTCAACATTTGTGTGCATTTGTGTAAGCATAGCACGTACATTCGTGAATATGTTACCGTTTCTGTGGAAAATTCAAATTTCCATATAATCCTATGGGAGTTCCTCCCCAATTTATCAATTAGCTCACTGTATTGCCTATATCTTTCTTAATTTTCGCGATATTTGAATGGACTTTTATATAAGTTGCTCTATAAAATTGACTACCAATTCATGAAAAGAAATCTTTGGTATAGTTCGCTCATGCGCAGTTAAAATTTATTTCATACAAATACCCATATTTCATCAAATATTCAATATATTCATCTTTTAATAGCATTATACTATTTCTACTGTTCTTTGTCAAGTTTTTGGAGAGCGGTGTTAAATTCGGCTGAAAACTCTGCATGTTATATATATATATATATATATTAGCATGCAGAAACCACGCAAAATAGCACGCATATTCTTGAAGGTGTTAACATTCTAACGTTTTTCATGATATACACAGTGAAAATTTATTATTATATATATATATATATATATATATATATATATATATATATATCATAATAATAAATTTTCACTGTGTATATCATGAAAAACGTTAGAATGTTAACACCTTCAAGAATATGCGTGCTATTTTTACACAAATACACAAAAACGTCGAACAACACCTACATAGTCATCTGCTGCAGTGATGGATCATTTTGAGCATTTTCTGTTTCTTGGGGAAACGCAAATATTATTTTATTATTAAATTTATCATTAACCCCCTAATTGTCCTCGGGACTAAATATTCACTGAAAAACATGAAGTCAAATATGTTCTTTACATCCTAAAAGTTCAAGGACATTTCGGGAATTTCTTCACGAATTTCAGTAAATATTCGACAAAACGTCTGAAATCGTCTGAGTGTCCGGGCTCCGACCCTTAATTTTTGGACACCAGTGTATAAATACTCCATACTGGATTTTCAATACCGAACATTCCATGGCATAAACCTCAAAAACATCTGGCAATTACAGACAATCCGAATATATTTAAGTTAGTTATAGCACGGACAGACAGACGAACAGACGGCAAGACAATCCAAATTCATAAATGCTTTTCAACTACGTTGAAAAATGTTAAAAAGTAATTAGAAAAGAGCAAATGATGATACGAAATTTTTCACATTGCAGGAATGGGTTCAGAGATAGATAGGATTTTTTATATTGTAAAATAAAAGCTTGTAGTTTTAAAAGCCATTGATAGAGAGCACTGAAATGCAATATATGGTGTAGATGCATGCAAACAAGGGCATCAACGATATTTCTGGGAGCACAGGAATTCTTACTTCGTCACTCAGAAAAAACATTATTAGATTGTGGGTTAAAATTTTTTGTACGATTTGTCAATCAGCAACTGAAGCAATATCAAAGCTTCGCACGCAAGGGACACAAGACTGGAAAAACCGTCATTTTAATTAATGGGATTCTAAGATTCTTCTAACGTTGTTCTTTTGCATTTTTTTGTTCACTGTATTCTATTACAAATTTCCTTTCATAGACTTGATAGATTGACCAGAAACTGCTTCAGATTTCAGCTAAGCTAACTCTATCAGTTACTTTCGGATCTACGAGTTTTTAGTTATTAAAAAAACATCCTACAATTCTTGATGAATTTTATACAAACCCCAATTTAGCATCATCATTTGTCCTTTTTTAAATAAATTGTAAAGTTGTACCGAAATTTTGATGCATTCGCTATTACTCACAATATTCATAGTAAATTTACAGATTTATTGAAATAGAATTGAAAAATTCATTCATATTTTCCATGATTACCTGTATAAAGGAATTCTTTTTAGAAATAAAAAGTCTTTCAAATATCACACATTTCTCTTTTTATATTTCCGGAGAAATGACTGTCCAAAATACTACACACTTTAACGTAGGAAAATTTTCTTTGTTTATTTGAGGAAGCAACAAATAACCCCTATGCATGTGCATTGCAATATGTTGAGTAATAAATAATTTTTTTATTACTTACTTGACATGTATATTAGAGAACGAACGATTTTTCGACTACGAAACAAAAGATAATGGAGGCAAAATAAATTCTGCGTTTGTTTCTTCGTACTTAGCCATTCAGATAAGAGTAGCATTATATTGTATTAACCATACTGAACATAAATATGTACATAAATATAATTAATTATAGGGAATATAAAGCATCTTTACAGAATAAAATGTATTTAACAATTATGTAGACTTTTTTACAGGAAAAATGCATGATGGAAAATTTTACTTAAATCTGTGTTATAAAGCAAATTGCTCGTAAAACTAAATCATGTTTTAACAAGAAAATTTTACTATAATTAAAATTAAAATCATAGGGAAAAATGCAAATATTCACCTTACGTCATTCATAAAATATTAATATGAAACTTAATAGAGCACAAATGTTACTTAGGCGACAGTTAAAATATAAATGTTAATAGGCGACATTTAAAATATTAATAGATGTTAAAATATTTTAAAATATCCTCCAAGCACTTTCAGCTGGCACCGCAACACTCTTCAGGGATAAATTTTTTTCTTTCTATTGACATCTTGCGTATCTTAACATCCGTTTTGTCTTAAAGTGAAAAGTCCATTATTTCTTGGGTGTTGCTTGAGTTGATCTCTATGGATTCCTTGAATGAAAATGTAAACAATTTAAAAACCTATGTGAAACAGAGGAAGAGGAGGGGGGGGGGGGGTTACTGTGCGTTTATCTTCTAATATTCAGGATATTAAACCATATATTGGATATATTGTATGATACCGTATCGTTGGAAACTTGATTTCCTTTACATAAAATATCACTCTCTGATATAGACCCATCATCAAATTACTATTTCATATATTATAATACGAGCAAATCTTGTGTGTATGTGTGTGTGTGTAAATATGCAAATTTTATCTTAAATACGGCTCAAACGATTTTGATTAAATTTTGTATTTTACTGTTTTCGGGCACGAGAAGACCATTGGGGTAGGTCATGTGTTCGAGAAAATTTGATTAGTGGATCATTTTGGGTTACTTCGGGTCAGGGTCAAGCTAATTTTATCTAAAAAACGGCTCAAACGATTTTGTCTAAATTTTGTATCTTACCATTTAGGGTTATGAGAAAACTATCGGGCTAGGTCACATGTTCGAGAAAACTCAATTAGTGGGTCATTTTGAGGTTACTATGGGTCAATGCATTTCAATAAATGAAGGTTGAAACAGTTATTAAATTGTTGAAAAGTGGGCAGTAAACTAAGTGCAAAGTTGGCACCATCTCGCCAAATTTGACGATGTTTGGCGACATTGACGAGATTTGGGAGGGAAAACTGACTTCTACCAATACCAAAATACATGCTTAGCGCCAAATGAAATAAAGTCTACAAGTTTGAGACTTTTTTCCAAATTTTGGCGACATTTGGCAAAAAAATTGGCTTTCAGAATACGAACGAATTTTTCAGAAATACTCAGTAGGAGCCGATATACATGATTCAACCAATCAGAGTACATAGAACGTTCTGGAGCAATACAGACGTTGTTCGATACAACGCGCACCTGCTAAAAGATACAACTGTCACATCAACGGCGATGTTATGTCAAGTTGAGCACAGAGCTGATTTTAACCGAGCGTAGCGCGATCTTCCCAGCTGGTATCCATTATTAGAGAATCTATTGGTATTTAATATAAAGGAAATCAAGTTTGCAACGATACGATATCATACAAAATATCCAATATATGGTTTAATATCCTGAATATTAGAAGATAAAAGGACAGCAACTTTCCCCCTGATCTGTTTCACGTAGGTTTTCAAATTGTTTACATTTTCAATCAAGGTATCCCTAGAAACAAACTCAAGCAACACCCAAGAAATAATGAACTTTTTCACATCAAGACGAAACGGAGGTTTAGATACGAACGACGGCAGTAGCAAGGAATTTTTTTCTCCCTGAAGATGGTTGCGGTTCTAGCCGAAAGTGCTTGGAGGATTTTCTAATATCTTTTAACATATATTTTAAATGTCGCCATTTTAAGTAACATTTAGTTATCAAATGAAAATGTTGTCATTCTGAATTGGCTCTATTGAGTTTCATATTAGTATTTTATTTACTATAATATTTGACTTTACTAAAATATCTCTACCATTTCAAAACGTGCGTAATTGTTTTAACTCAAGTAAAAGTCTTTGAAATTATTTTGTTTATAAGATCATCTTTTTCTTTCTACAATCTCTTTTCTTGTGGTTCCGGAGAAATGACTTCTGAAAGTATTTTGCAGTAAAATAGAACCAGTTCTTTGATCATTTGAAGAAGCAACAAATCATCCCTATGCACCTGTACTGCAATATGTTGAGCAATGAATATTTTAAAAGGTACTGGCCATTGATATATAGAAAAATTGCATTTTCGAATAGAAAAAGAAAAAAAAACCTAGACAAAACGCATTTTGCTTTTTTTATGTACTTTTCGTATGCAACTATTCAAATCTGTCGGTAGGAAATTGCTTATATTCTACTACTTTTACTGAAAATAAACAATAGGAAAAGGTATATTAAAATCATAATATTTTTCATACTTTTCATTTATCAGGCATTTTACTGCAATAAATATATTTATGAAAAAGTGCTAGAAACTTCTTTTCATGTCAAGTAAATTTATGTCAATTCCTTAAGTGCCATGTTATATTGAAAGCAATATGGAAGTTTGTGTTTGAGATTCATATTATTTGTATACTTAAGAAACTTTTATATAAATAGTGTATTATTACATAATATTCTAAGTGAAAATATAGATTTACTGAAAATGAAATAAGTACTGTATTAATATTTTGCATGATTACTTACGTGTGTGAAACAATTCCTTTTAAAAGTTTAAATCTTTTGAATATCATAAATTACTTTATTTTGTGTTCTTGGAGAAATAACTTCTGAAAGTACTACGCATTAACATTAAATCATTTTCACGGGTTAATTAAGGAAGCACTGAATAAACTGATATGCATCTGTATTGCAATATGTTAGGTAATATCGATTCCCATTGAAAAAACTTGAATGTGCCACAAGAAAAGGCCACAAGTTATTAATTAAATTCAACATTCGTATTTTCTAGTAATAAGCTAGGTGAACCAAAGGTGGCCATAGATAGGCTTTGAGGATTTTTTTTATAATTTTCTGGTTGGATGCGTTTAGCTGAATTTTTGTTTGTAAAATTTTACACTTATCTCTAAAACATATCAAGTTTACTTTTCTTTGCAAAATAAAATTTAATTACTTTTATAATACAATTTCAAAATTGTAGCTTGTGGGCCACCTTTGGCTCATAGTGTTCCAAAGATGGCCCATGTATTGAAATCACTTTTAAAATGTGGAAAAAATACTTGTCAAACTATTTTGCTTACTATTATGCTCTGATGATTCAGTCTTTCTTTTGATATATTTCGAGTTTTTCTTCTTAATCTTCTTATCTTATGAAATGAAAAGTTCTTGAAGCACTTTTTGTGTGCAGTAGTTCAGAGATTTTCTTCTGGGAGTTACTGACTTCTTTTGAGTGATATCTGGTGTTAACAATAAATGGTAATAAGTGTTTTCAGATATTTATGCAGAAATGTTGAAAATCGATCTTACTAGATTGATTTCCACATTAGTTTTCTAAGGTGGCCACCAGGGAACATGCGTGTTGTCGCCATTTGCACGACGTAAAAGTATTAATCAGATTACATTTCTTAGAACTGAAGTAAATGTGGTTAAAAAGAAGGAAATAAGCCTTCAGTAAACGTAGCATACCTCAAAGTTCTACGTATTTAAACACGTGTAAATTAAAATATCTTCTTCCATGGAAATTAGAACGAATACTCCTCAAAAGTGAAATAACTGCATAAAATGTCGAAGGATCAAGCTGATCTCTTTAAATTCAGCCACATGCACTGCAGATACATGATTGAAAATGCAGTAGCACTACTTTGTTATTAAAAATTAAATTAATTCTACTGTTGAGGGGTGGGCTACCTTAAGGACTCTGGTCACCTTTGGTTCACCCACCTTATTACTACTTTTTATAACTTAATAATATACTAAATTCATTACAAGTGTAGAAAAACAAAAGTATTTTACTGAAAAAGTATATTTAATAAGATATGTTAGAAACTTTCCTTCATGTCAAGTAAATTAATTCAAATCCCTTAAGTGTCATGCTATAGTGAAAGCAATACGGTAGCTTATGATTCATATTATCCATATACAAAATAAACGTCTATATAAATAGTATATATATTAGTATTATTCATATAGTATTATTCATATTATTATTCATGTCATTTAGTATTATTCATATAAAAATAAAGTTTTATTGAAATTAAGTCATTAATATTTTGAATAATTACTTACTTGTATAAAATGATTATTTTTCACAGTCTTTTCTTTACCTTAACCTGGTTCATGTATGTAAAGATGGAATTTTGTAATCGATGTTGCAATCACTTCCTGATATGCTAACCTAATCTAAACTCTATGACGCTACAATTCATTAAGGATTTTGGCCTACTTAACACTTTTTACTAGACCATGGGACTTGAGGTGCTATACAATATATGTCCTGGTCAGGTGGTTAACTCCACGGGAAAACCTCAATGTTTAGTTATCAAGTAAGTTTGGTTATCATTTTATCTACCTCGAAAGGATGAAAAGCTGAGTGCAACTCAACTTTAATCAAATGCTGAGGTATCACTCAAGATCGGAATCGAACCCTGGACCTGCAGCATGTTAGCGCGACGCGCGGATCACTAAGCTATCGTCTACCATATTTATGTTCACTTTCATACAACTCTGGAAAAAACTCACAAATTTAACACATATTACAGATAAAAGTTCTTATTACATTATATCACTCGACAAGTATTATTAAACTTTTTTATTTAACTTAACTTGGTTTTTGAACGAAAGTTGGAATTTTGTAATAGATTTTTCATTCACTAAATGATAACACTATGATAAATCGCCAACTATTCTTTATGGTTATTATTGTATACGAGTTACAACAACAAAGAAGCGCCAAACCACGTTCGCTAAAATATTCCAACTAGCTGTGAAACTAAATCATTGAAATATTTTAAACACTAAACAATAGAAAATAAAATATCAGGAGTGTGATACGTATTTTTTAAGTACAATTATATTTTGAAGTAGAAATCTTTCAAATATCATAAATGTATTTCTTTATGTTTCCGGAGAAATACCTGCCTATAATACTACGCAATAGCAAAGTAACATTTTCTTTGATTATCTTAGCAAGCAACAATTATTCCCTATGCATCTGTATTGCAACATGTTGAGTAATAAATAATTTTTTATTACTTACTTGACGTATAGAGAATGTACGATTTCCCCAAATAGAAATAAAAGTAAATGGACACACACACACATGACATTTCTCATACTTTTCATTTAGCAGGCAATTTATTAAAAAAAAACTTCATTTATTATGATATACTACATTTTTTTCCTTTTTACGTCAAATAAATTTATGTCTATCCCTTAAGTGCCATGTTGTACTGAGAGAAATATGAAATTTCTGTGCTTTTAATTAGTACCATAGATATACTGAAGAAACTTCTATATGAATAATTTATTTACAATTACTCATAATAGTCATTTTAAAAATACAAATTTATTGAAATTGGAATGATTAAATCATTAATATTTTGCATGATTACTTATTTGTATGAATTAATTTATTTTATAAGTGAAAATCTTTCAAATATATTATCATACATTTCTTTCTTTATGCTAACTGACTGCCCAAAGTACAGTGCAATAACATAGGAGCATTTTCTTTGATCATTTGAAGGAGCAACAAAAAACACCTATGCATCTGTATTGCAATATACTGAGTAATAAATATTTTTTTATTACTACTTACTTGTCACGTATATAAAGAACTACCGAATCAAAAGAAAAATGAGACAAAATAAATTCTGCGCTTGTTTATTCCTATGTATCCGTTTAAATAAGTAGGTAGGAAATTGACATTACTATTTTATTTATACTGAACGTAAGCAACAGGTAAATGTATGTTAAGGTCGTAACATTTTCATACTTTTCATTTATCAGGTTTTTTACTACAAAAAATACATTTATTATGATACACTAGAAACTTTTTTTCACGTGAAGTAAAAGTATGTAAAATAGTGCCATGTTAGAGTAAAAGCAATATGGAAGTATATGCTTCAAATTCATAGCATAAATATACCAAATAAACATCTATAGGAGTAGTTTATTTACAATTACTCAGAATATTCATAGAAAAAATACAAATTTATAGAAATTGATATGAATAAATCATAATTTTGTGAATAAATATTTACTGTTATAAAATAATTCTTTTTAGAACTGGAAATCGTCCAAATATAATATTATCAATTTTTTCTTTATAATTGTTGAGTGCCTAAAGTACTGAGCAGTAACTTCGGAGTATTTTCTTTCATTGTCTGAGGTTGTCTTATATTGTTTGAGGAATCAACAAAACATATGTATTGCAATATGTTCAGTAATAAATAATATTTTATTACTTACTTGACATTTATACAGAGAAAGTATGATTTTCTCAAATACAAAAACAAAAGAAAATTGAGAAAAAATAAATTTGGTTTCCTCCTATGTAGCCATTCAATAAATATGCAATAAATTGCCTATATTCTTTTACCTATACTTAACGTAAACGACAGTAAACGTATATTCAAGTCATGATATTTCTAATACGTTTCATTTATCAGGTGTTTTACTAGAAAAAATACATTTATTATGATATATTAGAAAAAATAACTTTATTATGGTATATTAGAAAAAATACATTTATTATGATATACTAGAAATTTTTTTCACGCCAGGTAAATTTATGTCAATCCCTTAAGTGCCATGTTATAGTGAAATCAATATGAAGTCTGGGCTTCAAATTCATGTCTTATATATACAAAATAAAACTTCTACATGAATAGTTTATTTACAATTACTCATAATATTTATAGTGGGAATACTTAATTATTGAAATTGAAAGGAATAATGCATTAATATTTTGCATGATTATTTTCATGAATGGAACAATCGCTTTTATATACGAGGGGCAGTCGGAAAATAAGTTTCCCCTGGCGACTGTGGACAGAGTTGTGTATGAAAGACAAAAAATGTAATGAGACATTAAAGATAAAACATAACTTTATTTTTCCACATAAGTACATTGAGACATTTGTCATACCGCTTTATAAGCTTCAAAAAGCCCTCCAGGAAAAATCAGGGCTTTGCATACGGACGAAGCGTTTAACGGCTATGGGCGAAAGACGACACAGCAGGGGAACACGAACGTGCACGACACCGATACCATTGGGTAGAGGTCGACCGCGATCAAGCAGATGGCGCTGTTGCAGTGCCTGCGCAGATGGCGCTGTTGACTGCAACTGCGCTGTCACCGCAACAGCGCCATCTGCTTGATCATGGTCGACATCTACCCAATGGTATCGGTGTCTTGCACGTTCGTGTTCACCTGCTGTGTCGTCTTTCGCCCATAGCCGTTAAACGCTTCGTCCGTATGCAAAGCCCTGATTTTTCCTGGAAGGCTTTTGAAGCTTATAAAGCGGTATGACAAATGTCTCAATGTACTTGGTACTTATGTGGAAAAATAAAGTTATGTTTTATCTTTAATGTCTCATTACATTTTTTGTCTTTCATACACACGTCTGTCCACAGTCGCCAGGGCAAACTTATTTTCCGACTGCCCCTCGTATATTGAAATCTTTCAAATATATTATCATACACGTATTTCTTTTTTTTTGAGAATTGACTGACCAATGTACTGTGCAATAACATCTGAGCATTTTCTTTGATTATTAGAGAAAGCAATAACAAGAACCTGTGCATCTGCTTTGCAATATGCTGAGTAATAAATATTTTTCTATTACTTACTTGACAAGTATATAGAGAGTGTACGATTTTCCAAAAACGAAATAAAAGAAAATAGAAACAAAACAAATTCTGCGTTTGTTTCTTCAGATGTAGCCGTTCAAATAAATAGGCAGGAAATAGTCTTTATTATTTTACTTATACTGAACGTAAACAGCAGGTAAAGGTATATTAAGTATATAACATTTGTCATGCTTTTCATTTATCAGGTACTTTACTGAAAAAAAATACATTTATTATGATACACTGAAAACTTTTTCACGTCAACTAAATTTATATCAATCCTTTACGTACCATGTTATAGTGAAATCAATATGTAAGTATATGCTTCAAATTCATACCATACATATACAAAATAAACTTATATATGGATAGTTTATATACAATTGCGCGTAATATTCAACGATAAAAAAATAAATTTATTGAAATTGATATGAATAATTCATATTTTTTTTTGCATGATTATTTAATTTTATGAATGAATTCTTTTAGAAGTGAAAATCTTTGAAATATAATATTATAAATTATTTATTTACAATTTACAGAGAGTTGAATACCCAAAGTACTGAGCAGTAACATTGGAGTATTTTCTTTGAATGTTTGAGGAATCAACAAATTCATCTGTATTGAAATATGTTGAGTAATAAGTCATTTTTTATTTCTTACTTGACATTTATAGGGAGAACGTACGATTTTCTCAAATACGAAACAACAGTAAGTGGAGAAAAAATAAATTCTGATTTTGTTTCTTCCTATGTAGCCGTTCAAATAAATAGGCAGGAAATTGCCTACATTCTTTTACCTATACTGAAAGTAAACGACAGATAACTGTATATTAGAATCATGGCATTTCTGATACGTTTTACTTATCAGGTATTTTACTAGAAAAAAAATACATTTACTATGATATGCTTGAAATTTTTTCACGTCAAGTAAATTTATGTCAATCCCTTAAGTGCCATGTTATAGTGAAATCAAAATGGAAGTCTGGGCTTCAAATTCATGTCTTATATATACAGCAGAAACTTCTATATGAATAGTTTATTAACAATTACACATAATATTTTTAGTGCAAATACAGATTTATTGAAATTGAAATGAATAATGTATTATTATTTTTCATGATTATTTACTTGTATGAAAGAATTGTTTTTATAAGTCGAAATCTTTCAAATATATTATCATACATTTCTTTCTTTATGTTTACGGAGAATCTACTGTCAAAAGTACTGTGAAATAACATCCTAGCATTTCTTTTGATTATATTAGAGGAAGCAACAAAAAGTACTTGTTCATCTGTATTGAAATATGCTGAGTAATAAATACTTTTCCATTACTTACTTGACATGTATATAGAGAGTGTATGATTTTCCAAAAACAAAATAAAAGAAAATAGAAACAAAATAAATTCTGCGTTTGCTTCTTCCTATGTAGCCGTTTAAAAAAATAGGTAGGGAACTGCCTTTATTATTTTACCTATACTGAACGTAAACAACAGGTAAAGGTATATTTAGGTTATAACATTTTCCATGCTTTTCATTTATCAGGTACTTTACTGGAAAACAATACATTTATTATGATACACTAGAAACTGCTTCACGTCAAGTAAATTTATGTCTATACCTTTAGTGTCATGTTATATTGAAATCAATATGGAAGTAAATGCTTCAGATTCATACCATACATATACAAAATGAACTTGTATATGGATGGTTTATCAACAATTATTCATAATGTTCATAGTGAAAATATAGATTTTATTGAAATTGAAATGAATATTTCATGAATATTTTGCGTGAATACTTACCTGTATGAAAGCATTCTCTTTAGAAGTTGAAATATTTCAACTATAATACCATAAGTTTATTTTTTATGTTTACGGAGAATTTACTGCCCAAATTACTGTGCAATAATAATATAGGAGCAGCTTTGTGTATTACTTGATGAAGCAACAAATAATTCCCATGCATCTGTATTTCAAAATGTTCAGTATTAAATAATTTTTACTAGGTACGTTCCTCTTTTAGTTGTATGGGAGACTGAGAAAATGACCTCAGAAGAGAAGACAATTTTATGCAAGTACTTTCTGCCAATCAATTTACTATTTCAAAGATGGAAGTTATTTATTAATTATTACAGAATCCATCTATATTATAAAGCAAAAACATCTTCGTGAGTAATACAGACGTCATATCGACGTTATAAACAACTTGTCTAACTTATTTCTCATTTCTCACATAATTATTAACTGCTAACCATCGCACACATTTTTACACCGTCAAATGGAGAAAAAAATGTACTTTCAAATGAGATTTATTTTTGAAAACTTTATATCAACAGCCGGATTTTTTAAAATTGTTTTTAAAGCAATTTTCAAGCATATCTCTATCGTGTACATCCCTATTACGAAAGTTTATACTCGTCTGCATTTAAAACTATATAAATAGTTCAGAATTTGTCTGTTGCTAATATTCCAAAACACAAATAAAACTTCATAAATAAATAAATAAATAAAATAAAATAAAATTAATAAAACGCAAATTTAACAGATATTTAATCTAACTTAAACATTGAAATTTTCAGAATAGAAATGCTATTGTAAACAGTGAAACCTTTCGCGATTTCTTCCGCAATTAATCCCTGACTTGCGGACTTGCGACTAATATGAAAGTACAATTTTAGTAAATTTCAAAACTTTATTTGAATACGTAATGCATTTTTTTCACATAAAAAGTGTTTTTGGTGCTGTTAGTGGCCAATCCATTATATATATATATATATAGTTTCCATTTAAAAATGACTCTCATCTTTGTTCTGTACACCGTGGAGTTTGTGTTCTATAACCCTGGAAACCAGGTTGGATACATTGGTATATAACGGTCTATAATATAAAGGAAAACTATGTGTAATGTTGAAGTCCTATCGACGGGGGCGATGCTCAGGGTAATCAGTTTAGCTTTTATTACAAATTTTTTACTTCTAAACATTGCATAATTTTAATTTTAACACTATCGAATTGAAACAAAAATTTAATATCAGATACAATTTGTTTGAAAACTGTATCAAAATTTACTGAGTTTGTATGAGCTCTAAACTAATTTACAAGCATGATTTTTTTTCACCCAGCCAATTAAATTAACCTGATTGTAGAAGATTAATTGCACTTGAAAAAATGTAAATATTTCAGCATATGTTTCTCGTTAATATTCCTTAAAGAAAATAAAACTTAGTAAAACTCACTAAACAATAAATATAAAACTAAACAAAACACGAGTTTAACGGTTATGTAATTGAACTGTACGCTTAAAAACTGAAATAATCAGAATAAAAAACTTGCTATAAATAGTGAAGTAGTTGGCTATAAGCCGGTGGGATGTGGCTAATACGAATGTAATACCGTTTTTTTGTAAATTATAAGTCTTTATTATTTGTATGTGTAATTGATAGTTTTCATATAATTTTTTGTCTAATTGCTGAGCAATCTAAAAAAATATATATTAAGTATAAAAAATCTATTGGAGTCTTCAATTAAAAATGTTCGTCACCTCTGTTCTGTACGCCAGGTAGCCCGTGCTAAATGTCCTGGTTTATACAATATAGAGATTTACATACAGGAGCCATTTAAACTATTATTATATAGAAATAGAAATAATATATCTAATACGTAGAATAAAAAGTACAATTTTTAAAATAGAAAATGGATTTTAATGAAACATCCGTTTACCTTTCCGAGTTGTTTCTATAATTAGGCAACAAATCTCACTTTTTTAACACGAACTGCGTCAACGCCACTTTTTTTTTTAAAAATGCCAAAACTCCTATAAAAAAAGAGTACACTTTATTACCTTCAAATATGTAAACAGAATTAAAAAAAATATATATATTTAACATAGTTCGAATAGTCACATTTGTCCCTTATTCCAACAAGGAGAAAGAAAATTTAAATCCCATTTTATGTTCTAAAAATGTTTATTTATTTTTTACATATAATTGTATGTTCATATGAAACTCTTGCGTTCAAAATTATATAGCATCCATAAAACACACCAGAACAGTTACTACACATATACAGTAATTTAACAGAATTATTTTCCTCGTCCCTATAAATAATTCATTAATGCTATGCTTTTTTTAATCGTTTTAAGAAAAAAGTTCATTTTTTTTTAATCAATCTCTCGTGCTGGTAAAAAAAAAAAAAAAAAAAAAAAAAACTAAATTTACGAAATTTTTGTTTAGATTTCAAGAAGCAAGCAATTTATTTGATTATTCCACTTAAAGAAAACGGTGTCCACACAGTCTCTTTAAAATTTCAAGCTTTTATTACAAATACAAATGAACAAATACGTGTATCGAAAGTAATACGATATTAGGAGTATATATTGAAGTTTTTTTGCTTCAATTAATAAACCTCTATTATGTGTATTATTTATTGGATGAAGCACGTCAAGGCGATAATCGTCGACGCTTTTCTCTGATATTCTTTTTCGTCCACTTCTTGCTGTATAACCATTTTTGTGCCGGTCTCCATGAATTTCTTGTGCCATTCCCAAATTGATGGACGTGGGCACAAGAAATCCATACATTTGAAATTATATAGCATCTATAAAACACACTAGAACAGTTAATATATATAAACAGTAGTTTAATAGAATTATTTTCCTCGTCCCCATAAATAATTCATGAATGCTATGCTTTTTTGCAACGTTTTAAGAAAAAAGTTCATTTTGTATTCTCTCGCGGAGGTAAAAAAATAAGTTGATGACTATTGTTAACAATATAAGGAGCATCGCAAAGGCAAAAATTTTTTTAATTAAATTTACGAAATTTTTGTTTAGACTTCAAGAAGCAAGCAATTTATTTGATTATTCTACTTAAAGTACACAGTGTCTACACAGTTTCTTTATAATTTCAAGCTTTTATTACAAATACAAAGGAACAGATACGCGTATCGAAAGTAATACGATATATTGAAGTTTTTGCATCATTTAATAACCCTTTATTATGTGTATGATTTATTGCATGTAGCAAGTCAAGGCGATAATCCTCGACGCTTTCCTCTGATATTCTTTTTCGTCCACTTCTTGGTTTATCCATTTCTGTGTCGGTCTCCATGAATTTCTTGTGCCATTTCCAAATTGATGGACGTGGGCACAAGAAATCCATAAATTCGAAATTATATAGCATCTATAAAACACACTAGAACAATTACTGTAGTTAAATAGTAATTTTATAGAATTATTTTGCGTGTCCCTGTATAAGTATTTCATTAATGCTACTCTCACCGATTTCAATAGGAAAATATAATGTAGTAAATTACAAGAATCTCATATCTATGTCGTAATTTTGAAAACTGTAACATGATTGAAATATACTTGAAACAATTATTACCTATAGACCATAATATATACGTTTTCATTTGAGTGCCCCTATAATAGGAATAACTCTACATCCCATTCACTCCATATTCCGTTGGAAACATGCCAAAGTAATACTCAATAACAAATATACATTCCAGGATAATCCCTATTTACAGAAAGTTAGAGCGCGGACAGATAGACAGATAAAGAACCAATATCATAACACATTCAACTACGTTGGAGAGTTTTAAAAGATCACTTTTGAATACACTTTTGAAAAAAAAAATGAATTCTGACGAAGCCGTGGTTATTTAATAATGACTTTATTATATGCAAATGATGTCTTCTGCACTGTAAAATAATGTACTTGAAAATGGGAAAAAGAAATTGCTTATTTTTTGTAAATAATTTTGACTCGAAAATGTGTATTCGTGGTTTTCAGTTTTAAGTACTGATACGTACAGAGCTACAGAAATTGCAAATATTATTTTATGTTAACTGTAACAACATTAATAATTTATGTAATGTAGGGTATTTCTAAAAGAATAACGAGCTATATTATGTGTACAAATAAATTTTAAAACTTTTCTTCTATGGTCGACACCATGAATTTGCATAAGAACTCCTCTTTTCGAATTTCTGATATGACCATAACAGGTCCAGAGGAAGAAATATGAAGCAAACGTTGGCGGTGCAGACAAATGCTAGTGAATGTTGTCGAATGGAAGATGGTAAATGAAAAAAGCATTTATTCGCCAATTTCATCAAGTGCCGCAAAAGACTGCACATCGATATACTCCCGGAGGCTTTATAGTATCGAAAATCTCATGTTAAGCTTGGTTCAGGCTGTTTAAATCTGTAAATTTTGATGCTAGTACTCATGAATGAAGTTCCGCGGGAGGTTACAGAGAAGGAACTGCAAAACTGGATACAAACACATTTTTCTGACCGGGGTTATGAAATGTATCCATTTAATGGCGTATTTTGCTGTATATGGATTTCATTTTGATAGTTTTTTACATATTGAAATAATCAGGCACTTTTTAAGAACAACTAGACTATACGCATCGTTAATGATACTTACATGTATCAATTTAAAATATTCTAAAATTCAAAAACTGTATGCGGCTTTTAAGAATAATAGTACAAATTAATCTAAAAAAAAAAGAACCTGTATATAGTAGAACCCTGTCATAAAAAGAAATATTTCATAGTTCCGGAGAAAAGAGTACCATGCAATTATACATGCTAAGACGGAAATTTTCCTAATACGTATATTTTTTCTTCGGCTTTCTTTCGATTCCATTTCATGAGGTTTTACTGTATGATATGAGGTTTTACTGTATAATACAACACAACATCATTTTCTATAATGTACAGTTCGTATATTAACAGAATACTCTAAAAGATGATTGATAATTTTAGGATATTCGTCTGATACTTATTTCGACCATATAAGTTCATTAATGCTTAAAGGTATGTGGGATTAATGATGATAGTTTGACATACTGTATAAATAATGAGAGAATGGTTTAACGTAGAGGAAGATACATGTTATAAACAGAAATGATAAGTGACACTAATAGATATTTCACAATGATAATATATAATATTAGTATATAGTCTCACAATAACGTATACCCTTTAATATACCTGCCATTATCATTTGTCGATATGGCGACATAAAAAATGATTTAGGGAAACTACACTAACAAAACACATACACATCTATAGCTGAAAGTCTACTTTCTTTGTATAAAAATTTGTATTTAAATTTATTGTACTGATTCAAAAATATAAGTGTCTAAGGAGGTATTTAATGTTACTTAGGTTTAAGAATTCACTCAAATGCTAAAAAACGCATGTTTATTGTGCATTAGTGTATATTTTTTTACAAATAGTTTGCAATCATTTATAAGATTATTTTGAATAGAATGTAAAAGTATGATGTAAAATGGGATGAATGATAACTCAAGAATATTTTAAACAAAAGAAAAGTATTTCATTATGTATATTTTACTTGTATCTGGTTATGAAAATGTATTATTTTTACTTTCAATTCTACCAATATTGCATATTTTCTGTGAAAATAATATCAATCAAAATACAAACAATTATATAAACAATAATAATAAATGAAATGATTAATGGTTATTATATATCTTAAAATTAAAATTGAAAAAATAATTGCTTGCCTATGGAAGGCATCTTGCGATGTAAATCTTGATGTTTTTCTAAAAGTACGTTATATCTTTACTAAATACGCAAATAAAAACTACTACAGCAGAAATATTTAAACAAATTATTCAAGGAATAAAAATGTAAATAAATCGGAAGAATATAGTATAAATTTTGAAAAATATATAATGATGTTTTATTTTTATCTGGTAGCTTTATTAAGCTTAATGAATGCTTTTTTTAATGTTGTTACTTCATTAACTATCATTTTCATTTATTGTTACTTTTCCACGAAAAAAGATCGCGTATTAATATATAAAATAGCAATTAAAAAAAGAAAACTTTCCGTGAATAAAAAAATAATAAAAAGCAAATTAAGCTCTTTTAAGTTGTTTACTAATTGATGTCAGTAAATGAATATTCTTAATTGCCGGAATTAATGATTTTAAGAATATGATCGTAAGAGTTTGGCTATTGAAAGGGAAATTTAATTGATAAGAGCATAAAAACACCAAATATTTGACGGTAGTGATCATTTAAAAAATGTTAGCTTGGAAAAATAAGTTTAGAAGGGGTAAGAAACTGCCTAAGGGTCATGGTATATATATCCAGAGGTGGTTATTCAGAGTTATGAAATCCTTCACGATTAATTAATACCTGAAAAAAATAGGCATTTAACAATATGTTATTTTAAAAAAATGTGTATGGAAATCAATGGTATTTAGCTTTTGAAAATTCTTCCCTACGAAATATAGTCATTTCTTCCGAGTAGTAAAAAAATATTAAAAATTGAAAAATACTACGATAATACTAGGATATATACTAGGATATATATATATAGAATACTAAGAATACTAGGATAATCCAGAAAGTAAGTTCCGATTAGCAAAACACACACAAAAGAAACAATCATTTGGAACTAACCTTTATTAAATAATGGACTACAATTAGTCAGACCAATTTTCGGCATAGGTACCACCATTTTTAAACATTCATCGTAGCAGGGCAGAATTTTTTGGCGATGCCGCCTGCGATTTCAACCATTGGGTAACAACGGATCTGACCTCTTGGTCGTCCCTGAACTGCTTGTCTGCAGGAAAGAACTTTAGTTGCTTGGAAAGATGAAAGTCACTTGGTTCGAGATCTGGTGAACATTTTTACGTCCTTCATTGAAGTGCCGCACCCACCTTCTGACCATAGAATTGCTCATCGCATTGGGTCCGTAAACATCACAAATTTGTCTGTGAATTCCGAAGCTTTGGTGTTCCTCACATGGATAAATCGGATGACCAACCGTATCTCGCATGCGGCGGGATGCTCGATTGTTTAAACATTTTAAACTCTCACCAAACAAGCGCCTCATAAAGTAGCGATCTGAAAATGTTTTTCCTCGCTTGGAAATGACTCAGCAGAAAGAACGCGCTTGCTTGAACCAACAAACGCAGCTATTCCGCGGCGAAAATGGAAAACGGTACTTTCTGGATTACTTGATATATATATTTAAATAAATAAATAAATAAATAAATAAATAAATTTATATTATAAGCATTAATTATAATAATTAGCAACAAAAACATATATATATATATATATATTACAAAATTTAAAATTTTCCGCAATCTGATAAATTATTCTATAAAATTTTTCAATTTTGTAATGTTCCGCATATAGCCCCATCTTATTAAAATAATTCTTATTCTTAAAATAGTCCTTCACTATCCATATGTAAAGCCACTTTATCCTAATCCACTTAATATTATTTATTCTATTTTACTCTATTCTGAAAATGGCGCTTCTTGCTCATATTTCTTATATTATTATTTTCCTATATATCCCGTATCTAAAATCACTCTAAATTCTTTAAATAAGATATAAAATCTCATGTTTCCTAAATTATTCTATCTTAAAAAACCCTATTTCCGTATATATTAATTTTCTTTCTTATATTAAAATATTAAATGTCTCCTATTATGTTTCAATATTTAAATACTTCTAACTGTTAATCTGTGTCAATTATTAAATTTCTTCCCTCATATTCTAAAAAATCGTCTGCAGTCAAAGAATATATTTTATACCTATTCTCGAAGCTAAAATATATCTTCAATTTACCGCGTTTTTAAAGCATCTCGAAAATTCCAGTTCTAACCAGAAAAATTATTTGGCGCCGATAACATCCCGAAGTCTAATCATTACGATATCTCTACGCCGGAAATTGGATTAATTCCTTCAAATTGAGACTATGATTGGCTAAAACAGATCACATGCCGCGTTTGTATTCTATCGCCTTTTTTTCTTAAAATCGCTTGCACTACTCGGAGACACAAAATTTTGACCGATTCTTTTGCCTTCAAAGTTGTTGACAAATAATTCTCGAGTCGTAGTGAGAAGAATACGTCCTGTAGTGTTCTCATAACCTTTAATATCATGCAAACTCAATAGCTTCTAATTTTGAAGAGCGTTTCTCTCATGTGCTTGATGTGTTGGACTGAATAAAATAACTAAAGCGGAGCCATTGTCTGCTTGTTTCTTCTGTTTTACATTTCACGTCTACGAATATGTTTACGGAGTGTGAACCACTGCAATTGCCTGTGCTATTAATCGGGGAACACTGCCTTGACGTCATATATATATATGTTACGGTCAATATGATTAATCCGGTTATTATTATTAATAACCGGTTATTATTAATAATGACAGGATTAATCATATTGACCGTAACACACACACACACACATACATACATATATATATATATGTTTATTTCTCATATAGAGTAGCTGAATTAACTATCAAATAACTGATAATTCTTGATGGCTGAATATAAATGCGTAATGATTTATTGCTGGAACTTAAATTACTTTTCTATAATTTAAAAACACTGTATGCAATTATACCATAAGTAAATAATGAAAATGTAACATCTAAAAAAATGTACAGTATTAAATGCGACACTGTGAGCTTTAATTTATTTTGTCTGTCTTTAACGTGTTTGCATTTAATGAAATTGATTCTCTGAAAATTTGAAATGTATTTTATTGTTTTGATACGAAGACCTTAAAATTATATTTTAATATCTTCCCCATCTCTGAAAGCACGTTTTTAGATAATATCAGTATTCTTCAATATTGTTGCCTTTTGTTACAAGGAAGATTTCCTTAAACCATATAGTCGGAATATTTAATGAAAAAAATACTGTTCATTACACATATGTATTCAATATAAGATCAGTGAAATTTAGCTGCGGAACAGCAATAGTTCATGTTTAAACTACCACGTTTTACTATAAAAGCGATTTTGCAATGAAGATTTATGCTCGCCAAATGCATGTGATTGAATTTGCAATGATTAGTGAATTCAAATTTAAAGCATGAGATAGTTTGTTGCTTTGTCGTATAAGGTATATGATACATACAAGTTATGTGTATTTCTGTTATTTAATCTCCTCTTCGAAAATCTTTTAATATATTTTATTTTTCAAGTTGCAAATACTTATTTTAATATGTTGTCAAGTTAACATTTTACATAAAATTTTTCGATCTGGAATATTAAATCGTTATCTGCATTTTAAAAAGAATGGCCATATATTTGAGAATCACCGAGCACTATGTTGTCTGATTTTTATTTAATGAATATACAGAAAAACAATAATGTTAATGATAAATATTTTGATAGAGGAAACTGAAATTAAAGAATTAATTGTCTGAAATTTCAAAACAATAAGAATGTGCAAACCATGTTTATATGCATGAAGAATATGAAGAAATATCTGATATTGTGTCTGCATCAAAGAACGAGATTATTGATTAAAAAATAAACAAACTATAAAGTAACAATGAAAGGATAAAAGCAGGAAGGGGTTTCTCACATTTCGTAATGAAGCATTTTTCATTAATAATGTGTATTTCCATACAACTAAGAGTGTTGTTTGTATACTTTTTATTCATATTTATGATTCACTTCGTCCTTTTGTTTACAATAATCTTTATCGGGGGGGGGGGGGGAGGATATTGTCAATTCTAATTATTTTTACAGAAAATTATCTTAAATTTTTATTTGAATCGGAGATTAAATAAAAAGATTTTTTTTTCGGAAGAAAATTAATTTTATTTCCGATTTGATTGACATTTTTCTTTTGTTTAACCCTCCATTTCAAGGTTTTTAAAAGGTTTAAGGTTGGTTTAACTCAAGTTTTGAAAAGTAAGTTTGAGTTTCAAAAAAATTCTCAACGATTTAAATTTTGTTTTAACTTGTAAAATGAAGTTGTTAAAGTCAACAAATCAAAAATATTTATTGATAAAACTGAAGTTATAAAAATTGCATTCATTTAAGTTTATCATATTTAAACTGCTTGATCGTGTAGATGTAGAGTAACAAAGTTTTCAAAAGGAAAATATTATTTAACACGTCATAAAACAAAAATGTTTTAGTCATTTTTCTTAATTCAAGAGTATGCGAGTCCATCCGCTCCTCTCTGGTTTAGAATAACTTTAATTTTACATTTGAAATTTTCAATTCTCTATACAACAAAATTAAATAAAAATATTTTAACTCTAGGTTAAATAAATACATTTTCCTTGACAGTTTATTTTAGTTCCGATTTCCCTCATATTATATCCATGTTAGTCCTCCGTTCCACGAGTTTTTGAAAGTTAAACATTTCTACGGTTTAGGTAAATTTTTCGTACATTTTAAAAGTAATATTGATTTCCAAACATTTTGAACATAAATTTTGTTCTAAATTGTATAATAAGATTTTTAAACTGCAATACATCGAAAAAGTAATATATTTTCAAAATTAAATTTTAAAAAATGCATTTTTTTAAGTTACAAACTTTTAAAAGGTTTCCGACTGTAGAGTAGAATCATTTATTCAGCATATATTACTCAACTTGTGGAATGGAAGGTCGATGCTAACTTAAAAAAAAAATTCACTGTGCGTTTAGGGAAAACTCCCTTGTCAGTCCTTTAAGAGTAGTTTTTTTTTTATCCTTTGGTGAAAGCGAGTGCAAATATTGTTTTATGTAACGTAAACTAAAAAAGCCTTTGCGACGAGCGTCCTTAACCCTTTATTTAGTTTTTGGGAATCCCAATTACAATTTTTCGCATTAATCGTGATTATATAAGGCAAAAATTTTTGAGCAGTAATCATATATTCTAATACGAGCAAATCTTGTGTGTGTGTGTGTGTGTGTGTGTGTGGTTATGCAAATTTTATCTTAAAAACGGCTTTAACGATTTTGACGAAATTTTGTATCCTACCGTTTTGGGGCACAAGAAAACCATTGGGGTAGGTCACATGTTCGAGAAAATTTGATTAGTGGGTCATTTTAGGTCACTATGGGTCAGAGTCAAGCTAATTGTATCTAAAAAAATGGTTCAAACGATTTTGACAAAATTTTGTATCCTACCATTTTCGGGCATGAGAGGAATATTGGGCTGGGTCACATGTTCGAGATCTTTCGATTAGGGGGTCATTTTGGGGTCAACGCGGGTCAAGTTAATTTTATCTAAAAAACGGCTCTAACGATTTTGATTAAATTTTGTATCTTACGAGTTTCGGGCACGAGAAAATCAGTGGACTAGGTCACATGTCCGAGAAAATTCGATTAGTGGGTCACTTTTGGGTCATTGTGGGTCAAGCTAATTTTATCTAAAAAAAGGCTCAGACGATTTGCACTAAATTTTGTAGCCTACGGTTTTTGGCACGAGAAAATCATTGGGCTAGGTCACATGCTTGAGAAAACCCTATTAGTGTGTCATTTTGGGTCATCATTTGTCAGGCTCAAGCTAATTGTATCTAAAAAACGGCTCAAACTATTTTGACTAAATTTTATATCCTACGGGTTTCGGTCACGTGAAGACAATTGGGCTTGGTCACATGTTCGAGAAAATTTGATCAGGAGTCATGTTGGTCATGGGTCATGATATTTGAACTCAAAGCTAATTTTGACCGAGCATAGCTCGGTCTTCCCTGCTGATAATAAATGTCAAACATTTCGTGCACCTTATACGTGCCGCTCGTCACAAATATGCTAAAATCCTACACAATCCTTTTATATGTATTTTCTAGGCTAAAACATGCGAACATCATCACGAACCTAATGCACAATGATATATCATAGATAGTTGCTACCTCATATAACATATTAAAAAGCTATGGTTATAGTTTTAAACATTCTTCATATACATTGAGGGGCCAAAAAATTAGAGACATCTTCGAATAACGAGTTGTTGCACCTTTATCTCTGATTACAGCCGGTATTATTCTTGGCATAGATTCAACAAGTTGCTGATACCAATGCTGAGAAATGTTGAACCATGCTGACACAATTACAGCTGTAAGTTGGGTTAGACTGGATGAGGGCGTTTTCAAGCTTTGCTCTTTCGACTTCGTCCCACAAATGCTTAAAAGGATTGAAGTGAAGGAACTGAGCTCGCCATGGAAGCAGGTTAAACTCTAATTGATGTTCCTCAAACCAATTTAAGATAGATTGATCACGATGGCAAGGTGCATTGTCGTGCTGAAAGTGATCATCACGATAAGGGAACATTGTAAACATAAACGAGGGCACGTGATTGACAACGATGTTGATGGAAGCTGAGCTGCTCAGAGTTGTGTCCACAGATATCCAGGGCCCAGTGTACTTTAGGATCACATTCCCCGCATCATAATTCCACCGCCACCAGCCTGAAGAGTTGTCATTTGGCAGGAGGCGTCCATGAATTCGTGCTGTTTGCGCCCTATTCTGATCCTGCCATCTGCATGATAGAGCATGAAATGAGATTCATCGGTCAAGACTACTTTTTCCAGTCCTCAAGTATCCAATTTTTCCCGTTCCTTCGCCCATAACAGGCGTCTTTTCCTATTTTTCTGCGATATCAAATGCACTCTTGATGGTCTCCAGCTATTCAAGTCCATGCTTTGCAAAGTCCGTCTTGTTGTGCGTTGGGATATGCTTTGTGATGCACTTGCATTGATTTCGGCTGTAATTTGTCGTGTTGTTATCCTTCTGTTGCTGCGGACTACGCGTGCTACTCACCTTTCACCCCTCTCGTTCACCAGCCTTTTTCGACCAGAATGGTCCTGATTGCTTAAGGTTTTTTCCTCAACTGCTACTCTCTAAACACCCAAGATACTGTTAGTTGAGAAAATCCTAAAAGAGTCATCGCTTCAGAGATGCTGGCACCAGCTCTTCTTATGCCGACGATCAAAGTACTTAAATCTTTCGTCTTACCCATTTTTACAGTAATTTCCGTGTTAACTACGTCGTACAAAGTTGAGAGTTCCTTATATAAGCAGCTCTGCGTTTTCATGTCATTGTACGTGACTGTGGGACTGATTTACTTTCAAATAAGGGGTGTATCTAATTTTTTGGCCACTCAGTGTATGGGCTTCGCTACAAAGAATTAAAGTTCGTAGATTATGTATACATTTAAAAATACAATATATGCATTAATATATGCTCCAAAACTTCTAAAAATCTGAACAATGTATACGTACTTATAAATTTTCAAATAACTCATATTTTTATAGTGTCTCGTATTTTAGTGTTCATAAGATATGTAAGCTGTTTAACTACCCAAAATTTAAACTTTTTACTTTAACTTTTATCTTTTTACAAAACTTAATTTTACATTTTTGGAAATCTTGTATTCAGAATTTAAACTATCGTAACAATTCAGAATATTTTTAGAAGTATTGCTTTTATCCCATCACATACTTGTAAGTTATTTTAAACACATACTTTCAACACATGTTTGTGTATTCCATCCCATGGTATGCTGGTAGTATGTGTTGAAAATGAAACAGGTTTATATTTAAACTGAATAAGAAAGGTTTCAAATGGTTACTGATATTCTTCCTTTTATTAAAGATTTTCCAGCCAGCTGTTCAAAATTGAGTATGTTTCTTTTATTTGATTTTGTATTTTTTTGTGATGGAATGTTTTTTTAAATGTTGAGGGAGGCTGCATGAATACCCGAGTTAGATAAGTCTAAAGAGTTGTAAATAAATATTATATTTGGTCTATACGTAATAGCTGCTTTAGAAATTTTCAATCGTGTAGTCTTTGTCAACACTTAATACGAGGGGAATAAAATATAAATGAGACCATTTAATTAAATTATTTTTAAAATACTATTTACCGAAACTACACCAATGTTTGCTTTTTACATAGCTTAAATTAACATTTAGACACAATATTGGGAGTTATTTTATCCTTGTATTATGAGCAAAATTAGAACATGTATGGAGCCGATCGCACAAAAATTGTTTGACTTCTTTATCTGCTAATAAACATTCTCTTCCTATTGCTTCTTTAACAGGATCGAGATAAATGTTAGTCCAAAGATTATAGTCCAAAGTTAGTCCAAAGATTAGTCCGAATTATAAAAAGTGCGTGTTCGAATGTTGTCCAGTGAAAGTTTTGTTTTGTTACACCTGCTGTGTGAAATATTGCATTTTCCTGAAGAAAAAGAACATTCGGGTGGAAATAGGAATGGAGCATTTTAAGACCGACGTGATTCTTTAATATTCCCCAAATATTCACAGAACCGCACTACATTGTTCATAGAAAATTGGCATACATAATACCCGTAAATCCCAAAAGTTATTAGTCAGCTAAAATTATTAATTAGCTATGTCAGATTTTGCTTGAATGAAGCAGTTTAACTATTTTTGCACCAGTCCATACTGATTCGTCTTGTTTCACCTACTTTGGGGTCATTTTTAAACAGATTGTGCCATTTTGATACTTGAGACATCGATAGAGTGTCATTTTCGAATTATAAATTCAGTCGGTGTTAAATTTCAATAGGATTGACATTTTTAAAGTTTCATAATTATAATTTGTGCAAACGCACTAATTTGTGTTTATTCATCCTCATGACTAAATGAATGGCATATAAAGAAAAAACGAACGTTGGGAAACGAATGTTTAAACCGCAAACAACTTATCATGATTGCCATGACAAGTATAAAAGTCTTCTATCGATATTAGAAATTCTTGTTTATATTTAATTCACCCTTGTAGTTTATTATTCGTAGAGTCAACATTTAAAACTGCATTCGCATACCATAAAAATAGGTTTATTACATATTCTTTTTACGTATGTTATTTTAAAGAAAATAATAGAACATCCGAATACAAGATAGAATTTTATAATCGTATATAGAAAAAAATCATCGTAAAATGGGGAATATTCAGAAATAAGATAATTAACCCATTCGCTGCCAACCACGAGTATACTCGTGGTTGTCAACATTCAAAATAAAAGTGTATGATTAAAAAAAAACCCTGCCTAGCCACCACTATTTTAATATGTTAAAAAATACTTTATTTAATGACAAAAACTTTGCTATTAAAGTTACCAAATATTATCTTTCAGAATTTTTGGTGGGAAACGAATTTCAGTAAAAATATCAAAGACTCCGCCCACATACCTTTGGCAGATAAGGGGTTAAAATAAATAATTGCTTTGTATTGTTTCTATTACATTTTGTCAAAATGTCTGAAAGTGGCGTTAAATTTGGTCGAAAACCCTGCATGATAGAAACAAAAAACATGCAAGAATTTTTTAGCTCACAGGCTATCAAAGCCTGAGAGCTTATGTGCCCGCCGGTTCTGTATGTACGTACGTATGTATGTATGTACGTAACGCGATAACTCTTCATAGAAATATCCGTTTTCCTTCAAATTTTGTTTATAGGTTCACTGTGTTAAGGCGCTTCCCTGATTAGTTTTTCGGATTGATTGTTAAGTATAATGGGGGGGAACGGGGGGGCTAATCCCCCCCTTAATTTATATAAATGGGTTTTTCATGCAGAATTATCTCATTTGCTTAAAAATTTGTTTATGGGTTGATTGGGTTAAGACGCTTCCCTGATTAGTTTTCGGGATTGATTGATTAAGTATAAAGGGGGGAACGGGGGGCTAATCCCCAATTAATTTATATAAATGGCTTTTTCATGCAAAATTATCCCATTTGCTTCAAAATTTGTTTATACGTTCATTGGGTTAAGACGCTTCCCTGATTAGTTTTCGGGATTGATTGGTTAAGTATAATGGGGGGAACGGGGGGGGGGGCTAATCCCCCCCCTTTATTTATATAAATGGGTTTTTCATGCAGAATTAACCTATTTGCTTCAAATTTGTTTATAGGTTCGTTGGGTTAAGACGCTTCCTTGATTAGTTTTCGGGATTGATTGGTTAAGTATAAAGGGGGGAACGGGGGGGGCTAATCCCCCCCTTAATTTATATAAATGGGTTTTTCATGCAGAACTATCCCATTTGCTTCAAAATTTGTAGGTTCATTGAGTTAAGACGCTTCCCTGATTAGTTTTTGGGATTGATTGGTTAAGTATAAAGGGGGGAACGGGGGCTAATACCCCCCTTAATTTATATAAATGGGTTTTTCATGCAGAATTATCCCATTTGCTTCAAAATTTGTTCATAGGTTCATTAGGTTAAGACGCTTCCCTGATTAGTTTTTGGGATTGATTGGTTAAGTACAAAGGGGGGGAACGGGGGGATAATCCCCCTTAATTTATATAAATGGGTTTTTCATGCAGAATTATCCCATTTGCTTCAAAATTTGTTTATAGGTTCATTGGGTTAAGACGCTTCCCTGATTAGTTTTAGGGATTGATTGGTTAAGTATAAAGGGGGGAACGGGGGGCTAATCCTCCCATTAATTTACATAAATGGGTTTTTCATGCAGAATTATCCCATTTGCTTCAAAAATTGTTTATAGGTTCATTGGGTTAAGACGCTGCCCTGATTAGTTTTCGGGATTGATTGGTTAAGTATAATGGGGGGGGGAACGGGGGGGCTAATACCCCCCTTAATTTATATAAATGGGGTTTTCATACAGAATTATCCCACTTTGCTTCAAAATTTGTTTATACGTTCATTGGGTTAAGACGCTTCCCTGATTAGTTTTCGGGATTGATTGGTTAAGTATAAAGGGGGGGGGGAACAGGGGGCTAATCCCCCTTAATTTATATAAATGGGTTTTTCGTGCAGAATTATCCCATTTGCTTCAAAATTTGTTTATGGGTTCATTAGGTTAAGACGCTTCCCTGATTAGTTTTCGGGATTGTTTGGTTAAGTATAAAGTGGGGGGGGGACGGGGGGGGCTAATCTCCCTTAATTTATATAAATGGGTTTTTAAAGCAGAATTATCCGATTTTCTTCAAATTTTGTATATAGGTTCATTGTGATAATGCGCTTCTCTGAATAGATTTGGGGGTTCATTGGTTAAGTATAAAGGGGGAAGGGGGTAATCCCCCCTTAATTTAGATAAATGGGTTTTTCATGCAGCATTATCCGATTTTCTTCAAATTTTGTATATATATATATATATATTCATTGCAATAAGAGGCTTCCCTGATTAGTTTAAGGGGTTCATTAGTTAACTATGAGGGGTAACGGGGGGTTGACCCCCTTAATATATTGTCGATTTCTTTATTTTTCGAGGGGCTTATTTCAAATTCTTTGAAATACGAGTATAATATACAATTAGTGTGAATAGCCTGTGAGCTCAATGCCCTCAGTTTAACTGGGCAGTTTTCTTTTTTTATTTAACTCTTTAAAAAAATCGCTATATCTCCATCATTATACGTGTTATTCTCACACAAATGAAAACACATATTGGACAATATCCACATATTAGTGTGCTCTAGCGATAGATAATTTCGTGCATTTTATTTTACAGGGTGACCCCAAATATTATTATTTTTCTTCGATTTTTTATTGGCCCCCTAATTGTCCTCCTGATCAAATCGTCATTGATAAATATGAGGTCAAACATATTCTTTATAATCCTGAAATCCCAGAAGAATCCGAAGAGTTTGTCTTTAAATATTCAGCAAAATGTCTAAATGGCCATATAGTGTATATCGTTCCCTATACTATTTGCAGAAAATTCATGTTTCGCCATAAACTTTGACATTTTTGGTTTTTGTGGGCGACAGTAATTCTATATATGATTCTACACGTTTCAGAGTTTTACGCTTGTTTATTGCAGTGCTCCGATTATATATTTTGAAGAACTTGCACTAGTTTTCACATTCGTTTTTAAAACCTTTACAGCGGTTTTATAACACAGATATGGGAATTCATTTGGAAAATTTGTTAAAATCCTCTTAATTCATTTTGATGATATTTAAAGCTACTATCTACAAATCGCTTGTTTACATGAGATTAACTTTTCAGGTAATATCCAAGGTACTGACTACTATTGCAACACATTGAAATAAAAATTGATTAATCTCTAATTCATTTTTAATTATTTAAAAGCTACCGTCTGCAACATGTCCATATGCACGACAGTTCCTTTATCGATTTGTTTGGTTTTCTATATGGATAACTCCTTACCTGATTGCTATAATCGTCTTTCACATAACTTGAAGGGTATTGATTACAGGTAAGCTGTCGCAAGGAATTCGAAAATTCGATAAATTATATGACGTTACACACTCTTCTATACCAATTAGTTTTATTTATGATATACAAAGATTTTTTGATAATATGTTGCCATTCTCTTTCCTGGTTTTCGTTTCTCTGCACCTAAGTTCTAGACAGTATTAAGTAATACTGTCACTAACTTATATATATATAGGTTCTAGATAAGTTACACTCTAGGTTCTAGATAAGTCCTAAATAACACAAGCTCTTCCCTAAATCAATACATACCACTGATAATTTAAATCTTAATGATGCCCGCATAACGTAATTCTTATTATGATGGAAATAAATTTCTTCCTTATTATATATATTTGTATTTTTTCATCTCTCTACCAAAGCAATAATTTGTATTTTTTATTAATAGAAAAATGACAGAATAATAAAGTTTATTTTTTATTTTTTCTAAACTTTGTTATGCATTTGTAGCGAATATAATCGTAATATTAAAATGCATACACACATATGTAATGTAATTACGTATAATTCGGATTGTATTAATAATGATTGAATGTTAAGAAAAATCTCAATTTCAGATAAAATATTTTTATTTAGCCTTTTGTGGGAATTACATTAAGTTTATTAAGACTTCATTATGTAGCTCGGCTGTTTGAAGTACCGTACTTTTAAGCTAGATGGATATGCGATTTCTGATTGTGTACATATTATTCAAGCACACATTACACGGAATATGATAGATTCCATTTATGTGGCTCTTTTTATAGATTATAATATTTATCTTATGAATGGAAAATACATGATTAGGGATTGATTGCAGTGTATGTACGTGTCGGGAAGTTATGCCCTTAGCAAGTTGATATGTTGTCCTTATGATCGGAAAGAGACCTTATGCGATTACAGCAACTCCATTGTTTGATAAGGAACTGATTGCAGAGTATGCATCAGACTGTTATGTACATAGCGTGATATGCTGTCATTAAGATCGGACAGAGATATTATGCGATCACTGCAGATCAAGTCTTTGGTCTGGGATTGATTGCAGAGTATGTTACATACTGTTCCGTACATGGCATACTGTGCTGTCTTTAAATTCGGATATAGATCTTATGCGATCAAGTTAGATCAAGTCTTTGAGACATCCCTACATTCAAAAGTAGAGACGATTTAAATCTGGGGATGTTGCAGGCAAAGAGGTAAAAAAAATGACAGCTGATGATTCTGTCGTCAGGAAAATAGGATACATTAGAAATAGCAATTAAATCTATATGTTTCTAGATAATAGCATACCACGGTGGTCATCGTATTGCACGTGTTTTGGAAATATTGTTGACGAAAAATTTGTACAGTTCATATTATATATATACTTTCCACTTATTAAGTAAATAAATAAATAAGTAAATATGTATATATTTATTTAGGAAGTGTAAAGAAAATATATGAATTATGGGCACATATTTATATATAGAGGAGAAGTCCCAAATACCGGCTAGTGGGTGTTCCGAGAACTGAGCGCAGCGCAGCCTAGCGGCAATAGGTAGAATTTGTACCTTTAATTGAGAGAAGAATGGCACGAGCAGTATGTTGCTGAAGTCTTATTTACAAACAGTAAGAGCAAAAGTGTCGGCACGACAAAATCTGAATATAAAAAATTTTTCACACATGTATGTGTTTCTCATTTAAAAATAATAATAAAAATACTGATCGTATATTGACCTGAATTGAACATTGTTTTTTGAGACATACTTAGCTTCCAAATGCCGTATGTACGTTTTAGGTACTTTACTATTTTAATGAGTAATATCAATTTTAACTTAAACGTAGCAGTTATCTAAGTACCAACCACGCAGAGTGGTCTAAATACCAGCTAACCGGTATTTGCACCTGTCGGTTTGCTCCGCGTGATGTGGAGGAAGGTAAATTAATTTATGGGATCAAGGACGCTGTATTGCTTTGTTGCGTCTGTTACGACACTGATTACCGGATCACCTCACAGAACATAGTTGTTGGACACTCCAAAATCGTCCGCAATAAGTGGGAAGATAAAGAAGACAAACGACAGAGGAAAATGTAAGAAAATACAGGCGAAAGGGGCAGAAATTGGATTTAAAACAAGAAGATAATGCAACTTGTGTCTTCTTCGAGGAGGCTTTCTCTGTAGACAAGAAGGGGTAACTATGCGTTCGATATTTAAAATGTGATATGTGGGCCCATAGCGACTGCATCGACGCAGAGAGTGATTACTATATTCGTGAATTTTCAGCTTTGATGTTTCAAGCAGCAAGCTTTTTTGTTGTTTAGCATTTAAAAAAAAAAAAAAAAAAAACTCGAAACAGAATGGAAAAAATATTGTTAGAGATAGTCGATGAGATTTTTAAATATTTGACAAAAATATTTGTTTATTAAATATTTTATGTTCTTTCTGTATTTGTTAAATGTTATTAATCAATAAAATATATTAAAACAATGTTCTTCTCTCTTTATTAGCGAAATTAGCTCTATTTATGTGATTCCTTTTGATTAAAACGAGGTAGCTGGTATTTAGACACCGATTTTTAAACTCAAAATTCGCAGACTTTCGGAATTTTTATTTATATAAACAGAAAACACTTTTTATCAGATTTTATTTCCAAACGGATGTGAAACATATAGAGGTACCCTACCATCACGTTTTTCTCCACTAATTTTCAAAATTGTAGGATCTAGATTGAAAATAAAAGTGGTAGCCGGTATTTCGACCTTCTCCTTTATATGAAGGGGTCGGGGCAAGAAATTGTCAAGCCACATTTTTGGTGAAATAAATCTAACACTGCAATCTATTGCTTAATATTGTAAATTATAATATCCTACATATAATTTGTTTCTAATATCACTGGATGGTAGCATATGTCCCAGGTTTCGTTTTTGCCCCCAATGAAGATAGCTAATTTACAAAGAACAGAATAGTAATATCATTAAAGTAATGCCATATTGTTACTCATAATATCTCAAACACTACTAAGATATTGGCAAAAGACTTTATGTTTCATAGCCTTAAGTTCAAAAATGTGGCTTGGTACTCTCTTGCCCTGAACCCTTTCATATATAAACGGGCGATCATAAAACAACGTCTCTTTGAAAAAATAGAAATGAAATAAAACATCACATATTATAGCAAACAGCGGGTAATCTTGTTTATAATTCTGTAAATGTCGGTCGAAAAAAATATTTATCCATTTGTTTTTTAACTGTTAAAACCTGCTTATAATAAATTTAATCACATAACGCAAAATATGTTGTCGAGTTCAAAAAACTCTTGATCACTTTCGACAGCGAAATAACCTTGTCGTCATGAATACTAAACGAGACAATTTACTATTCCATTATTATAGTTATAGCTTTAGTTCCATTTATTTAAGTTCCAATTTCCAGTTATTTTCTCCCATGCATTTTAATATTCTTGATTGACTATAACGGGTTTACTAGGATGATTTTTGTAAAATTTAGTGACAATGTGTATGCAATTATTGGGTGTACCATAACGATAGAAACGAGTTAAAATATTTACCTGCTTGATATTAATAGGCAGTACAAAATCCAAAAGTGATTAAAATAAGGTAGGAAATAAGAAAAAATTGTTCTCCCATTTATTTTTAAAAAGTTACCTTTTAAAAATTTTTATACTACTTGTACTAGAAAAAGATTGTCGGCTAGAAAATGTTTCTTTTTGCTGCAACAAGATCATTACAAAAATCTGCATGCATATATCTTAAAAATTAAATAAGTCTTGCTTAATTAAAAATTAACCTTTGTGAATAGAGACTGTATATGTCACATTAGAAATATAATTTAGTGAGATGTCAAAAACAAGAGAAAATATGGACAAATGCAGTTGAAATTTTGACATTATACTAACAATATAATCGATGCTTGCAATAATATTAATGGCAAAAATCCCAAATTTATTTATGAAACATAATTAGAAGAGCTCAGATGCATATCGAAAATGAGAGAAAGCACCTTCAAAATGCATTGTAAATTTCTTTATTCGAATCGTGTTTCTAACATTTTAAAGGATTTTACTTTAAAATAATGATTTCTTAGCTTCGGAATATAATAAATTAACGGGAATAACATAAAATATATCTTAAAGGATATCGTATATCGTATATCGATATATCGGATTGGCAGGAACCTTATTTAAAATGTCAAGAATATATATAAAGAGTTGTATGTAATATAGTACATTAAATGTAATATAGTATATTAATTATATGGTTAAATTGCTGATTGATTTTTGAAATGTTTAGTATCTTTTTTTTATGTTTGAAAATATATAGGTAACATTTGTATTTTCAGGAATTATCAAAATATTCTGCAATATATATTATAAATTACAAATTACTCAAAATTCTAGGTAAAAATACCCCCAAAATAATGATTAAAAATTATTAAAATATATTTCAAATTTTGACTCATACCTATTTTAAATTCATTTATTTATTCATAATTATCCTTTATATGAAATCATTTTGCAACAGTTAAATTCTCACGAAATCGGGGCAGATTATTTTGTAATACGCATTGCCAAAAGTGACACTCAACAGATGAAAGGATGTTCGCGCATTGTACGAGCTTATTTACGCCTCTTTTATGCTTATACAATGCGTAAATCGAATTAACCCTATTTATTTCGTGAAAAATCTGTGTTCTTTTATTCAGTCATTGTTCTCTATAAAACATTTTGCACTGCTTGCTAGATCGATTTTTCTGATTGAAATTCTATGCCATTCTATATAACAGTGAAAAGTTTATTGCTGTAATATTCTCTGAAGGATTTTAGATGTTTTTGCTGTGAGGCTTTATATAATCCTGTCTCTTAGTCTGATTGTTTTTATCTCTGGACAATACAAATACGAAAATACCTTTACAGGCTTTGAGGACTGCGTACATTTACTCAAGATGAGTGATAAAATCTTTTCAATTTATTGCGTATTCACTATTTATTTTGCATTTCGTTACTTAGAACTATCATTAGCTACTATAAAAAGCGTATAAAATATAGGATTATGATTGAGAAAAGTAGAAAGGATATTTGCAGCTAAGTGAAGCGTGAACTTTGCATTTTGATTACTAAACGTTCTCCCACAATAATTAATAGAACACAATAGATTATACTAAAATAATGTACTAATATTTGTACGATTTTTTCCGTTTAAAGTATACATTGACAATTCAGTAAAGTGTATTGGAACAATGTGAACTTTTCTGTATATCTCTAAAACAACATCCATGTAAGTAAAGTATTATGATGTGTATTTATTTAAAAGACTTGATTAATTAAAAAATTTAATTTAATTTTTTATAATAAAATTAATTGTTAAGAATTATTAAGAACTATTTACTATTTAAGAATACAATTAACGATGCCCGGAAACATTTCCAATCAAATATAAACAAGTTAAAATAATCCAATAAGTGAGAGTTATGCAGTTTCTTATAAACATTCCTTCTTAATTTGAACCCCATCACAATCTTAGGAATTCAAAGAATCTGGCTTGATTAATACTCATACCATGGGATCGATGATCATTTTTAGACATTCTTGTTTTGGAGAACTTATTTTCATCGTCTCTTAGAGGAGTTCCAAGTAATTTAAAAAATACCAGAATAATCATCTGAAAAAATGCAAAGTTTTCCAAGTAAAGCTAATGAACGGTTTTAACTTTCCCGAACTGTCTAATCAAACACTGTGTATCACAGTGACTAGTTGCTCTTGTATATAGATACTCTAGTGGTCGAGTGAGTTTTTAGATTTTGCGTGCAATCGTGGTGTCCTGAATTCTAACATTTATGGGTGAAAGAGAGTTATTCTGTCATTTTTATAAGTTTTGCAAAGTATTTATGAATTTCTGGGAACTTGATTGTCGCAGTTCTTTTGCAATGTTATGGTAATTAGGTATCCGTTGTTGTGTAGTTGCTATACATAGTGCGGTAGCAGTTGGATTCGATGAATTTGGAATGCTTCTCGCCGTTAAGATACTTTAAGTTCTGTATTTTATACGCATCCAGCCCTTTGCTGATCGAGGTCTCCATGTATCGGTTTCAAGCGGAATTTCCGATTAGCTGTGTTGGACAGGATCTACGGTTGTCAGTTTCGCCAGCGTGGCAAGAAGTTAAGCTTCGTATTACGAATGAAAAATTGTTAGAATCCATAGAGCTCCCTTTTATAGTGATTTTGACTGTTAAAGCGACTTTCTTAGGCTCTTGCAAAACAAACTGCGAGGCCATTTTTTATTCGAGTTAAGTGATTTGAATGTAATAAGTTTTTTAGTAACGGATTCCCTCTCTTAGTATTTAGTGAAATTGGGCGTATTCTTGATCGCCAATACTTAAACATACCCGCTCCACTGCAAACTTCCCTATCTATCGTTATTGCATTGTGTTTTTTCTTAAAACATGTGTCATGACGTCATTTCATGTACTGGGTGTTTCTATTTCAAGACTGATTATTTTGTGCATTTAATTTTAGACACGTAATTTTTTTCTTATTAAAAAATATACACGTTATTTTTCAAATAGTTAATTATTCGATTGTTATTTAGCTGGAAGGAATAGATTAAATGTATTTGCAAAGAATGTAATAAATTAGATTGTATTCCTTAATTACGACTGTGAAATTACGGATATCTATAGAAAAAAAAATAAGAGTTCATATCAGTAAAAAAACTGTGTGATTTATGATTTTTTTTATTTTTAAGATGATATATTAATATTTTATCTGCATAAAAATCACCTAATCATACAAAAGAAACAAAAAACATTCAGTGTAGGATCAATGACAATTCGACAAAGTTGAAAACTTCATAAAAATATTAATTAATTTTACTTTGAATATTTTGTGATTTTTGATAATTTACTTCGAAGATTATTCACTGTTGATTTCTCCAATGATAATGGCTGACTTTAAACTTTGGTAAGAAAATAAGAAAAAAAGTATTTAACATAAAATCTTTATAAAGGAAGTCGTGTCTATATTTAAAACAAAATGAAAATCCATATGAGAAACACCAGAAAACTTAAAAAAAAATACGACAATATTAAGTATTCTTTTTAGCATTTTATTGCCCCACTAGTACAATCTATATTATAATCTGAATATAAATGCATTAGAATGTGGGAAAGGGAGGAAAGAATGTTAACAGCAAATGAAAGTATGCACGTTGCGATTTGATTGTTGTACAGTTCTCCACATAAAAAAAGTAGAATATATTAAATAATACTGATGAAATAATATAATTTTTTACACATAGTTAATATATATATATAACAGATTGTATTCCAGTAACAGATTGTATTAATATTTTAACTGCATGAACAAATCATCTAATCATAAAAAAAGACTAGTAGGATGTGCCAATCTCAAAACTTTCTCCTATCTCACGCAGATTTCGCATACACTAAGTAGAATCAGCACCAATTTATATCAAGGTCTAACTGAACCTAAAGTTTTATTAAATTACGTGCATTAGTTCTTGAGATATGACTTTTGCTAAAATCGTGTAAATCCTTCAAAATGCAGCATAGCAGCGACACCTGTTGGGAGATTTAGACCACAACATAATCAACACAACTTATGTCAACGTCTAACTGAATCTGAAGTTTGATGAAAATCCGTGCATTAGTTCTTGAGATATAGTTACCGTGATAATAATGGAAAAAGCAGCATAGTCACGCCACCTGTTGGGCTATTTTCACCAAAACGTAAGAAGCATCTATTTATGTGAAGGTCTAACAGAATCTGAAGTTTGGTGAAATTCCGTGCATTAGTTCTTGAGATATAGTTATCGTAAAAATTGAGAAAAAAGTGGTATAGCAGCGGGACCTGTTGGGATATCTACACCAAAACATAATCAGCATCTTATGTCAAGGTCTAACAGAATCTGAAGTTTGATGAAAATTCTTGCATTAGTTCTTGAGATAGAGCTATTGCGGAAATCACAAAAAAGCAGCATAGCAGCGCTACCTGTCGGACGATTTTCACCAAAAACTAATCAGCGCCAATTTATATCAGTGACTAACTGAATATAAAGTTTTATTAAATTTCGTGCATTAGTTCTTGAGATAGAGCGCCCACAAAATTTATGTCACATACAGACAGACAGACATTTTCTAAAAATGGTCAAATCGTGTTCAGGACCTTCTAAAACGTATAAATCCGTCGAAAACCGGAAGTAAAAAATTTTCATGAATCCAATACTTTCTTCTTGTAAAGATAGAGGAAAGTAAAAATAAAAACATTCAGTGTGGGATTAATGACAATTCGACATAGTTGAAAACGCCATAAAAATATTAATTAATTTTACTTTGAATATTTTGTGATTTTTGATTATTTCCTTCGAAGATTATTTCCTGTTGATTTCTGTAATGATTCTTAATTCACTCACATTTATACACCATTCAGTAAAAACGTGTGGTTTACTTACACAAAAAATTATATACATGCAGTTTATGTGTTTGAGAGTAAGTATGGATGTTTTAGTAAAATGTATTGAGATCATTTAAACACTTTTGTACAGTTTAAAAAGTACCATTCAGATATTTAACGAACTATAATGTGTAATAATGTGAAATGAACTATAAAAAAACTGAATATATATATATATATATATATATGCAGGGTGTCCCAGGATTATTGGGACAAACTTTAAGGAGAGGTAGGGGACATCACAAGGATTCAGATTTGCATAGCAACCCATGGTCGGAAACGTCATGGGAAAGTAGTATGACAGGTACAAGAAACGAAGAGACACAAGACTGAGATCATCTGAAATAATTTATTGGTCAAAGATATTATATGCGCTGTGGTAGATATGTGAAAGTGTCACAAAAGATGTTCAAAGTTTTCATCATTGCTAGCGATGCATGCATTACACCGTCGGACCATTGATTTGCGGACTCGATCAAATACACCTGGATTTTGTTGGATATCAGCAGCAGCACAGACGAGTCTTGCAACCAGATCCATATCGAATCCACAGGCGTTGCGTACACACCACTTTTCAGTGCACTCCAAAGAAAGAAATCTATGCTGCTTAAATCAGGAAAGCGTGGTGGCCAGGGAACCGGTCCACCACGGCCAATCCATCGGTGACCAAACACCTGATTCAAATGTTCACGAACACATCTGCCATAATGGGGAGTTGCCCCATCATGTTGAAACCACATATGGCGTCTGACATGTTGTGGCATAGTGCCAAGTAAGCTTAGTAACACCTCTTGAAAAAATATGCGATAATCTGCAGATGTTAGAGGTGCTAGCAACAAGTAAGGTCAGACTAAGTGGTCGACGACTACACCAGCCCAAACATTCACTGAAAAGCGATGTTGGGCAGCATGTGGTCTCACGTCATTGAGAATCTCGCCAGCCCATAAATGCCCATTGTGGTAAATGAACACGCCATCTCGCGTGAAGTACGCCTCATCCATAAATAAAACATAGGATGGTAAATACGCGTCTTGGTGACATTGGTTGAGATACCACCGTGCAAAACGCACACGCGCAGGATGATCTGTGGGGAGCAGTGACTGTACTCTTTGCAGATGGTATGCGTGTAAACCTTTACGTTTCAAAAGATGATGAACACGACTCCGAGATCCTCCCTCGGCAGCAGCGACGGCTTGTACGCTGTAACTCGGACTCTTTCCAACAGTATTCAACACATTTTGCTCTATGCTGGGAGTTCGAGGCACTCGTGCCCCGCTCTCACTATGCCTATTACCCTGTAATGATCCATATTCACACAAATTGTGATGCAAATTCATAAACATCCGGCGCATCTCTATGTGGGTACCTTTCACGATACAATCTTTCCGCTGATCGTGTATTACCGTGTGCCAATCCGTAAATCAGGTGCATATCTGCCAGCTCGGTGTTCGTAAAACGTTGTATACTCCTCTGCGGGCGATGACAGTGTAAATGATTGTGGCAATGCAGGTCTATTTCCTCGAACATTTCCAGTTAAACTCTGGAACTATCTTTAATTTATTTAATCAAACATGCTATGTACAGTTTCTGGTAAGAATTTTGAATTAAAAATTTCCCTAATCCGAGAACGCTGGTTTCCTCCAATGCTTATGTGAACAACACCACTTAACGGCGACCGAAGCCGTTTCCGGCCATGGGTTGCTATGCAAATCTAAATCCTTGTAATGTCCCTTACCTCCCCTTAAGGTCTGTCCCAATAATCCTGGGACACCCTGTATATATATATATATACCACAAAAAACTAATGCACAATTTTAATCTTTACCAGCATTTTAAATAAGGTTTTGAAACATTGTCCTGTAACACCAATGGGCTAAAAAAATTCTAATAAATGAAAGTCATGAGAATTTCCATTTCTCACTACATCTTACCTTGATTCACATCACAATCTCAAGAATTCAAAGAATGTGACTTGATTAATGCTTATACGGATATTTCCAGGTGATTGAAGAAAATTTTAGACATTCTTTTTCTGTATAGCTTGTTTTCATCGTCAGAACCTGAAGATTAAAGTTGTTAAAAAAGATCTTAGGATGATCTTCTCCAAAAATGCGAAGCATTCAATGTTATGATCATAATGATCAGTTTTATGGATTTTTCAACTTTGTGAATCATCTTTAACCTCACACTGGTTGTTTCTATTTTAAGACTAAACGATTCTCTGGAGATAATTTTAGACACGGTAATTTATTTTCTCCTTAAATAAAAAAATAGATAGTTTTTAGAATAGATAATTATCAGTTACTTATTTGGATGGAAGGGAAAGAGCGTAGATTAAAAACACACGAGAGCACAGGTTAAAGAATGAAGTTAATTTGTCTACATTAATTAATTACCACTCATTAACTCTTGCTCATTAACATTCCATAGTTATGAGTCTTTCAGATATATATGGCAGACGAGTTTCTGCCAATAAAAAAAATCTATATGAGTTATACTGTTATAAAAATGAAGATGAAATTTATTGTCTTGTCTGAAATTATGATTTCAAACATATAAGGAAAAGAAAGACAATCAAATGATTATTTGAAATTAAAACTTTAAAAAGAAGGCGTGCTTTTACTTTAAAACGCATTAATTAAATTCAGAAAAGACTACAGATTTGAATGATTTTGGAAAAATACTCAAATAATGAATGTATTCAATCAACCAATTATGTTGTATTAAATTCATTTAAAGACTATTAAGAATGAAAACGAGTAAATGTTTTCCTGGACTGCGAACCTTTTCACATGTGATTTCTAATTTTTTTTTTTTCAAAAAAAAGATTTCATGTAAACATGACGTGCTAACGAAAACAGCAATAAAAAAGGAAAATAATAATGGATCAAAATTAAAGAATTAAAATTAATTGAATTTTTATGAACATTTTAAGAATAATGAACACTTTAATGAACTGAAGTACTACATCGCAAGTTTTTTTTTTTTAGAAAAAATAAAGATAAATAATACATTTAAGTTTTTAATGGTAAACGGACTGGTACTACATACCTGGAGTTTATAAGATGCGGTTGTTGTTTATTTGCACGCACAACAGTTAACAACGTATCGTTTACCACTATCGATATAAAAGAAATACTAATGAATGGAACTAGTAATCATTTTAGACAATTTCAAAAAATCACTCTATAAATTTGTGTTTATATAAAGCCTAGCGACCAACTTAAAATGTTTGAAACTATTACAATAAAATTGCGAAATCCTTTTGCAGTCCTTTGTTTTGTTATTTTGAGATGCTCATATGTTAAAATTCGTCGCATGTGATTCAGTAAAGCAGGTGAAATTATGATTTTTCATGATGTGTCCTGCCTTAATACATCGTCAAGCAACCAAGATGGGCCAAGTATAGTCATTCATATATGACATATGAATATGACATATCTATAAGACGCACATGGCATATGACATATAGGACGTTAATAATACGTATATACGATATATGAGGTATACTCAGAAAGGGCGTAAACATATATGTCGTATATATAAAAGCGTTTAGCTATATATATGTGTGTTAAATTAAAGCTTGGCGATGACACTGGCGAAATCATAACTGCAACCTTTGTGTAATTGTTGGGGCTGCTATAACAAGGATGCACCTTTTATGTATACTTTTGAAAGACACATTTTTCACTATTGAACAAAACTTGAAATGTAAATATGATTGATAAGTAGAGTAAATTTTTTAACAATCAAGACCAGTCTTATAAAACTTTTTGTTTCTCATTTTGTTTTCAAAATTTTCTAGCATTTGTGTTCTGCGACAATTTTCTGTTTCACTGGTTTCTTTAGGTCATTTTGTCATCTCTCTTGGTGGAAAGTTTTATTCATCTTAAAAGATATGGATGGCGTACTGAGTTCGCCACTCAATGAAAAAATTGTTACGAATTCAAAATAAAAAAGTGATTAACATCTGAGTTTCATTTACCCTCTTTCTAAATACACTTCAATGTTCAACCAATGTTTAAAGTTGAAGCTCACATTTTTTTCTGTTCTCTTTCATTTTTTTTATTGATAAGTCACCATTGGTGTATGGAATACACCGCCCGTGTATGCGTGTAATTTATTCTATTTCCTTTCTTAATTAAACTTTTTTTTCTAACAGGATATCTATTACTTGTATACTCTTACCAGACGTTAGACAATATTCCTCTTTAGTATGAAAAGTTGATTTTTACGCTTCAAAAGGCGTTGGCGTATGGATTACGCTGCTCGTCTCACTGTGAATAAATGCAGCAAAGTATCCGGTGTAACGAACTAAAAGTGTATAAGTGAAAATTCTTTTCTAATTCCGTGCATTGAACTCTAGAAAATAGTTTCCAGCTGCCTCCTCAAAATGTTAAGAGATTTCTACCAGATGTGAACACTAATTTTTACTCAAGAATCCATCTATATTTCTTAATAGAATTTTTTGAAGACCCATAATACTTTCTAAGAACTTCAAGGGTCTAATAAACTGAAAGAGCTTACATCTGTAACAGCTTTAAGGACCTTGTTCCCAGACTATTACAAACACTTGAAATTCCTTTACCTAATACATATGCTAAGAAGGAGAGGCTTTTTTGGGGATTTCATAGCAAAGCTCTGTCGAGAGTAGTTGTGGAAAAGAATTCTCTCGCAGAGAGAAATCACGGAGAAACGGAAGGTTTTCTGTCCGTGAAGTTAGCTCGGAGCGAACCCAAGACCCGAGCAACCACATCCTGAAAAAACTTTAACAAAAACTAACTCTTGCTTAAATGTCGCTTGTAACCGTTAATGTGCTAAGAAAGTGTGCTGAGTGTAATGTTTAATAAATTGTGTTGTCGTCGTACAAGTCTTCTATTTTTTTTAACGTTACACCGGTCATTCGATCGTTTTTGTAGAAAACGGTTACACTACCCTAATTTAACGTTATTATGATCATAATATTGTCCATATTATGGTCAAAATACTGTTAAATTACGGTTACATAACCCTTTTCTATAAAAACGGTCGAATGACCAGATACTTTGCTGCAATTTTTTTACAGTGCATATCTTACTAAAAATAATCCGTGTTATCTTAATTCTAATGAAATTAGTTTTACTTTTAACAATTGGAATTGCATTAAACAAGGATATCACTAAAATTTGTTATTTAGGTTTTAAAAGCCTAAGTAAATGCCGCCAGTGTATTTGTTACTTCAAACCGTCCATGTCTTTAAGAGTTAAATAATTTCTATAAATTCCATATATATATATATATATATATATATACAGAGTGATTATAAAAAAAACTATCCCGATATATGAGCCCCTAACTGTCATACCGTTCACAGAAACTGAATGAAATTCTGGCCTAAAGTATTTTGAGGTATGCGCTCAAGAATCATGTGAAAAACAACAGTTAAATTCTAACAGTTACGGTTACAGTGACAAAATTTCCAAAATTTCAAATGGCAACACTTACTTTTTTTATTGGAATGTGATCTTCACAGTGAAAAACCATAAAAAGCGTTGGAACGGTACCTATAGCACGAAAATAGTCGGCGCTAGACAGACTAAGAAGAAAAGTGAAAACAACCAATAAAGGACAGAGAAGCAACAGAAAGTAAAACATTTTATTGTTCAGTACTATCCACCATCTGCTGCATGTAAAGTGTCGTCGTGTGTGAAATATAAAATGTATGAAACACAATAAAATGTTTTGTTTTCTGTTGCTTCTCTGTCCTTATTGGTTGTTTTCACTATTCTTCTTAGTCTGTCTAGCGCCGGCGATTTTCGTACTACAGGTACCGTTCCAACGCTTTTTATGGTTTTTCACTATGAAGATCACATTCCAATAAAAAAAATAGGTGTTGCCATTTGAAATTTTCGAAATTTTGTCACTGTAACCGTAATTGTTAGAATTTAACTTTTGTCTTTTATATGATTCTTGAGCGCATACCTCAAAATACTTTAAACCAAAATTTCATTCAGTTTTTGTGAACGGTATGATAGTTAAGGGCTCATATATTGGGATAGTTTTTTTATAATCACCCTATATATATATATATATATATATATATATATACAGGGTGATTCATAAAAGATGGGCAGAACTTTAAGGGGTTATAGTACACTTAAAGACAAATAATATTAAATAGGAGACTAAGGGTCCCAGACGTATTCCCAAGGAGATAGGGGGCATTAAAGTTTAGGGTCTGAAATTTCAAATGATTATAAAACATGGAAAAATGGTCGATTCGTTTGCGGTTTTTGCAAAAAATTTTCTTTATGCCAGTATTTTCTTGAAATAAAATTTTAAAGTTCAATTTCAAAAAATGCCGATAGGGGGCGCTTTAGACTTTGGAGTAACAAACAACTATTTTTTAACGTTATTTTTTGTATTTCTTTAAATGATTTCGAAAGCTTAGACTTAAACTTAAATTTTGATCTAAAAATCTGAGTCCTAACGAGTAGTTAAGTAGCGTAAACTGAAATTTGAAATTTGAAACCCTTCTCCCCCCAGAACAAAAATCAGTTATTCCCGATCTTTGTGTCGTAGATTAGGCTCTAACTACTGCCGCGTTTTGCTAAAATTATTCTTTATGTCAGTATTTTCTTGAAAATAAATTTTAAAGAAAATTTTCAAAAAATTCCGATAGAGGGCGCTTTAGACTTTGGAGTAACGAACAACTATTTTATACCGTTATTTTTTGTGTCTCATTAAATGCTTTCTAAAGCTTAGACTTAAACTTAAATTTTCAGCTCAAAATCTGAATCGCTGAGCGTGGTTCAGTAGCGAGGGGAGGGGGTTCAAATTTCAACTTCTGAACATAGTTCAGTTTGCACTACTTAACCATGCCCAACGATTCTGTGCTGTGATACGAGGCAAAAATACAACTTTCGTCAAGGACTGCATAGTCGGAATTCACTCATAAAGGCACTGGCACAGTTGGAAACGTCGCTCATGCAAACGTTAAAGCTCCATTCCTGACGCTAGTCACCGGGTGAAGAAGGAAACAGAAAGTATGCAAATGTCAAATGGGGAAGAAGAAGAACACGTATGCAAAATTTCGACACGATTCAGGCATAAAAACCACTGAACGGTGAGTCAAGTGTAAGTCGCTGTAGTAATGAATCGGAAGATGGTGCCCTTCACGAATAAGGAAAAGGCTGAGATGCATTTAATTTACGGAGTGGCAGATGGAAATGGTGCAGAGGCACAACGAATGTACGGAGAGCGATTTCCTAACAGGCGGTTGCCTAACCGCAAAACTTTCGAGCGCTTGCACAGACAGTTGTGTGAGACGGGATCATTTCTCGCTTCCCGGTCGAATGCAGGTCGTGCAAAAAAGGACGAATCAGTAGTTGTTGCAGAAGCCATTCTGGATGTAGTAGCGGCGCAGCCAAGTACAAGTACACGAACAGTGGCTAGCCAGGTGGATACCTCACAGTCTACGACTTGGAGGGTACTGAAGGATGAACATTTGCTCCCGTTTCATGTGCAACGAGTCCAGAAACTGTCTCCAGGGGATTATCCAAATCGTATTGAATTCGCCCGCTGGTTTCTGCAGCAGAACGCGCTAAATCCACATTTTGGACGAACTGTGCTTTTCACCGATGAATGTACCTTCACACGTGAAGGTACATTTAACACACACAATGCACATGTATGGGCGGATGTCAATCCACATGCTACGTATCCACATGCTCATCAGAGACGCTTTTCCATCAATGTTTGGGCAGGAATCCTCGGAGTCCACCTAATCGGACCGTACCTTTTTCCTGAACGCCTCAACGGTAAAACATACCTCACATTTCTGCAACATGTGCTGCCAGACCTGTTAAACGTTGTTCCTCCACGCATCCGGCGGGTCATGTGGTTCCAGCACGATGGAGCGCCAGCCCATTACGTACGAGACGTCCGCAACTATCTGGACATCACATTTCCGAACAGATGGATTGGTCGAGGTGGTCCTGTTGCTTGGCCTGCTCGCTCGCCAGATCTTTCACCCCTCGATTTCTTTTTTTGGGGACGATTGAAGGCTCTTATGTATGAGACACCCATTGAATCCCCCGAGGAACTGGTCGCCAGACTTTCCGCCGCTGTAGGGGAAGTGCTCGAAAAGCCTGATGTTTTCGCGAATGTTCGCCGTTCCATTCGTCGCCGTTGTTCTGCGTGCATAACCTCTGGTGGTCACAATTTTGAACATTTATTGTGATTACATGTTAATAAATATGCTTTGGTAACATAATCCTAATTTGTGTCTTTTTACCTCGTATCACAGCACACAATGTGTGGACATGGTAAACTGAACTGTGCTCAGGAGTAGAAATTTCAAACCCCTCTCCCCAGAAACTTAACCACGTCTAACGATTCAGATTTTGGGCTGCAAATTTAAGTCTAAGCTTTAGAAAGCATTTAATGAGACACAAAAAATAACGGTATAAAATAGTTGTTCGTTACTCCAAAGTCTAAAGCGCCCTCTATCGGAATTTTTTGAAAATTTTCTTTAAAATTTATTTTCAAGAAAATACTGAGATAAAGAATAATTTTAGCAAAACGCGGCAGTAGTTAGAGCCTAATCTACGACACAAAGATCGGGAATAACTGATTTTTGTTCTGGGGGGAGAAGGGTTTCAAATTTCAAATTTCAGTTTACGCTACTTAACTACTCGTTAGGACTCAGATTTTTAGATCAAAATTTAAGTTTAAGTCTAAGCTTTCGAAATCATTTAAAGAAATACAAAAAATAACGTTAAAAAATAGTTGTTTGTTACTCCAAAGTCTAAAGCGCCCCCTATCGGAATTTTTTGAAATTGAACTTTAAAATTTTATTTCAAGAAAATACTGGCATAAAGAAAATTTTTTGCAAAAACCGCAAACGAATCGACCAATTTTTCCATGTTTTATAATCATTTGAAATTTCGGACCCTAAACTTTAATGCCCCCTATCTCCTTGGGAATACGTCTGGGACCCTTAGTCTCCTATTTAATATTATTTGTCTTTAAGTGTACTATAACCCCTTAAAGTTCTGCCCATCTTTTATGAATCACCCTGTATATATATACAGGGTGTCCCAAAAATGACTGATGGATTTTAAAATTCAATAACTAGCAAACGGTGACAGATATTTAAAAAATTCTTGCGGGAGGGTTATGTATGATGTCGGGAGTTTTTTTACTGTGATTCTTGATTTTAGTTCGAATTTCAAACAATAGATGGCGCTGACAGTGGTTGGTGCTCATTTGAGGCCGAAACTGACGTCACTCAGCGTTGATGCGAAGAAAGGAGATTAAGGCTATGGAGTAGATCTCATTCGCCCGTACAATCTTGCTCTTAGGCCCCGATTCTGAACTCATTCGATATGATTTCAATGGAATGCGTTGTTGCCATGGAAACAACAAATTATTTGATAGTGGAATACAGCGTTCAGATCAGGGCATGAATTTAACAAGCAGTATTCGAGTTACAGGCGATTTTACATTTAAGAGTATTTATGGGAATTTTATCTAACCAATATGAAAATTTAGTTTCGAGAAATGACGGCAAAGCAGTTATATGAGAGCTGCACAGAAATCGAATCCGTCACATCTTCATTCGTTATTTTGCTACGCAGTCTGCTAGTGAGTACTTTTAAAAGAGTGTACACTATTTATTGAAAATGGTTTATTTCACCTAGTAGTTTTAAAATACGATGAATAAAATATTCTTTAAATCAGGCTATAAAAAGTAATTTAATCCGGGAAAATAAAACTTGATAAATGTAAAATCGCCTGCAACTCGAATACTGCTTGTTAAATTCATGCCCTGAACTGAACGCTGTATTCCACTATCAAATAATTTGTTGTTTCCATGGCAAAAACGCATTCCATTGAAATCATATCGAATGAGTTCAGAATCGGGGCCTAAGAGCAAGATTGTACGGGCGAATGAGACTCACTCCATAGCCTTAATCTCCTTTCTTCGCATCAATGCTGTGTGACGTCAGTTTCGGCCTCGAATGAGAGCCAACCGCTGTCAGCGCCATCTATTGTTTGAAATTCGAACTAAAACCAAGAATCACAGTAAAAAAACTCCCGACATCATACATAACCCTCCTGCAAGAATTTTTTTAATATCTGTCACTGTTTGCTAGTTATTGAATTTTAAAATCCATCAGTCATTTTTGGGACACCCGGTATATATATATATATATATATATATAAGGACTATGTTTTATAATTTGTAATTTGACAGGGCTATATGGTGTAATAATCTCATTGCATATGGTCAGTTGCTTCTGTTTCAGTGGTTAATGTTTGCACTTCCTTTTTCCCAAAATTTCCACTCCCAAATTCCTTTGCACTTCAGACCTTGACTGTCGTTTGATTGCCGTTAATGACATTCTTGATTACCGTAAATAAAAGCTTCATGCCAGAAAAAAAATAAATTAAATTTTAAAACTTTGTCACATTTTGCTTTTGATTGAGTTTTCAATTTAATTAAAATAAAAATGTGTCAAGTTTTAATAAACTCAGGGTTTGAATTTATTTTTAAAGCATATGGGGTATTTATTTGTCATATCGTGTTTATTTTTTTCATTAAAAGTATTATTTTCCATAAATATAGGAAATAAAATGAAATTTTCTATATTTGTCAGGTGTTTTCCGGACATTTTGTTATAATTTTATTTCAGATTTGCCAAAGAGATTTTTTTTAATTACTTAATACATATTTTTCTTTCTTTCTTTTCTTTTTTTTGTTAAAAGGGCCGTAATTATTTTTATTCTAATCATAAAAATAAAAGCACAGGTAATTTTTAAACGTGGCATGCGACATTTGTTTTCTGGAAGAAATCTGCCATAAAAAAAGAAAAAAAAATAGAAAAGAAAGAAAGAAAAAGAAAAACAAGAACAAAAGATAATAAGTTGCTCAGAAAATTAATTTTTTTTGTGAACTATTGAACTTTATTAATATATTTTTACATTCGTAGTGTTTTAATGAATAATTTTTTATTTGCACTAACAATAATCTAGCAGACATAATTTGCAAAATTCAGAAAATGTGTCATAATATTTATGAGCTGCTTTTGTTATAAATCTCAGTATACCATTATTAAAATGAGAAAATATTTAAGTATGAAAATATTCATTATAACATTTTTGGCACCAGACTTACTGTCTGAAATATGTTTAAAATTCTAGAAGAACTTAAAACTTATTGCTACGCTTAAAAAAAATGAAACAAATCACTGTTAAGATTTTTTATTTAATGTGTACTTCTTTTATTATATTTGATAATATTTATTTATTCGGGGACATTTTTATGTTTTTATTTTGTTAATTTTTAAGATACTTAAAATAAACTCTTAAAAAAATCACATTACCGTCTAGACCAGTGGTTCCCAACGGGGGGCGTACGCCCCACAGGGGGGCAATTTGACTTTTCAGGGGGGCAATTTAACTTTTCAAGGGGACAATTCAGAATTTCTGTGAACCCATACCTTCTGAATTGTTTTTCTAATAGTAATGTTGTAGACTGAAAATAAAAGTTACACATTCAAATTTCAAAAACAAAATTTAAAAAAATAGTTTTTTATTCAATTTTTCAAAAGTATCCATTCAAAAGTTTTAAATACAATCCTACCAGAATAATTATAGAGAAAAACATTTTAAGATATTTAGATACTTTTAAATATTTAAAAATTCTTTATAATTTTTCTGATTTATGAGTATTTTAGAATTTTAAACAACTTTTTCGATTATTTATTGAATGAGTCGCACTGCAATATGTCACATGAAAATCAATTTTGCACATGAAACTATTCAAGTGTATATTTAACAATTACTTGACGATCTTCCTTTACCGAATCTTTTATCACGTTTTATTCTGATTATAAATTGATTAGTAATTTAATCGCAGAAATTCTGTGATTAAATAAGACAAAAATGTTTTATTCAAAATTATTGATTTTTCTTATCAAGGATTCTGAGCACTCTATACATCACGCATACGTGGCGACCGTGTGCCAGTAAACTACGAGGGGTATCAGATGATTATAAAAAAATATTTGATTCATCCATTACCTTCGGCACGTTTCAGGATCAATGTTAAATGCTTTTTACTCTATCAGGAGTAAATTCTTTTAAAATTTTATGAGAATTATATGTTATAGGGGGGGAGGATCATCATTTTAGAGATGTTTTCGTGGGGCGCGGCTAAAAAAAGGTTGGGAACCACTGGTCTAGACTTTTTTCCAAATACTAATATCAGAACTTTTATTAAATAAATTTATTTAAGCTACCAAAAAATTATCATCCTAAGTACTTATGCGCCTTTTCATTATGGGGAATGGAAAGTAAATACGTTTTGCTGTTAGACAGAATTTTATATTTACAAGATTTTTAATTCTATGATTTTATCAGGAGACAAAAAGAAAACTGTGGCTTTAACTAAGTGTATTTTATTTTTAAAATCTTCGATTACTTTGCAGTTATCTGTGATATGTATTTGAGTATTAAATAGTGATTTATTCTCATTAACTACGGGGCTCTGCCCTCTACGTTCTATGATCGCCAAACCCCCTCCCCCCGTTCAGACCCTACGGTCTGTTTTAAAAAGATGAACAAAATGTACGAAAACGAAGAAACTGAATAATCATATGAAGATAAATATTATTATAAGAAATGGACTCAATGATTCAAATAAGCATTAAAACTGGTTTTAATTTAATAAAATGTTATTGTTCTCTGTCCTTCCTCCAAACAAATAAAGAAAAATTTGTTGAAAAGAATTTATGAATGTAAAAGTTTGTGGAAATTGCGCCACGTTGTGTAAGCGTAATGAAATATTTAAGTTTTCTGAATAAAAATGAACGGACATTTTAATCATGACGACATTTTCAATTAGCGGGAGCTTTAAAGTAGGAAAAGCGGAATCTTTGTAAATTGAATTGCAGGTGATTTGCTGAATATTTTGTGCGACTTTCACATACAAAACCATAAACTAAAATCTAATGTATTGATATGAAAATATTTTGTATTTTGATCAGTTTAGTTATTAAAAATATGGCAACAACAACAGCATAAAAAATCAAATAATTATGTTCAAAGTAAAATACATGTTTCAAATAATCTTGGTAAAAAATAATCTGTTGCTAACCATGAGGGCAGAAACTTCAGAAACTTTCCTTTATGTTCTCTTTACCGATGTATTATTATGCATTCGTCCTTCATGTATCATTAAAAATAATTCAAAGCTTAAAAATGCCCAATTTGCTACAAGTACGACGTAATTTTCAGCAATTGCTGGAGAGAAATTAGACACTCCACAAAATTGGCTACCTATACATGTCACTATCCCTCAAACATCTAGCGTGTATTTTAATGCTTTAATTTTTGTCATCGTAATTCCTCTAGTAAAAGCCACACAATTTGTAATTTGTAATTAAAATGCAAAGCGTTGTGTAATTTTGCGGAAAATCTCGACCTAACAGAATTAAAAAGTAATTCCCTTAAGGATTAATAATACTTAAAATGATCCGAGCAGTAAATTCCCCTAATAGAAAAAGTATCTAACTCACGATGCAAAACTAAAGAAATCAAATTTAAATTTAACAAGTAACAAAAGTTTCTCTGCAAAAATATTTACAAACTGTACAAAATCATAATTAACGAAGAAAATTCGTTTTGTCTGCATAAGACATTGCTAAAGTTTTTGCTGTCCACGCAATTAGTTCAACTGAGCTTTTTCTTACATTAATTTTTAACCTTCAGATGATTTATTTTTATCATAATTAAAAGAATTATAATGTTACACTGAGTATGATCTAGATTAATTAAAATAAGATAATATGAAAAATAACCTTTAAGGACCTTGACACGCAACACAAGTATCTCTACACGTTAAACCAATCACAAACATAAACGTATTTTAATTTTCTTCTCGAATCAAAATCAAAAATCTCTATCTACCTTTGGACTTGGTGAGGGCGTACATATCATCCATCATAAACAGAATTCATGTTATCAAGGTAAAGTAGGACCTTCTTCAAAACAACACACTTTCTATTAAAATAAATCCCAAGAAAATCCGTATTCTACCAGGTCGAAGGCGAATAATTAACACCGCTCTTAAAAATGAGACTGTTAAGTCATATAAAACGCATATTCCATCTTCATGTCGAATCCGTCAACTCCTCTCAAAATTATCTGGTTATCTCGTCATAAATCGCAGAAATCGTACAAGAAACCACATCATGTAAATATCAGTCGAAATTGGAATCGCATTAAAAATAGACTTTTTATTAATGCTGAATCTCTCACGTTTCCAAGTATAATCGCATGCACTTTCGAAGTTGGATGCTGCGCTTCCCGTCTCGTTCCTTCTCCACTGGACGGAACTGTTGTCCCCGTGATTCTGGTAGTGCCTCTGTGATTAATCCAGGGTTGTAAAACCCTCATGAGTATTGCTATATACCGGATGAACCAAAAGTTCGTTAAAACTTTAAAAATTCATAAAAAAGGAAGAAATTATGATAAAGTGTGGTTTGCAAGAAAAGACTCACAATGGTAGTGGAATATTTTTAACAGCAAAAAAATTTGTAGTTAAAAATGTCACTGGTAGATGGCGTTGACAACCCGAAACACAATGAACTGGACAACAGTACGCTCCATCCATTTATTATTGCAATAACGATTGTTCAACATGACCTCCAGAACATTGTACGACGCAACTAAGGCGGCTCACAACGCCTGTTACAGCTGAATGCAACATGCTGGAATGAAATCAGAAACCTCACGACAGATAGAATTTCGATAGAACGATCGATCAGGTAATGATAACATTCTAAAAGCGAGTGAGAAATCCTCGGGCATCCCGATTTTTTATTGCAGGATTAATTTGCATAATTCTGCTGAATCTCTCGCATGTTAGCGCCATATACAGGTGACCTTTTTTAACTAATTTTTTTTTTTTTTTGCTGCTGAAAAAATCCGACTACCTTGTAAGCCCTTTCTTGCAAACCATACGTCTTTATCATAATTTCTTCATTTTTTTATAAATATTTAAAGTTTTAACGAACTTTTGGTTCACCCGGTATATATATGATTTTAAAGTTAAAATGATAATGATTACCAATGATTATAAATGATTTTAAAGTTATTTTCGACAAAGAAACATGCAGCTTTGTGAAAAACAACAGCACGGTCTTAAAAGCAAAATTAGGCAATAATATGTATGAAATCAAACCCAAGGACGAATATGGGTACACTGTTAAAACCCAGGCATCATGTTCCAACACAAGCTGTATAACTGTTTGGCATAGGCGCCTTGGTCATAAAAACTATGAGTCTATTAAGTGTCTAGTAAACCAAAAATGCGCGGAAGGAATAAATTTAAGTGAATGTAAACATAATATTGTATGCACTAAGTGTATTGAAGGGAAACTTACAAAATTGCCCTATCCCAAAACAGCTTTAAATAGGTCAATGGTAGTTCTGTCGCTGATTCACAGCGACGTCTGCGGACCGATGAAGACAGAAACCTTTACCGAAAAAAAATGCTTTATTACTTTTATAGATGACCATAGTAGATTCACTATGATCTATTTGCGCTCACATAAGGGAGATGCCCTAGCGAAATTTAAGAAATTCGTCGCACTTACCAAAAATAAATTTGGAAAGCAAATTAAAGCGTTTAGGTCAGATAACACAGAAGAATACCTCGGTAATGATTTTGAAAATTTCTTAACCCTTAACGGGATTGAGCGCCAGCTCATGTTCCATTTTGCTCGCCACAGAACGGTGTTGCCGAAAGGAAACATCGCACGCTTGTTGAAATTGCACGTACTATGCTTTCTGACGCCAGCTTGCCAAAACTTTTCTGGGGCGAAGCAATTCTCACCGCAAATTATCTTACCAACCGTCTGCCCACTAAAGCAAACAATAACAAAACACCATTTGAACTGTGGAATAAAAAGAAACCAAATCTATCCCATGTAAAAATTTTCGGATGTAAGGCTACGTTGATAAAGTAAAGAGAGGAAAATTTGATGAAAACGCCATTGAAGGCACTTTCTCGGGATACGACAATAGAAGTAAGGGATACCGGAACCACATCGGTAACAACAGAGTAATAATATCCAGGAGCGTAAAATTTCTAGAACATGGGGTAAACAACATTGATCCCGACGAAAACAAGGCTCAGACCCCGTTAGACAACATTAAAATTGATTTAAACGGTGACGAACAAGGTCATGTTGAAGTTCCTCAACAGGTCCCTATAGAAACCCAGAAGGTCAGTAAGACACAACAGAGGAGTGCCTCCGGACCGATTGGGAGTTAGCGTAAGCATTTGCCAAGTAGATGAATCGAAGTCCTGGGAAGACATGCTAAATATCGAAGACGCTAGAGTTAAAAACAAATGGTTAGATGCGACCAGGGAAGAAATGAATTCTTTAAAAGAGAATAAAACGTGTGTACTGGTAAAGCCAACTCCCGGAAAACGTATAATCGGATGTAGATGGACCTTTAAGACAAAATGCAACGTTTGCGAAGAGATAGAAAGACACAAGGCCAAGCTCGTAGCCAAAGGCTACTCACAAAAATTCGGAAGTGACTATGATGAAACATTTGCCCCTGTCGTAGCACACACTACAATAAGAACCCTTTTAAATGTCACAGTATATAAAAATCTCGATATCACGCACTTTGACGAGAAAACCGCCTTTCTTCACGCAAACCTCAAAGAGGAAGTTCTAATAACCCAACCGGAAGAGTACACAATAAAAGGTGAAGAAGACAAAGTATGTAGCTTAAATAAAGCTATTTATGGCCTGAAGCAGGCCGCCAGAGCATGGCATATAAAAATTAGCAAATCTCTAAATAATTTAGGCTTTGAAGAATGCGCATCTGATCAGTGTTTGTTTAAACGAAAGAAAAACGAGAATATATCTTATGTCATTGTGCATGTCGATGACATATTGGTCGCGGCAAACGTAAAAGATACGGTAGATATACATAAAGAATTATCACGAGAATACGAGATAAAAAGTTTAGGAAGTGTCTCTCGGTATCTCGGAATCAATATCAAACGATTAAATAACGGAAGTGTTATGTTAGATCAGGAAAACAAGATTCAGGAAATAGTAGAAAAATTCGATTTAACAGAGTCGAAGCCTACTTATACTCCAATGAGTGCAGACTATTTTAACCTAGATCCAAACGACAAACTGCTAAATGATAATACACGTTACAGGAAAGTAGTAGGGGCTTTGTTGTACATTGCAATCCTAACAAGACCAGACATATCCGCAACTGTTAATATTTTAGGAAGACGTAATGAGAAACCTAGAGAGGTAGATTGGAAGGCGATAGAAAAGGTAATAAGATTTTTGAAAACCACCACACATTTAAAATTTATCATTGACAAGAATAAACCCCCAGTATTTACAGCATTCTTTGACTCTGACTGCGCCAGCGACAAATCAGACAGGAAATTAACCAGCGGTAGTAAATTTAAACTTAGAAACAACTTGGTTTTCAAAGAAGCAAACATGCATGGCGCGGTCTTCCACTGAAGCAGAGTACGTCTCGGCTTCTTGTGCCAGACAAGAAGTGCAGTGGTTATTAACTCTTTTAGAGGACCTTGAATTACCATAAACTCTGCCCATCGTTACCTATGAAGACAACATTTCTTGCATAAAGTTAACCAAGAATGATAGAGATATATCACGAATAAAACACATTGATGTGAAGCATCACAATATTCGACACATGAAGGAAAGTGGAATTATATCTCTACAGTACTGTCCCTCAAAGCAATTGGTAGCTGACATATTCACAAAACCGTTGCCAAAGCCGCAGTTCGAGTTCTTAAGGTCAAAACTGCAATTGCTACCATCACCACTTTCCAATCAAAAGTAAACTGAGAAACCTTCTTCATTTCTAATAAACTGACTCGTTTGATTGCAAAGTGTAACTGGAGATCGATCCACTAGATGTCGCCACCAAACAGAAAGCATTTTAGGACATTATGTAGTGAAAGCAAATTCTGTTAAATCGACACTTTTTCCTTTGTTAAAAAAAGACTCATAAGCATTTTACTTATATACGTTAATTCTTACTCTTGCTGCTGATTGCTTTAAGCAGAGTGTAAATCATATTTTATCGGAAGCTTTTAAATGCTCTGTAAATATTTAATCCTGTAATATTAATTCATAATCCTTTATTTTCATAGAAGTGTCAGTGACAGATTAAAATTTGATTAATCTCAGTAATCATCATGTTCTGAAGATTCATTGCGATAACGATCGAGTTGATAACACAAACGTAAATAATATTACTAACCAACACATCGCATTATCATCTAGGACCATTGTCGACTGTTTTCAGGTAAGAAAAATTTTTCTACCTATATATTTAAAATTAAATATACAACATTTATTGAGAAATATATTTTTAAAATTATTGGGCATAGAACTCACTACCTTCGATATATCACAACAAAAACAATCTATTTTTTAATATTTTTTTGTCAATAAAAATTCTCCTTGTCAATATATATATATATATATATATACCGTAAATAAATGCATATCACATTAAAATAAATTAGAAAAATACACGTATTGTTAAATTGATTCTATAATTACAAGTGGCAATTTTTTTAAATTAATTCAAGAAAAGTTATTTATTATGTTCAAAATACAATAATAATTAAAATAAATCGTTTTTGAGTCCACTGACCATTGTTTTACAGTTATATAATAAAAATTCTATTAATAATACAACTAAGGAATTTCTTTAAAGTTAAAAAAATCCTTATAATAATGGGGAAATAAGTACATTACTTTATATCTTATTTTGAATCAAATGTTCTTATACACTTTAAATATAAGTGTTTGAAGAAATATTTTTAAAGTGTTTATCACTAAACAAAGTAACAGTAAAAAAGAGAAAGTTAAAATGAGACTCATATATTTATGAGCAATGATTTTCATTATGAAATATTCAGTCAAACATGTTCGGTGTTCAATATTTTAACGAAAATTATTAGTTATTTAATATGATTCACTGGTTGCACTCTTTTACACTCATTATTTTCCTTAAAGCGTAGTATTTAAAATTACTATATTTGAATACATAATTTTTAAATATTATAATTTATTATACGTTACGACAATTGTTATTTTTTTCTGTAGAAGAAAAATTGGTATAACAGTTTGTGTTTCAAACACAAAAGATCACTTAGACATACACAGTTTAGTTACTTAATTTTCCGAGGGTAATAAATTTGAATGGTTTTCTTTCTATCATGTAATACAAAAGACTTTATTTTAGTGAAGGCAATTTTTGTGTTAATAAAGCTTCTAAGCAATATTCTACATTTTAAAGTAAACAAATAATTAACAATAATTTAACACAAGTCTTTTAAATTTACTTTATGAATAACAGTGATTATTATGATCCGTTTTAAAAATAAACTAATATTTTATAGAAATCTTTTAAGTTAATAAGCGAATGTTTGATTATACCATAAATTCATCAAACTGTATCTGAAATATTTATTTTAAATTTACCAACAAAGTGAAATGTGTAATTGTAGGCATGGAAAATCATTATTTCTTACTGCAGTTAAAAAAATACATATCATGCATTTTCATTTTATTTATTGTTCGTAGATTTTAAAATTTAAGGAGACGATTGAATAATGCATGTTTTGGATAAGGTTTTATGCGTTATAGCATACGCATTATACATATTATAAATACTAGGGGACTCAACCCGGGCTTTCCGAGATACAGAACATATTATCCGGTGTACAGAACACATATGAAAATTGAAGACTCAAATAGATATTTACGTTTAATATATATATTTTTAGATTCCCAATAATTATATCAAAAAATTGTTCTATGACAAAGATTTATTATGCATTTAAATAATTAAATTTTAAATTGATTAAAAACGGTATTACTTTTGTATTAGCCACATGCTAGCGGTTAATAGCGAGGGAAAATGCCTAAGATTTCACCATTTATAGCAAATTTTTTATTATAATTATTTCAGTTGTAAAGCGCGTAGTTCGATTGTACATCTTTTAAACTTGTGTTTTATTTATTTATTTAAATTTTCCGTATTAATTTCATATTTTGTTATGGAACATTATCCGGAGAGAAATGCTGATTTTTTTACACTATTTCAAGTGAAAACGTGTCAATCTTCTGCAACCGAGTTAAAGGAATTGAGTGTAAGGTAAAGCCAGGAGAGATGGCGCAGTCGGAGAGATTGCGCATATAGAGGTTCGGGGGGAAGGAGTAGAGTGAGCGCACAAATACTCCAGGTAGTTGTACAATTGCAGTAGTGGAGTGTCTACTTGAAAGTGCACGTTGATTGTTTTGAGCGTCTAAGATAAAGCACTGCTATTTTGTTTTGTTTTCCCAAAGTAAGTGCTTGTATTTTCATAGCTATTCATCAGAATTTCTATACAATGTCATAATACAAAATATTTTAAACTTAAACGATTTCTCATAAGCTGCTAATCTACAGTAACAATGTGAACATCAACGGTTCGTTTTAGTAGCGGCCATATTTAAATAAAAGTCTGCGCAATCTCTCCTACCGAAATTGAAGAGTTTGCGCATCTGCTACTTAGGAGAGATGGCGCATCGTTCCCATTCGTTTCCATGCTAGGAGAGATTACGCGGTTTATTGGTAAATTTGCATAAAAAAAAAGAAAAATGAAAATGGACTAATTTTAAGTTAAACGTGTTATCAAGTAACTTAATGTTATTTTGTAATCTTATCTCGACTTGCTTTTTCTGATTCTTTAATTTCTTTTTCATTTAATTAAACATTTTTAATCGTTTTTAAAATTATTTCCTTTTTCTGATTCTTTAATCATTAGGTTGAAATATTCACTCCTAATACAATAATATTTGTTCACAAAAACTTTACAACAATGTCATTTAAGTGTAATTATTATTGTTAACAATTTAATTGTAGTTATTATTAGTAACAATCTCTCCTACTCATGTGCGCGATCACACCAACCCGGTAAAAGCATATTGCGCAAAATAACTTTTTTCGTTTTATTACAACTGTTCTATTAAATTGCAACATAACAACAAAATAGCAATGGAAATGCATAAAAAACAAATGAAGTAAAAGTTATTCATGGATAGTTTAGCAAAAAATTAATATTTAGATTTTTTTATTGTTATTCTTTTGAATTGTGCGCAGACTCTCCTAGCTTTATCTTATTTAAAAAATCATAATTGAAAATTATTAAAAAATATAAATAAAACTCAGTAAATTGAGATACAGTTATCAAACAAATTGCATTTGAACGAACATTTCTTTTCTTCTTGAATGGTGTAAAAATTGAAATTGTATGATGTTTAGAAGTTAAACAAGTTGGAAATTGTACGTCAAACGTTATAAACGAGGTGCGTTCGTACTATAGCTAGTTATATAAATATTCAGATCTTGATGATTTTTAATTCTGTGAAATGAATTACATCGTCTGCAGATTAATTTCTGTAATAAAATAAGTATCTCGGTCGCTTGACGATTAAACTTCGAAAGCTCCTATAAAAAGAAAGCACCGATTAAAAAAAAAATCAAATTTCTTAATAAATGTTTTTATTAATATTTTCTAAAGTTTTGATTCCATTTAAAAAAAAATTGAAATAACTCGACAAAATTCTGCAAAGATAATATATCTTAAATTTCAAACCATTCTGTTGGATAGTTTTTGCGTTTTTATATGCGGACTGGCGGACAGACAGGCGGACGGACGGACGGACAGATGGACGGACCAAACGACGACAATAGGTGCTACGTATTTATACAATTACGAACGCACCTAAAAAAATTACAGTATAAGCGAAATTTATTGATCTAATCAGGTGTTGCTACCTCAATATGACGACTGCATTAATCTCGGACATATTTTTGCTTTATAATATAGAATAGTTGACCCCCGCCCGGTGTTACTCGGGCCCGTGATAATAAATTAAAAGATATATCAAGTTTTTATTATTTTATATCTTTAACCCGATTTAGTATGAAAATATATTTTTAAATAAAAAATTCGCGAAAAAATATTGATATTTAGTGATAAAAGCGCTCATTTTCTTGCTTTTTTTTACGTAGTTTTAAAACTAAAAAGTTCTTTTTGTCTGAACTCTTTGAAGTCTTTATGGGTGATAAATAAAACGGTTTTACAGCCCGTGTAAAAATTTCGTGAAAAAAATATTGTTATCTAGTTGTAAAATAAATGTTTTCTTCTCGCTTTTTAGTTTGTTAGTTTGTTTTCGCGTCGACTTTTTTAACATAGCAATAAAAAATAGTTCTCATCTTCCGAACTCTCTGACATTTCAATCGGTTACACCTACTCCTAAATTGTATCCAAGCTCTCTTTAAAATTTTGCGAAAAAAAATATGCATATTTAGTAGTAAAAACATGAGTTCTTTATAAAGAAGCTCAAGATTTCACCTCAGAGCAAAAAATATATTAGAAGGTCTATGCTTTCAATGCAATGGTACGGCTTCATCCGTTTTCAATCAACCCCTGTCAATCCCCCTAGTCTAAACAGGTGATGGTTAATCAATCAGGTTTACCGTTTCTGAGGGTAGAAGCCTTCAAAAAAAAAAAAGTTGAAGCATGCGCAAAGAGACGGTTTTCGTGTGGAAAAGACAGTGTGGATTTGACGCTTTTCGTTTTAAATATATAGATACCATCAATGATTTGCAAAGCAATATTCTTTTACTTTACAGTGTTGAAGGAAAAAAAAGGAAAATAAAAATACAATTTCAAATACAGTGGAACTTCCATTTAACGAAGTATCATCGTTATACTTAAAAACTTCGTTATGAAGAAAATTCGTTAAATAGAAATTAACTTAAATTCATGAAATTTTTTTTGGAGATATGACAAACAGGTATTGGATTCAGAAGCATTGATTCAGTTTTAATTATGAAGCCGTCTTTTACAAAACAGTTGTGCACGGTCGATGAAATCACGTCACATTCCCAAGCTTTGGCCCAAGCTTTCATCAACTCTGATACACAGAATCTCAAACTAATGTTTTCACTACATCGGCTTTTTTCTGTCTTTTTCGATAATGTAAATCAAGATTTTTTATTATTCCTTAGACTAATGATTGAAGTTTAGCTGTATTGTCAGAACAAAAATAAGTTTGATGTTCTTCGATTTGTATTTTGAAGCACGTTCTTTTGGATGTACAAAGCAATGGAAGGTCAGAATGGTACCTGTCTGACTCTAATAGATATTTTTTGTTTTAATGCATCTGACACCATTGCGACACCTCATCTTCTATATCATTGAAGGTAAAAAGGGGATTTTGACTTCCCCCAACTGTCAGCGCTGGAGTCTCGGAGTGGGAGAATAGTGATAACAAGTGTTTTTCTTAGTGTGAAAAAAAAATTGTTTTATTTAGCACCAAGCAGAATGGAAATTATTTAAATGTGTTCATTTTCATACAATCGAATCCGCTGAAATAAATTTGCCTATCCTTCGAACAGCAATCGCTTAATTTGAATTCTGTACACGTACAAAAGTGGAATAAACTTCGTTATATAGAATATATTTTTCGTAATGTGGAGATTAATTTACATACTAATGGTGTTCAAAGTCAAAGTTCTGCAGAAAATTTCGTTAAGTAGAAAACTTCGTTAAATAGGGACTTCGTTAAAAGGAAGTTCCACTGTATCTAGAATAAACTGCAGAAGAGGGAAATAATGTTATTTCAAGAAGTTAAATGTAGGAGGTCTGAAGCATAATGATAATAGTATCCGTAACTAGTGATATTTTAGTACAATCACCTCCCAAATGTGTCTGGCCGTTTAGGGATGTAAAAAAAGTTGTGTGTGGATTTTTTTTAAAACTTTCTATCAAATAATGAAGTATATGTATCGAGAAAAAACATTTACTTCTACGATTTTAAGGATTTTAAAATGTTAAAATGTTAGAAAACATAATATATTTTTAAATGTTGGGGAATTTCACTAGCTGCCACAAAATATGGAAATTAAAAAATATATTATAAGTCTCTATATTTTATACTTATGCATTTATATTCATAAGTGGATGCTTTATATGCTTAACATTTATGCTTTTGAGGAAAAGATTAAATTCATGATACTAACTACTTTTTCTAAAGAGTTATCCTAGTTATTGAAAGTTGGAGGAATTCTCCAAACTTATTATTATGAAGACATTTTAATGAATAATGCATTTAAAACGCGAAATTGTTCGCATTAATAATCATATTTCAGGTATTAATGCAAAGTTTCAAGGTATTTCACGCAAAACATTTTTTTATACTAAAACTTTTAAGCGACTTGCGTAGGTGTATCTTGCTGAATTTTTAGCCAGTTTGTAGATTATTTTCAGACCAATAAGTACAGAAATACACATTTATTTAGTCATTTTTTAAAAATATCAAAACTTATTTTCATTTCTGCTGAACATCTAAAAAAAAAAGGCGCAAACATTTTCGATAGATCATCTGGGTATCGATTGTTTATCTATGAAAACAAAATATTTAAATTTGGTTCAAACAATTCCGAAGTTATGCGGGAACACATACTCATATAAAGGGAACTGGGTATTGAAAATATCCCTTTTAGAAAATTGAAAATCTTTTGCTTTTTAAAGAGAAAACTCTCAGACAGTACGCCAATTACAAATAGTTTATTTTATAGAAAACAATCTGGTGCTTATAACAAATGCTGTTTTTTAATAGTTAGGTACAATATTTATTATTAAGAAAACATAAAATATTTGTTTCTTTCTAAATCGTAATTAAGGGCTAGAAAAGTGCTCTACCTAAATATTTCTAATCCGTAAATAAATTTAAATAATAAATCTAAAGTGGAATTTGTTAACCTTGATTTAGCAGTCTGTGCGAGTAGCGTGCAATTAAATAAAAGTATTAATTTTAGGAAATTCAATAATTTCATATTACTAAATAAGCAATTTTCCTTACACTCTAAGAGAAAATAGAAATCAACCACAGTAAAACTCTGCTTGCAATATGGATGTTGGCATATGTTGTTAAAAATTAACCACAAAATATACCCTTACGACTCTTTTTTCTTTATATGTTTAGAGCAAAAATGGTTGTAGAATGTTTATAGAAAAAACATGCTAGTATCCAAATTGCAACCAGATTTTGCTGTTATTTTCTCCGATTTTTTATAGCGTACTTTTCTTTTCCTCATTATCACGTGCAGATTAGTTTTTTTTTTAAAGCGGAAATAGTTGTTGGAGTTTGCTAGAATTGTTTCTGCTTCGACGACATAGTTAAGAATCTTTGGTTTTTTTCATAGAATGACAATGTATATAGAACGAAGGAAAAGAGCTATACATAACTACATAACCCAGAAACGCAGTGCTACGATGCAGGCTACAAACATTCTAGTAATGTGTTCATAATGTATGGTAACAGAAATGACATTATGTCGTAAAATTTGAAGTACAAAATTGAAATATATAATTTAATTAAAGATGTTTATCTGTATTATGAATAATTATGGTATGATCTATCACATATCAAGAGAAATATGAAGATTATTTGATAAATACTGTTCAATATGTCGTTAAACAAGCAGGCTACGCCCACTTCACTGGTCAACTTTTCCAAACGAACCTCGAATGATTAAAACATCTTTTAGTTCCAAAGTCAGGGTGCCTACGTATTATTAGTACTTGCGTATATATAACTTATTAGTACTTATAAATTAGTACGTAATTAGATGATTTTTCGTCGCTGACAAAGTTAATATCTTCCCATTTCTTTAATCAACGCTCACGTCAAACAACGCTCACTAAAATGCGTCAGTTGTCTCCAAACGCGATTACGGAAATTTCTCTATACAAACATACGTATATGTGAATACAAACATGCGTACACATTAATACATAGATATATACATATAATTAATACAAGCATGACATTATAATTTTCTCGTTTTCTTTGTTTATTATCCGTTGGCATGCGGCTAATACCCAAATTCGTACTCTCCGTATTCGTATCCGATTTTTTTTCTTTTCTTTTTCTTTACTTTTTCATTACTTTTTCTTTTCTTTTCTTTTCTGTTTCTGTTTTTGTTTCTTTTCTTTTCTTTTTCTTTTCTTTTCTTTCTTTTCTTTCCTTTTTTTCTTTTTTTTTTTTTTCTTAATTTGTTAAATATCAAAATCAAACCAAATTACATTGATTTGGAAGTTACAAATAATGTAAGGTCTAATTTGGCTACCTATCAGCTCGAATCTTCAAAGAAAAAAACAGGTGGTCGTTACGTACGTAAGAAGTAAAATTTCTAAAAATCAATCTATATTATAAATCACAAATATGTATATCCGTAACGTTGACGTCTTAATGATGAGGACAGTAATAAGGTACAACAATGGATTTAATGTTTTAATTAATAACGAAATGGCGTGTTTTTAGGTTTGACCTTGCATTTTATTTTCTTTCCTTTTCAGAAAGTAGCTAGTTTTTTTTGCAAAAAATAAGAAATATTACCGGCCGATTTTTATAAAAATTGGATTTTCGGATGCAAAATATTTTTGTACATATGTGTAGTGAGTTTTAAATCGATTCTTCAAACATTTTTCTAGACTTAATATTTGCAAATTAGTGAAAACAAACCACTTGTTGCCATCGGCAAAAGAGAAATAACTGCTCTTTTGACGCCACGTACCTTAGCGTTTATACATACACATATGTGGTGATAGATATTTAATTGCAACTAACAACAACAGGATGTATAATAAAGTATTATTTTTTTGCGCAGGATTTTCAAAATACTACATCAGCCTAATCAACTTTGTAAATTAAATAGTAAGCTCTATATAATGAAGAAATATATTTTTTAAAAATAAAAATATATATTTTTTCAAGAACTGTTCAAATAAAAAATCGGGTTATTAGTCCTGTAAATTGTGTTAAATGGCCACTACATACACAGAAAAGTAACATCTTATTTGTACCGTGGAACGCTGAACTAAAATTATAAAATGCGTATCCCAAATAGTCAAGACAATTGCAAGCTTTTATAGCTTCTTTTTTAAATATAAGAACTTATATATCGCGATGTAAATCATCTTTTGACGTACTCACGAATTTTTAGAGCATTTAACTGAGATGAACTAACAATCACTAATATAAATACTTTCTGTTGCGTATATTCTACGTTATTATAATAAATATCCTTTTTGAAACATCTATCTTTTGAAACAGAAACTAAATGATGCATCTTTGTTTTGTTTTGACATAGAAATACAGTAAGTTATCGTTGCCAATTTATGAAATGAAATACATAAATGACGTCACGTACATGAAAAAACACTAAAAATCGCATAAAACAAATCGCGGTTCTAATTGCAGTCAGCTGATGGCCTTTTCATCCGCCAATCACAATTGCGATTTGGACTTCCAGCTGTGCCTATAATCGTCTCAGCTACCAATTACAACTGCCCTGTAATGGTGTTTGACTTCCAACAGGCAATTTGTGACGCCATTTAAAGCAAAAAATGTGGCAAAACATGGAAAATAAAAACGTTAAAAAGCGCATAAAAGATGAAATAAAAAAATGTAATAACAAAATCCAAATCGGATAATTAATTGCCGCCCTTCCCCTTTAAAATCATGATTTTTTGTCTATGAAGAATTATCACCACTTTCCAAGCTAAAAAAGGAAAAAAAAATGACGATTTTGATCATAACTCAGGCCGAAGTGGAAGCAACCAACGAACCAATCAAGCATTCTGGGAAAATTTCTTAGTGTCGAAGGAAAAAAATCGCGAAAACTTCAAAAATCACCGTACGATTTTTGAATAAACTTTACTGAAAAGAAGATAAAATGTACTATATTGGGCTAAAAGATAGGAACCGGATTCCTGTTACTAGTTGATCAAAATTGCAACGAAACATGAAAAGATGCTAAAAATCGCATAAATAATTGCATAAAAAATTAAATTTTTAAACATGTATTAAAAAATTCCGCAATCGGTCTTCGAGGTGTACATACATAGAGATACCTTCTCACCAAATTTTATAGCTTTGGATGCAACGGTCTCTTCCGAATACAGCCGACAGACACACAACACACAGATACACAAAATTTTTTATTATAGTTAGAGATAACCTAATGAGCATTTTTAGAGATATTTCAATTTTGGAGAATTATCTTTAATTTTAAACTGTTTGTTTCTATTTTAAGAGAATGTGATTCTTCTAGGAAGATAATTTTAAATACCGATGTCTGTTCCTCCTTTAAAAATGTATACATTTGTCTTTAGAATGTATACTTACCAAGACCTCCTTATCATAGTATCAGACCTCTCAATCAGCAAGTTGCCTTTGACCGCTATACTTGTCCTGCTACTAGCGCCATCAATCGTCAGTAATAGTATTTACGACACGAAATCACACGAAATTTTTTCACAGCTCCATTTGTTCTATGCATTTGCTTATGAACTAGTAGTTTTCCTACCACTAAAATTTTATAATAAATTTTATCTTATTAAATTGACAAGATCGTGTGATTACATGAGGAAAAAAATTCTATTAAATTTTAGTGGTAAGAAAAAAGCGTAAGAGTTGGCAGCTATGCGGTAGCAGACCAGCTAGATTTTTCTATAGATTTTTCTATTATATTTTTGGATACCAGTTTTTTAGTAGAGACAGTTTTGTTTTGTTTGATCGGAGAATTCTGGGATTTAAAAGAACAACATTTTCTCTAAAAATATACTGGTGTTCAAAAAGCCCGAAACATGGCAACTGTGCGGTAGTATCCACCAGGCGGCGATACTTTCCGGAGAAAGTCAATTAATAAGTTGGCAATTACCGCGGACATTTTCTCCCATAGACTTTCTCCGGATTGTCAAGTCTGATCTATGATAAGGGAGTCTTGATACTTACATTAATTATTTAATGAGAGGGGAAATATCAAATATGCCAAATATATTCAGTGTCAGATTAAATAATGCAGTTAATTCAACTGTATTCATTAAGTACCACATTAACTTTCATTCATTAACATTCCTTGCCTATCAGTTATTTCGGACTTAAATCGCATGCAAAAGAAATTGTATCATAAAAAATGTCTGTATGAGTTCTAAATGTAAAATGATATTTATTGTTCTGTTTCAGAGTATTATTTTAATTATTTAGGAAAAATGAGAATGGAAATATGTATTTAACATATTATGGAAATAATACTTAAAAAGACACACTTATAGTTTAAAAAGCATTTATTAAATTTAGAAAATACTAAAATTTGAATGATAATTGAAAATACCCCCAAAAAAGTAAAGGTTAAATAAATCAATTAATTCTGTTCTATTAAATTTATCTTACAAAAATTAAGGAGTTAATGTTTATTTAAATTTTTACCATGATATCTTTTAATTCTTCTGGTACGTTAGGTAATCTTACGAAGCGACTAAGCGATTGGCAATTTTAGAAAATTTATAAAAATCAACGGCTAAAACGGTGCATATTTTGGCAATGGTTAAACGGAACCCGCATTATATCTGGTTTGTACTAAATAATTATTTTTTTGTGGATAAGGAACATTTTAAGAACTGAAGTATGTCGACACATTTCGGAGAAAAAAATGTAAATAACTATATATTTCGAAGATAAACTCAGTAGTACGACACTCAATAAGTTGATAAGAGACGATTGTTGTTTGTTTCTGCCAAGAAACTGTGAACGCCTTATCATTTACCAGTTTCGATAACAAAAGAATTAATTATGATGAAGTTTATTAATATTTTTAAACATTCTAAAATAGTCACTATATAAAGTTATGTTTTTATAAATTCTAGTGATCGTTTTAAAAGTTTGTGAAAAAATTATAATAAAATTTCAAGCTCCATTGCATTACTAACTACTCCTTTACATACGTTTTATTTTAATTGTCACGTGCCCATGATCTCATGTTAAGTTTTCGTTATAAGGTTAACTCTAAAATTCTCCTATGATCAAACGAGCATTTTCCATGAAACACACTTTTTCTTTTTAAATCGGAACAATAGTTTAAATCTAAGTATGAGTTATAGTTATGTTGATAATACTTTTTAAGCAATAAGCACGGTAAGTCCGTCTTATATAACTCTAGTTGCACATCTTTCAATTTTTAGCTCACCGGCTATCAAAGCCTGAGAGCTAATGTGCCCGCCCGTTCTGTATGTATGTATATATGCATGTACGTATGTATGTACGTAACGCGATAACTCTTGATAGAAATAACCGTTTTGCTTCCGATTTTGGTTATAGGTTCCTTGTGATAAGGCGCTTCCCTGATTAGTTTTGGGGGTTGATTGGTTAACTATAAAAGGGGGGGAACGGGGAGCTACCCCCCCTTAATTTAGATAAATGGCTTTTTCATGCAGAATTATCCAATTTTCTTCAAATTTTATATATAGGTTCATTGTGATAAGGTTCTTTCCTGACTAATTTTGTGGGTTGATAGGTTAAGTATAAAGGGGCCAACGGGGGTGGGTTATCCTCCCCCCTTAATTTAGATAAATGAATTTTTCATGCAAAGTTATCCGATTTTCTTCAAATTTTGTATATGGCTCATTGTAGTAAGGGGCTTCCCTGATTAGTTTTGGGGGTTCATTGGTGAAGTGTAAAGGAGGGAACCGGGTCTAACCCCCCCCCCTAATTTAGATAAATGGGTTTTTCATACAGAATTATCCGATTTACTTCAAATTTTGTATATAGGCTCATTGTGGTAAGGCGCTTCTCTGATTAGTTTTAGGGATTCATTGGTTAATTATAAGGGGGAGAAACGGGGGGACTAACGCCCTTTAATATAGATAAATGGGCTTTTCAAGCAGAATTATCCGATTTTTCTTCAAATTTTGTATATAGGTTCATTGTGGTAAGGCGCTTCTCTGATTAGTTTTAGGGATTCATTGGTTAATTATAAGGGGGAGAAACGGGGAACGGTCCCCCCTTAATATATTGTCGATATCTCCATTTTTCGAGAGCTTATTTAAAATTTTTTGAAATAAGAATATAATTTACAGTTTATGTGAATAGCCTGTGAGCTCAATGCCGTCAGTTTAACTGGGCAGTTTTCTTTTATTTAATTTTTTATCGTATATGTTCTGTGTCGATTTCTGTTTCACTTATTTCTTCTGTTTTTATGACATCTCTCTTACTTAAAAGTGGTATTAAACAATTTCAGTTTATTTATAAATCCATTCGTTTATTTAATACATGATTTTAAAATGAAAAGCAACCATTGTTACTGCAGAAGAGCATTTAATAACAATTCCAGCCATTAAAGTAATTCAAAAGCATTGAAAGAGTTTCGAGGAAAAAGAGTAAAATCATCTTTGTATTTCACAACTCAATTATTAATTTAAGAAAACGTGCATGCTAGAAAAAAATCCAAAATGTTAGTTTCATTTTTGATTTTGTTTTTAATTAAGTGGAAATAAAAATGTCTGAAATTTTAATAAATTTAGAATGCGAATTTATTTTGAAAGCATATTGAATTTTTAACTGTCATTCTTTATTCTATTTTATTCCTTAAAGAGGTATTTTATCATAGGAATTGAAACTAAATTTCTATTTCTGTCACACTGTACCTGAATAACTTATAATGATTTTCATTTTGAATGTATCAAATGAATTTATATACTTTATTCGATGAATTTTAAAATATGTGACAGATTCTTTCTTCTGCAAAAAATAAAAAATAAAAATAATATCATGTTTATTTTTTAATCCTATCATGAAAATAGAAGCACAAACAAATTAGAATTAAAGGTTGCAATTTGTCTTAGTTACCAGATATTTGTCATGAAAACAACAACAACAACAAAAAAAATTAATTACTACGAAAATTAAAAACATCGTGTCTAAAATTTCATCTAAATAAATTTTTAAGATACCATAATTGAAAGATAAATCCTCAGTGAAAAAAACCAATGATTTTTTAAAGATTAATTTTCATTCATGCTTCTATTTCGTGATCGTAGTTTGCGAATGTATACTTTTTTATTTGCACTGTAAAGACAGAAAATGTTCAGAATGTCTATGAGCTGCATATGTTTTAAATTTCAGTACATCATTACATAAATATGAAAATGTTTATCATATAAGTGTGAAATTATTCATTTTTAAATCTTTCACTTTAGACTGCTCCCCCTTCTGACTGAAATATATTAAATGTTTTTAGCAGAATGTATTACGGTTAAATAAAGAATTATCTATTAAAAATCCCCGATAAGATTTTTTAAATTAATATGTTCTTACTTATGTGAGCTTGATAATTAATTATTTTTTCTGAATTATTTTTGTTCTTTTATTTCGTTATTCTAACACATGCTTAAAATAAATTGCATTAGTTAAGATATCATTATCTAGACTTTTTCCAAAATAAAAATTAAGTAGACTTTTTATAAAAGAAATACTTTCGTTTAGCCTCACATAATTCTTTTTCATATGTACTTAGATGACTTTTCTTTAAGAGTTCTAAAATTTAATTATATTTTGCTTTTAGATAGTACTTATATGTAAAAGGATTTAAACTTTATATTTTTATGTCAAAGCAAAAGACAACTATGTCTTTAAATAAATGTATTTTTTGTCGAAATATAATTTTCGATAATTTGCATTTATCTGTGACATTCAGTTGCTGTAAAACAGCATTTTCACAATAACATTTTTATTCTTTATCTATATATCATGCTAGCATATTTGGAAGATGAATCTATTTAAGTATAGTAACAAATGTTTTATTCTATAATTACGTAGTTTAAAGAATACCGTTAAAAATTAAATACAACTGATAGATTATCATATTTTTGCGAGTTTAATGTACTGTTAGCTATTTTGTGCATTGTTATAGCGACATTCGCAGTTATGAATACGCGAAGTTTCAATTACGATTTCGCCAAGGTCATCGTCAAGATTACATTTACAGTATATATATTTCATATATATGTACGTCATATACTTAAGATATATATCACATTTATATCATATATATGTCCATATATATGCAATATTTACGTTTTATGCGTAATACGTGCAACATGTATTCATGTCATATATATATCATAATATGGCTATAACTTGGTCATATATATTATAAAATATGATAAACGTCATACATGTTATATGACTTGGCCACACATTGTGGGTGTTTGTCGATTCATTTTGGAGGGCCTCTGCAGCAATGAAGTAACATTATTATTTTTTTGTACTTTATAACTATTTCTATATATATAAAACGCTAAGGTACGTGGCGGCGAAAAAGCGGTTATTTCTCTTTTGCCGTTGGCAACGAATGGTTTGTTTTCACTAATTTGCGAATATTAAGAAAAATATTTGAGGTAACGATTTAAAATTCACCACACATATGTAAAAACATTTTCGGCATCAGAAAATCCAATTTTCTTAAAATCGGCATGTAATTTTCTTAATTTATGCAAAAAAGTAGTTACTTTCTGAAATGGAAATAAAATAAAATGCTAAGTCAAACCAAAAAAGCATCATTTTGTTATTAATTAAAAGATTAGCTCTATTGTTGTACCGTATGCAGTTTAACCTCGTTGTTGTCCGCATCGTTATGACGTCAATGTTACTGATGCACATATATTTGTTTATAATGTAGATTGACTTTTAGAAGTTTTACTGTTTACGTAAGTAATGAACACGTGTTTTTTTTTTTAATCTTTGAAAGTGAGATCTGTTTCTGAGAGGTAACCAAATTAGACCTTCAATTTTTAAAAGTTCCAAATCGATGTAATTTGATTTGTTCTTCATTTTCAATAATAATAATAATAAATCGGATACGAATACGGATAATACGAATTTGGGTACTTCCGTATTCGCCGCATGCCAACGGATAATAAACAAAGAAACGAGAAAAATATACTGTCATGTATGTATTTATATATTAATGTGCGCGCATGTTTGAATTGACATGGAGATTATATAGGATGTATGTTTATATAGGAAAATTTTCTTTTCGGGTTCGCAGACAACTGGCGTATTTTAGTGAGCGTTATTTGACGTGTGCGTGGATTAAAGAACTGGGAAGATGTTAACTTTGCCATCGGCGAAAGACTATCTAATTACGTAATAATATATACGTACTAATTATATATAATTTATTTTATTTTACATAAAATATAATCTTATTATATTTAGGTTGCATTCTCAAATTACTATTATGAACTTAATTTTTAGATTCAAACGTTGTTATATTACTTGTAAATTGTTTAATATAATTTTTTAATTGGTAAGAATAACCTCAATTTTACACAAGGTCTTAAATTATTATGATTATTATAATTATTTTACATTTTAAATCTTAAATTGTATCTTTACTAATATTTAATTTTTATATTAACTCATTCATTTTATTTTTATTTAAAGATCCTCTCTTTTTTAAATGATTCAAACAGTTTTATTTTAACATTATAATTCAGTTAAATTACGCAAATGTTACAAATGTTTCATTATAGATGGCAGTCCTAAATTAACGAGTTTAAAATACTCAATTAGAATCTAAAGATTTGGTATTTAATTACTGTGCAATATGTTTTAATATTGATTGGAATTTATAATTTCTCAAAAAGGAATAAATGTAATTCTTTCATAATTTTATAAAATATTTTTATTAATATATGCTTTTTGCAAATTAATAAATTAATAAATTGTAAAGCTATCATCTTTTTTCTTCCTCATAGAGGGCGCTGCTATAAATATGAATTGACATATCGTAGTCAATATTCGATTATCATTAAATGTCGTTTGTTGTTGTTGTTGTTGTTGTTTTGTTTTGTAAATATTTTAATTTCAAAATTCCTTTCATTATTATCATCATTATTAAGATTGGATATTGTTTTTAAAATAAGATAAAAATAATGTATAGAATAATATATAAGAATGATTTTTAAATTTGCAAAAATAGTTTTTTCTATTAACTGTTATATGCAACGTGCATTTGTAAAGGATAAGGAGGTTTTTGATAGCTAAAATGTCACTGGTTCGGTATTTTTTATTGCCATTTCTCTTTTTGTTTAACAACTCTTTATTAAACACGTTCTATGTATTTAATAATGCTCCCTATTAATTAATTTTTTCACAAAGCATGTTCAGTTACTCAATATTTGTCCATTTTTATTCAATTTTCTTTAAATTTGACTCTGCAATTGATCGGGTAATTTGAGTTAATAAATTTGGCTCATGGCAGTAACTCAAACAGAAATCAATTACATTTTACTTATATTAGTGGAATATTGCCCTTAAAAAAGCGTTCCACTATATAAGTTTCCAATTGCTTCATGTAATAATTTTCACTTTCTGCACATTGGATATTTTCTCTACATATCTTTAAGTATTTTTCCCACTTATTTTAATTTTGAGAATCTTAAATTTTTGGATATATATATGTATTGTATTGTAATTATCGGTTTATCTATTGTCGATTATTTATGTGGTTTGATGGTTATTATTTACAAAAGTTTGATTATATATATACACTATATTGCCAAAGGTGACCGGTCACTTGCGATTTTAGACGTTTTGTTAACTATCTAGAAAAATACATGAGAAATTAACCTGAAACTGCAGGTGTGTAAACAGTATAGTATAAGGTATATATTTCCGCGAAGATTTTTTCCCGAAACCCCGTCAACAAATTAAAAAAGAACGAATATCTTTTGGATAACCCTGTAAAAACTAATGTAGCAAAAGCGTTCAAACTCGAGATTAATAATAAGTGGCTTATTTTAATACACTGTGTTCATGTTTATGAGGCTATCATGTATACTCGTAGAGAAATTAAGGTTTTTATAAAAACAGACCCAAATTTCGCCTAGTTTTTTGCTTATAATTTGCAGAGTTCTCAATATAAAAAAAAGTTCTTTTCAGAAAATATGTCAAACAACATTGTACACAATACTCTGCAATCAGAATTAAAAAATAATATAAATTGGCTAAAAAATCAGCAGGTTTACTAAAAAATGTTTCCTTGCGCATGAGCGAATGCAATCAAAATATAATGTGCATAATGTATTAGCTAAGTATATAGAGCAACTTTTGTGAAAGTGTCAAAATCATAGCTTGAAAATTATCGTCAATAGAATAAGCTCGAAATCCGTTGTTCCAAAAAAGAAAGCAAAAAGATGAGGGGTTGTATCCAAATATAGCAGTACGTGCAATATTGTGTACGCAATCTTGGCACTAATCAACAGATATTTGATACAACCCCTCATCTTTTTGATTCTTTTTGCTTTCTTTTTTGGAACAACGGATTTTGAGCTTATTCTATCGACGATAATTATCAGAATTTTCAAGCTATGAAATTGAGACTTTCACAAAAGTTGCTCTATATACTTAGCTAATACATTATGCATATTATATTTTGATTGCATTCGCGCATGCGCAGTGAAACATTTTACAGTAAAACCGCTCATTTTTCATCCAATTTTTATTATTTTTTAATTCCGATTGCAGGGTATTATGTACAATGTTGTTTGATATATTTTCTCAAAATAACTTTTTTTTATATTAAGAACTCTGAAAATTATAAGCAAAAAACCTGGTGAAATTTGGGACTGTTTTTATAAACAGCTTAATGTCTCTCCGAGTATACATGCTATCCTCATAAAAATGAACACAGTATATTACAATAAGCCACTTATTAATAATCTCGAGTTTGAACGCTTTTGCTACATCAGTTTTTACAGGGTAATCCAAAAGATATTCTCTCTTTTTCAATTTGTTGACAGTCCCCTATGGGGTTTCGGAAAAAAAATCTTCTCGGAAATATATAACCTATACACACCTGTGCACCCTATGCTGTTTACACACCTGCAGTTTCAGGTTAATGCCTCATGTATTTTTCTAGATAGTTAACAAAACGTCTAAAATCGCAAGCGACCGGTCACCTTTGGCAATATAATTTGCAGAGTTCTTAATATAAAAAAAGTTATTTTGAGAAAATATGTCAAACAACATTGCACATAATACCCTGCAATCGGAATTAAAAAATAATAAAAATTGGATGAAAAATGAGCAGATTTACTAAAAAATGTTTCACTGCGCATGCGCGAATGCAATCAAAATATAATATGCATAATGTATTAGCTAAGTATATAGAGCAACTTTTGTGAAAGTCTCAAAATCATAGCTTGAAAATTCTGAAAATTATCGTCAATAGAATAAGCTCGAAATCCGTTGTTCCAAAAAAGAAAGCAAAAAGATGAGGGGTTGTATCCAAATATAGCAGTACGTGCAATATTGTGTACGCAATCTTGGCACTAATCAACAGCTATTTGATACAACCCCTCATCTTTTTGATTCTTTTTGCTTTCTTTTTTGGAACAACGGATTTTGAGCTTATTCTATCGACGATAATTTTCAGAATTTTCAAGCTATGAAATTGAGACTTTCACAAAAGTTGCTCTATATACTTAGCTAATACATTGTGCATATTATATTTTGATTGCATTCGCGCATGCGCAGTGAAACATTTTACAGTAAAACCGCTCATTTTTCATCCAATTTTTATTATTTTTTAATTCCGATTGCAGAGTATTATGTACAATGTTGTTTGATATATTTTCTCAAAATAACTTTTTTTTATATTAAGAACTCTGAAAATTATAAGCAAAAAACCTGGTGAAATTTGGGACTGTTTTTATAAAAAGCTTAATGTCTCTCCGAGTATACATGCTATCCTCATAAAAATGAACACAGTATATTACAATAAGCCACTTATTAATAATCTCGAGTTTGAACGCTTTTGCTACATCAGTTTTTACAGGGTAATCCAAAAGATATTCTCTCTTTTTCAATTTGTTGACAGTCCCCTATGGGGTTTCGGAAAAAAAATCTTCTCGGAAATATATAACCTATACACACCTGTGCACCCTATGCTGTTTACACACCTGCAGTTTCAGGTTAATGCCTCATGTATTTTTCTAGATAGTTAACAAAACGTCTAAAATCGCAAGCGACCGGTCACCTTTGGCAATATAATTTGCAGAGTTCTTAATATAAAAAAAGTTATTTTGAGAAAATATGTCAAACAACATTGCACATAATACCCTGCAATCGGAATTAAAAAATAATAAAAATTGGATGAAAAATGAGCAGATTTACTAAAAAATGTTTCACTGCGCATGCGCGAATGCAATCAAAATATAATATGCATAATGTATTAGCTAAGTATATAGAGCAACTTTTGTGAAAGTCTCAAAATCATAGCTTGAAAATTCTGAAAATTATCGTCAATAGAATAAGCTCGAAATCCGTTGTTCCAAAAAAGAAAGCAAAAAGATGAGGGGTTGTATCCAAATATAGCAGTACGTGCAATATTGTGTACGCAATCTTGGCACTAATCAACAGATATTTGATACAACCCCTCATCTTTTTGATTCTTTTTGCTTTCTTTTTTGGAACAACGGATTTTGAGCTTATTCTATCGACGATAATTTTCAGAATTTTCAAGCTATGAAATTGAGACTTTCACAAAAGTTGCTCTATATACTTAGCTAATACATTATGCATATTATATTTTGATTGCATTCGCGCATGCGCAGTGAAACATTTTACAGTAAAACCGCTCATTTTTCATCCAATTTTTATTATTTTTTAATTCCGATTGCAGAGTATTATGTACAATGTTGTTTGATATATTTTCTCAAAATAACTTTTTTTTATATTAAGAACTCTGAAAATTATAAGCAAAAAACCTGGTGAAATTTGGGACTGTTTTTATAAAAAGCTTAATGTCTCTCCGAGTATACATGCTATCCTCATAAAAATGAACACAGTATATTACAATAAGCCACTAATTAATAATCTCGAGTTTGAACGCTTTTGCTACATCAGTTTTTACAGGGTAATCCAAAAGATATTCTCTCTTTTTCAATTTGTTGACAGTCCCCTATGGGGTTTCGGAAAAAAAATCTTCTCGGAAATATATAACCTATACACACCTGTGCACCCTATGCTGTTTACACAACTGCAGTTTCAGGTTAATGCCTCATGTATTTTTCTAGATAGTTAACAAAACGTCTAAAATCACAAGCGACCGGTCACCTTTGGCAATATAATTTGCAGAGTTCTTAATATAAAAAAAGTTATTTTGAGAAAATATGTCAAACAACATTGCACATAATACCCTGCAATCGGAATTAAAAAATAATAAAAATTGGATGAAAAATGAGCAGATTTACTAAAAAATGTTTCACTGCGCATGCGCGAATGCAATCAAAATATAATATGCATAATGTATTAGCTAAGTATATAGAGCAACTTTTGTGAAAGTCTCAAATTCATAGCTTGAAAATTCTGAAAATTATCGTCGATAGAATAAACTCGAAATCCGTTGTTCCCAAAAAGAATAAAAAAGATGAGGGGCTGTATCAAATATCTGTTGATTAGTGCCAAGATAGCGTACACAATATTGCACGTACTACTATATTTGGATACAACCCCTCATCTTTTTGCTTTCTTTTTTGGAACAACGAATTTCGAGCTTATTCTATCGACGATAATTTTCAAGCTATGATTTTGACACTTTCACAAAAGTTGCTCTATATACTTAGCTAATACATTATGCACATTATATTTTGATTGCATTCGCGCATGCGCAGTGAAACATTTTACAGTAAATCTGCTCATTTTCATCCAATTTTTATTATTTTTTAATTTCGATTACAGGGTATTATGCACTATGTTGTTTGACATATTTTCTCAAAATTACGTTTTTTTTATATTAAGAACTCTGCAAATTATAAGCAAAAAACTTGGTAAAATTTGGGACTGTTTTTATACAAACCTTAATGTCTCTTCGAGTATACATGCTATCCTCATAAAAATGAACACAGTATATTACAATAAGCCACTTATTAATAATCTCGTGTTTGAACGCTTTTTCTACATAAGTTTTTACAGGGTAATCCAAAAGATATTCGCTCTTTTTCAATTTGTTGACAGTCCCCTATGGGGTTTCGGGAAAAAATCTTCGCAGAAATATATAACCTATACTATACTGTTTACACACCTGCAGTTTCAGGTTAATTCCTCATGTATTTTTCTAGATAGTTAACAAAACGTCTAAAATCGCAAGTGACCGGTCACCTTTGGCAATATAGTGTATATATATTATGTACACGTGTACTAAAAATATGTATGTCTCCTGGCGGTGGAAGGTGGAACTAAAATTTATTTTAATCATTCGATGTTCGTTTGGGAAAATCGACCAGCGAAGCGGACGCAGGCTGCTAGGTTTTTTTTTTTTTTTTTTTAATGCGGACGAGATTATGTATCGAAATTTTAAAATTGTTATTTGTGTTGAAAAATATGGAAATTTCTACGACACATTTTGCGTTGCCGGATACGAAACTGCATGTTATTCGAAATGACTGCTGAAAGCATCGCTGGAATTTCTAGATTTGCGATGATAATGCAGTCTGTTCTTTATAACTACATATACTATATATATATAGGATTTATTTTTTTAAACAACAAATTCTCATCGACGTATTCGTTTGTTTCCGTGTATCGAATTTAGTCACTGACTACTAACCAGATTTGACTGTATTTTTTAAGGTGACCAGGTTCTCTTTTTTTAAATCCTGTTTCTCTGATATGAAAAATTTAAACTAGGAAACATTTACTTTTATTTGCGACTTTTTGCTTCTCATTATCTAAGAATCTAAAAATGTCCCCAAAGTTGTGTAGTTAATTTAATTTTGTCACTATTGTGATTATAAATGAAATATATTTATGTCAGCTATTAGTTATCATGGTATGCATCACTTTAATTTTCGGGATTGTTATGGCGCGTTATATAATTTGCAACAGAGCTTAGATTGTGTTGTTTTATTTTGTTAGCATCATCTAATGTGAGTAATTATGTGTACGAAACTTGAAACAAAATGAAAGAACGTCAAAATATAACATTTCTTTTAGTTTGTCGTAGTACTTTCTCTTTTTAATTAATCTATTTCTATTTTTAACAGAGTAACTTTTCAAGTAACTACAAATCTACAACGCATGTATAGAAATGAGTTTTCGAAACATTAAATAAAATACAGCATCGTTTTTCTATATCTACCGAAGTTACACAATGTTTTTATTATTTAAATATAAAATTATGGTAGTACTCAGTATTGGAATATAGAATTTGTTGGTGCACAGTGTACGTATTGTACTGTTATGTGTGTCGTTAAGAAAGATTCACCTGGTAACTAAAGTCATAAACCTCAACGTTTCCCTTGTATAAATATCTTTAAAAATAGAATTATATTAGAAGAGTGTACATTTTAAAAATGTTTTGAGGGTGAAATAACTCCTCATTGTAAAAATATATTCCAATGAAATGCATCAAATTAAAATAACATATAAATATACAGTATGTATCGTAGAAAACTGATTTAGTAATTATGTAAAGAAATGCCGTAATATCCAGAAAGCAAAAAAGCGATTTACAAGTTACAATAAAAAAAAAAAATCTAAAATTTTTGTATATTTAAATACTAAAATTTTTATTAACAATACAGTTGAGTATTTTTTTTTTGAAAAATTTCATAGCAATATTATTTAACTAGCTTAAATAGTTTTATATCATCATTTTCACTCAAAACGTGTAGTTGTGTTGGAATGTAAATTTTTGTAGAAATATTATATTTGAGTTTTTATATTTATCAAAGAAAAGGTTAATATGAGGTTCATATATTCTGTGAAAATCTTTTAATTATGAATAAACATTCTCCGATTTTTTATTTCTGTAAAATATTTAGAAAATTAATTTTTTAATCTGATTCATTAGTTAGCACTAATTAGTTTCGCTAAAGCGAAGTACTAAGATTTACTGTATTTAAATACTCAATTTATAAACACAATAACTTAATATACCTTGTAGTGTTGTAACAACTGTTATTCGTTTACCTGTAGAAGAAATATTATTTTAACATTTTCTGTTACAAACACATAACTAGAATTCAGTCACTCGGCATTCGCTTGGCTATAAATTTAAATAATTTTCTTAATATAACTAAATAAAAAAGAAGACTTTATTTTCCTTAAAATAATTTTAAAGTAATAAAATTTGTAACTAAATTTCTGCGTTTACAAATAAACAAATATTGTACACAAAACTTCTACAGTTTATTTAGAAATAACAGTGATTATCTTTAAAATTAAAAAAAAATCTAATTTATACTCGTATATCTATTTTAAATTTAGCGCGAAAAATAACTTATTATTTATTATTATTATTAATTCATTTATTATTTGTGATTTAAAAATATATCACAATTTTTGTTTTAAATTCAAAGCTTTTAAAGCTGATACTGAAGACGACAGTTTGACAAGGTATGCTTTAGATGAATTTATTGTATTTTTTAAAATGTATCATCAATGTTTTAGAAATAGAAATTCTATAAGGTAATAATAATATTAAAGATATTAATAATACAAAAGAATAAATGAAACTGATATAAATTGACAAATCTGGTGAAAATCTTAGTACAAATAAAGTTAAATGATAATTCATCTAGTATTCCTCTCGAAATTCGAAAAACAAAATTGAAAATTGAAAGAGTCTGTTGGCATTTGGCTGTATAATGTACTTTATGATGCATGATAGACGTCAGGGCACTGTGGCTTGTGACAAGTTGTAGGGAAAGACACTTTCAAACTCCATTTTAATTAATAAATTTCATTCTTATTATCATTAAATTATACCTCCATATTAAATTTTATTAAAATAGAACACAGCGTGATTCAGAATAATTGTTCTGCTTATGAAATTGAAATATCTTCGTTATAAACAACATTAGAAAATGCAAGTTAAAAAAATTACGAAAGAAAGTTGAAAGTTATGTTTCCGTATATTTTACTTGTTCGAATATTTGACTCAGCTTTGCCAAAAAGAGTCTCTCAAAGTCAATGATATCTGGGCAACTTCAAAAGAAAAGTTGTACGGTTCATTTTTTCTTGAATGGGACAATTTTTTACAGGAAGCAATAATTATGGCATGTTACAGATGTTCATGCAACAACATAGACTCTAGGAAACGGTAAGTGCGAACGTACTTGATAATATGAGATGAATAGATGATGTGTTGGATGTGGTCCACGTGACCAAACAGAGACACATAAAACAGTTATAAAATTCCTCCATCTCAACCGCCCTCCCCATTAAATCTCCTTCTGTAATATGTTCAAATTCAAATCTTGTCTTCCTGTCGTTGTTACAACACTGTTATTATCTTTTATAATCAGAATAATAAGTTTGAATCATGCTATTTATTGTGCTTTTAACAAAATACATTTTAAGAAAACCTATTTTCAGAAAACCTATTTTAAGAAAATCTATTTTAAGAACTGAAAATATTTAAATTAAGTACATATCACCAAAAAAAATATTGCGAATAAACTTGGATAAAAAAACAAAATCAAATTTTGTATCATAATTCACGTTTTTGAGAATGAAAAATAATCTTCTAGTAAAATTTCATAAATTGTATTACGTAAGATCGTTTAGCGCCCACGAATCAAGTCTTATTTTTAAAAATATATCAAATGCCGTTGTAGTCACTCGTTATAAAAATATTAAAATGATTTAACCATACTTAAAAATTTCAACATGAAAATAAAATTTAGAGACATGTTTACGCATTAGGTAGTATCCATCGATCAATATATTTGTGTGCGTTACTTGTTTGTTCTTTGGTATTTTTATATGTAATCGGATATCTATTATGTAAAGTGTTTTTAATTTATTACTTTAGTTTTATAATGTAGTTTCGTTAAGAAAATCATTGCATGTAATTTGTATTTACATATTTAGAATTGAGAAATATTATTTTTCATTGTTTTAAATCTTTCCAGCGGTAAAATACTTAAAAACTGATTGCGTTGAAAAGTACATTTAACTTAAATCACTTTAAAACTATTTCAGATGTATATAACATTTTATTGGTATATACAATTGTAAAAGAAAGTAAAATTTCACATAGTTTACAAAAGCAAACCTTTTTTTGGAAATATATTCAGAAATCGTTAAATAAACACTTTGCAAAAATGTCATACACTATAAAACTAGTCGGATGCGCCAATCTCAAAACTTTCTTCTATCCCAGTCATATTAATACTTCAAAATTCGCTATCACATCGCCAATAAAATCAATATTTTTCGTCATTCTGTCGTACGTCAGCTTCTTGCGAATCGTTGGGTTACCGGAATGCGAATAACTGATGTATACTAAACTAAGAAAAGTCCTTCTGGCCTGAACCGACATGAACAGATAGCCTCCCTATTCCTTGATTTTACGATTTTAGCTAATTTTACTGGTAAACACGAAGGTAAAATGCGTGGAACCTAATTAAAGAAGATTCAATCCCAGTTCTCGTCAACATTGAATTTGAATGAGAATACCGCCAAATTAGTCCTCTACAACCAAGTTGGCTTCATTTATGGCAGCCTATTTTGATATTTCGCCAACTGTCGTCAAGTTTGCCGAAATATATAGTGATAAGCATATAATAGGAACAATGGTTAAAACAATGAAAGAAAATTTGCCGAAACCATGTTAACTAAAACTCATAAATTAAACCCGTTTATTGATGAATTCTGCTGTCTTGTTTGAAAATGTCAGCCACCCTAAAATTTCAAACCGCTATATCTCAGCCACTTTTTAAGATAGAGGCAAAACAAAAATTGTTCCGGATTCTCCGGATCAAGGCCGAACATTTAACGAAAAAAACTTTTAGGATTTCTAATTTTTTTGTACATCTTTTTGAATTTGAAATTTTTAAATGACTATCACAGCGCCCCCTTTCGTCGAAATATCCCCAAATTCTAATAGAACCTGCTGGCCATAGCCAAAAACATAGAAAAAATGTGGTTCAATTTGAAGCATAACTTCATACACTTTTCGATGATACAATGAGGACGGACAGACGGACATTTTGTAAAAACATGTTTTTCGGAATCTCTGACCCCTAAAACGAGTAAATCCGTCGAAAACCGGAAGTCGAAACAAATTTCGATTACAATACTTTCTTCTATTATAGATAGAAGAAAGTAAAAATGGGTCGATCTACTAAAAAAAATTTATTTTTTCTCTTTGATCCTTGCAATTACTAAAAAACGTTTCGCTTTTTTACTCAGTTACAAGAAAATCTGTTAGAATTAGTAGAAAACAGCTAGCAACGATTTCTGTTTATAATACCGGTTACTAAAATATTCTGTGGAATACAAATTTACTAAAAAAATTTCAGTAACCTCAGAAATTTTTTTTTATAGTGTACACTACTCAAAATAAGTAAAAGATATTGTATGAATTTTGTGAAAAAATCTAATGATCCACATTTTGTAACATGATCGAAGAAGATAGATAAATTTGCAAATGTTCCATTATTTCCAAACGTCAGAATATACAAATTTTGTACCTGTGACGTCTAAAATTTTGCGCTAGCGGTTGCAAAATAAATTTGGTTTTAAGATTACTTGTAGAAAAGGTGAAAAGAAGTGTTCGACGTGCGTTGATCATTTCGTATCCGTAAGGACGATGTTAGAATGAAATCACCTACAAAAATCAAATTCTGGGGAATTATTGGACACTTAGAAGCGGGTTATCTACAGGTCATAGTTTCAGATTCCATGAAAACATACCATGAATGTGTTATTTCTAGGATCTGGTATAATGTTTAAGTGTGTTCGTAGTTATATAAATACTTAGCACCTATAGTCATCGTTTGGTCCGCCCGTCTGTCTGTCCGTCTGTCCGCATATAATAGCGCAAAAACTACCCAACTGAATGGCTTGAAATTTAATATATATAATCGTCAGAGAATTTTGTAAAGTCATTTTAAATTTTATGAAAATTGAATCAAAACTTAAAAGATATTAATACAAATATTTATAAGTAATTTGAATATTTTAAAAATCGGTACTGAATCTTTGAATCGGTACTGAATCTTAAAATTCCTTGTTATAGCAGCTTCCGAGTATTAATCGTCAAGCGACCGAGATGTATCGCCAAGTTATCTGACATGTATGACGTTATAGTCATACATGACGTGTATGACATTTTATAATCTCTATGATCAAGTTATAGTCACATTCTTCATTCTATTAAATCCTATCACACGTAATTAATTCAATGACATCCCATGATAGGTAAAGATTGTAGGTTGCTATGGTGATTGCGTCATATTTATTCCATATTACTGAATCATATTATTTCCGTATTACTGAATTTAAAAACAAAACTTGTATACTAAAATTGTTTAATTATAGCAATCATATAATCTACGGACAGTTTTTGGATAGAAGCATACGGATAAATAGATATTAAATGGAAAAAGTGTCTAAATAGGGATTTTACGTTCTGAAATTTTCAAAGGTAGGCTTAAGTTTTCCAATGGAATTTTTACTAAATGCCAACAAAAGATAAAATATTGCCAACTTAAAATGCACTTATGTTATTACGGAAATTAATCATATCATAACAACAGACGATATATTTCATTTCACTGAAATAATAACAGCACGAACGCACCTCATTTGTCACGTTTGACGTACGATTTCCAACTTGTTATAAAGTAGAAATGCCTACCCAAGAATCAATGCCAGGTCGTAGATGAGCAACTACGCAAATGAGGATCGATAAAGGCTGATGGCCAAGAGCACACTGCAAAAAAATGAGAAAGGTTTTATAATCTAGCAAAACCTTACGGATTTACAATATAACATCTTCCGAGTTATCTATGATTCTAAAAATAATTCTTCCTGTAATTTTGGAAGCTTCAGAAAACAACAGATTTCCTAGATGTAAGGTAGAATTTCTGAAACATTCTTTGTGATTTTCTTTTGTTGCGCGTTTCAAAAATAGAAACCGTTTCCGAGTACTTTTTACAGTGTATTAATTAGTTTTCTTAACATGTTTTCGGATGATATCAATTTTTAACTAAATATTTTCACGTTTAACATACATTTTCAACAGACAATTAGACAAAATCAATAGCATTAACAATAATATTTTAATAAACATTATTTTGTTACGCTGGCAGGTATAAATTCGGTTGCGCAGCTTAAATTGACAGATGTTTATTTGAGAATTGACAGCATTTGAGAAGCAGGTAATTTGTGTTGAGAAAACTTAGCAACTGCTGTGACACGTTTCTTTTTTTTTTGGATTTTTTTCTTGGAACGAGTAACAAAAGTAATTTTTATTTCAGTAATGATCCTTTAAATCTCTGTAATCTATTGGTTTCTGAAGATAAAGGAACTTTTTTTAAATCAAGCATAAATCGGATGATGCTGTGTTATATTTTCGTAAATGTTTGCTCGATCCAGAAACATTTCTTTTTTTTTACAGTGTATCTGGTGACATGATTTCACCACGAAAACTTCGGTAAGCAGAAGCCCTTAAAGATTATAAGAAGAGAACTGAGATAGGTGTACCCAACACCTAAATATGTTCATGTCTGGTGAGTCATTAATTAAGGACTTAGTGTAACTGGCCTTTTTAGGTTTATGTCCAGATCTTACCAGCAATAAGAAAGTCACTTTTCACCAACAACATATTCACTCGGCTACTGGCACTACAGTTTTGACTCTAACTCTTTAAAACGGAGTGCACACTTTAGGTATACTCGCATTTAGTTTAAATACGTTGTTTAATTAAAAATTAATGTAAAAACGTCAGCAAATAATCTCAAATATTGTAGTGCGAAAAGCAAAAAAAAATAACTTCGAAAAGTATCCTTCATGTGAAAGTAAAGACAATTTAATGTGATGTAATTAGCTATCATTTTATTATATAATCTAAACTTACATGTTTCTAATTTCAGGTAAATATCTATTTAAATGTCTCTGTATTAAAATTATATAAAATTATATACATTAAAATTATATAAAATACTTGCATTAATAGTGAGAAAAAACACTACAAATTATGAATAAACCGAAATAAAAACATGATTCGCAATTCGATGAACAATAATGAAGAAATGTTCAATACAATTATTTTAGTTATACATGTGTAAAATAATTTATTCTTACGATTTTGGTTGTTTTCTTTATCAAATAAAAATAAAAGTTACATTTAATCATAGTGATGATCCTTTTGTACCATTAGTATTTTCACTTGCTATACGCAACAATAATAAAATTAGACAAGATTTAAAAAAAATAGCTTTATTCATACTTTTTAAGGGTTATCTATTAGGTTTTTGACAAAATACTACTATAAATTCCTATTTCCTTAAACAGCAAATTCTCTATCTAGAATGAAAAACCTATAAATCCTCTAAAAATATTTTTTACAGTCCAACACAAATTTGTCCTTGGTTAAGGAATCGTTAAAATATCAACATAATTCTCTTATTTACTATACTAACAAATCCCAACAACAGCTTCAAACGTATCAATTTTAGAATTTTACTTAACTTTTCTAAATTTAACTATTTTAAAACCAACAAAAGTTAATTAAAAACATGTTACTGCACTTTAAGAAAATAGAAATGTTTCTTGATTTAGCAAGAAGGTTTATGAAAAAATAATATAACCTCTTCCAAGTTTTCCACGATTACGAAAATCATTCCTTTATCTTCTGACTTAACCAACTTATTTCCAAGATTTTAAGAAGTATTTCTTAAACAAAAGTCTGTTTTTCTGCTCGTAATTTTTGAAAACGTTTCTAAGTAGTTTTTACAGAGTATTAATCAAAAATATAATAAATTATAACACCTTGCACTAATATATTGCTTTTAAATGCTAAAAGGTGTAAATTAACAACATAATATACAGTAAAATATCTTTTATTAGATTGTCGACATGTTTCGGCTCACTCCGAGCCATTTTCAAAAACAAATGAGAATATTCTATGATTGCACGGTTTTTGAAGGTATTATTTGAAATGCTATCATTTAACTATCCTTTACTTTTTAGGTGCGTTCGTAATTATATAAATACGTAGCACCTATAGTCGTCGTTTGGTCCGTCCGTCCGTCTGTCTGTCTGTCTGTCCGTCTGTCTGTCCGTCCGTCTGTCTTTCTGTCCGCATATAACAACGCAAAAACTACCCAACCAAATGGTTTGCAATTTAAAATATATTATCTTTGCAGAATTTTGTCGAGACATTTCAAATTTTATTAAAATCGAATCAAAACTTTAGGAGATATTAATAAAAATATTTATTAAGAAATTTGAATTTTTTTTTTAAATCGGTGCTTTTTTGTTATAGGAGCTTCCGATGGATGTTAAATCGTCAAGCGACCGAGATACTTATTTTATGACAGAAAATAATCTGCAGACGATATAATTCATTTCACAGAATTAAAAATCATCAAGATCTGAATATTTATATAACTAGCTGATACATATATATCTGAATATTTATATAACTAGTTAAGATATTTGTATGAACAGTGTCATAAAATATATACTTAACTAGCTGTTTAACCCGTTCTACGCACAGGATATCATGAATTTATTTCTAAAACGTGCGTACGAACGCACCTCGTTTGTAACGTTTGACGTACAATTTCCAACTTGTTTAAAATTACGCACGCCATCTTATCACGTTAACAACCAAGTAAAAATTAAAGATACCGTGCGTAATTTTTAAAAAGTACATGAAAATTAAATGATAGCATTTCAAATAATAACTTCAAAGACCGTGCAATTACAGAATATCAGTTGTAATTTTTCAACTGGACTAAAAATGTCCGGGCCATGATTCGAACCTGGGATCTCTTGGCTGAAGCTGCCATGCTCTACCAACTAAGCCATCCCGGTCGAATCTGGAGGACCTAATTCAACCAGTTAACCATATTGACCGTAGTTCAATTGATCAATATTCTCATTTGTTTTTGATAATGGCTCGGAGTAAGCCGAAACATGTCAACAATCTAATAAAAGTTATTTTCCTGTACATTATGTTCAGGGCTCCCGAAAGGTCTGCCAACTGAATACCAATATTTTTTACAGAAAATTTCATGGTAGGTTTCTACAACATTTCCGTAAAAATTCACCTCCGAAGGTGGTTTCTTCAAAATTTGCAAGAAAAATCTAAAAATAATTTTTTTTCTAAGAAAATACCGGTATTGAAAAAGCGGACTATTTCGGATTATGTTGTTAATTTACACTTTTTAGCATTTAAAAAATATATAGTGTATTAATCAGTTTTCTCAATCCTCTATCAACCCGAAATTTCGGTTGTTAGGGTGCTCTCAATTCTCAGTTAAAGATTTTCAGGTTCAACAGACATGCTCAACAGGCAAATATGCTAAATTAACCGCAAAAAATATTTTTTTTTGTGACTCTTGCATACATAAATTCGGTTAATAACAGAAAAATCTTAATTGAGAATAGATAGCACACTGCAAAAAAAAAAAAAAAAAAAATGTTGATTTTACAGTATAATACTGCCATCCCAGCTGCCAGTATAATACCGTAAAATGAACAGTAATAAACAGTAAAATAAGCAGCAATACGCTACTGCGCATCAATAATTTTTTTTTGCAGTGCACCGGAAAAACCGATATTTTTTGTTGATAATGAATTGGGAAAAGTGATTCACTGTAAAAACTACTCAAAACAAGATTATAAGATTTATTATATAACAATAATTATTATATACAAGATTTGGAGTTGCTCCAAGGTTACGAGCTTGGAAATAAACATCAAATTACAAAAAAATAATAACGTGAGTAATCTGAGAGACAACATGGAAAGCGTGAATGATGGCATTTCATATGGTTGCATTATAGATCGGGCAACTGTAGAATATTTTCATTTGTCTTGGAAAAGTCTTCGATGAAGCCGATATATGTAGATTGTTTATTGCAACTTTTTTTTTTTTTTTTTTACAGTATTTATGATTTTTATTTAATACCGTTTAGCAGTTAAAGAATTATATAGCAAAACGTTTTTGAAAATTACGGGTTGCGAAAGAAATATTTGTTTCAGAAATTATCCTGTAACACTTGGAAATCTATCTATCTATCTATCTATTTGATTCAAAGCGCTTTTCGTAATCGCAGTAATTCGGAAGAGATTATATTATTTTTCTTAAACCGCCTTGCTAGATGAAAGATTTTTTTTACAGTGTTAAGGATTCGCATTTTGATGTGTATTGTTTCATAATATATTTTGAATCATATCGACAATCTCTGTATTTCCTGCCTTTAAGGCAACCAGCTGTTTTGGATTTGTCATACATTCTAAATAAAAATTGCACAGTACAAAAGTCGGATTATAAAACACATTGAAGAAAAATAATATTTGAATAATAATTGATCGGGGTGTTAATTTGCTATGGCATTAAGAATTTTTTACATTTATACACGACATTCAAAATTCTGATTTTAAAAGTTTTATCTAATTCCATAAATTAACGAGATCCCAAGTTTTCGCATGTCATAAACCTGTTATAATCTTAGAAAATGAGCGATATTTTCAACACTGATATGTTTATAATCTTTTAAATTTTCATCATTTTTTTTATTTTGCAATATAAATTCATAAATAAGGATATATATAAAATTATTTACAAATTATTTATAATTTGTATTATAGAAAGTGTTTTATAATACAGTTATACATAAAACAAAAAAAGATTCCACACTTATTTACTAAAAATGTATGCGGAAATATCTAAGAAAATACAGTTTTGAAATAATTTTTTCAAGTTCTCAAGTATTTTGAATATTTGGTCTATTGAACAAAAATTTCAGCAATTTGAACATGCACTTTTACATTACTTTGCACAGAAAAAGTTGCGAATTATTTTGTTGAGAAGTAAAAACACAGAAAAAAATATTTTAATATAAATTTTCATAGAAATGCTTATGTAGCTTAACTCTGGAAGTATTTTATTTTCTGAAAATGTACTGAATTTGTGAAGAAGAGTATTTCATCAGAAGATAAAAGGGAACATTTGAAATCTTAAATGTACTTACTTTAGAAAACTTTGGAGATTGCATGTCGAAAAGAAAATTATTCTGACCTTTTTACATCTTTTACATTCAAAGTTTACACTGTTAGTGTTACAGGAAAAAACTTTATCTTTAACTATTTCAAGAATGTATAATGAAAGAAAAAATAAATCATAGAATAATCTTTTCTATTTGAAATTGTCCATTTGAAATAAAATTGCTTTGCGGAAGATTTTTTTTAAAAATCTTAAGACGTGTTTAAGCAGATACATCTGTAATCAGTATAATTGTTTTAGAAAGATTTCTAACATCATGAAAAACCTTTATTCTGTTTCAGTAAATGTGTTAATATATGGAAAACACATTTTTTATTTATTTTATCGTTTAATCGGCATTTCTCTAATAAATCACGAAATATTTTGAATTAGGGTAAGTGCGCCAGTAATTGAACAAACATCAATAATTGATCAAGCACAAATAAATTAACCAAGCAGCAGTAGTTGACTACTGAGGCACAAAAATGCAGAAATAAAAATATAATGCACGAATATGATAATTTTGGTTGGTAGAAAATGTATATAACATCTAATGGAGTGCGTTGTTACAATTTATAGTTGATACTAATGCTGTTATTGGATATTAAATTGGGTTAATTAGAAAGCTTTGCACAAATCTTCAAAAAAGAAACTTCCATTAGTAAGAAAAATATCATGGTATGTTCCAAAAATGTTTTTTAATATCAAGTTCATTTTAACTGTCATGGCGCATTAGTTGAGACATGTAATTCATTTATATTTATTTTATGTAAAAAAAATATATATTTAAAAAGTAAAAAGCTTTTAGGGACTAGTCAATTACTGTATCACTAAAATGTCAACTGCACTAATAATTGACCAGAATGGAAAAATATTGAATTTTTGTTTATTTTTCAAACTTATCTTTGAGAATCAAAACGAGCATTAAACAATTATTACTTATATTGGAATATTCTTTTACTTTTAGTCAGAAAGAAGGGATTTCTCTAATAGTTAAACAGTGTGATTAATTTCTGAAAATATTCACTTTCTGCGTGTTTAAAGACATGAGTCACAAATTAACAACTTTAAAATCACACAAATTAAACTAAAAACAATCGTTTCAAGGATACCCCAGATACTCCTCATCAGTGTAGAAAAGATAGGCACAGAAAAAAAAAATATTCAAAATATTCAAAGTACCACCTCGGCTATAGATCCGAGTACTGGCTGATGGACTGGCCAAAATGGTAAAAGTAATAGTTTATATACATCGTAAAGTAAAAGTTACTACATGACAGGAAAACTCCGAAAAACTGTCATTTACAAAAGTGCAGAGGTATTTACTAAAGTGTAGTGTGATTTTTTACTAAATCTGCTCAGTCAATTACTGTTTAAATGCTTTTTTCAGTAGTTTTGATTTTCCCCATAAGCCTTAAGTATTTGTAACTTCAAATATAGATTATTTTGAACGTATACGCGTACATAATATTCATTCTTTGCTATATTATAGAAATACACCCTGATTCAGATTCTATTAAACTTTTGTAAGTAAACTCGTATGGATAAAATTAAACATCAAAATTATATAAAGTTATAAGATTGTTTTCTTTTCGTTTAAGAACATATAAAATTTGAATGCAATAATAGAAGAGTAAGAGAAAGTATTTTTAAAGTATTCTGAAGAGGACGTGAGATATTCAGTTATCAAAATGAGAGAGAAAAATAGAAAATTTCGGTGGTTTTAGTACCAGAAGATGCAATATTCGCCATTCTAATTTAATAAAAAATCAAACAAAAAAGAAAATTACTTAAAATTGGACCTCCAAAAATCCTTAAACCTACTTTAAGAACATATTCTATTTAACTAATCAAATTCAAATACAAAAAAAGATTTGCAATACAAAAAGCAATGGTTTTTTAAACATCTTAAGAAATAATATGCTAATGGTTGTCACAACTCATTTCATGGATATAAAGCTTGGTGGTACGTGATTCAATTATTTATTTAAATTTCATCTGAAATTAGAAAAATAGTTGCAGAAAGTATTAATTTAAAGAGAACACAGGATAATTAGACATCAATTCACAAATGACTTAGTGACAGGTCGGGTTCCTTAATGTGTATCATTTTTTCGTGAGTTAGATTTAGTGACTTAGACTCATTTTGATCTGATAGTATTTGACATACCGCTAGTAGTAAATCTTCAGTAATACTAAAAAAAGGAATTAAAAATAGATACCAAAAATAAAAAAGGAATTTAAAATAGTTACGCTAGAAAGTTTTATACACTCCTTTCGTATCATTAGAGATATTTGTGTATTTGTATTAAAATATATTATATATGCAGAGTATCCAGTAAAGTCCTTTCTGATCCATTTAAATTTCGAAGTCGACATCTATAGTAATAAAATTTATGTCTAAATGCAGTAAAGTAGCCTTGAACTTTTTGATTATATTTATTACAGTGCCTTCTAACGACATATTAAGGAGTTAAAGTATATATCTCGAAAACTATATGAGACACGCAAAAACAGTCAATTACAAAGTTTATAACAGCATCGATACAGTACGAAAATACACCTTGTACAGGCGAATGCTAAAAAAAAAATACGCAGATAATGCTCATTTATTAATTACGACTTCAATTTCCAACATTTGTATCTCATGGAACGCGTCAGAAAAGGAATAATACCACCTTAACCAAACAACACCACGGACCACTAATATCTGAATACTAGAAATTGAGAAATTGCGCTAAATGCATCCGATAGAACTAGTTGTTCCTTTAAGAGGACTTTCGTGACGTAAATGATCAGAAAATAACCAACAAACAGAAGATCTTTTTACGTGTACTATCCCATGCAGCTGTGTTCACAAAATATATTTTCGTACTAAATGGATACTGTGCAACTTTGTAATTCCTCTATATTTCCTCATCTCGCAAAGTTCTCAAAATTGGTAAGCCTGTTTCTTACTTTGCCATTAGGAGGCACGGCAAGCAGTCTATTCTAATAGGGAATGGCCACTTTATGTACATAGACATTATGTTTATGACTGCAGCTACAGGCGCACGGTGGGAGATTTACCGATTCTAGCTGGCCAAAATTATTTTTCCATTTCTATTTGTTAAAATCTATTTTTCGTTTATATAAACGATATATTAGACTGATTTAAAGAAAATATATGAAATTTTAAACGGTAGTTTAATAAGAAATCATTATATTTAATTAAAAATTATTTATGTAGTACATTAGATTGTGAATTTTTTTATTATATTACTATGATGTACCATTAGTTAAATATTTAAATCATTTAAAGCTTTAAAACATGTAATGAATGAGTTAATCTTTTACTTGATAACTAAATAGGACAATATTTATGAACTTAAATAATATTATTAAGATTTAAGCGATATAATTATTTTTTTATTATATGATACCAAATTATAAAAGTATTTTTTTTATAATAATCTACTAGAAATTGGGATACAAAATGAATATTAAAGAGTAATACTTATATATGCAGGAATAAGAAAATTGTTTAGAAATTTTCTGACAATTCACCATCTGAGAGTTCTTCATTCTGGCTTCCCTCAGAATCAGAAGTTTCAGTTATTTCGGCAGGAAGTAAGAATTCAGAGGCTTCATTTGAGAAAGAAGAAGTTTTCTTTTTTGCTTTTGTTTTTGTACTTGATAAGAAAGGATCTGAAGTTAATAATAATCTGTTGATAACATCTATGTTACAAGCTTTTCTCGAGAATTTTCTGGCATAATTAAGTCTATAATCACGAGAATGTTTATTATTTGCTTCAGCAGCTTCTTCTGATAATTGTTCAATGGGAAGAAGCGCATTTCGTATAATAACAGGTCCATGAATCAGAACTTTATGTGGAGTGGGAGTCATAGGATACCATGGATAAAATTCTACGTAAAGTTTCGCCGTATCCATAGTGAATTTAGCGAACTTTTCTGTATCAATTTTGTAGCCACTTGAAATTACATCTAAAATTACTTTTAGTCGATAAATTAAGTTTATGTCTATTCCAATTATATTAGCTGATCAGTCTGGGTCACTAAAAATCTTCTACTTGTATTGTCATTATTCGTATTTACTAATCCAGCTTTTGGCATATCAATAATGATGCCCATTCTATTTTTGAAATCATCTTGAATTTTTTTCTTTCTGTTCTCAATAATATTTTTTTCGTTATTGTCTAGTCTCTGTTGCCATTTTTATGGGTAATTTGTATGAAAGATGTAACAAATTCTGAAAAAAACCTTATCATGGCATGTAAGATGGACAGTCCAAATTTGTATGAGTTTTCATCATCAACTATTGCTCTTTGTAAATAATTGAATTGTTTAGATGTTGCGCCAAGTTTCATACTTTTTCAGAAATTTCTCATGTGCTCTATGTACAGCAGTACACTTTTGTCTAAACTGGGTCTTCTGTATAATCATTTCCTGCTTGAAAACTTCCATTTGCACTTCGTTATAATTTTCATTTATCAACAAAACATTTTTGGCCTATTCGATTTTTCCGTTAAATGTGGAAGCTTGTAGCTACTGTATAATACTATAAAAGCTTATTCGTGTGATTGGTTTAAATTCTGATGACCCTGGTAAAAGAAATGTTTTCTTAGAATAAAAAATATAATAATAATTTTAGACTTCATATGATAAAAACAACTTTAAAATCTACAGAAGCAGATAGATGCAGACAAGTAAACGTTTATCCAATATCGAAGATTCTAAACTATTTACTAAAGTTAAAAATTGAGATTTATCTAGCTTTTTAATATCACTTTATGAATTTTCAAAATGAAAATTATTAAAAATACATAAAGTCATTAAAAACATTAAATGCGAAATAACTATTGACAAAAGAAAAAGTTATGCATATAAATAAAAAAAATAAAGTACATACCTTGTTCTAAAGCACTCATAATGTACAATTTCTTTCAATTTCTTCTACATTCACATATTAAAACAATATACTAGAAATCATCGATTTATTCTTCTCTAATAAACGCCATCTTCATACTCACCTACTGGCAGTGCGGTTGCAATCATATCAAAAACATCTGCAGTGTCCACTACCTGCACTTTTAAGGTACATGTGGTAAAAAAAATTCCACTTGGATAAACTTTGAAAAATCGACTTTTGGCCAGCTAGAATCGGTAAATCTTCCACCGTGAGGTGTTCAAAAGTTTAGGGGCTGAAAAAGAACTTTACTGAACAACCCGGTATTTGTATTTAAATATTGTAATCGGCACCAGCCGAATCTCCATTAGTTTGTGAATTATTAATTTTTAAAATGTGTCTTGTCTTTTGCATCACGAGGTAGATACAGCAGTAGTTTTTAATAAATTGTATTTTGACCTTTTCATTGAAAAGAAGTGGTCTATTACTGGCGCAGCCTAATCAATTACTCGTACAATCTCATTTTTTAATTTATACTGTTAATAATTTAAATTGTAGCAAAGAAAATGGAAACAGTCTACCACATTTTACAAAGCACCGTATTATACAAGTAATTCTAAAATAATGTGTTATACTTGGAGGAATGGTATAGCTCACTAAAACAAACATATTTTATATCAGAATGTATGGGCAGAAGTGACGCGTTGAGGCTCGAGTACAAAAAAAATGAAGGATAAAACGAAAAAAAAAAAAAACATTGTTTGCTTACAACATCCTCAGAAAGTACTTCTTAACAGCAATGTTTACAAAAAAGTCTCAAAAATGCTACCACCATCATTCTACAAGAAAATTTACTTTTTTTGTAAATGATAGTTAAATTTTGACAATATATATTAAAAATATATTTTACAATTTTTACATAATATAACATTTAAAATATATATTTGGTGAAAATTGATGATTTGCGATTTGTTAATTTTTTTTATGAACGGATGTATACATGTATACTTCAGTTACGTGTTACATCTAATTTGCTTTATTAATCATAATAATGTTTTTGTGAATGTAATAAGTATATTATTTAATCAACAATGCATATTTTTATGAAAATTTCTTTATACGTAAATTAAATTTTATTTTGAAAAAAATTGTAATTTTTTTCAAAATTTATGTTCGAGTTACTTTTCGAGTATCCACTGTTACAATAAAATTAAGTGTACTAATTTCCAAAAGATAACAGCATTGGCCACCTAATAAAAAATATTCAGACGCAAGAACCATCTATTTTTTATTTAAAATGTTAACCGTGGATGCACATATTGTCATTTTTCATTAATTTTGAAGTATTCTCATTGAACTAAGAATGGTCGTGAACACTATGTATCAACCTTTCGTATTTTCAAAATGAAGCATAATTTAGTTAATAAAATTAAATCTGTAATTCATATATGTAAATCTATTTTTAAAGATAAAATTACATATCCTACACCTAATGAGTCTGGTATTATGAAACAAAAGATTCTGTATTCGTATCCTCCGTAACACTGTTATTAATGAAATTACTCCCTAAATCCTTATAAAATATATTAAACCCCAATTAATGTAAAGACTATTTGACTACCTACAGAAATCTTCAAAAAGTTGGAAGATGAACTAAGGATATTCGTATAAAATGTTTTGTATTTAATTTTGTATTGAATTATTTAAAAAATAAAGTAACATTTTCGGTAGAATGACCTTAAAATAAGCTTGGGAGCGTCGATGGAGCGATTGGTAAAAAAGAGACAAATATCCCAGATACTCCTCCCACGCATGAAGCCGCAATATCTAGTCGACGACGAGTTACTCTACACAGTCAACTGAAATCTCACAAATAATCGAGGCTTGATAAATCAGGCGATCGGGATGGCTATCGGACTGGTACATCATGCCGAATCCAATGCACCTCAAAGTGTCATCCAGGTAATTGAGAAAACCCATACTGAAATGATCTGGTGCACGATCATGCTGAAACCAAAGTTATATACACGCATATATAGTGTGCACATTGAAAACACTTTCGTGTGTAAAATCGTCTTATCTGTGAATAGCACATGCGCTGTTAAGTGCGGCTGCAAGAACAATTGGCAGAATACCTCGCGCAGCAATTCATCCTCTGTGTGCAAAGCTTGGGTTCTCTGAATATGGATTTGGTGTTGTAAGCGTACTTCATTTATTACTCTGCAAACGATGGGTTGACTCACATGTATACTATAGTAGATGAAAAGAGCTTTTTTTGCCAAAGCGATAAAAAGGCGTTACGTGATAACTTATTAATAGGTGTAAAATTTCGTTAAATTCAGATAACATCTTCAGCCACCGGATTGACCTTGAAAATTGCAAAACTGGAGGTAAATTACCTGATTTATATTATATCTTGAGAATATTTTCTTGAGTGTAATAAATGGGTGGTAGTGATAAAACTATAGCTTTTATAGTGCTTTAAAATCTTGTAATTTCTTTTTATGAGAATACTATATTCGTTTCATATCTAAAAAGGACGATTTAACTTTAAAATTATTATTTTTTAAATGGCTAGCAAGCAAATTATAATTAAAATATAATACATTTGTGCAAAAACACACATTTTACAAAAACTATTTAATATTAAATACAATTTTTACCAGTTGACGACAGTATAATTTTTAATCCTGGAGTTTTCACTTCAAAACGTTGCTAATAAACTATTTATATATATATTTAAAATTTTTAATCTTTTAAAATATATTTATGATAAATGTTTTTCATAATCCGTTGTAACTGACAATCTTAGATTTATTTATATTTAACAGCAGGCATTCTAATTTTTATAAAATTTACTATGTAAAGCTTGAATTTAAAAATAACAAGTCAATCGAAAAGCAAATAAAAACTTTAAACATGCATGTGTTTTAATTTAACTTAATTTTTTTTTTCAAATGTAGTTTTATTTTGATATCTATATTCGAAATTCTTACTTATTTGTCAATATATAATATAAATATCTATCAATGGCAGTAAGTGGAAAAAATTGCTTTTAAATATTTTCAATAAAACGTGTTTACATATTTTGCCAAGAAAATAATGGCTTTCCATTAGTATCCTCCAGGCTTTTTTGAAACTTTATATGTAAACAAAGAAATTTATTTATAAAGCCTTTTCAAAAAAATCTTTAACAAGAATATTTATATTCAGACGCATTTATCTAGAAATGCTGAATACACTGAAGTTTTTTTTTTTTTTTTTAATGATAACGATGACTGTAAAAAAAAAATAATGTTCATATTATGTATAAGACATTAAATTAGAAACTTATGCTAAATACTTTACATGTAAAAAACAACAACAACAACAACAAACTATGAGTAATTTGTTGCCATTGCTTTACAATATTAAAAAAATTAAGTACATTAAAAAAACTATGCAGACAATATTATGACATATTTTAATGCAACATTTAATGCAAGAATTTTCGAAATAAAGAAAAAGTTTTCATAATATAATTGCGATCGATAAAATATATTAGAAAATACTAAACAGTTAATTGGTCATATAAATTACCTTTAACCCCTTGAAAGGCACCGGTATATTATATATACCACTTAATTTTAATCCCAAAATGCCACAATGACACCAGAATTTTATAATCAAATTTTGAATTTATAAGGTACATGAGTAAAAGCTTTTACTTATTTTACAATAAATTCGTTCTTGAATCCTGGTGTCAATCAATCATTTCAATAATTTAGCTACAAGAGTACCTTGCCCCTGAAGGGGTTAATTGTATAAACCTCTATGCGCTAACATCAAAATAAAATTATCTACGGCTAAACCTGACACAGTTCTAGCTGCATATGTTTTTTCTTAATTGATTGAAAACAGGGTACAATGTAGATATTATTTTTAAATAAGAAATTTTTGTACAAAATTAACGTTTCAGACACTTTAAAATTTCAGCTACCAATAATTAAATTTATATTGCCAGGAAAAATATGCATAATTTTTGTGCTTGCGACTTTTTTTTATTAAGATATTTCGACTAACAGAAAAAAAAGTGCTAGACCGAATACCATTTACTATTTATATATTTCTAGTAAATTTCTGCGTATGTAAGGACTTCTGTTATTGATATCCAATGCATGTTTCATCTAACTTATAATCGATGTGCAATTAAACAGAGCATCAACGATACAAATACAAGAAACTATTATTTTTACATCTATCACAGACATAGCTGTGCCGGAGGCTATTTGGTACAATAAATATATATCGAAAGAAAAGATTTGATAGTTAATTAGTCATATAAGTCCTATTTAATTATAAAAATCTATTTAAGCTAACATATAGTAGAAATAAATGTATTCTCTACAACTAAAACTGACACAGTTAAATCTGCTGATCATTTCCGTAATTGAATGAAAGTGCGAGTAATCCGAGTACTATTTTTTAATAAGAAACTTTTATAAAAAATGATTTTTTTCAGACAATTTAGAATTTTAAAGCACAATGGTTAAATTTATATTCATTTAAAAACTATCGAAGACATTTTTTTAACTACATTAACCAGACTAAATTAACTAACTGGACGCAAAAATGTCCGGGCAAGGATTCGAACCTGTGATCTCTTGGCTGAAGCTGCCAGTGCTATACCAACTGAGTCATCCCGATCGAATCTGGAGGACCTAATTCATCCAATTAACCTTATTGATCATAGCATCTGGTCTGATATGTGAATCAGCTCAACAGAATAAATCGCAGGTAATTTGGAACAACAATAAATGCTGGATACGTGATTACGCTAGATTAATTTTAACACAATCATTCAAATTGGTAAATAAATCATGATATAATGAAATAAAATGACTTATTTACTAATTTGAATGATTGTGTTAAAATTAATCTAATATAAACTTCAGGTCTGTATAAGTTTTAAGTCTGGAAAATGAGAAAGTTGTAAGAATAGCTTTTTAAAGTGAATGCGTTTGCCTCTTTTTTGTATATTTCGATTAAAAGTACTCCATGAACCAAAAATACATATAAACATAATTTTATACAAAATTGTTTAAGATTTGAAATAACGGTCAATTTATTTAGGTTTATCGAATCCTTCAATGCGAAATTAAACGGAATCTCGAGTTCTCATAGTGTCCATGCCTTTTCACGTTCTGATAGAGCATCTTTATTTATCAGAATACAAGGCCTACATAATTTAACTGGTCGAGAAGATATATGGTTATAATTTAAAATTATTATTCTTCTATAAAAATATTTTTAACACTCTACACCATAGTTAAAAATTGTATATGTCTTCAGTTTTTCTTGTTTGTCGTTTTCCCGAGCTCTAACTTTCGTAAATATACTCGGATTGCCATGCAGTTTATATATGTTATTTCACTTTCCTGTAGCATGTTTTCTATTGAAAAGGAAGTATGTAATAGCATGTATAGTTCGTTTACACGGACACACGAAATATGTCTTTTGCATTATATTCTAGGGTCAAAATCGTTTGCGGTACATTTTAATCATGTTACGACACTTAAAATACAGGATAAAACAAACTTATGCGGACAATAAATTATAACATTTATTTTCAGATTACATATACAATTATGAGATGCTCAATTCTGCTGAGGCTCTTCTAGTGGACTTTTTAGAATTGGGAACGAACCTCAGAGTTTTAATGAAAACCATTGTTATAGTATAACACTAACGCAAACCTTATTCCACCGGCGTTTGGTTCACCCTGCATAATGAAATTAATATAAATCACTGCGCGTACTATAACATACTTTTTTTTTAATATAGAGTAAGTAGCATGCGTAGTTCGTTGACAGCAAAGCACAAAAGAATTCCATTATGATCTATGCGGAAAAGGTTTTTGCACAGTATTTCAACACTTCTTTAAACATAATGAAATAGATATGCATCACTAATGGTACTACAAAATCTTTTCTAGAGATTATGGAGTGCATAGAATTTATCGTTCGTTTTCAGAAACATGCAAAATAATTTGGTTGCTGGACTGACTGAGAATAACGTAAATCAAGCATAGAAGAACAAACCGTTTTATAATTGAACATGGGGTCACAAACGCAAGGAGCGGCTGTTTTCCCATTCTAACAAAGAAATATACCAGAAAAAGTTAGCAACAGAGATTCAATAGAATGGAAGTTGAAAATAGAAGAACTCCACCATGATAGAGGAAGCTATGGGCCTAGAAAACAATCTCTTGCAATTCCTGCCGCAAAGTTTATGGTAAATCGTGGTTGAGCATTTTCTGTACTTGTTTGGTGCTCGTGGGGTGTCCTACGGTCATACATGCCAGTAGTACATACTCACAACTCTGTCCATTGAAAATGTAGTCTCGTCTGTGAAACAAACCCTGGCTAGAAAATCCGTATGCAAACCTTAAAATGTATTACCACTAATTTACAAATTATACAAATGTTCTTAATAAATCTTTCAGTTATTGAAACGTCTACTTTCTGTGCTTTTTAAGCTGTGAGATATGAATAGGAAATTTTGATTGGAATTTTCTGAAGTACAAGAAGCACTGTTTAGCGACAGCATTTCATGTATTTTCCTATCCTAGTAGGTATATTTCTATAGCATTTCTGATCTCATTAATGATTTATTTATACATAATATCAGAGAGATGTAGAAGAAATCTATCTTCGGCTAAATATTTTCTGCCGTATAATCTAGTTGGCATAAACAAAAAGTTATAGAAACTGTGATTAATATTTTAATTTGTAAATTTTTCCCTGTCGTTGTTGGAATAAATCCAAAAGAAAGTTCAGCAAAGCGACGACCCGAGAGTTCTTTGACACTTTTTAATCGATAATTATACGATAATTTTAGCTTCATAAACTTATTAAATTCTAGACATCTAGACGTTGGATAATGTTCTGAAATGATATTCTGTTAAAATATTTTGGCTTTTCTAACTGGAATAAAGCACAGTTAAGTAGATTGATTGGAACATACGTTGTAATTTATATATTTTAAAATATCATGTTATTTATTCATTCTAGAAAATATGTAGTATATTTCTCTATATAAAAAAACAAAAACTTTCATTTATTGCAGTTTTTTCAAGTTTCTTGAATAAAGAACGAACTTACTGTTCTGTACAGAACCATCCAACCGTCTGATGGAACTACAGCCACTAAAATGCGTGGAGTATTATTCTAGAAGATTCATTCCTAGTTTTCGCCAATACTGAATTTGAATGAGAATTTCGTCAAATTATTCAGCTATAGCCAAGTTGGCTTCAACTATGGCAATTTATTTTTGGTCGTAAAATTTGATGTTACTCTTGCATGTACCACCAAGATTGGAAATAATTTGCTGCTAGCAGATGTGAATATGGAGTTTTAAGCGTTTGGAATAATGGTTACAACAATGAAAGAAAATTTGCCAGAACCCACGTTCACGAAAACTCAAAAAATAAACCTGTTTATGAAGGAATTCCTTATTTTTAATCTGTTGCTTGTTTCAAAATATCAGCCAAAAAAGAATAATTCAACTGCTATATCTCAGTCATTTTTTAAGATTAAAGCAAAAAAAAAAAAAAAAAAAAAAAAAAAAAAAAAAAAAAAAAATCCGGAATCCTTGTATCGCTCGCAAACAAACACTTAAATGAAAAAAATTTTAAGATTTCTATTTTATTTTATATATTTTTAAATTTTAAATCATTAACTGGCCACCATTTTGAAACAAGATAGCGGATGAAGCTGGTCAATCAACTCGGTCAAGACCTTGGTATGTCTTGTATCCATGGTCAGTCACATCCAAATCGGTTTATAAAAAAGAAAGCTATCGCATGACGAAAATTATATATATATATATAGTGCTCGGAAATAGCGCGGTACAAGTAGCAAAACCACTTTATTCGCTACATTTTTCGGTAGTTTGTAGTGTAGCGCGCTGCAGTTTAAAGAATGTAATGCAGCGAGTAGCACGATACAAAAATGAGTAATTTGCAGCGAAAGTGGTGCTACTTTTAACGCTACTTTAGGAAAAATATGTGGGATTCTTCTAGTAAGGTGATAGTAACTTGCTTTTTCTGTGCATAATGTGTTCTGCGCAACAATTTGCGAATGTCAGCAACTGAAATGCAGTGTTTAACAATTCTTCGTATGAAGTCATGGATTTTTCCATTGACTTTTGCTGGTAAATCTATGTGCCAAAATCCGAATCAAATAGAATAGTTTTATTCCTGGAACACTAGTCTAGTTATTAATAATTATATCTTCATGTTTTAATACTGCGTTCCTCCTTTTAGAATTGCTTTATTTACATACTAATTATTTCTTGATATTATGACAAAAAATAATATTGAATTGCTCTGGTCGTCATATAACGGGTAATATGTGCTTCAAGTAATATATTAGAAAATAACACAAAACATTTCCTTGTATGTTATGTTTCTTAAGTTTTTGTTGCCCTGTGTTTTATTGTATCCCAGCAAACGCTCTGTTTTATTGTATCCCTATTTGATAGTATCCCGGCAAACGCGATATACAGAGGGGTCATTGTATTATACTTAATCTGTACCCTCAATTTCAAGTTTGGATTGAATCCTTTGATAAAATTTGAAAGTAGCGAAGTAGCAACTACTTTTGAAAAGTACTACATTATCGATGAATTAGTTTTATTTTGTTACAAAAATAAAGTAATTTTTTGATCACTATATATATATCAATAAATCAACATACGAACGTAGGGTGGATTTGGAATCTGGGGGTCGTGATCTATGAAAATATACCGAAATTTTCTGAAATTGCTTACTTCCGGATGGCTGCAATTGGTAGTTTCTTACTTTTTGTAATGGAAATTACCTAAAAATATTTAGAATGGAATTTCCATTTAGCGATTTATTTATACTCCATGGCGAATCTTTGCTGATGTTATTGTAGCAGTGATTTTCCTTTAAAACATTTTGGATATTTTTTTCTGAGATTCTCATGTGTTTCAAATGCACCGACTTTTCCTAAATATGCATTTTAAAAAGCAAGACATTATTTAAATAATAGCCTTATTTAAATAAAATGGAAATATTCCTATTTAAATAATATTTAAATACTTTACGTTCTATCATGCAATGTGTTATGTAAAGTACCATAGCATAATTTATCTTGAAGTATATAATTATCATTTATTTAAATGCAGGACGATATTTTCAGCATCTGTCAAATTTATAGTATAATTATTTTGTTATATTTTAAGAATTTTTTTTTTTTAAATATTGATTGATAAATAAAATTATAAAAAAGGAATTTTACAGAAATGTATTAAATTATTTTTTTAAACGAGTTTTTGTTATTTAAATATTTTATTAACTGGATTAAAAACAAAAATATTTTTTTTTTCTCTCAAGTACAGAAATAAATTCACAGTAACAGATGTCCCTTATAGTTAATGAAAACGTTTATGAAATAAATTTGGGAAAGTTTTAAAGAAAAGAACTCATCTTTTGTATGATGTTTGTTATGTTGAAGTATGGTAAACTTGTGTTTTCTTTGACCATACGTTTATGCGTTTTACGAAACACATGTCTAAAAATATTTTTTTCCTTCATTAAAAATAAAAGTAACATACGTGGATATACAGTTTTTTTTAAGAGCAAAATTTAATAGAATATATTAAGTACAGTAAATATAACGTAATATAATATAACAATATTATCCAACATTGAAAATCATCACCAAACAATGTAGGAGATTTTTCACAATTGTTTAATCTATACTAATATAATAAAGAGAGAACTCCCGACTGACTGACTGACTGACTCATGAACGCAAAACTGACACGACTAAAGTCAGGATCACGAAATTTGGACAGTAGATTACTGTTATGACCTAGGCAAACAATAAGAAAATTTTTTGAAAATTCTCCGCCTAAGGAGGTTAAATGGGGGGTCGAAAGTTTTAGGTCATTTTGCCATATCTAAGCAGTAGTTTTAGTGCGTAAAATTCAGCATAACAAAGCTAACAAAAAAGTTAAACACATATTTTAGTGGTTTTAGAAATTCAACCACTAAGGGAAGTAAATGAGGTGTTGGAAGTTTTAGGGGATTTCAACAAATATCTCAGTAGCAGGTTTAGGTAGGAACGTAAAATTCAGCATAACAAATTTGCTAAAAAATAGTTAAATACGTATTTCAGCAATTTTAGAGCTGTTTTAGCGATTCCGTCTCCAACATCTTCCCTGACACCGATTATAGAAGATTAGACAAATTTGGACAACTACTGCTGATTTTTTATTAGATATTTTGTGTAAGACATTTTTCCTAGGAAAAGTTTTCTTTTTTTAATTTAATATATACATATACAGAGGACTCTCTCTATCTGAACGCTCTCTAATGTGAACACCCCGGTATTATGAACACTTTCTGACGGTCCCGGCGAAACTCCATAGACTTAATAAAAGATGAACTCTCTGTATTCTGAACACCCTCTAATCCGAACACCCCACTAATATGAACGCTACTTTTGATCCCCATTCTAACCCGCCTCTCCATAAACTGAACGTGTGTTTGCAGTCGGAATGCGAAAAATTCCCGCATCATGGAAATTTGGAAAAATTGTTGCAGAAGAATAAAAGGATTCAATGAACTCGATTTAAAAATAAAGAAACAAAATCATTTCTAGTTTTTAAGATCTACCCGATGCTGAAATTTGTTTGAATAATTCAGATAAAATCTTCAGGTAACAAAACAAACAAAACATTTATTATAACAAAAAAAAAAAAAAAAAAAAAAAAAAAAAAAAAGTCGAAAGAATATTTTTGTCTTTACCGTACGTGTTCTCAACTAACTAGAAGATTCGTATACATTTTTAATAAACAAAAAAGTGCTGATGATGAAGACAGAAGGAAGAAAAATTCTTCTTTTTGTGGATAATGTCAGATCACATACAAATGTGCAGCTGAGCAACGTGAGCCTGAAGTTCCTGCCACCGAACTGTACTTCTATAATTCAACCACTGGATCAAGACCTTTAAAGCTCACTACCGAATTCATTTTTTGAAGAAAATGTCCGTGGTGATGGAGGAGGCAAATTCGGCAACCGAACTAACGAAGAAGGTCAATGTCATGGATGCTGTTCATTGGATACCAATGGCTTGGAATGAAGTAACCCCCTACACCATCCAAAAATGCTTCTACAAAGCTAGATTCCTTTGTGAGAATGAGCAATCAAGGACAGAGGACCAAGAAGCAACAGCTGTGAGTGACTTGGGGTCAATTCTTCAGGAGCTTCATACTGAAATTGAAACTGGAGCTTATCTCAAGCCGACAGAAGCCTTCCTGTTTGCGACAACATCGTTGAAGAAGAATAGGGTAGTGAAGACGAAGCAAAACCAGAAGAGACCGATGAAACAAGAAGTACGATTACCTTCAAGCAATATGGCCAAGGGATTCAAGACCTGTTGAACTATGTGGCTGAACATCAGCCGGAAGCCATTCCACTTCTTAAACAACTAGATAACATGTACACTGCATGAGCATACACAATGCAAAAAACTTACTCACTTTTTTAAGTAATGTACTGATTATCTTTTCAAGTAATATAATTGTATGTTTTGTAAAATTTTTTTAATATAACTTTTTTAATTAACTTTTTTAATTATCTTTTTTAATTAACTTTTTTAATAGTTTCTAAACTCAGCACCTTCATCTCGGTAACTTGCATAGTTAACCAGGCAAAGTATTCTATACAGTCTATAAACTCAATACATAGTAGTAGTAGTGCTGCATTTCCCAATCTCCCTCTATAATGAACACCCCCATAATCTGAACATTTTTGGTCGGTCCCATGAGTGTTCAAAATAGAGAGAGTCCACTGTATAATATATATATAATATATATATATACAGGGTTATTCTAAATAATGAACCCATTTTCAAAAAATTGTATTTATTAAAGTACAAATCCAAAATGAACAATCTTTATACCAAATAAAAAGAGGAAGTTTCAAAGTTTTTTTTAAAACATTATAAATGTTCAATGTGTCCACCGTTTGCTGCACAGCAAACATCTACGTGATTGCCAAACTCGTCCGACACACGAGAAAGAGTATCTGCTGTTACTAAGTGCACGACTTTCAAAGCGGTAATGGTTCCAAAGAGGTCGCGGTAGAAGTCGCGCAGCGATAGGCCACTGCAAGCTGAGTGCACTGCTGCCGTGCACTCAGTAACAGCAGATACACTTTCTCGTGTGTAGGACGAGTTTGGCTGTCGCGTAGATGTTTGCCGTGCAGCAAACGGTGGACGCATTGAACATTTCTAATGTCTTAAAAAAACTTTGAAACTTCCTCTTTTTATTAGTATAAAGATTGTTCATTTTGGATTTGTACTTTAAAAGATACAATTTTTTGAAAATGGGTCCATCATTTAGAATAACTCTGTATTATACGAAATACAGTTTCGCTAAATGCTACGCCATTTGGTTAATTTTTTTTTCTTATTGGCAAGGAAATCGTACATTTTTCTGTTGCATGCCCCAAGGAAAATGCTCATTTTCATTTATAAAGCCAAGGGATTTTTTTCTATGAATGTGTCAATTTTAACTTATTTTGTCCTGATTTGTTTTAACGATTAATGTGCGGGGATGTACAGAGCTTCGTTATTGTGATCGCCATATTATTGAAGTTAACGTTGGCAAAGCCAGGTGGTTCTTCTATTATAAAAATAAAAGAGTATAAAGCTTTTTGATGGAATCAAAAATATATTGCTTATACACATTACCTTAGTTTTCTGTGCATGCCGCACCCCCATGTAACACGTGCAGCTTCTTTTTAAACACATTTAAACGAACGTAGCTAAAAAGTGTTTATTACTTCCATTTGTCATTGCTGTCTGTCTGTACGCGCTGTACAATTTGCAAATATAGAGGAAGGTGGCCTAAAATGATTCTAACGGGCAAAACCATCCACATATGTTTCCTTCCAGACAGGTCGCGTTATCTACAGGGTAACACAATTACTAGTTGTTATAAGTGAAGAAGACGCATTGGCGGTCTTCAAGCGATCGCAATATTATGCGTCTGAATAGAATTCTTTGGAAAACTGGGTTTTATAACATCTGTTATAAGGTAAGCACCAACATTCATGTTTACTTAGATATACAGTCTTTCATGTACAGAAATATGACTTGGTTTACTTAATGGAGTATGTTTTTATATGTGAATTACACCCATGTATTGTCATAATTACTTTTATATCCTTTATTTTGCCGATAAAAAAAAATTTACAAATATTTTTAAATGAAGGATCATTTTGCCCTTTGGTGAGGTTAAAATGATCCTTTGGACACTTTTAAAAAAATCTATTTTTTTCATTACTCAATTTGGGTTTAAAATATTATTAAAATATGTTTATAATGCAAAATATAGCGTAAAAGATACTAGCAAAGGGCCAAAGTTTTATTTAAACAGTTATGATATTTTACACAAGTTTTTCCCTTAAGGGGATCATTTTAGGCCACCTTCCCCTACTTGAATTACTACGATATTCACATATGTTATTAAGATTTCCTACACTACGTCTCCATTGAAGAGGAAGCATGTAGCTGTTAAAGTTCATTTACAAAAACACACAATTCTGTTAAATTGTGGACTATGGGGAGAAATAGTTTGCGGTGCATTTAAAGGATGTTACGATACTCCATACAAAATGAAATTGATAAGCATCCCTAAGGCGGACTACAACATCCTCTCTATAATTTATAGAGTAAGTAGTGTTTATCGTTTGCTTACAGGAACACATAAAATAATTACAATAGATTATGATCTATCGGGAAAATTTCTTGTAATGTATTTCAATCAGGGGTCGGAAAAACTACGTTTTATTGTAGCGAACTACAACTACAACTACTTTATCGAAAATGTAGTTAACTACAACTGCAACTACATGTTTTAAATAGTAGCGACTACAAACTACTTTTCAAAAGTAGTCACTGCTTCACTACTTTTAGATTTTTTTAAAGGGTTCCATTTACACTATTTAATTGAAGACACGGATTAAATAATACAGCGACCCCTCGTTATATTGCGTCTGCCGAGATATAATTAAATAATTGCGACGTAACCGCGTGCATTAAAAAAGATAACATACAAGAAAATGTTTCGTGTTTGTCTCCAAAATGTTAGTTTATACACATTTTAAAATTTCGTAGCAAAATTAAGAGAGCTATTATAATCGAAAAGATTACAGACAAACAACTTTAGAAGGAAACAATAAATAAACCTCTAAATAAAGCAATTCCGAATATCCGAATAATAAGAAACCCGGCATTAAAACATGAAGACTTAATAATGAGTAAATAGACAAGTGTTGACAGCAAGAAAATAAATTCATTTGCTGGGTTAGAACTTGATTTTAGCAGCAAGTGTAAATGATAAGAATCTATGACTTCATGTGAAACGCTACTATACACTGCAGCTGAGATTTGCCACTGAGATTCGCAAATTGTTGAACAGAAAAAAAAATTGTATAAAAGAAGTAAGTTTCGGCCATGTGATTTGCACAATGTTAATTTTTATCCCCTGAAGTAGCGTTAAAAGTAGTGTCGGTTCTCGCTACAAACTACTGATTTTTTGTATCACGCTACTCACTACAATACATTATTCAAAATGTAGCGCGCTACACTACAAACTACTGTAAAAAGTAGCGGCTACTGTAGTTTCATTACTTGTAACGCGCTCCTTCCGACCCCTGATTTCAATCATAGACATGCAAAAGAATTCAGTTACAAAACTTACTATGAGCGACAATTGCTCTAAATGCGGTTTCAATTGCGGTATGCATTTTTACGCGTAACTAAATTTTAGCGATTTTAATATTACTTATTTTGTATATACTCTATAGATTCTATACATTTATTTAATTTAAAGTCTTTTGGAATGTCAAATATGTCTTTTGTGATTCTTTTGTTTTACGTAGTCATAATATATCCCACAAATGTTACAACATTGAAGCAAATGATTTGCCGTCTGTCAAGAGAACGATCCGATGTGACGGATTGGAGAAGGGATGGAATGTGGCGCAAAAGCACACGCTCGCTCGAACATCATTCCTCAATATTTACTGCTGATGCGTTGTTTGATTTTAGTGATTTTTTCGTATTATTTTGAATGATTCAGCACTTAGCAACTAGAGCTCTAGTGTTAAGATCTTATAAAGTTTAATAGTAATAATAAAATTTAACATAAAATAGTGGATTCGGGTACGTTTTCGTGAATTTTAGGGCCCATGTGCAATCGGAAGATATCAATAAATTTCTTAGCGTTTTTAACGCGTTCCAACATCGTTGAAAAGCGTTTATGAATTCGGTTCGTCTATCTGTCGTCAAACCGTTTTCTAACTCTCGTAAATATACGCGGATCATGTAATTTTTTATAAGTTTTTGAAGTTTACTATAGATTCGGTTTTGAAAATGAAATGTGTATCCTTTATAGTTCAGTTACAGGAGCACACAGAATAATTTCGTTACATTATGTTCTATTGGGAAAAATGTCTGCAGTGAATTTTATTGTTGTTACAATATGCCAAACAAATTTTGTTTTATTGACTTTTTTCATTCACATGCATCACTGTGGTGGGCTACAACATGCTTTCTCAGGAGTATAGAATAAAAAGGATTTATATTTCATTAACAGTGACATACAAAAGACTTCTTCTATTACATTATGATCTATCGGGAAAAATCGTTTGTTGTGCATTAATGGTGTTATGATACTTCAAATATAATGGAATGAAAAGGGATCACTCAGGTAACATTTACTTTTTATGTTTTAATAATATATTTTGTGATATTTTCTCCTGCTTCGTTTAAGTGTTTTTCGATTGAAAAAAAAAAGAATATATATACTTTTTTATACTGTTACTTACTGTAAAGTTGTTCTGAATTAATCAACATTATATTCTTGAGATATTGATATTTTCTTCTTCATTTATTTCTCTTGGGAACTATTTTCCAAAAAGGAGAGGAAATGAGTTACGCAATGAATTTTGTATTAAAACGTTTTGTAGAATGACAACGTGCTGTCAGAAAATTAATATATTATAAAACTTTTAATATTTTGCACACTTTGCAGGCATTTGCATAACTGGATTGGCAAGCTTCATTCATGGCAAAGTTAAATCATTATATTATACTTAATCTTCTGTGTGAAATTATCTAGTGCAATTTTTTTTTAATTCGAAAAAAAATAATCCATTGTTTTCCCCGCTAAATGAAAATATATGGCATATTTTTGTGCTTTATTTTAAGGAAAGGAAATCTGAAATTAAAATAATTAATTTGTAACTTTTATTATATAGCTTGCTTCTAAAAATTTTAAATTTTTTAGATAAATTTTAAAATTTATTTATACATTTTGAGTATTTTTATTTTACTTTGAATTTTGTATTCAAACTGTAAACTATTTTAACAATATAAATAGTTTTCAAATAGATGTCTTTAATCTAATTACCTAGGTGTTTTTCAAATATGACGTGTATAGTATCCAAACTGAATAAGACGGCTTTGGAATTAAGCTACATTATTTTCCAATTCAATATAAACATTAATGACTGCGCGGTTTGACATTTTTGATGGTTCGACGCTTTTACTCTTTCCCGACACCATATCTTCAACATTTTTAATCCTAGGAGCATATCATTCATACAGTTGTCTCAAAAGACATTGACATCTGTCATATAGATAGCTACAACATTTACATCTGTCATCTATATAGCTACAATATTCACGGCTATACATATATTTATGTATGTACGGGGCCTGATTACATCAGGAACAAATTTCCACCAGTATTTTATTATAGGATTTTTCGTCTTTTTTAAACATAGAATATCTGTCTTAAAAAAAGCAAAATTTTGTAGTATAAAATACTGGTTTAGTTTGGCTCTTCTGTTATCGGACTCTGTATGTATATATATATATATATGTGGATGTATATGTGGATGTGTCTATAAACATTTTTAAAATGTAAAAAAGTCTTGTAAAACGAGATAAATATGTATACTGTACAGTTATTATCTGATAAAAATTGCTTCTTAATTTATAACTGATGCATCGTCCGTTTTGTTTGTTTAAGAATATAACGATAAAATATTTATTTTTAGAAAACATCAAAATCTTCTACAATATGTAAAATACATAGAAATATAACAATAAAATTACATGAAATTACATAAAATTACAAAATTGTCAAACTGATTATCTCAAATTAATGTTTAAAAGTAATACATATTTTAATCGAGATCACCGTTTTAAATTGTTGAAAGTATGTGACCGTATATTCGCGTTTCTATATAATACGACTTGTAATACACTTCTTATAGACTGATTTTTCTGTGCATATTTACTACTTGAAATTCCACACCACCCAATATACCTGCGATATTTTGTGTGCATTGATTTGATGTTCTTCATAGAATTTGAGGTATTTTTGCTGTGATGTTTGTATAAAAACAGCCTCCTTTATAATCTAATTGTTCTCATCTTTGGGATATTTCTAACACATTCTTTTACGAATGCATATTTTTACTCCGTATGACTAATAAAATCTTTATCAACTTCTTGCATATTCATTATTTATCTGGCATTTTCATGCTTAAAACTATCATAATATTATAATCTACACGAGAAATTGTATAAAAATACAGAAGAATGAGTGTAAAAAATAGAAAGAATGTTTGTAAGTAAATGAAGCGTGCACTTAGTTTACGTTACTAATTGTTTTCCTATTATTATTAATAGAATACATTAGAATATGGAATAAAATGTGCCAACATAAATGCAAATTTATCCATTTACATGAAAGTATTAAAAATTTAGTAAAGTACATTGCAGAAATGTAAATGATTTTGCAATTTTTAATGAACTATATCCTGATATACGTATAAAGCATTCTTAAATGTATTGGAAATTTGTTTACACTAAAAATTAATTATTTTAAATTTTACCTGTGCATATTCAACTAAACTTAAAAAGAATCTCTCTCAGATATGAATAATTGAAAAAAATAAATAAATGAAAGTCATTCACCTTTCTTTTTGAAACTTCTTCTTAACTTGAATCCCACGACAATCTCAGGAAGTCAAAGAATCCGGATTGTTTAACTCTCATTCTTTTTCTGTAGGACTCATTTTCATTGTTCGCTTCTGGAAGATGCAAGTAATTAAAAAGAAGTCTCAGAATAATCTTTTCCACAAACATGTGAAGTACTTAAAGCAAAACTAATGAACATTTTTGTTGTATTTTCAAACTTTGTCGAATTGTCGTAAATCACACATTAGATGCTTCTATTTTAAGACTAGATGATTCTTCTATGCAGCGAGATTTAGGTAAAAGTTTTTGAGAAAGTGTAGCAAGTTCATTTTGTTAAAGCTAAATGTTAATAAAAATTAACATAAAATTTGTGTTTTTAATCAATTCATAATAAATATATTTTGATATCAGTGTAAATTTGTTACTAGTAATTTATTTGGTCAACGTTATTTCAAATGCGGTGAATTTTATATTTTATTCAAACAAAACCAACGTTTTCAACAAATCATTGCTTTTGAAAGTGAAGCAGGTTCATTGGCGTATACCAAAACAATTATTTCTTTTAAATAACACGAATAGCCATTATTGCATATTAAATTTACATAAAATAAGACTACAAAAAGTATAAAATAAATCTATTACTGCTTGCTAATATTTTTAAACCTATTTCAAATGCACACCATTAAATATCTATCAATAACATAAAATGGACTTACCGACTTAAAAAAGGTACATATGTATACTGGTGTCCAGAAATTAAGGGGCAGTGACCAATTACAGACGTTTCGTCGAATATCTTACTGAAACTCATGAGGAAATGCCCGAAATGCCGTTGAACTTTGAGGATGTAAAAAACATGTTTGACTTCATGTTTTTCAGTGAAGATTTTGTCGCAAGGACAATTAGGGGGGGGGGTGATCCCCATAGGATTATATGGGATTTCCTCCTCAATTTTTCAATCATTGCTGTAACTTTTTGAGTTTTCACGATATTTCACTGGTCTTTTTATATGAGGTGCCCTATATTATTGACTATCCAATCATGACAAAACATTTTTTGCTGTAGTTCGCGCATGCGCAGTTAAAATTTATTTCATAAAAATATCCATATCTCATCAAATATTCAATATATTAATATTTTAATCACAGCATACTATTTCTACGATTTTTTGTCAAGTTTTTGGAAAGCGGTTTTAAATTCGGCTGAAAACTCTGCATGCTATAAAAAATCCCTTTTGCCTTTTTCCCATAAATGTTAGCATCTTCACGAATACACGTGCTATGCTTACACAAATGCACACAAATGTTGAACAGGACCTACATAGTCATTTACTACAGTGACAGACCATACTTAGCATTTTCTGTTACTTGGGTGATCGAAAATATTATTTTATTATTAAAATTATTATTGCCCCCTTAATTGTCCTCACGACAAAATCTTCACTGAAAAACATGAAGTCAAACATGTTCTTTACATCCTAAAAGTTCAAGTGCATTCCGGGCATTTCCTCACGAGTTTCAGTAAGATATTCGACGAAACGTCTGAAATTGGTCACTGTCCCTTAATTTCTGGAAACCAGTGTATATACATATATAAATGATTAGATTGTTTTTTGTTTGGAAAGGACAGATTAAATACGTCGGAAATGGTGTACAGTAAATTTGCTAGTATTCTTTAATTCAAGGCTGTAATATTGCGGATATATATAATAAATTAAGAATTTATATCACTAAAATTATCTGAGTGATTTATGCTTGTTTTCAGTTTAAGAAGATATGTACAGTTACTGTCTAGTAGTAATGAATCACTTCGAAACTTGGGTGAAAATGGAAATGTATTTAAAAAGAAATCGTTAGAAAAGAATCGTGTCTGCAGTTTACAATATACTAAAATCTCACATAAAAAAACATAAAAAGGTGGTAAGTGATCTGAAATATTAAATATTTATTTTGCATCTCCTAACTGCACTAGCACATTTACAGTGAAAGCTACATGTAAATGAAGATAAGAAGCAGAAAAACAAATATTAGCAGCTAGTAGTGTGTACACGATGTTGTTAGATTACTACATATTTCTCCTTATCATTCAATAGAATACACTAAAGACTAGATTATGCTTGTGAAATATATACTAGTAGTATATAACAGTTTATGCGTTTGTGTGTAAATATGCTTTTTTTTTAAACTTAAAAGTATAAACATCTTTCTACAGCACATAAAAATAACATTTAAGGAACTATGGCGTGTATCAAAAAATGATTTTTTTAAAAATTAACTTATTCTTTTTTATAATAGATGAGCACAAACTTAATACAAAATTGAAATCTTTATCAGCATTTTAAATACATTTTTTTAAATCATCCATTAATATCAACGAACTAAAAAAATACATAAAATGAAAATCCTGAAAAATTTAATTTAACATTACATCCTACCTTGATTCATATAAGAATCTTTATTAATTTAAAGATTTTTAGAAATTTCATGAATCTTACTTTATTAATGTTCATACCAAACTAAGTATTTGATGTTAGTTTTAGACATTCTTTTTTCGTATAACTTATTTTCATCTCTCGCTACTGAAGAGGAAAGTGTCGAAAAATTCATCTCAGATTAATCCTCTTCAAAAATGAAAAACATTCAAAGTAAACATAATGAATTTTTTGTGGAGTTTTCAACTTTGCCGAATTATCTTTAATAGCACACCGGTTGTGTTTATTTTGTGCCTAAGTGATTCTTCTTTACAAATAATTTTAGATACAAAAACTGTTTTTTTTTCTCAAATTAAAAGTATAGCTTGCTTTAATAGTAAATAATTATTCGATATTTGTTTGTTCTGAGCTTAAAGTTTAAATATATCAAATATATGAGGATACAGGTGAAAGAAAGTAATTAATTCGCCTGCATTTCTTAATTACCTTTCATAACTGTGACTCATTTTAATATTCTTTACATACGGACTCTTTAATATTCTTTACAGTCGGAATTATATACCGTAAGAATATCTATATACCGTATGAAAAGAAATGAAAGAGTAAAGAAAAATCTTTAAATTTATAAACATTATCAACCCATATCAGAGGTATTTTCTGTCTATGGTAAAATTGAGTGGGCACAATTTCATATTCGAATTTGTTACGAACTCGCACTCTTTTCTCCATGGATTAAGCGACAACTCTCACTGCGATCGTAACTGTCTGAACCAAGGGAAAAAAATAGATCAGAATAGAATGTGAAGAAAATATGATGCCTGGCAGCCTCCGGGTAGTATTGAACAAGAGCAATAGAAACAATTTAAGAACTTCTTTAATTGAACTCTCTTAGAAAATAATCTAGTATAGGACTCGTTTAAGTTTTTTGTAAATACTTTACATCAGGCTTGTCCAACCTTTCAGTAAACAGGGGCGCATCTTAGCTGATAGCAATCAATGGAGGGCGCCATATTTCACATGGCTCAAAACATGTATCAATATTATCGTAGTGGCAGCGGTACACACACTTCCTATCGGTGCAGTGTTGAATTCAGACACTTTTCTCCGCGAGGGATATTTCAATACTCCGGGGGGGATGTCCCCCCCCGTACCACCACCTGAATTCAACACTGTATCGGTGTAATCAATCTATCGCATTTTTTATTCAAAATATTTTAGACTATTTTAGAATCGTAATCTTCTCTTTCTTTAATCACAGAATGTCTGAAATTAAACGAAGCTAAAATTACTATAAGGAAATAGTGGTAGATATGACGTGTCTAATTGCCAATAATGCGTCTTATACTATGCACATACATCTCACAGTGTAAAAAGGGATCCTACCGTTCAATAAATCCATGTAAGAATAATTTGCAGGAAAATAATCATAAATCCTAGTGGAAAAAATGACATAAATCCTAGTAAATTTAGAAGTACACTTTTCTGCATGGGGACCTATCTCAAAAAATTTTGTAATGGAAGGAGCCTTAATCGCGCCTATAATAATAATAAAACATGCAAATATTATAGATTTTAAAGAAAGCATCCTTTAAACAAGATTTTTGTTTTTAAGAAAAAAGTGTAATAAGAAAGTAAGGGCGCCAAAAAAACCTTCAAAGGGCGCCGCGTTGGACAGCCCTGCTTTACATGTTTAGTGCTTGGTTTCAAATCTTCTTGTGTATGTTTAAACAATTATTCAACATAGAAACGTCATTTTAATGTCTTCATGAGCCTTTATTTTGATAAATTAACAAGAATTCACAGTGCGAAAGAAGCCTACTGCCACCGGGACTTTCAAAGATACGGGTACGATTAGATTATATTTATCTATTTTTTAAGAAAATGAACCAAATAGATTTATTAGAACTAATGTTGTCTAAATACAATATTATGGCATCCCAAAAAAATTTTATTAAATAAAACAGTTATTTTGAGGATAATAAATATTTCAAAAAGTGAAGTATAGACAAGAAGACAACGTTTTTATAAAATAAGGGCAAGTAATTTCAAATTTTTAATGATGAAATTATTGTTGCTACATAAAGACACTTAATAAGAGGCGGTTGTTGTTTGATTGTGCCAAAAATGTAAACAACGTACACTGTTAAAAATTTGCAGCAAACTGTCCAGTCATTTGACCGTTTTTATAGAAAACGGTTACATAACCGTAATTTAACTCTAATCTAACCATATTATTGCCCATATTATGGTCAGAATATAGTTAAATTACGGTTATGTAACCATTTTCTTTAAAAACGGTCAAATGACTGGACAGTTTGCTGCAAATTTTTAACAGTGTATCATTTACCACTATCTATAAAAAAAGAAACCAATGAAGGATACAAGTAAATTAAAAAAGAAATTAAAAACGTTATTCTATAAATTTTCGTTTGTATAAAATGTAGCGGCCATCACTAAATTGATTGAATATATTACAATAAAATTGCAAGCTCTATTGTAACACAAATCTTTATTTTATTTGGAATTTAGATATGCTTTCATATTAAATTTTCGTCATATGTGTTGTAGTGTAAAGTGCTTCTATGCTCAAAATAAGACTTTTCATATACTATTGAAATACACATTATTAACAATGGAACATAACTACACTGGTGTGCAACAAACACAAAATGCTAATTTCTGAACACTTGAATACTCAAAAGGAAATTCTATAAAGAGTAAGTGTAGAAAAGAGGTACTACCCTAACAGCACGGCCAGTCGATGTGAAATCCCCTTGACGTCACACATGGTTAGAAGTGTCACAATCGCTACGGTGAATCAAAATACGGGATATTTCACTGTCTCATTATTACTCTCGAATGATTATTAACACTGAAAAGTCACTGTGACTGTCGCTTTGTGATGGGTCACCAGGTGACATTGCAATGAATTCACCTTGTGATTCTCAAGTCACTGTCAGTTGAAGACTGAACTTTGAAGTCATTGTGAGCATTGCATTGTGATGAGTCGCCAAATAATGTCAGAATGAAGTCGCATGGTGGATTTCCGGTGACCGACACTCTATTATGAAGTCATCATTGCACTCCTTTGTGAAAAGTCACCAGATGATTTCATTTTCTGTCACTTGGGAACTCGTCACAGAACAGCTATCATGATGACTTTACAATGGAGTGTCAAATGACAGTCACATGAGAGTACCAAGATGGTTTCATTGTAAAGTCACCTGGTGGATCGTCAAAAGCAGCAGTCATGGTGACTGTTCAGTGAAGTGACCTTATGAGACGAATGAAATTTATCACATTTCTGTTCAATGTAGTGACTGTGACAATTGTCACCATTTGTGATGTCTAGAAGACTTCACATCGACTGTCTCTGCTGTTAGGGTAGTACCTATTTTCTACAGTTGCTGTTTATAGAATTTCCTTTTAAGTACTCACGCGTTCAGAAATTAGCATTTTGTGTTTGCTGCTGAAGTTTTGCACACTAGTGTATAAATCTAACTATGACTAATAACTATGATGATGATAATAATTATTAAGCAATAATTACGATCAGTTTAATAAAATTTTGTTTCTTATTTTCTTATTTTGTTGTTTGTATTTTATTATTTTGCTGTTTGATTGTGCCAAAAAATTTAAACAACGTATCATTTACCACTATCTATAAGAAAGAAATACCAATGAAGGATATCAGTAATTTAAAAAAAGAAATTCAAAACGTCATTCTATAAATTTGCGTTTGCATAACATCTAGCGGAAATCACTAAATTGATTGAATATATTACAATAAAATTGTAAACTCTATATTGTAATACAAATATTTGTTTTATTTGGAATTTACATATGCTTTCATATTAAATTTTCATCACATGTGTTGCAGTGTAAAGCGCTTCTAGGCTCAAAATAAGACTTTTCATATATTATTGAAATACACATTATTAACAATGGAACATAACTATAAATATAACTATGCCTAGTAACTATAGTGATGATAACAATTATTAAGCAATAATTAAGATCAGTCTAGTAAAAAGTTTGTTTCTCATTTTATTATTTTAACTTTTCTAGCATCTATGTTTTCTGCCAATTTATTTTCTTTAGTTTTTCTTCTGTTTTGCTTCCCTCTCTTTTACTTGAAAGTACAATTAAACTAGTCGGATGTGCCAATCCCAAAACTTTTTTCTGTCCTACATGTTAATACTTCAAAAATCGCTACCACAGTGCCAAAATTAAATTACAGTCTATGCTCAAAAGGAAAATTCTAAATGTATAGGTTCGTAGAATTGTGCGCATTTAAAAAATGAGATATAAGTATCGAATTTTCAAACAAATCATTAAATTTCGACACCAATCCTCTTAGATGTCAGCAACCAAAACTCTAAAACTAAATAGCTTAAAAGCGAAATCTGTTGGGCAGTGTACACCAAAGCCTAATAAGGATCTATTTATGTGAAACTGAAACAGAATATGAAGTTTGATTGAATTCCGTGCATTAGTTTTTGAAATATAGCTGTTGCAAAAATCGTGAAAAACAATGCAGCATAGCCACCTGTTACATGATTTACATGAAAACCTAATCAGCATCAACTTATGTCCAGGTCGGACAGAATATGAAGTATGATGATATTCTGTGTATTAGCTATTGAGATGTAGCTCTCGTGAAAATTATGAAAAGTGCAGCATAGCAGCGCCATCTGTTGGGCGATTTGCACCAAAACCTAATCAGCACAAATTTATGTCACCGTCTAATGGAATCTGAAGTTTGATGAAAATCCGTGTATTAGTTCTTGCGCTAGAGATCTTGCGACAATCGTGAAAAATGCAGCATATAAGCACCCCCCTGTTTTGCGATTTACACCAAGAATTAATTAGAACCTTATATTAAGGTCCTATTGAATCGAAAGTTTTACTAAATTCCGTGCATTAGTTCTTGAGATAGAATGTCCACAAAATTTTTGTTACATACAGACAGACTCACAGACATTTTCTAAAACAGTCAAATTGTGTTCAGAACCTTCTAAAACATTTAAATTCGTCAAAAACTGGAAGTTAAAATTTTCACGAAATTTCACGATATTTTTACTCTTTGTTGCAAAGCTAGAAAACAGTAATTATAAATTAATATTTTTATTTAATGCATGATTTTCAAATACAGATTTTTTTTTCTGCAGTAGAGCATTAAGAAACAATTACTGAAAAATATGTATATATATATATATATATATATTGAGAAACACTATAGAAAAAACACTTTTGCCTTCAGACTTTCAGTGCTTGATGTCGTTAATGATACTAAGAAAGACTGGTTGACAGTATAAAGTCAACTTTGTCACTTTTCAATTTTGATCGCAATTCTAATTAAATTCAAATGAAAATATCTAAATTTTTAATAAACTTAGATTGTGAAAATATTTTTTAAGTATATTAAATATTTATCTGCCAATCTTTATTTAACATTTTCCCTAAATATATTTATTATTTTATTATTATTTATTTTGTTTTTCGTATGAATTAAAACTAAATTTTCCATATCTGTCACCTGAATCTATCTGCTTCCTGAATATTTTATTATGATTTTATTTATAATTTATCAAAGAGATATGTTTATTGTATTCGATTAATTAAAAAAATATGTGGAAAGTTTTTTTTTATTCTAAAAAATGTCATAATTATATTTTAATTGCATCAAAAAACTAGAAGCACAAGCATTTTAAAATTAAACATTCCATGTGTAGTTTTCAACACTACAAGATTGAAAAGTTTTTATGCATTCGATTTGTGTGTCTGACTTGTCTTTCCGTGCTCTAACTCATGTAAATATACTTGGATTACTATCTAATTGACATATGGTATTGAGGTTTATTATGGTATGTTTGGAATTGAAAATGCAGTTTGTAGCATTTTAGTTCGTTTACACGGATACTGAAAAGTATTCCGTTACGTTACGGTCTAATTAGAAAAATCGTTTGCGGTTTGTTTTAATAACATTTGACTATTTCAAACATATTGAAATTGATATATATCACTAAGGTACATTAAAAGAGGATTATTATAGAATAATGTGTGTAGCATTCATCGTTCATTTACAGGGACACACAAAAGTATTCAGCTAAATGATTGTCTGTTAATATTATGGGGAAAACTCGTTTGCGGTGTATTTTAGGACATTACACTAATTCAAACATATTGAGATTGATATATATTATTGAGGTGCACTGCAAGAGGCTTACTAAAAAATATAGTGAGCATAGCATTCATCGTACATTTACAGAGAAAGTCAAAATAAGTCGGTTACAGTACTGTTTATTAACAATAATTGCTGGCAGTCCGTTTTCAGTTGTGGTACGCATTTTTAAATTTAAGTAATTTTTTTCATATCATTTAGTATGTATAAATTCTATAGATCATATACAGGACAGAACAGAAGATCTCGAGCATATTTCCGTTTATTTATGGGAGTTGCTGAAGAGGAATTTTTAACTGTGCCTATGCGTTTCATAGATGAACTAAATTTTAGTACATTATTATATATAGTACACTATTATATATATTATTCCAACTATTGATGGCAATTTCCGAAAATGTGTTCTCAAACGTATTATGCGTTTTCCAAATTGTTTACTTAGAAATCATCATTCAGTGTATTAAATGCTGAAGTTTAGTTAAAGTATTTTTGAAATTTTGGAAAGTGTTCTATAATCGATGATTGGCGTATGATGTTTCGTTCTTGTTTGTATAATATATCTGTTTTTAAAAAGACGTTAAATGAGGTGAGTAGATAAACTTTGATTTCTGGATCTCTTTTAAGATCAATTTTTTATTGTCTAAGATGACTAAGATGTTTTAATTGTTCTAATATTATTTAGGACCTATATTTACTGTCTCTCTAATTGACTTTTGTTTGAAGAATGTTTAAATGCCTCATATAAAATAAAAAAAACATACTGTTTATGCAGCAAATTTCAATTCATTCGATTTATATGAATGTAAATTATTTTTATAGTTTCGTCGTTTATTTTAAACATGGTTTACTTTTTTTTGTTACACAGAAGGGTATCCAACCCAGGAATTCCTCGATTACAGAACAAAAGGAAAAACATTTTCTTACTGAAAATTCTAATAGGTGTTTTACATTTAATTTATTGTTTCTGGGTGATTGTGAAATTTATGAAAAGCGATACTTACCCTATAGCCACAATCCAGGCGTTATTATAATAGCCCAAGAAATCATCAAAGATTGTGCTACTTACAAGACTTAAAGTTTTTTCATTCCGATAATTTCAGTGGTTTAAGGAATATTGTCCGATAGCATGTCTGTTAAGTTTTTGTTCTATTTAAATTATTTTATTATTTTACTTAGTTATTTATGAGATTTTAATTTCGTTAGGAAATATTAGGTGTCAAAAATGTTGAATTATTTATATTATTTTAAGTGCAAACGGGCTAATCTTTCGTAATAGGACCGCATGTGATAGAGATAGATTTTAAAAAAAATCATGCTGGAAAATTATTTTACAGATCATTAAAAAATCATTAAATTGAGATACAAAATTCATGTGAAAGAATATTTTCCTCCTATTCGACGGTGTAAAAATTGAGCTATTGTTAGAAGTCAAAAAGAAATTGCAATAAAAGCGAAATTTATTGATTAGGCGTTTCCACCGCCAAAATGACATCAGAGTTACTCGGGAGAAGATTTTGCTTTAAAATATAGATATTACCATATAAAAAACTATGTTGATGTTGTGAGCGCGTCATATCGAAAAAAAAATCAAATTAATACAATTGAAATACATTAAAATTTGTTAAATAAACCTATGCTTATGATCATGTATGACACATTCAGACAATCTTCAAACAAAAAATAAATAGCAGAGGCAGTAAATATAGATACTAAATTGTTTTAAAAAATTCAAACCATCGTATAAAAAAGAAATATTTTTATTTTATTCAAGAGGGGGGGGGGGTGTCCAAGACTTGTCTACCCGCTCCTTTTTTGGACATTTTAAAACATCGTGGTAATAATTTCCAAGGTGTCATAGTAAAAAAAAACTAACACCAGGAATGAAGAGCAATAATGTTTTAAGCATTGATTATGTTTAATCTTTTTTTATGATTAAAGTTTTTAAATAATAATATTTTATTTTCACTAAGTATAATCTAGAAAAGTACTTTTAGAGAATTCAATAAAAATTCATAACATTTATGAGCTACAAATGTTGTAAATTTGTTTACAACATTATTAAAATGTGAAATATTTATCATTTAAGTATAAATATATTCATTCGGCTAATCTAAAAATTACTATAATATTTAAATAAATAAGATATGCAACAAATTATTTGTAATAAATATTTTTTAATTAATGTATTCGTCCTCATTTATATTTAATAATGTTTATTTTTGAGTGAATGTTTTGTTTCTTCATTTCGTTCATTCTTAAAACACTTATGATAAAAATATTTTTTTAAGAAGACATTATCTATCTACGCTTCTTTCCGAATAAAATTTTAATAAAATTTTTATTAAAGATATTCCTTTATTTAGCCTCTCAGACACTATAACAAACCTTATAAAAAATCAAATGTTATTTAACGCGATTTCGGAAGGCGTTCTTTATCTTTAGCAACCTCAGACAAAAATATATTTTCGAGATTTAAAGCATTATTTATAAAACAAAGTTTCTTTTGCTGCCACCGATTTTCGGAAACGTTTCCGAGTAAATTTAATAGTGTATTAGTTGGTTTTCTTAACATCAAATTATCATTTTTTTACTTGACACAAAAACCCTGAATATGTCATCCAGGTTCTTCAACTGAGCTTTAGTCGAACACATGGATTTTGGATTTAAGATCTTTAACTATTTTCCTTACTTAGGTTAGTAATAGTGTATGATCTTTAAACAAGCATAACTAATTAACAGCAATAATTAACAGCAAAATTAACAGCATTAATATTAACGTTAAAATTAAATGACATGCTGTATTTATTAAATACTAAGAAATGTATTATAAAATTAATAAAATTCGGAACTAATTAAGAACAGTTAAACTTACAAAAAATTCAAATATAAAATTAAATAGCTTTAAATGAGTCGCTTTGAAAGTGACACAAATTATCATTTTTTTACTTGACACAAAACCCCTGAATATGTCATCCAGGTTCTTCACCTGAGCTTTAGTCGAACACATGGATTTTGGATTTAAGATCTTTAACTATTTTCCTTACTTAGGTTAGTATTAATGTATGATCTTTCTGGAATCCTGCATGATCTTTTTTTTCCCTTCTTTCATTTTTTACTGATATACACACACTTTCTTGACATACTCTCATAATACCAGGATTTATGAAAAAAAAATATGTTAAAGCTAGTCACCTTTAAAATAAATATGATAAACTGAAGATGAACATTGAAGGTTTTAAAAGGGACGTACAATACAATTATATTCAAAGGAAAATTATGTTTGATATGTAGACATTGCTGGAGTTTGGAAAAAATGTAACATTAAGAGATAAATGGCTAAACATCGGAAAGATAAACTGTCAGAATCGAAACTGATACTTCTTAAAAGAGAATGAAAGTGCTTTCACGAAGCCTATTGAAGAATATACATTTGCTTTAAAAAAAACTTATTATTGCCTTTATTACATTAAATGTTCCGCCAGTCGAAATTATTCGCTACAAAACTGAAGAAATGATGCCTAGAGCAGTTAAAAAAATTTGAAAATACTGTAAGCATAAATACCATTCCTAGAAAGTTTCATGTATTGCGGATTGATTTATAATAGCTTGACATGTGCTTAAAAAGTTAGAGTGCTTATAAAGTTATATTTGCACGCACATTCTTAAGTAAACTTCAAATTCAAGGCAAATTTTGTAATGCTATCTTGTTATTTGATAGTATTAGCATTTTCAAATAGAATTTATTACTTTAATAAAACAATTTTCAAAAAGAAAAGCCATTTAATTTTAAATGTTGACAGGTATTATTACAAAGATCGTCGGAGTGGAAATTTTTAGACTATACGAAAAATATATTAAAAACCAGAGGGGCCGTGCGAGGATTTCGCACTGAAATCTAATATTTTTTAGGTACTTCTCTATTATCCCGTCGACTACTTTTCATAACAAAAAACTATCGCGAAACTGTGAGATTAAAAACCAAAAATGCAGTCCCATTTACTTGATGTCAGAAGCATTATACGGGTTTGTTACGTTATCAAGTGGTTTTTAATTCGACATTTGCGTGTATTTTTAATTATGTTTTACTGATTTATTAGTTATTTCATTAATTAAAATAACAATTGTGTCTTTAAATTCTTGTATTTCATTTATTTATTTATTTTGATATTGCAGTGGCAACGTTCTCCCGTACATTTGGCGATAGGTTTTTGTTATGAAAACTGTTCGACGGGATAATAGAGAAGTACCATTTTTTATCAATATGTAATATTTATTAGATGCAGGTTTAAACTTCTAAAGAAAATTAAGGATAAAAATATCTGCAAACCACATTTAGTTTTTAGTCAATCCAGAATATCATCTAATTTATTCCATCAAAGTTAGAGTAAAAACTTATCCAAGATTGCAAAAGGCACGCTAGAGAAATAAAAAAATTAACAATCGATATTTGATTGCATTAGAGGATGACGTCATCCGCTTTGGCAAAAACATGGGACATAGAAATAGAAATCTAAACATTTCAATTTCAATTTCTCTTTTTAATCATAAATATAAAATAAACTCGTGCGGTGTTTTTTATAATTGCTGAGCATCATACACTGTTAAAAAAAATTACTGGCAGAGGCCGGCAGCAGAGATTCCAGTCATACCCCGTAAAAAAAAAAAAATCCATGCCCATCATTTTGTGCAGCCCGTAATTTTACGGGGCAAAGTAATACAGCATTATAATGCACTGGGTATAATGCACTTTAAAACACAATACCACTTTACTTATTGTTCCGTAGCACGTAGCACGTTAGATAATAATCGCAGAATCGTTTTTTTTTTTTTTTGGCGGGTTAAATATATGTTACGGTCGCGATTAAGTGACAATATTTTTCGAAACAAGACTAAAATGAAGGGTTACACCCTAGTGGAGGAAAATGTATGGGGTCGTACCGTATTTTTACCAACACATGGGCTAGAACTGTAAAAATATAGGGATTGTCCTTAATTTTCTAAGTATCTAAGGGATAAGGCCGCTTATTTAGTGGATCAGACCGTTTTTCATCAAATAAGGCTGTTGCCCGTGAAAATTGCAGGGAAAAAGCTCATAAATTTACAGTTTTTTCTGAGAGTGTATAATGTGGTATTTTATTTCTGTGGCAACAATAATTTGAGGAAAACCTTTCATTTCTTTAATGCCGATTTAATTTTTAATTTTCAGCAAATTTTAATAAAAAACATGTTTTAACGAAATGTTAAGTGTGCTATGTCAGAAGCCTGTTCAAAATCCTTTCATATGCTATCTCATTTGTCGTTCTGCGTTTCGTATTTTCTTAGAAAAAGGGATGTTGACAAGGAGAAATAAAATATATGACTGAATTCAAAAGATGATTTTTAGGTAGCTTTCAATACAAAAAAGCATAAAGCTACCTATTGCAGCCGTTCGGAGGAAAGCAGTTCCGGAAAATTTCGATATATTTTCACCGATCATGACCCCCAGACCCCAAAACCACCCTCCGTTCAAATGTTGATTTATATATATAGATATATCCATATATATATATATATATAAAACTTTAAGTAAAATTTAACCATTGAAACATAAGAAACTGACCACATACACTGAAATCCCGATACCAAAGAGCCCTGTCAATTTACAAATTAAAATTGTAGTCCTAATAAAAGTAACATTATTAATTCAAATTAAGAAGAAGAAAAAAAAATTAAATAAATAGAAAATAAGGAATGAAATATAAACCACACGAGTATATACACAAATAAAAGCTTATAAAGTAATTTACTTTTTCAAGGGCAAGAAAATCACATTTATAAGCAAAGAACGATTGTTTTCTGTATATGACACCAGCTTTTGCTAAATATAGTGCCATATCTTGCCCGAACAATCGCTGAAACAATATTGAATAACAAGACCTTTACAATGGAATATTATAAATTATACATACAATTTGAAAAGGAGTGTGAAAAAGAATTAAAAAATATATATATTACTTATATTGATAATATCCCAAGATATTTAGTATATTGTGAGCACATGTACAAAGTTGTATCCAAAAGAAGAGGTTAAATTCACAGTTAAATAGAGAATCCTTCAGATCATAAATTGTAACCTACAGTTACAGTTATTTTTATTTAACTAAATAGATTACAACATTTAAAAAAATGTAGAAAAAAAATTATGATATACATATAAATAAAAACCATTAATTATTTTATTTTAATTTTAATTTAATAAATTAAAATATATAATATTACTTGATAATTTGAAAGTATTTCATAGATATTATTACCTCCATACTAAGTTTCCAAGTTTTAATATTTTAAATAAGCTATACTACTGCTATCTATTGTAAAAATATTAGACTATTTTAGCATACTATCAAATACATTGCTGCTGACATCTGGTGTACAGATATTCTACTAAAACTTTAATATTGTATGTATAATTACTTATATGCAGCTGTAATGTAGTGTAAATATATTAATTTTACTAGTTAATATTAATGATATATATAGAGAATAAGAGTTACTAGTATAATATAATTTATATTTTAACTAACCCATTTAAAATATATCTTAATTTAACCCAAACATTAATGTAGAATCCATATGATGCTTTCATTTTATAAATTAGTATTATACTTAGAAATAACATAGATTATTCAATATGGTAATGCACTTATTATAATTTAAATCCAGCTATTTAAATAATATCTACCATGAAAAAAAAAATATATAAAAAACATAAATATTAATTAAATTAAATGATCTAATAATAAAATAAAATAAATAATATAAAACTAAGAGATATGTTTATTAGTGTACTATATTTAATAAATATTTAATATTTACTAAAATTAAAGATGTTTAACATATTAATATTATATTGTATTGATTAACCCATTGTAACATCCTTGATAATTTTAACTTTTGTTACAACCCCAATAATATTAACTCCATATAATCATAACAACAATTATAGAATTTGCCCGCATGTAAATTTTAATTTATGAATGACTTTTAACTAAGATGATCCTATGCAGCACATGCTCTTAATATGAGTTATAATTTAGCGAAATATATCAACAGTCAAAAGTTGAAAATTAACGTTAAATTTTAAAATATGAATGACATTAAACTAGGATAATCCTATGCAGCAACGCACACAATAGGATTCATAGTTTAGCCAAATATATCAACAATCACTTAATATTAAAGATAGAATGAAAAAAAAATGTAAAAATAAACTACTAAAAAATGGATATATATATATATATATCTGACCTATGTCATACGATAACGCTCGTATTTATAAATCGATTTTGATGAAACTAATTGTGTGTATTAAGGTCACCAATGTCTCGACCGAGTTCGTTGGCCAGCTTGGTCCGCCATTTTGTTTCAAGATGGCGGCCATTTAAAAATTTAAAACTAACATAAATATACCAAAAAGTTAAAAATTCAAATTTATTTTTTAATTACATGTTAGGCCTTGATACAAGGATTACAGAGCATTTTTTGGTTTACCTCTATCTTTAAAAATAGCTGAGATAGAGCAGTTTGAAATTCTAGGGAGGCTGGCATTTTGAAACATAACAGCACATTAACGCGATTACTGGCAAATTATTTTCTTTCATTGTTGTAATATTTTTCCCAATCATACGCATAAAACTATATATTCATATCCGTTAGCGCCAAAATTGGCGACGTTGGTGACAAAATTGGCAAAATTTGTGACATTTGGCGAAATATCGCCAAATTTGGCGACAAAAATAAGTCTTTATAAATGAAGCCAATTTGGCTATTGTTCAATAATTTGGCGAAATTCTTATTCAAATTCAGTATTAATGAATCTTTTGTAAACGTTTCTTTGCATTTTAACTTGCTGTTTTCGTGTAACATTAGCTAAAATTTTAAAACGAAGATATAGGAAAGCTACCTTTTCCTCCCGGTACAGGCCGGAAGGACTTTTGTATTTCAAGCAATATGAAAATAAGTTTAATATATAGATTTACTTCACTGTAATGATTTTAATGTTGAAATTTATTACTGCACTTAATCATAATTCACAGCGACACCATATTAGAGCAAAAATATATGGATATGGAGTCTGAAAATTTCTGTAATTATTCATCACTCCAGCGATTTTTTTAAAGTATAGCGTAATATTAGGCATATTTTAGCTATATTCATTAACGCACTTCATACGACGTCTTTGCGTAGCTGCCAATTTTTTTATATTTTTCAAGCCAAATAAACACAATTTGAACCATAAAAGGTAATTAATAAGTGAAATCAAATAATTCGCTCATAGATACAAGACATATTTTATTAAATGAAGTTTCTTTTTCAAAATATGTTTATTTTTACTTTTTACTTGAAGAAAACATGATTAACAAACTAGCGAGTACAATCAATTTTTAAAATAAATACAATTTAGAAAATTCAATTAAATTTTATAGGTTTGGTTGATGAAAAATAATTTTGCGTAATTTTTCGAAAGATAAGATAAAATAAACTATGTATTAGTTGACCCGCTCGGCGTTGCCCGGGCCCGTGATAAAACAATAAATGAACGCCAAATTTCTAATTTATATCTTTAACTCGATTATGTATTAATTTATATTTTACTGACAAAATTGTGAAAAAATATTGATAATTAGTGATAAAAGTGATCGTAAGAAAACACTCCTTTCTTTTTCCCGTACGGTCGTTACATAGTTTAAAAAAAAAAGAAACCTTTTATTGTCCAAACCAATTTAAAATTTTAATGGTTATAAATATAAAGGTTCTACAAACCGTTTAATAATTACGTCAGAAATATTGTTATCTGGTTGTAAAATAAATATGTTTTCTTAACGGAAAAAAGACCCTTTTTCAAAAATGTTTTTCAGAGGGTTAACATCATTTTTAATTCGAATTTATTGCTGAATTTGAGATGCTAGAGTGCGATCTTTCAGAATATTTTTTTCGTTTCTAAATAAACTAAACGGTTTAGTCGATAGAAGTTTAAAAAGAATTGCGTAATAAACGCATGCTTCATTCCCGTGCGCTGCCGTGAATGGGGTTGCGAGCAGTGCAGTTGTTCACAGGTCTTTCTTTCCCCTGCGCGCTTTTCCCAATTCCTTTTTGTTCAGCCCGCTTTAAAAAAAGCAGGTGGAAGAATGGAGTGCTCGCTTCGGGAAGGGGGAATAAGCATAGAATTAAGAAGAAATTAAAATGAGTATTTCCTAGCGGTAGGGTTGCAAGCAGTGAAGGCCAATAGGCAAGCTGTTCTTTCCTGAGCGCGCTTCAGAGCTAAACAGGTTTCTTGTTTCTTCTTAATTCTATTTTCTTCTTTACTCACCGTTCAAAAAAGTTGACGCATGCGCAATAAGGTCAATTTTATGTAGAAAGTCTTATAGGAGTCTTACTCATATCGCTTTTCACTTTAATAATATATGATAATAATAACTTTGGAACTTTGAGTGAATATTTTTTATGGCTTTGTTTCGTACGTACAAATTTTATCCTGCGGAATGGTAATAATATTATTTTAATTTTTTATGAGGTTTGCGGCTTGGTATATAATGCTTAATTTGGCCCGAGGCGGTAAACGAGTTTGACATGCCTGATGTACAGGGACAGGCACAAAAAATTTGGTTATAGTACTGTCTTGGTGATAATTTCTGGAAGTGCGTTTTAAGTTCTGATATTTGTTTTTAAAATTAGCTAATTTTTTGCATATTATTTGTTATTTATAATTTCTATAGATCTTATACAAGGCTGCACAAAAGAATTCAAGTACATTTCCGTTTATTGACGTAAATTGCTAAAGATGAATTTTCAACTATGTTATGCGTTTTCTAACTGAACAAAATTTTAGCATACTATGTTGATATATACAAATCTATATATTTTATATAGGGCTGCATAAAGTAATTCTGATACTTTTCAGACTATAGTTGCTGAAATTGGGTTTTTAAATGTATTATGCGTTTTCCAAATTGTTTACTTAGATACATTATATCCTAGATTGTAACCTGACTGTCCACCGTCACATTAGAAAGCCATCACAAATGAATCTGTTGGCCTGCTTTGCCTACGTGCTGAAGCAGCTAAAACTGCTTCAAAAAATAACAGATTGTATGTTTCTGCTAGAACGCAATCACAACTTATTCATGCTGCCTCCATTGGACTTGGTGGAGGTTGAGGATGAAGTGGACTTCTAAAGCTGTTATCACACGGAATACCATATGATATGAAGTATATGCTATTGCCTCTCGCTTGCTTGGTCACACTTTCACGCTGCAACTAGGGTTATTTTCCCTACTGAAAGTTAACTGCTAATGTAAGGAGAGGGCGTAACATTTGGCGAGTAATTGCAGCAGGTGTTTTAATGTTTAGTGTAGAGTTCGATTGATAAACAGGAAGCATTATCGCGTACTAACATTTTATACATTGCAGTTTCTTTTCGTGTCTGTTCTAGATATATATTATTGTGATCATTTTACTTGAAATTCCAAGATTATAAAAACAATACTCTCACTAATAAAACATTAAAATTCTAAATTATAGAGTCCATATTTTCACTTTACGTTTTTCATTACCTGTAAATATTAAGAATTCTCAACTATTAGTATTAAGTGATTTAGAAAAAAAATAGTATATTAAAACTATGTTTTTTGTCACATGTATTGGAACCACACTTTATCGCTACGTCGAAATCTGTAACGCAAAGAAAGATGTTAAATTAAATTTTAGTTATTTTGCCAAACTCACTATTATGACATTTTTAGTTAATATATTTTACATATTTTAAATGTAATTCATGTTACATATTGAATGTAATGTAAAATTGAAATACGTAATAGAATTTAGATATAGTTCTCACTCTTTTGCAGTATTTTTTTCCTTGGTTTTGATGATTTTAATCATTTTTCGAAAGTTTAAATGAGTTTTTGATATTTTTCGTTTCACACACAAAAACACAATTTTTATTTTTATACATATTGTGTACAGTCCTGGGGGGGGGAAGGGGGTGTGTTAAATCCTCTACTAACTCTGCCGCAAATCACTGTATAAAAATGTCACAAGTAACAATAGGTTAGTAATAACATCTAATAATAATGCTGTACTTAAATTTTGCTGGGGGAAGGAGGAAGTTACGTATAGCAATTGTAACATATTCTAAAACTTTTAGTACTAAACCCTAATTTCGACATCATATTTTTCGGTAAATGTTACCTTCGTGTATCAAACTGAAAGTCACTCGTTAACGTAGTTTAGAAATTACGTAGGTTTTATGTTTGCACCTCCTAATGTTAAATAAATGTTCGATCGTCGCAAAACAGATTACAAGACAAGTGCTTTTTTAAGCATAACTTAAAAACTATTTGGCGGAATGAGCTTTAATATTGAGTTCGCATATTTGAAAATTATAGAAATCTATTCCTGTTAGGAAAGTTTTACGTTACAATTAATTTTTGTTTTCGAAAATATATAAATTTAAATTTTTTTTGAAGGGATGCAAAATATTTAATATGGAGAGGGGGGGGGGTATATGCGTTATTTATAATAAGTAAAACAAGGCACAATTTGCTTGAAAAATTGAAAAAAATTTAAAGGTTTAAAATTTACACACCGCTAGGAGGGGGAAGACAAAATTTTAGGGTGGTTGAAATTCAATAATTAAAAAGGAAAAATAGACTAAAAAGGACATTCTCACTCACATACATTAAATACAATAATCCAACATGAAGGGAAAAATTAGCCAGAGCCAGGAATCGAACCTGGGTCCACAGCGTTCAGGGCTATTGCTCTAACCACTGAACCACTCCGGCCGATTTTCAGTCTGCAATTTCTCACTAATAAACCATGTTGGAGAGAAAGTCACCAGCCTTGGATGACCGGACAACGGTGAATAGATTTTTACTATTCCACCGATCTACAAATAAATATGTATGTCTGTATAATTAATGTATATCTTAAAAAAAATATTATCAAGATTGTTTTAAAAGAAAATTATTAAAAGGTAAAATATAATTAACTACAAATAGTTGCTAGATTAAATTTTCATTTCTTAAATTTCTTTTTTTCTAAAAGTATAAGAAAATGTTCTGTGCCCCCCATCACTACAAAATTTAGACTCTGAACGCTGCATGCTAAAAGTAGGCTAGAATAATTTGTATTGCAATAAACTACCTTGATGCATGTTTGCTTGCATTTCTATCTTTGGCGACATAACTTGGCAACAAGTACGAAATAACGCCAAATACAGCTGCAGAAAGTATTTAAACGAGTACAGTTTGATAAGTAAATAAGTGACTACGACAGTACAATTATAACATATAGCAATAATATAAGGAATAGAAATAAAATAATCGCGATAAATAACTTTAAATTAGTAAATAAAGTTCTTATCGGCAGTGGTAAATAACGAACTCCGAAGGGAGAATCGGCGCATACGTAATTCTTTAATTTCAAAATAACTGCACATTTTTAAAGTTCTTTTCGTGTATAGTTGGTCCCTGTGATACCAAAGATATTGCGTTTTTCTTAATTTTTCTGTATTTTTGGTTTCAATATTTGTTACCACGCTAAACATAACATGTTGACTTACTGACAGTAGCCATCTTGGAATTTTTAGAGAGCTCTGATTGGTGGATTTCGAGCTGATATCTATTGTAGAGGATACAAACAGCTGGAAGTTAGCGCTTGAAAAAATTACGAGAGGCAATCTATCACACGGGACGATTTCGAGTGTTTTCATCTTGAAAAACGTGTTTCGGATGAAACATCTGATATTGACTATGATATGAGAGTACGTGAGATAGCACCATTATAGGTATAAGAAACTTTACACACTACATAAACTCTAACCTTAACAATTTAGTTATTCTTAATGGCATCATACAGTGTTTTTAGTATTTTTAGCATAATTTATAATTGCACCCAGAGAAAAGTTTTGCTGAATCAACAAAAATTTTGCTGGCCCAACAAAACTTTCCGTTTAAATATGGGTCAATGAAAACTTTGTTTGAATCAACACTTTTTTTTTTTTTTTTTTTTTTTTTTTTTTTTTTTTTTTTTTTTTGCAATTCCAACAAAAAATTTTTTGTACCTTTTGCAAAAAAAAAAAAAAAAAAATGTTTTGATAATTCAAGTAAAATGGTCCAATTTTACTTGAATTAACAAAATTATTTTGTTGAAAGTTTTCTCAAAATAAATATAATTCTCTGTTACTTTAAGAGTTCTTTTTTAGTTTCGGCAACAAAAACTTTTGTTTAAAGAACAATTGTTTTGTGTAATTTAAAGAATTTTCTTTGTTTTAACAACAAAAGGTTTTTGTTAAAGAAACAGTTATAATATTTACTTTAAATTTATTTTTGTTTTGATAACTTAACTATTTTTTAGATAATTTTTAATTCATTTTCAGCAGAGAATTAAGACTGTAATCCTTGAATAATAAGAAACGAATTTTTGTCCTGCTTTTTTCCAAGTGTAAACCGACAGACTGAACAACGTCCCAAGACGGGTATCGAACCCGGGTCCTCAAAACAGCGCTCTGAGGTTCTATCACTCAGCTATATGGAACAATATCCCCACTCGGCATTCTTATATATGTCGGACCGGCTGCGACCACAGCACAAGATGGAAATGTCATCTTGAGTATGCAAATTTCTGCGGCAAAAATGAGACGACAATACAAAGCCCCGCATACGGTAGCATATAGTTAATTTTTAATTCATTTTCAGCAGTGAATTACGCCTGTAAAAAGCAGGATAAAAATTCACTGGTTATTATTAAGGATTACAGGCATAATTTACTGCAGGAAATGAATTAAAAAATAACTGTGTAACCATAATCAGCTTCTATTTATGTGTAGGTCTAACTCAATCTGTAGTTTGATGTAAATCAGTGCATCAGTTTTTGAGATAGAGCTACTGCAGAAATCGCAAAAAATGCAACATAGCAGCGCCACCTCTTGTGCGATTTACGCCAAAAATGAATCAGCAACAATTTATATCAGGAAGTAACTGAATATAAAGTTTCTTTTTAATTCCGTGCATTAGTTCTTGAAATAGAGCGCCCATAAAATTTTTGTCACATACAGACAGACAGACAGAGTATAAGACAGTCATTTTCTAAAAACAGTCAAATCATGTTCAGGACCTTCTAAAATTCGTTGAAAACCGGTTGTCGAGCATTTTCATGAATCTAATTCTCTCTTCTTGTAAAGATAAAAGAAAGTAATAAATGGGAGAGAGGGATTTTTAAAACTACATTGGTACGTCCCAATTAAAAAAGTTTTAATTATCCAAAAATTACGTTAATCCTTTAATCATATAGCTATATCTGTCAAATAAACCAAGTTACGTGTGAGAGTTATGGCTACTATACAACAATTTAAATTTTGCAAAAACAACAAAATTTTGCTGGAATTACAAATTTAAATTTCAAAATTATTGTAAAATAAAAATAAAAAAACAAATTTTGTTAATTCAAGTAAAATTAATGAAATTTTGTTGAAATTTTGTAAGAGTGTTAACAATATTTTTTTGTCCATGCAACAAAACCAATATTTTACTTCAACTAAAAATTCTGTGGAAACAGCCAAAATATACTCAACAAAACATGTTTTGTAGTTTTAAGCAATTCCTTTATCTGGGTGTGTTTATTCTAGTATTATTATTCATTCATTATTGTTCATTTAGTACTTACTTCTATCCATTATTATTATTTATTTCAGCATCTTACAGTATTAATACATGGTAGTATTATTGCTCAGTATCACATAGTAGTATTTAGTACTGCTAAGTAGGATATTGGTAAATTGCTTTTTCAGAATTTGTATTTCAGAATTACATAGTATAATTATTGCTCAATATCACAAAGTATAATTTAGTAATGCGCAGTATAATTAGGTAAACAAACTTGCTGGGTGGGGCTAGTTGAGCCTAAGCCGAAAGGTAGGCCACCCCGCCCGGTTTGACCTTGACCTTGTTTACTTAGATACCCTTTTCGCTTTATTAAACGGTGAAGTTTTGTTAAAGTAATTTGAATGTGTTGGAAACTGTTTCATAATCTGCGTTTGTCGCATGATTTTTATTTCTTGTTTAATTATAAGTGAAAAGGTATTAACATAATTCCAGCAAAATATACTTAAAATATCAAAATAAAAAATGCATAAATAAATAAATAAAAATTAAATAATTATAATTTTTAGAGCCTACTGAACAATATTTTAATATTTATATAACAAACGTCCTATTAACAAAATAGTTGAAGATTTTTTAAATTAAAATAAAAAAATAATCCTACTAATATTATTTAAATAATCTAAATGGGTTATTTTGAATCAAAATATGCACTTATATTTTAATATACGTATTTAAAGAAATATTCTATTTAATGAGTTTATATTTATCAAAACTAAGTTAAAATCAGACATATATTTCTGAGCAAATTCTTTCATCATAAATTAACATTTTCTGCCTTTAATATTTTCAAAATCATTTATTTAACTTGATTCATTGGTTACATTTTTCTACACTTATTATTTTATTTAACGCTTTGTGTGTCTTAAAGTTTCTTAGTATTCTCTAAAGCTTTCTAACTTATTGTATTTAAATTCACAACTTGCAAATATAATAAATAATTTAATATACTTTGTAATGTTGGAACAACTGTTATTGTCTTTTTCTGTAGAAGAAATATTAGTTTAATATTTTCTGTTTCAAACACAAAAGGAAAGTGCAGAAACTTGGCTTTCTCCAGGTCATAAATTTAAACATTTTTCTTTGTGGAAACCAAATGAAAAAGAACATTTCATCAGAGTGAAGAACATTTTGTGATAACAAAGCTTCTATGCAATATTCTACTTTTAAAAATAAATAAATATTTAACAATAATTTAACAAAAATCTTTTAAATTTACTTTATGAATAACAGTGATTATCCCCTAAATTCTGAAACTTCAAACTCAAATATTTATTTTTAATTTAGCGACGGAAGATAACTTCTTATTGCAGGCAAGAGAGTTTATTAATTTTTATAGGATTTTAAAAAGAATCATACGTTTCGAGTTACTTATCTTTCGAAGTTTTTAAAAGTTGTTATTTTAGGCGACGTTTCAATAGTGTACGGGTTTTTATACATGTAGTGAATAAGGTTTTATACGTTTTTCATATATATAACATACATATTATATATATGAAAAATATATCTTCATTGCCTTTTCATAAAAGAATTCTCTAATGTCACCCTGCTCAAAAAAAAAAAAAAAAAAAAAAAAAAAAAAAGTACAAAATCGAAAATTTAAGACATCAAGAGAAAACCTTAGAAAAGAAAAAGTCTTTTTTACGTTAATAAGGTAAATTTTGTATCAAAATATTTTATACTTGCACTTTAATTTTTTTAATTGTTTAGTCATAGTGAAGCAACAAAGCTTGATTTAGCATTTCCCCCTCTATTCCATTGTAATGGAATATTTTTGGCCTTTTTATTGAGAACTTCATCTCATTCAAACTGCACTGGTTTGGTTATGATACACATCAGGTTTTGATTCTCAATTCTCTAAAGACGTCAATTTTGCAGAACAAGCATTTGCCGCCTAGCGCATTTGCCATTAATCATATTCTTAACCCCTTAATCGTCGTGCCCGAGACATTCACGGGCAGCGTAGGTTACGCCTGTTTTATTCAGATTGTTTGATTCCCACCAATTTTTAAAAAATAGTATTATTGACTTTATTCTTGCATTATTTTATCGGTCTATTAAATAAGACGAACATTTCTACTTAAAAAAATTGGTGGTAATCAAGCAATCTGAATTTTTAAAAAGTAGCCTACACTTAAAGGGCGCGACGATTAAGGGGTTAAAAGGCGTATTTCATGTAAATACATTGATATATTCTTATTGCTATCTTTAATATAATTGAAGGGAAGGGGGCAAAAACTACCACGCCACATTTTTGGTGAAATAAATCTGACACCTTAATCTGTTGCTGAATATTGTAAATTATGATATTCGACATATTATTATTTTTTTCTAATGGTGGCAGCATATGTCCAAGGTTTCGTTTTCGCCCCAGTTGTTTCTAGAACTTTTTTACCAGACAGAAAGTGTTTTTAATTAAAGTAATGTCATTAAAGTAATGCCATATTGCTATTCAGTATACCTCAAATGTTACTCAGAAATTGACAAAAAAATTATGTAATATATATTGATTTGAAAATTTGATCTTTCAAATTGATCTATCTCAGAATCTCGAAAGTAGTTCATCTTAGCACTCTCTTGCCCCGACACTCTCAATTATTATATATGAATTTTTATAATCTGCATCGTTAGTGATATTCGTTCTAATTTACTTGATATGTTAAAAAGGAAATTTAAATGAATGAAAATATATTGCATAACAATTATGATACATTTAAATGATTTTTTTACGAGCAAGAAAAGCTAAATAATACGTATATGTCATATGCGGAACATTTCAATAAACATTTGTAAAGTAATGACCGCATAAAAAATAATAAAAATAAAATATTGTGCATTGATAAATTGGTATGCATTGTTTCTATACTTATAAAAAATACAACACCGATTTTGTCTGCATGATAATATACATCTTAAACACATTTATAAATTCCTACAATACTACTTATGTATTTGTATTTTCTAGCTGAACAAGTAAAATCTATAATAAAACTTCTATCTAAATGCATTGGAATCAGGCTAAAAGCAAAGACTTTTGGCATTTAAGTAAACAGAGCACATTCCGGTTTGATTGTTATACAACGAAGTGCTACTGAATTTGAGAAAACTGATTAGGAACGATTATATATTCCCCTGTCATTGATGTTGTCTTCAGAAGTTTTTACAAAGGCATGGAATGCCAAACACGTGCTAGAACTTTCCACAAATCAGTAACTGCTGCTGGACAACGTGTCTGCCTGTTATTTTCAAGAGTATTTTAATGGTGTTGAAAATGATGTAAATAGGAGACTCGGGATGACCATTTCAGTATTGATACTTTAATCGAATTCTCCACGAACTAGGTGTTTTTTGTCAGGAACAGTTATCCTACTTGAAATTCCATTTCATCCCGGGTGGAAGAAAAGCACAAAAATATAAAAGTTATCACCCAGAATACAATCGATGTACTTAGAGGCGGAGGAGGTGTTTTGTACAATAGGTTCGAAATATTGCCAGGAAAAAGCAACTCCGGTCATCGCTAAGTCGACATGACTTTGAATATTTCCCAGTTGCTAGCTAAGTATTCCATGCATATGATCCCGTATGATTCGCCTACTATCTACGTGTCGCAGTCGTATTCTAGACTCATCACTCCATGTTACCCAGTTTTAACCAGTATTCTCTGGTCCTTGCAATACGCTGAGAGAGGCAGCGTGAATTGAAAAGTAGTACTCTCTTGTGTTTTTTACTCCTGAAACCCATTTAGTGGAGTGAGTGCTGCACAACCTGTCTAAGGTTTCTTTATATCACTGTAAAAAATGACCGATGTTTCTTATTTTATGAAAATATCCTATAACCACGAACGAAAATATAATATAATCTTCTGAGTTATCCGAAATTTCAAATAGCATGTTACATTGTCTTTTGAATCCCCAGAAACGAATACATCTTCAAAATTTAAAGAATAATTTATAAAAACAAATTATTTTTAGCTGCCCGAATTTTTCAGAAACGTTTCCGAAGGGTTTTTATAGTGTATTAATGAGTGTCCTCAGGCTGGAATACCTGTTTTTCGAATGTTATCCATTCTCAAGTACACGTTTTCAGCCGCATAAGTTAATTTATACATGAAAGAGTAAATAAATAATCTTAATTTTAATGTTATTGTTAACGCTGTTAATTTTCATGTTTGTCTGTTAAACATTTTTTTTGAGCATGAAAATGTTTACTTCAGAATTGATAGCATTCGAAAAACAGGTATTCCAGGCTAAGGACACTAATTAATACACTATAAAAACCCTTTGGAAACGTTTCTGAAAAATTCGGGCAGCTAAAAATAATTTGTTTTTATAAATTATTCTTTAAATTTTGAAGATGTATTCGTTTCTGGGGATTCAAAAGACAATGTAACATGCTATTTGAAATTTCGGATAACTCAGAAGATTATATTATCTTTTCGTTCGTGGTTATAGCATATTTTCATAAAATAAGAAACATCGGTCATTTTTTACAGTGTACGGTCCACCCATTCAGTTGGATGATCACCTGAGCTACTAAGGTTTGATATTGTTGGCTGCATACGATAAAGCTAAATCTTAGAAGTTAAAATTGATTCAAACCTGCCTATCTTTTGTAATTTACACAACTGCCATACATTTTCCGAAATCGGTGCATTTTTTTCCCTACTCTTTAAACTGTGGAGGGAGAGAACCGCATTGTCGAGTTCTTTTATAAACTGAATGACTCATGTGGCGAGCACAGTTCTATCGATTCTATCTAAATCACATTTTTTACATTATGAAACTTTTAACAGTTGCTTATACAGACCTATACATATAACTCAATATATAATATGTCTGCGTCCGTATATGCGTAGGAATTGGTAATTTAGCTTGTTTTCCATAACATTGTGTATATCTAAATTAAAGGTACTTTTGTGTACAGTCGCGAAAAAATAACAAAACATTCCACACTTACTCCGATGAAAATCATCGTGTAAAAACGTATATTGGTTTCGAAGAATATTTTCAAAATATTTATATTTTCAAAATTGTTTTTCGAAAAACATATGAATTGTAACCTATAAATTTCTCAACAGGACTCGATTTCTAAAAGATTAGAACCTACAAATCCAAAATTAAAGCTAATTACGCTAAGTAAGTTTTGAGTAATGCTCTAAAAAATCTGAATTGGAATCTATTTTGCAACAATTAAAAAATAATTTAACATTAAAAGTTCTAAACTTTAAACCTGCATAATTCGCAAACTACCTGACCGAATGATTTTCCTTTTAGTATCCTAAGATAAACCTTACCGGAGAATCCAAATATGATGTCCAAATTAGGAGTTAATATTGAAAAATGTTTAGTTGGTGCAATTTATATATGTAGACGACCCTTAAGTAAATTTTAGGTATAACATTAATTAGCAGAATTTATTACTATTTGATTAGATCCACTCACATTTTTATGCGATGATTTGCGGCAGATTTAGTATGAAATGTTCTCTTTTCCTTTTTTTGAAGATTGTACATCTTACCTCACCATTTAATAGAAGATGATAGATTACTGCGATGAAATATGTTAGTATATTTACAAGTTATTATAATCGTGTCTTAATATGAATACATTAATAAAATGGATTAAAAAATGCAAACACTTTCATGTAGCGTGGAAAAGTAACTTAAAAGAACGAAAATGTATCATCTTGATACTAATATCACTATAATATGTAATTAAATTATTGTAAATATAATTTCTGTAAAAGGTAAAATTTTTTTTAAAGATTATAGAAGATTAATACGAAGCTGAAGTCTTACAACGAGTCACTGAAAAATTGCCAATCAAATATCAACAAGCTAAAATATAATCTAATTAATCAAAATCTTGTAAATTTCCTTTTCACACTACATCTTACCTTGATTCCTATAACAATTTTAGGTATTCAAAGAATCTGGCTTAATTAAGGCCATATCGGAATTCTTCAGAGATGGATGCTAATTTTAGACATTCTTTTTCCGAATAATCTTTTCCCATCTTGATGATAAAATTGATTGAAAAAAGTCTCAAAATAATGTTCTCGAGAAATTCGAAATATTTAATGTAAATCTAATGAACGTTTTCTGGAATTTTCAAACTTTGTCGAATTTTCTGTAATAATACACTGACTCTTTCTATTTTAAGACAAGATAATATTTCTATGCAGTTAATTTTAAATACGGAAGTTTGTGTTCTCCTTATGAAAGAAATATATGGAGTGTTTTTAAAAATAGATATGTATTGGATTTTTATTTAGCTCGAAAGGATAGATTAAATATATATATGAAAAGAATAAGAATGTATAAATTTCAATTCTATTTCTTAGTTACAACTTTGTCTTTTGCGCATCCGTATAACAAGAAAAACAAATTGTATCAATGCAAATTTATGAAATTTATATTTTCTAAATCTTAAAATTATTTTCATTGTCTGGTGTTGATGAAGTTAGTGCTCGAGACTTTGAGATTCAGAATGAAAATAGAAATATGTATGTAAAATCTATGCCTTAATAAAGGCTTACAGTTTAAAACGCTTAAGTTAAATGCAAAAGAATAAAATTTTAAATAAGATATGAGGTATTTCCGGAACATGTCAGTTAATTCAAAGCTTACAATATTTATTTTATTTTATTTTATTTCTTTTTTTTTTAAAGAGATATGTTATTTTGACAAGTTTCCTTAGAAAACTCAGTTTTATTATCTTTTTTTAACTATGCACTATTCTAAACTATGTAACTAATAATTATTATTTACGTTTGTTATTATTTTTTCTCATTTAATCCATAAATTTAGTTTGCACTTTTTGAAAATAAATAATGGTGGGTGAGGAGGGTAACATTTTGTACTGGCTACTAGAATTTATACCTGGATGCCATATTTTTTCAAATTTGCAAAGCCTTGCTCATGAGCGTTAACTATGGATAAAATAGTTATTCAATTACGTGTTTTTTAGTTTAAGAATCCATAAAGACGAGATTTATCTGTCTATGAATGATAACATTTTCCCGGGTCAAAATTATTTTTCAAAGCGCATGAGTGCTATCTTTTAAAAGCAATATTGATTAAAATAATCAACTATGAAAAAAAAAATTATTTTAAGAAATAAATAATCACTTTATTACTGTATATTAAACTATAAGAAATCATTAATATAACCTTTGTTACATTAACACTAAATTAATTTTCTGTTTGTTTTTAATCTTTCAAAAGAGTGTCAACTCATTTTCTGATTAAAAATAATTTGAAAAATATGAGTTCAAAACTTTAAACCAGAATAATTTCCAAAGTACTTGAACGAATGACTCGGTCCCAATGAATTAATTCAATGGTAATATTTATGGAAGAATTCAAACTTGGTGTCAAAATTCGGTGTTAGTATTTTACCAAATCTGCATACATAGTAAGCTTTCCATCTTAATACTAGAAAATGGGCACAAAATGGATACAACTGCGCCATCTTGTGGAGGTATTGATAATGCCAATACGCCGGCTTTTAGTGTGACGTCATTAGTTATGACACAAAATCTACCATCTGCGCATTCTCCTGAGCATATATTATGAATCTTACTCACTCATGGAAGTTGTATCTTTTCTACCTGATTTATTGCCAGATATTTTTGATACGTCTTGTTTCGTAAAATATGTACAATTAAAACATTCACAGTATCATTTTAGTTTCGGGAGTAAAGGTAATAATATATAAGTACTATGTAAGCATTATTGCATTTTCTCCGGAAACTAAAAATATATAGTGAATATTTTTTAAATGTAAATATTTTTATCAAAATAAACTTTATAAAAAACATTTCGCAATAAATCTAGCAAATAAGATACATCTTCCATGAGTGAATAACGATTCAAAATATATACTCAGGAGAATGTGCAGATTTATGTATAATTATCTATCGCGCAAAGACCATTTTCTCTATCTTGCCCATGCTCCTATATTGAAAAAATACCTTCCCTTCTAAACACATTAAAATGTATTGTTACCGACAAAACACGTGTGTACCTAATTTTTATAATTTTAGCACCTCAGAAAATGAGTGAAAATTCAATTACAAAATTCTATCTTTATACACAAGAACTAAAGTTAAGTTACATAATAAAAGCGTGTAACGAATAATAAAACGGGGTAAAAATAATTTGATAAAGTGTGGTAACTTTGGTGGCTTAAAACCCACGCATAGATCTGAATGATATATGGATCTGAAATTTTATTACACATATCTATTTCAACATTTACCACAAATTTTCACTACATTATAACTAACATTTCCATAATAATATACAAAAATAATAATATACAAAGTAATAATATACAAAATAATCACGAATGACAACGAATACAATAGTTATTATAATACACTAACGTTCGGCAGTTTAACACTAATACAAATGAAAACATAACATTTGCACTTGCGCAGCTATTTTATAGATATAGAAACTACTAGATTACAAACAAGAGGTAAAACAGTTATTTATCTCGCTGTAGTTCCACACCCTCCGCTACGTGGAGTTCGAGTTTCAGTGACGTGACCTTGCTTTTGATCTAGCGGATGCCTCTGCCATTTATGATTGGACACTTACTATGTATGCAGTTTTGTATTGGACATTTATAAATTTGTTACAATTTCGCTATCTAGACGATCCCCTAAGCAAATTTTAAGTATAGAAATCTTTAGTAGATGGTATTACTAATCGATTCGTATCAGTCACACTCTTTTATACGATGATTTGAGGCAGAGTTAATAGTGGGATAAACTATTTTTCACTACTATACCATTAAAAGCTTTAATATATATATATTTTCTGAAACTAATTGACATATACTACATTTCTTTAAATGCGTATTTAAGAAATGAAAGTATAATGAAGAAAATAAACTTCTATTATTTAAAGCCATTTGCGTGTCATTCATAACTGCATAATTATCGAAACTTACATTTATAAAGTAAAGTACATTTTCGTTAAAAGCTTCAGCTTTCTTTTAGTTTATCTGTAAATCACAGAGTTGAAAGCCTTATCATGTAAAGTGCTTAAAATTTAAATTGTAGTATAAACGCAAAATGTAATTAAATTTTAGATTTTTTTTGGAGAAGAGCGTTTTATAAAAAGTAATTTTTTTGTAAACCTAAGTACTTTTTAAAGTAAGCGAAAAAAAACTATAAAAAGTTTCACAACGAAACAAATAAAAATAAGGAAAAACTCTTTAATTAAAAAACATTATCAACGATTACTTAAGCGTAGTAACATTTTTAAAGGTCTTCAAAAATTCTAAACATATTTCAGTTGGAGAGAGAATCTTTAGAAAATAATATTAAAATGAATATGTTTCTGATAAATCTTGATTATATAACTGATAAATCTTTCAAATCTTTATAATACTTTACTGATAATTATAACAAACGCAGCTCATAAATATTTTGATCTTTTTCGGAATATTAAATGGTTAGTTTGCATTTTAATAAATATAAAAAAAGATTCAGTAACAAATTACTCTCATAAAAAGAAAGAAAAAAATAATATATAAGGAAAGAAAGGAAAGAAAAGGCATCATTAAAGCGAATCGGTAATTCAAAAATCTTCAACTCATCAAAAAATACATATATTTTCGATATGAAATTTTGAAAAAAAATATAAATTATGTTCTGTGATTTTTTTTACATCAATTTATTTCTAGAAATTTCAAGGAAGTTAAACCAAATTATAGTTCATTTCTTTAAGTAGTTTTTGCGTTCTGATTAAAATAATGCCCCTATTGCAATCGATTACAAATGAATTTAACATTAGGAGTTCCAAACTTTAAACTTTCATAATTCCTAAACTAACGGACAGAATGACTTCCCGTTTGGTATTCTAGAATAAAATTTACCGAGAAAGCCAAACATGTCGGCAAAAGTATGTGTTCATAATGAAATTTCCAGATTTTGATACGATTTTATTACGACGATGATCCCCTAAGCTTATTTGTATGAAATAAATTTAATAGAAAACATTATTTCAGATCGAATGGCTATTTCTGTCTTATTTGTGTATGTGTGTGAGACAATCAAGTGATTAAAATGTATTTTACGGTGGTCTTTTCTTTCTTTCTTTCTTTCTTTCTTTCTTTTTTCTTTTTTTCCACCTGTACATATATTTAAATATTTGAAAAAAAATTATATTTGTAATGATTGTGATTATCAAAGCAAAAGTTAAAATTGCACTCATACATTTCTGAACATATTCTTTCGTTATGAATAAATATTCTCTGACATTTTCATTTATGTTAATTTTTGGAAAATACGTTATTTAATATGATTTATTTGCTACATTCTTTTACATCCATCATTATCTTTAAACGAAACCACTCAAAAATTCTGTATTTAAATACACAGTTTGTAAATACAATAACTTAACGTACGCTGCAGTGTTTAAACACATTTTATATTTTTTCTCTGGAGGAAAGATTATTTTACTATTTTCTGTTTTAAGCACATAACTATAGTTCACTGAACCTTCTCCGGCCTATAAATTTCAACATTTTCTTTGTGTAAACAAATAAGAAAGAATACTTCATCTGAGTGAACTTAACTTTAAAGAAATACAGATTTTAAGTAACTTTCTCTTTTTAAAAATAAACGAATATTACACAAATCTTTTAAGTTTATTCCAAGAATGACACGGATCATCTGCTAAATTCTCAAGCTTCTAATTTAAATATTTATTTTAAATTTAACGACAGAAGATAATTCATTATTGAATGCATGGGAATATATGTTTTTTATTGAGTTTTAGACTGTAATTTTGGAAAATTAATAAATGGTCATAGATATTTGTTTTATTTTGCATTCAAGTCTTTTAAAATATTTTGCCTAAGTCAATTTCGACAATGATGCTTTAGGTAGTATTACATATATATTTTTAATTTAATATCAATGACTTGCAAAACAGAAATTACGAAGTCGACGAAGTTAAAGAAAAATAAAATACAAATTTGCAAATTTAGTGTAATGAGTGTAGACTGCACGCTGTTCTGATTTATTGAATTGTTTTAGTAATAATATGATGCTACAGGTAATGCTGAAGTGTATACGATGTTTCGGTGTATGTTTTTATTTAAATAATATTTAAATATATAGATTTTTTTCAATCTAATACATGTTATTACAATCTTTTTGCTTTAATCGTTTAACTGAAAATACAGGAGATCGTACTAATTTGTGAAAGGTATTTGTACTAATAATGTGATATTTCAGTTGAATTACAAAAGAAATTTCCATAAAATGTTATTCCGTTGAATATTTTATAGCTAATTAAATAATGAATTAAAGTTAGTTAAAAGTAAAAAAAAACAACCTAATAATGATTCAAATTTGTGATTTAAGCTTTTTTTTCTAAAATCTAATAATTACACTTTTTTTCTCAAATATTATTAATTACTACATAAAACAATAAATAATATCACAATACCTTCGTAAACAATCCGTAAGAACGAACAAAGTGGAAAATTTTAAGTACGATGGGTCACACATGTGAATCGCTCTTTGTGTCAGGCCCGGTAAAAAGAGCACACAACGCCATCTCGCAGGCCCCGGTTAAACCTGTCTCATTTTGGGGCAAAATCTTCCTGAAGTGGGGAGGTTTGACCCAATTTGTAGACTTATAAGAAATAGATTTAAAAAAAAATCATTTTGTTCCTTTTCAAAATTTGGAGGTTGTAAAAAGGTTGAATATATATGAAGCTATTTATATGTGGTCAGTAGATGCTTGTGTATGTCACACACAAATTACGAGAATTTTGTAAAAAGTGGGTCAAACAGCCCAAGTCTACCCTACGTCATTTGACTTAATGACCTTTCACTTTTTTACCAAACCGAATATTCCTTACGCTAAAATTTATCTCTGAGGTTTACTTTAATAAACGTAAAAGGAAAAAGATACAATTCAAATGAAAATTTATTTCCGCTTCTAGGTACAATAAATTATAATATGCTGAAAAGTGTTAGATTTCACATATTAAAAGCGTTCTGACGATTAATTCATAAAAACCTCCCTAAACGTAGTTAAGTATGATTTCATAACTATTTAATTTTCACAAATAACAAGAGGATGTATAATAAAACATCACCAAATTTTCCAAACTTACAAGCAGTATAACTACCAGTCGCTACAATTTTATGACAGTAAAAAAACCTTCACGTACCTTTTGAAGGCGTAATATAGACCTTTACTTTAATTTATTTTGAATTTATTGTAGTTTTCTTGTCATTGCCATTTATACGATTTACTTTAAATATATGTATATATAAACATATCTGTGAATAAAAATTATTGAAGATGTATCAATTATTTGATTGAAATAGTACAAACTTTCAAATCATAAATATAACCATGACCAATATGCTGACATATGGCAGCATTAACCTGCAAAGTATTCAAAGTATAAGAAATAATAAGGAACTTCATTATGGAAAAAAGAAATGTGAATTAGCATTGAATGTAGCAATTCATTTTAAAATAAGAAGTGTTTTTATTCTAATACTAGCTGACACCCCCGGCTTTGTTCGGGCCAGTGATAATAAATTTAAACAAACCTGAAGTTTGTATGATTTTATGTCTTCAACCCAATTTTGTATAAAGTTATTTATTTAAAATGACATTTAAAATAATAATGCGTATTTATTCATCAACAAAGTAATGTAATTATGATCCATATTCTTACTCACAGATAAAATTTTAAAAAATCATGTATTTATTTTTTAATAATTTACATTTCATTAAAATATTACTTAAAATTTATTAACATTTTGCATGCACCCCTGGTGGTGCAAAGTGGAACTGAAATTTTCTTAACCAATCGAAATCAAGTCAAATGAACCGAATTACGTTGTAATAGGGACAATAAAAAGAGAGATAAGAATGCGTCCCTAGTGATGGAAGGTGGTGAATATGTGAGCGTATCGATATCAATTTCAATGAGCCAAACCCCGTCGTAATCCGGCCCATACAACCCGAAATACTTTGAAATGAAAAAAAAAATTGAAATTATCATTCGAAAAGAGTGTATATACAACTCATACATTTACTTTAATGCTATAGAGGATGATTATTAAGTTAATTTTTAATGTTTGGAATAAGTTTTGTTGTAATCCGAAAGATAGTTGCTGAATTATGGAAACCGTCCATAGGTAGAGAAAAAACTTTGAAGGGGAGTCAAGGGGGGGGAGCAGATGAGACAGTTTTTTTGTCAAATAACTAATTAAGACTACCCGAGTACTTGTTCAAAGAATGAGACTCGTAGAAAAGCTTGGAACTGAAAAGAAAAATTTGCTGAAGTTACTATTCAAAAATAGTAATAATTAACTATACATAACAGCAAGTATAACAGCTACTGATATAAACAGCTATGGATGAAGCTAAAAATGTTAAATTTGTTAAATGGAATTATTTTTGTCGAAATCACAGCACTGGATATGTATATATTAAAAAGAATGTCAAATAACGAATAAACCGCCGCTAGGGGCCACGCAGTGAAGTACAATAAATGCGATAATTAATAAAAAGTCATTTACCGCCCCCTCCCCTTCCCATTCGCAAATATAACAACTGAACGGTTAAAGAAAACTTCGATGTAAATTAGAGGCACGTTAGCGGACGAAGCCTTATTTATTTTATTTTTTTACAAAAATCCAGTTTTAGCTAAATTGAAATATATATATATATATATATATATATATAATTTTATATACTCTATAATAATTCCACTCAACTTTTAATTCCGTATTTTATTATATCTTCCTCCCTTCAATCAGAGCCACTATATCTGGCGTGAAAATGACATGTTAAAATCCATTCTTTTTCTGCAATCAATTTAATCAAATACATTAACCAATATATCCGATTTTAATTATCTGATTTTTATAAAAATTAGATTTCTGGGTTCAGCGTTACATTCTGTGCATAGATGTGTAATTTTCAAACCGGTAAATGCAATACTTTCAATAATTGTATAGAGGTGAAACAGTGCCTAAACAGTCCGCCATTTTATATTGTGAAGAAGAGAATATTTCGTAGCCTAGAATTATCAAAACGCGTGCAATTCCAGTGCACCTGTCCTCTTGAAATAGAAATAAAATCCTTTTCCATCCTCATTAATAAGTTTTTAATTAATATTTCGAAAAGATTACTCATTCATTTTTTGAAATCGCGATTTTTGTTTACGTCTATACGTTTAACAGCAAATCGATAAACGTAATAGTTTTATTTATTTTAACCGATCCACAAAACTGTGAGTTGACTTTCAATCTGGGAGCCTCCATTTACAGTAACCCTATATTCTGTCTGGGTCCAATTCTTAAGTCTAGTCAATTTTTGTCTAAAATAAAGAAAAATTAAATGTCGTTTTTCACAAATCTTGCATTTTTGGAATCGGAAAAATAAACTAAGTATATATTGTGAGTTTCGAATCGATACCTCCAATAGTTATTTTAATATTCGAGGATAAGTGAAAATGAGAATATTTCGTTGTCTGGAATTATTAAAACAATAATTTCTTTGGCGGTTACGATAAATATAGCTATTTTCGAAGTGCATTTTTATGAGTTTTTCGATGAGATGCTTAATGGGTTTTTAATTAATATCTAGGTTAATTTTCAAAATATTAAAATTCTGATTCTCAGGTGCACCAGGACAGGTTTTGGACTATATTCACCCTAATTTTCAGATATATAGGTGAACTAGATTTTTCTAGCCATCGCCTACAGACAGACAGACACACAGAACGAAACTTTCTTTTATTAGTATAAATATTTATAAATAGAATCTCATATGTTTAGATAATCATTGCGCCACGCCAGTATCATGTGGCAATAGTAAAAATCAAAAATTTTCCTTAAATTCAAGAATTTAAAAATATATTTAAAATATAGAGAAAAAATATTTTAAGTTTATTACCTGAAATAAAAAAAAACTTTAGGACATTTTATAAATATTCATATTGAGAGTGATTTCACACCAGTTTTTAGACAACAGTAAGTAAAATGTTGGTATTAGATCTCAAAATGGTCACTTACTTTCAATCATTCAGTCTTCTAATCGCCATCCTCAAATATCTGACCGCTAATGGCGATGTGGTGATCGGAAATTTTTTGTTTTCACTCAGGTACATACTATATTAGTCTTGTCATTTTTGTAATTTAAAGAATAAATTCTATGTAAGAGCTAAATATGTTTTCGCGAAAGTAAAAATACCAACTGTCGAAATAAAAATCTAGTTCTTTATCACATAAAGTGTAACTAATGTCTATTGTGGAGAACAGATTTGTATCTCCTTTGCTAATTAAAAGAACACATACGTCACAATATAATTAATTTTGTTCCATGTTCATGAATTTATCTTTCTTAATTCATTTAAGAATACATATTTAAAATGTTACAGGTTTTATTCACATTTAAGTGATTTTGAAACTTTTTATTCAGATAAATTAATAACCATTAGTATACATATTTTTACGGTACGAATAATACACATTAATAGAATTTCCTCTTTCACACACCATTAAATAATTACTAATCTTAAAAGAAATAATCTGTACTAATCTGTAATGTAAACCCTTAACCAACTTTACTAAAAACCTTACGTGTATAGTTATTTAAAAATAGTTCATTTGTTAAATAAATACTACAGTTTATTTGCTAAAGCTTATTTTAAAAGATTTTTCTAACAGTTAATCGTAATAATAATACAACAATGACTTATTGCTTTACATCCTCATTTAATTTTATTTGTGGATAGTTGAATGTACTGATAAGGTAAAACTAATGAGGCAATTAAACATATAATCAGGGCCCTAAATGCCCATTATTTTTTTTCCTGGATAAAGGTGAAAAAAAAAAATAATACTTTCCCTTATTTATTTCAGTTACACATTTTCTATTTTTAAATATCTGGAATACGTTTCATTAGTTAAAAACATGCATTTTAAGAAGGTAATTGTAGTATCGGTAAAGATTGGTATAGACATAGAACGATTTCATCTTTTATTCTGAAGAAGATAGATCGTTGAAACTAATCATCGAATATTCAATATGTTGATCTCAAATTTCACTGAAATATTGCTCTTAAGAGATTTCAAATTTGCTCAAAGCGTTTTCAACTTGCACGTTAAAATTTGAACACAATACAGAAGGAAGTTTAAAGTTTTGTTTGAGTAATTTATAACTCTTCTATGTGACTCAGCTTGGACAGACGGGATGACCTAAAGCAACTTTTTTGTGCGATTTCAATATGTAAATAATTGTAAATAATTTTACAAGTTTTTTGGAATGGCAACGACAAGAGGGCCAAACACGTTAAGGGGGTAGGATACCTTTGAACACGTCGAAAAAGGAAAAAAAAATATCACTATGTTCCAAGCTTCAAAACTTGTGTAATAAAGTCAAAAATAAAAATTAAACTTCTTTTAAATATAAAGCTCGCATTTATATTTATATTAAAAAATATATATATACTTGTAAATTCATAAATAAATATTGAAATGATAAGTTAAAAACTATATATGATAATAAGAGAAAAAAAAACATAACACGTCTTGCGCGCATGATAAAATTTGAAAATATGCATATAAAGAGTAAATTTTGGTGAAAATAAATATATAATAGTGTTACCTTTAAACTAAAACCAGAATATTTATAAAAAATACTGACTAAATTAAAATATTAACTTATAAATTAAAAAAATTAAAAAAATTAAAAATTTTTAAAAATATTTTCAAAGTACAAAAACAAAAAAAAATTAAGTCTTACTTTTTTTCTGGTTTTAAGTTACAGATAATACGTAAATGAATATGTGATGACAATTTCTTTTAATTGCCATGCATAGTTTTTTAGTAACACTGCGCGCAAGACGTGTTATGTTTTTTTTCTCTTATTATTATATATATATTTAAACTTATCATTTCAATATTTATTTATGAATTTACAAGTATATACATATTTTTAAATATAAATTTAAATACGAACTTTATATTTAAATGAAGTTTGATTTTTATTTTTGAGTTATTACAGAAGTTTTGAAGCTTGGAACATAGTGATATTTTTTTAAACTTTTTGGACGTGTTCAAAGGTATCCTACCCCCTTAATGGACGCTAGTGGATGGTCTTGATATTTGTGAAGAATCATTGTTAAAGTCCTGCACAGGAAGACGTACTTTCGGATGTTCATCAATGACGGAACTCCAGCATATTGCAATGAATGTGATGAGTTTGGACAATGGACGGACAATTCAATTTTTTTTATGTTGGCTAAAACAATTTAAGCCTTTTGTGTCCAGAGGAAGATGGATGACGTGGCGAGTCGAGCTTGTTATATGCAGCATACTTTTCAATTCTTGTCATGTTAAGAAGGGGGGCATAGTGGCTTGCATTTTCCATTTTATTTTCATTACAGTAAACTTTTGATATAATTTAGTGTTCTTATTCGTTTAACATTTAAATCGTTTTGATACAAATTCTGTTATATAATTTCGAATAAATTTTTTATTTTACGTTTCATATATTTGAATATAATTAATTTGTCTGAAAAAATTTCAAAAATTTTTGTTTTTGTTATTTATTGGAGAATTCAAGCTGGCGGTGCCTTGCGACAACTGATAGGCTACAAAGTTTTTATACTTTTTGCTCCTCCCTCATTTTGAAGAACTAGGAGATGATGATTTTTTGAACTGTGGTTTAACCCTCTGAGCGTCTGAGGGCTTTCCTGCATTTTCACATAAACGCTCACAAAACTAATATTAATTGAGATTTTCATTCACGGTTTGTTTCTAAAATGCACTTCATATCTCTTAATCATACATATATCTTAAAATACAATTCCGCTAAAAATATTTTTGTCTACAGCCAATTTAAGTTGTTTCTGGGAAACGGAAAAAATTGTTTATGTTTTTTTTATATTCAATGCTTTTTAAATTTTGATTTTTTATTATTACACCTACATTTAATAAAATTTCATAACCTTTCATCATGGATTAAAAAATATATATATATATATTTATTTATATATATATAATATATTTAACCATTGCATAACGGCACCCATTGGCCGAAAGTTTAGCTATCGCGAGTTTCCGAAAATAAAACATTCCGGCAGTCGAAAACCCCCTTCCGCACGTAGCTGTATTTAGAAACGGCGCAAAATGCGAAATGACTGAAAAACTAAGTAAAAGATCCTGAAATGTGTGGATCGGCAAAGGTTTTTGCTGGTAGCCCGGGAAAAGGTGTTGGCAGAATGTTCCAAACTAGGTGAAGGTATCTTTACGTACGAAAATTTTATATCTGCCCAATAATGCCCCCCCCCCCTCCTTCCGTAGTTACGAGCATAAAAAAGAAAAAAAAACATATGTGACATTCACTGTAAATTGTTTTAAAACATATTTTTATAAGTAAACTTTAACCTATTCAAAAAGTTTACAGAAGTAAACATACTATACATAATCACAATTGCAATAATATTAAAAGTCATAACATATACTCACATTTCCTTCCAACAGGTAACTTTTCATCTCAAAAAAATACTATCTAGCAAGGCTGAAATCTATTTTCAGTTTAAAGATAGTCATGCATATAGACATTTTTCAGATACACTAATAAGAGAAAATGGTTTAAAATATTCAGATACATATACTTTAAAGAATATTTAAGTGAAACGCAATTCTGAACATTAAGGTATAAGCACATTTTCCTGAAACATTTAAATAAATATGTGCGTGTTCATTACATTTCAGATACTTATTTTAATGTACCAAGTAGCCATTTAAACCTAGAATCATTCTTTAGAAGCATTATAAATGATTCAAATCGTAAAACACTGGTTAACCAAAATTTTTAAAGAAAGAAGGGAAAGGGGGAAGTGGTGATAAGTGCACTTATAAGTAGAAGGAAAGAAAAAATTAACCAATGAATTTTTCGTTAAAAGACTGTGATCACAAAGAAAATACCCTTATACAAATTATATATTTTATAAATTATAACAAGTACATTGACTACATTCATTTATATAATAAGCAAATTTATACACCATATCTTTGCTACATTAAAGATGCACTGAAAAAACATAGTCCATTTTTGAAAAAAAGAATGCCAGATATACCATTTACATACATGCCTTTCAACCTCCAACGAAATTTCATAAAATGCGATTTAAATTGATCCAGTTTAAACACGTTTCTAATCAGAAAATTTATCTGATGTATAATTATACATTTAATAACATATTTGATTTCATTTATAAAAAGAAACATCGTCCAAATTAACTCACATTTTACGGAAGAATAGTGCGAGATTCGCAGGTATGTATGTATTCTAGACTTTTAGTTAATCAATACTAGGATTCATAGTATCCTTCGCGTATTTATAATCTGAAAAACATTTCTTAACGAAGACTTTTAACTCCTCTTTAAGAAGAGTTATAGTGAGGATATCGGTAAAACTTTTCTTTGCCGTAACATGTTTGAGGGTGAATATATTCTCATAAATTAAATTTCTTGGGAAATGGTATCGAACACTAACATGCTTCGTCCTGTTATTTTCGATGGGTGAATATGAAAAATCTATTGTCGCTTGGTTATCACACAGAAGCTGACCTGAAAAATTTGTTTTATACGGAAATATGTTCAAACTTACAGGGTGTTTCAAAAATGACCGGTATATTTGAAAAATCAATAAAAACTAAACGGGTAGCGATAGAAATACACCGTTTGTTGCAATATGCTTGGGACAACAGTAAATTTTCAGGCAGATACACTTTCGAAATTAGTTACAATTTTCAACAACAGATGGTGCTGCAGTCTGGAAAATCTAAACCACGATATTTTCCACATATCTATCATGCGCAGCAATAATATGGCGTAGTCTTTGAACGAAATTACCAGAAACCTTTATAAACGTGTCAGGCGGTATGGCTTCACATGCAGAAGAGATGTAAGGCTTCAGTTGTTCAATTGTTTCTGGATTGTGGCGGTACACCTGGTCTTTCAAGTGTCTCCACAGAAAGAAGTCACAGGTTTACAAATGTTTCTGGTAATTACGTTCAGAGACTACGCCATATTATTGCTGCGCATGGTGGATATGTGAAAAATATCGTGGTTTAGATTTTTCCAGACTGCAGCGCCACCTGTTGTTGAAAATTGTAACTAATTTCGAAAGTTTGTCTGCCTGAAAATTTACTGTTGTCCCAAGCATATTGCAACAAACGGTGTATTTCTATCGCTGCCCGTTTAGTTTTTATTGATTTTTCAAATATACCGGTAATTTTTGAAACACCCTGTATATATTCCTGTATAATATGGATAAGTAAACACTGAAAATGTTTAGTGGCTATTGTTAGTATTGTAAATTGAGATTCCATTGTGAAAAGAGTGACTGATTTCTGTTTAAAAATGCGCCAGATAATCGGAGACTCTTCTAACAGTAGAACAATCCCTCCATTGAAACACTGTCATCATGATTTTATGCAAACACTGCATCACTGTAACATGAAATGTTTAAATTTTTTATATTTGAGAGGATGAGCTTATAGTGTTGCGTAGATTTAACATAATATCTTTAATAAGAAATTCCAGTGAATCATAGCAGGTGTTTCCTGAAAATGAAAAAATATTTTAAGCGCAAAGTTTATATCGGTACGTATGCGACTTGCGATTCATGTCAGACATCCAATTAAACTACAGAACGGAAGTTTATTCATTTCTTGAATCTTGGTTTTTGTAGTTGGGGAATCCGTTTTAGATAATATGATTCATTTTTCTATCAGGGAGCAGTAATCTAATTGGAATCTTAAAATTGTTAAACTTTTCATACACCTCTGAAATAGAGCCTGATCGGTGTAGACATAAAGTTTTATTTTCCCTCTCAAAAGTTACTCCTAAAAGTCTTTTAATTTTTCAAAGGATTTTAAGATACAATTTACACTTTAACTTCTTAATTGTTTTTTCGAACAGAAAGGAACTGCTGAACTTAAATTTAAAATGAAAAGACAAATTATTGCTATTTTAAGAAAAAAAATTGATTGTAATCTGAATTAAAGCTCTTATGATTTACTAATCAATTTACATACGTAATCTTAAAAAATAAATAAAAGAAAGATAACTAAATGTTCGGTTAACAACCCCTTGAAGGGCGGTGATATATTGTATATACCACTCAATTTAAATTCCAAACTGCCAAATTGTAGCCGAAATTTTTGATAAAATTTTGCTGTTATAAGATACGTAAAGAAACGAATTTAGTTAACATAAAATAAATTTATTCTTAAATTCTACTCATATTCAATTACTTCAACATATTAGCAACATAATTATGTCACCCCTTAAACGGTTAACCCTTGCATGGGAAAATTACTTCTATTCGTAAAATGCTGAAATGATTGAATAACAGCAGAATTTACAAATTAATTTATTTGTTAATATGTAAGAGCTGTTCATCAGGGATTTAATAAAACGAAAAGTTTCTTTCAAAATTTCCTGTGCCAATGTGGCATTTAGGGAGTAAACTTAAGGAATCATGTAACCTTTAAAGTGTCAAAAATTCGAATTTTATTTTATTAGATTATAATTAAATATGATTCTTTAGGAACATTTTAAAGTAAACCCCATGCAAAAATTCCCTTTAGAAGAGGATTTATGTCTAAAACAGTCTCAGCTTTTTTTATATCATCAAGGGATAGTTTGATCTTTGAAGTCAATTTTCTCAAAATGGCGAATTTGGTCATTGCGCGCACGATTTCTGAAAAATTGTTGGTTAGAATTTCATGAAATTTTGGTTGAATGTCTTAACCATACAGATGCACAAAATGACCTATTATTATGTTTCTCAAGTAACAAGTTCAGAATTCATGACTACTTTTGCATTAAAAGAAACTCGATATTTCGAATTTCTCTAAAAAAAATTGTTTTTTTTCAGGATCTACGCTTTTTATTTTCTTTTATCGTAGGTAATTTTGAGAACACATTATATATGTACTCATTAAAAAAAATTGGCTGGTTTTAGCGATTCATATGCGAAAAATCATGCGCTCAATTTATCCAAGAATAATTCTTTCGTAGCAAATTTATTATATTTAAAAATAAATTTAAAAGCTTTATATGAGTGCATACATTTTTAGAGAATTTTAATTTATAAAATAAACCGTTATTAATATGTATTTTAAATTTTATAATTCAAAGTCAATTAGCCACGGAGTTACTGTAATTCTTATAAAGGCCCCCTTTTCATGCATTTTGTGAGTTCAAAGGTTACTGACCCCTTAAGTGGTCGAAAATGAACCACAGCCCTCCAAGGGGTTAAATATACCAGATATCTGTGTGAGAGAGTGCAACATGTTAACCACGCATTTCTCAAATCCTATGCCAAGCTCATCAGTCATTTTAGACTTTTACTAGAAGTGTCGGCAAATCCTAGCATTTACCAAAATAGTTTGATAAAATTACGAAATGGAAGTGTTTAGAAGCATATTTCGTGGTTTTATCAACTTTACTGTTGTAAAAGCTACTATGGTGATTGTATTAGCCGTTAAACCTAGGATTTTATCAGACTTCGTACTTTTACAGCAACATATGCATCTACTGGAGAATAACAGCATTACCTCGGCTAACCAAAACCCATATATTAGTCCATTTTAATGACAGTTTAATTTTATATTTCATTTAGGTTGCTTTGAATGTGTTTCCTTACTTTTAATATGTATTTTTCGGATAACAAAGGGTCCCTACTAGTCTACACTTTGGCTGTCCGTATTCCCGAAAAGTAATTTTTCTGCAATTAAATCAGGCGAAGAGTACTATTTGAAAATGCTGGTTGCCAAAATATAGACTAGATGAGACATTTGATAATATTCAACATTTTTATTACAATATCAGGAATGTCAACAGTTAGGGAGAATCCGTAACTTTTTTCATCTAGTGCCATGGAAATGTCACATTACTGAAAAAATTACTGTTAATTTCGACAGTGACTTATCAAAATAAGGATTATTCTTAATAAAAGGACTTTCTCATGCTGGCAACACTGAAATATCTATGAATTATTATAATATGTATGAAAAAAGTAATAATCTTATGGAAGTATTTGACATACCATGTAATTGCAAAATATTTTATTTGTTAGCAGTTTGAATGACGAAATTGTAAAATTTTCACAGTGCAGATAAATTAAAAACTTACAGAACAGACGGACTCTTTGCATATCAATTTTTCTATATAAATAATTAGTGATTGATGTCCAAATCTGCAGAACTCTAATAGCAATATGAGATATAACATACTGTCTCGTGATATTCACCTTTCCAGTATTATGCATGGAGTATCACTACAGATACGTATGCATTTCAAGATAATTTAGAATGAAAGTAAGGATTTTTGTCCCGTTTTCCTTTTAAAAATGGAGAAATATGTAGGCTTAAAATTTTCCTAAAGCATTAGCTACCAATATTTGTCCAAACATGGTATAACTGAAGGATGGGAAATTAATTATAATATTGAAACAGCTGTTTTATTAATAAATGAATTATTTTGCGTCGTTCACAAAACTGAATAATATAAAAAAAAATACGCAGATTTAAATGTATTCAAATAAGGCTGTCAAATGAGTTAAAATGGTAATATTTAAGCAAATATTTAATTATTATGTTTTATAAAATTTTGTCCTTACAGATCACTATTAATTTACTGAACATTTATGTTCTATAACATTTAGTCCATAAACATTTATATTTAAAAAAATAAGTGTATCCAGCTTTCACTATTACCTAAATTTAAATAACTATATATATCATCAGCTTTATAGATTAACCGTTCCACTTTATACGAAAGTGATAATTTTTAAATGTTGACCGAAATCCTTTTTTATTTAGAAATACTTTTAGTCATATTTTAACACTTATTTCGTAAAATTGAATACAAACCCCTATTGCTTTTCTAAAGATGCTTATACCGTTGTTTCCGTTCGTTGAGGATATTTATATATATATTTTAACTTTTCACCTGAATATTATGAAATGATGTATCGAAATAAAAATTAAAAAAAATTAATAAATTCTCTTTTTCAAAAGTCGAAAAATATACTCATGCTATGTTTGATTTATATATTTTTAACTTTCACTTCGAGATCTACACACTATTTAGTATTGAATGTTTAAGCTTTTAAATCCTTAGTAAAAATTCTTTTTTTTTATACTGTTTGTCAAAGAACCAAGTAAAATATTTGAAATATTAGTTTCGTGTTACAAAAACTTTCGTATGATTTAAAATGTTTTGCATAAAAATATGTTTTAAATTTACGAGAAAAAAGTTTTGCGATAAAATTCATAGCAAAAGTAAATATTATAAATAACAGTTCGAAATATTTTAAAGAGTACATAGAGTTGTAGAAATTGTAACATCGATTAAATATATGTATATTAAACTTTCAAACATACACGAGAAATGGTAGGCTTATTTTTAAATTTAGGTTTAAGAACGTTAATGAGGAAATTCATAGTTTTAAAGAATTTGTATACAACATTAAATAATTCGTCGATTCCCGGCAGTCGCAATATAATGTGGGGTCACTGTATTATTTAATTCGTGTTCTCAATTTCGAATGTATATTGAATCCTTTGAAAAACATCTGAAAGTATCGAAGTAGTGACTATACTTTTGAAATTCATTTGCAGTTGCTACTTTGTGAAACAAGTAGTTGTAGTTATCATTAACAAGATTTTCAATAAAAAAATTGCAGTTGTAGTTCACAAAAAAAGGAAAAAGTAAAATAAGTAAGTGAAATGATTACTGATCCAGGTAGAGTAAAAGTGTGCTTAGTATCTCACTAATATATATTTTGGAAGTACGCATCCTAAGCTTCAGATTTTGATATCATAAAATGGTACGTCTTGAGAACTTCAGTTATTTTTAGATTTAGCAATTTTCAAAATCATTTATATTCAATCCATTTAATATATATGTTACCGTGAAAGACCGAAATTGGAGAATGTCGACTTTCACCGGTGAATGTCAACAAACACCAAATACGTCGGTGAAAGATCGAATATTTCATTACATTCTTGTGCATTCGGACCCTCACCGGTGTATGTCAACAATCACAGATATGGTCTGGTAGAGGTCGAAAAGAGAGGAGCTTGAATCTCTTTCTCCCTTGCGGTAGCTAGCATGAAGGTGTGACGTCACGATCCGTACATTCAGGCCCGGAGAGAAGTGTTTCTGACCTGCGCGTGCAGCACGATCATCGAGAAGGCCCTGAGCCGACAAAGAGGCGACTGGCTGTTTCCTGCCAAATCCTTTGTTCTGGTGGAGTCAGTCAGATTTGTCAGTCTTATGCAAGGTTTGATGGTGAGAGCAACGTTTTCTTAATTTTTTTCTGATACCCTAATTTAAACAGGTTGGATACTGCAGTGAATCATGATCTTTTTCTTGAAAAGTTAAATGCATTAATTGCGGGTAAACGAGAAGACAATTGTTTTTATTTTTCTCAAGAAAAGTACTCTAAAATACTTTCTGAAGTGGTTTCTGCTAAAACTAAGTGCAACACACCTTTGGATTACAGACGATTAAAACGTTTTGACGTTTTAAAAATTAATGATGAAGATAAGTTAATTGTACCATTAAAACCAGGAGAAACGAATATACAGTATTATGTTACCAATGAGGAATTGTTCAGTATACTATATGAAACTCACACCAGAATAGGCCACGGACGAAGAACACGTATTCTTAAAGAGTTGCAAAATAAATACTGAAATATTACATATGAAGTTGTAATGTTGTATTTAAATTTATGCAAACAGTATCAAATGAAACACAACAGTGCATCTAAGAAAGGTATTCTTGTGAAATCAATGATCAGTCCTGAGTTAAATTCAAGATGTCAAGTTGATCTGATAGATCTGCAGTCAAACAGAGATGGCGAATATAAGTTCATAATGGTGTATCAAGATCACTTAACTAAGTTTGTACAGCTACGACCTTTGAAATCTAAGAGGGCGGAAGAAGTAGCGTATCACATTCTTCCAATATTTTAACATTTGGTGCTCCAGCAATATTGCAATCAGATAATGGTAGAGAATTCAGTAATCAAGTCATTCTCAGCCTAAGAGGGACTGCTCAGACGAGGAGTCCAAGTCTGTAGAGCATAGGTGTCCCTCCCGGTACCTTTATTATGGTTAAAAAAATACAATTTCAGCTAGAGCTGAGCCCGCCGGAAAACGCGACAGGGGGCGGGTGAATCGCAATGGGCCATTATTGCCCCAAATTCACAGAACAAATCCCTCGCTGCCGGAGAACAGATCTCCCTCGCGACACGGGGCAGCGAGGTGCCGTGGTTCTTGAAATGGTTTGAGAATGATGTGCCGCGCAGCACCTGGTTATCAGACAGCAGATAAGCTATCGGGTTGTGCGCCAGAAACATGCTCTCTCACGACAAGGGGCGCTGTGGCATCGCCAGAGTAACACTATAACTCCACTCGCGACAAGGGGCGATGCCATACGAGGGAATGGGAGTTGCTCTGGGTACAGACTAGCTTGTGAGGTTGGAGATGTGTGCTAAGTATTGGTGGATGTGTTTGATTTTGTTCAGAAGTGTGGGTCTAGAAATAATATTTTGAAGCCATCCCTTAGGGGGAGTGGCTGGACGTTTAATGTGCCAGCGTGCAGTAAATGTGCATTCGTGGTAGGCGTGGGTAGGAGATCCCACCTCGCCACACTCACACCTATTAGATCCTGCACAACCAAATTTGTGGAGGTATGATTTAAAGGGCCCGTGGCCCGTTAGGAAGCTTGCGGTGTATGGTGTGAGGTGATATATGTTAAGTGAGACTTTGGGGATTAGGTCAAACGTGTGCCTGCCCTTATCAGTGAGTTCCCAGTACTCCTGCCATTTCGAGATGATCCTGGATTTCAGGACACTCTTGATGAACGACTGGGACACTGGGAGGTGGTGATCAATGGATGTATACTTGGTGGCTTGTTTTGCGATTTCGTCCGCGTACTCGTTGCCAAAAGTGCCTTTGTGCGCTGAGACGTGGCCGAGATGTGTTCTGTACAAGAGACTTTTGAGTTTTAATTAAATTTTTAGTACGAGTGGGTTAGATGTTCTAGGTGCGTGAACGGCCTGCAGTCCAGACAGGCTATCACTGAAAATAGAGACCTTTGCTCCAGAGTGACCCTCTAGCCACTCTAGGGCGGAGAAGATTGCAAATAGCTCTGCCTGGAAAACGGAGTTGTTATCTCCGTAATCAAGTCATATCCGAAATATGCGCTGTGTGGAAAGATGTTAAGAGAGTTAATGGAAAGCCTCGTCACAGTCAGACACAAGGCTCAGTTGAAAGGGCCAATCAGGATATACAGAATATGCTAACTGCATGGATGAACGATAACGATACAAATAAATGGTCAGAAGGTTTACCCTTTGTTCGGCGGTGGTCATACCGAAAACCATATTCCAAAGAGGATTTGCAATCTACCACGTCTTCACATCAAGTTCTGACCGAAAAACACGAGTTAATTTCTATAAAAAGAGCGGCCGCGAAAGAGAATCTTCTACTGCAAGCAACAAAAATGTTACGAACCTCACAAAAACAGTTTCCTCCTGCTCAAATTGGTGATACTGTACAAATACAAGTCCCTGATGTCGACCGTGATCGTACAAATAACCGAAATGTGTTAGCGGTTGTTGTTGGAATAGAAGACTCCGACTTCTATAAACTTGTAAATGAAAATGGCACCCTCAAGCAGCTTTACACACCTAATCAGTTCGTAATTTGTAAAGAAAAGTTACTTTCCATAGATGAGATTTATTTTAAAGAAATTTCGCTGAGAGAAGCAGCTGCAGCTAATTCGAGAAGCGGTGGGCAAGGCTATACACGCTGTCATTGCAAAAGGAAGTGTTCCACAAATAAATGCAGTTGTAAAAGCAAGGGCCTCTTGTGCAATTCAAAGTGTCATAATAGTTTAAGTTGTTGCAATAAATAAGATTTGAATCACATAATTTAGTAAGTTTTTTATTATTATTATTTTATTTTCTCATTTAGAACGTACTGTATAATTAAGTAAGTTTTTAACTTCTATTATTTTCCTTTTAGGTAGCTTTCAATACAAAAAAGTATAAAGCTACCTATTGCAGCCGTTCGAAGGAAAGCAGTTCCGGAAAATTTCGATATATTTTCACCGATCATGACCCCCAGACCCCAAAACCACCCTCCGTTCAAATGTTGATTTATATATATATATATATATATATATCCATATATATATATATATATGACCTATGTGATACGATAACGCTCGTATTTATAAATCGATTTTGATGAAACTAATTGTGTGTATTAAGGTCACCAATGTCTCGACCGAGTGCGTTGGCCAGCTTGGTCCGCCATTTTGTTTCAAGATGGCGGCCATTTAAAAATTTAAAACTAAAATAAATATACCAAAAAGTTAAATATTCAAATTTATTTTTTAATTACGTGTTAGGCCTTGATACAAGGATTCCAGAGCATTTTTTGGTTTACCTCTATCTTTAAAAATGGCTGAGATAGAGCAGTTTGAAATTCTAGGGTGGCTGACATTTTGAAACAAAAGAGCACATTAACGCGATTACTCGCAAATTATTTTCTTTTATTGTTGTAATAATTTTCCCAATCATACGCATAAAACTATATATTCATATCCGTTAGTGCCAAAATTGGCGACGTTGGCGACAAAATTGGGAAAATTTGTGACATTTGGCGAAATATCGCCAAATTTGGCGACCAAATTAAGTCTTTATAAATGAAGCCAATTTGGCTATTGCTCAATAATTTGGCGAAATTCTTATTAAAATTCAGTATTAACGAATCTTTTGTAAACGTTTCTTTGCATTTTAACTTGCTGTTTTCGTGTAACATTAGCTAAAATTTTAAAACGAATATATAGGAAAGCTACCTTTTCCTCCCGGTACAGGCCGGAAGGACTTTTGATTTTGAATGTACTGTATAATTAAGGAAGTTTTTAACTTCTATTATTTTCCTTTCTCATTTTGAATGTACTGTGTGTTTTAAGTTCTTTGTCACTCCTCTCAGAAAGAGAGGCGAAAAATTTATCGCGACTGAATTACTGAGAGAAAAATATAAATCTCGGACATGTTCAACATTCACCATTAGTGCATGGTGAATGTCGACATTTACCGGTGTAAGTCAGAAATAAGGACATACACCAAGCGACCATGTGTTTGTTGACATTCAATGGTGAAAGTCGACATTCTCCAGATTTCGGTGTTTCACCGTAACATATACTTTTTATCAAACTGTGTTGCTTTATTTACCTTTTTATTATTTACTGTTATTTGCATCTGGAATTGTTAACTAGAATTTCCTTTTTAAAGCAATTTTGAAAACTGCGGAAGACTATAGCCATTCTTGCTTCGCTTTTTTACGCGATCCCCCTCTTCCGTCCTATAGTACAAAACGTTTCCTCTTATTGAGATGCATGATATTCAATCCAAATATAACATTTTAAAAATTAAACATATATAAAGCATATAAATTAAAAAAACATATAAATTAAAAAATACAAATACTGTTTTTAAAAACAATACTTATATACATATTTTTTGTTTGCTCTTCTATCTAAGACGCATCTGTTCCTCCCTCCAAATTTCAAGATATTTAATTTGATGCATCTTGGAATCGAAGACAGTCTACAATAGCGTGAAGTCAGATGTTTATGGTACATAATAGAACTATTATTTATTGCTCCTTCCTCCCCTTGGACAAGCAACATGAATACGATTTTTTTCTTAGCTGCCTGACATAGAAATTAGCCTGAATATTTCATCTGTCTGTCTAAGATTTAATTTAAGATTAATATTTATAAAGTGTTTATCACAAATTTTGTGTAAACCCTTCTTTAAGAAAACAGAACTGATCTTCCTAACTTTAAACGCTTGATGTATGCATAAATAAACTTTTAAAGCAGCAATTCGTTATCATACATCGGGAAACAAAGAACTAAAAAAACTATACTTATTAAAAACCTCCATTGTCTATAATAGAATAATGTATTTTGGATGTATGTAATTTTCTTTCCTAATGATTTAGTTAAGTGGTTTTCTCAAGTGCGCCATTTTTATTTCAATGGCTGTGAATCAACATGACGTTTTCTATCAAAAAATGAAGTCACAATCGAAGGCAAAAATGTATTTCTGGCATTTTACTTCTTCGTATCTATTTAAGATTTACGGAATGAAAGTTCTGAGATTTTGGATCGGAATACGCAATGAATACTACTTTAGGAAAATCTGGATAAAAAGAATTAAATTAGTATTTATGATATTTCTGAAGTTTAATATATGTATTTTTATTTTTCTTGTGTGTTATATAAAAGGTTTAAATATAAATCACTATGTTCGTGGTTAAAAAAAAATATGTTACCTAACCTGCTTAAAGGGGACATAAATTTATTGTTTTAGAAACGCTCTTTTTTAACGCATATGAGGTTGTTTTAGAATGTTTTGTTTTTATTCTTTTTAATTAAACTTGACACCGACATGAATATCTTGTTTATTATTTATTTTATGTATTGCGGTATATATATTTTACCGTTATTCACCTTCAGAATCTATACTCGCTTTTTATTTAAAATAATACTACTTAACGTTACTTAAATAAAGTAATTTCTAATTATGAATGAAATTTCATGTGAAAAAATACATTCAAAGACAAAGTTGAAATAATTTGCAAAATTAACATTTTTATTGCATTTTATTTCTATATTACGCCTATTTTACTTTTTATTAAATAAAAAGGATAACATTTGTTAGATGTTTATATGTCTACACGACATATCGGATGTCCTTTAACATAGAAACTGGCATTTTTCTTTGCACAAAGCTTTTGGAGCATTTATTTTGCTTTTATATTTGCGCAGTTACTTCAAATTCAATCTTTCAAATTTTACCTTTTTCGTTTATATTCAATTTGTTTGCAAATATATTCCCTTTTCTATTAGAATTGCTTTCTCCCCACCATTGAATCGCGTCATAGTTCTACAACAATATATCGCGTTTTTTTTTTATAATAATAAAGAGTCAATATTAAATCGTATGCCATTTGAAGTGTAAATGAAATCTACAGAAAACTGTACACATATCACAAAGTTTCAAAATAAAAATTCTATTCTCAAAATATTTCTGATACTGTTCTGGTGTAGTGAGTTTATAAACAAATTCGTTATCAGAGAATAAATATTTGTAAAACAAAAACAACATAAAATAGAAAAGAAACATAAATTTGAATTAAAAGCTTTTAATTATTATATAATTAAAAGGCCGTACTACGTCTTGGATCAAAATTTTCATATATATATATATATATGAAACAAATTAAAAAAATTTCGCCGTTGGCCTCATTAAAACTATAATTCTGTGTAAATTCCATTATTCTAAATTATTTTCTCGTTCCAGTATTTCGATTGTCAAAATTCCACCGTGCTAAAGTACTTTATTCTAAATTCATTCTCTTAAAAAAATGGCTCATCGCGATGTTCTATTAAAATTACGCACTTTTGTTTCATTAAATAAATGCATCCTAGAATTTAATTCTTTTAAAAAACATCAATCTCCCAGCTAAAACTATTTTAACTCTCTTGAAATAACAATTTATATATTTTTATTTTCTTATTTTTTATTTCCCTATGTTTTCTGAAAAACAATATATTTCTCAAAATTATGAAAGCTACTCCAGTCTCAATGTAAAAATTGTATTGGCATCTTGCCCAGGCTCGATAAAACCTACGTATTTTTTTTTCTTTCTTCTCTTCTTATTTATTCAAAGGAATTAGATTTTGCGGGAATGTTCTGGAAATATTGTAATCCCGCGCTTTCTCAGATTACGGTCATTTAGCCTCGAAATTAGAGCGCTTGAGAAATTAGTCTGCTAGCGTTGATTGGTCGAAAGACTTTTTAATGAAAATGTATTCTGGGGCGTTCAGGAATAGATATACGGCGAGTTTCACGCGAAAAGGTCAGATTGCTGCTTGATCCGGTTGTACATGTAACTCCAGCGCGTATTTCACGATCATGGAACACTCTCCTTGGCTGCCTATAAAAAAACTGCCTTTTTAAGAGCAAAAATGTCTTCTTATTATTTAAATTAAGTCACCAAGTTTTCGTCACGGTATTAAATCATCATGAATGGATTTAGCTCCGGAAGGAGTAAAGCATTGCCATTTTCTGTTACTTTCGAATAAAAGTAAACTGGAACGAAATGTCTCTAATTTGAGTTCTGCACGCACACTATGAAGTGAATCCGACGCCCAACTGCAAAATTCCTCGGAGGAAGCCATTGCCTGGATTATGATTCTAAAAAAATTATGGTGTACAAGTGAAATCATGACATATATATATATATATTAATTTTGCATTCTTTGCATTCTTTAAGTGTGTAGATTGTTGCTCTAAAGCGGGTTTGTTATATTCCAATTCCTATTTTTTTTTTGCTCGTTGAGTACAACGCCGCTTGTTTAGCGTGATAACACTATTGTAAAAATGTACATTTGTTTTTTATAAAACCTATTTTTTGAAACTAAGAGACCATTTTCCATGAAAACTATTCTTCCGATTTCCATTTTTTGTTTAAAAGAAAGGTAATTGTTTTTTTCAGGAGCTTATAACACCGAAAAGAATAATTTTCATTGATTCATTATTTTTTCCAGCCTTCAAAAGGTTAAAACAAGTTGGAAATTGTGCGTCAAACGTGAAAAATGAGATGCATTCGTACTATAACTAGTTTTATAAATATTCAGATCTTGGTGCAATAGCTGTTGCACTCTTATGCAAAATATGAATTTTTTAAGCTACGTGAATGGAAAAAAAAAACATTTTAATTGCAGACAAAAATCGTCTGCAAATATCTCGAACACTAAGGAGGTTATTTGGGAAACAATTCTTACAAAATGTATTTAATTTCTAGTTTTAGACGATTTAGGATTATTTGCTATGAAACATCTGATTTAACATGTATAAGTATATAAATCATTCAACAAATTCAAAATATGTTTAAAGAAAAAAAAATTCCAACGAATAAATGTAAGCTTAACTTCTTTGATATAAATATTTGACATTTTGCATTTATACTTCCATGTAAATGGAAGTTATATGTAATTCGGCAAGTGACATTTTACCTTTAATTGCAATTTGAAAAGGATCTATAAAAATATAAATAAATGATACTAATTTTGTTTTTCACACGTTACCTATTATTTATTGTCTGAGGCAAATATTTTAATTTATTTAGGGAATGTCAAATGAAACTTTTCACGATAGAAACGACGATGCGTGTTTACATTTTGAATGAAACAATTTGAATGTTATATCAAATAATTTAAGCCTTACTGTAAATTTTCAGTAACGGAAATTAATATTTAGGCATCTTAATTGCGTAATATCAGTTTTATCTGTATTTTCCAGCCAATAAACTATCTGCATAGGATCAAATATATACATACATCAAATTCGGTTTTTAAATTCAGTAATACGGAAATAATATCACTCCATCATAAATTTGACGTAATTGCCATTGTTACATCGAATCATTAACTTCATGGGATAGCATTCAATTAAGTAAGTATGATAGAATTTAATAGAATGAAGAAATCTTTTATAAATATCTTTTTAAGATTTGATTCGATTTTCATAAAATTTTACCATTCGGTTGGGTAGTTTTTGCGCTGTTATATGCGGACAGACGGACGGACGGACGGGCAGAAAGACGGACTGATTAGACGACGACTATAGGTGCTACGTATTTATATAATTACGAACGCACCTTAAAAAAAAGGGCAAAAACATGATATTTTTTGTTGAAATGATTGCCATTTTGTCAAAAATCAACCTTTTAAACTAATTGTTGATATAATCTGCAGAGAATTTAATGTATTTTCATAGTTTGGCGACCACATTTGTTTTAGATGCTTGTGACCAGAGAAATACGGTCGTTTGATCGAATGTTCACGGCGCGCAATTGCAGGTACTCCTCGTCGCACCAAAGATGCGCACAAAGATGTATTATTAATTTTTTCACACACAAAAATTTAAATATATAAATGACATGCCACTTATTATAATGTAAAAAATCTGATGGTGGTATCTCTTTTCTTTGTTAAAAACATCTGTTTCAAACCTGCATTTTTAGCTTTGAAAGCTTTTTGATTTTAGAAACGTGTTAAAAATTGAAGAGCATGGAGCAATTAAAAAAATTAAGTATTTATTTAAAAATAATAATATTTTTGTAAATAGATTTCTTTTTTCCAATATTTGAAAGTTCAGGCTGTAGAACATTTCTTGGAAGAATTTCGTCTTGCGATAATGTAAATAATGAAAAATATTTTTTTTAAGTCCGTCGTCCTTTTAAAGTTAATTTGTTTCAGATTGTTTTAAGAGTTTACGTTATATAAGTAACGGAGGTTTTGACATCACATACGTAATTCAAAAGATTATGATACAGAATGGGTATCTCTCCTTACCCTCAGAACAAGAAAAAGTTACTTCAAGTATCTCCTTGTTTATTATTCAAGAGCAGAAACTAATTTGTTTATAATTTGAATTTTCATATTATTTAACGGAAATGACTAGCATTGTTATTTCTAATGTATCCTTTAGCGTGATTGGTGCTTTAACTCTCTTGAAAATGCAGCATTTTATTTTAATTTTTAAAGCATAGTTTTTCAACAATAACCAATGGAATATGTGTTATAGGTCAAACTGAAACTTTTGTGACTTATTGATCGGAAAATAGGCTTGTCTTGATAGCGATAAAGTCCTATTTCCTTCAGTGCGGGCGTTTCTGTCATCATCAAAAATGTAAACATAACAATAGAAATCTTGCCTAAAATAAAGTATGATCTCGATTTCAAAGTATCAACTGACACGACGCGACGTCAGATGCTTTTAAACTAGTGCTCCCGAAGCGATACGTATTTCAGTTATACGTATTTAAGAAATACGTATACCTTAAACTATACGTTTAAACGTATCCAGATACATATAAGCGTATATCGGTTAAACGTATAATTCAAGTATACGTATATTTCAAGTATCGTCTTTACTTTTAATGCTAATGGATCTCATCAGTGTTACGTCACTGAACGAAGAACAAGTTGGAAATCGGTGGCGTTACTCATAGGTGGCGTTTCATACATAGAGTCTTGTTATTTTTTCCTATAAACGATTATCTATCTATCTATATATATATATAAAAGCCGCTCTTGGTATGTATGTTCCTTATACAAATCTACAGTTTTTGTCCGATTTGAACGAAACTTCATGTACATACGTTTTAGAACACGAGTAAAATCACTGCCAACTTTGAAAATTTCTCAGACGAATCATACCACCTTTTTCAAACATCTCCCATAGTTTATCATTACAGAAATCCTTATTTTTTCTCAATTTCTAATGCAATTTCTTTCCCGTTGCCATTCAAAGAAACTGCGTATGGACAATATTTTTATATATCAATTTCAGATTAACTCGCTATAATTTGAAATCCGAAACTGACGTCAATTTTGGCAGATGTGATTTTTTTTGCATATTACAAAGATTACTAAAAGTGCTTTAAACGACATAGTACATATATTTAAATGTGTTTGGAGAAAAATAAATAACTTAGCTCCGAATTTTACAAAGGCAAATTGTTTCCACTGGTTTGTTAATATTAAAGTAAATTTTCTAAGAAATAAAAACATATTTTTGCGCATTGAAACTTCATGATTCAATTTATTCTACATAATCAAAAATCGTCTGTCAAATATTGACATTTTGAAATCATTACAGAGTAACTTTTTTCAGCTTGAGCCTCAACCAAAGAGGCACATTTAAATTCCTCGGATGCAGATGGACAGTAGATGCCCTATTAATAAAAACTGGATTTAAAGAAAACAATACAGTATTTTTCATTATTTTTTCTTCAAAAATGGGTGTTAAAACAAATGGGATTAAAAGTAAAATGGTTTATAGGGAAAAATGCATTTTTTTGCAAATTTAAATGCATTTTTTTAAATATAAAACATTTATTTTAATTTTAAAAATTAATATATTTTTTATAAGTTTGACAACGTGGCGACATTTTCATTTCACCAGCTTCGAAATTATTATTCAATTCTTAAAAGAACACTATATTTTTGAAAAATAATATTTTGCATCAAAAATCAGATAATTTCAAAACGCAATTTTAGCAAATTCTGTTTAAATTACATTGTAAATATAATTTCGGAGTTAAATCTAGTATTTAATAATATTGTTTAAAATTTTTCTGTGAGTACAGTAGTATTGGATTTCTTTAATCGCTGCATGTTTTACAAATGTGCATGTGACGTCACGCGCTCAAGTAAAGTCGTTTTTCTCGATTAACTGTATGCGAAAAGTAACAATTCTTGCGGAGTTAGTAATTCATAATGTAATATTTCCTACACATAATATAATGTATTTTAACTATTTGAAAATTACGAAAAACTTGGCGAAACTTCAAGCAACTTAGCTCAACGTTTTGCTTACGTTAAGTTGACTAACATACACATTATCTATAAGTATAAATTCATATCTGTACATGATTCATGAAGTAAAAGAATTTGTTTTAACTAGACACGTATCGGTTCGGAGGAAAATCTAACCCGGTGAAAGTGTTGTCATATTTTAAATCATGTACCTGTTTTCATTCCCAAAATATTAGTATTTTATAGCAATTACACAAAGTAGCGTAATTTGCGCAGAATGTATTGGTCGCCAAAGTATAAGTTTAACATCCTTTTTCTGTACAATTTTCAAAAATATTAAATTACTTTGAAATTACTTTAAAATCCATAAAACATCAGTAAATTGAGATACGTTTTTCAAACGAATAACACTGAGAGTACATTTATTTTATTCGACTGCATAAAAATTTAATGTGCTATGTTTAGGAATATTTTTTTTTCCTTTATATAGATCAAATAAGTTAATCTTTCGTAATTGGATTGGACACAGATTTAAAAATATACATGCTTTAAAATTACTTTAAAATCCATAAAAAATCGGTAAATTGGGATAAACTTTCAAACTACATTTGAAAACGTATTTTTTTTCTAATTGATAGTTTAAAAAATTAATTTTTGCGATATTTAGTAGTTACAAATATGCAGTACAAGCAAAATTTAATGGGTAGGTCGTTGCTACCGTCAATATGATGTCGACATTACTCACGAATACGTTTTTGTTTTATCATATAGAAAGATGCCATATGAAAGCGAATGTCGCAAAATGTTACGGCATTTGATCATTTCTTTTTCATTTTCAAGAAAATCATATATTTTTATATTGTATGCGCAAAGAAAACGCGCATTCTCATTTAAAAAACTGAAAAATTTTACAATGGTTGAGTTAAAGTAACGCTTTTCTTCTAATTGTCTTTTTTATAAAGCACAATGTAAACACATTGATAAGTTACGTTACTACCGAGGTGCAATAAATCAAAATACAGCTTCAAAACATTAAAACTGTAAGATGTTAAAATTTCATGAGCTTTCGGCTAAACATTAGCCTTCCTCAGATGAACAACAAGCAGTCGAGGAGACGCTGCTCCGAAATGGCGCGTTTTGGACAGGCTAGGAATGGGCGAAACCAAACAGACATGAAATGAAGGGGGTGACTGAAGTCCGGATGATACCATTACCAGCTGGGGTGGGTCAAGAGAAACCGAAAACCCCAGTGATATCTAGTATATTGTACCATAAACGAGGGATCTGATAAGATAATACATCATTACATGCATTATCACCTCTTTTCAAAATCTCTAGGGACTCTCTGATTATGCAACTATTATACTGTGAACCTCGTGAAATTATTTTAGCTTTACTGAAAAATACATCAATATCTTTGGCCTGATTTAATCTGGATAAAGCAGTGGATAATTTACCTTTTTTCATATCAGCTGTATGCTCTTTAATCCTTTCTTTTAATTTGCGAGTTGTCATGCCTATATATGAATATATTTTAGAAAAGTTAATGACAGTTCTAAAATATATTCATATATAGGCATGACAACTCGCAAATTAAAAGAAAGGATTAAAGAGCATACAGCTGATATGAAAAAAGGTAAATTATCCACTGCTTTATCCAGATTAAATCAGGCCAAAGATATTGATGTATTTTTCAGTAAAGCTAAAATAATTTCACGAGGTTCACAGTATAATAGTTGCATAATCAGAGAGTCCCTAGAGATTTTGAAAAGAGGTGATAATGCATGTAATGATGTATTATCTTATCAGATCCCTCGTTTATGGTACAATATACTAGATATCACTGGGGTTTTCGGTTTCTCTTGACCCACCCCAGCTGGTAATGGTATCATCCGGACTTCAGTCACCCCCTTCATTTCATGTCTGTTTGGTTTCGCCCATTCCTAGCCTGTCCAAAACGCGCCATTTCGGAGCAGCGTCTCCTCGACTGCTTGTTGTTCATCTGAGGAAGGCTAATGTTTAGCCGAAAGCTCATGAAATTTTAACATCTTACAGTTTTAATGTTTTGAAGCTGTATTTTGATTTATTGCACCTCGGTAGTAACGTAACTTATCAATGTGTTTACATTGTGCTTTATAAATATTTTATTGGGTGAATTTGACGTTCGTATTATATAGATTTTTCTATATATTTTTATTTTATTGTCTTTTTTATCGATTATGGTTGAGTATGCACAAATCATATTGTCGTATTATTGTATTTTAATTCAAGTTAACCCGGGCATAGCCGGATGGTTCTGCTAGTTGTAAATATATAACGAAAGTAAAAAGACTTTTTGAGCAAATAAGGAGAATATACACGTTTCAGATTTATTGTTAATCCTTATTAAGTATATTCTTTCTTTCTTAATTAATTATATATATATATATATATATATATATATATATATATATATATATATATATATATATATTGTGTGCGTATACTCAAATTGCGCCCGGGGGGAGGGGTCAAATGTTGTTCTTTCAACGGTGCTAATGTTTTCTACTCAGTGTTAATATATAATGCAATTTCATTTTTTTAACCATGACACTCGTGGTATTTTTTATACAAAGTGTACGTGCATTACAAGATATTACGCTTTAAGAATTGTTGTTAATCTTGACAAATTTCATTTTTATGTTAGTACCTGTAAATTTCGATTACTTATAGCGTGACATATAATCGACACTGCAGGTTTCAGAACGCAATCACACAAGCTTAAAATGACTTGCCTTCTCTTTTCTTTTTTTGCAGTGAAACGTATTTTTAAAATATTTTTAATATAGAAAAAAGTATTCTGAAATAAAATAAAAGGATGTTTAGCTAGTTATTTGTTACGGCCAATTATTGTCACTAGGGATATAGGCCGGTGGGGGGAGTGCCCTCTGTGGGGGTCTTTAAAATAAAAATAAAATTATTAAACTTACCAGGAGTTGGATTGATCATTGTCAGAATAAAATATGAAGTCAGTGTAAGTTTATGTTCTGCAATACTAATGTTTCGGGCGAAATGTCCACGCCATAAATCAAAATAAGCTATGTGCGTGTGTTACAGATATGCGAAAGGTAAATCATTTCATAATTAATAGTTTAAATTTGAGTGTGAAAAAAAAACAAAATCTAAACTGAGGGAAAAATATTCAGATTTCCTTTTTTCAAGTACCGACTGCACAGGACACAGCGGGTGTTTTCAAAGTCTCTGATCCACAGACCAGCAGGAGAAAGGCATAATTTTTTAAGCAATAGGCGAAAACCGTTTAAACGTTGACACGTTTAACCGCTGGTGTAAGATCCGCATATACGATGTACCGTATATGCTGTTTCGTACAATACGTATAACCGCCTTGGTCGAATCATACGTATCCAAAATCTGCACCCCGTATAATACGTACTATACGTATACTCGTATAAATGTTTAATAGGGAGCATGATTTTAAACCTGCTAGCCCTAGTGTAAATATTACCTCTTTGCGTATTTTGAAACATACTGTCAGTGGTGATGCACGAAATGCTGCTGATACTGGCCCTAACATCAGTTTTATCAAAAGTTCACCTGATTCAGATGCATTTCATATTTTCAATTGGAATTATACTATGTTCATGTATTTATATTTTCTGCTGTTTATCAATATTTCAACGTGGCTAGCAGTCATCTGGATGATGGTCATGTCACTCAAGTTTAACAAACCTCACAATTTTATTCTGAGTACTGTATTTATAGAAATTTTCCATATGTTCAATATGTTTATTCTTGTCTCACAATTGAAACTAAAAAGGAGAAAGACAAAAAGGGAAAAAATAAAATGAATCCTAAGAAGAAAAATAATTTTATTCGAGCTCCTGTCATTCGATAACTAAGCATATATGTTTTCACTCTTATTAATGCTACACTCTGTGTGTTTTAAGAAGATATTTTTCAATATGATTGCGTTGTCAAGGTCTGTGCTTTTGTTACATCATTTTCTTCGCGTTTCATTTTTATCTCTCACATATAAAGTGTTATAAATGACTTTGTGTTTTATGATCGTCAACTTCAAGTGTGTGTTTTGAAAACTTGTGAGTATTCGGTACTAGTCAGCGACAATTGTCTAAGTGGGATTTTTTTAGCGTCCTCGTCTTCTTCAAATCCTTCAAAAATGTGTGTGCCGTTGTATTTTATTATTATTATTTGTGCTATATTTTCTGTATTCAAGATGGAGACATATTATAAGTGTGATTGTTTTGTCAAGAATTTGCTGTGTTTTCTGTCGTCAGGAATGTTTTTATACAAAATGAATTTACGTTTCTTGATTATCTGAAAGTTGATCAAGTGTTTTTCTTTTATATACAGTGATCGCTTGCAATTTTATTAAGTGTGCTTTGGAACTGTTAAGGTCGCCATTTTCAGTATTGTGCTTATGTCAATATTCCACTTTGTAATATACAGTGTTGTTTTTATTTTTTCCTCATATATATCTGTGTGATATCGACAGACAAGACTTTGTGATATTTTAAAAATATTTGTGGTATTTTTGATAAATAACTGAAGGTTATTTATATATTATTGTTCTCCTATTTGTGTTAAATCCGAACATGCCTTAACTGAACTGTTCCAGTTTTTCTTCTTCTTTTTCTCAGATTGAACATTATGTTGCTCTATTTACTTTATTTGCTTATATTTTATGCAATTTTTTACAACCGTCAATAACACGAATGGTTATTTTGTAATATGCTTTTCTTTCAAGTCGAAACTGCTTTAAGACGTTATAGATGGGTTTTTTTATACATGGTGCTCTGTTAAGACAACGGCACAACGAAGATGACATGCATACCGGCATTGACGACAGTATTTCAAGAGAAAATGTCCGTTGTATAGCGAGTACTTAGATACAAATCGGGAGAAAGTCAAAGCGTTAAAAAAAAGGGTATGCTTATATTCCATACAAGTACTTGTTCCGTGTAAATATGTATCAGTATTTATAATTTTGATATCTTTAAAAAATATTGCACTACTTCTCATATTTATTTCCAAAAATAGAAAATTTTGGTCTTCAATAGCAGAAAATTTCCATCTTGAAAACGTACAAATACTAAAACGGAATTTTTGTGAAAAAACGCATATGGCAACTTGGCTGCTCATACATTTTCCGTTTTTTCACGAAATGTTATTTTACAGCGTGGTCTACGCCTTTTCCATTCCCTTTAATTAATTACATTTAATGTCTTTTGTACTTCCTTTTCATGTGATGAATGTAACATAACAACTACAATGAATTTACATAATAATAATAATAATAATGAGGTTTTCTTCTAATCTCATTTAAAATATATCGATGCTGTAACGTTCTTTTCATCTCTGTCAATTGTTCCATTTCGTACTATTTTAGTTACCCCGATCTTAATAAAATGTGAGAGTAGTTTTTAAATGAAATCACTTATATTAAGTCTCTTTCTTTAGTGTAACGATCACACAAAGAAAAAAACTTCTACTTTCTGTCACAACGTTTAAATTACAAATTTATTTATTTCGTCTAGACTTTGTTTAGATAAAAAAAAAATTCTAATTACGTTTATCGTATAAATTAATACGTTAATTGCAATATTTTTAAAATGCTTTTAATTTATATTACTGCAGGAATTTGTACAATTACAGTGAATGTAATAACCTTCCTATAGAAATAAGAAAATGATAAATATTTATATTACTAATACACGTTATCATTGTACATAAGACCTAGAAGAAAAATGAGAAAAACATTATCAAAATTTTAAAATTGCTATATAAAAATTTAGGATCACTGGACATACGTCGGTACCATGTCGAACTATCGAATGTGAAAAAATGCATTTTTCATATTCTGTGCCATTCTCTTATACTATGCATGACACGTACGTTGCAAAATCGTCACATTTCTAGCTTACTTAGAACTTACTTGAAATTTAGAAAATGCAAATTTCAAACTATCGAATATGCACATTTTTTTCAAAAATTACCATGTCAAAGTGTCGAATACGGCAAATTCGATACTTCGCCGTAATTTTTTGTATTTTTTTTACTTTTTGAATCATTTGTACCATGTCAAACTATCGAATATGAAAATAGTCACTTTTCAGGAAGGCAAAGAACTAAAACTTTTAATTATGGATTCAAAATTAGCGCAATTGACGCATGTTTTGACGTTTACTATAGCATGTTTTCTACTGAAAATGGAATGTGTAGCATTAATAGTTCATCTACAGGGGCACTCAAAAGAATCCTTTTACATTACCCTCAATTGGGGGAAAAACGTTTGCGGTGTATTTTAATGATGTTACTCTATTTCAACAATAATGGAATTGACATGCATATCTAAAGTGCATTAAAACATTTTTCATTTAGAATATAGTGCGCAAATCACTTATCATTTATTTACAGGGCCACTCAAAAGAGTTCGGTTACATAATGGCGTACGGGAAAATGTTTGAAGCGTAATTTAATAATGTTACAACACTATTTCAAACAAAATGAAATTGATATACGTAATTGAGGTGCACTACAAGATGCTTACTGTAGAATATGACGTGCATGCTTGCCATCGTTAATTTACAGGGGCACGCAAAGGAACTCGGTTACAATGTTTTGTATTAGCGATAATTGCTGGAAACCGTTTTTAATTATGGTATGCTTTATTAAGTTTAACTCTTAGCATACTACGTAGTGTGTAAAAATTCCACAGATCGTACTATACAGGGCTACTCAAAAGAATTTGTAAGCATTAATTCGTATGCGTCATAAATTACATAAACGAGGTTTTTAATTCAGTTATGTAATTTCGAGTTGAATTATATTTAGTACTAAGATATGTTTGTAGAATATAAATAAATTAATAATATACAGGGCTACACAAAGAACTGTGTGCATTGCGGGCTAGGAATGGTAATTTCTAGAAGTGCGTTTTTAATAGTGTAATGAGTTTTTTGCTTGAATTAAATTTTACCATATTATGTGAAGTGTAAAAAAATCTGTAGATAATATACAGCATTTATAACGCATTACAGGGACACTCAAAAGAATTTTGCTACACTACGATGAATGGGGAAAAAGCGTTTGTGGTGTACATTAATGGTGTTACACTATTTAAAACATAATGATATTGATATGGATTTATCAAGTGCACTAAAACATGTTTTACGCAGAATATGGTGTGCAAGTCATTTTTCATTTATTTACAGGATCACTCAAAATAATTTGATTTTAAAATAATCTATGGTAAAAAAAAATGTTTGAACCGCATTTTAAAATAATGTTACACTATTTCAAACATAATGAAATTCATATACGTAATTGAGGTGTACTACAAGATGCTTACTGTACAGTATGACATGCGTGACAGTTACCGTTAATTTACAGGGACACACAGAGGAATTCAGTTACAGTGCTTATTATATTAGTAATAATTGCTGGAAGTGAGTTTTCAATTATTGTATGAGTTTTTAAGTTTAACTATTGTCATACTACGTGGCATGAATTGCTTAAAGGTGGTTTTTAATTCAGTTATGTAATTTCGAGTTGAATTATATTTAGTACTAAGATATTTTTGTAGAATATAAATAAATTCATAATATACAGGGCTACGCAAAGAACTGGATACATTACCGGCTATGGATGGTAATTTCTAGAAGTGTATTTTAATTGTGTAATGAGTTTTTTTGTTTGAATTAAATTTTACCATATTATGCAACATGTATTAAAATCTGTAGGTAATATACAGGGCTGTACAAAAGAATTCGAGTACGCTTCCGTTTATTGTCGAAAATTGCTAAAGGTAGAAAGTGCCAACTGCGTTATGTGTTTTGTAACTAAACTAAATTTTCGCATACTTATATTATAGATTATAGATTACAGGTTACATACCAATCTGTAGATCATTTACAGAACTTCACAGATCCATTCAACTACTTTTTCGGCTACGGACGGTAATTGCTAGATAGTAATTGTTTTTATGTAATACTTTTTACGAAATTATTTACTTAAATATCTTCTCTCACCTTATTAAATGATAAAGTTTCGTTATAGTATTCTGGAAGTGTTGGTAATTATTGCGTAATCTATGCTTGACGCAAGATTTTTCTTCCTTTTAGGTAGATTTCGTAAGAAATACTACCTATTACATTCTCTCCTAAGTTGGAATTTTTGAAAAAATTTTGTAGATCTACGCCGATCATGACTCCTAGAATCCAAAACCATCCCCAGTTCAAAACTTTTTATATCTATCTATCTATCTATGTCACTTTTTTATGGACACGATAACTGCAATAATTCTGCACAAATCTCTTCCAAACTGATATATAAAATCAAGGGGCATAAAATCTTGGCCAAGTTCGTTAATGGGCAAAATCGAACCAAGGGGGGGGGGGGGGCTTTTTGTGAAAACAGAAAAAATGCCATAATTTCTTAATTATGATACGTATCGAATCCGTTTAAAGTTATTATTACTTCTAGGTAAAGGGCCGAAAATTTATGCATGACAGATTTTTGATATCATTAAAAATGGCCCCAAGGGGTGAAAAAGGGGGTTTTGGAAGGAAAAAAATTCATAACTTTGTTAATTCACAAGAAATCAAATCCGCTTGAATTTATTATAAATCCTCTTAATATTATCTAAAACTTTTATACTTGCAAGTTTTTTAAAAGACCAATACTTATAGCAAAAACAACAACAACAACAAAAAAAACAAAACAATGGCACTCCGGGAGTGCCGACAGAAGTGAAAACTTGAACAATTACGTGTGTATTTTTTGAAACGTCAGGAAATGTTTTATTGTGCAGGAAATACTTTTAAATGAAGTGGTTTTTTTATTCATTATTATAAACTACTACTACAAAAATTATATTACAATTTTCATTTAATGCACTATTGTACATGAAAAATAATGCATATTATTTTACATACAAAAATTGCAATCTATTGCTTAAAACGTAAATTTACAAATACATAAAATATGAAATTTAATTAATTGGTATTCTTTGAAATGAATACCAATGAAACTTATGAATTTTCATCCACAATTTTAACAACTCTCAATACATTCATCATTTCTTCCATGAGATGTAGTTTCATATCTTTTGTAATAACATTTATCTGAAAAATAGGGTTCCCGCTTCCTATCACTCCAAAAATTATGACTTCTTTGCTGCCTGTCTTGTTTACGGTATTCGTGAACATTATGCTTTTTTTCTATCTTCATACTGCGCGTATTGTTTGCGGTATCTATAATTTCTATCAACAAACTTTTCTTTTCTATAAAATGATTTCACTTCATTTCCGTATCAGTAACCACGTTTCTTAAAACTTTCGTGAAATATTTCCTTACTTTAATTTTTACTTTTTATATTACTTCCGTCTATTTCTTTTCTCGTGCTAGTTAAATTATAATATTTTCCGTGTTTTGTTATTTCATTTCCATCTTTTGATTTGGTCTCGCGAGTTGAGTCACTTTTATCTGTTTTCACCGCGCGCGCTAAATTTATCTTGAAATTATTTTCTGAATTATTTTTATTCATAATACCAATCATTTCGTTTTCTGCACGTGAACTATTTCCTTTTGATACTTTCGCTTCATTGTATGAATTGGCAACATAATTTAATTTGGTGTCGGTAAAAATAACGGTGACGGGTCGCGAATTCAATGTTTTTTTCCCATCTCAAAAATGCCCAACGCGCCTAAAGAAGTTTTCACTTCAAAAAAAAAAAAAAAAAAAAAAAAAAAAAAATCCGGCCGGTTCCGCTTGCAAACAAGTTAGGTTTCGAAATGGGCGTTCCCAAATGACGCATCATGACAAAAAGGTAATTTCTTCAGCAATTCCCAACAAACAGGTGCCCCACGGTCTGTGTTTTCGAAATCTACCTGTGCCTGTAAGCCGAGCCGTCAGGGATTTTATTTAATTTTTAATTTATCTTCTATAACGGTGGAAACCCGGTTATTCTGATGTTGCGAAAAAAGATAGAAATCATCTAACGGGAAAGTGCAATTGACAAATAGCGTGACTTTTGAAATATATCGTTGTTAAAATGACGCATTTTTAGTGACTAAAATCTTCAGCATTTTCCTATAATTGAATGAAACAACACTTACTTTTTGAATGTAAATTTTGTTATTTTCATTTAATCTATAGTGTAAAAATAATTTCTCATACATTGTAACAATTTTAATGAAATTTATGTATATTATTTTCTACTGTTTTTTATGTCGCAGTTGTTTTTTATTTAATAAACTTTAATAGTGGAACATACTTATATTCCATCAAATTAAAAGTCGTCTGCGATAGATACTGTTTTGGAACTCTAAAATCAGATTCTTTTTTCCTTTTTTGTTCTGTAAAGTTAATTTTTCACAACTTCTCTAACACACTGACAACTCTAACTTAACAAGAAAGAACTAAGCCTAAAATTTCCTCTACATAAATGAAATCGTCTGAAAACAAAATTAAATGACAAATTGTTCGTTCTTGAGATATATTTATCACGGATATTGTGAAAAACAGAACATAGCAGCGACACCTGTTGGCAGGTATACACCCAAAACCAATAATGATCTATTTATGTCAAGGTATAACAAAATACGAAATTTGATGAAAGTTAATTAGTTTTTAAAATATATCTATGGCGGAAGTCGTGAGAGTGCAGTATACAAGCGCCACCTGTCGGGCGACTTACACTAAACCTTAATCAGTAGAAACTTATGTTAACGTCTACGTTTAACCGAATCTGAAGTTTAATGAAAATCCGTGTATTACTTCTTGAGAGAGAGCTATTGAGAAAATCATGAAAAATGCAGCATAGCAGGCACCACTTGTTGGGCGATTTAGACAAAAATTAATCAGCACCAATTTATATAGAGGTCAAATTGAATCTGCAGTTTTATGAAAATCCGTGCATTAGTTCTTGAGATATATCTATAATGGTAATCGTGAAAAATGCAACATAACAGCGCCACCTGGTGAGCAATTTACACCAAAAACTAATCAGCACCAATTTATATCAAGGTCTAACTGAATCTGAAGTTTGATGAGAATCCGTGCTTTAGTTCTTGAGATATTAGCTATCACGGGAATCGTTAAAAAGACAGTATAGCAACGTCACCTTTCGGGCGATTTATACCAAAATATAATAAGCAACAACTTATGTCAACACCTAACTGAATCTAAAGTTTGAGGAAAATACGTGTATTAGTTCTTGAGATAGAGAGTCTATTTCGGAAATCGTGAAAAATACTGCACAGCAGAGACACCTGTTGGACGATTTACACCAAAAACTAATCAGCGCTAATTTATATCAAGGTCTAACAGAATCTCAAGTTTTTGTAAGTTCCGTCCTTTACTTCCTGATATAAAACGCCCAGAAAATTTTCGTCAAATACAGACACACAGACAGACATTTTTAAAAAACAATAAAATCGTGTTCTGGACCTTCTAAAACGTATAAATCTGTCGAAAACGAATTTCGAGTTTTTACACGAATCCAATACTTTCTTCTTGTAAAGACAGAATAAAGTAAAAGAAAGAAAAATCATGCACCAAGCATAGAATATGAAACACTTTCCAACACTAACTTTAATAACCCTTCTCTGTGCAATAAGGTAAATAAGAGATCCAAGTAAACATTTTAGAAAGCGCAAAAACACATTTAAAAACCAGTTTTCAGAAAATACAGGCCATAGCCAAAAAAGTACTACAATTATTTTGTGCAGCCCTGTATATAACCTATAGATTTGTATAATATAGTATGCTACAATTTAGTTTACTAAGAAAACACATAACGTAGTTGAAAATTCACCCTCAGAAGTTACAACTAGTAGACGAAAACATATTTGGATTATTTTGTACATCCCTGTATACTATCTTAAGATTTTTATACACGACACATATTAAGCTAAAGTTAAATTCCGGCAAAAATTCGCTGAAAACTACTGAAATCACACTTCTCAGAAATTATCATACATAGGCGGCCATGTATCCAGTTCTTTACGTGGCCCTATATATAATTTTATTTATATTCTGCAAACATCTCTTAGTAGACTAAATATATTCCACGTTCAAAATGCCTAACTCGATTAGAAAAAACCTTTAAGAAATTTACGATGATACACAGTAATGCTTACGAATTCTTTTGTGTAGTCCTGTATATAATCTAGCATTTATACATATCACATAGTATGCAAAAATTTAGTTAAACACATTATCTAACAGAAAGCGCATTTCCAGAAATTATAGAGATAATACATCGGATACAGTACTGTATCCGAAATATTTTGTGTGTCCCTGTAAATGAACGATAAATACTATGCACATCATATTATACAACAAGTAACTTATAGTAAATGTATATCAATTTAATTATATTACAAATAGTGTAACATAATTAAAATGCACTGCAAACAGTTTTAACCCCGTAAAAAATTATGTAACCGAATACTTTTATGTGGCCCTGTAAATAAATGATAAATGCTTTACACTCCATATTCTAAGAAAGCATACCTCAGTGAACCTTAGAAATTCTTAACAATTTTAATATGTTTATAATAGTGTAACATGATTAAAATGCACCGCAAACGATTTTTCCCCATAGACCATAATAAAATGGAATACCTTTTAGTTTCCCTGTAAACTAATTAATTATAAGTGCTACACGTGCCATATTCGAAAGTAAGCATCTTGTAGTGCACTACAGCGATGTATATCAATTTCAATATAGTTGAAATAACGGAACATCTGTAAAATACACCGCAAAGAATTTTCCCTATAGACAATAATGTAACGGTATTCTTTTGAATGCCACTGACATGAAGTATAAGCGCTATACACTTCATTGTGAATATCCAACAAGCCCTAATAAACATCAATAACATATATCAATTCTATGGCAATCCGAGTACATTTCAGGACAGTCGGCAGACAGACAAATCGAATTCATAAACACTTTTCAACTATGTCGGAAAGTGTTAAAAAGCATGCGCGAATCATGCTACGAAACACTTTCCAGCACTAGAATATTTTAACAAAACGTCACAGTTTATTAAGGTACATAAGATACCTAAGTAAACATTTTAGAAAACACATAACACGTGAAAAACCAGATTTCAGGAATTATCTAACCAAAATCCTTAAAAATACTCCAATTCTGTTGTGTAGCCCTGTGTTTGATCTATAGGTTTGTATGTATCCTACAATGTATGCTAAACTTTAGTTTAGTAAGAAAACGTATAATAGGTTGAAAATTCACATTCAGAAATTTCTACCAATTGTTGAATACATACCTGAATATTGTGTACAGCCCTGTATATTACCTACAAATTTCTATACAAACCACATAATAAGCTAAAATTTAATTCTGGCTAAAAGACGCTTAAAACTACTGAAATAACATTTCCAGAAATTATCCTCTATAGGCTTTCCTGAACCCAGTTCTTTGCGTGGCCCTGTATATGATTTTAATTGTATTCTACAAACATATAATAATAATTTGGAAATACATAACACAATTAAATAAAAGAAAACTGCCCAGTTAAACTGACGGCATTGAGCTCACAGGTTATTCACACTAACTGTAAATTATATTCTTATTTCAAAGAATTTGAAATAAGCACTCGAAAAATGAAGAAATCGACAATATATTAAGGGGGGGAACCATCCCCCGTTTCTTCCTCTTATAATTAACCAATGAACCACTAAAACTAATCAGAGAAGCGCCTTACCACAATGAACCTATATACAAAATTTGAAGAAAATCGGATAATTCTGCATGAAGAATCCATTTATCTAAATAATGGGGGGTTAGCCCCCCCCGTCCCCCCCTTTATACTTAACCAATGAACATTCAAAACTAATCAGGGAAGTGCTTTACCACAATGAGCCTATATACAAAATTTGAAGTAAATCGGATAATTCTGCATGAAAAACCCATTTATCTATATTAAGGGGGGTTAGTTACCCCGCTCCACCCTTTATACTTAACCAATGAACCCCCAAAACTAATCAGGGAAGTGCCTTACCACAATGAGACTATATACAAAATTTGAAGTAAATCGGATAATTCTGCATGAAAAACCCATTTATCTAAATTAAGGGGGGGGGGGTTAGCACCCGTTTTCCTCCTTTACACTTCACCAATGAACCCCCAAAACTAATCAGGTAAGCCCATTACCACAATGAGCCTATATACAAAATTTGAAGTAAATCGGATAATTCTGCATAAAAAACCCATTTATCTAAATTAAGGGGGGGTAGACCCCGTTACCCTTCTTTACACTTCACCAATGAACCCCCAAAACTAATCAGGGAAGCCCCTTACCACAATGAGCCCATATACAAAATTTGAAGAAAATTGGATAACTCTTCATGAAAAATTCATTTATCTAAATTAAGGAGGGAATATTACTCCCCCCCTCCCCGTTAGCCCCTTCATACTTAACCTATGAACCCCCAAAACTAATCAGGAAAGAACCTTATCACAATGAACCTATATACAAAATTTGAAGAAAATGAGATAATTCTGCATGAAGAATCCATTTATCTAAATTAAGGGGGGTTAGACCCCCGTCCCCCCCTTTATACTTAGCCAATGAACCCCCAAAACTAATCAGGGAAGTGCTTTACCACAATGAGCCTATATACAAAATTTGAAGTAAATCGGATATTTCTGCATAAAAAACCCATTTTTCTATATTAAGGGGGGTTAGTCACCCCGTTCCCCCCCCTTTATACTTAACCAATGAATCCCAAAAACTAATCAGGGATGTGCTTTACCACAATGAGCCTATATACAAAATTTGAAGTAAATCGGATAATTCTGCATGAAAAACCCATTTATCTAAATTAAGGGGGGGCGGGTTAGCCCCCGTTCCCCTTCTTTACACTTCACCAATGAACCAACAACACTAATCAGGGAAGCCCCTTACCACAATGAGCCCATATACAAAATTTGAAGAAAATCGGATAACTCTGCATGAAAAATTCATTTATCTAAATTAAGGAGGGAGAACCCCCCCCCCCGTTAGCCCCTTTATACTTAACCTATGAACCCCCAAAACTAATCAGGAAAGAACCTTATCACAATGAACCTATATACAAAATTTGAAGAAAATGGGATAATTCTGCATGAAAAAACTATTTATCTAAATTAAGGGGGGTTAGCCCCCGTTCCCCCCCTTTATAGTTAACCAATCAACCCCCAAAACTAATCATGGAAGCGCCTTATCACAAGGAAACTATAAATAAAATTTTAAACAAAACGGTTATAGTACCACAATGAGCCCATATACAAAATTTGAAGAAAATCGGATAACTCTGCATGAAAAATTCATTTATCTAAATTAAGGAAGGAGAATACCCCCCCCCCCCCCCATTAGCCCCTTTCTACTTAACCTATGAACCCCCAAAACTAATCAGGAAAGAACCTTATCACAATGAACCTATGTACAAAATTTGAAGAAAATGGGATAATTCTGCATGAAAAAACCATTTATCTAAATTAAGGGGGGTTAGCCCCCGTTCCCTCCCTTTATAGTTAACCAATCAACCCCCAAAACTAATCATGGAAGCGCCTTATCACAAGGAAACTATAAATAAAATTTTAAACAAAACGGTTATGGTACCACAACGAGCCCATATACAAAATTTGAAGAAAATCGGATAACTCTGCATGAAAAATTCATTTATCTAAATTAAGGAGGGAGAATAACCCCCCCCCCGTTAGCCCCTTTATACTTAACCTATGAACCCGCAAAACTAATCAGGAAAGAACCTTATCACAATGAACCTATATACAAAATTTGAAGAAAATGGGATAATTCTGCATGAAAAAACCATTTATCTAAATTAAGGGGGGGTAGCCCCAGTTCCCCCCCTTTATAGTTAACCAATCAACCCCCAAAACTAATCATGGAAACGCCTTATCACAAGGAAACTATAAATAAAATTTTAAACAAAACGGTTATTTCTGTGAAGAGTTATCGCGTTACGTACAGACCTACATACATACAGAACGGGCGGGCACATTAGCTCTCAGGCTTTGATAGCCTGTGAGCTAAAAACACCTTTAAAAAATTCAGAATCATACTTTCTAATGCTTACAAATTCTTTTGCATAGTCCTGTATATAATCTGTATAATTTATACTCATGTAGTGTGCAAATAGTTATACTCAAAAATGCATACCGCAACTGAAAACGCACTTCCTGCTGTTATCGCTAATAGACCGCACTCTAACCGAAACGTTTTGAGTGCCCCTGTAAATGAACGATAATTGTTGAAAACATTCCGTGGTTCCCCACCCCTCTATTTGTGTGTTACTTATTTGTTTTCTTATGTTTTGTAAAATTTACATAACGCTTGAAATAAGTTTTTTCATTTACCAATTTACAGTAAGCTCATTTTGTAAATTATTAAAGAAAATTGTTAATTATTTTATATTGAATATGTAAATACGAAAATTTTACGAGTCAAACTATCAAATTTAGCATATTCGATATTTTGACTTGTAACATTTTGCAAAAACTGAGAAAAGTACAAAATTTTACAAGTCAAACTATCGAATACGGCTTATTCGCTAGTTTGATTTGTAACATTTTGCAAAAACTGAGAAAAGTACAAAATTTTGCAAATCAAACTATCGAATACGGCAAATTCGATAGTTTGAGTTGTAAAATTTTGCAAAAACTGAGAAAAGTACAAATAATCACAGCATTTCAAAGTATCGAATGTGATTTTTTGGCGAATAAAATTAGCCAAATGATTTATCTCGATAGCAAGCTTAAATAGGATACTAAACAGCACAAGAAATATATAACAATTAGTTACTTCCGCCAAGCGCTGATTTTAAATCCATAATTAAAACAGTTTTTTTGCCTTCCTGAAAAGTAGCAATTTTCAAATTCGATAGTTTGACATGGTACCGACGAATTACGAAATCCTATTAAGTTTAATTGCTTTCTTTGAAATAAATGGAGCAACCTAAAACAATTGCTTGAGTTAAGTGTTAGTTTCTGTTCTCGATGTTCTTTAAATAAATTGATTTAAGTTTAAAGGAAATCGGTAGATATTTTTTATTACGGCATATTTTAGCAGAGGAATTTTGTCTACAGATTAAATAAAAAATGCCTCATGCAAAACAAGAATTTGAAAGTAAAACAGAGAAGATAACTGTAGAATCAGTACTAAAATAGTGTACTATCGGATTGTAAAATTGTAAATTTTTTTATGATTTTTCAAAATATGAACATATACTTTTCATAAAGCTGGTATGATTTCTTTCTGCCTTTTTATTTCTAAACTTTAAGAAATAACTAGGGCATGTGTCTTCACATTTTTTATAATTAAAATAAAATGTAACAAAATATACATAGGTAGAAAAGTAAAATGTAATTAAAAAAGTAACACTATTTTATTAGCATTCAATGTTTATCTTAAAAATCACACTAGATTTTAATTTCAAGACTCCAATACCTTCATTAAAATTTCCTTTACAAAACGGTAATTTTGCGTGGACTTCGATTATGGAAATTTTACCGCTTTGATTTAAGCCTCGTAGAAAGCACGAACCAGTGAATGTATTTTTAAACGTATAAATTTTGCTCTGTTTAATTTTAAGATAAGACAAAAGAAAAAAAGGACTATTACAACTATCTAGTTGATTTCTAATTTGTTTTCCAAGTATTATAATCATAATTTTATTAATATTAAATTTTTAATGGATAAAATTGGACATAAAAAATACACTTTATTTATTATTTATATTTTATTTTCTACTTTTTAGTGTTTAAAATATTTCATTGTTACAGTTTCTCAGCCAGTTGGCAAATTTCAGCGAGCGTAGTTTGCGCAAAATTAACTCCATCATTGTTTTAACTCGTATACAGTCATAATCATAAAGAATATTTGGCGATTTATCACCTGCGGTTTGCTGATTGAAAAATGCTTTAAAAATAATTTATAAAATATTAAAATGTATTGTAATAGAAACCACATCTGTCTACGTAATTTTTATAATTCTAAAATATCAGAAAGTGAGTGAAAAATCGATTAAAGAATTCTATTTTTACATATACGCACTGTAAAAAAAATTCTGGAAGGTTCCAGAAAAAAGTGGTGGCATTAAGATGTCACGGCTTTTTGCTGTTACGTTTCACAATAAAGTAGTGAAACATTCCTTAATACATATATCTTAAAAAAATGAATTTCACAATGTTTTAAACTTATTAACGCATTACTCGTATTAAATAGTAGGAAGTTTATTTCAAAAGAAAATAGAAAAATATTACTTATCAATACATTTTAATAAAAAGCATGTTCTCAATTGGCAGATACATTCAGTTTTTATTACAAAGAAGAATTATTTCATAATTAGACATTATAAAAAAAAATACATATACTTTTTTTATTCAGTGTCTTATTTAAGCAATTAAACTTTAAAGTTTCGTATTACAGATAGAATGAAAATTCGAATAATGAAGCATAAAAAGATTTAAATTAGCTACTTACTTTATCGGTTGATATCCAAACAAAGAATGGCATTTGTTCAGATTGCATTTGTCTCTAAGTACCTAGGCAGCTGTTTTTTATTCTTCTTTAGTTATCAAAATGGCTAATGGAACATAAAACATGAAGCACGCATGCGCTGAATGTAGTTTACGGAAAAGTAGAAACCTCTCAAAACTATTACTCGAAATATTGCCGTAATTGACGTGGGACATAAAGAAATTCGAAATTCCGATAAAATTTGTGAAATGTTTCAGGATAATTTCCTGAAGCGTTCCGAAAATGTTTTACAGTGCGAAGTTAAATCAAATAACATTGTAACAAACGAAAGCTACTTCTGAGCGGTTGTTGCAAAAGCCCAGTGTCTTCTATTTTCAATAATCGAGCCGAGATAAATCACGTAAAATAAATAAAGTGAAAGAGTGTATGTAAAAAGAAAGTGCGATATTTTTTAAAAGCTATGTATTTAATAAATTTATATCTTTTGATCTTTTGATCCGTTCATCCGTTCCCACACAGAAATTTAAATTTTTCATTTACAACATTGTTTGTTAGAATGAGTTCTATTTTAAATTCATGTATAAGAGAGTAACATGCTTTCACAGTTCTCTTCTAGAAAATGTAAGCGGATATTTCTCAAAAAATATTGCTTTCTAGAGTTACTTTATTGAAATCTAAAACATTCTTCAAGAAAATGTTATAAAAACCTTACTGTATATTTAAGAATTATCTTACACGAAAAAACAGTGTGAGTTATTTTGTAAAGTTGTAATAACACCAGAAAAAAAATCTTTTGATATAAATTTTCATTTAAGATTATATTGCAGCTTGGCTCTGGAAATATTATAAAGTTTTCTTTCAAAAACTGTACCGATTTTTTTTTTTTTGTAAATGGAATGGAATTTCAGAAGTAAAAAAGAAACAAGACAAAATTTAAATATGTTTTTCAAAACTTTGGAAAGTGAACGCTGAAAGAGAAATTATTCCGAGTATTTTACACCTTCCATTTCTAACCATAGCAATTTTAGCCTTAAAGAAAAACAAATATTTTTCTCAACTAATTTAAGAAAATATTTTTATAAATTGAAAATTTTGAATAATAGGAACATTCTAGGTGGTTTCTACTACAGTTTCAGAAAGAAAGATTTCTTTAAAAAAGTTGATGTTAAAAATATTTGCAAAGTAAATTAAAAACCAGTTATTTGTTTTAATGAAAAATATGTAGTGAGCATGATTCTGTAGAAAGATTTTTGCAACAGCTTATTACTTAAACTTATTATCTCTTAATTAATGTATTAATATTATTTTTATAACGTAATTATATTTTTTATATATTAACGTAGTAATATTTTTCTAACGTAACATTATAATGAAGACCTTATGTACTTTTGAAGACCCTAGGAAGACCTATGAAGTTTACAATTAAATAATTAAAAACTTCTAATAAGAGGAAATAATTAATCCTAACTGAATAAAATAAGTACCGCGATGTTTTGTTTAGGCCTATTCTTCCATGTGAGTTTATCATTATAAAAGCTCGATATAAAATTTAAAAGTAGCGTTTTAAAACCTGATGACTAATACCTATCCAATAATTACACTAATACAGTATAATTATTGGCTTTACTAAAGAATTATTCCTATAAGTTGAAAGACACATTAATTAACATTGGCCAAAATTAAAGAACAATTATTAATTAATACTAATGAAAATAATTTATTATATACACAATCATTTACACTTACTTGAAAAGAAAAGAAATTAAGAATAAAAGGGATCGACATGTGCAGTGAATAGAAATAGAAGAATGTTATATTAAATCAAATATTTAATCGTACATAATTGTACTTTCACTTTTGTTACACAAATCATCACTTATGATTTAAAGGGTATTTTGCTGCCATTCACTGCCAGTATTTGCAGTGAATGGAATTAGAAAAATATTATATTAAATCAAATATTTAATACATAATCGTACATAATTGTACTTTCACTTTTGTTATATAAATCATCACTATGATTTTCCAAAATTTTATGTTATAAAATCCAAAATCATCATATTTAATTATACTAAATAATTTTACTACATTTATCAAATGAATATGGATGAGTAACACTTATCCTAACAAATATCTGATAAAATTCGGTAGTTACAAAAGTCAAAACACACTTATATATATCTGTTCCACATTACAAGTACTGTAAGGGCACAAATAATGCGTGATTACACCATTTCAGTAATAATCTATTTGTCGTACAAAATAAAGAGTTTTTTTAGACTATTAGTAATCCTTTAAATTAGTTAAATTAAGAGTCTTTTTAACGACAAATACTGTAAAATAGATCATCATTGATCTAGCAATTAATTAAATTTATCATATTGAAGATTTCTGAAAGTCAACATAAAGATCGCTTTAAAATTGGATAAAGTTAAGTTACTGCGTCAGAATTATGAACTTAAACTTTTAAGATAAAAATTAAGATCATTCCTCTGAGAGCTAGGAAAAATGCATCTGAATGACTCGGAGGAAGAAAACAGAATATCGTTACATAAATACACAGGGTGATTATAATTAAAGTCTCACTTTCAAAATGCTGTAAAAAAGAAACCACTGGTCAGATTGACTTCAAGTTTGAACTGAATATACTTGAAGAAGGGGGAAACGGTATGACATAGGAAAGAAATGTTTCCAAAGTGTATCAATAGTTGGCGCTGTAAGCGGCGTAACGAAAGTGGATTCAGCAACAAGTTACATTTTTAATCAAAATACGACATCTTTGGCAGGGATTGCACAGTAAACTGACTGTATACTGCTCAAATGTGCATGAGTGTTTCGATTGTTTGACGGAAAAAATGACTTTCAAATCAGTAAACAGTTGTGGTACTGTTAGTGAAAGTCCATCCACCCCGGCAAGATCGTACCACATTGGATGGGAAAAAGCGGTTGTTAATTGTCCTTGGGCCAAAAATTGGCATAAAAAGCGCATAATGACTCGGTTTTTAATTGCGCATCTTTTAATTTGCATAGTATGCCGCTTACAGCGACATCTATTGATAAACTTTGGAACTTTTTTTCTTATGCCATACCATTTCCCCTTTCTTCCAGTATATTCAGTTCAAATTTGAAGTCATTCTGACCAGTGGTTCCTTTTCTACATCATTTTGAAAGTGGAACTTTAATTACAATAACACTATATATAGAATATATAGCTTTCGTGAGTCCGAGCGCATGGACTCGCCTTACTTTAGGGGTCAACTCTCTCAATGGCTGAATCCTTGTTCTCGAAGATACCTAAGAAGTCGTTGGGAATTGAAATCTGTATTTTATTACATTCCCAACATTTGAATGTGCTTAAAAAAATCCTGCCAGGTTTAATAACTTGGTCGCCAGTCCGACCGCATTTGTCAAGCCCTTCCCATGACTGTTGATCTTTGACCTGATTTTAATTGGGTCTTCCGTCCATGTATCGCAGAGACAGCGCCAATAAATCTTAGGCAAGCATTATTGTGCTTTTCTGTCAGAAAATCCATTCCAGTAGCAATAAAATTATATAATGGTGACTATAGAACAACGCCACACACGCAATTGGTAGATTAATAGAAAAACCATGAGTACAAAATTACTATAATATAATTAAAATATATTAAAATTATAAATTCCGAAAATACACATTCATAGAACTCATTAGACTGCCAGTTTGTGATTGTAAGTTAATTAAAAATTTATCTGTAATTATTCAATAATGATAATGTTCTATATAGATCGTGATTATTAAAATAAAATAAAAGAATTTATGTTATTAATTCCTGGCTCTGCTTGGAGATCTCGATCGACACGACAAATCTGAAGCAGAAAAGGAAATGGATTATTATTTACAACTGAAAAGTTAAAGTTTGATTGGATAACGTTCTTCTATCTAGAGACCACAAAAGCTATTTTCAAAGGACTGTAAACAGGTACAAACATTTCACTTTCAGTGAATAAGTTATTGTTTATAATATGCTACCATCCGATGACAAAATCTAGAAGTATTTTTGACAAATTAGAAGCATTTGAATAAATTAAAAAAGGGTTGCTTAGTATCACAACAGGCGACGCTGGGACGCAACAGGATAAGAAAATAATCAAAATATTATTGTGTAAAAATCAATGATAATTACAGTGGAAATCCATACTTTCATTATTTCTCACAATCGTATAAAAGGTTTAGAAAAGTTGAAAAAAAAATCGTAGAGATATTTCTGTGGAGCTAGAAGATTGTGTAGCTTATACAAGGTGTCCGAAGAGTCTGGAAACGGTCGAATAACTCGAGAAATATACATCGGATTGAAAAACGGAAAATATGTGTTCAATATTTTTGAATAATCTATTTAGGTATATCAAAGTCACTCTTCCCAACTCTGCCCCGTGGGAAAAAAGGGGGGGCAGCTTTTAACTATTAAATAATAACTCCCCCTTTTTTATTGCAGATTTGGATTCTACGAGAATAAATACGTAAATTTTGTATTTAACATTTTCTTCGTTATATCGTAGATGGCGCTGTAATCAAGTAAAATGAAGTGATAATAGTTTACATTGAAAAGTCTGGAAACGGTCGAATAACTCGAGAAATATACATCGGATTGAAAGGCAGAAATATTTTAGAAATTTTTGAAAAGATAGCATAGACATTTATATATACAATATTTTAGAAAATACAGAAATATTTTAGCTCAATATTTTAGAAAAATGGCAACTTTGATACCCCCTAAATATATTTTTCTAAAATATACTCACTTCGATGTGTGAAATGGAACACTACCTTTTATTTTTCAGAAGATATAGCCCTTCAAAGTTGTGATATTGACGTACATAAATAATAAATAAATACATAAATAATTGAAACAGCAATTAGCAAATATGTAATCAAACTACGGGCTTAAATACTGATATAATTGGAATCACACCAGGTTGCTATAAATAGTGAAAGTCTCGCTATTGACTACTGGCATACGGCTAATACGGAAACACCAAAAATGTTTTCTGATGTAGTTCATGAGCAATTGAAGAAAATATACTAAAAATAATTAACTAATAGAGTTTTATACTAAAAGTCATTTTCATCTACGTTCTATATCCCGGGCAATATATTGGACATCGTTGTTTCGGGTAGTATGGGTTGGATTGCTTGGTTTTATTAACAGAATATCTTATTTCATTCTTCATCTCAATTTATATTGAGATATAAATTGTTTTATTTAAAAAAAATATATATTCAACAAATAAGCTGAATAAAGCAAATAATATTAAAAATATCTTGAAAAAATATTGTTTTTCATTATTATTATATTTTTTTCATTTGCAATGGCAACGACTAGTAGTATATTAAAATGACGTAAATGTGTACTTCTTTTTTCATTGGTCAAAAAATATTTTTTCTAAATTCGATATTTCCATCATATATTTTTATCTGTGGAGTGATTGCGCAAGATCGTCAATAATTATACACCAGAACAGTATGCGAACTTCTATATAGTGAGAAATAAAATACTAAATTTAATTAATAACTTTTAAAATGTCTTATCTAAAAATATTAGAGGCAATGTTTACTTAAAAATAATTTAAACAAGAAAAAGTATTCTGACGTGTTTTATTTCAAAGCCCAGCGGGGAGCAATCTTGTATGTTTGTTTTAACTAAGATTTTAAATCATCCATTCTAAATTGCTTCTTTTCTGTGGTTATTCACCTTTTCTTAAACCGTATAAAAAATTTAGCCAGAAAAAGAGCTCAGGTTACTTTCATCAATTTATATTTAAATAACCACATTATTTTGCATTTGGTTTAAAGATAGAGATCACATAACAATAAAGAAAACAGCATTGTGAAGATTAAATATATGTTATAGATGAAAAAATTGTTTTTACAATAAAAAGTTCAATTAACTCCAGGGCCAGGACTGGCGACGGTTTTTATATTCAATTTTACCAAAATGTTCCCAAAAAATTCTTTATAGTTGTAGTATTATTTCTGGTATAATAGTTGAGGATGTGAGATTCAAAACACGCCTTATCCAAAATTTAAAAAATCGAGTTTTCTCTATCAATCTATTCTATTGGTAAATCTTCACTGAAAAATCACTACAATCCGCAGAAAAAGTAGTTTTACCATGTATTCCTGTCGTTCTAAAATCTCGGTATACAATGAAAACCAATGGAAGCAGTGAGAGGTTTTTCGCGATTTCATCGAATTTGATTTTTTTTGGATAAGGTGAGTTTGAAACTCACGTCCTCAGTTGTATTTGGCCAACGTGACGTCAAGTTTGGAAATATACTTATTAATAACCTAATGCACGTTAAAATATTTTTAGCATAGTAAATATGAACATAAGAAGTACGCATGTAAATTTGCGACGGTAACAATAACGTTATGCTTAGATGTCATAGAAGAAAAAAATTCTGATTGTTCCAGAGTAACGTAGTTTTTGCTGATACATTATTTCGTAATATCAAAGATCAGGGTTTTAATAGATAACTTCTTCATATAATAACTTATTTTGGTTACATGTTACTTATTATTTATGCAAACAAAGTTTATTTTTTCGATAAATTGAAAAAGTGAAGTTAATGGAAGTGGTATTTTGGTATCCTTGGTTTAAAATAATATTTGTTTTAAGAATTAGTCTAGCTAATGTATGATTTATATTTATTGTAATTATTTTTGTAGGTTTATTATAAATTCATTCTCCCAATTCCTTTTTAGACATTTACTTTCATCGAATTCCGACGGGTTCCACTTCGCTCTCACTAATTTGCTTTTTATCAGAAACTACTAAATTAAAGAAAAAGTTGTTAACTTGGCAATTAGATGGTAACTCATTTCATTTTTGTCAAACACTGAATTCAATTTATTCAAAAAAAAGGGTTACCTGGAACCATTCAAATGTTTACATCGTTTAATGCGAATTCCGATTAGCGCGAACAGAAAATGCCTCACTTGGAAATGGAGTTCACTGTAGTCCATACATTTTATATAAGTTGTTTAATGATATGAATTACAAATTTTACAAGCAGATAATAGTCTAACTCTTAATCTTACAATTTGCAGAGCAAAACGTTACTTTTTACCATATTTTAATATTTTTGGTTTTATGATCAATTGACACATATTAATAATAGAAAATTTTCATGTTTCATTATCTTTGACGCTGTGAATGTTTATCTGCAGTCAGTGCTGTAATACATGTTAAATTTTTAAAGTATAAATTTCAAAACGTAAAAAATGCGACATGACATCAGATCTTAAGTTTATACGAACAATTATCTTAAAATAAGAAAAAAATGGTCCGGCAGTGTTTCTGGAGGCTTTTGTTATGCTGTTCAAATTTAGATTCAAATTTCATTTCTACTAACTCTAAATCCAATTTAAATGCACAGCTATAAATGGGAACTTAACTTATGCAGTGAAAAATGGCTTCTCGAGATCGTATCCAAGATGGCGTCACGGTCGGAGAAGCTAAATCGCTGAAAATACTTTACTAGAACACAATTCAATAGTGCTAAATGTAACTACAAGCTAGAAACTCGTAATTTTCACAGATACTTTATTCAAATATGCTGAAGCAACTCTTACACAAAACGGCGAACTCTTCAGATAAGCAAGACAGCACTATCCAGGCACGTGGCAGTAAAACGAGTTTTCATTTCAAAGCTAAGTCCCAGGCTCCTCTGCGAGGTAGGATTTGACTCAAATCCGCTCGTACATGCTTTCATCGCATATTTTTAGTTCGCCAGCTGACCACCACTACCTAATTAACATAAAAATGCATGAAATAATCGCAAATCTCGGATACTGCGAGACAGAATCACACTAGTGAAAATTAAAGAAAAATAAAGCATAGATGTCGCTTTCACGCAAGCATGTTAGACATCGGACAAAACACTCGCACTGAAAAGCTAGACTCTTTTTATAGGAGAGAAGGTATCTCCTTCTATAATGCAAGAAACAAGCAAAAGTTTTAAGAATATATGATTTTCATTTTTCTTAAATTTAGTCACTCCGCCCCCCCCCTCCCAACCACCTTCCAAAAGAACTAAATTCGCATTTCAATTTTACAATACGTGAATTTCTTAGAGATCATAACCAAACAAACATTTTAAAATGTAATACTTGGAATCTTTCTTTAAAATTCTCAATAAAAATGTTTTTATTATTTACCATGACTGTATTGGATTTCTTTTAGATGTTTAAAACCTTGTATGAATTCATAGAAACTTATTTATCAGAAATAGAAAGGCCTTTTAATGCAATCCTTTACAAAAATATTTACATTCAGGCGTGTTTATCAAAAATGCTTAAAAGAACACGAAACAACAACAAAAAAAAAAATACTCTTGGTATATCTGGCAATAAGGAAGCAAGTAGGGAACTTTCGCGAAATACTTTTTGAATAAAAAGTAATGGATTTTCTGTGATTGGTTGCCCTTGGTTTTAAAGTAAAGGAAAAATTAGAAAACATAAAAAAATTTAATAAGCAGAAGTAATTATGAGATATTTTAATGTAAATAGATATGTTATGCCAGTAAATAATGTTTCATAATATATTTGTAATTTATAAATTACTAAAAAAATGCATCAATTTCATGACTACAAATGTATAAAAAGTTCCCTCTAATTTCAGAAAAATCCCGGATAAAATTAGCTTTATTATTTATATTATTTTTTACATATTTGTGTATTTTCTGTTATCTAGACGTATCTTCTGTTATATATCCAATATCTGTTTCTTGTAACTTATACTATCAAACACAAGGTCACATACCGTTATTCACTGACATAAACTAGTATAGAAATTATTTTCACATCTGCCACAAGAATGTCTGAAATCAGGTAGATATTATTTTGATATGACATTTGGTACACTAATTATATTTCTAAAGAAAGAATACTAAATAGTTAATAATATACTTAATAATACTTAATAATGTTATACTTAATAATAAAAATCTTTATATGTGTTAACATGAAATCCCTCCACAGAAAATATTAGGTTTTCTCCGAAACTAACAAACAGAAGTTTAATTGACTTTCTTAAATATATTTTTAATTCATTCGAAAATGGGAAATAATCCAGAAATTGCATTTAACTATTAAATTGCTTCATTAAACAGTATTTCCAATACTTAAAATAACAGACAACACGTTAAGAATTTTCACTATTACTGTTTTCGAATAATAATATTCACCTTATACAATCGCAAATTTCTGCCCTTAAGTAAGGCAAATATTTCTGTTCGAAAACATCAATACTCAAAATTCGAATGTATTGGCTGCTATGTACATGCTGTAAAAATTGCAACGTTTAATTTATAGGCTAAAAAAAGAAAGAAAAAACATATTTAACGCTAAAACTTAAGAATTTAATTTGTTTCAAAACATACCCCAAATCAGTTAAAAAACTAATAAATGAAAGCAAGAAGATAAATATATATATTTTTAGTAGTAAAAAAATTAATCTTGGGAAAATTTTTACTTTTTATTTATTTATTTATTATAAAAAAGTGTGTTACAGTCAAACCTTGTTAGTACGTTACTCTCGAGTCAACTTAAAAATGTTTTACTAGGTGGAATTCTTAAGCGAAGTTTATATTAAATATAAAATAAAATTCCAAATTTTTATGTAATAAGTATATCTATAACTAAATTACATTAGAAATTATATAAATTAATCGAATAAGAATTAGAATTCGTAAAACAGATGACAAATTAAGGAAAGTATATATAGTCTAAGTACGTTATGTACTTACAGAGTTGCCAAGTCAGCGGAGTATTGCACACCAGTAATATTTTAGAGAAAATGTTGTTCGCTTAAATCGCAAATCCCTCTGATTAAATAAAACAACATATTCTGTACTAAATTGCTGGTATCCAAAAAGCCGGAGACTTAGCAGATCTGTACTAGTATTTAATTGTACAATTCAATACATACCCATTTGTTACTGCCTTAAAAATAAACATCTATTTTTGTTTGATGTCAGTTTTCTGAAATATTTTTTTTCTAAGGAATATAGCATATTACATTCGCAATCTGTAGTGTGTTATTTAAAGACGAAATATATCTCTCCTTAGTTCATCAATGAAATTTTCTGTGCAACAGTTGGTTTAGGAGGTTCCTCTTCTTCATGATCGCTGTCGGAGTTTACTGCTGTCCCGTTCTTCGCTTCCAAAACATCAGCTACAATTTCAGTTATTATTGCATTCAGAGAATTTGTTGATATGTCAGACAATTTTGATAAATAAAGAAGTGTAATCTATAATGTTGTTAAACTTACAGTCTTGCACAAGAGAAACGAAGTGATTTTCGAGATAACCTTGACAAAGAACTTCAACCAAATTTGTCTATCACATTCTTAAAAGCGACGTCTTAAGTGGAGTGGTTGAAAAAAATATAAAAGAACAAAAAATCATGCGTCAAGCATAGATTATGATGCACTTTCCAACACAGCCAGAAAACTGTAACGAAACTTCACTAAATAATATAAGGTGAAGGAATATATGTAAGTAAACAGTTTAGAAAACATATAACACATTGAAAATACAGTTTTCGAAATGACCTACCAGTGTCAAAAAAGTAGTCGAATAATTTTGTGCAGCCCTGTATATGATACATAGATGTGGATATATAGTATGATAAAATTTATTTCAGTTAGAATATTAACATTTAGCAATTTTCGCCAATCGATGGAAATGCAATCGAAATCTTTTGTACAGCCCTGTATATTATCTGAAGACTTTTGTACACACCACATATTAAGATAAAAGGCAACTTAAAACTCACTCGCAGCAATTACCAACCGTAAACGACAATGTATCTTTTTCTTTGCGTAGCCATGTATATGAATTTATTTATATTCCACAAACTTCTATTAGTCTACTACATATAGTTCAGCAGGAAAATGCGTAAACACAATTAAAAACTACCCTTAAGCAATTCACTCCCATAGTCTGTAGTACTTACGAATCCCCTTGTGTAGCCCTGTATATGATCAACCGAGTTTATAAGCACACACGTACTATGAAAAAAATTAGTTAAACTTAAAAACACAAACCAAAGTTGAAAAAGTTGTTTATCACATATAGACTGTAAATATCGCACATGTGCTGTAAACAATATGTTTTGTGTGTCCCTGTGTATAAACGCAATGCACACAAGAGAGCAATATATAGTGCACCTCAGTAATGCATATAATTTTCATTATGTTTGAAATAGTGAAATATCACTAAATTACACAGCAAACGATATTCCCCATAGAGCGATGTGTAACAAAATCCTTTAGTTTGACCCTGTAAATGAATAATAAATACTTTACACCCCATATTCTACAAAATGCATGTTTTAATGCGCTTCATAAATATATATCAATTTCATCATCTTTGAAATGGCGTAGCATCATCAAAATGCACTTGAAACGATTATTTCCCATTGACTGTAATGTAACGAATACTTTTGACTGTCTCTGTAAAAAACTATAAGTGCTACACACTTCAGTTGAAATAGGGAACATGCTATAATAAATTACTGTAATGTAACGAATACGTTCGACTGTCCCTGTAAAAAACTATAAGTGCTACACACTTCAGTTGAAATAGGGAACATGCTATAGTAAATGACAATAACATACAAAAATTTCAGGGCAATCCAAGCATATTTACGGGAGTTAGAGCACGGACAGACGGCAGGCAAACCGAAGTCATAAACACTTTTCAACTCGGTTGGAAAGTGTTAAAAATGTTGATGCAATAAATGGAGTACAATATCGGAAAAGGGCCTATGAGAATGGTCGGATCTTCTGAAACATAACATGATATGCAGAGTGACGTTTTATCCAGCTGACTTACTAACGAAGTTTGACTGTACTTGGTTCTTCATTTTCTAGAAACCATGGTGATAGAGCAACTTCAATTTTGAATTCTCTTCTTGTAGGTTTTCTTTTTATATTTATACACGTGTATTACAACTTTTTACGATTATTTTAGCGCTAGCGCAATACAGAATAATTTGACGATTTAGCAGTCAAATACAAAATATATATATCGACCAAAAACAGCTATTAAATTAGAATATCACATTGAAAACATGGCGAAATTACATTTATCTTTGACGGTGAGAGTTTGGTGTTGAAGTGCAAGAGTGGCCATATTTAAAGTATACGTATTTAAATTTTCGATTAAAAAAAAAAAAATTGCGTTTTCTGCACTAGCGGTAAACATTGGCGTTAAGGCTGATTTTGAAGTTCTGAATTGTAAAGTTAACAAGTGAATTGCAAATATGTTAAAATTCAGTTAAATGGTAAAACTGAAATGTAATTAATTGCTAAAAAACAGAAACATTACTTTAATTATGTTATTAAAATGTTCATTACATTTTAGTCAATAACGTAAAAGGTTCCTTTTTTTAGTTTTTATGGTCTAAATAGTATGTAAACGAATTGGTGTTGCGTTTGAACCAGTACATCCTTTATAATTGAACACTAAACCAGTATACTTTAGTTATGGCCACCCTCTAGTTTTGTCCATACTTTTGCAACGTTAAACCTCTTACCCTCAGTAAATAATGTAATTTGGTCATATTTACAATGGGATTTTCTAATTTTTTTTTAAATGATGTCTTTATTATATTCTATTTTTAACGACTATGTTCTACTTTCTTTGGATATGATATATATTTCATTATAATTTAAATTTTTATAGAAAATTGTTTAGATTGTTTCAGCAACTAATACACAATTTCTTATCGCGTAAAACACATTAATTTAACATTTCCATTAAACCCTTTTTAATATACTTCTATAAGTTAATGATACAGTTGCTAATGTTTAGAACACTCTTTGTAAACAGAAAAAAGATTAAGTATTTCTATTTAAACTATCTGACAAACATTACAAAGTATATCAGTTATTTAAAATGCTGTCATTTTAAAATAGTAATTAACAATGGGAAATTGGTAATTTTTTGAGATTAAAAATACTGACACTCTTATTAGTAAATTATAATATTGAAATTTTAAAATATGAAATGAACACGATAGCAATTTTGCTTTACGAAACTTTTCTTCAAACAATTTACTTTTATTATTGCTCCTTAAATAAAAGTCAACCATTTGCATATATAAGAGTGATAGCGACCGCATTATCACAGAACAAATATTTGACTAAAAGTTTTAAAGTTTTTCATATTTTAACTATATGCATGCTCTAGTTTAAAATAATCGCTAGAAATACTGAAAGTTTTACATAGTTAGAAAATATTTTCACCCGATTATGGTCAAAAAACTGTCCGAAAAGAAAAACAAATTTATATTTTTATTCGTTCGTCTAAGAAAAGTGCTCACAGCTATTTTACCAGTAAAAGAATGTTATGGTGTAAATGGTCGCGCATAAAAATTTGAAAGCATTAATTTGACTATCCTACAAAAAAGAAAATGGAAATTTGATGCGATTCTAATTTTCGGAAAAGGGTTTTAATTTTTTTCCCTTTTTAAAAGAAATGAAAAAGTAATAATTAAGTAAAGAAAATTAAATAGGTATGAAATATCTATATTACGATAGTGCAAGTCATGTGACTGTCATAAACAGCTACGGGCTGGCCGTTTCGCTTTTCATATGCCAGATGGATATTTTTAATCAAAATTACTTTTTGCTACTGAAACTTCATAAAAGTTACTTTTTTAGAAAGATTGTACAAAAAAAAAGAAAAGTTTGAGGGATAAGTCACATTCAAATCTATAATAATAGGGAAATAAATTTATCTGTCTGTGTGTGTGTGTGTGTGTGCTGAGTTCTAAAGAGACCGCTGCTCACAGACTACAAAATTTGTTAGGAAGGTACCTTTATATCTGTTGTAATGCAATTAGACGCCCGATTCCAAATTTTTTGATTAGATTTTTTAAATTTAATTTTTTATGTGATTTTTAGCGTTTTTTTAACGTTTTAAGACGATTTTTCTACATTAATAAAAATAATCCGGTTTCATTCTTCTAGCCCAATATAGTAAATTTTGTACCCAAGGATTTTTGAATTATGGCGATTTTTTTGCGTTTTTTCTCGTTTCGAGGCGATTTTTCTACATTCATAAAAACAAACGGATTCTAATCTTTTAGTCCAATATGGTAAATTTTGTCCTCTTTTAAATTAAGTTTATTCGAAATTCTTTGAGCGATTTTTGATTTTTTCGCGAATTTTATATGCGTCTTTTAGAGTTTTTGCGCATTTTGCGGCGAGTCTTTGGCAATGGTGAAATTAATTCGATTTGAAACTTTTAGCCTAATATAGTAAATTTTGTCCTCTAGAATTTTTTAATTTTTTTCGAGTACTGCGGCGGTTTTTTGGCATTCAGAAAAATAATTTTTTTTCAAACTTTTAGCCTAATATAGTAAATTTTCTCCTCCAGGATTTTTCAATGTTGCCGATTTTATTCGATTTTTAGCGTTTTTCATGTTTTGAGGCGATTTTTTCTAACTTAATAAAGATAATCCGGTTCTAATATTTTAACCCCGTATAGTAAAATTTGTCCTGTTTTCAATGAAGTTTATTCGGAATTAGTTCAGCTATGTTTTTTTCTCGAATTTTCATATGCGATGTCAGGATCCTCTCACAGGTGCAAGAGTTTAAAACTACTCTTAAAGGATTATCTTATTGTATATGTAGCTATTGTGTACCGTTAAAGGCTTTCTTTAGAAAATTCTTAATCCAAAGAGTAGGAAGGTGGAACAGAATGAAAGAAGTATTTCCATTGCAATGTGGTCTTTCATAGATAAGAAAGCTATGGCCCTCTTTTGTTTAGGAAGACAGATGCGTCAAGAGGAAGGAAGTGTTGTCAGCGACCCTTGAAAATAAAAGAGCAGTCCCGTAGAGAGAGAGAGAGCGGGTGCGCTGGGGAATGACCAGAGGTGAAGTTAGTTCTAACGTAGGAAGCGAAGGTGTAAGGTCGTTCAGAGTATGAGCTCTGAGACCGGGAGTGAGTTCGAACGCAGGATTGAAGTGTGTGAGATTAATAGAAATCTCGGTTCTGAATAAATGAACGTAGTCTAGCGGTACACGTAGAGCGTTGTCTGTAATTGTTTTGATTTAGTGTTAAACCGGATAATTTACATCCGAGTTTAAATGTAAATAGTGTTAATAAATTATTACTTTAACTTTAATTGAAAGAGTTAGGTTTTTCTTGAATATACATCAAGTATCGTGCCCGATATCACGTTTTCATATCGGTGGTGGCAGCATATCAAAAGACCGGATTTATTTCGAAGTTGTGTGGACGGAGAAGTGGAATCCGACAATGGTGGCAGCGGTGGGATTGAATCACCGAAGACCAGTGCCAGTTAGCCGTGTTACTGAGAGTTTGTGCCGGATCATCTAGCGGAAGTGTTCGTGCCTTATCGTTGTAGACTAGTGCCAGATAGCCGTGTTACAGAGAGTTTGTGCCGGATCGTCTAGCGGAAGTGTTCGTGCCCTATCGTTGTAGACTAGTGCCAGATAGCCGTGTTACAGAGAGTTTGTGCCGGATCGCCCAGCGGAAGCGTTTGTGCCCTATCGTCGTAGACAACCAGTGCCAGCTAGCCTATCGTCATTACAGTGAAGTGAATTAGTGGTGGTGTTAGTGTAGTGCGTAGTGTTTTTTGTGCATTGTGAAGCAAGGTGCAGTGATTGTGGCCCGAGAGTGCAAGATTTACACAGTGGAAAAGTGAGCAGAGAATTGCCCAGCGAATAAAGTACGAGGTAAGGTGTTTTGATCATTTTACTCTACTGACATTCTCGAACCTACTGTTTTTTATTGTGTATAATTTATGTTAATTTATGTGCAATATAATAATTGGTCTAAATCAAATGAGATATTAACAACCATTTTACACTATTGTTTTAAGAAAAGGATCTTATATTAATTACTAGAAGTGATTTTCTAATTGTTTTAAACGGATAAGATTAATGATTAAAATTAATGCATTGTGTTAATAGTTGGAAGGAATAATTGAAATTTCTTAAATTTAAATTATTATTAAAGTAATATTTAAATTAAGTGATATTGTTTGCTTTAAGTTTGAAATATTGATAGTAAATGAGGAAAGCAAATTTGTGTAGAATTTAAATTAAATTGAAATAACCTTCAAGGAAGAACTGAAGGCCCAGAAAAAAAAAGTGCTGTGATTTACTTTTTAATGTGAGAACTAATTTTGAAATTGAAATATTTTATTGAGATTAAATTTAGGAATTTATGTGTATTTCATGCAAATTTTTGTTAGGTGGATATTTTTATGTAGTGATTGGCATCAGTGTTTTATTCAAATTGCAACGTATCAGTATTATTGTGTAAATTGTATTTTATTATTTAATGGTATAAATTTAAAATCTGTATTGCATAATAGTCAAATTGAGATTATTGTTACTTTGTTATTGGAAGCAAATTGTGGGGTATCATTGTCTAAGGAAATTTATTATTGTATTATTACTTATTTGAAATATGTTAAATAGTATAATGTGTGGAGGTAATTTATGAGGGTAGGATTTGAGGAAGTATTAATTTGATATTGTGCTTAATTTTTACTGTAGGGTGGTAATAATTATCAGTAGAAGGTATGGCTTTCTTACTAAAAATAAAAAGGGTGGATCTTCAGGCGATATGTGAAGAGTTAGGGATTGAAGTTTCGGAAGATGATACCAGGTTTAAGCTTAAGAAAAAGATAGTGGAGAGCGACGAATATGAAGAGGGGGCTGTTATGGAATTATCTAACACTATTGTTACGGAGCGGTTAGAAAAGTTAGAAAAGGAGGAAAAGTTACAACGAGAAAAGTTAGAAAAGGAGGAAAAGTTACAACGAGAAAAGTTAGAAAAGGAGGAAAAGTTACAACGAGAAAAGTTAGAAAAGGAGGAAAAGTTACAACGAGAAAAGTTAGAAAAGGAGGAAAAGTTACAACGAGAAAAGTTAGAAAGGGAGTTAGACCGTGAGAAGTTAGATAGAGAAGAAAGGGCTGAAAAATTGAGATTGGAACATGAGTTAGAGTTGGAAAGGATAAAGATTCAAAGTTCGGCTAATAACGCTAATGGGACTAGAGAATCTAATCATGAGAGTAGCCTAGAGAAATTGATTAAAAGTGTTAAAACTTTGTCTATCAAGGTTCCAGAAGGGACTGAGGGATGGAATGTGTTTTTTAGCAGTTTAGAACGAGCATTCCAAACAAAAAATGTACCGGAAACCCAGCAAGCCGAAATTTTACTAAATATGTTAGGAGATAAGGCCGATAATTTGCTAATATACACGACTAGGGAACAAATTGAGAGTTATGAGAAGTTAAAGGAATTAGTTCTAAGGGAACACGAACCGACACCGAAGGCGTGTTTGGAAAATTTCAAGAAGGCTAGAAGGAATCAAAATGAAACTCATGTATTATTTGTGTCACGTTTAATAGCAACGTGGGAAAATTACTGTAAGATTAGAGGTGCAGATACGTATGAGAAGGTTAATCAGTTAATTGTCACGGATAAGTTGTTAACTACTCTAGATGAGAAAACCGCGACGCATGTTGGATTAACTCAGCACAGTAATTGGTTAGAAGTTTCTAAGATTGCTAAGGAATGTGATAATTTCTTTGATGCTAAACAAAAATCTTATGCGGTAACTTATAAGGGTTATAAAGGTAAAGAAAGGTATGTGAATAATGAAGATTCTAGAAGGGCAAAAGATGAGGGATTTAGTAGTAATTGGAGACAAAATGGGAATAATGAAGTTAGTCCATTTTTGGGTAGAAAACCGGAATATAAGAAACCTAATGATACGACGCCTATCTGTTTCAAGTGTTCTCAACGAGGACATGTTCAGCGATTTTGTACAAAAGGAAATAATGAGGGAAGTAATCAAATTAATAACCGACAAGAACCAAGGGCTAGTATCAATAATGTCTCAGTGCCAGGAATTAAAGAATTACCAAGGGGAGCGAGTATGGCAAGAATCGGAGCAAGAGGGAATTGGAGAGCTAAAGTTATTGGAGAGAAATTAAATAATCTCGAGAAAGTGGAAGTTAGTGTAAATGGGAAGATAACAAAAGGATTGGTGGATTCTGGTTGCCAAATTAGCGTCGTTCATAAAGATTTAGTACCAGCAGAAAAATTAAGAGGGGCTGGTAGCATATATTTACAAGGGATATTTGGTAAGGCAGTTAAATCGCCGTTAATTCAATTACCTTTAGCTATTCCGAAACGCGGAGAAACTAATGTAATTCATCAGGATGTACTTTGCGCGATAATTGATAATAGTAAGGAACAGGTAATTTTACATCCTGACGTGGCTAATGAATTGTCAGGGTTAAACAACGAGAAATCATTAAGAGAATATGTAGAAAGGGAATGTAAGGAAGATAGTAGGAATAAAGTGAAAGAAGGGGAAGGGATTAGAAATGGTAATAATAACCGTTATGACGTAGAAACGAGATCGGAAAATTTACAAAGTCAGGAGAAGGAAAAAGCCGAGATAGAGACAAGTAAGATTAATCAAGTTACGGAAAGTAGTTTAAATGTATTTCAGGAATCCCAAATGAGTTGTAAAGATTTAGAGAAAGCTTGGGAATTGGCTGAAAATGAGAGAGAGTCTTATTATATTGTGAATGGGATGTTATATCATAAAGAGAAATTAGCAGATGAAACTGTAGCTCAATTAGTAATACCTAAAATTAGAAGGTAGGAAATTCTAAAACTAGCGCATACCTCCTTATAAGGAGAACATCACGCGGTTAAGAAAATGTTAGAAAGAATCAAGCATTCATTTTATTGGGAAAACATGGCAGAGGAATCTAAAACATTTTGCGAATCATGTGTAGAATGTCGTTTAACGAGGGAAATGAATGTGAGTAATAAGGAGAAAGAGGAAATATGTCGACCTGCAGTTATAGTTGAGTTAGGGGACGGAAGTAAGAAACTGGTGTATCAAGATGAAATGAGAGCATTTATGGCTAAAAATAAAGTAGTCTATATTGTCTTGGATAGTGACGGGGAGTTTGAAGACTGTAGGAAAGATCTGTTGTTAGACCGAGAACAAACGGAAAATAAAGACAGGAAGGGATTTGAGATAAAAGGGTTAACAAATATTCAAGTTGAGGACATAAAATCAATCTTAAGGAAAAATAAGGAATTATTTATGGGTCCTATCGAACTGGTAGAAATGGAGAAAAATCGGATTGGTCGTAAACCGGAGAGGGGTAAGATAAGGCAGAAATTGTACAATGTCTTTATTACGTACAAAGAGGACTTGGAGAGGCAAGTGCCTGATTGGTTAGAGGAAGATTTAATTGGGACATCAGAGGCAGAAGTTAGCCATTCAAGTGGGTGCATCACGAAAAGGGATGTACCAATTAAGTTAACGAGGAAGGACTGGAGGGAAAAGGTAGTACCGCCTCTAGCAATCTCAGCCTAAGGACTGACATTGAAATGACATAATACTAGTGTAACTTTATTTTTTTTTGTGTATTTATAATTGTATGTGCATCCTGTGTTTATAAAAGTGTATTAGCATATTGTGTATTTTTTCTGTAGTTATCACATTAGTATATGGTTCATTAGAGATGTCAGTAGTTAAATTTTCAGACACCTTGAAATATTTATGTAATTGTAGTAATGAAGAAACCTATCAAGGAACTGTTGAACTGTTCTCAGACATTACATAGTTTGAGGAAAATTAGCCCCTAAAAGGCATATTTTCCGCTAAGGTGGGGGGTGTCAGGTTCCTCTCACAGGTGCAAGAGTTTAAAACTACTCTTAAAGGATTATCTTATTGTATATGTAGCTATTGTGTACCGTTAAAGGCTTTCTTTAGAAAATTCTTAATCCGAAGAGTAGGAAGGTGGAACAGAATGAAAGAAGTATTTCCATTGCAATGTGGTCTTTCATAGATAAGAAAGCTATGGCCCTCTTTTGTTTAGGAAGACAGATGCGTCAAGAGGAAGGAAGTGTTGTCAGCGACCCTTGAAAATAAAAGAGCAGCCCCGTAGAGAGAGAGAGCGGGTGCGCTGGGGAATGACCAGAGGTGAAGTTAGTTCTAACGTAGGAAGCGAAGGTGTAAGGTCGTTCAGAGTATGAGCTCTGAGACCGGGAGTGAGTTCGAACGCAGGATTGAAGTGTGTGAGATTAATAGAAATCTCGGTTCTGAATAAATGAACGTAGTCTAGCGGTACACGTAGAGCGTTGTCTGTAATTGTTTTGATTTAGTGTTAAACCGGATAATTTACATCCGAGTTTAAATGTAAATAGTGTTAATAAATTGTTACTTTAACTTTAATTGAAAGAGTTAGGTTTTTCTTGAATATACATCAAGTATCGTGCCCGATATCACGTTTTCATATCGGTGGTGGCAGCATATCAAAAGACCGGATTTATTTCGAAGTTGTGTGGACGGAGAAGTGGAATCCGACATGCGACTTTTAGAGTTTTTTCATATTTTGCAACGCTTTTTTGACATTAGTAAAAATAATTCAGTTTAACACTTTTATCCTAATATAGTAAATTTTATCCTCTACGATTTTTCAATTTTCACAAATTTTAATACGATTTTCGAGGAGATTTTCAGCATTTTTTCGAGAACCGCAGCGAGTTTTTGATTTTCGGAAAAGAATTTACTTTGACACTTTTAGGATAATATAGTAAATTTCACGAATTTTTGTATTTTAGCGACTTTCAATACGATTTTCAATGTGATTTTTCGCTTTTCTTGAGCAGCGCGGCAATATTTTGATATTTTGGAATTTAGTTTGTCTTCAAATTTTTAGCCTATTGTACACTGTATAACCGTAATATAACTCTAATATGACCATATTATTGCCCATATTATGGTTAGAATAGAGTTGAATTACGATTATGTAACCATTTTCTATAAAAACGGTAATATGACTGGACAGTTTGCTGCAAAATTTTAACAGTGTAGTAAATTTTGTCTTCCGTGATTTTTGAATTGTTAGCGATTTTTAGCGTTGTTTCGAGTATCACGGTGATTTTATGACAGCCGGAAAATGAATGTGATTTCAAATTTTTAGCCTAATGTAATAAATTTTGTCCTCCGTGATTTTTGAATTTTAGCGAAGTTTAATGCGATTTTTTTCACTTTTTTGGGTTTCGCTGCGATTTTTTGGCATTCGGAAAAGAAATTTGATTTCCAACGTTTAGTCTGATATAGTAAATTTTCTCGTCCGCGATTATTGAATTTTTAGCGATTTTTCGGACTTTGCGGTGATTTTTCGAACTCGGTTTCACAATTTTGCCTATAAGAAATTTTGTTCTCCACGAATTTTGATATTTTAGTATTTTTTCGCGTTACCCGACGGTTTTTTGACGTTCTTATAAGGAATTGGGCTTCAAACTTTTAGTCCACTACTATAGTAAAGAGTCTTCTCTGAGCATTTTAGTGTTTTTTTAAGTTCCGCGGTAATTTCCTGCCATACGAAAAAAAAATTGGTTTCAAACATTTAGCCTTATATAGTAAATTTTTATCCCCCGACCTTTTTTAATTTTAGCGATTTTTAATGCGATTTTCAATGCGAATTTTTGTGTATTTTCTTGTTTCGTGTTGATTTTTTGAGATTCGTATAAGGATTTCGTATAAAGATTGGCTAAATGTTGGAAAATATTTAGCCAATTATAGTCATTTTGTCCTCCGCGATTTTTAATGCAATTTTCAATGCGATTTTTAGCGTTCTCTGAGATTTTTGATATTTTAGCAATTTTTAATGCAATATCTAGTGATCTTTTGAAATCCGCTGCGATTTTTGACATTCGATAAAATAATCCGGTTTCCAATTTTTAACCTAATATAGTAATTTTTGGTCTCCACGATTTTTTACATTTTTGGGATTCGTGCGGCATTTTTTACATTTTTCGTAATTTTTTATTGTGATTTTCAGAGTTTTTTCACATTTTGTGCTATCCTTTGATGGCACCGGGCAACGTCGGGCGGTTCTGTTAGTATGTATATATTTTGAGATAACTTAAATTGAAATTAGGTTTTCAGCCTACTATCGCATTCCCTCAAAGTATTCAAACACGAGAGATTCGTTCACCGTGAACAATAAAAATATTAAATCATGAAAGCAATCATTCGCAAATCAATTTCTCCAGCGAAGAATTTTGCAGCGCTGTCTGGTCTAAAAAATAATTCACGTGTGATAGACAAACAAAGTTTAGCGTAATTCTGTTACGTGAAGTGCTATATAACTCAACGTCCTTCACGATGTTTTCTTGACGAAGTTAAATATAAACAAATACACCTCATTTAATAATATTTTATAAATCAAACTTCAGAATGAATCATCAGTTAGTTTTGTACTTGCGTATTTTCCGTGTCCGGCAGATAGATTACCGAAAATGATTGTTAATCGTCAATCATATTTACCATTATCAATGACCAATCGCGTTCAAAACAGTCATTTAATATACATTTATTAAATACATAACATCACTAAAAACGGTAAATAATATACAAGCAAACTAAAATAATACAAAACAATTATTTACTATACGTACATGTATTAAACACATATAACCAGACTGACGAAGATATTTACGATAGTATTTTATTTTTAGCTGTATGTTATATCCAAAATAATATGAGATACGTGTTCTAATCACGTATTATAGCTATGAATACAATATACATATTATATCTATATCTATATTATATTGTTATTTATAAAGTATTTTACATTTGTTTTTAATATTTCTACTACATAATATTAACTATAGAGTTACAATATAGAAAGAAAAAAAGGATTACTCTAATTAGTACTATAGGCGCCATTGTTAGTGCGGCTCCGCCTTTATTAGTGCAGTGTATTTAACTGGTACGGATCCTTAAAATCCGTAGACATTAAGCATAAAAGCCGATGTCAGCAAGTTACGCAGTTATGAAAACTCCTGAACTGTATCAAGAAAGGAGAGGAAAGAGAAAAAAATGGACAGAGATCTGCATCTAAAAGAAAGTCTGTGAATTTTAATCAGATTGTACGCCAGGGGTCAGAAGTAGCCGATATTGATGGCCAATAAGAGAATATCGGCTAATATGGAATTATATAGAGAATATGCCTATCATAAGTGGCATCAAAATATACTATGTTTCACCAAACCATACTCGCTAGAATACGTCATTTAGTATGCAGTCCGATTGATAGATCAATGATAGAGCATTTGGAGCATATTTCAAAGTGTAAGTGTTGATATCATTAAAGTTTTTTCACTAAAAACTGTTCATTGCACCAAATGGTATTAACTAAAATAATCCAATTGGTAGTTGACTCGACTACGAAAGATTACTTAATAGGTTTTAAAATCACCGCATTAGCAAACGTATTGCATCTGATAAGCAAACGGACATGTTGCAAAAATACCTAAAATAAGTGGTTTTTGTCAAGAAATAACATAACAATAAAAAAATATGTATACGAATAGCTGCCATTATCCCAAAGAGTTCTTGATTTATATATCAAAATCTTCCGATTTGGCGAAGAATATATAAGCAAGTAAATTAAATAATGTATAAAAGTAACATGTTGCAATGTTTAGCTTACATTTAAGGGAGACGAAACTGGTCGCCAAAGGAGGCTAGTTATTAGAAAAATAGTGTTAAACTTCTCAGATATATATCCTAAAAATTACAAATTAACTGGAAGAAATATTTAAATATTAGTCTATTTGAATTTTTATTTGTTTTGAAATTTCACAATTTTTTTTTCATTAACCCTTCAGTTTCCACTTTGGATAAACTGGAACAATTTTCATTTTTACTTTTTTCTATATAAATAAGAAGAAAGTATTCGTATCTTGAAAATTTTCACTTTCCGTTTTCTGATGGATTTACATGTTTTGGGATGACTTGATCTAGTTTAAATTTCATTGTTCAATACGGGCTCTATTGTTTTGTTATTTTTATTTAATTCACGGATCACTGTAACTATGTGTTAAATTCAAAGAAATGCGCTATGCTTTATATACACAATCGTTGAAGCTATTATAAATTAATGTATTAGAATCATATAGAAGAAAGTTTTGTTTTTACTATTGCACACGAGTTTCAGTGACTTTTAGTTATTTTTCCTCGAAGTAAAACAAATATACGCAATGTAAATGTTTTTTGTTTTTATTTGGTTGTTATTTTACCGAGTGCAGCAGTATGCATTGGACAATGGAGTAATAATTCTTTGACATTTTGCATATGACAGTAGCGTATTGCTAATGAAGAAAATCGAATAAACGGCACATTCAGTGTACGGCAGATGTGGAGAGCCGACGACTAAAAACTCTGTTTGTAAGGTGTTGCGTTGCATTTTGTCATATGCAGTGCTTCTTCTGTACAACAATCCAATCCCAGACACAGTAGCAAACGGACAAAAATATTGACACCGTCGGTTGAGAGTGCCTTGCGTCAACGTGTCCGTATATTCCCAACCGTGAGCCAATCAACTTCCATCTCTTTCTGGAAATGAAGAAGTCTCTCAGAGGAAGCTATTTTGGTACCAATAAAGAAGTTAGAAAGCCGCGAAGCCGTTTTCTCTTATACAGAATACTACTTTTATCAGCAAGAGATTTGACACTTAAGTCTTATCATAAATGCCTGAATATCTTAGGAGTTTATGTAAAAAATAAAGTAAGCCTACTTCTTTATGTTCAGAGTCATTTATTTTGAAAACAGAAACACTACCCATAGAAGCATAGGAAGGTTTTCTCTCGTAGTAGTCTTTATTACATCATGGACAAAAAATTGACAAAACATGTCCCAATTATTCTGTTGCAAAATGTCTAAAATAAAAAATGTATTTCCGCAGAGATTCTAAACTTTCGAAATTCTACTAGAATTCACAATAAGCACAGCGGGGTCTCACGTGATTCTTCAAGGTGTTTCTATTTGAAATTAAGTTGAAAAAGAAGGCGTTTTTAAACGATTTTATGTAAAATAAATGGAAACAAGAAAGAAAAATCATGCGTCAAGCATAGATTATGTAACACTTTCCAACGCTTCCAAAATAATTTTACAAATCATTACCGTTCAATAAGCTGAAAGACAACATCTACAATTTGGAAAACGCATAACATATTTAAAAACGTAATTTCAGGAATTTCCAACATATACAATATTCGGAAAATTATCCGAATACTTTTATTCAGTCCTGTATATCATCTATAGATTTGTATATATACTACATAGGATGCTAAATTTGAGTTTAGTTAGGAAACGTGTAGCACAGTTTAAAATTCACCTTCTGGAGTTTCTGTCAATAAACGGAAATGTGTTCGCGAACTTTTGTGCTGCCCTGTATATTAAATACAGAATTTATACACACCAAGTAATAGACAAAAAGTGAGCTAAATTTAAAATCACGTTCACAACTTAAAACGCACTTCCAGGAATTATTTTTAACAGACAGTAGAGAATTCTTTTGTGTGTCCCTGTAAATGAACGATGACTGCTATACACACAATATACTGTAGTAAGCCTCTTGTAATGCACCTTAGTCATATATATATAAATTTCAATGCGTTTAAAACAGTGAAACATTATTTAATTAAACCGCAAACGATTTTTCTCCCTAGATGTAATGTAACGGAATTCTTTTGACTGTCCCTGTAAAGTAACTATAAGTGCTGTGCACACCATATTCCATATTAAGCTTGATATATATCAATTACAATGTGTTTGAAATTGTGTAACATCATTAAAATAAACCGCAAATGATTTTCTCCCATAGACCATAATGTAACGGAAATCGTTTGAGTGTTCCTGTAAAAAACTATAAGTGCTACACACTTCATCTGAAATAGGGAACATGCTATAGATAACGAAAATAACATATAAAAATGCAGGGCAATCCGAGCATATTTACGGGAGTTAGAGCACGGACAGACGGACAGACGGCAGACAAACCGAAGTCATAAACACTTTTCAACTAGGTTGGAAAGTGTTAAAAAGGAAGAAATAAATCCCATTTATTAAAAAAATAATTTATAAAGAGCAGTTTTACAGCAATGATCACTGTTCCTGATATAAAAATGTTATGATATCCAGTAAGAAGAAAAATAAGATGTCTTTAATGGATATTATAGAGTTACATTTATCTAGCTATCTAAATTACATTTTATTTACTCTATAACATTCTATCTACGCCACAACAAATTACCGTAATAAAATCACAAAATGTAAGATCCCAACTAACACAGAACTTGCGGGCCACTGATGGCTACGTTAGCCTTGGCCCAAACTAGTAGATGAGGGGCCGCAATCGTTTGCCGTAACGGCAACTTAAAAAAACTGTCACGCCGGCCACAATGTGGCCGCAACAGAATTGGCCATAACTACATTAAGATGCCCATAATTGTGCCACAAGTGGTTAATCATAATTGACGGATAGCCTAAAACTGGCCACAGTTATACTTTAAGTGGCAATTATTAATGAAAACTAGCCACAGTTTGGCCATTAACGATCATCGTGAATAAAATCTAGCCAGAAGATCGCCACAGCCATGCCACCTGCGTTTGTTAAGAATAAAAGCTACCCCAAAGCTGGCCATAAATGTTAATTTATTGGTCATCATAAATGTAAACTAGCCTTAAGCCAGCCATCCACATACCATCAATGCTATTCATTAATGAATGCATGCCGAAAGCTAGCCACTTTGTTGCCATGAATGGGCATCATTAATGTATGCAAGCCGAAAGCTAGCCACTTCGTTGCCATCATTAATGAATGCAAGCCGAAAGCTAGCCACTTTGTTGCCATCAATGGTAATCATTAATGAATGCATGCCGAAAGCTAGCCACTTTGTTGCCATGAATGGGCATCATTAATGTATGCAAGCCAAAAGCTAGCCACTTTGTTGCCATGAATGGGCATCATTAATGTATGCAAGCCGAAAGCTAGCCACTTCGTTGCCATCATTAATGAATGCAAGCCGAAATCTAGCCACTTTGTTGCCATGAATGGGCATCATTAATGTGTGCAAGCCGAAAGCTAGCCACTTCGTTGCCATCATTAATGAATGCAAGCCGAAATCTAGCCACTTTGTTGCCATCAATGGTAATCATTAATGAATGCATGCCGAAAGCTAGCCACTTCGTTGCCATCATTAATGAATGCAAGCCGAAATCTAGCCACTTTGTTGCCATGAATGGGCATCATTAATGTATGCAAGCCGAAAGCTAGCCACTTCGTTGCCATCATTAATGAATGCAAGCCGAAATCTAGCCACTTTGTTGCCATCAATGGTAATCATTAATGAATGCATGCCGAAAGCTAGCCACTTTGTCGCCATCAATGGGCATCATTAATGAATGATAGCCCAAAGCTAGCCATATTCATGCCACTATTAGATATCATGAATGGAAGCTAGCCAGAATTATACTTTTTATGGTCCTCAAAAAAGTAAAGTTGAGCAAGAAAGGCTCATTTTTACTCCTTTGGCAGGGACAATTTTTTTTCTTTTTTTAAGTTATTTTAAACTTTAGAATCTAAATTTACTGGTCGATAATTTTTGTCTGAAAACTCTAAATATTTTATTCAAAATTTGAAAAAAAAAAATCTATTGGAATATTTTTCTTAACAAGAGCTCATAACACCAACCTGACTTTTATGCATACATGTTTCACTTTATTATAATATTTTTCAGTTGAAAACTGCAATGGTGTTTATAAGCACCCCATATTAAAAAGGTCAAAATACAATAAAATCGAAAGTGTTTCAGATCTTGTATAGAATACTTTCAATCTGGAAGCAATAATAATAATTAAAAAAAAAAAAAGTGTCCCAATGGAGGCAAAAATTGGCCGTATTCACTCATCTCATTAGATCGGAATTAAAGGCCATATGGTTATGATTTATTTTTTAATGTTATTCTGAAAAAGTTGCAAAAGCCATAATTGTAATTAATAAAAAAAAGTTGATAACACAAGGTGTAAAATATATATTGAGCGTTAAATTACCAATGATGGTGAGAATACGAAAAAAAAAAACTAATTTTCTTCAATTTTTAATTAAATTATAGGTTTAAACATTCTATTCAAAGGAGTAAATTTTTAAGTAGTTTCAATTTATGTTTCTTCAAGCTAATTCACCAGGTGGATTGTCCAGCCAGAATTTCCATTGAAAATTGTTATCTAATGATTATATTCAACATCCCTTTTTCGAAGCAAATAAAAAATGCATAATGTTAAATGAGATACCATATGAAAGGATTTTCGAGCGACTTCTGACATAGTACACTCACATTTCTTTAAAACATGTATTTTGGTTAAAATTGCAAGTAATAAATTAAATAGGCATTGTTTTCAGAAATGAAATGAAAGTTTTTTTTCAAATTACTGTTGCCACAAAAATTAAATTCCACAACAATGATTATAAAAAAAAATGTTCAATAAAGATAAAGTGGACATGGTTGCTGCATGGGTTTATTTTATATTTATGATAAAAAAGCAAAATTTAAATTCAAACGCTCAATTTTTTTTTTTTTTCAAAACATTATGTCACCCTCTAATGTAGTTAAAATACAATATATATCGCTCTTGATATTTTCAGTCAGTTTTTACTGTAAAATGTGAAAGAATAAATTGGATTATATTCTGGCTTTATTTTTTTTTTAGAAGTTTAAACATGCATCTAAAAAATATTAGGCTGCAGTGTGAAATCTTCACACAGGCCCACTAGTATATATTATTTCTGTTATCAACATCCCCTTTTCTCAGAAAATATGAAATGCAAAACAATGAACGAGATGCCATAAGAAAGGATTTTGAACCAGCTTCTGACATACTGCACTCACATCTCGGTAAAACATATTTTTTGATTAAAAATTACTGTAAATTAAAAATTAAATCTGCATTGTTTTCATAAAAGAAATGAAAGTCTTTCCTCAAATTAGTGTGGCCACAAAAATAAAATACCACATTATATAATGCTTAAAATGATTATAAAAAATAAATACTACAAAAAAGATAAAGTGGGACATAGTTGCTGCACGGGTTTATTTTATATTTATGACTAAAAAGCAAAATTGAAATGCTCAATTTATTTTTCTTTGTCCCATGTTTTTTCCGAAACTGATGTCATCCTCTAAAGCAGTTAATTAACTATAGATATATATATATTTTTGTCTTTGCTATGCTCGATCAGTTTTTACTGTAACTGTGATGGAATAAACGAGATGATATTCTGGCTCGACTAATGTTGTTTGAAGATAGTTTCAGTCCTTAATTTTCCTTTACAAGTTTAAACCTGCATCTAAAGAGTATTAGATATTGCTAAAAAGTATTAGACTGCAGTGTGAAATCTTCGCATGGGTCCACTGGTGCTTTTATAATACAATTTCTTACCTGGATGTTTCTTCCAATTATCCAGCTTGAAAATAAAACAAAAACGCAAGAACTCTATTTTATAAAATTGGTAAAATGTTGACATTACTGATCATTGAAATTTAAGAATTTTTTTTAATGATGTAACTATACATATATGTAAATTAGGTCCGTTCAAAAAATGTCATTTCACTATCTTCATCTCTTTGGCATATAATATCAGAAAAATGTAGCAGTATTCCTATAAAGTAATGTTTTAGTCTGTTAAGGACTCTTCCCCCCTTATACACATCATAGAACAAAATTTCAATGTATATATATTTACAAAATATTACTAATTGACAGAAAGCCAATTGTCACTATTTTCCTTCTTATGTAATCTTAAAATTTGTCTTATTAAATAAGTTTAATATTTTTTCAAAATAGTAGTGGCAGTTGATCTTCTAGAACACGGCAGGTTCACCATTCATACACTAAATCTTTTTTTTTTTTTTTTTAAATGGACTAAACATTACTCATAAATAATAATATATCATTGTTTTTATTTTTTAAAGATTAGCAAGTAATGAGTACTGATTTTTTTTTTTTTTTTTTTTTTTTTTAAATATATTACCAATAAAGAAATCTTTAAAATATTTTTCCTTCCAGCAGGAGGTATGTGACTTTTTGACTAACAAAATTTCAAACTGATTCATACAATATTATGTAAAAATTTTAATCTCAACTTTTAATGAGATTATGATGAAATTTTTATTAAAATTTTCAAAAGTATTTATACAGCAAATTATTTTTAATACCTGATCTCCAAGCAATGCTAATTTATAATCAACCAACAAAAACAGTTTATCAGGCTGTCAGTTTTTAAAATATAGCCTACATAAAACACTTTTATTGAATTATATCTTAACCTGTAAAAAGAAGGGGGAATGTTCTTAGAATGAGAAAGGGGAAAATATATAGTACATCCTTTTTAACAACATCACTTGCATAAATAAATATATATATTTAAAAACACTAGAACTGAATGCTTTTTTTTCATATAAATTTTATTTTTCACAACAAATGTAAAACAAACCAACCAAAAAACATTTATTTATGTATTTACAAGATGCTCAAAATTTATCAGAAATATTTTACAAGAAAATTTAATCCTGTTACAATTAAATTTCTGATGTTTCTTAATTTAAGTTGATAAACAAGAGCTGAAAATCTACAGTCATCTTCACAGAGAACTTTTTTCTTTCCAGATTTTTATTCTTCTTCTGAAAAACAAAAAATAAATTTTACAAAACAAAATTAAAATGCCTTACTTTAAAAACACCACTTATTAATTAGCCATTTAGAAATATAATCGGAACAGAAATTATAATTAAAAAAACTATTTACAAAAAGCTTTGTAGTTCAAGTTATTTGTACACAATGAAACTTTTTATTGCAGTATACCTATATTTGCTTTTAACAAAAACTCATGAAAGGGCAGCGTTGTCAAATGACGCCTAATTCCTTTTTTTTTTTTTTTTTTTTTCTAGGTGCGAAACTGCATTTCATGGTGGCAATTTTATGTTATATCATATTCTCTCATTTCTTTTTGCAACCATGTTAACAATAATATTATTTCTATTTTTATGTGTTAAGAGTAGGGGGGGGGGGGGGCTGTATATATTAAATACTTTATCTCTGTGTTAATCACTAAAACAAAATAAAAACAGGCTTTCTATAAATTCTTTCTAATAACTTCAAATATATAAATTCATATTCTTTACATATGATGTATGGGTGCTCTTTCTTTCATTTCATAAAAGTCGAATTGCTCACTTTGTCAATGTTTCTAGAATTTGTATTGCTAGAAACCAGCAGTTCTTTATTTTCTTCACTTTATATTTTCACATAACATTTCCTTCAAAATGGCTTTGTAAAGTAGGAAAATACATTGTGTACCTCCAAGCTATAAATCTGATATTATCACTCATAAAACAATAGCATTTCAATTCTCACCGTAATTTAGTTCAAAATAAGGAAAAGCAATTTTTCAACTTTTCCCCGTCAAAGTTAAAAAAGTAAAATTTAATTCAAAGTTTCTGGTTTGAATCGTACTAAAATTAGGTGGGATATAATATATCCCACCACGCCTCAAAGGGTTAAAAGACAATAAAGAAAAAATGAAGTTACTTTGACACAGGGTTGGGTTTCTTCCGGAAGAAATTGGAAAAAACCGGAAGAAATGGAAAAAACTGGAAGAAAACAACAGAAAACAAAACAGATGCTCAAAATTAAAATATATTAACTATATAAAAGAATTAAATTCAAAACCTAATTATATGAAATTTAAATTGGAAATTTTAATTAATATTAAAAATATTATTTATGGAAAAATAAGTTATTTTTTAATAACAAACTTCAGGTTCAGCAGGTATTTACAGGTTATGTTTTTTACAACTTTAGAGGTAGGGGGGTATTTTTTTATTGTTTATATAATTTCTGTAAAAAAAAAAAAAAAAAACCCTACCAATTCTTTATTTATCATATAAAAATGTAATATTTTAAAAACTATTGTGCAAAACTTAAAACAAACAAATTTGTAATTATGTATACTAGCATGCTGATTTAAAAGATAAATGTTCTAAAAATAAACTCTACAGGGATAAGAATTTTTTGCATCTTTTGCATTCATCCATTCTAAGTTGAGAAATTGATTGCAGCATCTTAAAGCTAAATTACTTCTGTTTTGTTACACAATGTTGCACTGTAGTAAGGAAAATGGAGATTTTAATGAAATCCTTCAATACAGTAATTACTGTATATTAGTTTCCTTAATAAAATGGGCGTAAATTCAAAGCACTGTCTTTTATTTAAAAGAGTTTCATTCTACAATAGGTAAATGATCCACATACTATTTACTACTGGTTACAGAAGTTTAAATTATATATATATAAAAAAATGTGCCTCTTTTGAATTGAATTACATTTAATTGATTTTGTGTATTTTGGATAAATTTATTTGGTACATTTCCGTTATACCAACACCATTGTCGTCACCAAGTGCAATAATTGGCACAAAATGAAATTCATGTGAAAGGATGCAATTGGAAAAAAAAATGTTGGCACAAAATTGAGCATTTAAAAATATAACATTTGAAAATTACAGACTTTCACGAACTATTTTATTAAATCGACACGAATATAGACTTAAAATAAAAGAACAAATAAATATTATATGATAAATTAATAAAATTAACTCAATTTAAACTACAGGCATAGCATTGTAAATGTCTCTTAGCATTGCAGTAAGCATTTCACTTTTTGAATGAAGACGTTCATACTTTTTTTTGAATAAAAACTTTTTTTATGTATCCAAAGTCCTGAAACAATTTTATTGCAGCGTCCTCATCATCTGGTAACTGCCAAATGGTAAAATCCACATTAGTGTCAACAATAAATATAAGTTACTACTTAATATTAAATATTTTCTATTTGAAAAATAGCAAATTAAGATGTTTTGAGGTTACAGAGTAAATTAAGTAATAATAATAATAATTAAAAAGTGTCATGTTCAATAAATAGCAAATCACAATGTTTGGCACGGTTTGCAATAAAAATATTTACACGTTCAGGGTTGAAATAAATAGCACATTAGCATACATTTTGGCATGGTGTTAGAAAAGTCCCATTTATTTTATTCAGGTACACAATGATTGGAAAGCTTTAGACAGGTGTGTGATCTTGGCTAAAAAACTGGTGTAATTATCAATTTATCATACATAATTAAATTTTTATAAGTCTAATTAAATTTATGTAAGGTTATCTATTAGAAAATACATTTATTTTTATTGTATTTTACAAAGTTGTAACTTATATGGTAAATTCTTAAAGAAAAGCAGTTTCTTCCATTTTTTCCACTTGGAAGAAACCTATTTCTTCCAGCTGGTTTTTTCCACTTTGGAAGAAACTTGCCAACCCTGCTTTGACACATCATAGACAATCTCTGACAGATTTTTCCATTTTAATTTTGTTTTTTTAACAGTTAAAACTGTTTTGGCCAATAATTGAAAATTTTTTTGTAGCATTTGGGGACTCCTGAAAATCGGGGACCCTGGGCCCGTGCTCCGAATGCCCTGCCCATGACAGATATATAAATTTCTCTATTTTTGGCCGCAATCGATTGACAAATTTCGCAATTTTTCTCATGCGATCAATGGAAGAATTTCGCTATTTTTTCCCATGACTGACTGAATAGTTTCGTGATTTTTCCCGCAGCTGACTGATGAATTTCAGAATATTTTCCTGCTAACAATTGCCGAATTGTGCAGGGAGGGAGGTTTTGCGACAAATAAGCAAATTTCCTGATTTTTTTTCCTACAACAAACTACCGAATTTCGAGATTTTTGAATTTTGTAATTTTTCTTGCGACCAAGTGACAAATTTTGTCATATTTTACTGTGACCGATAGATGAATCTTGCGATATTTTCTCACGACCTATAGATGATTTTTGTGATATTATCCCGCTACATTTTGGTGAAATTCTTGCGAATCCACAATAATCAGGGCACATTTCCAGCTATATAAAAACGGGCAGGGTGCATTTACAACTATAAAAAAATGGGCAGGGTGCTGCGCCCTCTCGAAAACGTCTAGGGGAAACACTAATTACTCTAATACAAATATTGCCACAGTTATTTTATTCTAAAAACTTGATATTTGAGTAATTTTAATTAATTTTCAGCAGTGAAATTAACTCGAAATTATTGAATAACAAACATGTGAATTTTTACATTGCTAACTAAGCGTAACCAAGCTTCCAGGCTCGAACATTTTTCACACTGTCAGTTTTACGCTTAGTTAGCAATAAAAAAAAATCACCATTTTTATTACTTGATATTTGATTTAAAGGAAAATTTAAAAACATGGGTTTGAGCCTTCAGCTCTTCTCCAGAATCTTACATTTGCAAAATATTTTGAGCAAAACATAAGAATGTTTTAAAAATACCTTGAATTTAAATATCATTTTTTAAAGTTTCTTAAGAAAAAAGGGTCAAAGAAAGTATTAAAGAAGGCCCCTTTCTCCAAAGAATCTGCTTTATTTTTAATTTGTAAAAAATTATACATATAATCAAAATCAAAATTAATTTATATGACAACATATTTAAAAAAAAATCCTTAATTTAGAGGTCAGAAGATTAAATAAATTTTATCACCTTCTCCCTTCCTCTTCTACATACATAGCATAAATTTAAAAAAATTATTTAGCATAAATCTGTGTAATCTTAAGTATTGTCAAAGTTCATGAAAGTCAAAAACCCTGTTAACAAAAATTATTTGACACATTTCTGCAAAACTTTAAAAAATACTCAATCTTTTTCTATTAAATTTTACATTTCAAAAATTTAAATTAATTTAATTTTTATTAAATGTAAGTCCAGATTAGATGCACTATATTTCCAGAAGTGTCACAATAATCACAAAACTGAATCATCACTCTTGAAACAAATATTAAAACATTTAAAGCAAACATTTTCTAAGCACATGAGCTGTAGCATCAAAATTTTGAGTAATTTGAAGGACCCATTGTACAAGATGTTTACATTTCGTGAAACTCTTCTAAACTGTTTTAACAAACTGTAAAATAACAATTTTGAATAAAATAATTTTAATAAAAATGAACAATTCCTATGCAATTGGTAACAGACGAAGATTTTTTTATGATAACGTTTTGAATACAGTTTTGTTAAAATATTACAATTTAACTAAATTTTAATATGAAAAAGTTTACAAAATGATTTTTTGGCCATTTAAAAGATATCGCCAAATTTATCAGCCAATCGTGGTAAAAAATCTTAAAATTAGTCAGTGGATTGTCGGAGGAAAAAAAAAATCTCAAAATTCTACAATCAGTCACAGGAAAAAAAATCACGAAACTCGTTAGTCGATCGGGAAAAAAAATCTTTAAATTCTTCAGGCGCTTGAGAAAAGAAAATATGAAATTCGTCAGTGGATTGTCGGAAAAAATCGAGAAATTCTTCAACCAGGCGCAGTAAATAAATCGCAAAAATTGTTCACTGGTAGCAAGAAAAAATTATGAAATGCACCTGTCAATCAAGGGTAAAATCTAAAAAACATTGTGAAATTCATCAGTCTATCGAGAAGAAAATCACAGAATTCTCCAATCAGTCACGGGAAAAAATCGCAAAATTCTTCAATAAGTCGTAGAAAAAAAAAATCTTGAAACTTTTGCCATTTGTCTTGTGGCGATTAAAAAATTGTCATTGATATCCTGCCACCCCTATGCGGTCACTTCCCAGTTACAAATTCCATTGCAATTCTTGAGTGACTGACGAATTTTAAGATTTTTCCCCCCAAGAATGTGTTAAGAATTTTGCGATTCCCCCCCCCCCTCCATTTGTTTGACGAATAGCACAATTTTTTTCACCCCTGACGATCGAATTTCATGATAATTTCACTTGACCGACTGGCAAATTTTGCAGGTTTGTTCCATGATCGATCGACGAATTGCACGATTTTTTTTTCCCTGATCAACTGACAAGTTTCACCTCGTGAACGACAGAAGAATTTGGGGATTTTTTTTCTTAGGATTGACGACTGACAAATTTCTCAAATTTTCCCTGCTACCCGATTGACGAATTTCACGCTTTTTTGTCCTCCTATCAATTGGCTTATTGTTCAGTTTTTTCTTGCGGCCAATCAGCAAATTTACGTGTTTTTTTCCTGCAGCTTACTAGCGAAATTTGCGGGGGTTTTTCATGCGACCGACTAAAGAATTTCCAGACTTCAAGATTTTTTTCATGCAATTGATTAACAAATTTAGCTATATTCTCCTGCAACCAATTGACGATCATTGCAATATTCTTCCCGCATCTAACTGACGAAATTTACGGTTTTTTTTTTTTCCTGACCGACTGACGAATTTCGAGATTTTTTCCCTATGACCGATCTATACGAAAAAAAAAAGGCATTCTGGTATTGAAAAAGAAAAAAATACTGCAATTCCAGTATATAACTGGAACACAATCACCCCTGACAAATAATCCATGTACATATTCTAAAAAAATTAATGTGATAGACTTTCTGATTTTAAGGAAATTTTCCTGAATTTTGACTTCTTCCCTATTTTTATCATGAACACTTCGCTGGTATAAAACTCTGATTTATACAAAAATATGTTTCTATATGATTAAACTTTATCTAGAAAATTTGAAACATCAGTCAGTACTTTAAAAAGTGGCCATTAATGAAACCGAGTCTACCGGTCACTGGCTACTAATCCGATTTCCCAGTTTTCACCTATATTGATCGGTTGTGAGAAAAAATGGTGAAATTCGCCAGTCGATCGAGTGAAAAATCTCAAATATTGTGAAATTTGTTACTTGGTCGTGAAAAAAAATCCCATTTGTCAGTCGGTCGCAAAATTAGTCAATTGGTCATGGGAAAATATCGCAAAATTCTATTGATAAGTGGGGATAATAAACAAACCAGTTCAAAATATATCTTTTGAACAGGATGCAAGAGTGCTCTTTTGGAGAACAGTGTGACCGTTTTAAAAATATTTCCATCCGGCTATGCTTTAGTTCTAGAGTCAACACTATATTCATTACTAATAAAAAATTTGAAATCTCATGTACAGTGAAGTTGCTACAAAAAATATTACGAATAACATGTATTCAGTAACAAAAGAAAATCACATGGGCCTCCGCTTGGATATAAATCTGTTAGAAAAGTTCTAAAAGCTGGACTTATAACTATGTATGGACCAAATTTCCAGACTTTTCCTCTATAAAGGTGATATCTCAAAATATATTGTTATGAATTTTGTATATACTTGTAAATATTCCATTTGTTTAAATTTATTTTATTTTATTATTGTGAAAATTGCAGTATTAATGTATTTCCTATTCGGCGCTGTACTTTCCCAAGAAATAGATGGCCAAGAACGAGTCGTAGCATACTGGAGCAAATGTTTATCGAAACCAGAGCGGAATTATTGCGTCACTCGTAAGGAGTTATTAGCTATAGTAAAAGCCATAGAACACTTCCATCACTATCTCTATGGCAGGAAATTTCTCCTTCGTACTGATCACGCATCCCTAACATGGCTGATGAATTTTAAGAACCCAGAGGGCCAAGTAGCCAGATGGATACAACGACTCCAGGAATACGACTTTGACATCAGGCATCGTAAAGGCTCATCGCATGGAAATGCTGATGCCTTATCAAGAAAACCTTGTCCCGAAAGTTGTCGCTATTGTTCCAGAGCGGAGAACAAGTATAATCCCGAACATGTCATACGCCAGACGAAGACTTCACTATCAACGCCACCAGATCCCTGGAGTGATGAGAAGATTCGAGAAGATCAAATGGCAGACTCTGACATCAAACCAATCTTGTAGTTATTAGAATCTTCTAGCACGAAGCCCAGTTGGAAAGACATCTCGACTTACAGTCCTACGACAAAGCAATATTGGGCTCTTTGGAACTCCCTCCACGTCAAGAATGGTGTCCTGTTCCGAAAATTCGAATCGGAAGATGGGAAAACATCTCGGTGGCAGTTGGTACTTCCTCGATCTCGAATCCCAGAGGTCCTCGAAGAATTACATGGCAGTCCCACTGGTGGCCATTTTGGAGTCATGAAAACATTACACAGAGTCCGAGAGCGCTTCTTCTGGGGAAAAGCGAGAGCTGACGTCGAACAATGGTGCAAATCTTGCGATGCATGTGCAGCTCGGAAAGGACCAAAGAAACGTAGCCGAGGAAGACTACATCTCTACAATGTAGGAGCACCTTTTGAACGCATCGCCCTTGACATCCTAGGTCCTCTGCCAAGAAGTGCTGATGGCAACAAATACCTCCTTGTTGTCATGGACTATTTCACGAAATGGCCTGAAGTTTATGCCATCCCTGATCAAGAAGCTTCTACGGTTGCGGATGCCTTGGTACACCAGTGGATATCAAGGTATGGAGTCCCCCTTCAAATGCATTCTGACCAGGGGAGAAATTTCATCTCTGCTGTGATTGAGGGTCTCTGTCAACTTCTCGGAATGGACAAAACTAGGACGACGCCTTTACATCCACAATCGGATGGCATGGTTGAGAGATTTAATCGTACCATCCTCAACAATCTCTCACTGCTAGTCTCAAGAAACCAACAAGACTGGGACCAAAAACTTCCCTTGTTTCTTCTCGCCTATCGCAGCGCCGTCCATGAAACAACCGGCTATTCCCCGTCTCAGATGCTTTTCGGTCGTGATCTTCGTCTACCTTGTGATCTGATTTTTGGTCGCCCTCCAGATGCGCCTTCATCGCCAGAGGGATACGTGCAGAATCTCCAGGCACGATTTGAAGACGTCCACAACTTGGCTCGAGAGCGGATCAATATACAGACGGAGAAGATGAAGACCAGGTACGACACGAAAGCCACGGGACATCAATTCAAAGAAGGTGACAAGGTTTGGTTTTATAATCCGACTCGACGTAAAGGACTTTCTCCCAAACTGCAATCGCACTGGGACGGTCCTTATACAGTCCTAAACAGACTGAACGATGTCATAATTCGGATCCGAAAGTCACCAAGTTCGAAGCCTAGAGTCGTTCATTACGACAGGCTGGCTCCATACTATGGCCATAGTACATAGTTCATATGGTATAGTGCATTGGTTGTAAATAGTGTAATGTAAATAATGTAAATTAGTATGACCATGGTCTTGTATATAAGTTAATGTAATTATTTATTTTGCTTAGCATTATCATTATTATTATTATTTAAATACTTGTATGTAATAATGTCTATGCTTTAATTTCATCTTTTTAATAAGTGTATTTTTGTATAATTCAGCATTATGCATGTGTTTAATTGTTAAGCATTTGTTGGCAGCGGGTTTGCTTTCCGATCAAAGGTTGAACTGCCCGGGACGTGCAGTCCTTGAGAGAGGGGCAATGTTATGAATTTTGTATATACTTGTAAATATTCCATTTGTTTAAATTTATTTTATTTTATTATTGTGAAAATTGCAGTATTAATGTATTTCCTATTGAGCATCATGTAACTCAATGCTAAAGGCCTCAGGTGCTTTGTAAGAAAAACAACCTTACACCCTCATCGTTTTTACAATAGAGTTCTATGGGAATATCGCCAAGGAATGGGTTTATCGCCAAGTGGGCGATGGTTTTGGCGACTTATTTTTGTCGCCAAACTTGGCGATATATCGCCAAATGTCGCCAAGTTGGCGACGGATTTGGCGACTTTTTGTGCAACCCCCCCCCCCCCCCTTATACATTTACATTGGGATCCTTTCACGTTTGGAGTACTCTATCGAGAGTTGGAGGACCTTCTGGTAATTTCTAGCATCTGAAGGCTCTGGAATAATCTGGAATGATCTCTGAAACCTATATAAGGACCTCCATCAGTTCAGTTAGTTAGTTAGTTGTCTGTCAACTGCGATTGAATTCATACGAGAGGCTTTGCATTGAGAACTGTGTTTCTCGGATCGATTTTGTCGTTGATAAGTCGTATTGAACGCATTGTTTCTGTACGAAATTTTGTTGCGCTTTTATTGGATTTGAAGATTACTGAATATCTTGTAATTTTCAGAAGATATTTGTGATCGTATTGCACTGTTTATAGTGAATAAAGCCTTTTTATTGTTCTTATATATTGGCATCAGTCCTTTCGAACCCCGAGCTCACAACAATATCTTTTGTATAGTTATTGACAGAACTGTAAATTCTTTGTCAATGCGACAGTTTTAAAAATAAATCTTAACCCAAAATAACGTGTTTTTGGTGTGTATGTGTCAGTGCTTTATGAAACGTCTTTTGCATTTCTATAAAAGATGAAATTGCACTCCTATATATACATATACAAGGACATCTCCCTGTTTTTTTTTTTTTCAAATTCCCACAGAACATTTTTGATCAGCTGAAGATTCGTTGCAGAACATTGTAAAATATTATGCTTTGGGGCACAACATATTTTGAGTGATTATTATTGCAGACCCATGAAAAAAGCAATTTTAATATTGTTTTCGGCTGTTCACTCAACAATATTAAATGATTGGGGTTTTTTTTCCAAGGAAAAAAAAAAATAAACACGAATGCTTCGTATACACTGTGCTGGTAGATATCATAAGCTATGGCTGCCGGAGGCAGTCGTACTTCACCGCCGATTCCATGCTCTCGTGAGCCTATACGAGGTCACTACCAAAAAGGGCCGGTTTACCCGGACACCTCTAAGGTGGTGCTCTTCGGCCAGGGGAGAAGCAGGGGCTTAAGCCTCTTGCGCTTCATCACCATTTTCCAAATGAATGACGACAGAGGTCGCTGTGATGATACGGTGGAGCCTAGAGCTCTCATACTACAGGCTGAATCATATCGCCATTTAATAACCCAACAGACCAAAAATCAAGCTAAAACCGGTTAGCTTACCATACTAGTGGACGGCGAGTGACAGTAACAGGGACGGCAAACACCTGCTCAGGCGGTTTCCTAATGCTGAGCTGGGTTGCAATATGGCGGTTATTTTGGGAAACAGAATGGATATGCATCAGCTCCCCTTATAGGAGCCGAAACTCAGAGGACACCACCCCAACACACTTGGGCGGAACGCGGAAGTGAACAACGGCTCCGTAGCTGGGATCCCATAAGGGAAACATAGTCCTCAGCCAATGTTGAACACTCCCACGACCCATTAATGTAACCACATCTTCAGATTATCAAATGCCGCACTGGTAGATATAGGTAAAATTTTATTTTTAAACATGTATAAGCCCAAAATTGTGGTATTTGTTAAATATTTTTTTCACATATACAATTTTTTTAATGAATGAAAATTACACAGTTATATTTTGGATATTAAATAAAAATACTAGGAAAAGTTCTTTTCAGCATAAAAAATTATAATATGCCACAGTTATTTTATTGTAAAAACTTTATATTTGAGTAATTTTAATTATTTTTTCAATTAATTTTCAGCAGTGAAATTCACATGAAATTACTGAATAATAAACATGCGAATTTTTACATTGCTAACTAAGCGTAACCAAACTTCCAGGCTTGGACATTTTTCACTCTGTCGGTTTTATGCTTAGTTAGCAATGTAAAAATCCACATGTTTATGATTTGATATATGATTTAAATCAAAAATTTATAAAACATGGATTTGAGCTTTCAACCCCTCTCCAGAATCTTACATTTGCAAAATAATTTTTGGCAAAACATAAGAATATTTTCAAAATACCTTAAATTTAAAAAATGATTTTTTGGTCACTTAAAAGATATCATTTAACAGCTTTTTTATTATAGTTTTAATGATGTATTGAGTATTCTTCAATTCTATAAATTACATGAATTAAATAACTTCTTTATGAAACATGTAATTTGTGTACTCATTTTATATATTCCTTTGTGATTAATTTTAAATCAAGGTGACAAGAATATTTTTGTCTTAAAAGTTTTAAATCAAAGTTAACAATGACTTAATTATATTTTCCCATATATAAAACACAGTAAAAACTCTATAAAACTCACACAAGAGATAGAAATGAGGATTTCCTTTTAAACAACATTTTAATAAATCATTTTGAAAAACTTGCTTTCTAAAATTATGTTACATATATAAGTTGAAACTCACCAGAAAAATTTAAGTATGTGATGTGCATAATACAAAATTTTATTAAAGTAAAACAAAAAAACCTTTTATTTACTATTTTTCCTGTCAGTTTTCTTTCTTTTGTAATGTATAATGAATTTTGAATTCAAACACACCTTACCCTGCACATGTTAAAATTTCTGCACTATAATATCAAAATTAGGCAAACTGAAGCAAACATTACTGCACACACACTCAAGTGAAAAACAGAACTAATAGTATCAGTACATGATCATGTACAAGATTTAAAAAAAAAAAAAAAAAAATACTTGGTAAAATTGTGAACACCAGATAAAAAGTGGCAATGTATGTAATGAATAATTATTTTAATGTTCAACTGGAGTCAACAATTAAACTTAAGTTTTAATTACTTTGAATATATTGGCATATTATATATTAAAAATGCATTTTATTTTAGCCCTCTTCTCGCTTTTTATATTTGTATAATGATTTCTCCACATTTTTGTATCAATCTCTAAAACACACAGCTTTCATTTTTACTTACCCATCATACGTAGTATAGGGTAAGTCTTGTAATCGTTTTGAAAATCGAAAAAAATTTTTTGACGGATTTACACGTTTCAGACACTGGAGATTCCGAAAAACATATTTTTAGAAAAAAAATTTTGCCGTCCGTCTGTGTGTCTGTGTGTCTGTGTGTGTGTGTGTCTGTAAACGCTCTATCTCCCGAACAAATTGAGATAGAGACTTGCAATTTGGTATGTACTTAGTATGTAATAATGGGAAGAAGCCTATTTCATTTCAATAACCTCGATTAACCGGAACATTTTTTTTCGGACTCTCGAAATATTCGTTCTGATGAAAGGTATATAAAAATTTTCGAAATTGTTTATTTTAAGGAGTAAATATAAAAGACAATAAAAAAACATAAATTTTGCATAAAACATGAAGTCGATCGGATAATAAGTTGCCGAGATATTTGTAATCCTATTTTCCACACTCTTCGATTTTTCCTGACTCTGTATTTCATCCAAATTTCACTTCAAAGATATATTTTAATTGGAAATTTGACGCTTAATAAGATGCAATAATCCGCTAGTTAATAGGAGTATTATTTTTGGAGTTATAAGGAAAAACCTCTTTCAAGTAATTCAGTAATCGAGCCTTTTTATGACGTCATCAAGCCACGATTTTATTTTAATATCAATGCATTTTATAAGTAGCTTACACATTTTTATTTTAATATTTTACATTATACATATCCATGATGGGTAAGTATTACGGTGGCCCCCAACGACTAGTTAAACATTGATATTGATTTTCTATGAAAATTGAGAAAAGAGCCATGCTTATGAGAAACTAGAGCTGTACCAAGTACTTGGTATATACTCGTTAATCAGCCATATTTCAGCCGAGTAGTTGCAAGAATTTCATTTTTTAAGCATATTTAAAGACAATAAGTGATCTATAAAAAGTTATTTGAATATAAATGTATAATATATGCCATATTTCATAAAAACTATTTACTCGGTACATAAAAAAATTATCTATAACACATAGAAACAGATAAAGAAAAAAACCTCATGCAAAATTAAAGTTTAGTTTTATATTAAAAAAAAAGAAAGTCATTTTTAGAACTGTTGGAAAAGACTATGATTTTGGATAAAGAAGCAGTGTGTAGAAACACAAAATACAGTAAATGCTAATGTAAATTGATCAATACAGACAAAATTTGGAGCCTATTTAGGGGACCATCCCAAAATTCTTCCAAGTAAAGCAGGTCCCTTCACAATATACCTTTTAATAAACAGGATCTCTTCCCATTTTTTTTTTTAAATAACACAGGCACCTTAAAAAAAATTGAGTTTTAAAAAGGAAGAAGTCTTTAAAGACAAATTTGTTTTTTGGTTCAAATTGGAGTAACTAAATTTCATATTCATTACAAAATGTTATCTTTCACAAAAAAAAAAAAAAGAATAAATTTCACACAAATAACTTTTACTTTTTTCAAAATGGGCCCTAAGATAAAAGCCCTGCATTACAAACTGAGTAAATTGACAACTTACGTTTGCTTGAATGCCAAACGAGTTTATGCTGCACAGTCATCTTTTCTACACTATCTATCTCTGCTGCCATCTCTGAACTGCGCCACCACAGTCTCCTGAAAAATATGAAAATAAATTGTAATAGGTTGCAATATTAAGCATTTATCATATTCAACTAGAAAATTAAAAAGAAAAAGTACAACTGATTAATGTATATAACTGATGCCAGTGAATCATTTTCTTCTTCTTTTAAATCAAAACTTATTTCAACATGCACACACACATAATTTGCATTAAATAAAATGGCATCTTATCTAAATATTGCTATGGGGAGGAAAAGAAAAAAAAATTACTGAATCAGCCACACCAGCAGAAGTGCTGTGCACTTAGACTGTTTTAAATTTTTACACGCATATGCACTATAGCGCTTTTTACTGAAATTATGGTACTGAAAAAGAAAAACACTGCAGAACATAATATAAAAGATGGAGATAAATTATAATTCCAGGAAAGTAATTAAGGAAGATAATTGATACAATGTTTGGTACTTTTCGGTTAGCCGGACACCAGTGATATATATACATGTATGTACTTGTACACATCATTGGCACCTGGCTAACGGAAAAGTACCCAATGTTTTATTTAACATAAAATTAAAAGTATAATATCAGACAGGCTCTCTCCTCTTAATATTTTGGATGGGTGTAAAAAAAAAAATGTAACAGTATAGTATAACAGTGTGCAACTATTTTGGATTCCAAGAAAGAAATTGCATGCTTTGAGAGTATGTTGTCACAAACACAGAAAGAAAATTTCAGACACGGGGGAGATGAGGTTAAAAAAAAAAATACTTACAAAGGCTTAAAACAAGTTTTAAAAAGGAAGACGTCCTTAAAGACAAATTTGTTTTTGCAGGAGGGGTAAGGGACGATGCAATACTTTGAAACAAAAAAAGGTACATTTCGGTTAGCCGGGTGCCAGTGATATATATCAACATATATAAATACATAATGTATATACCTATATATGTATATACATACATATATGTACATAAATATATGTATGTATATATATGTATTATGCAGACATATGTGTATATACATAGATATGTGTATATATACAATACTTGTATATATATCACTGGTGCCCGGCTAACCAAAATGTACCTAAACAAATTATGTGCTTTCATTAGGGAAAAAAAACCCATTAAAAATTAATCTGGTTTGTTATTAAAAAAATATTTACAACATGAAAATATATTAAAAGCAACTGTTTATAAAAAGTTTGGGTCCTTTTCTGTTATACCAACACCATTGTCGCTAAGCGTAATAATCGGCACAAAAGGAAATTCACATGAAACGAATCATTTGAAAACAAAAATAACATTGTTGGCACGAATTTAAGCACTTAAAAATAAAACGTTTGAAAATTGCAATACAAATATGCACTTAAAATAAAAGAACAAATAAATATTACATAAGGTAATAAAATAAAACTCTATTTAAACTACAGGCTTGAAATTGTAAATGTCTCTTAGGATTGCTGTAAACATTTCATTTTTTGAATGAAGATGTTTATGAGTTTTTTTGATAAAAACTTTTTTTTTTATGTATCTAAAGTCCTAAAACAATTTTATTGCTGCTTCTACATCATCAAGTAACAGCTTAATGGTAAAATTCATTTCAGTGTCAATAATAAAGGCAAGTTATAACTTAATAAATATTTTCTATTTGAAAAGTAGCAAGTTAAGATGTTTTATGAGGTTACGATTAAATAATAATAATAATATAAAAGATTCACGTTCAATAAATAGTCCAATCAGAATGTTTGGTACAGTTTGCAATAAAAAATTCTTTACATTGTTCTGCTGTAAACATTTCATTTTTTAAATGAAGATGTTTATGAGTTTTTTTGATAAAAACTTTTTTTTATGTATCTAAAGTCCTAAAACAATTTTATTGCCGCTTCTACATCATCAAGTAACAGCTTAATGGTAAAATTCATTTCAGTGTCAATAATAAATGCAAGTTATAATTTAATAAATATTTTCTATTTGAAAAGTAGCAAGTTAAGATGTTTTATGAGGTTACGATTAAATAATAATAAAAATAAAAGATTCACGTTCAATAAATAGTCCAATCAGAATGTTTGGTACAGTTTGCAATAAAAAATTCTTTACACGGTTAGGGTAGAAATAAATGGCAGATTAGCGTATATTTTGGCATGTGTTGGTATAACAGAAAAGTACCAAGTTGTGTTCCTATTACACTCTGATAAGTGGAATTTAAAAATTAAATCAGATTACTTAGCTTTTCGGCTAAACCAAAACATTTTGGGCACTATTGCCATGACATGATTAATTAAAAATCACATTAATGAATTAAAAAGAAATTACCTACTTTATTAAAATCTTAAAAATAAGTGAAATTTTGCAAATGGTCATTAATTAGTACATAAAATTCGAAGTTTTCTATTACTATCAAAACAAAAATATGCCAGTATCATCAGAAAATACAGAATATATATATATTAGTTAATTAAAACCAGATCTTAACATATGAAGTAAAATTTCACTGAAAGACACTGGAGCTGTAAAATATTACTTTCTGCTTCCTGACTGGTTTAAGATTGTCAGCAATAAAGCAAATTATAAAACAGGCAACGGAGAATTATGAAAAAAATAAAAGCTGAATTTTTTTATAAACCAAAAACTTCCGAGATTGTTCATTACGGACACATTTTACTCTGATATATATATATATAATTACAATCAACTTATTAATAGCATATTCAGGGCAGATGTAAGATCAGTAAAGAACTTTTTTTTTTATTCACTTCTGTAGAATTAAGTCGCATAATAAGCAAAGCAATGCAGTTAATTTTACACAATTGCTGATGCTTTTTCTCAGCTTTCTTTATCTTGAACTTAAATCTGTCCCTGAGAATGATGAAAACTAATTTTTAACTAACTCTTGGAATAATATAGAAAAAAAATCTTACCTAATTTGTAAATCTAAATATCCAAAAACCAGTGAATGACGAGACTTTTAGACATAGACGACGCCACGAACACGATGCGATGCCAGGCAAGGAAAATGTAAACATTGCTGCGATGACGCTGCAAAAAAGACATAAAAATCCCTACGAGACCGCAGAAAAAAAGCTATATTTCAATAGATTTATTTTTTTCAAGGTTTTTTTTTATCTTCAAAATTTCTCATACAATATTAAATAATTTTAAAAGTGGAAATTTTTCAATGCTGATTATTACAAAGCGGAAAACATTTAAAAATATATTTACAAAAATCCCCACTGGGAAAAAAAATGTGTCGGAAAAGGGGAAATCTTAGTTTATCTTTCCCTGCATTCCTCCCGGTCCCGGCTTGCCGTGTGAAAGGAGTGGGAGTGGGGGGGGGGGGGGATCGGTATTTGCTATTATTGCTTATTTAAGATATAAAGACAATAACCTTAAGATTTTTTTTTCTTTTAAATCTAAATTTTGAGTGTTTCAAAAAATGAAAATAACTTATTTTTTGGAACTGATTTATAGATAATATACAGATAATATAAAATCACCCCCCCCCCCCAAGAAAAAAAAGATTTTTTTTTTTTCTCTCGTTTAACAGTAACTGCTTTTTGGCAAAGTGGCATTTATTTCTTTTGACAAATATTTTTTCATTGAAATTGAAATTGAAATAAATTCCCATTTATCATTAATTTTTTTAATATGTTTATATAATATGTATGTCTAAAGATTGCAATATTCATTTTCATTCTAGGTGCTCACAAAAAATATTCATTTAAAGATATTAATGCATACTTTAAAAGCAAAAACATTTACAGTTTTTATGATTTTTTTTTCCATAAAAACTCTTTAAATTAAAGAAGGGTACTTTGTGTATTTTTTATTGCATTTATTTAAATGAAATATTAGATGTAATATTTAAATGCAGCATATTTTATAGTTTCAGATAAATCCAGGTTTAAAATAGCGAAAATCATCTTATAAAATGTGAATTAAAGATACTTTTTATTTCTTATAATAAAAATGTCGAGAAGATTATACTGGGCCACTGACTTTTAAACAATGATAGATTTGTATATCTTGGCCGCAAACATACTTTCATTCGCTATTGGGCACTGAAATTGCATTAAGTTTCCCCGCCATTTGCCCGTTAACGATTTGGCGATAGACATCCGGTGTGCGGGCGCTTCAGTTAAAATACATTAAGGGGCCGCTTCACAGATTTCTTTTTCTGTTTCTCATAAAATACTCGTCTTGGTCAGTTGTATGTAGGCGTCACTATGTGCAAATGATTGACAGAAAAATTCTCCAATTAGAACAGAACAGTTTAAACAGGGATCAGATATCACTGTTGGATACCGATTATATGAGGCGTACATTTCGTTTTGAAAGGAGGGGGGGGGGAATCTACTCTCTTCCTATATTTGAACGTCTTTTGACCTCTTGGCTTGACCTCAGAAAGAGAGGGGGGAAGAGGTGTTTGAAAGAGTGGTAGATATTCTATTTCACTCTATTAAAAAAAATGAAAGAAAGAGAGGAAAATGCAAATAGTAATAAGAAAAATTCTATGAATCAGTCAGTCACAAAATTAGTATGCAGAAATTTTCAATATCTGGCTAAAACGTTTATTTTTCAGATTATGCGGGATTCCCATTGTTATTTAATTTTTAAATTTCAAGAATCAATTTTTCACTTTCTAAGAGTTTAGTGTTTAAATGCAATTTTTCAGATGAAACCGAGTAAAAATTTTCCCCGGCGATAAAATTTTGAATCGACTTGATCCTGTGAAACATTGTCTATTAATTAATTAACTATAGCTATTTATGTTAATTATTTTATAATTAACAACATTGAATTTAATAACTAATATAATAATTATTAATTTAGATTTAATCTTTCGTGTGTTATTCCAGTTATTATTTTGCCATATATACACACATTGAGCAGGAAAATTCAAAGTAGAGACATTGCATTCTAATTCAACTATGCTGCATTGATATATATGAATTTTAAATCTTAAATTAAATAAAAAAAATAAAGTACATGGTTAAAAATACTTGAGACATAAAATATTCCAAAAGGATAAAAATAAAATAAAAGTGTTGAATATGACATTAAAAAAAAGAAAAAAAAATCTTATACAGATACAAAGTGAAAATATACTGTATTATATTATAATCTACTTATTACACAAAAATGGAACATCAAATGGACAAATTTGGAGATTTTCTAAAAAATGGAATTATGAAAATAAACAATTTATAGGATTTCCTGTTCTAGAAGGTAGATAATTTTTTATAAATTTTATTAAAAGTTTATTGTATCAGAGCCCAGCGCAATGTCGCGCAGACCCCTGGCAAATTACTTAGTGGGGCCAAACGTCTCTAACTGCAATATTCGACTACTAAAAATCCTTTTTAAAAATTGTATATAGCATAGAATAATTTAGTAGCATATAAAATGTATGAAAAATAACATGCGAATTCTTTCACATGTAATGTGTATAGTTATTTTTAAATTCTAAAAACCTTCTGTCCTTTAGAATAATTTAAATATTTATTTTTGAAATTTAATGTTATTTCCTGACAAATATATCAACTTTTGCTGTAAGAAATAAAGTTAATACAATACTAACCTTTTTCGTGAAAATACCTTTAAAGACAAATTTAGAGCAGTAATATCATTATTTTACACAGAATAACGTTATTTTGAATTGCATAGAGAGACTCAGGGCCCCTAAGAAGACTTCAACGCGAGGGCAGCCGCCCCGTTTGCCCGATGCATGGTTGAGCCGGCCCTGCGACGTGACAATAATATGCATGCTTTCGGTTATTGAAGCATTTACAAAAATAATCAAAGAAACATGCGTTAATTCTGTAATGGAAATGGAGTTCATCTTTCTCTCTCTCTCATTATATATATAAACCGTAGATTAAAAACGATTATATTATATAAAACCGTTTTCAATCTATGGCTGGATCTAGGTCTCCCCGAAACTTATCCTTTATTTCCTGCTAATAAAGTGGTAATTAGTCCTGCAACTCTACCCGAAAATGCAAATTTCATTTGAAGTCAACCCGCAACCCGACCCTGAACCCGAAATATTTCAACGCGCAACCGATCTGAACCCGAGATGAAAGGAAAGTAAACTATGTTTTTATGCATTTATGAAAAGTAATCTGCAATTATATCTCTAATACCAATTTTATCTTTTATATAGAAAAAATGGACATGTCTATATTCTTTTCCAAATGTATAGTAAAACCTCTGAATAGGGGACGCCTCGGAATCGTTGTATAGAATTCTAAATCGGGTCGGGGCGACTAATTTTCTGTCTGCGGGCCGGGTTCACTCTAAAATAACTCTTGCGGGCAAGATTTGCGTTTTTTGGAAGCCAGGCTGATGGGATTTTCACAAAAATGTGGAACAGAACTGTTTCAGTTAAAAATAAATGCGTATTTGAATATGAATGAGTATATATTCAATTTACTGCATGAGAAATAAAATGTATATGTCGTAGGCTAATTGGGAAATCCGGCTCTTTGCAAAGAGCCGGTCTAATTGGAGATTCATTTCCCTTTTCCCAATCAGCCTGATGTTTTTCAGGCTTATTGCAAAGAGCCTAGACAACGTTAGGCTAATTGTAATGTGGTCATTTATTTTTCAATCAGCCTGACATTTTTTAGACTCATTGCAAAGTGCCTAGATAGCGTTAGGCTAATTGAAAAATGACCATGCTTATTTAGAAAATGACCAGTTCTTTGTCAAAATATGGTGTTGTACCCAACTCGAACCTGAAAATTCCATTCGAAGTCAACCCGAACACGACAGAAAAATTCCATCGGACCGTAACCCGATCCTAAAAGAACAAAATAAATTCCTTCGAGTCGCAGCGCGACCCGAACCGAAAACTCAAGATAACCCGAAATCCGACACGAACTCGACAAAAAAAAACATTGAACCGTAACCCGATAAGAACCTGGCAAAATAAATTCCTTCATGTCGCAACGCGACCCGAACCTAAAAATTTCATGTTAACCAGTAACCCAACCCGAACAAGACATAAAAATACCATAGAACCGTAACCAGATCTGAACCCGATAAAATAAATTCCTTCGTGTCGCAAACCGTTTTCGTCTTGACTGCAAATTGTTTTTTGTATTGTGGCTGAGGGCAAATTTTATCTATAAAAAAGAATGTGTTTATTAATCTTAATTATCAACAAGGCGCATAAATGAAATCTATCAATAAAGCAGTTTTCTTTTTTTATCAAATTCATTCAGTAACACATCTTCTCTACATAATGATGGAAAAATATTAAAAATCTGCCACATCTGCAGTTTTCATAGACAAAGAACTTTTCTTATTTATTTTTATAATATTTTCATTGAGTAACCCATCTTCTACGTAACGTTGAAAATCAACAAAAGTCTGCCTGATCTGTAAGTGTCATTATTGCAAAAATTTTCTTACATATATATTATAATAATGTTCTTTAGAGACCATCTGAGTAAAACTGGTGTTACGGCCAGCTCCATCTGTTTCACTTCGCAGTGACTCATGAATCTGAACTGAAACTTTTCTTTTTTTTTATTGAACTGAACTGAACTCAGAAACTTTAGAATGTTTTTTTTTTGTGTGAAATAAGACGGGAATATGTAGCAATGCCGTTCTGCTTGTAAGAAAGCGAAATATGTTTAAAAGAGTAAATATGTGAGATGATAATTGTTTTTTTTTAATATAAGTTCGCGCGTGTAAATATTCTGCAGTTTGTGTTGTCAAAATTGTGTCATTAAAATATGAAAATTATCTTCATTGCATTTGCTGTCATTCCAGCGGAGATCCTCACTTTATTTTAATTTAAGTTTTTTTCCACATTTCTGGCGCCCCCGGGTGGGCGATTTTCGTCGGATTGTCACAAAGGCATGGAGATAAATTGAAAGAATAAATATTGAAGGTAAGAGTGAAATTTCCATTTTGAAGATTGAATAATTATTATTTGCTAGAATATAAATATATTGCGTAACTTAGATAGTAAAAATGGAAGTCTTGAAAAGAAATAAAACGACTCAACGATCAGCTTTTACTAAAGCGTATAATAAATTAGAAAGTGTATTAAATGATACAAATACAGAACACGATGAAATCGAAATTAATTTTTATTTATTCAAGCAGAAAGCTGACGCGTTAGAGATAACTCATAAGAATTATTTAGATGGTTTGTCAGATGACACCGAATTTGAAGCAGAATTTAATTCTGTTGAAGAATATAGAGAAAAGGCTCTAAGAATCCAAATAAAAGCGCGCCGTGTTTTGGATAACTTTAAGACAAAATTGAATCAAGATTTAAATCGAAATGAAAATAATTCGACCAGTAACCTGCAAATAGAAAATGATAAAGTAAAAGCTTTATGTCAACGACTCCCTGAAGTTGAATTGTATAAGTTTGGGGGAGATTTAAAAGATTGGCTTACGTTTTGGAACCAATTCAAAAACATACATGAAAATGCAAGTTTAAGCAACGTGGATAAATTCCATTATTTAATTCAGTCTATGAAAATTAAATCGGAATCCAGGGAATTAATAGAATCTTTCCCAGTAACAAATGAGAACTATTCTTTGGCGATTGAGAGTTTATCGGAAAGATATGGCAGAACGGATCTGTTAATCGATTTTTATGTACGAGAATTATTGAAACTTGTATTGAATAATGCGACTAAAAAGAAAGCTGATTCTCTGAGTAGTTTATATAATAAACTTTCGACACAAATAAGGGCTTTGGGTTCCTTAGGTGTTACCACTGAAATGTGTGGAGTCATTCTGTATCCTTTAGTTGAAAGCGCATTGCCTGTTAATATTTTACGTTCATTCGAAAGACAGAGGAAAATTATAGAAAATGAGCAAAAATTATCGGGCTTTGACGCCATAATTTTGTTTCTTAAAAATGAAGTACAATCAGAAGAAAAAATAAAATTGAGTAGATCGGATATTTGTAACTATGTACCTGAACGAAAAGAATTGGCATCATGCCAGAATTCAAGAGGCAGTAATTTTTCTGCTGCAGAGTTAATTTCTCATAATTATAATGATGTCTCGTGTGCATTTTGTTTAAGAGATCATGAATCGCATTTTTGCAAAAAGGCATTTTTTATGCCTATGTCTGAAAAACTTTCAATCATTAAAAGAAAAGGACTGTGCCGTGTTTGTTTAGCTAAAGGCCACATGGCTGTTTCGTGTACTAAATCAAATATTAGATGTCAGAGTTGTTCGAAAAGACATGTAAAATTTATGTGTCCTAATTTAGAATGTAATAAATCTAAAGAGGCATCAAAATCAAGTAATGATGGTGGGAAAGAAAAAAGTGTTGATACGCTTTTTACACATAAACATAATATGAATAAGAAATTATCTTCTACCAATGAAGTTATGTTACAAACACTAGTCGTAAAGATAAAGGGAAGAAATTCAAGCCGTAACGCAAGAATAATTATAGATACAGGGTCCCAAAAGTCTTATATCTTAAAATCCACTGCTGAGGAACTGGGTTTTGATTTTCAAAGAGAGGAAGAGTTTTGCCATTCATTATTTGGCGGTAGAAAAACAAAATTGTATAAGCATAATTGTTATAAAATTTATTTAAGTAGCCTTGATGGTAATTATATTTGTAATTTGGATGCTTTAGATCAAGATGTCATATGTAATGATATTTCTGCGATTAAATATGGTTATTGGATACGCGAGTTAAAAGATAAAGGAATCCACCTGAGTGATACACGAGAAACAGGGCCTATTGAGGTACTTTTAGGAGCAGACGTTGCTGGTAAGCTATTTACAGGAAAACGAGAACAACTAAAATCCGGTTTGGTGGCCATGGAAACAAAATTAGGTTGGACTTTGATAGGCAAGATCCCTCAATTTAATCGTCAGAATGATGTGAATATGACCGTAGTCAGCATGCTATCCAAAGAAGATGTACCTGTTTCAGTATTGTGGGATTTAGAAGTTCTTGGTATTCGGGATTCTATTGAACAAAATAGTAAAGAAGACTCAGAAAGGGCTGTCATGATACATTTTGAAGACACAGTTCAACAAAAAGATGATGGAAGATACGAAGTCCATTTGCCCTGGAAGAAGGATCATTCTTTCCTTCCTAGTAATTATGATCTTGCTTTAAGAAGACTTGATTCTACTACTAAGAAATTAGAGAAAACTGGGTATCGAGAGAAATATCATCATGTTTTTGAAGAATGGCTTTATGAAGGAGTAATTGAAGAAATTCCTGAAAATGAGATATCCTCATCTGTTGCTCATTATCTCCCTCATCGTCCCATCATAAAAGAAACGTCTTCACTGTCTTCTATGAAAATAAGGCCGGTCTTTGATGCTTCGGCTAAGATAACTAATTGCCCCTCATTGAATGATTGTTTAGAGACTGGAATTAATTTTATTGAAACTATTCCTTTGATATTAGCCAGATTTCGTCTTTATGAAATTGGTGTTATTTCGGATATAAGAAGAGCTTTTTTGCAGATCTCTTTACACGAGAATGACAGAAATTTTTTACGATTTCTTTGGTATGATGACAATGGCTCTATAAGGATTTTCCGCCATACTCGTTGTGTTTTTGGGGTTACAAGTAGCCCGTTTCTTCTTATGGCAGTTATTCATCACCATTTGTCACAAGAATTATTGAAAGGAGAATACTCCAAAGAATTACTTGTTAAATTGCGTGACAGTTTTTACGTAGACAATTGCGTTACAAGTGTTCACAATACTTTAGAGTTAGATAATTTTGTAGAAACATCTACAGAAGTAATGAAAAGAGCAAAATTTGATCTTAGAGGTTGGGAAAGTACTACATACAATAGCGACGATACTTTTCCTCCAGCAGATTCCAAAACATCAGTATTGGGATTAATATGGGATAAGAATTCCGATACTCTCGAAATCGATTCTGAACTTTTGAATCTTGACGAATCAGAAAAATTAACTAAGCGAAAAATTTTGTCCCTTATCAGCAGAGTCTTTGATCCTATAGGTTTTGTGTCTCCTGCGTTAATACAACCTAAACTCTTGCTTCAAGATATTTGGAAAACAAAGGAATCATGGGACGCAGAAGTAAACGAAAACATTAAAAGGAAATTTCTTAAATGGTTTAAAGATTTACATCTCTTGAAGTCTGTAAAAATTCCAAGATGGAGCGGTGTCACAGAATCATCCCATTTAAGCTTGCACACTTTTGTTGATGCAAGTCAACATGCTTATTCCGCCTGTATTTTTCTAAGAAGCGAGTCCTCTGATGGTACGGTGAATGTCAATTTACTGCAAGCCAAATCACGGTTAACACCATTAAAAAAGGTAACGATTCCAAGGTTGGAGTTAATGGCAGTTACTATCGGAGCAAGATTATTTAAATTTATAAGAGGTGCTCTTGAAGTCGAAAGCGTTGATACCTACTTTTGGACTGATTCTTCAACAGTTCTCAGTTGGATTAAACGACAAGAGCAATGGTCAGTGTTCGTCTCTAATCGAGTGAAAGAAATAAGACAACTCACAGAGCCTGAAAATTGGTTTCATATTCCTGGTGAGCTGAATCCCGCTGATCTTCCATCCAGAGGATGTGGAGTTAAGCAACTTTTGAAGTCCGAATGGTGGCTTGGACCTACATGGTTAAAGAATTCAAAAGAACAATGGCCCAAATCGATTGTCAATGTTAATGAAGAGGAAGTTGAACAAGAAAAACGAAAAACAGTTGTTTCTGCTGGCAATGTAGAATTTAAGACGATTGTTTCTGAATTATCAAAAAGAATATCGAAATTTTCCAAAATAGTGAGAGTGCTAGCTTGGATTATGCGATTTCACCCCAAAGCTCGTGATTTGAGAAAACATCCACTCCTTACGGAAGAAGAAATATTGAGTGCACAGACAGTACTTTTCCGTGCTGTGCAGACAGAATGCTTTTCTCACGAAAATGGTAGACAATCTCTTGTCAATTTCCAAGCTTTTAAAGATGATGATGGACTATTGCGATTGAAATCAAGACTTACTAATGAAGATGAAACATATGATTTTATTGCTCCAGTGATTCTTCCTTCGAAACACTCAGTAGTGAGAAGGCTTATTGAACAAGAGCATATTCTGAACAAGCATGTTGGAACATCTACTCTCCTGACTATTTTGCGAGAAAGATTTTGGATTTTAAAAGGTAAAATAACCATACGAAGTATAATCAACTAATTTGTTATCTGCAAGAAACAAAAGGTAAAACACATTGAAGTGCCATTTCCCCCTCTCCCTGCAGATCGATCTAGAGTTGCAGCAGTTTTTCAAGTCTCAGGAGTTGATTTGGCTGGTCCATTACTGACAAAATCTGGAGAAAAGGTATGGATAGTCTTGTTTTCTTGTGCAGTATTCCGAGCGGTGCACCTGGAAATAATTCCATCTCTTAGTACTAATACCTTGATTCAGGCTATGCGACGATTTATAGCAAGAAGAGGTCGGATATCTGTGTTGTATTCTGATAATGGAACAAATTTTACAGGCTTAAATAGAGCATTGAAAAAACTGGACTGGGAAAAGATTCAACGAACATTTGAAGTTAATGAAATTCGTTGGAAGTTTAACCCACCATCCGCCCCTTGGTGGGGAGGGTTTTGGGAAAGGCTCATTGGAATTCTTAAGGATCTGCTCAGAAAAAACTTAGGACGTTCGTCTTTGACTTATGAAGAATTGTTTACTCTTGTTTGCGAATGTGAATCAGTAATGAACAACAGACCTCTAACTTACGTATCAGAAGAAGCTGACTTTAGAGCTCTAACCCCAGCATCATTTCTACAAGATCTTCGTACGAGCGAAGTTCCTGATTTAGACCAAATTGAAAAGACTAATATTGTGAAAAGGTGGCAATACATTCAAAGAGTGAGAGAGAATCTAAAGAATAGATTCAAAAAGGAATACTTAGGCTTTTTACGATCTTCGATTCCTAAAAAACATGACAAGATGAAAGTTGGTGATATTGTTATAATTGGTACCAAAGAAAAAAGAATAAATTGGCCTCTAGGAAAAGTCATCCAGTTGTTTCCAGGAAAAGATGGTATAGTACGCTTAGCAAAGTTACGCACTAAGTTTGGCGAAATTCTCCGTCCTGCACAAAGACTATATCCATTGGAAGTAAATTTCGATTCAGATGACTTTTCTCAGGAAAATATCGAGTCTCCTCACCATAATGAAACTACAGATAAAGATTCTCCCGATTCTGGTGAAGTTAAAGAGAATTCTCCTAGAGTATCTAGATTTGGACGAGTGGTTCGAACCCCAGAACGTTTAGACCTCATGAACCTGTCCTCGACTGTGGTTGAGTTTCAACAAGGGGAAACTCAACGGGGGGAGTATGTTACGGCCAGCTCCATCTGTTTCACTTCGCAGTGACTCATGAATCTGAACTGAAACTTTTCTTTTTTTTTATTGAACTGAACTGAACTCAGAAACTTTAGAATGTTTTTTTTTTGTGTGAAATAAGACGGGAATATGTAGCAATGCCGTTCTGCTTCTAAGAAAGCGAAATATGTTTAAAAGAGTAAATATGTGAGATGATAATTGTTTTTTTTTAATATAAGTTCGCGCGTGTAAATATTCTGCAGTTTGTGTTGTCAAAATTGTGTCATTAAAATATGAAAATTATCTTCATTGCATTTGCTGTCATTCCAGCGGAGATCCTCACTTTATTTTAATTTAAGTTTTTTTCCACAACTGGGAAACATAAAAAATCTGCCTCATCTGTAGAAATACTTATTACAGAAATTTTCATACATATGTTTTACCCGAACCCGAAAATAGTTAACCCGAAACTCAACCCGAAACAGGAAAAAAATTTCATCGAACCGGAACCCGATCCGAACCCGAAAAATAACTTTCGTCGTCACGCAACCCGAACCGAAACTGAAAATTTAAGTTAACCCAAAACCGACCCGAACCTGAAAATTTAATTTAACCCGAAACCTAACCGAAACCTGGAAATTGAAGCTAACTCGAAACCCAAAGTCGACACGCAACCCAACCCGAAACTGAAAATTTAAGTCAAACCGAAACCCGAACCCATCAAAAATTCCATCGAACCGTAACCCGATCCGAACTCGACGAAACAAATTCCTTCGTGTCGCAACCCGACCCAAACTTGGAAATGAAAGTTAACCCGAAACTCAACCCAAACCCTACAAAAAAATTCCATCTAACCGCAGCACAAACCGAAAACATTAAAATAGTTTCCATTGTCATGTAACCTGATCTGAACCTGAAAATTTAAGTACACCATATTTTGACAAAGACCTGGTCATTTTATAAATAGGCAAGGTAATTATTTTTCAATTAGCCTAACGCTATCTAGGCTCTTTGCAATGAGTCTAAAAAATGTCAGGCTGATTGAAAAATAAATGACCATATTCCAATTAGCATAACGTTGTCTAGGCTCTTTGCAATAAGCTTGAAAAACATCAGGCTGTTTGCAAAGAGCCGGATTTCCCAATTCGCCTACGACATATATAAGAAATGTGATCATAGATTATTCTTTCTTTGCGGTATAGTTACGTTGTTTTTTTCTTCTCTCGGAATATGAAATACATTACCAGCATTTCGTTTTTGATACACACAAAAACGCATGTATCGTATCTGTGATAATTTAGGCACGCATACATATGTTGTTGAGTGTAGATTAGGTGAATGATACGTCTGAATAGTGGACACTTCCACTGTTCAGACGTAAAATCTTACAAATATTTAAATGTTAGGAAATGAAAAACTGTTCGCTAAGTAGTGGTGCTCGCTTTTCCAGAATGTGCGATATGGAAGTTTTATTATGTATAGAATTTTAACCTGAAAATTATTTTTGACATTCTTTTGAAAAATCGGGTTAAACCGATACCAACCCGTAAGAGTCAAAACAAAACCGAAACCGTCTAACTGAATCTGCAGTTTGACGAAAATTCGTGCATTAGTTCTTGAGATAGAGCTATTGCGGAAATTGTGAAAATGCAATATAGCAGCGCCACCTGTTGGGCGATTTACACCAAAAACCAATAAGTACCAATTTATATCAAGATCTAACTGAATCTAAAGTTTTATTAAATTCCGTGCATTAGTCCTGCGATAAAGCTATGCGAAAATCCTGAAAAATGCAATATAGCAGCGCCACCTATCGGGCGATTCACACCAAAAAATAATCAGTACCAATTTGTATCAGGGACTAACTGAATCTAAAGGTTTATTAAATTCCGTGCATTAGTTCTTGAGATAGAGCGCCCACAAAATTTTTGTCACAAACAGACATATATACACACAGAGACAGACAGACTCACAGACAGACATTTTCTAATAAACAGTTAAATCGTGTTCAGGACCTTCTGAAAAGTATAAATCCGTTGAAACTGAAAGTTGAAATTTTCCACGAATACAATACTTTCTTCTTGCAAATATAGAAGAAAGTAATTTTTTTTTCTTTGTAGAGCTTTAAAATTACAATTTTCTTTTATCAACTTTTTCTTCCATTCTGTACTACGTTGATTTTATTAATGTATCTTCATTAGAATGTTATTATTGTCTAGACATTTTTAAAATCATTGTTTATGTATATCTAAATAGTCATTTCTGAGTATAAAATGATAAAATATATTTTTTTTTTTGTATTGAAATAAGATTTAAAGAAAAAAGTACAGTACAGATACAGTACAGATATAGAGAATATGCAGTACAGATAGAGAGGAGTATACAGTACAGATAGAGAGAGGAGGGGGGGGGGAGATTTGGTCATATATTTTATTATACGAACTTGCTTGTGTCTTTTGATTTCATTGACATTGCAATAGCAAAAGATTTTGGGAAATATTTTGCAATAAAACTTATAAAACATTTACTGAAATTAACAGGTGAAATGTTAAAAAGTATAAAAATATAAGCAATAAATGAAAGAAATTTGAAAACTGCAACAGAAAAAAAAAAAACCTTTTTGAAAATTTCCATTATTTACATAATACAACATGTATAACGTTGAAGACATTGAACACCATAGCAAAATGCAGACATAAAAATATCTGACGATATTTCTTAAATAATTAAGTACGAATATAATAATATAATATAAATAAAATTATTTTCTTGCTGTACGTTTGCATTGTACCTTTGTAAAAACATTGTAACTTTAATTAATAATACTATATTTCATATTTTAAATCGTGAATTTTTTACATACAAACTCCTTGCAAGAAATTTTTTTTTCATCAAGGTAATTTAGGAGGTATCACATTGATTACATGGCAGATTAAGCATTATGAGTATAACCATTGAATGTAAGAAATTATAAAAGTACCAGACTGAATAGCAGAAATGAAAAATATTCTTTATATTTCAATAAACATAACGTACTATCCTGAATTACAGAAGATCATTTTGACATTTCTAAGTCTAAAATGATAAAATATATATATATATATATATATATATATATATATATATATATATATATATATATTTTTTGTATTGAAATAAGATTTAAAGAAAAAAAAATCAAACATTTAGCATTGGTAATAATGAGTTCCTATTTTAGCTAAAATGTATATGAATTAGATATATCTAGAGATAAAAATCATGCTATTTGTGATTTAGATTTGTCTTGTTTTATTACATTAGTCTTGTTTTATTAAATAGCATCAAGTTGTTTAAATAATATAAAATAAATACAAACTGTTAAAAATTTTAAACATACAAAAAAATAGATCAATTTTTATTTAACTTTATTTACAATTCAACATTTAAAGAAATTATAATCTATATACATATACAGTACAGATAGGAGGGAGGGAGATTTGGTCTTATATTTTATCATACGAACTTGTTTGTTGTCTTTTGATTTCATTGACATTGCAATAGCAAAAGAATTTGGGAAATATTTTGCAATAAAACTTATAAAACATTTACTGAAATTGACAGGTGAAATGTTAAAAAGTATAAAAATATAAGCAATGAATGAAAGAAATTCGAAAACTGCAACAGGAAAAAAAAAAAAAAAACCTTTTTGAAAATTTCCATTATTTACATAATACAACATGTATAACGTTGAAGACATTGAACACCATAGCAAAATGCAGACATAAAAATATCTGACGATATTTCTTAAATAATTACATAAAAGAAACTGGCACATTGTAATAGCAAAACAATTTGGGAAATATATTGAGCAGTATTATTTCATTGATTAATTACCTCATTTTTAAAAAATATATAAGTAGCTTTATTTAACAAATGAACATATATCTCCTGTGTGTATATATAAATAAAATTTCTGTTAAAAAAAAAATAATACATATACAAGGAAAGTAAATATTTCACTAAGAAAAAGGTTTAATTCTTTCTGACTTGCCTCTTTGAAACGAAAATTCTGTTTATAGTAAACAAGTAAGGTGTCTTTTCTTTCATGGGAGAACATTTACCTAAGGCAATGAGGGTGCAATTGGACACCTTTCCCCGTGTCCTCGGACGCGAGAACGAGGGGGGTGTGAAGTTGTCCTAGCTCATTAATCAGTTACATCTCACCCACACAGATTTCACCCCTGTGACTTCCCCCTTAAGCCGGCGGAGGCGGGAGTTTTAAGGGAAATGCTACTTTTTCACAACATTTTTTTGTACAAGTATGCAAATCACACTTAATCTAATTTGTACAAAATTAAAAGAAAATTATATTTGGGAAGTTTGAACTTTCATAAATCCGAGTTAGTTTTTAGAATTTTAGAACTGTTTGTTTTTCAGCTTTTACAAGCTTTATATCAGAAACTACCACATTTTTTGTCGAATCAAAAAATGTGGGTTTTTTCCATTTCGTTTACCACTAAATGACTAAAGTAAACAAAAAATTATAAACTAACACCGCTCAGTAAAGGTTTCAAGTATCTAAAGCCAAAAAAATTTTGGGAAAATATTTAAATGCAAATGAGAAATAGCACTACGTGTGTTACATTGGTTTAACATTAGCTACGAAAGTCCAGAGGCTCTGTGAAGCGGCCCCTTAATGGCTGGATACAAATTGCCGCAAACCTTTTTGGCCACAACGTTTACAACAGGTGGCCAAAAATCTCGTGTTTGTTGGGATCACACTCCGTTGTTTTCATTTCTATTTATAGATATATGATCTCAAAAATACTGCCTCCACATTTTTTTAACATCCTTTCCATAATATAGTCCTCAGAAAATCCAGCCTTTTAGGTTTTTGTACTAAATCGAGATTACATATTATGTAATTACACAACAATATATTTTTAAAAAATGTCTTTTATTCCTCCATTTCATGTTAAGCCTGCTCTTTTGACATTATATAAAAATATGTGTTTGTGTTACTTTTTTCTTTGTAATGTGATTTGCATACATCCAATACAACCAGATTACCAAATTGCAGCCTATTTCTCAATTAATACTTCGTTTAAAATTTCCAGGTGTACTTTCCGTAGTTTTGGTTATCCATTGAACAAAGTCAGAAGATTCCGAGATTGTCTGCGACATACACAGGCTAAGACATTTACAGGGTGTTCCAAAACGTTTGAAAGGCACTTTAGGTATGTACCTGTTGATGATACGTAGCCAATGTAAATTGCAAAAAAAAAATTAAAATATGATAAGAAATTAAATTAAGTCGATGAAATAGTACTGCCATAATTTTTCAAAAAGTTACACTTTTAAAATTTTTAAACAGTCACTGGGTCTTAGAAGATACATTTAGAAAAAAAAATTCTCCTTGTTCTGACAAGTAGAAGAGATAAAATTTTACTATTCAATTAGCAAAAGAAAGGAAGTTATCATTCTTTGAATGTTATGGAATTTCGGAGTTTTCCTGCACTAAAAACAGACAAACAAATTTTTACCTCCGAAAAGCTCCAAAATTTTGTTAAATGCAAAGCATCATATAAAACGATTTAAGACAAAGAGAGTAAATAAAATTTGAAAAAAGTGTAACGTTTTGAAAAATTAATTGCATGACTATTTTAATAACATAATCTTTATTCCCACCTTTTATTTTATTTTATTTTTATTTTTTCGTTATTTCAATTTACATCGCCAACGTATTTTCAAAAGATAATAAAGAGTGTTTGAATCTCTTTTTGAGACATCTTGTATATTAAGTATTTATTTAATTTATGATGCTAAATGTAGCATGGTAAAATATATTTTTTCTCTTAATAATATTTGCTGTATCTCCTAATTTCTTTTCTTAATGTTGTTATGCGGAAATATAACATTCGTATGCAATTTTTTATAGTACATTATGTTCCATACGTATTATATATAATGCATTATATATTGTTTCAAAAAGTATTTTCCCCTCAAAAGGAATAATTAAGTTCTATAAGGCAAATTATATTTTAAGTGTTTGTCAAATTTAAAATTTAATTCTTTTATAAAAGTGTTTTTTCAATTCATTAATAAATAAACATCTGAAAAGTAATGCATAATTTACAGAAACGAATAAATTTATCTCTAAAAGGGTTTTAATTATTCAATTATTATTAACTTCAAGGAATTTTTAAAATATACATTTGATAAACAATGAAAATAAACAATATTTCTCTTTTCAAGTACAGCAATAAAGAAATATATGTTGCACCGGAAATGAATGATACATTTGAAAGGAATGAAGTGTTATGTTAAAGTACAGGGTGTCCCACAAGGTACGCAGCGTCTAATATGTGCAGATTCGGATAGAGCACGTCAATATGAGTATTTTGAATGGTAACATGTGGGGTCCCCGAATATATCCAAAATTTCTCAATAAACATTGATTTTCACTTGGTCTTTTCATCATTTCTTGTGTTTTTCATATGACAAGCTTCACACCTTACTTACACTATCACGCTATATTCGGGGACCCCACATGTTACCATTCAAAATACTCATATTGACGTGCTCTATCTTAATCTGTACATATTAGACGCTGCGTACCTTGTGGGACACCCTGTAATTATGTAATGGAATTATTTAGTGTTCCGCAATGAAACTTTTTTTTAGTGTAAACAATAATTACGATTTGCTTAAAAACAGTATATATAAAATCGGACCTGGTTAAGATGCTCACGGTTAATACGCGATTCCGCTTAATACTCGAGCCCGCTTAATATGCGGATTTCCTCGGTCCCTTTAACATCGCCCATAAGACTAATGAAAATATATGACGTTGAATACGCGAGGGTTTTTTTTTTCGCGAAAAAAACATCTCGCTTAAGACGCGAATTCATAGATCAAGATGTGAATTTCTTCACTCTTCTCCAGTGTTGCCAATTTAGTGGATTTTTTTTATTCAGATATCTACCGCTATTTTCGAATAGTAATATTCGGCTTATTGAATGGCAAATTAATTAAGGCTAACATTGCTAATCAGAAATAGTAGTAGCTATTTGGATAGCAAAATCTCGCTAAATTAGCAACAATGGTATTCTTCTTTGATCCCGCGTCCTAATGTTCTCGCTCCGTGTATGTTTTTACTGAAGTAGAGAAAGATACACGGATGAATGTTGCTTTTTCTTATTTATTCTTCTTTCTTTACACAATGTATGTTTTCAATTTTTGTTTTTTTCTGTCCTACACTGTAGTAAATAAGTACTGTGTGTAAATAAGTCCATTATACTGTGTGCTTTTAAACGTGTTTAAATAAAAATGGAAACGTTTTTTAGTTTTCAATTGTATTTCTCCTCTACTTTCTTTTTATTCCTATCGTCTCCTGTTTTATTCATGCCCCGTGAGTTACTTGTATCACGAGTTTCTTGGAATCAGATCGTCTCTGATTGTGTGTGTCGAGATTTAGCAAATTTTCTGTTAATATGAAGAACAGCCATAAGATCAAAGGGAAGGCGTTACTCATTATCACAACTTATAAATATTGTTTTAATAACTGGGTTGTTCTGCAAATATTTATTACTTTTGGTTGTGTTAAAAAAATAGCTAGAAAAAATTATTATTATTTTTTCCATTTTTGGTTGTAACGTACACATTAAAGTTATATTTGAATCCATAATTAATTCAGCTATTATTTTTAGTCGATCCTAGAAAAACATAATGAATTGAACTTGAAACAGATACATTTTAATCTAAGTATGCGTAATAAACACTACTTTCGACCGTAAACATGTAAGCGAAAAGTCTAAAATTCATTTAGGTGATTAGATGCGTAAATAAGCTCATTTCCTGTAATATTATACAAATCATGTTTAATACGCGATCCCGTTTAATATGCTTTTTTCCAGTCCCTTGAAACGCGTTTTAACCGGGTTCGACCGTATTTTTCAGATTTAAAATTTAGTTTTCTCTTGCATCTTTCTAAAAAGACTTTTCTCAATTCCTTAACTTTTAAAAAGAAGTTTTGTTGAAAAGCATAAATTTATTTTTAAAAGCGTTTGTTTTTAAGTTTATTTATCTTATTAACTGCAAAAATGTTTTTGAATATAAAATAAATATAAAGAGAGTTGGAAGAAAATATTTTCTCAAGTACAGGAATAAATACAGCAGTTTATTAAAAACGTTTATATGTAAAAAAAAATAAAAAAATTAAAGAGTTATTGTTTTGTTTTATGTTTGTTATGTTGATAGAGCAAAAAATGTTTTTATCTTTTTACGATATTTTCACGTGTTATTGAAAACAGATGCTTCAAAATAAATGATTAGAAATATTCTCACTTTAAATAAAATCAATTAAATTTTTAATATAAAATTACAGAGGAAAAAATTATGCTATCAATCGCGCACGCACAGTTACTAATATTTTCATACAAATACTCTTATTTTATCTAATATTCAATAGATTAATTTTCTAGTTACATTATAATGTCTAACATATCTCCAACATTTTTGTCAAGTTTTTTTTTTAAGTGATTTTAAATTTGAGTGAAAATCCTGCATGTTATAAACAAAAAATATGCAGAAATCTTTCAATTTTTAAAATAAAAGTTTATATCCTTATGAATATACGCGCTATTCTTACATAAATGCATACAAATATTATAAAGGGGATATATAATATTTTGTAAGCTACAGATCATTTGCAGCTTTTTAAGATACCGGATGACTGTAAATATTATTTATTATTCAGCTTGATGTTGATCCCTTAATTGCCATCATGACTAAATCTTCGATTCAAAATATGAGGTCAAATATGTTCCAACATCCTACAAGATTAAGAACATCTCGTCAAACATTTCTCTAGATTTTCGAAAAAAAAAAGCCTAAAATCTAAAGTTACCGGGTATCTTTAATTATATAGTATCTGGTGATCACATAGTGATCATAAGGTTACTATCATGAGTGAGTGTAAAACAAACATGGTAACTTTGATGTGGAGGATAAGTTTTAAAAATTAAAATTCTCGAAGAATGCTTGAAGGCATTTGGAAAAGAGTTAACTAAATAAATATAAAAATTTTTTAGTATTTTGTTCAACTTTACTTTCTCTTATATATATATATATATATATATATATATATATATAAGAAAGTGTTTGAATTGTGAAAAATTTCGACTTCCGTTTTTGGACGTTTTGAGGTGTCGACTAATTCTGAAAAAATTCTGCTTGTCTGTCTATTAGTTTGTTGTATGACACAAATTTTGTGGGCCCTTTATGTCAAGAACGGAATTACTTTTATAATCATAAAATAAATATCAGATCAATCAAATAAATATCAGAATCAGTTAGACCTTGATATAAATTGGTGCTGATTAGGTTTAGGTGTATATCGCTCGACAAGTGACGCTGCTATGCTGCGTTTTTCACAATTTCCATGATAACTGTATCTAAAGAACTAACGCACGGGATTTCACCAGAGTGCATATTCTGTTAGACCTTGACCCTTATTTGCTTTAGTGTATACCTCTAAACATGTAGTGCTGCTATGCAGTATTTTTAACGATTACTGCGATAGCTATGGCTTAATAACTAATGCCCGGAATTTCATCAAACTGCATATTCTGTTAAACCTTGACTAAATAGATGGTGATTCAATTTTGAACTGGAGCAATCAAGAGGGCGCTGCTATCCTGTGCTTGGAGGAAGAATCCTAATTGGATTGACAATCAGTTGATGCAGTTATCGAGGTTAGTTTGAGTATTAGTAACTCCATTTTAGTAATTCTCATACACAGTTTTAGCCGCATTGTTTCGCTCTTTTTTGACGACAACATTTGGTTCTGAACCTGGTTACGGAATAGTAGCTCTATGTTTTTTTTAAAATGAATATTAAAGATGTATATTATTTTCTGTTGTGTAGAAATACACAAAACTCTATATTTGAGAATAAGGATTAAAAATGTATATGTTAATCTAATTTTTAAAAATTAATACTCAACAGAGGATGTTGTTGTTCTGTTCTTCTCTTCATTCACCGATCACTATACCTCCATGTTAAATTCGAAGAAATGCGCTTAGCTTTGTATTCATATCTTTGATGCTATTACAAATTAGTATATTAGAATTGTACAGAAGAAAGTTTTTTTTATGGCCGTATGTTGCGGCCATAAAAAAAAACTTTCTTCTATACAATTTTAATATACTAATTTATAATAAGTTTATCATAAACTAGGTAACCCGTCCGGCGTTGCGCGGGCCCGAGATAATTACAATCTCAGAGAATGGCGTTAATTCCCTCCCTCCCCATACCCGCAAATATAACGAATAATTTGTTCAAGAAAACCACCGTCACTTACATTAACGCTATCATTAAAAAAAGGATTAAATTTTTCTGATAATTAGAACATAACGAAGACGCTACGCTAAAATAGCCGGTAGATAACACCCCTTCCTGACCTCAATTTCAAATCTATATCTTAATTAATTACCTAAATTTTTGTTCATTAGTAAAAATTGGCAGTTATTTCCTTTCATTTTCGCAAACTGAATGGAGGGTTCGGCCCGAGAAACAGATCTCTTTGTAGTTCAGTTTTTAAGGAAAGCAGATCCCTGTCTGAAAGTTTCTCGGATTGATTTCACTGGCGCCGGCAGATTTTTGGCAGTTTTTTGCATAAATTAAGAAAAAATACCGACCGAATTTTTCAAAAATCACATAGTCGGATGCAGAATTTTTTTTTTACATATGCTCAGAAATTTTCAAATTGATATCTCAATTAGTTTTCTTAAAATTCGCTAATTATTAAAATAATTTTGAATTCGTTCATTTCCGCTTGGAAATCCAATGCACCTGTTCTTTTCTTTAGCCATTTTGATTTAAAAGATGTCATTTTAGAAGCGATGGTTAATGAGAATCGATTTAATATCTTGGGTAATTATCAAAATATTAAAATTCTGAGACTCGGGTGCACATGGCCAGACTTTGGACTATCCATACCTAAATTTTCAGACTTCTAGGTGGGCTAGATTTTGCTAGCCATCGCAGACAAACACACACACACAGAGCGAAACTTTCTTTTATTAATATAGATTATAGACGTGTCCAAGTAGTACCCTTTTTAAATAAAAAAAAATAGATACATTTTTGAATAAAAGTCTCGTGAATGGTGTATTAACCGGTGGATGAACTTTCAGTGAACCTTTGCATTGTTTTATTACTAAATTTTAAAACATGAATGAAATGATAACAATAAATGTAGAGACATACTCTATCATTATTACATGCAGATAATAACAAAAGTAATTGGAAAGATAACATAATGATCAATGTTAAGAAGTGTACTATTATTAGAACGAAAAATTAAAAATCAGGTTGCGCGTGTTACATGATGGTGTAGCATACACGAAACACTCTAGTATTCACTGACGGCTCGTGACCGGCTTTATTTGGGGCACTGAATGTATGGCCGCTAAATTTATTCTTTTCTTACCACTATTATTAAAAAGGAATACTTTATTTTATTTACTGTCAGAAAGTTTCGCCATTAAACAAGAGAAATATTTCTTGTAAAAATAATGGTGTTAAAATAATTTGTATTTCATGCATGCATTTAGTGCCCCAAAAAATGTCAGTTACAAGCCGCTACTGCTAGTATTAATATTCATATAAAAATAATAATTTAACAGAAGCCCATTTCTAAGATGACAGATATTGTTGCATTGTCAAAAAAAATCAAATGTTTCTTAATTAACGAAAATATAATGTAACCACTTACAAAAATATACAATAGTCTATTAAGATTTTATTTCTAAGATGACAGATATTGTTGCATTGTCAAAAAAAAATCAAATGTTTCTTAATTAACGAAAATATAATGTAACCACTTACAAAAATATACAATAGTCTATTAAGAAATACCCAAGATTCCGAAATGCGTTCTTTATGTTTAAAAAATGCAAAAGTCAATATATTTTCGAGATTTAAACAAGCATTTAAAAAAAATGTTTTTGCTATTACTAATTTTGGTAAACATTCCCGAGTAGTTTTGATAGCGTATTAATCAGATTTCTAAAACCGGAATATATTTTTTTAGGTTGTTATCATATCTCAATTTAAAGAAATTTTCAGCTAACTGAATTTGCATAGGGTGCATACACTGTAAAAAATGACCAATGTTTCTTATTTTATGAAAATATACTATAACCACGAACGAAAATATAATATAATCTTCTGAGTTATTCGAAATTTCAAATAGCATGTAACATTGTCTTTTGAAGCACCAGAAACCAATACATTTCCAAAATTTAAAGAATTATTTATAAAAACAAATTATTTTTAGCTGCCCGTATTTTTCAGAAACGTTTCCGAAGTGTTTTTATAGTGTATTAATTAGTGTCCTCAGCCTGGAATACCTGTTTTTCGAATGTCATCCATTCTCAAGTACACGTTTTCAACCGCATAAGTTAATTTATGCATGAAAGAGTAAAGAAATAATCTTAATTTTAATGTTATTGTTAACGCTGTTAATTTTGCATGTTTGTCTGTTAAACATTTATTTTTAGCATGAAAATGTTTACTTGAAAATTGATAGCATTCGAAAGACAGATATTCCAGGTTGAGGACACTAATTAATACACTATAAAACCTCTTCGGAAACGTTTCTGAAATATTCGGGCAGCTAAAAATAATTTGTTTTTATAAATAATTCTTTAAATTTTGGAAAGGTACTGGTTTCTGGGGATTCAAAAGACAATGGAACACGCTATTCGGCATTTCGGATAACTCAGAAGATTATATTATATTTTCGTTCGTGGTTATAGCATATTTTCATAAAATAAGAAACATTGGTCATTTTTTACAGTGTACATAGCATACATGCAAGAGTAACAAAATAACATTATTTTTAATGTTAATGTCAATGCTGTTAATTTATAATGTTTGCATGTAAAACATTTTTGTCGAAAATGAAACTGTTTACTTGGTAATACGAAAAACGTATATTCCAGGTTGAAAAAAGTGATTTATACACTATAGAAACTAATTGGAAACGTTTCCAAAAATAAGTGACAGCCAAAGAAGCGTTCTTTTTATAAAAGTTTTTTAGAATCTCGAAAACATATTAGTTTCAGAGGTTTCTAAAGATAAAAAACGATCTTCGCAAACGTGGGTAACTCGGAAGAGGCTACTGTATACTTTCATTAGATTTTATAATATTTTTTTCTAGATTAAGAAACATTTTTTTTTATATTGCTGTTTTTACTTACCCATCATACGTAGGATAGGGTAAGTCTTGTAATCGCTTTGAAAATCGAAAAAAAATTTTTTGACGGATTTACACGTTTCAGACACTGGAGATTCCGAAAAACATATTTTTAGAAAAAAAAATGTGCCGTCCGTCTGTGTGTCTGTGTGTCTGTAAACGCTCTATCTCCCGAAAAAATTGAGATAGAGACTTGTAATTTGGTATGTACTTAGTATGTAATAATGGGAAGAAGCCTATTTCATTTCAATAACCTCGATTAACCGGAACTATTTTTTTCAGACTCGAAATATTCGTTCTGATAAAAGGTATATAAAATTTTTCGAAATTGTTTATTTTAAGAAATGAATATAAAAGACAATAAAAAAACATAAATTTTGCATAAAGCATGAAGTCGACCGGATAATGAGTTGCCGAGATATTTGGAATCCTATTTCCCACACTCCTCGATTTTTCATGACCCTGTATTTCATCCAAATTTCACTTCAAAGATATATTTTCATTGGAAATTTGACGCTTAATCCGATGCAGTAAACCGCTAGTTAATAGGATTATTAGTTTTGGAGTTATAAGGAAAAACCTCTTTCAAGCAATTCAGTAATCGAGCCTTTAAAGTTTGTGACGTCATCAAGCCACGATTTTATTTGAATTGCAATGCATTTTATATGTAGTTTACACATTTTTATTTTAATATTTTACATTATGCATATCCATGATGGGTAAGTATTACGGTGGCCCCCAACGACTAGTTTTATATTCTTTTTATTGCTATTTTTTATATTCAATAATCTACTGATATTACTTACCCATCATACGTAGTATAGGATAAGTCTTGTAATCGTTTTGAAAATCGAAAAAAAAATTGACTGATTTACACATTTCAGACACTGGAGATTCTGAAAAACATATTTATAGAAAAAAATTGGCCGTCCGTCTGGCTGTGTGTGTGTCTGTAAACTCTCTATCTCCCGAACAATTTGAGATAGAGACTTGAAATTTGGCATGTACTTGGTATGTAATAATGGAAAGAAGCTTATTGAATTTCAGTAACCTCGATTATCCGGAACTATTTTTTTCGGACTCTCGAAATATTTGTTCTCATAAAATGTATATAATTTTTTTTGAAATTGTTTATTTTAAAGAGTGAATATAAAAGACAATAATAAAACAAGTGGGTAAGTGTGATTGAAGATCTCTCAAAGGGTTTCGTTTAATATATTCCTTTCAAAACACTTTATCCTTTCTTTAATAAATTCAAACAAATTTCAATTAGCAAAAAAAAAAAAAAAAAAAAAAAAAAAGTTATGTTTTTTATAAAGTAAAAATTTACCGGTCTATTTTTTTGTTTTTTCGAATATCTAAACCAGCCGGATAGCGGGCCAAGCCCGCTATTATATTCTGTCATACTAATATCCGCCATACGGACTAAATGCAATATTTAAAAAATAATTTCAAAATTAAACAAATTGTACACTTTCAAAATGTTAAAATATGCGAATATTTCCATAATCGGATTTTTGTCACGATTCAATATGTTTCTCAAACTCATATATTTACTATTTTCTATTATTTATATTGATACTCGATTTGTATTATTCTCAAACATTTGAAAAATTAGTTAAACTTCCCATATGACGTCAAATTTTCTTTTTAATTCTCTAATGACGTGATTTTAATCTGTTTTGTGTACTTACACATACTCATACTCCTTGTATTATTGAGAAATCTTAGACATTTTTCGTTTTATTACGACTATGACGTCAATTAATTTTATTTCATATTAATCTTTTTTTTTTCATTTGGTGAAACTTTTTATTTCATTTTTCAAGTGGAAATCGTCTGATAGAAAATTAATTATTGTAGAAAGAATTTTATCGTGGATTTTTAATTTTTGGCATCGACTATAATGAAAAATGTTTAAATTTAATAAGAAAAGGCTGTTAGAATTTTGGTTTTTTATCTCTATTTATTAAAATAATACGAATTTTTCAAATTTTAATATTTTCAGCTCTTCACAGCTGATATTCAGATTTATACACTAAGTTTTAACTCTGTAAGTTACATAATTTCTGAGAATGGCTCTGTGACAGACAGACAACGGAGCGGGAGCAATAGGGTTTCGTGAGATGAACGAAACCCTAAAAAAACATAAATTTAGCATAAAGAATGCAGTCGATCGGATAATTAGTTGCCGAGATATTTGTAATCCTATTTAAACATTCTTCGATTTTTAATGACTCTGTATTTCCGTCTAATTTCAATTCAAAGACATATTTTAATTGGAAATGAAGTGCTTAATCCGACGCAGTAAACCGTTAGTTAATATGATTATCAATTTTGGAGTTATAAGGATGTTTCTTTTACGCAATTCAGTAATAGAGCATTTAACGTTTATGACGTCATCAAGCCACGATTTTATTCGAATTGCAATGCATTTTATAATTAGTTTACACATGTTTTATTTTCATATTTTATATTATGCATATCCATGATGGGTATGTATTACGGTGATCTTCAACTACTAGTTTCATTGTCATATGACATTTTTTTCACACTATTAAGGATATGCATAGGCAGACGGGCAATGAGACAAGACAGTAAACACTTTATTCTAACAATGATGGAAAAGTGTTTAAAAGAAAATTTCTAGTACGAACTTTTTATAATTTTATTTCATCGCTTTACGAGCTTTGTCTTGATCTGATAAAAAAACTTTATTTCTTTTCTAAAAAATATATATTTATCTTTTTAATTAAACCGAATGATTCTGGATAAAAAAAAAATGTATGTGTATTTTTTTACACTATCACTCTCAATATTTCAGATATTTAATGAAATGCTGTAGACAGACCCTTTCTATCTAATTATCCGTAAACGCATCAGGCTCAAAATTATTCCTTTCGGGATAAAATATCTGAAAATAGCATAAGCGTACATTGTAAAATAACCGTGAACGATAATTTAACGAAATTACTAATATTTCCATGTTTATGATACGCTTCAGTGGGAGATTTAGTTTAAGAAGTTTCGGTGCTGGTAAAGAAATATATGGAGTAATTTTAGTAAGTTGATAGTTAAAAATAACTTTCCTAGCATCTTTAAAATGTAGTTTTCTCCCTGGTACATGTTATTTAATAATTTTCTTCCAGAAACTTCAATTTGTATTCTTAAATGTTGTTGGAAATATTCACAAGTATTAGAAATAAAATATTATTATTATTTTTAACACTTTCTATCATAGTTGAAAAGTGCTTATGTATTCGGTTTGTCTGTCTGTCTGTCTGTCTTGCCATCTGTCCGTCCTCTACCTCACTCGAATTTCCATTGTAATTGATATAAGTTATTAAGATTTAACATGGCATGTTCTGTATTGAAAATTAAATGTGCAGCATTTATAGTTCATTTACAGGGGCACGCAAAAGAACGCCGTTACATTATGGTCTATGTGGGGTACTTTGTAGTGTAAATTAATGATGTTACGCTATTTCAAACATATTGAAATTGTTATAATCACTAAAATGCAATACAAGATGTTTACTATAGAATATGGTATGTTTAGTTTTCATAGTTCGTTTACGGGGGGGTGGCACTAAAAATAATTCTGTTTCCTTATGATCTATAGGGAAAAATCTTTTGCGGTGTATTTTAATCATGTTGCACTATTACAAACATAATGCAATTTATTTGAATTCCTGAAGTGCACTAAATTATGCTTTCTGTAAAATATGGGGTGTAAAGCATTTATCATTTATTTACAGGACTACACAAACGAATTCGGTTACTTCGGTTATACGAGGGCAGTTTGATAAGTCCGTGACTTTGAAATGAAATAAACAATATGCATACCAAAATGCATTTTATTTTTCGACATAATCTCCTTTCATAATGATACACTTTTTCCAACGATGTTCTAACTTTTTTAATCCTTCCATAAAATAAGATTTCTCAAACTCCTCAAAATAGCCATTTCTGGTATTAATGATCTCAGAGTTTGAAGAAAACCTCCTTCCACAAAGTCATTTTTTTAAATTTGGAAAAAGAAGTCACTAGGGGCCAAGTCAGGAGAGTAGGGTGGACGAAGCAGCAATTCGTATCATAATTCAACCAATTTAGTAGCTGCGATTGCAGACGAGTGCACTACCGCATTGTCGTGATGAAAAAGCACTTTTTTCTTGGACAAATGTGGCCGCTTTTCTTTCAAATTTGCATTAAAAAGGTCTAATAAATCAGAATAATACTGTCAGGTGATCGTTTTTCCTTTTTCTAGATAGCCAATGAGGATTATGCCCTTTGAGTTCCAGAAAACTGTGGCCATAATCTTTCCGGCCGAAGGAACTGTTTTTGCCTTTTTCGGAACAGGTTCATTAGTAGGAGTCCACTACTTAGACTGTTCTTTCATTTCTGGTGTGTAGTAATGCATCCATGTTTCACCAACTGTAACATAACTCCGCAAAACTTCACTTGAATTGCGCTCCAAACATTGCTTTGAAATGGTTACACAAGTCCGCTCTTGATCCACTGTCAGCAATCGCGGCACTCAATCTTGCTGATAACTTTTTCATGCCCAAATGTTCCTGCAAGATATTGAATACACGTTCATTTGAAATGTTTACCTTCTTAGCTATCTCACGTACTTTCACACGGCGGTCTTTTAACACGATATCATGGATTTTGTTGACCATTTCTTCAGTCGTGATGTCAATTGGACGTCCAGAACGTTGTGCATCTTTTGTGCTCGTACGGCCACAAAGAAATTCCGCAAACCACTTGTGAACTATACCATGTGATGGAGTAGAGTCCCCATAATATTTTTCCAACTTTTCTTCAGTTTCGGTAATTGTTTTTCCGCGCAAAAAATAGTGTTTTATCAAAATACGAATTTTTTTTCTCCATAATCAAAACAAACACGGCAATCGTTTGCTTTTGAATCCAATAGAACACAATTTATTTAAAACATCGTCTGCAAATTGCACGAATGTTGCCGCAGATAATAAAAAATTGAAAACATAATAATAAGAGTGCGATCAGACCGCCACCTTTTTTAAAGTCACGGAGATATCAAACTGCCCTCGTGTAATGTTCTATGGGGAAAGTTGTTTGCAGCGTAGATTAATTATGTTACGTTACACCTTATCAAATATAATGAAATTGCTATACACTGTTAAAAATTTGCAGCAAACTGTCCAGTCATTTGACCGTTTTTCTAGAAGACGGTCACATAACCGTAATTTAACTATATTCTGACCATAAAATGAGCAATAATACTTTCAGAATACAGTTAAATTACGGTTATGTAACCGTTTTCCAGAAAAACGGTCAAATGACTGGACAGTTTGCTGCAAATTTTTAACAGTGTACGTTACTGAGGTGTATTACCAGATAGTTGTTGGGTAATATGTTGTGCATAGTATTTATCGTTCATTTACAGGGACGCACAAAAGATTTTGGATAGAATACTGTATCCGAAGTACTGTCTAAAAGCGAAAAATACTGAAAGTGCGCTTTCAGTTATGGTATGCGTTTTAAAGTTTAACGAAGTTTTTACACACTACGTGGTGTGTATAAATGCTGTAGATCATATACAGGGTTAAGACAAAACAATTCATAAGCATTACTGAGTACGAGGGTGGGTTTTCAATTGACTTTTACATTTTCAAGCATCTCTTTAGTATACTAAAGAGATATTTGTAGAATATAAATAAAATCATATACAGGGTCACGCAAAGAACTGGATGCATGGTCGCCCATGGATAGTAATTCCTAGAAAAGGGATTTCAATAGTTTTAAGCGTGTTTTGTTTGAATTAAATTTTAGTTTAATATGTGGCGTGTAGACAAATCTGTAAGTAATATACAGGGCTGTACAAAAGAATTCAAGTAGGTTTCTGTCTATTGGTACAAATTGCTGAAGGTGAATGTTCAACGGTATTATGCGTTTTCTTACTAAACTAAATTTTAGCATACTATGTCGCATATATATAAATCTATCAATAATATTAGTGATGCACGAAAGAATTGGAATAACTTTCATGCTTTGGGTGTTAATTTCTGAAATCTGGTTTTCAAATGTATTGTGCGTTTTCTAAAATGTTTTACTTGGGTATCTTTTTACATTATAAAACGGCGAAGTTTTTTTTAAAAGTATTCTGGAAGTGTTTGAATGTGTTTTATAGTCAATGCTTGATGCATGATTTTTCTTTATCGTTTATTTATTTGTAGTATCATTTTATGATTTTTAATGTATTAAATTAAATTTTAAGCTGCATAAAAATTTACATGCAATGAGAAAATACGTTTCTATTATTATCATCGCGCTTTTGTAATGTATGTAATGGAAAATAATAATGTTTTGGTTTGAAAACAATTTAAGAATTTTGGCATATATGAGGCAGGTTAACATAATCATTTGATCTGAGTAAGTACTACAAAAATGAGAAGTGTACATTTGAAATTCTCCATATGTGTTCCTCTCCAGCCAAAATAAAATTTGTGCTAACGTAAAATTCGTCTCTCTTTCTTTACTTTTGTTGAATTTTTTGAAAATAAAATAGCGAAATTTGAAAACTTTAAAGCGTAAGTGATGCGTGTTATGTTAGACAACTGACACCTTTTGATCAAATGCTTTAGGTGGGAATAAATTTGAGTTTTAAACAAAAAAAAAAAAATTCTCGTTTTCATGCAAGATAAAATCTGACAGCCATCATAACATACCAACTAGAATCTCGCAGATTCGAATATACGATCAACAGCTGTGGCATTTTATATTGGCTAGTATGCTAAGAAATGTAGTGGGAAATTCTGCAATAATAAAAATATCCATCCCGATGGAAAATTACCCATGAACGGAAACTTACATGTTTTAAAGCGCCGCTATTTTTCGCTGAATGCATTTTATCTAAAGTAAAACATATAATATTATTTGGTATAAATATTATTAAATACAATCGGATAGTACCACTTACGGAAAAAACTATGTATATACTTTGCAAATCATTTAATACCCGTCAGATATTAAAATAGCATTTTACATATCTTTCGTAACATGTTTTAGTACCTTACTGGTCAAATATTTTATCCAAAAGTGATTTAATAAATGTTTGTAAACCATTTCTTTCGATTATAAAATGAAAGTAAACATATGTTTATTTTAATATGAATGCGAGACATTTGTTTTTAGAAATTTTAATAAATGCCAAAATGTTTTACTCAAGAATGTTAAATTGTATTTTATAAAGCGTATTTTGCTTAATTAACTAAAAAGTATCATTTGTTTTAAAAAATATTATTGCGATTATTTGTGCAGTATAGTCTAAAAACTATAAAATATTTCTTCTGTTTAAATTAGGCTCATTATTATTGCTTATAATATTAGTTAATTTGGACAATGAACTGTTAATGTGAGACTTTCTACTTACTAAATAAATATTTATCAAAGTATTCATATATAATAATCTATGTTGAAGACAATAACAACTCGTTAGAACGTTAATATTACATGTCTAGACTTATTAATTAGTTTTAATAAATAAATAAATATTAATTTTGTAATTTAAAAGTTACTTATACATAACAATTAAAATATTTCTTTATATTTTAAATTGCATCATGTTAATAATAACTATACAAAATTTCAGACTGTTTTTTATTAATTTCGGTATAGATAACTCGATATAAGTTAGGGATCGACATTTCCAAAAATTACGTTGTGGAACATAACTATGAATGAAAAACAACAGAGGCATTCTTGTGATAAAATTCGTATTGTTCCTGAAGATAAAATTCGAAACTACGTTAATTTGTTTTCTTGGTAACGTTTAGTAATATACAACGAGATAAGAACGTTTTTAATTAAAATTAATTAGAAATATGTTCCTGGTAGTTTACTTACAAAAAGAATTTCAATTTCCGTAGTAATAATTTAAATACTGTTTCAGTTTTAAATGTTTGTTGCTTTACTACAAATAGTTAAAAGAGCTTCTCAGCATAGCAAAATTTAAGATTATGAGATCCAATATTAATATAACGTTTTTTGGAAAAAAAAATTAAATTAGAAAGAAAATAAAAATTCATTTGATTTTTTAAAATAAAGCAGGCTTTGTAATTGAAAACAAAATACTTGTGGTTACTCTTAACTGAATAGCAAAATAATAATTTCACATGAGAAGAAAATTTGTAACATTCTTTACAGGAAACTTTCTAAAGTTTTATTTATTATTATTATTTATTATTATTATTATTATTATTATTTTACCATAAGAATACCTGAGTTTTGAGTTTAAATGTTTTCTGCGTCAGTAATATTTAAATAATAGTGCAGAAATATATATATTATACTGTATTTTAATTTAAACATTTAACTAAGTGAAGATTTTCGCGCTATTTTAGAGAATTATTCAGAAGAATTAAACTATTTTCAAAAAGTTTATAGTTCAATACGTGAAAATTGTAGAATATGCTTATATGTAGTTTTTAAGTAGTATATGTCGTATGTTAATTCAAGTTCAGAATAGTAAAAGTTAATTTAGTTTAACTGAATAGTATTCTTTGAACTCAAATAGATATTATATTCTTTAATTCAAAAATTTATTTTATAAGGAATATGATCCCAAAACTAGGGATCCTGAATTGTCAATTGCTATCTTATACAAAAAGTCTGGGATTTTTGGGTGTAGTCCCTTTAAATTTTCTTCCTGCATTCGATTGAATTTTCTGCGCTAAAATGCAGAGCTTATGTATTGTAAATATTTATTTACTTATTTATTTATTGCGTAATGATATAACAAAAACTTTAGTATAGTAGTTCAGACCTACATAAAGCTAAAAACCGTAAAAGAGTCTCCTGGTTGTCTTCTGGTACCTACCTCATATCATCTTATACACATGTTATATCACTGCATATGCGTACACGTGATTCTGTATGTTTTATAATTCGACTTGGTATATAAAATTACATTGTAACAAAAATGAAGTAATATATATATATATATATTTCAATTAAATTATTCGGTTATTAACAATTCTCATAATCTGAAATAAATAAAATGTGAACAATGTAATTAAAGCATCGAAACAGGTTGCAGTTTTAATTTGCTTTTTCCTCAAACACAAATGTTCACAGAATTGAAAAATATTCAAAAATACCTAAAGTTAAATTTATAAAAAAATACTAAAATGATGATGTCATATAAAATGATGGCAGTCAAGGTAATTTCGCGAAGAATTTCCTTTAAACTAATGTCTAATTATATATACAGTATGCGCACCAAAGTCCCTTGCCACCCTCTTAACTTCGGAACGGCTGTTTCTATATTCATAAAAGTGGTGTCTAGGTATAGTAAAGTAGCCATGCGCTACTGAATGAAGTACCTATGGCGCCACCTGGTGGAAAACTGCGGAGTTAGCAATCCTATCTCGAAAACGGAAACAGATCGGGAACACAAGTGATTTACAAAGTTGTAGAGCATCATCAATTTAGTACAAAAAAACACCTTGTGGACATTAATGCGAAGAATAGAACGGTTAAAACGCGCAAATGCTTTTTCGGGATTTCCTACACTGTGACGAGACAAAACGATCTTAGAAAGAAAAAAACAACCAGTTATGAAACAGCAGGTGTATGCGACCCCTTCACAAACATTGCAGGACCTTAAACGTCACATTACGAACGCTTATGGCAACGTGTCACTGTCACGATGCACCAACGTGTGCAACGTGAAATTCAAACAAGGATCCAAATATGCATTGCAGCTGACGGTGAGAAGTTTCAACATCTAAACTAAAGGTATATTATTATAACTAGTTGTTTTTTCCTTTCTAAGATCGTTTTGTCACGTCACAGTGGAAGAAAATCACGAAAAAACAAATGCGCGTTTTAACCGTTATATTCTTCGTCCACAAGGTGTCTTTTCGTACTAAATCGATGATGCTCTACTATTTTGTATATCACTTTTTTTCTCTATCTCTTTCCATTTTTGAGATAGGAATGCTATCTCTGCAGCATTCCACCAGGTTGCGCCGTAAGTGGTTTCATTGAGTAGGGCATAGCTACTCTACTATACCTAGACACTACACTGTTAAAAATTTGCAGCAAACTGTCCAGTCATTTGACCGTTTTTATAGAAAATGGTTACATAAACGTCATTTAACTCTATTCTAACCATAAAAAGAGCAATAATATGGTCAGAATATAGTTAAATTACGGTTATTTAACCGTTTTCTACACAAACGGTCAAATGACAGGACAGTTTGCTGCAAATTTTTAACAGTGTACTTTTATGCATATAGCAGCAGCCGTTCCGAAGTTAAGAGGTTGGCAAGGGACTTTAGTAGGCATGTTGTATATTATAAAATAAGTTATTTTAGCTTTCACCTAAATCATTCACAAAAACCATCAATCATTCGAATTATTTGATTAGTTTTCTACAAAAATGAACATTTTAAAATATTTAAACATTTTTATATTTGGAATACTTTGGTCTTTGTAACTTTATAAATGTTTTTTTCCATATTTTTCAAAAATTCATATCATATCTTTAAAATCTTTTACTTTTAAAGAGATTACTTCACCACAGATTTCAATCCACACTGGTAAAAGATATTTCTTTGAACTATTCACTTGAGTATTATGAAACTGTTTGACAAATAACAAAACGACCATAAAAATCCAAACATGAAATATACTTTCATCTGCAAAAATAGAAATATATAGCTATAGTACTTTACTTTATTCATATTGAAATTTCGCTTCGTGGTCTGTCTATTTATTTAGTGTGGAATGTATGAGTTTTAAAATGTTTAGTAAAAATACCTTTTCTGTATTATTTGCCAAACCAACAAGTAAGAATTTAAAATATCAGTCCTATGTTATATAGTGTATTTTTTATTAATCAAAATGTATTGAATAAATTCTTTTAAATTTACTCCAGGAAAAGTTTCATAATAAAATAATGAAAAACTGGTGTCATACACATATAAAGACAAAAGTTTATCTTCCTAATAACGTCATAAAAATAAGAAACACTACAACTGGTAAAAATATACAAAGAACTCTATGAGCGTAACAACTTTACAGAGGCTGTTCGCAAAATTTTTTGACGAGTTTGTTTTGGTGTAAAAAAATCGTCTGCATAGAGAATTTATTTTTTAGAGCTAATATGTTTTTAATTGTATAAATACTCGTCTGGCAGCTGAAATTTTTGTTTACATGCAAAATGGCGCTTTTAATGAACCGATGTTTCGAAGGCTAAGGTAAAGCCAGCAGAGATGGCGCGGTCTTAAAGATTGCGCACAAAGAGGGTCAGGGGGAAACAGTAGAGTGCGCGTGCAGAAACTCAAGGTAGTTGTACAACAGCCGTAGTGGAGTGTCTACTTCAATGCGCACGTTGATTGTTTCAAGCGTCTAGGATAAAGCATTGCTATTTTGTTTTATTTTCCCAAGATAAGTGCTTGAATTTTCGTAACTATTCGTCAGAAGTTTTATAGAATGTCAGTAGTTCAAAATATATTAAACTTAAACGATTTCTCATAAGCTACACTAACCGTGTCTACACCAATGGTTAGTTTTAGAATCGGCCATGTGTCAATAAAAGGCTGCGCAATCTCTCGTACCGAAATTGGATAGTTTGCTCATCTGCTACTTAGGAGATATGGCGCATGGTTCCCATTAGTTTCCATGCTAGGAGAGATTACGCAGCTTATTGGTAATTTTGCATAAATTGCAAATTACATGTAAAACATATTAATGAATCAATTTTGGTATAATTTTCGAGAAACACATAATTATCGAACCCTGGAATTTACCCTTTAAATATTGAAATGATTCCAGGGCACGCATATTTGCTCGGCTGTGATCAAGGCAAGAATCAAACTGTGCCTGAAACCGTTGATTCACCATCAGAATGTACACCAATCCATTTCAAAATCAGTGCTCGTTACAAACATTGAATTCAAACTTCTAATATTCTAGGCCTATCCTTGCATCTCATTGCAGCAGCTACATGCATGTGTTAACCATTAACTTCTGGGGAGTTTAATGTTACTCTCAGAAATACAACTAAGAAAGTTTTGGAAAAGCGTTCATCCATTCCAAGTAGTATAATGCCATCGAAATCAAAAGGAAAACAGAGTGCGACGAATGTTACCAGTCCACAAAATATAGATGAAAAAAGGCTTAAGAAGGAAGCAACTACAAAAAAAGCGAACAGCTGAAGATAAGATGCTTCCAGAAAAAGTGTGATAAAAAAAACTGAATGAAAGAAAACGAAGGGCAATGAGGATGAGTGAACTGAATGTCGGAACTGTATCAGAATACAATTTCGATCAGTGACTGAATTCAGTGTATTACTTGTGGCAGGTGGTTGCACGAAAGCTGCTTTACAATAATAACTGAATCGATTGTGGACGACGACAGCTTCGGTCAGCAAACAAGAAAATGTTGAAACTGTGGAAATGAAAATGGACTAATTTTAAATTAAACGTGTTATCATGTAACTTAATGTTATTTTGTAATCTTTTCTAGGCTTGCTTTTTCTGAGATTCATTAATTTTCTCTTTAATTAAAATTCTTTAATTGTTCTGAAAATTCTTTCCTTTTTCTGATTCTTTAATCATTATGTTGAAATATCCGCTGCTAATACAATAATATTTATTCACAAAACCTTACAACAATGTCACATAAATGTAATTATTATTTTTAACGATTTAAATGTAGTTATTTAAACCTATCGTAAACCTATTTTTTTAATAAAAAAGTTAAAGCATGTTCATATTACAGAATAAAAAATATTCTTAATGGTGTATATTGTCGGATTCCTCTCATATTGCAAGGTATTTTTAATTATAACAATGCATAGAAGTAGTTAAAAATTAGCCTGATATAAGTAAATATATAAAATTATAAGATCTGAAATTGTGGTTTCCTAATTTATCAGATAATGGTTATTTAGAGTTGTTTTGATAGGATGTCTTATTTGTCAGGCAAATAAAAAAGTATAATTACAGTAAATATAAAACAGTTTTATTTTTGCCAATAGATAACACTGCCTTGTCTCAGAATTTGAGGAGACTCAAATTAAATACAAAATTTTATTTATCAACTTTTTCGCATTTCTATAGCTAATTAAACAAAAAAAAGTAAAACTTAGAGACATTTGATGCAGTGTTACACGTTAGTTTTAGCGTTGTTGTAGTTTAGATACTACCGGGCAACTGTAGAAATTTTTTTAAACTATTTTTAAAATTACTCTACACGAGGTATAGAAGTTACTTATATAATCTTTATGTTTATTATAATTAATGAATTACATAAATTTTTGTTCAGGATTTTATATGAATTTCGGAATTTTATGAATATTTAGGAAGTTAATAGGAATAGCTGAAGTATAGTTAATAAAGTTAATAAAAATTAATGAAGTATAGTTAATAAAGTTAAGTAATAGTTAATAGCTGATGTTCCTTCAGCTGTCAAAAGCTTATAAATTAGATTTCGGCATCGTATGATCGTTTTGTTCTAAAACATCTTTACTAAAGAAAGCAGGGATATAAATCTGATGTAGGGCATTTTAATTGGAACTCTTGGCGCAAGATATTTTGATCTCTTTATTTTCTTTCCTGAAAGTCCCAGATAATTTGAGAGAGCAATTTTATCAGATAACTTTAATAAAGAATACATTATGCAAAAAAAAAAAAAAAAAAAAAAAAAAAAAAAAAAAAAAAAAAGCAAAATAATAGCCAAAACGCCGATTTGCGAAAAGATTAATTGGTCGAGCTGTTAAATTGCTAAGGCCATTAACATTAAAAAAATATATTTGCATACAGTTCCACAATTCAATTCGCTGCGTTTATCTAATTCCAGACAGTATCAATATGCCACATTTTCGCATTTCATGTAGCTGTATTGATTTACAACATTCTGCGATATTTTTAGAACACTGAATTTTCAATGCATTTTATTTCTAGTATTTTGTTTTGTTAGAAATAAATTTATATTACTTTTATGCATAAAAAATACATGGTTTTCGTACTTTTTTGCGAGAAAATGCCTGAGATTATATCCACGACAATATTACATTTTAGAGTAATTTCACTAAAATTTAAAAACATTTTGAAAACTTCGCATTTTTTTGGAAATATTTTTTAAAAACAATTTTACCTTGCAATTTTACATTTGTTTACGCGAACTGTGAATTATTTTGTAGAGTTTTAAGAAAAAAAGTTTTTGATATAAATTTAGGAAAGAGATTTTTGTGCCGCTTGACTCTTGAAGTTTCCTTCTGAAAATGTACTGAATTTGTAGAAAAATGTTGCTTTAGAAGTTAAAAGGAAACAAGAAAACATTTAAATGTATTTTTGTAAGCTAAGGAGATTGAAAGGCAGAAATGAAAACTTGTCGGTCATTTTTACATATTTTACTTCCAAACATCGCAGTTATAGTCTGGGAGAAAAAAAAATAATTTTCTTTTCAACTACTTCAAAAAATTTTTAATTTTGAAAAATCCGAAAATTATAAAGTTTGCGGTTTAGTAAAAATGCTTTCTTATTTTCTTAAAAATATCTGAAGACATGTGTAATGAGAGGGATCTTGAGTAAAATTTTATAACGAAAAGTGTTAACAAAACACTGTTAAAAAAAAGTATTGAAAACCTTACAGTATTTGTAAAATTTCTATTCTTTACGGTATAAGTACAGTATGTTTACGGTACACTAAACTTACTCTCTGAGCGTCTGAGTGCTTTCCTGCATTTTCACAAAAATATTTGCAAAACTTAAAATCATTGAAATTTTCTTTCCGCGTTTGTTTCTAAAATACACTTCATATCTCTTTATTTTACATATATCTTAAAATACAATTTTGTTAAAAATATTTTTGTCTAGAGCTGATTTTAAGTTGTTTTCGGAAAACGGAAAAATACGGGCAAAATGCTTAGAGGATCAAAAATACAGCGTATGTCTCTAATTGTAAACGGTATTTATACTGAAACTGAACAGGATGTCCATACATTCTTGTCTGGGGTTTCTTACGTCATAACATTTGATTTAAGAATATTACGAAATATATTATTACATATTCGCAAAGTACAAGTCAAATGTTTTGTTGATAACAAAAAACAAAATTTAATCATTCTCGACCAATTTATACGGCAATCCTAGCATTGTGAAATATACATATGAGTTAACGAACGTACATAGATGATATATAAAAACATGATAAACAAACTTATCTGGATGGAGTACCCATCCAGATTAACAATTACATAACCATGTGGTATTAAAAAGTAAGTTAGAACAATACTAAGATAAACTGATGGTAAATGTGAGATGCAAAAAATGTTAAATATGATGATAAAATTCCGCCTGTTTTTAAAACTTGGAAATATTCTCATTCGGAGTTTCACCAATGATGTTAATTAACTAAGGTGCTGACACTTTGAAGTAATCCTTGTAGAAATGTCTCAGTCCTGGGCAATACGTTAAAATGTGGAAACAGGACTCTTCTCATAAATTTGGTAACACAAGATAGTAAGTGAGAAGTGAGAATTCAAAAAGGCGATTGTACAAGAAAACGCAATGTGCGTATTGTAGTTCTACGAAACAAAATTAATCACTACTATACAACGTCGCTTCTAAAGCTTTTCACTTTTTAATAAATTTGATAAAATTTTAATATTAATTATCATTTGTTTATAATCGTTGTTTGATTAATAACGGTTTGAGTTGCAACTCTACGTATATGTTACTTTATTTTTGTTATTAGAAAAACTTTTTGAGTTGAACTTTACAAATGTGCCATAATATTTTTCGTTTTGTTTTTAAATAAAAAATTATGAGGTATGGAAAACCCGAAAATCATTGACTGACAACCTGTATATGGAATATCTACTGCTCATATACATTAACGCAACGTTTATATGAAAGCATACGGTTTTCCCGGTGGTGAAAACAGAATTCTTCTCATAAATTTGGTAACACAAGACGCCGCGGAGTCGTTTCCTTTTATATTTTTAGAGAATATATAAAAGGAAACAACATATAAAGATGTAATTTTTTCTCTATTCCAGCAGTATTTTAATTAACTAATAAGTAATTTTTATTGATACTGAATGTTATTAAATCTGAAATTTAATTATTCTGGATTAAAATTTTTTATATTTTTAATGTCGCTTTCAACAACCGGTTTTAATTTCAACTTAATTTTATCTTTTGTTTATTGCAAATTTTTGACGTTCCATCTCTTGTTCTAGTATTTATTATTGTATTAGGTTAATAGTAGTATGTAGTTTCGTTTGGAGGGACAATTGAAAATATTTGAAAGGTTTTCATTTAAAAAAAAATGTGCATTTGGCTTCGGTTATAATCTGTATGTTGCGTAAACAATATTTATAATGTACTATTTGTAAAATACCGTGAAATGAAATTTTTAAGTGCAAATATAAGTTTTTGGTTTACGTGAAGTGAAGTGGTATTCAAACTTATGGATCCCTGGGAGCCTTCTATACTTCTAACCTCAGAGTAACGTTACCTAGAGAGCACATCCCCGTTGCTTTTGCCGGCAAGAAGTAGGGTCAGGATGACCCACGTGGCAGTTGGCATTTGGCGGTGAAAGGTTACTAGCAACAATGCATGTCTTGTCGCTTTATCGCAGCTCTTGGCAAGAGTGCAACATTTTTACACTGCGATTAAGAAACTTCGGAACTTGACAGATATGCACTTAGCAAAATAAAGGGGAAGGTTCACCAGATATTTATCCTATTGTTTATTTATTTTATGCTTTATTTCATCCATCATTCAAAGAATGGATCATCAGTAAAAAATAAATAAAATAAATTATTAAACTTTTATTTAGATTTAAAAAAAAGAATGATATATTATTTTAATAATTTATCCCAGTTTTCAATCTTTCACATGGTTTTATTTATATTTAATTTCATTATATACTTATATTTTTATTTTTAATACAAAGTAACAAATAGGACAGAAAAAAAATAGTTTTTAAGGCTGTTCTCAAATACAAAAGAGCTACTTTCTGACACATTTCTGAATTCATTAATTTTTCAGAAACTCATGAAATTGGACAAACACACACACACACACACTTACATATATATAACAAATACATATATATATATATTTTCAAAAACTTCAATTAAACATTATAAAATTATATTAAAAAATTTGAAAATATTTCAAACATTGCAATAGTTTTTAATTTAGGTAATATTTAAATATTTCCCTTTTAATATGTACATATGCACCCTTTTATAATTATTTAAAGCATAAACGTAATCTAAAATAGGAAAAAAAATATATTTTTAAAGAATTCTTTACGTTTTAAAATAAAGAAAACAAGTTTCTTTTGGCGAAAAATTGTATCGCCAAGCACCGTTTTACGAGATGTTCTTAAAATGCTTTTTCAAATCAATTGTTTTCAATTAATTACACTTTTAATATTGAAATTGATAACACCAGATGATAGTAAGTCCTAGTGTTACATATATTTGAGATATTAAAAGTAAAATATTTCTTATTTTCAACATTTAAACGTGAATAAACGTTATCATAGTTGGAAAGGTATATTTTTAAGATAATTTAAATAAAAAAAGGTAATTAAAAATAAATACATATCGGTGAAAGGTAACAAAGCTTGTTTTCCTGTTTCTTTTGTTACAGCCATAAGCACAACAGCTTGATACGATGATATTTTTGAATAGCAAACAGGAAATTGTCTAATATTGCCCATAGAAACCAATGCTAGTGGCAAGTTGAGCGGAATGCTTCTTGCCCAGAGTCACGTGACTTTATCTTTGCTCTCTATGTCTATTATGTCTCTAGGTATGGTTATTCTGAGCTTCTAACAATAAATATCCCCAATACAGAAATTAAAAAAGTTATGTAACTTTGAGCATAGTTAAGACTCATAAGGTATGCAATTAATATAATTATTTATTTGTATAATTATCTTCTACATTTCGAGACTATTTCTGGCGAAGCTATATTTTAAATCTGTCATTCGAAGCAAAGAAAATGCGGTTTTAAGCTTAGAGAAAAATATTTTTGTTTTTTAATATAAAATTCGAATGATTTTAAAATCGTCTTTAAAGTAATAATCACAGTTTTTTAGTGCTTGTGCATGTACAGTCGTGAAGGGAAAAGAAAAACTGAACACTCTTCACAATCTTTGCAACAAAGTACTGTATAAGATTGTTACTGGTACCAAACGATTGGAAAAAAAGTCTACTTTTAAATGATATATATAAAATTTGCTGAGGGACATATCAAATAAATAATATCTATTAATATATCTACAAAAATATCTACATATCAAATCAAACACAAACTCTGTTTTTTTTTTTCATTAGCAAGACCCAATTTTGCCAAGATATTTTAACTCATCGGTTATAACTATGCCTAAAAAGCAAATTTCATGAAATTCCTACGATTAATTTCAGAGAAATTAATTATTTTAAAATGAGCTTATTATAGGGGCTGTATCCAAATTGAAGTTCGGTACTCGATTGTTGAAATGGTACAGAATGACTAAGTCACTTCTATTAATGTATTATTTCTTGCCAATATAACCATATTAATTACTTAATATGTTTCGGCTATTGTTATATACGGTAAAATCCTTTTCATATTCATTTTACAATGTTCACAAGCGTTCAATTTTCCGATAAAAAATATTTATACGGTTATGTGTGATTAAAATAGTTTTCAAATAGTTGAATGAGATTGTAATTTTATAGGTGTTTTTATAAAGCCTTTTTCTCATATTTTGAATTTAATTTACTCGCTCTTTTCTAAATTTATATTTGAAGAATATCGGAGAATATAAAATTTAGAATGAAAAATAGTATGAAGCAGTATACGGAAACGATGTAGAAAAAACCCAGACAAATTGTTTTTCAGTCAGAATATAAATCTTAACTCGATTGCTTATGGCATACTTTTAAAACTTTTTCAGCAAATGCACAACACATATGCATTTGTAAGAAACTTTACTTGAAACATATATACCGCAGAAGAAAAAAAAAATTTTTTAGCATTACAACCAAACAAAAAATTAGCACATTAGGGTTATAACTTCAGAACGTATAAATAAAAATATGAAAATGTAATTTAACATTAGAAGGTCAAAATTTTAAATGTTTATAATTCTAAAACTTATCATCCAAATGACTTGAAATTTGGTATCTAGGCATTGTTTGAACCGAAGAAAATACTACATCAAAATTGGATGTTGTCATAAAAATCAAAGTTTGGTCTGGTTTTGATATGTAGATGGCCCCATAAGCAAATTTTATATACATCACTTAAAAGCAGACTTTATTTCCAATCGTTTGGTACCAGTAACTTTCTTCTACGATAATTTGCTGCGGAGTTAGTGGGGGATGTTAATTTTTTTTCTTCCATCGCTGTACTTATCATGTTACATCCCAAACATTTTCGTAAAATAAATTTTCGGATTAAAAATTTCGTTGTCTGTATTATAAAATAACCTAACACCAGATAAAAGTTTTTCAGTTAAAAGCCGATTTCATTCTTCTATATTTTGTATTTCTAGCGTTTTATAGTGGATATACAGGGTGTCCCAAAAGTCTCCGTACAACTTCAAAAATTTATAACACAAAAAATAATTACAACAGTACATAGAGTAACTTAATTTTTTTTCTACTACTTTAGTATACTTGTACATGAGATCCTTTCGTTGCACGAAGAATATCAAGTCGATATTCCAATTCCATCCACGTGCGTTTCAGCATGCCAACATCAACAGAAGTTACAACTGTTTTTACAACTGTAATTTTAATGATTTTAATATAAAGTTACACTGTTTGGATTTTTTTTTCAAGTGAACAGTCTCGTGGAATTAAAACAAAAGATCCAAACAGTTGTAACTACTGTTGTTGTTAGCATGCAGAAACGCTCGTGGATGGAATTGGAATATAGACTTGATATTCTTCGTGCGACGAAATGATATCATGTACAAGTGTACTAAGGTAGTAGAAAAAACTTTTTGAGTTACTCTATGTACTGTTGTAATTATTTTTGCAGTAGGCCTATTATTTTTTTTGTAATAAATTTTTGAAGTTGTACGGAGACTTTTGGGACACCCTGTATTACATGCAGTTTTGTACAATTTCATGCAGTTCTCATCCGGATACCATAAAATAATTAAAATCGTGTTAACGATTTGTTATGAAAAAATTTATATTGAACTTTCTATTGAACTTTAATTTCTGTATTGTATTTCGCCCTTTAAAAATTTGTTCATTGATACCTAGTTTGCCATAATTTTAATAATATTTTTAATTGAAGTTCAGAAAAGATTTTAAACTCACTTTGAATTTAGTGATTCATTTTAGATTCAACACATTTTTTGGCGCTTTTCGAGAGAGTTTTTCTTTTCTTGGTATTATGGTATTTATAATCAACGTGGTACTTTTTATCAGAAAATCGAAAAATGTTTATGCACGGAAAGTCTTTTTTAAGTTCCATTAATAAAACACAAAACAAAACAAAGATATTGCGTAATTATATATATAAAAAAAAGATTTCCTAAAAGGTATCTCTTATTACTGAAAAATATGCATCAAATACTTTTAAAAAGTTTAAAAATCCATGAAAAAGTAATTAATTTTTTGCAAGATATTAATTTTACCTCTGATTTTTGTTTTGTTATGCAAAAATATTTGTCTCGCAATTATTTTGAAATAGATTATTCACAACAGTGTATAATATATAATGTAACATGTATTATTCCGCAATGATTTTTTTTCTTGAAAGCAATAAATATGATTTATTTAAACAAGGCGCGCCATATTTTTACTGTTTCTAAGATTCACAATTGCATTTTTTTTATTTTTACAAAGGACTCTTTTTATTTCATTAATATAAAACTCTTGGAAAACAATTTACAGAAACACATAAATTAATTTCTAAAAGCTTTTTTGTTATTTTAATATTATTATCTAAAAAAATGCTTTAGAATATAAATTTGAAAAACTTAGGAGAGAAGCAATATATGTTCTCAAATACAACTATAAATATAAAAGAACAGATTTACACTTTGTTAATGAGCACGTTTATGAAAGAAAGAAAAGACAGTAACAGAAAAACTATTCAAAGTTTTACATAAAAGAATTCTTGTTTTGCGTTACTTGTTTTGAGTCTTGTTTTTTATACTGAAAGCATATTACATATATTTCTTTTTCTTTTACGTCAGTTTTATGTATTCTTCGAAAAAAATGATTAAAAAATAAATCTGATTAAAATGTTTTTCTCAAAAGAACAAGTGAAATACCTGATTGTGTATTTTTTTCGGCAAAAGTTGAGTATAAAATTAATAATAGACGGAATATAATAAAATTATATTATTATTTAAATTCCCATTGAAACACTGCAACAGATGTTGTATAATTGCAAAAAAAAGAAAGAAAGAAAGGAATACTAAAAATGTTTAATAGAGTTAAAATGACGTTGATGTTTAAAAATTAATAGTGTATTCTAAAATAAGAATTACGGAGGAAAAAACATGCATACATCATTTATAAATGGACGTATAAATCGATATATTAAAGTCATGCATGCTTGCACAAATTAGTAAACACTAGAATTTCAATTTGTTTTGTTTGGAAACATGAAAAAGAAGTAAATTAGATGCATTTCAATAACCAATATAAATTATAAAAGCCCACCCCAAAAGAACATTTAATTAAAAAAAAATGGAATGCCAAAGATTATATATATATATATTATTTAAAATGAAATCACATGTGTGAAAAACAAAGGAAGATATATTATAGAAATCAATGGAAAGGATACTGCAAGAATCAAACTTAATAAAATGGAATACTTTGAATATCTTACGGATTCTTCAGTGGAACATCACAAGAATAATTCGTAGTAAATATATGTTATTTCCCCAAATATTTGCAGCGTATATATATATATATATATATATATATATATATATAGGATGGGCAAAATAAAACTGGCCCGGAAAATATTTATAAGACAGACGCGGAATTGACTCTTGGTAATGAACAGGAAATCTGCCCTTAACAGAAAAAGTTGGAAACTGTGATGTCGATAGAACAACCGATTGCTGTCATATGTGTCACATGTCCATTCCCCGCGTGCTATTTCCCGAGTTCTTTGCTGTGTCATTACGTTTGAGTGAGTGAGGGGTGCAGACGTGTTTAAGTACCAGTTGAAATACATAATGATGTTCACGATAAAACAGAGCATGTTCATAGTCAAGTGTTATGCGAAGTACAATTCTTAGAAAACCTGTGCGGAACTGTTTGCGCAAGAGTTTAAGATTGGAAGTATTTTGGCAAAACCTCCTGCAAAGTCTGCAATGCAAAACCTATTGAAAAAATAGCGCCAAACAAGCTCTGTAGCGAATAAAAACCGTAACTACCCGAAAAGATTTCGATTTCGGACACCAAAAAACATCGAGTGCATGAAAGCCTGGAACAAAGTCCGACGAAATCTCAACGCCGTTTATCTGTGCAAGTGGAAATTAAGAGATCGTCGTGTCGAAATATCATCAAACAGGACCTTAATCTGTATTCTTACAAATTAACTGTTGTGCATGAGTTAGAGCCTTCAGACAAACTTTCGCGTGCCGAGTTCTACCGGTGGTTTCTGAGTGAAGTGGAATGAAGACTTTTGGATTCTCAGTTCTTCATTTCTTCAGATGAGGCCTTATTCAGCGTGTCAGGGTATGTGAACTCACAGAACATGCGCCATTATGCATTAGAAAATCTCCATCAGTACTTTGAACAGCCGTTGCATAATCCCACTATTGGTGTATGGTGCGCAGCGTTTTGTTCCCGCATCATAACATGATTATTTTACCAAACTGTTAACCCCTTGGGGACGAGCGACACGTATACGTGACGCATAAGATGCTCAGAATCCTCAATTATTCCCACCAGTTATTTTTTATTGTAAGCTTTGCCTTATTTAATAATAGCATTTCTGCGAGGGCGAAAATTTCTGTTTTGAAAAACCGGTGGTAAAGGATTAAAAATTCTGTAAAGGACGCTTATCGCAAAGGGGTTGATGCTTACCGGTCTGCTCATAATCTGTTTAATCTTTTTGTGGATCAACTCACAGAAGGTGAACGACTGTATGGATGTTTTCAGCAAGACGGAGCTACAGCACACACTGCCTTCACAATCTTGTCACAAGTATTTGAGGTGTTTGGTGAGGGGGGGGGGGAGGATCAGCAGTGTCAGTGCAATCTCCTGGCCCCCTCGATCACCTGATCTCTCTTCCTGTGATTTTTACCTGTGGGGCAAATTGTAGTGTCATGTCTACTCTAATAATCTGCACACACTATGTAAGAGCTACAGAAGAACATTTAAGACGTTGCTATCCTCATGCATATCTGCTACGTGTGTCTTACAGTTTGATAAATCGAGCACAGCGCTGCATCGACGTCGACGTGGCCATTTCTAGCAATTTATTTTGATGGATAGTTCTCATGTTCAATATATATATATATATATATATATATATATATATTACGAAACTATTAAGCTGTTTTCGGGGACGTGTTAAGATTATGTACGAAAGTTCAGACATTGGTTCAGAAAGAAAATTTCAGACAGATTGCACTGTTTGCAAATTATGAGCAAGGGCAGATTTACATTGGGGGAAAAAAGATAGAGACTGCTTTTAATACGTAGAGTGAGACATTTATGATCTAGAAACATGAATAAAATCAAAAATGATATTACTTAAGATTGTTAAACATGTCATAAAGAGAAATTTACTTAATTAACTGAAGAGTAGTACCTGTTATAATCATGTAGCAAAGCTTAATAACTACGCGATATTTATCTTTTTCAAATTAGATCAAGTTAAACTTATTATAATTGCTGATAAAATTAATTAACTGTGGTAAGGCAATTAACTGTCATTTTGAGTCTTGGACGTATAAATAAATATATATCAAAATATTTAAACACATTCTATGTTGTCTAGACATAGTAATTTATTTTAACAAATAAATAAATATGAATTTTTAATTTAAAATGCCACTCATACGGGGTTATTAAGAAATATCTTTATCATTTCAATAATATTAGTGTAATAATTTTTAAAAATGTTAGAGTGTTTCTTTGTTAATTTCGGTATATAAAACTTCACATAAGAATGATATTGTTATCACAACAAATAAAGTTACAAAACAATAACTAATGTACCAGTAGTGAGCCACTGAAGGACATTTATCTATTTAACATTAAAATATTGGTGAACTCCAAAACATATATATATATATATAAATATATATATATTGTTTCTGCCTATTCCTAACCTTCATCTATTAGAATAAACATTCAAAGTTTCAAAATATATTCCTTGGAAAAAGTGAAAAAGTGAAAAATGAAAAATTTTACCATCCTGTATGCTACGGTGAAGGCAGAGAAAATTTCTGATGCACCAGTAATGGTCCCAAAAAGTGAGCCACTCAAATCTTGAGTATAGTGTATATCATACAGAAGATATAATTTGTTTTACAGTTCTAGAACTAAATATACACAAAACTAAAAACGTATTTAGAAGTTTAGGTGGTTACATTACATACTTTCACTATTAAATCAGCAGATGAGGGTTTTGCATATCGTTTTTAAGCTTATATGAGTTAGCAAGATAACAAAAGTCCTACAATCTGCAATGTGTTTTTTTAGGTTATATATAGGGTGCCCTTTCTTATCATTAGGTAATTCCTAATCCGCTAGTTTTATAGATATAGTTCCAATTGTAGAACTATTTCAAATGTTGTTCCTCATCATATAAAAATCCTTTTAAAATTGTTATATATGTTGTTTAAAGTAATGAAATTTAAATTTCATACAGTTCCTAAATACGATAAGTTATTTTTAGAAAACGTTCTCCAAGCTCTAACAATTAAGAAGTAAAAATTCTCATCTACTGCGACCAAAACGTACCGAGTTATGATACATTACAATTTTATAAATTTCTAGCGTTTTTCCGTCACTAAAAATTCATTTTCCCGTTTTTAGTGCCAGTATAGCACAAATGGTAGGGAAAAATATCTATGTAATTTATCAATCTCTGTCAACGAGAATAGTAAGATATTAGAACAACCTTTTTTTGTCGAAGAACGTAGTTTTTCTAATAATAACTTTTTATTTTTAGGGATAGTATTTTTTGTATTTCGGCAGTTTTTTGCTTAAAAAGAAATATCTTTCAAAACTGTCTTCCACTCATCTTGCCGATATTTTCATTCCCGTTGGTCTTCTTCAGCGTTCAAAGTTTACAATATTTAAATTGTATTACATTTTCTATACCATTTGTTACTTTGCGCAACAAAAAATAACTAATCATCTAAATAATTATTTCGTCTTCTCCGCCGTTTTTGTTCCTGTTTATTGTCAACGAACAGTTCCGTACAGTTTGTAAAATTCTTTAACTTAAAATATTTTTGCCGTATTTGTTACTTTGCAGTAATGATAAATAAGAAGTCAGTCATCTAATTACGGCTCGATGAGGGGGAAGGAACAAAACAAAACATTTTTTCTTTTTTTTTAATACTTTTAAAACTATTCCTGCCTGAATATTTTGGTGTTAATGAGATTAGTCGTCGAAAGGATAGTAATTAACAGCCATATGGACTTCATGAATGCTGAAAACTTCTTTTTTCAATAACTGTTTTAAATGGTTAAATTAACTATTAGAAGGGTTTGTATTCTCTTAAACAAAAATTCCTTAGAATAAGATTTCATACAAAACAAGGCTTTCAGGAGCCAAAGAACGCCGGTATTTTGTTCGTTTCTATTTGTGTTCATATCAGTTTATATCTATATCTACAGCAGAAATAATTACAGAAAACACTTATCATTGAATATGATTTTAACTATGCACATAGAATAAATGATTAACTATTTAATATTATGATAGTTTTTGTATCTGATTACAATATAGCAAATTATAAATTTTATGAAAAAGAAATGTTTGAAGAACTAATACAAGTTAATAAAACTCTATAAAATTGTAACCATCCAACCCATCAACAAACTTTGAAGTGCAAACTATTTCAGCTATTAACTTCTTTTCACAATCACATGCATGATAGCTCAGTTAAGTTACTGTTTTACAGATTCAGAAATAGGCCACTCGTGCACCAATAAAGGGCCCCTGGCCCACTACTAATTATGATGAACTCAAAACTAAATAAATTATATACAAAGGTTTAGAACTACAAAATAACGCTTAATAAAAAAAATAAAATAAAATTTGAAATATGCTACAATAGTGGGCTCCCATGCCCACTGTTGATACAGTTTAAGAAATAGTGACCCAAAAGCGGGTGACCCCTCATTTTTTAAGTTTTAGTTATATCTAACAAACTTTTTAGACTGTAATATTGTATATAGCAACGGAAATTTACTGTAAAATAAAACACAATATTAAAGAAACAATATTTTATATAAAAACTTATTTGTTAATGAAGTTTCTAAGAATTTGGCACAATATTTATTTTGAAGACACTCGAGAAAATAAATTTTGTTACAAATAAATCCATCAACAGAAAAAAAAAACATTTAACTTATTTCATGTTTCTTAGCCGTCTGTTAGGGACAATTAATTTACTCCATGTGAAAAGATCCTGGTGAAGGAACTGCCATCTTAATAACTTTTTTGGTTTTATATTTAATATGTTTTATTAATATTTCTGATTACTATTTATGTAAACTATTTTACTGTTAAACAATTTTCGCCACACATAAAAGAAGGAATTTATTTTATTACAGATTTCCCAAGAAAATAAGCTAAATAGAAATAATTTTATTATGTCTACTTTTACTTTAAATAAGAAAACCATGACTGTTAATTCAAAAGTTTAAGAATAATTTCTAACATTATTCAACATAAATTTTTAACATACATTCACAAGAAAGTGTTTTTATATTGATCATTAATTATTCTGATTATTTTTTAATGTAATTTGTGTTAATTTCCAAATTTAAAGTTCTGTATGTTATCAAGAACACTTTTTTGCGATTTGGAAATTATAGTCGTTGTCCGTAAAAGAGAAATTCCAAACATTTTAATTGCCAAATTGTCGCACAGAATGAGAAAAATAGGTATTCGATTTGGAATGATGTTTTATTCCAATTTATGTTTTAAAAATAATCTTAGGCGTCCGCCTCCATGTTGAACTTTGAAATTTTCAATACGGAGTTTTGATTTGGACATCACATTTGGATTCTTTGGTAAATTTTACCCTAGGATATAAACTAGAAGTCATGCGGTGAAGCAGTTTATGAATTGTTTTAGTTTAAATTCGAAATGTTAACATTCCGATGGTAACTGACATGTCACTCCAGTACCAGTTACATAACTCAGGTCCCTTAAATTATGTTACCAGCAGAAGATCAAAATCCTTTTGAATATTTCCAAACAAACTACAATGGAGATAGTTTTTTAAGCAGAACTCAAAACCTACTTGGCAGTAGAACCAATAATAAACCACTAGCATACTATTGGTTCTAATCCACAAAAAATAAATATATTTGATACAAAAGCCTAGAACGTCAAATAATACCTAATTAAAATAAATTAAGCATAAAAATAGTAGTTGGTATGTGCTTCAGTAGGGAATGGTATATGCCCACTATTAGTATACAGTTTAACAAATAGTGACCTAAAAGCGGGCCATCACCTCAAAATTAATAAAATACGCATTTTTTAGGTTTTCGACTTATCTAACAAATTAATGAGAGTGTAATAGAACATATCAATGGCAGTTTAATGCAAAATAAAATATAATGTTAAAGAAATATTATTTTAAACAAAAAGTTATCCCTTAAAGAAATCTGTAAGAATTTGCCCCAAATTACTTTTTTTCACGATACTGTAGAAAACAAACTTAGTTAAGGGTTTTAATCATTCATATTTCTGGCAGTCGTTTTTCAGAAATGCGTCGGGGGCTTCTTTGTAACCTTTAAAAATTTGTAGCTCAGTGCTGATAAATGGCTAAATATAAGTTTATTTACGTTATGTATACGAAAGACTAAAGCGTTCTTCTGATATAAAAAAAGCAGTGTTCCTAAAGGTGGATTTCGAAACAGAGTTAATTTGTTTTCGAGGTAAAGTTTATGAATATATAGTATGAAACTGTAGCGTTGTTTTAAATGAAAATTAATCATAAACTATTTTTCTTGCAGTCTACTTACAGAAAGGATCCAAATTTCCATAGTTTATTTGTTTGTACACAATTTGTTGTTTTATTAATGATAATAATGTTTTAGTTTAGAATAATCGTGACTTTAGTACGAAATTTTAAAGTATTTTTTCAGTGCGTAAAAAAAAGGTACGAATATCTGAAAATATATTACGTAACATTTCTTGAAATACAAAGTTAAATTAAGGTTAAAAATCCATTGAGCAGATTTTTTTCTTAAATGAAGACATTTTGATGAAGCAGGCTGAATAATCAAAAGTAAAATAGATTGAAAGTAAAAAATAAAATAAAATAAACATGCTTAAATTAAAATTCGCAAAAAGTCAACTTTTATTATAAAGCACAAATGTGTACCATAATGATGCGGGTAATAATGTGATTAAAATGGATGACTGTTGCAACAATGGAGTTATTGTTTTCAATTAACATTAAACAATCGCAACTTTATTTCTGTGGGGAAAATGCAAGATTTGGACCAACGATGCCACCCTTAGGGATCGAATAATAATAATAAAAAAAACAATGTCCAATTCATGTATTGCCCTCAGGAATACATATATATTCCAAATTTTAAAGCTCTACTAGCTGTTTAATCCGTTCTACACACGGGAGTTCATGAATTTAATTATAAAACGAAAATAAAAATAAAAATCAGTACAACCAAATGTATATATGTAATATGTAGAAAAATATTTTCCTACTATTGTAAAATTTTTTAATGAAATTTAATTTATCATGTTACAATGGCAGCAGACGATAAAACGATATCTTTGGAATAAATGAATAAATATAATAAAAAGTTTTGTTGATGTTTGTGATAAAAAGTATTTCTTTATTTTTTAAAAAAGGTAACAATTAAGCGCAATTAAATAAGATCTAATTATTTGCATGCGAGGTAAAATAATTATTGTAATACTCGCTACAGCTTCTTTAGTATTGCTGCGTGGCGTACTGGTTAGAACTCGCGCGATTACGGGTTGAACATAAAAAAGATAAAAATTTGTCAAAAACATAAAATTAAAAAAAAAAAATCTATTTAAAATTTTCGAATTTTTCGCTCCAATTGTTCATGGGACCCCTACCAGCAAAACGTGTGCCAAATTTCGTAGCCCTGTGTCCTGTGGTTTCTGAGCTTTTGAAGTTACATAGATAGATACGCGCACGGATTTTAATAGGGTAGATATTAACAGGAAGTGGATGAAAAATGAGTAACAAGGTTTGACTGCTACAAACAGACTTGTAAGTTAAAAGAAAGCATGTAAAAATTATTTGGTCATTGTTAACTGATTGCCAAGATAGTTTATTTAACGTGAAGCATAAAAGATGAATGTATATTTACAGGAAAATTTCCAATAATCAATTTTTGTTTTCAAAAAATTTCTAGTTGAAAATAATTAGATATAAAAAAATTTCTTCTGTTTTTTGTATCAATAATGTTTTTATAGTAGTATTGTAAAACCTCTTAATAATAGAAACTTTTGAACCACGTCATTTGTCCGCTGTTCAGAGAAATAAGCATAGAAATAATCGTTGTGAGTTGAATCGTTGTGAAATGATAATAAATGTTGTTAATTAGAAACGTTTTCACCAAATAGAGGTGTCCGCTGAGCGGGAGTATCTGTAATAAAAATTTTAATGAACATATATAAATAAACAGGGTATGTCTTCTCCTATTGTTTTCAAATAGCTAATACCAAATAATTGTTGTAATAATTGTCATATCAAAATCCTTCATCATATCAAAATACATTTATGTTAAAATGGTTACTTTTTTTTAAAGTTATGAAATTTAAATTTTATATAAGACCCGGTTTCTAAGTTATATTTAGAAAAATGTTTTCCACGCTCTAATAAGTAAAACAATAAAAATTCTATTCTTCTAAGAAAAAAAAAACTTACTGAATTATGATACTTTAGATTTTATAATTTTTCAGCGTTTTTCATCACAAAAATCGAAGCAACGCATACAATATAATATAAAATAACTGCAAAAAAATTCCTGATATAGAACAAATGTTTACGAAAACTTACTGTAAACTCGTATTTACTCAAGATTCGGTAAACATTTCTCTTATTCTCTCTAGTATACATTTTGGAAATTATGACTAAAGAATAGAATTGAAATAAAAGAAAATAAACGAAAGAAATCGGCATAAAATTATAGAAACTTACAAAAAACTGCTCTGCAAATTTCTTAACCAGTCAGTAGTCTCATGTCGAACTTTTTGCCCATATCAACTATCTTTTCCTAGCCCATCTCTTCTTACAAATACAATGGGAAAATTCCATGAAGCTGACCTTAAATGTTTTTCCATCACCGCTATTCTGAGAAATAAGCATAGAAATAATCGTTGTATTTTGATTCTAGTCAAGTAACAAGACAAGTAAGAAGTCAAGTACCAAGTCAAGTAATACTAGTAAAGTAACAAGCCGTCTCTGTTTTTTTATATTAACACTTTCCAACATAATTGAAAAGTGTTTATGCATTCGATTTGTCTGTCCAGCTGTCCGTCTGGCCGTATGTCTGCCTGACCGTATGTCTGTCTGGCCGACTGCCTGTCTGACCGTCTGTCTGTCTGTCTGTTCGTGCTTTAAATTACGTAAATATCCTCGGATTGCCGTGCAATTGATATATGCACTGACATGTTCGGTATTGAAAATGAAGTATGTAGCACTTCCTTTACAGGGGCACTCAAAAGAATGCCGTTACATTACCGTCTATGGGGAAAAATCTTTTGTAGTGTATTTTAATTATATTACACTATTTTTAAATATATTGAAATTTATATACATCGATGAAGTGCACTACAAGATGCTTAATATCGAATATAGCACGTGTAGCACTTATAATTAGTTTATAGGATAACTCAAAAGAATTCCGTTATATTATGGTCTATAGGGGAAAATCGTTTGCGGTGAATTTTAATCATTTTACATTAGTAGAAACATATTGAAATTGATATATTTTTCTAAGGTGCACTGAAACATTACGGTCTACGGGGAAATCATTATTACACTATTACACTATTTCAAATATATTGAAATTGATATACACTAGTGAAGTGCACTACAAGATGTTTACTATTGAATATGATACGTGTAGCACTTATAATAGTTTACAGGGAAATTCACAAGAATTCCGTTATATTAGTCTATGGGAAAAAATTGATTGCGGGGCATTTTAAACATGTTGCACTATTACAAACATAATAACACTGATATCAATTTCTGAGGTACACTGAAACATGCTTTCTGTAGAATATGGAGTGTAAAGCATTTATTATTCATTTAAAGGGGCCACACACAAATGTATTCGGTTACATAATGGTCTATAGGGGAAAACTGTTTGCAACGTATTTTAATTATGTTAGACTGTTTCAAATATGATGAAATTCATATACATTACTGAAGTTTACTACAAGATACTTGTTGTATAATATGTTGTGCATAGCATTTATCGTTCATTTACGCAGGGAATACAAAATATTTCGTATACAGTACTGTATCCGAAGTACAGTCAATGTGCGATAATTGCAAGAAGCACACTTTCAGTTAGGTATGCGTTTAACTAAATTTTTGCATACAATGAGATATGTATAAATACTATAGATCATATACAGGGCTACACAAAACAATTCGTAAGCATTACTGTGTATGAACGTGAATTTCTTAAAGGTGTTTTTTAATTATGTATTTTCAAGCTGAACTATATTTAGTGTACTAAGAGAATTTTGTAGAATATAAATAAAACCATATACAGGACTACGTAAAGAACTGGATACATGACCGCTTATGATGGTTTTCCTGGAAGTGAGATTTCAGCAGTTTACAGTGCGTTTTTGCCAGAATATCACTTTAGCTAATATGTAATGTGTATAAAAATCTTAAGGCAATATACAGGGCTGTAAAAAAGAAGTCAAATTGGTTTCCGTCTATTGGTCGAAACTGCTGAACGTGAATTTTCAACTGTGTTATGTGTTTTTTACTAAAATAAATTGTAGCACACTAAATAGATTATATTAAAATCTGTAGATTATATATAGGGCTACATAAAAGAATTGGAGTACTTTTTGGCTATGGTCTGTAATTGCTGAAATCTAGTTTTCAAATCTGTTTTGCGTTTCCAAAAATGTTTAGTTAGGTATTTTATTTACTTTATTAAACAGCGAATGTTTGTTAAAGCATTCTGGGAGTGTTGGAAAATGTTTCATAATCTATGCTTGGTGCATGATTTTATTTTCTTGATTTTATCCGTATTGGAGCATATATATATATATATTTGCTAATTTGTTTATTTTTGTTCTCCCATAATCAATCGCCTGTAAAACTTAAGACACAATAATAATAATAATAATAATAATAATAATAATAATAATAATAATAATCATAATAAAAACATGTAAAACTGGATATAAACAAATAGAAATTTATGTCTAGGTATAGTACTTTTATATTATTCATATAATATATTATCACTGATATATATATGAATAACTTACCCGCACTTCCATATATATATAAATAAAATATCAGCACTATATTATTGTTGGTATATTATTCATATAATAATGTATTTTTCATATGCAATATTTCTTCATTCTGAAATATAGGATTTTCAATTCACATATTATTTTGGCAATAAGCTTGTCCAGTCGTCGAAATAAAAATGAATTGCATCCTTCTAATACTATCAAATCAATGGTACAAAAAGATTATGGTACCGAGCTATTAGCAAATATGTGCAATTAATTTAATTATTTTTAGTTTTGTTATGCAGCTATCTTAAACATAAAACGAAAAATACTTCTGAATTTCCCAAAAGTAATACCAAAATTTGACACAATCAAAACATTCAAGAGGACGATTAGTTTTTGCCACTCAAGTTACTTTGTAGTAAGTGCGATAGCTGAGATGAAACAGTACGTTTCTTAGTGCGAAAACATTCAGTACGATTCAGATATAGTGTCCAGTTTGTACAACATGTTGGTTATATCCGTTCTGAACTAAAAAATTCTGTTTGAAGTTAACCTGAAACCTGACAAAAACGTTTTCTTGGCCAGAACACGGCAAAAAAATTTTCATCGTCCCGCTACCCTACTCGAACACAACTTGAAACTGACATTAAGCCAATCTATATTTTAATGCAATTGTGGAAAATAAATCACAGTTGTATCGCCATTGTAATTTTTCTGTTTTATGTGGAAAAATTAGCATATACATGTTTATCCAAATTCACATGAATAGTTTTTCATCTGAAAAAATAATATGGACTTCACTTTGAAAAATCGGGTGGACAGGAATCCGACCAGCAAGTGTCAAAATCTAACTCAAAGCCAACACTAACCTGAAAACCGAAAACATTCATGCCATCTCCACCATATGCAGGACTCTACTCAGGTGAAATACTCGTACTATGGTGATGGTCACAGTTTTGCAAGATGACGAAATAACAATGATTCTTTATGTGGATTGAAAGTTAGATTTCTTATTTATCAGGTAGATCAAAAATTTTAAACATCGTAATTATAAAAACAGTTTACATTTTCGCTAACATATGACGCTGCGCGATCTAAAATTGAAAGAATGCTTAAATTTGCATCAAAATTTCGAGTCCAAAAATTCTTTTCGCGTTTCAGTAGCTAAGTATAGTAATAAAGTAAATTTTCACAGAACTTTGATACAGTTTTACACGTTAGTGTCAGCATTCATATAGTTTGAGAAAACTGAACGTCATTGGTTTGAAATGAATATTAAACGAAATCCTTTGAACGATCTATCACACTTATCCACTTGTTTTTAATTGATGTGAACGAAATTTATGAGTTATCAGATATAGAAGTCGCTTATTTCAGTTATATTATATTATTTATAGTTATTATATACTAGACGGGGTTCGCCCGTCTATACGGTCGTTTCTTAAGCCCTTAGAAAACAGATAAATGCAAGTGATTTCGTTTGATTAAATTCTCTCTAAATGCCGGAAACAATACAAACGCAATTACATTATGGGAAACTATGTTAATTTGAAGAAGCACTTTTAAACTGTTCCAAATACCATTTCTTAAAAACCATTTCTTAAAATCACATCTATTTTCATGTATGTTTTTCCTGTTGTTCCAAATAAAACATTTTTTACGATTTGTTAATTTGAAATAGACCATGATTATGAAAAATATTATCACTAAATGCATTAGAAAAATATTTTTTGCTGTTTTTTATAACATATTGCAGCAGTAATGAGAAGAAAAACGTTAAAAGTACTTAGTCAATATTTTTAAACGAAAATTCAACATAATTCGCATTTTTTGTTTTGTTTTACACCAGTCTACATCGTGAACGATTACCTCCATGGTTTAATATTTTAAACTTTCACGATGAATGAATCTTTCGTGTTTAGAAAAATTTCAGAAGTGTTAACATTATTTAAAATTACGATGCAACAATATTTGTCTGTAAGGTTCAGCAATGCAAAATTAACAATCACAATGAACTCAACAATGGTACAAAAAAAGTACAAACGCCTAGCATATGAAAAACTGAAGCGGGCATCCCGGAATTGTTGATGACAGTCAAATGCTTTGCGCTTTTATTATATAGATTATTATTATTTATAGTTAATGAATTATTTAGTATTTAGTAAGGCAGTTTATAGAAGTGATTTATATATATATATATATATATATATATTGGGGGGGGGATTTTTTAGACATACTTAATAATTTGTAGTTTCTTCGACTGTCAATTTTTTTTTCTTGGAACAACTTTTAATTCTTAAACAGCTTCACTGAGGAAAGCAGCGATAAAAATTTAATTTTATAATCTAGAACGTTTTGATTTGTATTTTTTGCATAAGATATTTTCAGTCATATCAAAATATTTTTATATTCTGCTCTTAAGGCAATTCACACCGATTGTTGCATAGATTTGTGCTCGAGACGTGAGATTGCTGAAGCTTTTAAGATTATACTAATATAAACATGTCTTTTGTGAATTGATTCTTGTACTTCTCTCTCCAACCAGGCAGCAACGATATCCCACGCCTTCACATTTCAAATATTATTACAAATTTATCACTTACAAAAATGCATGATATTTTTAAAATACTGAATTCTCATTGCACTTATAAATTTTGTTCATTTTTTTTTTATCTTGCTATATCAATTCATAGAGAAAGATTTATGCAGAATTATTTATATTTTATTTAAAATTTTGATTGTTAGAAATATTTTTTCTTTATTCATAAAAATTAAAACTTCTTTCTGTAATAGAAAACGTGTGCGAATATTTCAAAGTTAATACTGATTTTTAGAGTACTTTTACAAATTTAATAACATTTTGAATATTTGCATTTTGTAAGACAACACTTTTAATAATTTTACTGTACAATTTTACTCTGTTTTACATAGTGCAACGTTGTAAATTATTTTGTAGAATTGTAAAAACAGGAACGAAAATTTTTTGATATAAAATTTCAAATGAAATTTTTGTACAGATTGACTCTGAAAGTATTTTCTAATTTCCCCTTCTGAAAGTATACTGAAATAGTGAAAAAGAAATCAGATTCGGATATTAAAGGAAGTAAAGGATATTTTAAAAGTAGTTTTGAAAGCTTTGGAGACTGAATGCAAAGAAGAAAGTTATTCTGGATTTTCTATATTTTTCACGTGCAACTATTGAAGATGTAGCCTTAGAGAAAACATGCCTTCTTTATCAAGTACTTCAGAGAAATATATTTAAAATTGAAAAATTTGAAAATCATAGAATAATTTTGATGTTCTCTTTGTGAAGCTTAGTAAAAATTCTTCTTTAGGGGTTTTTTAAAAATATCTGGGGACGTGTGTAGTCAGAGGTGCCTGTAACGAGTACAGTTTTTTTTATAAGTTTGTTAACAACATACAAGATTTTTATTCTTCTTTAGATAATATATAAACATAATTTTTAAAAAATCACATTTCTTTATTAAAGACAACATGTTTTTTAATTAGAGGACTTTATTACTTTTAAAAACTTTTAAGCATAAAATGATTATCTACTGTTGAACAGTTTCCAAGTTACTTAATCACTACCCAAATAATTACAAAATTATTATACACAAAGAAGAGTTAAATCCATTTTTCATACATTTATGATTTTGAATGATAAGATAAAGATTAAAAAAGTCGAAATTTTACGATTGGAACTCTTAGTGAGATTATTTTTCATTAAAGTTATAAAATTTTTGCATAGCTGTATATATAATGCGTCAAAACGCATTCAGTGTTTATGTGGAAGAAATGAGACAAAATTACAAAAGAAATGATTTATACAACTTTGAAAAAATTTTAAATAATGATTTTGTTTGCAATTAGGGTTTTTTATATCTTTTTTAGCTCACTTTTAAAGTAACGCTGTCTAAATCATAAATGAATAATAACACACACACACACACACACACACACACACACACACACACACACACACACACACACACACATATATATATAAACGTACAGTTAACACTTTGAAAAAATCGCCTGCAGTTTTATTCTTCAGTTTCGCGGTGTTGCCACTTCGTAAAATAATAACTCTCAAGTTTTTATGGAATGCCCTTTGTAGATACAAATATGAAAGTACGAAGAATAAAGCTATGTTTTCTTTGTTAAAACAGACTTTCAACGTTTCATAATTCAAAAATATTGCGCTTATCGAAGGCTTGTAGTTTTATATAGATTTTGTATGCTCGTTTCTAGATTTTTCTCTCCTTTTATTTTCTTTCTTAATCTAGGTTGAGTAAATATTAGTAATTACTCTAAATTATACCACTATTTCGAACATTAAAACTTAATAACAAAATATAAGTACTTTACATTGGAAATAAAATATATTGTTAAATAGTACACAGGTACAGTTGTGAAAAAAAGGATAGTCCTGTTCTAACTCTTCTGCAAATCATCATATAGAAATATGACTGGTACCAATCGGTTAATAATAACATTTACTATTTAATTCTATACTTAAATTTTGATTATGGAGTCGCTTCCAATTAGAAAGTGTACGAAACATTAAAATTTTCAAAACTAACACCATAATTTAACATCATATTTGTATTCTTCGATAAATATTATTTTCGTACACAAAACAGGAAGTCAATCAGTCAGGTAGTTTCAGTATTGTGCATGCTTAATATTTGGATCGCCTAATGTTAAATTTATTTTGAATCGTTGCAAAAAAATTGCACTGTGGGTAGTTTTTTAAGTCTATCTCTAAAACGATGTGGAGGTTGTAATTTTTGAATTGCATATTTGTAGCTTCTGAAATTCTAAAAATCATAAGTTAGAATTAATACATTTAAAACAAATGAATTTCAAAATAATATACATTTTGAAAATAATTTTCGAAAAAAAAAAAATGTAACCTACGAAATTTCTAACAGAAATTAAGTCCCAGAAGATTAAAATATACTAATACAAAATTATAGTTAATTCCGTCCGGTGCGAGAATTATACATAAAAAAGTACCCGTATTCCAATGCGTTTTGAAACAATTGATAATGAACTTAGCATTAAGAGTTTCATTCTTTGAACTTATATAATTCCTAAATTACTTGAAAAAAAAAGATATCCCATTTTAGTGTTCGAAGGTTGATTCACCAACAAATTCAAAAATGATTTTAAAATTAGGTGTTAGTATTCAAAACTGCAACGTTTGGCGCAATTTCTATATGGAGACTACCTGTTAAGCACTATTGAAACAAAGCATTACTTAACAGATGCCACTACTAATTAATTGGTACTAACTAATTATTTTTATACGATAATTAGTGGCAGATATAGTACGGGGTGGGATCTTTTTTTCACGATTGTAGAATTTAGTATACCATATGCAATGATTCTTACCAAAGTAAAAATCGAGTATTTATTGTGATACAAAGATGAACTTTTTAGATCAAAATGCGCACAAAAAACAAATTTTCCGTACAACAGTCATAAAAACAGTGCCAAGATGGCTTCTCTTGCACCACGATTTTTCGAGAGTATCACGGCGTAACAGCACTTACAAGATCGCCATTATCCGACGTCTGTCATTACATCAGCATTCTCCATCTTTAATTCAGCTACATGGGTTGTAAACCAAACAAAAATAGTACTTTAGACACCATACATGATATTAGAAAACATAAATAAAATAGGCCAAAAAAGATTGAAATATAAACTTAACAAATTCAACATCTGTCTTATCGCAAAACATTTCATAAAATCATAAAATACAAAAAAAATAATCAGTAAGAAAATAGATACAATGAAACCTCATCAATTATCAGGTGTATATGAAATCCTGTTCAACAAAGCATATATAACAATGCAATTCCAGTGATTTTTTTGTTTAATGGGCGCGTAGCGCTCATACATGGATTAGAGATATATGGGTTAGTGATATATGGGTTATAGAAATATATGGGTTGGAGTTTTAACGAATTTCATGCATTTTACAGACGGCTGCAAAACGAATTTCATGCACCCAGCGATTTTATTTTGGTATAATGGGAGCGTTGCGCTCATATATCGGTTAGGGATTGGGATTTTAACGAATTTCACACATTTTAGAGGCTGATGCACAACGGATTTCTTGTTTCCAATAATGTTTATTTATTTAATGGGCGGGTAGCTCGCATATATAGGTTAGAGAAAGTTGTTTTAACGAATTTGGTATATTTAAACATGGCAGCAGAAAGGTAGCATGCATTTTGTAGTTTTTTTTTTGTAGGAAATTTAGCGAAAATAAGATTTTGCGAGAAAATTGGTTGGCGAAATCTTGACGCCTGGATAACAGAAAAGTACCATAAATAAATAAATAAATAAATGAATAAAAGCAAAAAAGGGTAAATCCAAATACGACATAAAATATAAAATAAGAAAATATATTGAAAACAATGTATAATCAAGCAACAGTAATCTGATAATGAAATACTTAAACATAAAATAGAAGAAATAGAAATTATTACAATAAAATCAATTTAATAGTAATTATATGTTGCACTCCACTTATCGATAACAGATGGCGTTACCTGCTAAACTTCAAGAAAAAAATCAATGAAACTTCAAACGATCGATTTATGAAAATATGTATAATAACTGAGGATGCCCCAATTATAGCTGGCGAAAATATTTTAATTAACTTTTATCAACATAATGGACTCTTTTAGAGATAACTTTTCCTATTTATGAAAAGGTTTGCTCTAAGCAATGTCTATAAGCGATTTTGTGAATATTTTAATGTCTGAAGAAATGGATAACTTTTAATATTTTTATGTTTGTAATAAAAATAATTCCAAAAGCGAGTCTGTGCATATGTCTTGTTAAAAAAAAAATTAGATCGCTACGTGCGATAGATTACCCAGGGGATCGCACATAAACATACACCAATACTTTCTTATATCCATACAAATGCATTAAAACTTTTATTTTTTATGCAAAATCAAATATTTCGACTGAAAAAAAAATTAAACATTACATTAAAATGTTAATTCAGTGAATGTTTTTCATACTAAGCGGTCTTACTTTTAAATTTGAAACACTTCAAAGCACTAAAATGTGGCACTATACAAAAAGAAAAATTAGAACACAAACTAATTTCTTAGCTGAAAAATTGTTCGTGTTTATCTAAATTAAAATTATTTATTTATATATAGACTATCAACAGATAATTCCATTGCAGCGTGGCATTGCAGCGCCAATTATATAAAAAAATTATTTTTACAAAATGTAGTCAAAAGGCAATTTTTTGTTGAATAACAATATACATTTAACATTTGGAACATCAACATGATTTACGACTTACAAAAGTCAAGTATTGGAAATTGTTTTTCTTAGTGTATAAAATGTACTTACGACTCGCAATATCTGTTTTCTCTCAAAAACTATATATATGAGTGCTATTGGCCAACGAAACAATATTTTATATATAAATTTGATTTCTGTCAGAAATACTTTTAAAATCAGATTTGAAGCACACAAAAAAAGCAGAAAAGGATTGCATACTAATACAAAGTGGTGGCTGATATTTCAGTAATACAAAATAATGGATTATTACAAAACAATTTGTAATCCTTGAAATAATCATTTATTAAACTAAGAAAAGGCATATTTTCTATAACTAACGAATAATGTATTTCCAAGTACATAATATTTTTACTAAGCAGAAAAAATGTTTTTTTTTTTTTTTTTGTAAGTACCATTTTGTATGGCGCTTTCAGAGCAACGATGCACTAATTTTTGTATTAAATAATTAAACCCATTACAAAACTTTCTTCTATATTAATAAAATTGTCTACAACCAAAATTAAATGATAGTCTATTCGTTCCTAAGGTATAGTTATCACGGAAATCGGTATAAACACAACATAGAAGAGGCACATTTTGGGCGATTTACACCCAATCTTAATCAGCACCAATTTATGTCATGGTCTACACCCAGAAAAAGGAATTGATTAAAACAACAAAACCTGCTTTGTTGAGTACATTTTGGTTGTTTTAGTCAAAATTTTAGTTCAAGTAAAAAAATTGGTTTTGTTGCTTGGACAAAAAAATATTGTTAACACTCGTACAAAATTTTAACAAAATTTCACCAATTTTACTTGAACTAACAAAATTTTTTTCTTTCAATTTTACAATATTTTTGTAATTCCAGCAAAATTTTGTTATTTTTGAAAAATTTAAATTCTTGTGTAGTAGCCATATCTCTCTTACGTAACTTGATTTATTTGACTTATATAGCTATATAATTACATGATTAACATAATTTTGGGATAATTAAAACTTTTTTTCACTGGGACGGACAAAGGTAGTTTTAAAAATCTCCCTGTCCCATTTATTACCGTCTTCTATCTTTGCAAGAAGAAAGAACTGGATTCATGAAAAATTTCGATTTCCGGTTGTCCTGAACGCGATTTCGCTGTTTTTATCTCAAGAACTAATGCACGGAATTTAATAAAACCTTTTATTCAGTTACTTTCTGATATAAATTGTTGCTGATTACTTTTTACTTTAAATAGAGCAACAGGTGGCGCTGCTATGTTGCAGTTTTCGTGATTTCTGCAATAGCTCTATCTCATTTTCAGCAGTCAAATACGCCTGTAATCTTTGAATAATAACAAGGAAATTTTTATCCTGCTTTTTACAGGCGTAATTCACAGCTGAAAATGAATAAAAAATTAACTATGTGTTGCCGTATGCTGTGCTTTGTACTGTCGTCTCATGTTTGCCGCAGAAATTTGCGTGCTCCTGCGTATGACATTCCATCTTGTGCTGCGATTGCAGCCGTTCCGACATATATAAGAGTGAGAAATGCCGAACTCAGATATCATTCCTGGTAGCGCAGTGGTAAAGCGTCAGGCTGCTGTTCTGAGGACCCGGGCTCGACTCCCGGCATAGGCAATTTCCATTCTCTCGGTTTGCGCTTGAAAAAAAGGCCGGATAAAATTCACTTGTTATTGTTCAATGTTTACAAATGTAATTCACTGTTGAAAATGAATTAAAAAATAGTTAAAATTGCATATGTAGATTGGTTCATTTATCAAATGTTTTTGTACTATAAACAAAACAAGTTCGTAATATAACATATTTTATTGATTAAACAAACAAAATATAGTTTGTTGAAAAAAGAAAATAGATTGTTAAAAAAACACATAGCATATATCTATGTAACAAAAATAATTTTGTTAATTCAAGTAAAATTGAACCATTTTACTTGAATTAACAAAACATTTTTTTGCTGACGATACAATTTTTTTTTTTTGGAATTGAAAAAAAAAATCAACAATATTTTTTTTGTTGATTCAAACGAAATTTCCATTGACCCATATTTAAACAAAAAGTTTCGTTGGGGCAAACAAATTTTTGTTGATTCAACAAAACTTTTTTCTGTGTGTAACTGAATATGAAATTTGATTTAATTACGTGCATTAGTTTTTGAATAGAGCGACCACAAAATTTGTGTCACATACAGACAAACAGATAGACACATAGACTTACGGACAGACATTTTCTGAAAACAGTCACATCGTGTTCAGGCCCTCCTAAATCGTTTAAATCCGTCGAAAAACAGAAGTCTACATTTTTCATGAACCCAAAAGTTGTAAAGATAGCAGAAGCTTGTAAAGATAGCAGAAAGTAAAAATAGATGATTAGAAAATTTGTAATTCAAATAGTACAGTATATTTTACATACACATACATTTTAAAAGATTTTTATTGACATTTAATTACAAAATGTTTGGACAAATCATGCAATAACCGATTATAAAAGGTTTCATGAGAAATAGTGGACTTGATGTCTTACTTTGAATTTAATTTTTTTTTGTAAGAATTCTCGCGGAATTATGTAAATCTATGCGAATGTTGCATTTGGATCTTATCAAAAGCATGATCTGACTTATAAATTTGAGGATTCGAGGCACTGTATCTGTGGGCTCTTGTTTTATATAATCTGTATTTTGATTCATATGGTAGCTTCAAAAAATATTATTTCTGGTCTCTTGCAATTCTGAGGCGCATGGCCTGAGGTTTCTGAGCCTAGGCGAAAGATAGGCCCTGCTCAAAGAATATTGATCCAAACAGAAATTATAAAATATACCTACAAATTTTTTTTTATCACAATAGGGTTGAGCATACCAGGTGAAAGTTTGGGTTGTCGTTCACAGCCAACGGGAATTTACAATGCAACTAACAAACACTGAATTGCAATATTTTCTAACTTTTTATTCTCTTATTTAAAAAAAGTTATAAAAGAAAGTATTGTTTTCCTAAATTTTTACGCTGTAGGTAACTAGAATTGAGAGGGTCGGGGTAAGAGAGTGATAAGCCACATTTTTGAACTTCTGAGATATTTCAATTTGAAAATTTGCTAAAATACTCAAATCAAGATATATAAAATAAAGTTTTTTGGCCAATGTCTTAATAACATTTGAGATTTTCTGAGTAACAATATGGCATAACTTTAATGATATTACTATTACGTTTTTTGTAAATTAGCTATCTTCATTGGAGGCATAAACATCTGGTGTAAAAACGAAACCTGGGATATATGCTGCCACCAAGTGACATTAGAAACAAATTGTATGTAGGATATTATAACTTACAATATTAAGCAACAGATGACAATGTTAGATTTATTTAACCAAAAATGTGGCTTGGCACTTTCTTGCCCCGACCCCCTCAATTCTCGAAATAATTGTCTGAAATAAATCAATATTTTTCTGCTTCGAAAGCAATAAAAATTGTTCTGTAAAGAATAAATGAAAAATTAGTTATTCCATTTAAAAACTAAAATTTATTGCTAACGAACCATTATTTGAAACTGAATTAGTTGTAACGTGTTAACAATTAAAGTAAAATAATGCGAACTAGAAGCTTGTTGTCTTTAAGACTATCATTAGACAGATTTCTAATTAAACCCGCTACCTATATTAGAGTAAGAAGGCCTGCATTTTAATAAACTAACGGGACGTGAAAACTTCTATGTTTTCTCTTTTCGGTATTAACTATGAAAAAGGCATCTTTTTAGTTTCTAAAGAAGAATAGAAAAAAAAATAATGCAGCAGATAATAAATGAATGCTTAAATTTAAAACAACAAATAAATATTATTTCAATATAAACATAATATGAAATTACATTGAAGGTATTCATAGTCATTAATTTAACATTTTTAATTTCAGCCCGTAAATCTATTCTTCAAGCAGATTGTCCGGTTTTCAAGGCTGCAATGAAGTTGTAATCGAAGAATAAGTAACAAAATAAGAATTCCCTTTTGGTATCGCTTCATTCTAGCCACAAAGTACTTTTCATGTAATATTCATGTAAAAATCAAATAGTTATATTTATTTAGCTTTTGCTTTCTTTAGGTAAGAATGCATATTTTACGAAAGGTGTATTAATGGTAAATGTAATAAAATTAAAGAAATATAAATGTATAGATTGTTGTAGTAAAAGCCAGGGTCCGACTAGCAAGTTTTTGTGCTCAGGGCACTTTCAATTTTTCGTGCCCCCTTAGATTGGTTGATTTACTGATACTAGTTCTTTTACATATTGCACGCCTATTTGAAAACGTCAACTCAAAAAATTACATTTTCCGGAAGATTAAAAAACGGTTCCAGGAATGAAAATAAAATATTTTTTCTATTATTTATAAAAATGTGCTTTTAAACATAGATTGAGATGTGTTTTAGTCATTTCATCGTATGACTATCTCAAATATCACATTTTTTTCGGCTGTGTCACTTTTCGAATAAATGTGCAATATGATAAAATCGAATGACTTGATAAATACACTACACCAATTACTAGAAAATAATGATAAGAAATCTACTTATTAATGATGTTATTGATATTAAACGATAAAACCAAATTGATACTGAGTGCAAACAAAGTGCTAAAATAAATAAAAACGTTGGCACAATTACGATTTTTTTATAGGAAATTTAGATGAAATTATGAAAATTTTCGTGCCCCTCAGAAATTTTGTGCCCAGGGCATTGGCCCCGGGTGCCCGTGTGATAGTCAGGGCCTGGTAAAAGTGAAGAGAGGTATCAGGGCTTATCCATTGAACTATGTTCGACTTAATATCGAACAAATTAGTAACAAATTTCTTTTATAGTTATCCTTGTTTCATGATTGGGAATGTGCCTTAGGGCTGCTGAAATCTTATACAGGACGGTGGGTGAAAAATTAAAATTGAAGCCTTTTAACTACACAGAGTGAATTAGTTTTACGGTTCCAATTTTGCGCGTGCACAGAGAAAAATGACGCTTTCAAATCTGAGTAACTCGATGTTTTCATTTTGTTATGAAACTTTTTGTTTCAAATATGACGACGCAATGCTTTCAATTCTGAAATACTAGAAATACTCAGAACATTTTGAAACATGGCCATACTCAAAACTGAGTACATGGAGGTCAGTTCATACTCATTTTAGGAACATGGACATATTCAAAAATGATTAGAATCAGTTGAAACTCATTTTAGGTAGATTTCGTAAGAAATACTACCCATTACATTCTCCCCTAAGTTGGAATTTTTGAAAAAATTTTGCAGATTTTCGCCGATTATGACTCCCAGAACCCAAAACCACTCCCAGTTCAACACTTTATCTATCTATCTATCTATGTCACTTTTTTATGGACACGATAACTGCAATAATTCTGCGCAAATCTCGGGCATAAAATCTCGGTCAAGTTCGTTAATGGGCAAAATCGAACCAAAGAGGGAATTGTGAGGGGGGTTGTAAAAACAGAAAAAAGCCATAATTTTTTAATTATGATACGTATCGAATCCGTTTAAAGTTATTATTACTTCCAGGAAAAGGGCCGAAAATTTATGGGTGACAGATTTTTGATATTAAAAATGGCCCCAAGGGAGAGGGGGGAGAAAGGAGGATTTTAGAAGAAATAAATGCATAACTTCGTCAATTCACAAGATATAAAATCAGCTTAAATTTATTATAAATCCTCTTAATATTATCTAAAACTTTTATGTTGACAATTTTTTATAGGACCAACCCTTATAGCAAAATAAAATCCCTGCCTGCACCGCCTGCAAACAAGTTAGGTTTAGAAGTGGGCGGTTCCAACTGCCGTACATGGCAAAAAGGTCATTTCTTCCTCAATTCCCAACAAACAGGCGTCCCACGGTCTGCGTCTTCGAAAACTACCTGTGCCTGTTGGCCCAGCCCTCAGGGATTTTTTGAAACATGAGAATACTCAAAAATGAGGACATAGAAGTCTTTTCATACTCATTTTTGACACATGGACATACTCAAATATGAGCAAATGATGTTTTAATTCTTGAGTGTGTGCATGTTTTCAGAAATGAGTATATACATGTTTTAAACTTGAGTAATATTTATTTGGAGCCATTTTGACAGTGTGAGACATACTCAGATTTGAGTTTTTTTTGCTCAATTTTGAAAATGTCGTTTTTAGAGTGTGATTGCTGCTGGTACCGAACTTATGTAACTGAAAGCAAATACTTGTGAAATTATTAAGTTGACAAATCGAAGTTCCGCAAATAAAAAAAAAATCAATATCAATTAATCGCTTATTTAAGATTTATGCATTTGTACATCAAAATGTTGTTTAATTTACTTTTGGCAAACCTTTATATTGAAATATATATTGCGTTGTCATTTTCTGAATATTGAGAACATGCAGATGCATTTATATAAAACGACGAGAAAAATTTAAAAATAAATAATAAAAAGCAAATTTAATTATGACTTTTCCAAACAAATTCAATACTGATATACAAATAAGGAAACTTTAAATAAGATATTCATCGATATTAACTATAAATTTTGAAACATATGTCACAAAAACGTTCAAAGGTTTCACGCGAGAACGTTGCTCCTTTCATATACTAACAGTTTTTGGTTTTATAATCATTTATTGTATATTGATGATAGAAAAATATGCATTGTTGATTTTTTCAGATTTATTATCTATATATTCCAAGCACACATACAAATTAAAGCAAGAACTGCAAAATAAAAAGTTAATCAAAATCTTAGATTTTTAAATATGCATGTTTTTCAAATGAACATAAAGTTAGAAAAAGAAGACATTTTTATTTTACTTTTTATCAAGAAATTTTATAGAAATTATAAATATATTGATAGTTTTTCAGTTCAATACTTGTGGAAAAACTGCTTTTAAATATTTTCAATAGAAGTATTTTGCATATTTTTCACGAAATTATTGTCTTTCCATTTGAAACCTTCAGTGTTTTAAAACAACATATGTATAAAAAAAGTTTAATAATAGTTTTTATTAAACAAACATATTTCAGTTCATGGGCATTTTTACATAAATACGGAATCTACTAAGAAAAGCCATGTTTTATGTGTTGAAGATAACAGTCGAAGAAACAGAAAAGGATTTGTTTAGTATACATAAGAAATAATTATATTAATAATGAACATGGGCTGAATAGTTCTTAAGTAAAGAAGAATACTTTTCTCTTATTATTATTATTGGATTCAATTAAAGAAAATAGTTGAAATATATTTAATAAAGTGTAATAACCAAATATATAATCATGTACTTATAATTTAATACTAAAAGTATCCAAGTAAAGAATTATTTCAAAATATATTAGTTGTTTATAGAGTGTTAAATAGAAAATGTTTCATTTCCTGACAAAATAACATTTATAACTTGTATCTTTCAGCGAAATTGTGCATATATGGATATCATTTCGATAACCAATATTCGTTTCATGTAAGTTACTGTCGTTATATCATGTAACAGTTTATCATGAACTGGGCATGAAAAATGCGGTCGCCAGGTCGCCACTGGCGCAAAAGTAACAAATATTATTAAAATTTAATTAAACTTTGAGAAAATAATGTGGTTATAACCGTATAGGAGTTACAAAAAGGAAGTTAATTTGGTGTCAACTTCGCTCGATGAAATATGCCAACTGGCTGCGAAACTGTAACAATGAGACATTTTAAACACTAAAACGTAGAAAATAAAATACAAATAAAAAATAAAGAACGTAAAAGTATAAGAAAAATTACGCTTTAATTATAAAAAGACAACAAAATTTATATAACAACTTGCATGCTATAAAAAATTTGCGCATATAAGTTTAGATTATCTGACAACCATAACAATATGCATGAAGTATCCGGAGTAATGTCATTTTTCAATTGTAATAAACTATACAAAATTATATCTACTTAAAAAAATATTAACCATTAAGAGTTAGTGCAAAATATAAGATATATCTAAAGTTTCAAATATGAAACGACCACCACAACACATGCTGTTTTACAAAACTGTTCTTTAAAGAATTCCCTTTTCTTAATGCTCTTTTACAAAAGAGTCATTTGCATTCATCAGATATTCACTGCAATATGAAAAAACAAATATTTAACGAAAAATTTCAAAGTTTCATTATTTTAACGATATTCTCACGGTAGGTTAAAATAATCGTTAGAGATAGTAGAAAATTTACATAGTTAGCAAATATTTCCAACAGTTTATGCCCCCAAAAAGAGTCTGAAAAAGAACAAAAAGTAAATTTATAATTTAATTCTATCGTCTAAGAAATAGGGTTCATTTATTATTATTTTATTTTTGAAAGAAAATTACGTTGAATATGTTAAACGCAAATGTAAATTAAAAAACATTAAGCTAAATATTCTATAAATAAAGTAAAAGAAAATTTAATGCATTTTATAGTATTAAAAAAAAGTTTTCTTTTCCTCATTTAATGCAAAATTATCAGGTATAGTAAATATATCAAGCAGTAGAAGAATATAATTGGATAAGTGTTTTAAATTCTGCATCACACGTACTGAAGATTATATATATGATTGAAGAAAAACATTCAAATATTAGACTTTTTGAAGTTTTATATAATGTCAATTGCTGTTTATTTTCTTATTGTTTATTTTTTCTTTAATTAAAAGAGTATAGAGCAGCATACAAAATTATAATTACCTCGATACATTTTACAAAAGGTAATTAAGCAATACAAAATAAGTGTGTAATAGAAAAGTTACGTAGTGCTTATGTAGTGCCTTAACAGATGTAAGCGCAAGGTTGTGTGCTTTATGGAAGTTGTTGTAGTGATTTGCAATCTTCAAAAGATAACATGCAATGAGACATCATTGTGTTAAAATCGAGAGTTATTTTGGCGTTGTTTTTGTCAGCATGTATTTATGGTTTGTCTTCTATTACATCATAGGTAACAAATTAACGAAGAACAAACGAATGTGAAATGTTGTATTCTAAAGGCCACAGAAATGTTGAACATATAACAGTAAAATTTAGCGGCTCTTGGGTTTTCTTTGTTTTAACAAAGATGCAGTGAAGAGTTAGCCATTTTACAATCGTTGCAGAGATCGTGCGAAAATCTCATTAGTTTATGGTTTTGTTTATGCAAAATGACTTCTATGCTGCATTATACAGTGGCAAAAATGCGAGAACTGGGTACGCCACAGAACAAGAAGACAATTTCGTAGAAGATGCTATTAAATTAAGATGTTTCGAAAACTATATATATATATATATATATTAGTCATTTGATAACCGTAAATGTGTCTATCTATCAATCGATATATGTATGTGTGGGTATTATATTTTAAATGTAAATTGTTTAAGAAAATTTATAATTTAACTTTTGAAAATTAAAATTGTTAATTTTATCCATATTTAAAAAAATTATATATCGTCTGAAAGAATAACAATTTTTCATATTGCTTTTTTATGGATTGCAGGATAAAATATATAATTATTTGACTTTGGTAATTACAAAAATATTTTTTTAAAGAAAAAAATAAGTAATTTTTTATGACTACTTTTTAATACTAAAGTCATATTTTAAATATTGTCTCTCAAAAAAAGAAAATCCTGAAGATAATTTAATTGGTATAAAACTAAATAATTATTGTATAATGTCTCATATTTTTGTTTTTCAAAGAAATTTAGCCATACAAACTTAAATACGACGAATCATGAAAAGTAATTCTTTTTCTTCACGCAAATCTTACAAATTTTAATTTGTAACTGAGAACAGAACGCATTTCTCTAAGAAAGTGCGCACTTATAAATCTAAAATAATTTATCCCTTTTCAAATAAGTGTAAAAAAATAAATCAGAATTTCTTTTGAATCTATGAATCTATGAAAGAGTGATTGGAATCCAACCTTCTTCTAACTACATTATTTTGAAATTTAATTTTTCTACTTCAGTTTAGTTAGTTACATATGAATAAAACAGCTAGCAGAATTGCAGAAACTCAAGATTTAGCATGATTTGAAGAAGGCGAAGACAATAACACGAGATTGATAAAACACAGATTTATGTACTACATTTCGTCACATAATCTGTTAGCCTTTATATGTATAATTTCGCACAAAAAATACTTTATTTTATAATTTCATTGCTGTAGTTAAAAGATGAGTTGTTTAAAGTGTAGTAATATATTTTTTAACGGAATAACTGCATTGAGAAAAAAAATCCTGGATTTAATATTTTATGACAGAAATAAACGAAACATACACAAATCAACAGATTTTTTATAAGGTGCCCTATAAAGTCTTGTTCATTCGCATAAACTTCAGATAGGCTATAAGGAAACGGCATGTTTACAAACAAACAGTTCCATCAACCAATCTACCACTGCATTTTTGTCGCAGCTATCATTGCAGGAATCAACATGGCAACGTAGGCCAATCATATCACAGACCAGTTTAACGTAGACCAATCAAATCGCAACAGTAATTTAACCAACAGTGACGTCAGTTGCCCTTTCCCGAGGCTAACGAAAAAGAAAGGCTACCGCGGTGCTTTACGCGTATATTTTTTTACAGACCGCCGGAGTCACGTGATGCTCCAATGCACCAATGAAGGTGCACGAAAAGAGCATCACGTCACTCTAGCGGTCTGTAAAGAAAGATAAGTGGAATGCACCGCGGTAGCCTGTCATTTTCGTTAGCCTCGCCCTTTCCTTATAATCATATACATGGTGTTTAGGCTATAATCATAAAGTGGGTATATGTTATGCAATGAGATGGACTTACTTGTATCATGCTGGTGTGTGTTCCGATGATTCATGGTTAACTTGAATTTCTTATTAAAATAAATTATACCTTCGTTAAATGTTTTAGTTTTATTACTAAATGTGAATGTGCCTTAAAATGCCACACTTCTTCATGCAATTTACAGTGTATTTAAACTGGTAAAACTGTTTCAACCATAAAATAAAATATATTGATTTTCAACACAATAAAATTCAAATAAATTTTAAGAACATGTTCATAGCAATAATTAGCTTCATTTACGTGGACGCGCGTTCTTATTGAACCATGGTAAAACCTAAGTATTTCTATAAAAGCAATCTTCCGATTCAAATGGTGATGGATTGTGTATTAAAATAATGTAAGGCGTGATAAATTCTTGATTCAAAACGGATTTCAATGAGTTATAATTTATTTTGAGGATTTTATGTGATATTTAATTTTGATGTAAATATTTGTTGTTTCTCTTGCCCACTCTCATTAGACAAAGAATGTTAGTATAGAGTTAATTTTTAAAAATGTTCCATACGAATTACATGTAATGTACTATGCATTCTTTCTAATTATTTTTTAAAGCAATAATTATTATTGAAATAACGTCAAGCTTATTTTCAACGTTTGTCAAATTTAAAATTTATTACAAAAAACTGTTTCCTGAATAAAGAAACGTCAAACATTTTTTTTACAGAAACACTGACATTTTTAATATTTAAATATTATTAACTACAACAAAATTATTAATTTATTTTGATGATTTCATGTGATATTTAATTTTGATGTAAATCTTTGTTGTCTTTCTCCTCTTCTGTCACTAAGCAAAGAATAATAGTATAGAGTTAATTTTTTAAAATGTTCCATACACATTACATGTAATGTACTATGTATTCTTTCTAATTATTTTTAAAGCAATAATTAGGATTAAAATAATGGCAACGTTATTTTTAACGTTTGTCAAATTTAAAATTTAATTTATTTACAAAAAACTTTTTTATAAATAAAGAAACGCCAGAAAACAATTTTTACAGAAACACTGACATTTTTAATATTTAAATATTATTAACTTCAACAAAGTTTCGGAATATAAATTTGATAAAACGAGAAAAGAAACAATTTTTTTTTCTCAAGTGCAACAATAACTATAAAGGGCCAGATGTTGCACTTTGATAATGAAATCGCTTATGAAAAAAGAAAAAAGAAAGTACGCTCGAAAGTTTTAAATAAAAGAAATCCTATTTTTTATGTGTTTATGTAGAAGCTATATATATATATATATATATATACTTTTACGATATTTTTATGTGTTCTTCGAAACAGATGCTTCACAATAAGTTTGTTATAAATGCTTTCCTTAAAAATAAAACTAACAAATGTTGATGCGCAGTTTTTGTACGCGAAGAATGATAATTACAATATAATATAAGGCAATATATTATAAAATTATTATCTAATATTTATTATCACAAAAATGAATCTATATATCATACTTTTATAGTTGCATAATCTAGAAATAAAAGAGTACTAAAGATGATTAACAGAGCGGAAATACATTGATATTTAAAATTTTAGAGTATATGCTTAAATATAACATCAGACATATGAGTCATAGCTTACGCATACATCATAGTTTAATAAGTAAAATAAGTAAATAGACACATTGGTATGGAAAAGGCATCAGGAAAAAGCGGGCAGATGTCAACAGCGTCAATTTCATTTTATTAACATCTGATATATATATATATATATATACAGTGAAACCTCTGTTTTATGTTTTTCACCGGACCGACGGAAAATAACGTACTAAGCGGGAAATCGTAAAATCGGGGTTTAAGGATAACTAACACATTGAAAAGAAAATAAATGAAACAGACACTCACCTTGTTACACTAAAAATAATCTGTTATTTTACCTTGTTTTTTGTGTTTAGACACAGTGTCATTTACAGCATTTCAATACTTTGAAAGTTTTCGTAATTTCAGTTCTTCGTTTACATTAGCAGATAAAAAGTTTTCTACAATTTTCAAACAATCAAGAACTTTTATCGATGAAGGCACACTTATATGTTGGTTCGCCGTCTTCATCATCTTCACTGTCATAATATGGAATGAAATCAGATATGGTCTGAATTCCTGAAGTGGCAGCATCTTTATCACATTCAACGTATTCATGACCATCGATTTCTGGATGATCAAATTCAATATTTACAATAAAATCTTTCTCTTTTGTCTCATCTAGATGTGATTCACTGGGTCATTCATCGGTTGACTTCGGAAATACCGCTTTTACAAAAACATTGGAAATGCACTTTTTTCCAATATTATCTCACGCCAAACAGATCAGAAGAAGGCTTTCTAACACATTAATTTTTTGCTTCCAGGCTGATCACCAGAGTATAGTGCAAGAAGTGCTTTTTTTTATTAGTGCCTTTCTGTAATGCACTTTTAATGCTCGGATTATTCATAAATTACACGGCTGAAGTTTGCTTGGATGGAAAAATTCTACACGCAAATTCTTTAATTCGGGATCAACATGAGCGGTAAATTGGTCAAGAAATATAATATTTTTTTGATTTTGCATGCACATATTTTTATCCCATTTCCGAAGAAAATCTTCAAAAAGTGATTGGGTAATCCATGATTTTGTGTTGGCGTAGTAATCAGTTGGTAAACTTTTTACATTTTTGAAATAGCGAGGTTTCTTGACTTTTCCGATTAAAAATGGCGTCAGCTTTTCACTTCCATCTGAATTTGCACACAGTAAAATGGTCAAACGCATTTTTGACAGTTTTCCACTATGGCAATTTCCCCCTTTAACCCATTCGCTGCCAACCCCAAGTATACTGCGGTTGTAAACATTCAAAATAAAAGTGTATGTTAAAAAAAACCTGCCTTGTCACCACTATTTTAATATGTTAAAAAATACTTTATTTAATCACAACAATTTTCTATTAATACTACCAAATATTATATTTCAGAATTTTTGGTGGGAAACGAATTTCAGTAAAAATATCGAAGATTCCGCCCAAATAGTTTTGGCAGTTAATGGGTTAACTGTGTATGTCTTGTCTGGAAACAAATTAAAAAATAGCCCAGTTTCATCAGCGTTAAAAATGTTCGCTATTGATCCACCAGAGAAGGCAGTGTTTTCTCAATCCACTCTTGAACGGTAGCATGCTGAAGTGGATGCTATACAAATGCACCCCATTTCAACTACATAATTCTGTAATTAGATAAATATTAGTAACTCCACATTTTGTGGTTGGAACCTTTGCAAAAAATATTAAATTTGATGCATGTCAAACAATTATATAAATTAAAATGGGGAATTTATTAATAAACTTTTTTTTCGATCAAATAAATAAGTAATTTTTAATCCAAAATATGACCGAAAAATTATAGTTTCTTTAACTACGACTTAAAATTATAAATAAAGCATTCATGTGACACTTCTAGTCAATGTCACTTTAATAAATTATATTTGTTCAGACTAGTTGATATAATTTAACGTGACTGGATTGGCACAATATAGTGTTTTTTGTGACAACATTTTATTCCTACAAACCCTACATCCGCTTAAACAAAATTGTCCCAGCATTTCTCATGTTTCGCTAGTGGCAATCATACTTTAGAACAATGGTTCTCGAACTTTTATACACCCTTAAAAAATGTGTGTACTCGTTGAAAACCCTACTTTTTAACTTGGAAAAATTAGGAACATAAAAATGGAAACAAAGAAAACGATGAATGGATGCAAATAAACATGACTGATATTTTACATTTCATGCAAGCTTTATGGGTAGCAAGTTTTTTAACGTGACGGTTGCACTTTTGCACACTTGCATATTTGATATTATTTTTCTGAAAGAGAGTAATAATTGTATAAATAATTTTCAACATGTAGTTTGTTTTATAATTTTCTTTTTAAAACATTCAATGAGACAAAATATTTTTTTTTACTGACTCAGTTAGCTACCCCACGTCTTATGCAAGTTATGAACACAAACTTGTAGTGAACCCCACATTTTGGAAAGCCTTTCTTAAACGATTAAAGAATCATTTACTACTCTTTTTGGTGTTCCTTTCTTAGAAAACCTATGCAATATACAATGATTTTTTTAAAACTTAAAAAAAAAAATAATACAATTATTAACATTCAACGACGATTAACATGTATCAACATATTCCATTTTCGTGGCGATTTGGTATTGTTTAGGAAAACCAATTAGTACAGAAGACAGAGTCACATTTGGCAACCAATTTTAGTGTAGATGATTTAGGTATATATGATTACTTAGATGATAAAGATAATGGGACTGCCAGTCAACTGGAGCACTAATCAAGGCTACACAATACACCCCTCTGCAATGTGAAATGAATTACACGCCAATTACTAATGATGTCTGCATGTCAAGTTAACATCAGTAATCGGGTTGTCATTCATTTCGCATTGTAACAAAATGTGCTTTGTTGCTATGGAGATAACCCCTGCTTGTGCATCTGATTTCGTTATCTGTATCATCTAATCTAATATACATACCAAAATCATCGACGTTAAAATTTATCGTGCCAAAATGTAACGCTCTTTCCTGCACTAAAAGCTTAGAAAAAAAGTTAGGTAGATGAACGTACAACTTTTGGATACTTATGAAATTTATACTTACTACAAGCAAAACGAGCTTTTTGTAGAGAAAAATGTGTATATGTGTGTATATATATATATATATATATATATATATATGTTACCGTGAAAGACCGAAATGTGGAGAATGCCGACTTTCTCTGGTGAATGTCAAGATTCACATAGTCGTTTGGTGTATGTCCGAAACATTTGCTAAATATCCTTATACACCAGCAAATGTCGACATTCACCATGCACTAATGGTGAATGTTAAATAAAACTATATTCGTTACGTTTTTAAATCATACTTTATTATTAATACATATTATGCCATTTGTCAAAATAGGAGAAAGCTTAGGTAAGAGCAAATGTAAATAAACTGTTGAACTTAAAACGAGCAGTACATTCTAAATGAGAAAAGAAAATAATACCAGTAATAAATTTATATATTTTACATTTTTAAATCGCACTTTATTATTTCAACATATTATGATATATGTCAAAATAGGAGAAAGCTTAAGTAACATGTAAGTACATTGTTGAACTTAAAACGAATAGTACATTCTAAATGAAAAAATAAAAATAATACCAATAATAAATTTACCTATTTATGTGATTGACTTTATACAATCTTATTTATTGCAACAACTTAAACTGTTATGAGACTTTAAATTACACAAGAGCAACATTGCATTACAACTGCATTTAATCGTGGAAGACTTCTTTTTGCAATGACAGCATGTATAGCCTCGCCCTTTACTTCTCTAATTAGTTACAGCTGTTTTTCTCAGCGACATTTCTTCAGAAGAAATCTCATCTATGAAAAGTAACTTTTTTTTATAAATTACGAATTGATTACGAGTATAAAGCTGCTTGAGGGTTCCTTTATTGTTTGCTAATTTATAGAAGTCGGAGTCCTCTATTCCAACAACAACCGCCAATACATTTAGGGCATCTGTACGGACTACATCAGAGAATTGTATTCGTACGGTATCACCAATTTCAGCAGAAGGAAATTTTTTTTGAAGTTCGTAACATTTTCGTTGCGTGCTGTAGAAGATTGTCTTTCGCGAATATTCACGAATTCTCTTTTCTCTTTTTATAGAAATAATCCCGTGTTGTTCAGCCAGCGCTTAATATGAAGACGTGGTGTGTTGCAGCTCAATATTTTCATTTGGAATATAGTTTTCGGTATGGCCACTGCTCAAATTTTCTTTAAAAGTATTAACAATTTCTTCGAGCTGTTCTTCGGATTCTATATTTGCGATTTGTTCGCCAGGCAAGGATGACGATGCTATGCTTCTTTTTGGTTTAACACTAAACATGGCTTCATAAAGACTTTCGCGTATTCGTTCGTAGTATGTAGTGTTATTGGCAAATTGAACAAAGGAAACCATCTGACCATTTATTTCTATCGTTATCGTTCATCCATGCAGTTAACATATTATGTACATCCTGCCTGGGCCTTTCAACTGAGCCTTGTGTTTGAATATGACGAGGCTTTCCATGAGCTATCTTAACATCTCTCCACATAGCGCATAGTTCGGATATTATTTAATTACAGAATTCCCTACCATTATCTGATTGCAATATAGCTGGGGCACCAAATGTTAAAAATATTGGAGAAAAGTGATACGCTACTTCTTCATATGTCTTAGTTTTCAAAGGTCGTAGCTAGACAAACTTTGTTAAATGATATTCATACACTATTATGAACTTTTATTTGCCATCTCTGTGTGACTGCAGGTCTATTAGATCGACTTGACATCTTGAGTTTAACTCCGAACTGAAAATTGGTTTCACAAAAATACCTTTTTTAGGTGCACTGTATTGCATTTTGACATTGTTTACATAAATATAAATACAACATTACAATTTCATATGTAATATATTTGTATTTAACTTGCAATTCTTTAAACATACGTGTTATTCCTCGATGGTCTGGTCTGGTGTAAATTTCAAATAGCATACTGAACAAATCATCCCTGGTAACATATAATACTGAACATTCGTTTCTCCTGGTTTTTTAATGGTGCAATTAATTTCTCTTCATCATTAATTTTTAAAACGTCAAAACATTTTAATCGTCCGTAATCCAAAGGTGTGCTGAACTTACATTTAGCAGAAATCACTTCAGGAAATATTTTAGAGTACTTTTCTTGATAAAAATAAAAACAATTGTCTTCTCGTTTACTCGCAATTAATTCACGTAGCTTAAAAAAAGATCACAGTTCAATGCAGTATCCATTCATTATGGTATCGAATAAAAAGGTAAAATTTAAGAAAACATTGCACGCATCAGCGAACCTTACATAAGACGGTCAAACAGCAGTGTTCCAGAGTATAACAAATAGATGCCACATGACTTCAATACCAGCAGAACAAAAGTTTTGGCGACAGACTGTCACCTCTCTGTCGACATCTGCTTCTCTAGTTCTCGTTTCGACTTCCAAAAGAGCATATCTGTGCTTGTCGACATACACCAGTGATGGTCCGAATATATAAGAATATAATGAAATATTCGGTCTTTCACCGATGTATTTTAGTATGTGTTGACATTCGCCAGAGAAAGTCGACGTTCTCCAGTTTCGGTCTTTCACGGTAACATATATATATATATATATATATATATATATATATATATATATATATATATATATATATATATATATATATATATATGTATATCATAATCGAAGATACCGTTGCAAAATAAGCATTGATATGTTTAAAAAATCAAATGAATTGCATAAACTCCGCTGTGTTAGTTGGTTAAATAAGAAATGTTCCAATATTGTACTGATGACAATTAAAAAATATGTATTATTTCTTAATTATCCTCAATTTTATTAACTTTCTTTTTATCAGTAATTGAATTCAGTAGTTGAATAGTAGCAAAAATATAGATGTGCTTGTTTTCCCTGTGACGAGGTTATACTAAATACGATGATCAATGAATAATGAAAAATATTTTTCCTTAATTACTTATACTTTTGAATGCGTAGATTTCAGGCAAATACATACTACAAAAAATATCATGCGTATGTTTTTTGCTAGAACAAGAAATAACTTTCCATACACATAAAATATTTAAGCAAATACCATTTCTATGAGAGAATGTATTTTTTATTTTCATTAGTAATTTATAGAAATTTCAATACTATCTGAAACTTTACGTTAGTTAGAGGGCTTTCTAATGGATAAACAGATTGACGTATATTGTATCTTCCGTTGTATAAGATTTACTTTTTTGCCCTTAAGATACGCTTTTAGAATAAAACGTCTTATAAAATGAAGATAGACAGTGCAGAACTAATCTCAAGAAAAAGAAACTGCAGATTTAGTTGTTGGGTGAAGGAAAAAAGTTGGATATACAAAAATGGACTGATAAAATGTGGCGAAGGAAAAAAGGTGCGCATCTAAAAAAGAAAATTTTCTTTCATTTTGTTGTTTTGAATTGCATTTCAAAGAGTCCATAAACAGTACAATTTTGAACTGCTGTTACCTCAGGAAATTTCAGGAACATTACAACTACAACCCCTTGATGTCTCTTTATACAAACTTTTTAAAGTGTGCATCACAGATGAATGGAACAAATAGGTAACAAATTTCAGTGTTTATCAGTTGACACCGAAGGGTGCTCTGAAATGACCCACAATGCCATAGAGATGTCAGTGGATTAAAATAATTTTGTCGAAAGCGAAAGAACAAACTCTCATTAAAACAACAAACTCTCATCTTGTTTGTTGCATCAGTAATTCCCTTGATCGTCGTAAGGATCGTCTTTTGTATGAACACGACGATGATGATGATGATGAAGCAGAAGAAGGAAAAAAGGACGGTGAAGATAAAAATGAGAAAGAAGATAAAAATGACTGTAGATTTTGCAGGTTTTTAAAATGTGAGTGCACTGTGCGAAAACTGTTACAGTCTCTTTCTCTCTCTCTCTCTCTCTCCTCCCTCTCTCTCCCTCCCCTCTCCCCTCCCCTCTCACCTCTCCTCTCCCCTCTCCCCTCTCTCCCTGTCTTCCTCACACCTCCCTTTCTCCCCTCTCCCCCTCTCCCCTCTCCCTCTCCCTCTACCGCCCTCTCCCATTCACCCGCTCCTATTCGCGACGTCCCCCCCCTCTCTCTCTGAAATAGTTGTGTTGAATTGTTTTGAATTGTTTTGAAATAGCAATAATATATATGAATTTTACTGTTACTCACAATAATCCAATTAAACAAAATAATCATAGATTTAAAAATACTTAAGTTAATAGAAATAAATAAGTAAAAAATACTTATATTAAATACTTAAAAAAAATAAAAATATATCATGATCTTTTTTTTACGATTTCTTATTTAATATTTTAAATATTCTATAAAATGTTCTAAACCGACCTCTAAACACGTCAGCCAAAAAATAATTCTAGGGAACAAGAGGTTTAGGGAACAAGAAGACTATTAGGGTAGGTCACATGCTCGATAAATTTCGATTAGTGGGTCATTTTGTCATGGGTCATTATGGGTCAAGCTATTTTATCTTAAAAACGGCTCAGACTATTTACACTAAATTTTGCATCTTATGGTTTTCGGGCACGAGAAGACTGTTGGCTAAGTCACATGTTCGAGAAAATTCAATTAGTGGGTCATTTTGGTCATGGGTCATGATATTTGAACTCAAATTTAATTTTGACCGAGCATAGCTCGGTCTTCCCTGCTCGTTCTTTTTATTACAAAAGGAAAATAAAAAACACGTTTTGTACTAACTAATTGGATATATGTATAATATGTGATCTAGAAAAGTGAACTAAGTCACTATTTTATTTTGCTAGAAAGAAAAACATATCATAAAGAGTATATTATACTAAATAAACTGAATAGTTGGAACTACTAAAGAAATCATTATTTCTGTTGGTATTAGTTTAGTAAAGACTGTTGGTTTTGTATGTTTTTTTAAATTGAAAATAATTAAAGTCGGGCTTGGTATTAATTTTGATAAAAGTAAGGACATGGGTTCACTAACTGTCACTCTGCGTTATACACCTACATTTTCAAAATATATAGCGTGTTAAAGGTGAAGCAATTGTAAGACTTTAAATAATATTCGTCTAGTTCACATTAATTAATTTAAACAAAGAAATAAATATTAATATTCTAAATTTCTAAAACATTATTTGTACAAAACCGTTTTCAAATTTCTTGTTTTTACAATTTTATCAATTTAATAACTACAGAAATTGTGAGACTGGCATTTTATTAATTTTGGAATATACATATAACTAGACTTTAAACAGGGATATATTGAAATCGCCAAAGAAAAGATTACAAATTGATAAAAAATAATAATAAATCCAGAAGCCTTATTCTTGTAAAACTTTCTTTTTGAAGATTTCCAAAGTTTTACAGTTTGTTTTCAGATTAAAATTTCATAATATAAACTATAAAATTTCAATATTTATATCTGAAATTATTTCTATATCTTTCGTACAGTCTTCTTACAGATATAAACCAAAATTCTTTATCTACAGATTTAAAAAATGATTTAATTTAAAATACTTGTATTTAGAAGAATAATTAAAATTCCTTCACTGTGCAGGAACGGTAGAATAGTTGGAGCTATATTTGTATCACATTTCTCCAAAATAAAAATATAAAAATAGGGAAAAAATCTTAATTTTGGGATATTTTTATATAAAAATTTATTTATTACGAAAGAGTAAATATTTGCATTAAGTTTTTCAGAAAAATGTTTGTAAATTAAACAGTTAATGCAAATTTTAAAAAATTACCCAATAGTTTAGTCACAAAAGTTATTTTAATTTTGAAAAGGGTTACTGTAGTTTTTTACTAAATCATTTTTTTCTATTTTGTTGCTAACAGTAGTATAATCAACAGTTTCAAGAATAAAATTTTTTTATTGCATTGATTATCGAGTAAAACTATTTAAACTAAAAAATGTAAAAGAGTTGAAAAAAACCCCTCATAAATAATGACATATTTGATTTCAAAAACAGAGTTCCGATATATTGCCAATTCCAATCATTAATATTTTATACCTTGATGCAGTGTTTACCTAAACCTTCTTCCACATATTTTACATATTTTTCTTTTTTAACTGGGATACATGTGTTTCAATGGGACCAACAATTGAAATACCTTGTAAAACAGTCTTAACTGGAATTCTAAAACAATTGGAGTTTTGCTGTGATATGCTCTAGGTTTAAAATAAAAATAGTTTTTCTGCCACCGCAATTAAAGCTCAGCACTGGTTTCCTCTTGAAATAAAAATGGTTCTTCATCCTGTAATAACGTCATTCGAACCACAAAACCACAAAATTATTTCAGACAAACAGTAACGTATATCGCAATAAAAATTTGGTATAGTTAAATAAAGCATCAATTGCTTTGTAATAACGAAACTAACTTTAATAATTTTGTTACAATTAAACAAATTTTAAAGATTTCTGTTATAGCTAATCAAGATTTAATTTTTTTTTATAATTAAATAAGCATTTTTAATTTTGTAACTAGATGTATTTTATATTAATAAAATGGAAGTACTGTGATCATCATTATAGACACGTTTTCACATTTAAAACTAGTCGAATGTGCCAATCCCAAAACTTTCTTCTATCACAAATCATGTTAATACTTCAAAATTCGCTATCAAATCGCCAATAAAATCAATATTTTTCGTCATTCTGTTATACGTCAGTTTCTTGCGAATCGTCGGGTTACCGGGATGCGATCAACTGATGTATACTAAACTATGAAAAGTCCTTCTGGACTGTACCGACACGAACAGATAGCCTCCCTATTCCTTGGTTTTGCGATTTTAGCTAGTTTTACTGGAAAACACGAAGCTAAAATGCGTGGAACCCAATCAAAGACAATTCATTCCCAGTTCTCGTCAACATAGAATTTGAATGAGAATATTGCCAAATTAGTCCTCTACAGCCAAGTTGGCTTCATTTATGGCAACCTATTTTTGTCGCCAAACTTGGCAATATGTCGCCAAGCTTGGCGAAAATTTGACGTTGGCGAATATAAATATATAGTGTTAAGCATATAAGAATTAGGAACAATGGTTACAACAATGAAAGAAAATTTGCCGAAACCATGTTAACTAAAACTCGTTTAATTAAGTTAAACCCGTTTATGGATAAATTTTGCTGTCTTGTTTGAAAATGTCAGCCATCCCTAAAATTTCAAACCGCTATATCTCAGCCATTTTTTTAGATAGAGGCAAAACAAAAATTGCTCCGGATTCTCCGGATCAAGACACAACATTTAACGGAAAACACTTTTAGGATTTCTAATTTTTTTTGTACAACTTTTTGAATTTGAAATCTTTAAATGGCTATCACAGCGCCCCCTTCCAGCAGAATATCCCCAAATTGAAGAAGGATCTGCTGGCCATAGCCAAAAACAAAAAAAAAAATTGGTTTAATTATCTGCATAACATCGTACACTTTTCGATGATACTATAGTGGAAATCAAACAAAAATCGAACAAAAATCACGATCGCAGCGCCCCCTTTCGTTGAAATATCCCCAAATTCAACTGGGAGCTGCAGGCTACAGTAAAAAATATAGAAAAAAAATTTGGTTCAATTATCTGCATAACTTCATGCATTTTTCGATAATACAATAGTGAAAATCGAGCAAAAATCGCGATCGCAGCGCCCCCTTTCGTCGAAATATTCCTAAATTTAAGTAGGACCTGCTGGCCATAGACAAAAACATAGAAAAAAATTGGCTCAATTAGAAGCATAACTTCATACACTTTTCGATGATACAATGTGGACGGACAGACGGACAGACAGACATGTTGTAAAAACATGTTTTTCGGAATCTCTGATCCCTAAAACGTATAAATCCGTCAAAAACCGGAAGTCGAAAAAAATTTCGATTACAATACTTTCTTCTACAGGGTGATTATAAAAAAACTATCCCGATATATGAGCCCCTAACTGTCATACCGTTCACAGAAACTGAATGAAATTTTGGTTTAAAGTATTTTGAGGTATGCGCTCTAGAATCATGTGAAAAACAACAGTTAAATTCTAACAGTTACGGTTACAGTGACAAAATTTCAAAAATTTCAAATGGCAACACCTACTTTTTTTCTATTGGAATGTGATCTTCATAGTGAAAAACCATAAAAAGCGTTGGAACGGTACCTGTAGAACGAAAATCGCCGGCGCTAGACAGACTAAGAAGAAAAGTGAAAACAACCAATAAAAGACAGAGAAACAACAGAAAATAAAGCATTTTATTGTTCAGTGCTATCCACCATCTACCGCTTGTAAAGTGTCGTCGTATGTAAACTGGAAAATGAATGAAACACATTAAAATGTTTTGTTTTCTGTTGCTTCTCTGTCCTTATTGGTTGTTTTCACTATTCTTCTTAGTCTATCTAGCGCCGGCGATTTTCGTGCTACAGGTACCGTTCCAACGCTTTTTATGGTTTTTCACTATGAAGATCACATTCCAATAAAAAAAGTAGGTGTTGCCTTTTGAAATTTTCAAAATTTTGTCACTGTAACCGTAATTGTTAGAATTTAACTGTTGTTTTTCACATGATTCTTGAGCGCATACCTCAAAATACTTTCAACCAAAATTTCATTCAGTTTCTGTGAACGGTATGACAGTTAGGGGCTCATATATCGAGATAGTTTTTTTTATAATCGCCCTGTATTTTAGATAGAAGAAAGTAAAATATCATATTAGAAGTCTCCAGGATTTAAAATTATGAATTTTGTGGTCGAGAGGTTGGTCGCCATTATGCTAGATTACCCATATGATATTTCCTGGATTTTCATCCTTAAGTTTTACAGGAAAAGCTTGGCAGTGTTTAAATAAACATATCTATAAGTATTAGAAAAGACTAAAATGGTGCAGAAAACAATAAAAAGTGTATTTACGGAACTGTGAAATTTCATAAACCTATAGTTTGGAAATATTATATTATATATTTATAAGTACAAATTAATTATTGCTTTAATTTAATTAAAATACAGCACAGGCAAAGCTTTAGTCTCAAATTGATAACGGAAGTTTTAACACAATCCCTTCATTTTATAGGGAATACAATTCTGGGATTGGGAATACCAAATTGAACACTATTTTCTTGTATTTTAAAAAGTGCCAGAATTTTAAAACCTTTTGACGATTATTGACGAATATGCACGCCTATAGCCCCATGTAATATGCTCTATCAAAGAGTTAAATTAAAATGTTCGACGTAATGGAGAAAACATGAAAAAGCGATACGAGGTTTTCAACCATTTATCTCATACAATTATCATGGGATAAGTACTTAATAATATTGAACATTAATTATATATGTTTCCTTTTATCAAAATACCATTAAAAGACAGTGAAGAAATCTATATTGATTAAACGATCTTCAACATCATATTTTTGAAAACGGCGCACGGTGGGATATTTGCCGGTTCACACTGGCCAAACGTCGATTTTTAAAATTTATTCTAGTGTAATTTATTTTTTACCTGATATAGCCCAATAGCCGTTGCTTTGCCACTTCAAATGGTTTTGCTATAAATATAATTGTATGGTCCATAGACTAGTGCAAAGTTGGTGTTTCTTAGTTGGGAATGATTCAATATTTTTGAGTATAGTTGTTTAATCTGTTATTTGAAGCAGAATAAAAATAGTTCTATATTATGGATACTTCCGCAAAAAATATGAATGTTGTTGTATCGAATTTATGTGCAGAAATATTCGACATATCAACTATTACTTCATATTTAATGTCGCAAAAAACTGTTTTTTTTTTTTTTTTTTTTTTTTTTTTAAATAGAAAAATTTGTATTAAAAGGCAAGGTAAAGTTCAGTTTTTGATATTTTTATATAGTTTAGATTATTACCTTTTGTTAAATTTTAGTTTGTCTGCGTCTATCTGCGTCCCTAGTTTTTAGAATTGTTTTATCTTGTTAAGTCTAAAAAATATATTTTTTTTTAATTTTAGTTCAAGTACCATATTTTTTTTTAAATCACCAGGATCCAGTCAGTCACATAAATTAATTTTAGCACCACCATTATACAGCAGCAACAAGCTCCAAAGTTTAACGAAAAGGTGAATTTGGTTGAAAATGTTTTGTTTATACAGGAAAATAGCAATGAAGAGCACATGAAGTTTTGTAAGCGCAAAATATTAAAATTTATGGCCTAGTTTGGACAAAAGTTGCCAGTTGTATGTAGATCTCATGTAAAACATAAATACGTAGCTACAAATTTTCAGTGCTTACGAAATGTACACAAAAAAATTCTCGAAATTCAATTTGAATACAATGCAAAATACAATGCACAACTTGATCCATATTGTCTTATGTTTCCCAAACTTAACATAAGGTTCTGTTACGTAGAGATAAATATAAATATACAATACAGTATACAATTGCATGCACATATATAGAATGCCCTTCTGTCTGTTGGGCAATAATCATAAAAAAATGCGGTGACAATGAATAGACATTTCTGTACCTATAGACTTAATTATGCAAGAATGTTCTAGAGAAAATTATCCAACAAGGAAGTTCTTAATATAATTTTGTTGACTTCAAAAGCTTTCGTAACTAGAAAAATAACAAAATAAAACATAAAATTGCTCTTTTTTTCCAAAGGAAGCCATTGAATTGTTATTTTTCCGAGAAATCGAAGAAAAGATTTTAGAGACTGAGAGCCACTATGCAGAACTTTCAGATGACAAATTGTTTTAATTACACTGATGTTCAGAAATTTAGGGGCAGTGACCGATTTCAGACGTTTCGTCAAATATCTACTGAAATTCGTGTGGAAATGCCCTTGAACTTTGTGGATGTTAAGAACATCTTTCACTTTATGTTTTTCAGTGAAGATTTTGCCGCGAGGACAATTAGAGGGGGGTGGCATTAATAATTTTAATAATAAAATAATATTTTCGATCACCCAAGTAACAGAAAATGATTAAAATGGTTTCTCACTGTAGCGAATGACTATGCAGGTCCTGTTCAACATTTGTGTGCATTTGTGTAAGCATAGTATGTATATTGGTGAAAATGTTAACGTTTCTGTGAAAAAATTCTGTGAAAAGTAATTTTTTTTTATAGCATGCAGAGTTTTAAAACGAATTTAACCCCGCTTTCCAAAAACTCGACAAAAAATATTGTAGAAATAGTAAACTGCAATTACAATATTAATATATTGACTGTTTGATGAGATATTGGTATTTGTATGAAACAAATTTTAATTGCGCATTGATATTTTCCCTTTTTATGTAGAGTCCACCTTGCACAGCGTTTATTGTATATTTATAAATAAATTTAGAAAAGATAAAATGGTGCTTCGTTATTATTTCTACAAGAAAGGGAGTTGGAGTCACGACACGCGATCGTGATATTTACGTATTTTTTCATTATATGCTTGCTCTTACTGAAAATTATGCATTTTTTTTATCGCGTTATACTGAGTTATATTTCGGTTTTTCTTTCTAAATGAAATAATGCTGAATTACAAAATCTTTATAAAATGTTTTAATATATTGCCATAGAAAAACAATTTTAAATCAAAAAATAAATCTGGTTTCGTTCAAAAGATTAAGAAATTGCTTTTTATTAAATTGTCATCAAACGATTTTATTTCCTTTTGCAATTCGAAATCAATGCAACTGCATAGTACATTTTTGTCATTTTAACTGATTACATTTACTGCAACGGTGAATAAATATAATATGATCAAATTTCATAATACAAAATGAAATATTAAAAATTATTAAGAAATTTTATTATTTCAACGTTTATTATGTATGATGAATGACATAATTATTACAGTTTCCAAATATATATATATGACTATCTCTATAAATCTTAGATAATTTAATTTTCAAGAAATACATTTTTATAATTATGCCTTGTAAGAATATGGATTTAATGTTATCATAATTACATATTTTAAAACGATCATTTTGAATTATCAGAATAATTAATTACAAAGAATCCAAGTAAATTCTTTCTTTTCGTCATACTTCTTTGTGTTCTTTCATTACGAAGATTATATCAGTGCTAGTTTAATTAAATTGGATCGACAACCAAAAACATCAATTTGTAACCCTTAATCAAGTTAAATTTGAAAAAGAAGTGCATATTGCGCATAGCAGAAATTAACTACAGTGGTATTTTTCGTTTACGACGTCAGTAATCTGTTTCATGATTATCGCCGTTTACCAAAACCGCCGTTATCCAAAGCACGGTTCCCCATTAGATTTAATTGAAAATGGATCAATTCATTCTGGTCCTTCTCTACATCCATAGTAGTACATATTAACCATGCTCGATAAACTTATTTAAAATGTCCTATAGATGTGATAAATATCCTACTACATATATTATATTTGCTAAAGAAAAATCAACATTAATAAAATGAATTGTGTATGGAACTTTGTCTTTTTAAACTAATGGACCTGTAAAAAATATGATTAAGATTGTCAGTACATCCCTCCATTTTTAAAAAAATTCTCAAAAACTGAATAGACTTTTCATAAAATTCATCTGAAGTTCTAACAATAACATTCAAAAGGTCGTTCACACTTTATGGAAACGATTTTCAATGCTAATTACTACGCATAAATGAATACTTAAATGAAAATATGTCCTTTACAAAAATTTCACTTTGTTGGATAGACTTAACTTTTGGCTATAGTTCTGGCTTGAAATTTCTATGATAATATACATAATAATATGATAATATGATAATAATTCCTTGTTACATTTATTTCAATTTTTACCGATACCTCTTGTAAAACTTTTCAAAGTCTTTTCAATTTTCGTGAATTCATTTAAACAATCCAAATGCAGAAAAGGGCCATTGATGAGGACTAAGAGTGTGCTTCAGGTGATTTTACATACTTTTCTTCAATTGAGACACAATTTATTTCTTTTTGGGTTCCTTTCTTTGCTAAATATGCGTCAGTTGAGTTATGGATGAGCGGCTGGGAAACTTTGTTCATATGAAGCTCAGTTAATGTCTTTTTCATATAAAACTTGAATTTCTACTTCAAAAATGGGTTCTAAAGTATTTTACTGATAATAAAATGAAATCTCCTTAGCTTTACTGCGTTTTTTACTTTTAATATAATTTCATAACAAAATCCAGCAGCAATCATGAATTCTTTTGGAATTTTTTCTATACATTCACAAACCCATTTCTCATTTTCTATTAATTGATACAAATTGTTCTTAATTTGATACACTAACTTAAATAAAACCATGTTTCATCCAGTATTATGATAAATGTGTATTTATCATCACCTATGTGTTTGTTAAATCGAGTGTTAGATAACGCTATTCTCAACACATTGAAAAGTTTTCCAAAAGGTGTTGGAGAAAAGTTACATGATTATACTAAGAAAAAAGTCGACTATGATGTAAATTTCGATCCAGAGTTATAATTAAGAGTCAGGGCTATACAGTAGAGTAAAATTGTCCCCAAAAATATGGTATATGTTCAGAAATTAATTGCGAAAATCGTTTCCTTAAAGTATGAATGACTTTATGTATTTGTTTGGATTTCATTTCAGAGAAGCATTTCGAACTTCTTGCAACTTTTCCATTTCAGAAGTAAATTTTTTTCTCCATCTTTATCTCTAAAAAAAATTCCATTTCGTTTTCTTCACATTGCTTAAGGTATTCGTTTAACTAGGCAGTAGTCAATTCTAGGTCATGCATTTCTAATAACTTTTCAGCATCTGCTTCTCGTGTGTCCAAGTTAAAATCATGAACAGTTGCCATAATATCCTTGACCAATTTGTGTTATTATCTGAAGTTTGTTTACTATCATGGGAAGGAGCCAGTTTTCTCCATGCTACTTTGAGTCATTTCTTGGTTATTTCTTTCTAACTCTTTGCAATTAACATAATTGCTATGTCAATATTGAATTCTTCTTTCCAAAATTTTCTTGGGATTATGTTGGTAGAATCGCGCACTTCAAAGAATCTGATAAAACGTGCTCTTATGTAAAGATTTTTAAATTTTGCATTTTCAGCGGATCCTTTTTTTGAACCAGAAATGTAGATATGAAAGGAAGAAAAATCACCGTGATACAGTCACTTTTCTCTGGCATATCTGCTGTAGAATGGCGAATCCGTAGAATGGCTAAATGAGTTATCTAAGACTAAAATGTCTATTAGATCAGACTGTTTTCTCAATATAAAGCTTTGACATTTGTGTCAAATACTTTGCTGTTCCAGTCACTAAATTTTATTCTTGTAAACTAGACTGTTATACTTCTAGAAAATACCGGGAAAGATTTAGATTTAAATTGAGTTTTTTCCATACTCTGTGATTCTCTGAGTGGTAATTAAACATTAGTTTTACTCTGTTGTCCTTCCTTATATTTGCTTCTCGAAGCAACCTTAACTTACCATTAATTGGTTTACGCACAGGAAATGTTTTTTTCTTCTTTGTGATAAATGTCCTGTTGGGCATTAAAATAATACTAAAATAATCCAATTTATCATAATTTTAAAGGTGTTTAAATAGGTATATCTTTATTCAATAGATCTTGCAAAGATAATGACAAATTGGTATTGTGCTACTTTATCAGCAATAGATACCACTCTTTGACTAATTTGACTGAAGTTCTCCCATCGGAAAATCAGGAGTCGTTAGCCAAGAGATGTGTTTCGTACAGCCACTCGTTCTTAACTAAATACTATGTCCTTAACTGAAGCTGTCGATAACCCAGGTAACATTGTATAAATTTACAGAGAAATAACCAATGAAAACTAGAAATATAAATGAAAAAAATTACGTAACATACTTTTATTACCCAATTTCCTTGTTTATGCCGTTGTTGAAACTTACATATAGTTATAATGATGCTTTTGTTGTATTTTAGGAAACGTGGTATGGCGAAAAATTGAATTCGTTACTGTAACCGTTATTGGGACTCTAATCGTTCTAACTTTATTGTTTCCAGCATCACTGATATTTCAGTTGTTTCCGTTTTTCCCACCTTGAGTGAAGAGTGGTTTTTGTCTCTGGATCATGTTTTTGATCCTGATGAGGTATGGTTCAGAATACTTGAAAGTGGCATTGTCTTCGACATCGAACTTTTGTGCAAAATTTGAGGTAAATCTACTCGAGTATTTTCATGTATTATACTACGTCTTATGTTCTAAAACAAACCAAAGATTTAAATTTGAAATTTGAAGAAAGAAGTGTTCATTTTCTTTATTTTATAGCAAAAAAACAAAAACAAAAGAGATACACTGCTAGTAAAGACACTACGGTCATTTTTTACACATGAGAACTAAACAGACCGGGACCATTGTTTAATGGATGCAGGCTAGGAACATTCAAACACGAAACGTCGTCACTCGCATGCAAATCCCTACACCTAGCCAAATCACATACAGATTTACGATAACTGCATATAATTCAGTTATTTAGTTTGAAGTGCGCAGTTTTTATCATTCCATTTATTCATCCAAAATTTTAATGCACACATTATGGAAAAAATATAAACACTGAACACATTTATGAACGTATGGAAACATTTATTAAAAACATTTACGTGAAATCTGTGATAATGATGTAATATCATAGTAAATTAATTTTTATGGACAAGGTTATCTTATTGTAGTACGATTTATTTATTATGAAAATGTTTTTGTCAGAAAACGAAAATTTCAGAGTAAAATTTCCAAAAATTCTCAGTAATTTCACGGAAAACACGCAGTTTGTATTGCAAATTTTCTATTTATTTTCAACTCAGATTGGAGAATTCTCAATTTTATTTAACCTACATTTCCGTGTCATAAGGAAAATGGACAAATCAAATATTCGGTCAAGAAACAGAAAAATAAATGGCAACATAATTACTGCCAACCATGCATAATTTCACAAAAAATATTTCTTAAATTTTTGAATTTCATAGCATTTTAGCTTTGATCCCCTTTGAACTTTTGCAACCCCTTGATGTGATTGTTGTCAACGTTGTTGTCCCATCGTTATTTTCTCCTGAACCTCTCTGTAGTTATTTATACCGGCATATATTATAGTCTATGTTAGAGAAAAGACGATTGCCAGCATTTTGTCACCATTAGTTTTGAAATAGGTTCGATAGTTTCAGAGATTATTCGTACAAACAAAGATAAAAGTACAGAGATAAAAGATATTCTAGTTTTCAGCAGATATTGTCATTATTATTTTCTCGAGAAAAGATTTGAAGTCAGTTCAGTAGTTACAAAGTAACCGTGATTTTATGAAGATTTCCACCCATTTTACTATTTAAACTTCTAATTTTTTAGAAGTTGTTCTGTGTGAACGTTTACGTCTTAAACGCAACATACATGTCAAATTTCAAGTTTCTAACGCTAACAATTCCAAAGTACTTCAGAAAATTTTATTACGTTTTCCGCTCATTTCACGTTTAATTTAATTTTCGACTTCTTTTAGAAGCCGGTTTTAGCTAGCATTTACAACTTAAAAGTAACGATCATGGCGAGTATCAAGTTCCCGACTCCAACAGTATCACAACAATCGCAATTGTGGTTTCTCCTGCAACCTTTTATTTTTCGAATTTGTTAGAAACTGTGCTGAGCGAGCATCTCCATTTTAAAATTAACTGTCATATCAAATGTTATGTTTCTATTTCTAACAATTCCAAATAAATTGTAATTTTTTTCAGAACGTTTTAAGTACATTATACTAATTTAAATTTCGCATTTTTCAGAGAGTATTCTTAGTATTAGCAGAGAGTATTCATTTACAGCTTAAAAGCTACTATCACACCAAATATGGTATTACAGAAATCGCAATTTTAGAACGTTATTTTCTCCTGAACCTCTCTGGAGTTATTTCTACCGGCATATATTATAGCCTATGTTAGAGAAAAGACGATTACCAGCATTTTGTCACCATTAGTTTTGAAACAGGTTCGATAGTTTCAGAGATTATTCGTACAAACAAAGAAACATACAACGGTCTTTCTGTATAACATTAGTATATACAGGGTCATCGAAAAAGAATGCCGGGATTTTGCAACCGTATAAAATATAAATTCTTAAACGTACGGAAATGATTCTTGTGTTGAAATGTAGTGAAATTTTTTCCTCCGCTCACTAGATGGCGTTGAGCCTTGAATGAGAAGTTCCCCAATTCGTGGATTGGACGAGATGGCCCAAATCCGTGGCCTTCACGAAGCCCCGAGCTTACGCCTCTGGACTTCTTTTTCTAGAGATACATTAAGAACACTGTGTACAGTGAAAGAACAACTAAAATCGGCTATTTAAAACGTCGAATAATAGACGCCAGTAATGCTTCACAGGACATCGAGGGAGATTGAATTTCGTCTGGGCGTCTGTCAATCGACTAATAACATACATATCGAAACGTATTGAAATGGACATAAAAATTGGTACTTTTCTTAATATTTAATAACACATTTATGCTCCTATGTGTTTCTTTATTTGCGTAATAGAAATTAGTAATCCCAGCATTCTTTTTCGATGACCCTGTAATATATATATATATATTTATTTATTTATTTATATGCCATTCTACTGCTCAACGTATATGGTTTTGAATTCACGATATTCGTTTAAATAAATGTTTGTGCATACTGCATATCATATGTTCGTATATTTATTGAACAGCTAAAATAATGACTATTTTAGGAATTCAGACTAAATAAAGAACATCTAATAATTGGAATATGCGACAAGACGCACTTTGCTTCTCTTATACAAGGTAGAATATTTATTAAATTCCTGTGACATACTATCAACAAAGTGAAGTGTTTTCATTTAATGAGTGTAGCAAAGCTGCCAGCACTAAAACTTGTTCTTGAGTTATTGCGACATTCAATGACATTGAAAGTCAGATCTTTGCTTTATTTTCACATCTCTCTATTAGGAAAGGTTTATTTTGTTTCGTTAAACAAATGTTTTTAAAGGTTTTTAACAGGATGATAAATGTATCACAGTTTGATGAGAAAGGTGCATTTGACGTGTAAAATAACTTTCCTTGAAATCTTTGAAATTGAAATGCTATTAATCAATTCGTAACGTGTATAAACTTCAATAAAAAGTTAAAATTTCAGTGCAAATTCACCTGGTTTAATAACTAAAATTCATAAAGATACAACTAAATGTAAATATATTGTTTGAAGGTGCGTAAAAACATACATAAACCATTTAAAAGCACATTAAAGTCCTTTTAAAAATTCGAAACGTTTTCAACCGAACTACTCGGTCATCGTCAGTGAAAAACTAATTGTTGAGTTGAGTTGTTGTCTCTTCGCGTTTTCTTGCTTTCCCGGAATAAACTATTTTACTTCAAGGGTTTGGAATATAAGGTGGGATGGGAAAGGTAATCAATGATTTATTAATTCATTCCAGACTGCGTGGATATCATATGATAATACATCGTTACAGACTATTTCTTTTTTAGATATTATTTCTAGAGATATATATTATTTTATAGATATTATTTTTAGATATTTCTTATACATTACTTAGATATCTCTTATATGTTATTTAGGTATCTCTTATATATTATTTAGATATGTCATATATATTATTTTATAGATATTATTAGATAAATGTTATTTTTAGATATTATCTCTAGAAATAATATCTAAAGAAGAAATAGTCTGTAACGATGTATTATCATATGATATCCACGCAGTCTGGAATGAATTAATAAATCATTGATTACCTTTCCCATCCCACTTTATATTCCAAACCCTTGAAGTAAAATAGTTTATTCCGGCAAAGCAAGAAAACGCGAAGAAACAACAACTCAACTCAACAATTAGTTTTTCACTGATGATGACCGAGTAGTTCGGTTGAAAACGTTTTGAATTTTTAAAAGGACTTTAATGTGCTTTTAAATGTTTTATGTATGTTTTTACGCACCTTCAAGCAATATATTTACATTTAGTTGTTTCTTTATGAATTTTAGTGAATAAACTTTTTTCTGACGTATATTAGCAATTAAGTACTATGTATTATGTTTTGGAAACGTCTCATACGTTGTATAATCTGTCAATGTATCTAAAATATTGTGAAAATGCACACGTATGTATGCTTTTTTTTATATACTATTAATTAAATATGCATTGTTCCCCTTTTGTATTGTTTCCGTTACCACTTACTTTCATCTAATGTCTTTCTCTTTTCGCAAAAGTCAACATCTTTTTCAGAATTGTTAAATTCTAATGGTACATTTATTGTTGCATTACAGTCTATTTATGATTGAATAATGCTAGTGCGATCACAGTATCCTATACAGTTTTCTATCAGTTCTTAAAGTTTATACTTGTAATTTTAACACATCTCATTATTTTTCATTATCCTTTACTTTCCTTGTTATGTTTTTCTTATTCAATATAAAAACTAACATTCTACTCTTAGATTGTTTTATTTTGTCTCATTCTTTGTAGTTTTTTGCTTAATATTATTATTCACAGAATAATGCGCTAACACATAAGTAATTATTTATATGAACATACTAACGATTGAACGTAGGTAAATTTACATAGACATCACAAACAGCACATATATAACAATATACAAGATGTCGTAGGTATTAAAATTGCATAAGATGCTATCTCCAGTACAAAATGTTTTTAATTAACCTAGCACGATGTCAATATCAAAACGTTTCTTTCTAATATACTGTAAATCCGTGACATCTCATGTTAAATCTTTATTTTATTTTCTATTTATTTTACAAGGTAAGGATTTTTGTGTTCTATTAAACAAATATTTTCAGATGTAGTTGACATGACGAAAGGTGTTCAAGAGGCTCAAGTGAAAGGAATATTAGACGCATAAAACTAATTTGTTTGAAGATTTTAAAATTAAAAATGTAATAATGCGTCATTTCACATGACTATCTATTGCTTTCCCTTGACATGGATTAATCATTAAGTTCTACGTCTATTAACATGAAAAACAAATTGTTGAAGAGTGTTCGCTGTATATAAATGTGAGAGTTGGAGTATTTGAAAAATCATACATACAAATAAGTTTCAAAAGCACAGCTATTCTTATTTTCTACAGTGACCACTCTCTTAACCTATATTACTTGCGCTGTATAATGACCGGATTGCAGGTTATAACGACTGTAATAAACTAAATATACAATCACACAGGATATAGCAAAATAGTGTACTTTTGGAAAAATTGTGTGTCGTGCTAAGATATTGTAAAACTCTAAGTATATACCGGGTGGTTATAATATAAGTATCTCTATTTGGAGCTAACTGTAGCTTGAAGGAATAACCGGATTGAAACCAAAATCGGTACACTTACTATTTGAGAAGGGGAAGAAGAATAGAACAATAAAAATATTTTCAATAATCGCCGACAGATGACGCTCTAGAGTGTGAAATGTAATGTGTAACGCAAGAATAAAGAATTAAGGAGTAAAACTGGATGGCATACCTAATGTATTGGAAAATGTCACAGTGAATGTGATTACGCTTTCGCATGGCGGTGCCGATCATGTTCAGGTTCGACATGGCCATTCTGCTGGAGGACACAATCCAGGCGGTGCACGACGTGCTCAATTGCGGAATGTAACGCATCAGGAGTGATGTTTTGCACATGTTGTGGTATGCGATCTTTTAAGTCATCGAGGTTTATGACACCTCCACGGTACACAATAGATTTTAAGGTCCCATAGCGCCATCTGTTGGCAATTATTGCAACTATTTTGTATTGTCCCATTCTTCTTGCCCCTTCTCGAATAGCAAGTGTGCCGATTTTGGTTTCATTCAGGTTATTCCTTCAAGCTACAGACAGCTCCAAATAGAGATACTTATATTATAACCACCCGGTATATTATATAAACCATGTAGAATTTCAAAAAGCACTGTTGCGTGAACTTTCGCCGCTTTATAAGTGTCTTGCTGGTTGGAAGAGCATTCATAATACAAAATTAATAATTTGTCTGAAATAGAATGTAAAGTTTAAACAAATTTTAATAAGAATGTAAATAATGTTCTGCATATTTACATGTTTACATCGTTTTCTGCATTAAGTATAATAGAGTTGTAGACGGCTAAAAAAAGCACGGAAAGAAAAACGTTAATTACACTGATTTTAATGTCATTTACATAGATAGTTAATTTTTGTTAATCTAAATAAGAAATTAATTATTCATTATTTAAATGATTTCTAACATTATACGGAAAGAAAAAATAATTAGTTACATTGTTTTTAATGCGATTTATATATGTAGTTAATTAATTTTGTTAATCGAAATAAAAAATTAATTATTCAATATTTAAATGATTTCGAACGTAATTTCATTAAAATAATTTTATTTCTTTTATAATTCACCAAACTTTCTGAAAGCAGCAATCGATTAACTCAGAGTGCTTATTTGCCATGAAAAATGTGTTGAGTCTGCATATTTTTTAATTTCTTTAGAATAATTTCAAAATGCGTCAATTAATGTACTTCATATATTCACATTAAATAATTATTGAAAAGAGTTTACCGTAAAAGAAAAATTAAAAAAATAATAACTCGTTTTATAATACCTTTTAATTACTTACAATCATAACAATTATTTTCTTAAGTTAATCTTATAAGAGTGCATTGATTAAAATTTAAACAAATATTTCTGGAAAAATACAAATTACATTCAATTTATTAATTTAGAAGTACATTGCATTCATACAACATGTTTTTAATAAGGAAATATCTCAAATTAAGCCATATTCCAAATGAATTTGCTCCAGTTATTCTGAAAATTGTTATTTAAAATTTTTATTTAATTAAGTTCACTAGCTGAAACATAAAGTTTGATATTCATAAGTGGAAAATATATCCTTCTTCGGAAATTCGAGAAATGTTCCAGATACTAATTTGTCATAATTGTTTTTAAATAGATTTTTAATTTAAATAAATGTTTATGGTACTTGCTTTTGTTTAAAAAATCAAAACCTTAATGTTAACGCTGGTTCAATTAAAACAATAAAATAATGAAATATTTTTATTGGTTTCTATTTAAATTTTTTGTTTGAATTGTAGGGGATTTGCTCCAAACGAACTACGTTCACCAATCTCCGTCCCCCCGCCAGGCTCCAAAAACACGTGAATATGCTCTGTTTTAAAAATATTACCCGATTATGGATGATTGAATGATATTATCACTACAAGTAGCGATCGTCTATAACTGGGTTGTCATTAATTTCCCTTTGACTGAAGGATTTTGCGGCTCAAAAGGCCGCATTTACTGGTGTCGCAACAGCCGAAGGCTGGCTGTTTTAGTGATTAATCATGTAAGATCAATTACACATTTTAAAATCAACTTCTATAAAATGGTTAAGTAAAAAATGTCGGTGGTTACCGGATTTTTACAACGTCTAGAAGAAAAGTTTTCTTATAGACGCTGCACAGTGTGGTATTTAGTTCCAAAACATGGCCAAAAATGATTTTTTTAAAAATCGGTTTCCTACCCTTTATTTTATTCCTCAAAAAGTTTAATAGTTACTGCATCCAAAGGCAAAACGTGCAATGCGCTAGCACAACACAACGCGCCACGCGATCAGTCCGAAGTTGCCGTTCGCTTCCAGTGGTCCTGTGATTTTACGATGTGCTCAGATTTTAGTGTTTTAAAATCTCTTGTAGTTTTGTGTCTAAACAATTTATTGGTTGTTGTTGTGATGGATTATTCTGAACCGGTATGTACTTTATACACACTACATTTATCTAATTGATATCCTGCGGATTTTTTGACTATATGGTCGACAACTTAGGTATAGTTAATAGTGGCATAAATCATTATTTATAATATTTAGAAAGGATTTTGTTATATTTTTAAACATATTTAAGCGATGAAAACTATTGTGTAATATGCAGTACTTAGTATACAAGGCAATTATAAAAAAAATCAGCCGCCCGAAACCGCCCCCCTATTTTCAACGAATTTTTTTGTTGGTTCCTACAATTTTTTATATAAATTACTGCTATTTATTTTTTTATTTATTTTGGTAACAGAACCTTCTGAAATGAGATCTATGACTCGAAATGACTTGTATACCATCATGCAATGCTCAAATGAGTCAACATTTGATGGAAATCATCAATTTATGGAGTAAGAATTATTGAGAAATTATTCTGAAGGTGATCCAAGGATAGCTGAGATGAAGCAAAAGCTCTCCGTTATTAAAAATCAGTTCAAACAAAAATGGGTAGCTATTCATAAAAACAAGGACAATATTTGGAGAAAATAATACTAATACAAAATTAACACAGAAGAATTGGAAAAATATTGCTAAGAGACGGCTGAACTGTATGTGTCGCTATATGGTTTTTATCCCATGTCGCCTACAATGCACAAGGTACTTCGTCATGGAGCAGACGTTATAAAAAAAGCTATTCTGCCAACAGGCCAACTATCTGAAGAGGCTGCAGAAGCTCGCAATAAACATATTAGGTTATTTAAATTAAACTACAGAAGAAAGTTTTCGCGAGTGGCCTGTACATTGATGTCCTGAATAGGCTTCTTTTAACTTCTAACCCTCTAATAACTGGCATGAAATGCAACACAAACTAGAAAAGAAAGCCCTTATCTTCTGAAGTTTTATATCTGTTATTAGAAAGTGATATTACAAATGTTAATATTCTTAAAGAGAGTAATAGTAATGAAACGGATGAATAAATGCTTTCATTTATAAATAAGTCATTATTTTACTGTTTTCACTCTACAATTCAAATGAAAAAGAAAACTGCTAAGTTAAACTGAGGACATTGATATCACACTAATTGTATATTATACTCTTGCCTCTCGAAAAATAAGGAAATCGACTATATATTAAGGGGGATCATCCCCCCATTCCCCCCCCTTTATATTTAACCAATGAACCACCAAAACTAACCAGAGAGGTGTTTTATTACAATGAATATATATACAAAATTCGAAGAAAATCGGATAATTCTGCATAAAAAACTCATTTATCTAAATTAAGAGGGAGTTAGCCCCCCGTTTCCCCCTTTATACTTAACCAATGAACCCCCAAAACTAATCAGAGAAGCGCATTATCACAATGGACCTATAAACAAAATTTGTAGCAAAATGGTTATTTCTATCAAGAGGTATCGCGTTACGTACATACATACGTACATACATACATACGTACGTACATACATACGTACGTACATACAGAACCGGCGGGCACATTAGCTCCCAGGCTTTGATAGCCTGTGAGCTAATAAAAAGTAGATGTGTCAGCTTTTAAAGGTATAAAATATTTTTGGCCAGGTTTTGGGACTAAATACCACACTGTGCGCTGTAAGAAATCGTTTTAAATTAAAACGTTTGTCAAACATCGATTTCAATACGACGTAATTTTCATCATAAAATTACGACGTAATTTCGCACGTACTGTTTTTTTTATTTTTAGAATTTTCTTTCTTTTTTAATAGTCTCGTGTAAATATATTTTTCCATTCAAAAGGGCTTGAGAATATTATAATTTTTGCTTTTTAATAGCTAGCAACAATAGGTAAAATTAACGGTTATTTCAAAATATGAATCAAATCTCTATTCAGGTAATGAAGTTTCGAAATAAAAAATTTGGAAACACCCTCAAAAATTTTACAAGTTTAAAAATTGATTGACATCACAATCTAGTTACGCATATACCTGCAAAACATGAAATTGTTATACGTAGTTTTTGATCCTATAAAACTTATTTAACGGAACTATTTTGACAGATTTTAATGTTATGTAGCACTTAAATAATTCTTCGATTTGAAAACTGCTTATTTCAATGGATTTATCAAACATTTCTCTATAAAACTATTTTTTTAAAATGATTTTATATACATTATTATAATTTTAGGAAACTGTTAATATACATAACTAATATTACTATTTTTGCTCACAAACATCTAAAACTGTGCGTAGAATATTACCAATATGGAGAATATTACTATTTTATAGAAGAATTTAAGTTAAGGTATACGTATATTTTCTATCATATATATTATTTCTCCTGTCAACATCCCTTTTTCTAAGAAAATACGAAATTCAGAATGACGGATGAGATACCATATGAAAGGATTTTGAACAGGCTTCTGACATAGTACACTTAGATTTTCCTAAAACATGTTTTGTGATTAAAATTTGCTGATAATTAAAAATTAAATCGACATTGTTTTCATAAGTGAAATGAAAGGTTTTCTTCAAATTAATATTGCCACAAAAATAAAATTCTGGATTATATCACGCTCAACAATGATTATAAAAAAATAAATAGCACAAAAAAGATAAAGTGTGACATCTCTGCGCGTGTTTATTCTATATTTATGATTAAAAAGCAAAATTGAAATTGCAGTGTTTAGGAGAAAAAGACACCATGGATTGTCCCATGTTTTTTCGATGCAATTAAAATACGATTGTTAATTTTTTTTTCTTGCTCGTGCCTTTTTGTAAGTTTGATGGAATAAATGAGCTGATAATCTGGCTTGACTAATTAATGTTAGGGAACAGATATAGCAGACGCAACGTGGTTGACGCAATTTTTTTGTGGTGCTATTTTGGCGAGAAAACCCCATTTTTGAATACCTGTTAGGACTAGCTTGCGAAAACATGTTAGTTTTATTTTATAATAAAATTGTATCATAATTTTACTTTAAAATACACACATTTAATTTTATTATTACACACAGTTTTATTTAACACACACATTATTTTTATTACACACTAGATGACCCGCCCGGTGTTGCTCAGGGCCGTGATAATAAAATTAAACAAACCTAAAATTTGTATGATTTTATATCTTAACCCGATTTTGTGTAACATTATTTATTTAAAAGTGCTTTGCACAAAGCAAAAGTCACCATGTTACCCCACCAGGCAAAAAATCGCCATTTTGGCGCCAAAAAGGAAACCCCGGTGCGTTTGCGACACCTCTATCAATGTAGTTTACAGGTACTTTTATTCTTAATGTTTCTTTAGAAGTTTAAATCTACATAAAAAAAAACTACTACAATGCTAAAAAAAATTGGATTGCAGTGTGAAATCCTCGCACAGGTCCCACTGGTTATTATATGTTCATGATAATAGTTACCACACTATCCGGTATAAACTTATAGCCCTCAGGCTTGACGATGGCTCACTACATCATTTAATAGATCCTAAAGTGCTGTTATGAAATTCTAAGTCCCAGATCACTAGATAACGATTTGGTCAGCACTTCCAAACACGACAAAAATCTGCACTCCAAAAGTTAATGCTAACCACATTCCAAGTATTATTATCTAGAGAATAACACGCATGTTTAGCAGCAATATTATATAAAATTAGTGAATAGTAATTAGTGTTTTTTAGTTGGATAAACTACAAAATCCCACAGATATGAAGTTAAAACAATCTGGTGTTAATCTCTTCAAGATTTATAAATGGGAACATAGTTAGTCACGAATTTGTTAAATGAACTCATAATGCAAAAAACTGTTACAAAACCAGAGACGATTTTTGTATGTTTTCATTTTATCTCATAAAAAAAAGTCCATATATTTCTCAATGTTACTATCGTAGTACTTGGTAAGAACGAGTTTTAATAATTTAATTATCTTTAAAAGTCAATTTATTTATGCTGGATGCGATAATCAATCCCATTATCTATCTTGAACTATGATAAAAAAAAAATCTTATTCTTTTAATAGAAATCATTGCCTATAATATGATATTTTATTTGATCTAAAGTATTTACAATTACTCCGTCGAAACGTTTGCAAATCTCTCTAGAATGATATAGTTCACTGATTTGCAATTATATTTACTAATCAATCGATATCATTAATTACTGAAACTTTACTACTACATATTCTTGCTAGAAATTACAAAATCATGCATATGAGAAACAAATGGATCTTGAATAAAAATAATACCATATTAATATTGGTTAATTCTTTATACACTATATTGCCAAAGGTGACCGGTCACTTGCGATTTTAGACGTTTTGTTATCTATCTAAAAAAAATACATGAGGAATTAACCTGAAACTGCAGGTGTGTAATCAGTATAGTATAGGTTATATATTTCCGCGAAGCTTTTTTCACGAAACCCCATAGGGAACTGTCAACAAATTGGAAAAGAACGAATATCTTTTGGATAACCCTGTAAAAACTAATGTAGCAAAGATGTTCAAACTCGAGATTATTAATAAGTGGCTTATTGTAATATACTGTGTTCATTTTTATGAGGATAGCATGTATACTCGTAGAGAAATTAAGGTTTTTATAAAAACAGTCCCAAATTTCGCCTAGTTTTTTTGCTTATAATTTGCAGAGTTCTTAATATAAAAAAAAGTTCTTTCCAGAAAATATGACAAACAATTTTGTACATAATACTCCGCAATCGGAATACAAAAATTAAAAAAGTTGGAGTAAAAATGAGCAGGTTTACTAAAAAATGTTTCACTGCGCATGTGCGAATGCAATCAAAATATAATATGCATAATGTATTAGCTAAGTATATAGCGCAACTTGTGTGAAAGTCTCAAAATTATAGCTTGAAAATTCTGAAAATTATCGTCGATAGAATAAGCTCGAAATCCGTTGTTTCCAAAAGGAAGCAAAAATGTGAGGGGTTGTATCCAAATATAGTAGTACCTGCAATATTGTGTACGCTATCCTGGCACTAATCAACAGATATTTGATACAACCCCTCATCTTTTTGCTTCTTTTCGGGAACAACGGATTTCGAGCTTATTCTATCGACGATAATTTTCAGAATTTTCAAGCTATGATTTTGAGACTTTCACAAAAATTGCTCTATATACTTAGCTAATACATTATGCATATTATATTTTGATTGCATTCGCGCATGCGCAGTTAAACATTTTTTAGTAAACCTGCTCATTTTTCATTTAATTTTTTTAATTTGTTTATTCTGATTGCAGAGTATTATGTACAATATTGTTTGACAAATTTTCTGAAAATAACTTTTTTTTATATTAAGAACTCTGTAAATTATAAGCAAAAAACTAGGCGAAATTTGGGGCTGTTTTTATAAAAACCTTAACTTCTCTACGAGTATACATGCTATCCTCATAAAAATGAACACAGTATATTACAATAAGCCACTTATTAATAATCTCGTGTTTGAACGCCTTTGCTACATTAGTTTTTACAGGGTTATCCAAAAGATATTCATTATTTTTTAATTTGTTGACAGTCCCCTATGGGGTTTCGTGAAAAAATCTTCGCGGAAATATATAACTTATACTATACTGTTTACACACCTGCAGTTACAGGTTAATTCCTCATGTATTTTTCTAGATATTTAACAAAACGTCTAAAATCGCAAGTGACCGGTCACCTTTGGCAATATATGCACGTGAAATTCATAGGAGTATAAATTACATGGGTAATAAGCTGAAATAATTTGATTGGTTGACTTATGCTTCTAGTTTAAAATTATTTAAAGATAATGAGCTTTTTTTCCATTTTAACCATTTTACTAGCGTTCGGCATATTTTAGACCAGGGTTGTCCAACGCAGCTTTCGTGGGCACCATGGTGTCCTTTGAAGGTTTTCTTGGCGCCCTTTGTAATATTTCTTATTACTAGGATTACAAAATAAATAAAAATCTGTTTTAAAATATGCTTCATTAAAATCAGTATTGTTCCACATGATTTTATTATAGGGCAGGTTCAAACTTTTATCTCTTTTCTTTACAAAACTTTTCGAAAGAGGCCTCTAAAAAATTAAATTTTAAATTTACTATGATTTATGTTTTCTTTTCTACAATTATTTTACACATCGAGCCCTGTATAGTAGAGGGCTTTATGAATGTGAGGCGCCTGTGCATCTTAAAAGACGTCTGCATATCATTACCTCCTACCTGGGTTACTAATCTGTTCTCATTTCTTATTGAGAAATTCATAATTCATACCAGAAAGTCTGAATAGTAAATTTGCTGCATTTAATGACAGAGATTTCGGGATTACATGAAGTAAAAATTCTTTCCTATATGAATTCAGAATTTCTTAATAAAAAAGGAAGGCCAAACTAGCAACCCTGTTTCCCACACTAGTGAGGTAATATTTGTTCTTTTTCCAGCCATGTTATATAATGGCGGCCTTTATAATTTGCCACTGGATGAGGTGCGTCCGCACTTGAAGAAAAGTTGGGCAGCCCTGTTCTAAATTATACCAGAACGTACTTATATTGTTTCGTTACAGTAAAAAATAACATATTACTTAAATATAAATAATTCTTCTACTACGCGTAATAATGATGTTTTATACCCTTACTGTACGAATATTATATTACAAGTTGTTTAAATTGAAAGAATGAATGCAACTACTGTTTACATAGAGTTAATAAGTTCCAATAATCGAGAAAGAATGTTTGTTGCAATACGGAAATATGTCCTAAACCCAGCTACTCTACCCCCCCCCCCCCTTTCCACAAAAAACCATTATTATCGAAAAGCACCAGAAATCTTGCCTCCTCTATCACCCTACCATAACCTGGAATATTCAATAAGATGAAACGAATTTTTTTTATTTAATCAAAGCACGGAGCAGTAGCCTGTATAAATCTAAACTGTTATATTATCGAGATTAAGATGATTTATTCAAATGAAGACTTACTCACTTACTTATTATGAGGACTTACACAATTACACATTATGAAGACTTACTCAAATTACTCTTAATATAACTTTATTTAAAATGTAGACGATTCTTCTATGAAATGTTTTCTGATACTTCTGAGTTATAGCGGCCTACGTGGATTAATTGCCAAGCGACTAAGATTTATCGCCAAATTCTAAATTATATATGACACTATGATAAATATATGATGCATATAACATTTCTTGATGCATATGGACTAGTTATAGTCATATATGATGCATATATATGGCATGTGTATAAGCTGTATATGATGTAGCATATATGGCATGTAAGACATATATGATATCTATAGAATGACGTATATGGCACATATATGAACGTTTGGAGTACATATATATATATACGTATATATGATGCATAATTCCTCCGGGATGCATATATAAGCTTTGCGATGATCTTGGCGAAATCGTAACTGCAAGCTTGGCATAATCTTAATTGTGGGAGACGATATAACCCAAAAGTAACAGTTTTCTTTTCCAGGATAATTTGATATTGCAAAATTAGAAGTCAATAGAAAAAACTGCGTTCAAATCAAGGTATAAGGTTAGTTTGAGTGATAAAATTACGACATGTCGTTTTAGAAGTTCTCAGAATGCAAATATCTGACTGTAAATCGCTGAAGTGTTAGAATTATAATTATTCAAAAAATATTATCTAAGAAAACTTATTGAGTTGTTCATTTTTGTATTTTTGAGGAAAGTAAAATACACACGAAAAAGTAATATTTTAATCGAAATGTTTGTGGTTTTCGACTGGAACATAGAAACACATAATATAGTTTGTGTTTATTAATTACATCCATTTTAAATTTTATTTCACGAAAAAAATAATTGGTACTTACGTATTATCCACGACTTAACGTTGATCGATCGCAAAAATGGTTGACAGTTACTAATCTTGTTTATCGGTACCAATCATGTTCAAAACCGTAATTTAATATTATTAAATACATAACAGTCTTTAAAATGGTAACTAAATAAAATAAATGAACAATAATAAATAAATAACAAAAAACTATAAACTATAATTAAAAAAATAAACTATACATTATAATAAAAAATACTGTATAACTGTAATAAATAAAATAGATAGTAGTTGTCAAAAAATAAGGGTTACTGTAATTAATAGAACTGGCGCCATGTTAGGCACAGTTGTATCTGATCTGGCACCGATAATACGTAAGTACCAAATAATTTTATAATCAAAAACTTATTTTACTCGTTTTTCTCAAGAAATGGTATTACAAATTTTTCATTCATTTAGAATTCAGAAACAATTTATGAAATAATGTTTAATACAAAAACAAAATATGCAAATCTTTTCGAAAAATTAATCACATCGCCCTGTACAAATATAACGGCAGAAAAACAAAGTACTTTATGGATTTTATTTTTTTATTATTATTTTCAATTATTCTTAATTAAAACATTATATTGATTACGTTAATTATTATTACATTAAATAAATAGATTATTTTATGTATTGTCGAATTTGTATGAAAAATGAGGCAATCATTTTATTTCGGCAACTTTTCTTAAATGGAAAATCTTATAAAAAAATGTTTAATTATTCTGTTATTAAGCGTAATCATAGATAAGTTTTTTTTAATGAAACATTTCGAAAATGTAACTACTTGGAAATAAAAAAGAAAACTTATTGAAGTAACGCATATTTAAAGGAATTATATAAAACAATTTCCTTATTGCTCTCTTGTAATTAATTATGGAAATAAAAAGATTGTTAGAATTTCAAATTTAACAAAAAAACAGCCACTTTGCTTTGTGACAGCACGTTTTAGTACAAAAATAAAGACTGAGCTATTTCATAAACAATGCTAAATAATTTGAAGTAGAAAATGTATTTACATGGCTGTTTATAATAACGGAGTAAATCAGTTTAGACGAATCAGCATTTTTATGACTGAAAAATGTTTAGTTCAATTCAATTCAATTCAATATATTTTTTAATACCCAAATCAATATTCTGTCTAACTGATATTCTATTTTTAAATACAAAAAACATTTTATTTATAGATTTCTTTAATATTTGATAATGTCGGAAATAATACATCGCAGCAGATGTAGATATTTTCAAGTATTAACAGATAGATGATATTTAAAAAATATTAATAAACAGTAATACTGTGTAAAATAATACATATAAAAACATCTGGTGGCATTTTATTACGAAACAATTATTATTATTATCACTTTGTTATTTTTAATGATGATTTAACGAAGAGCTTATTACAGGTTTTCTTTGCTTTATGCGTTTTGAGTTCTTGACATCTTCAGATAGTGCGCTAAATTCTTTTTAGATGCTTTGTCAACGTGAGGATAATTTAGATCAGTGAGCTAAGTACGAAATGGATATTCCTTTCTTCTATCTATAATAGAAGAAATTATTCTAATTTAATTTTTTTCGACTTCCGGTTTTGAACGGATTTCTACATTTTAGGGGGGTTAGAGATCCCGAGAAACATGATTATTTTTATTTTTTAAATGTCTGTCTCGTCCATGTATTTTTTGTGCCATTTTCATTTTTGTATTATCAAAAAGTGTATGAAGTAATGCATACAATTGAACCAAATTTGTGTTTGACCTCTTTGTATCAGCGAAAAGTGTATCGAACAGTTATGCATATGATTGAACCAAATTTCATATATATGTTTGTGGCTTAGTCAGCAGGTCCCAGTTGAATTTGGGAATATGCCGCCGGAAGGAAGCACTGTATTGAGGTTTTTGTGCCATTTTCATTTTTGTATCATCAAAAAGTGTATGAAGTAATGCATACAATTGAACCAATTTTGATATATATATGTATGATTTTTGCTATAGCCAGCAGGTCGCATTTGGGGTTATTTTGCCGGAAGGGGGTGTTGTGATAGCTATTTCTGTGCGATTTTCTCGATTTTTCTTAGTTGTGTTGTACATCGGATGCTCGTGTAGTGAAGGGTTCATCGCATCCAGGTAACTCTAAGATTCGCAAGCAGCTGACGTGCAACAAAATGACCAAAAATATTGATTTTATTGACTATGTGATAGCAAATTTTGAAGTATTAACATGTATGTGATAGAAGAGAGTTTTGGGATTGGTACATTCGACTACTTTCGATTTTGCAAAAACGAAAATTACTGAAATTGCTGAAAAGGAAATAACAATAAAAGGTCACGAAGAACCGTTTGAAAAATTAGAATTCACAAAAAAATATTTAACAGTCAAAGATCCATAAATTAGTAGAAATATACAACAGTTCCGTGGTTTAGAAATTCGAATTTCGATTTATCGCAAAATGTATTTAAAAAAGAAAGAAAAACTGTAATTAACATCATTCTTTTTCTTTTAAATAAGTTAAACGATTATATATGTTTGAGGTAATCAGATTACATTATAGTAAGTATGAAATCGAATTATGTAAATTTTAATTAACCTAATAGTAAATAAGGTAACAAGTTTATGTTAATGGAAATCTTTCTTTCTAACAATCATACTAGAAAAATAATATCGCTGTATATTATTACATTGTCTATATATGTATATTGCGTTTCTGGAATATTTTGCTGTATATCTATAGTAATTTTTTCAATTGAATACATGTTTCGATTAGTTCGAATGTGGTTACTGTGGGAATATCGCTGGAATAATTAACTATACTAATGGAGTGAAACCTTTCCTCATTTTATCGATAGCGTTTTTTTTTAAAATTATCTTCAGATAATTTATTTGTGAGAAAATCATATGTATTATATAAGGACCTCTTTTACATATTTTACCAACTTTTTAATATTTTTCTCCTTGTTCTCTTATCTCGAATTGCAAGAATGTTTACTTATATATAAGTATTTAAATTGCTTGCAATAAAAAACTTTTTTTAATTAGAAGGTAAAGAAAAGCTGCGTGTCAAATTTTAATAAGGTTATAATACTTTCTCAAGTTACCAAACTTTCTATGAAAAAGAACAATGAACCACTAAAAAGTGAAAAAGAATCCTTAAGAATAGTTTCTTAATAAAATTTAACCTTTGGTGAATGAAGTGTGCTAAGAAAAATGTAAGCAAGCGTGGTATCAATTCTACGAAAATAATTTTAGACTGATAAATAAAAATGACTTCTTATACAAAAGAAGTTTACAAGGTCATATTTTATCTTCATTCTATTACTTAAATTAAACTAATATTATGCACTTATATTGTGATATATTTATAAATAAAATATTTTACAAAAATATGTTTATTTTTGAAGTTTCTTAAAATCTTATTTATTGCTATTTCATTTTTTTTTGCTTTTAATGCATCAGATTTTCTTAATCAATTACATATCAAATTCTTATGTAACATCATTTAAAAAAACTGGTTACGAAGGTTCTAAATATATTCCTTATATTAATTTTGTTTTAAAAAGACCAGATCTTCATTTTTCTATTTAATGAGAAGAGGAAATCACTGTATTTACGAGAGCAAATAATTATCGTCTGTCTTCGCCAGGTGATTAATAGTACAGGGTGCGGAAAATATTTTGGGTGGCTCAATCAACAAAACTATCAGGACGAATTCTGCAAAAAGTGCTCAAGCCTTTTGCTCATAAACACTTTTTTGGGGCAAAATTGGGTATTTTATCAAGACTCTGCTCTAGCACATCGCGCGCTCATGACTCTTGACTGGCTTAGGGCGGGGGACATCGACTTCATTTCTCCCGATGAATGTCCAAACATCAATCCAATGGATTTTTTTCATTTGGGTAATTTTAAAGACAAAAAGTCTTGGATACTTCCCATCAAAATTTGGATTGTGTGAAAGCAAAATTGATTTCGGAATGGTCCAATTTTCCAGCTGAGATACTGCGTGCCGCAGTCAACGATGTCCCAAAACGGCATTTATCAAAGATAAGGGCGTGTATCAAAGAAAAGGGCGGATACTTTGAGATATAATCTGCTTTTCCATTATTTACATGTCAAATTTAATATATATGGTAATAAATTGTGGATATTTACGATTTTCTAAAAAAATGATGGATTTTATATCCATCCAAAACTTTTTCCGCACCCTGTGTACATTAGTTAACCCGATAACGGGACAACCTGGTATTGGAAACATAAAATATATTGGGAACATTCTGACGGATGATTCATCCGATTGTGGAATTTTACTCAATTGCGACCAAGTTTGATGTACTACGTACGGTTTAGTCCAAGATTTATTACTTGAGTTTTAGTGCTTTTTTCTAAATGTATCTACTCGTTCTTTAAATGCCTGAACATAAAAGGAGGTTTATAGATGTTCATTCCATTTAGCGGCAGATTCATGGCAGCCACTGGCGACTATTTTTTTTATAATTTTTGCTACCACTATTTTAAAACAGTATTCTGCGATGTAGATACTTTTATTAATCTTCGAGGTAGATTACTATTATTTATAAATAATGATAGACAAAATAACAAAAAAATAGTCGCGAGTGTCATGCCTGTACATGAAAATGATGTACGTAAAGTTTTTATAATACCTCTGTATGTTTAACTATCTACCCTTAAATATAGAACCTTCCAAGCCTCATATTAAATGTATTTTCATTTGTTTGATACAAGCCGCTTTTACCAGGGCTTAAATTTCACTCGACGGAATCTTGGGCAAAGCAGAAAGACCTTTCACATTTAAATATTAAAGAGCTTTGTAATTTTGTAATTATGTTGTTTATAGATATATTGATATACCATACAAGTGACATTACGTTGAATGCGATTAAATTAGAATCGATAAAAAAATATGAACAAATATAAAAATATTAAACTTTTATGAAAAACGCATATAAAAAAGGGAGAAGTCACTATCAAATAGATTCTATCAATAATACAGGGTTGTTACAATTAAAGTTCGTCTATTCAGAAGGCTCTAGAGCCGGTTCTATGGCTCCAAACGAAACAAAATTTCATTAGTACGTAGTTGAAGAGATGCGCTCTGCGAAAAAAAGTTACATTTTTCGTCAGTAGGTGGCGCTGCGCGAATATTTAAGGCGATGTTTGCAGATTCTTTATATCAATTTCTGTCAATCCAGACGAAGCACACAAATTTAAAAGTTTCAACAAACTTTGACGGACTGCGAATTGTTATAATTAAAGATCACCTAATCAGACAGCTCTAGAGCCTGACCTATGACTCCAAACAATACAGAAAAATGAATATAATTTCATGTGATGTAATCTGCATCAACAAAAATAAAACATGTCGCTCGGCCGCGAGGAAATAACGAAGAATAACATTACGCATGCTCAATGAATCCTCCACCATTTTCAATAACGCATTCCATTCTCAGAATTGTGCTTTCTACAGCATTGCGTAAACTGTCCTGTGAGATTGAGCGAATATGAAATCTAATACTGTCTTTCAGATCAGAGATTGTCTGACATCTGTCTTTAGATACAGAATCTTTCAAAAATCCCCACAACCAAAAATCGCATGGTGTTAGATCAGGCGATCGTGGTGGCCAGACTGTTTGAAAATAACGACTTATGATGCGGTCTTCTTCTGTAAAATGGTTTGTTAAGAACGTCTGAACTTCTCTAGTAATGTGCGGTGGTGCACCGTCTTGCATAAACACGATCTTTTGAAGGCAGCCTCGCTGTTGCAGCTCGGAAATCAGAAAATTTGACAACATATTGAGATACCTCCTCCCCTTTACGGAACATGTAATGGGTCCTTTGGATGTTAATTCCTCAAAAAAATATTTCCCTATCATAAACGTAGCTGTGAAACCGCACCACATCGTCACTTTAACTGCATGCAATGGAATTTCTTGGACAACATTAGGATTCTCTTTCGCCCAAATTCGACAGTTGTGTGTGTTCACTTATCTGTTTAAATAAAAATGCGCTTCATCACTCCATAGAATATTCCAGGGCCAAGAATTGTCCACATTCATTCGTGCAAGAAACTGTAGTGAAAATGATAGCCGACTTTTCGGTATCACCCTGTATTAGTTGTTGCACCCTCTGAATCTTGTATGGATAGCAGCGCAAAATTTGACGCATCCCTTTTCTCACAGTGAAAATCGGCATATCGACTTCATTCGCAATAGCTGGCACACTTGCATTACCAAATGATGACTGGCTTGCTAAATCCACGGCAGCAGTAGCAATATCTTCATGCTAGAAATGTCTACCTTTTTTCTTCCTCTGCCAGGAAAAATGTCGAGTTTTCCTGTTTCCTCGAACGTTTTAATCATTTTGTGAACTCCACGATGCGACATTGGTCCACGTCTAACATCTTTTAGTTTCCGGAATTCTCGAAGAGCTGCAGAAGCGTTGCTGTTATTTTGATAAAATAACTTTACAATAAGTGCCTTTTCTTTCAAAGTTACCATTCTCCACAAAGCTTAGATTCAAGTGCATTTCCGAAACAATCAACTGTTCCAGTGTCAAAGAAATCACAGGCACACTTTATCAGCAAGTTTTAAATCGTCAGGTGGTTAGAATTGTATTTCATGTTTTCGAAGTTTCGACGTCACTTTCACGTCGTTCGTCGAAAATTTGAATAAAATGTTATCTTTTTCAAGCGTTGGGTGAAATTTTGTGATTTTGTGTGTTTCATCTGGATTGACCGAAATTGGATATTACGAATCTGAAAAAGTTTACTTTTACCAACTGTGACATAAAATTTCCTGTATTTTGTTTTTTACGAATAAAAGAATCTGCAAATATCGGCTTAAATATTGGCGCAGCGCCACCTATGGACAAAAGTTTTAACTATTTTTTTTTCGATTTTCGCAGAGCGCATCTCTTCAGCTACGTACTAGTGAAATTTTGATTCCTTTGGAGCCATAGAACCGGCTTTAGAGCCTTCTGAATAGGCGAACTTTAATTATAAAAACCCTGTACATGCAAATGCATTATGTATCTTAAAATTAATTTTTTTAATTTCATTTATCATATAGGCAAACTAATAGATCATTGGCAATAATAGATCATTTGCACTACAATATCATTGGCAAACTAATAGATACATCAGCAAAATTGATTTTTCAGACATAAATACGATTAGAATTACTGATATATATGATTAAATCATTATTAAAAATATGATTAAAACAAGATTATTATTAGGGATTAAATTGACATATCATTATTTTTTTTTTCAAATTATTGGGTAGCTAATCTCACAAAGATTATAACAGTAACAGAAGAAAATAAATCAAATATATTTTATTAAATATATTTTCCACTCTCATGTTGACAAAACCTATGATTACAGCAAAAAAATCCACCTGAAATCTAAGTTATTGCAAATGTTGTTAAAATCCTTATATAAAAGCTTACAAAAATTTAAAGAAAAAACATATTTCTAACATTCTCTCTCAAAAAATATATGAAATGTATGACTTTTTTCAGTAGTTTGTATAAAAGAACTATAGAGATTGATTAAAGGCCATCGTGAAATGTCGTTCGAAACAAAATATATTTAAATTATTTTGTGTGCGCAGATTCTAAAACATTTTAAACGAAATTGGATAGCAAATTGGTAGAAATTTATCCTAAAAATGTAAATATACATATATTAATTCTTCGTATCCTTAAATATTTTAAACATATTAGTATTTAACTGCATTTATTTTTTTTTAATTTAATTTTTAAGGCTGAAATACAATGCATACCAGAAAAAAGTGCAGCAATTGTATTTATATAAATTGTAAAACATGTAGTCCCTATTAAGAAACCCGGAGAAGACTCTCTACATTTGCAAATTGTTACAGACCCGTGAGTTTGCTACCTGTGCTGGGTAAACTAATTGAACATATTTTTATGCCTTGCCTGCAACAGTTCTACCGTGACACTCCTGAAAAATCTGGCTTGAAGCATTAACATTCAAATGCGCATCAGCTCCTTACAATGGTAGAATTCATCCATGATGGGTTTGATAACTCGGAGATGGTTAGTGCCCTTTACATTGATGTCGCAAAGGCACTTGACACAGTATATGGCACTGTGGCCTCATTTAATGTTAGAATATTTTAATCATAGCACTACTGTTTAAATTTCTTTGGTTCGTTCTTTTATCTAGCCTCCTTCCACGTTCGCTAATTTTCTGGCAGAATCCCTGCTAAGTTTATAAATATATATAATGTTCCATGTTCAGTTCCGTTGGGTAGTTGTACTTGTATGTATAACTCAATACAGATCTTTCGATCCATAGTCTTTTCTTTTATTTTGTCTTTTTAATTATCAGCAGAGCGCGGTTTCGAATGTATACGTGAGACATGAGAATGAGACAGACAGTTTAATAACCCGTTCTTGACTTTTCATTTTATCGCTTAGGTTTTGAGTGAGAAAATTTTGTGTTTCTTCTTCTTTTTTTTGTGTGTGTTTTACTCAGCAGAATGGAATTTCAAAAAGAACTTTACGGAATTTTACTTTTCCAAGGTGATAGTAAAACCTTTTCTGTCTGGAAAAGACGAGTGATCGCAATTTTTGCTGCTAAGGGATTAGAGAACTTTTTGCAAAATGAACTGGCTGAAGATATATAATACTGTGGATATTGTGAAAGCCAAAAAGGATTACTCTCTGTTGTTAACACTTTTAAGTGATGGTGTTCTTGCATTACTTCAAGATGAAAATACAGCGCATAAAATGTGGAATAAATTAGAAAAAAAACATATGATAGGAAGCGTTCAATGAATCAAATTTTGATTAGGAAGAGTTTGGCAACTATTAGGAAAGATCGTGCTGAGTCTATGAGAAGTCGTATAGACGAAATAAGTAAATTAATTTCGGAACTTAAAATCTCTGAAGCAGAAGAAAGTGAAACAGGCATACGCTCAATTATACGATTGTTTATATATTAATGTTGCTTCAAGAATTTGAAAATGTCAAAACAGCTTCAGAAAATGAACCGAATGACATTTTGACATCAGATTTTGTCACACAAAGGCTATTAGATGCTGAATCACTTCTACTTGATTCAAGAAAGAAAAAATGCATACCAAGACCGCTCATGATAATACAGCGTTTGTCTCATCAACTCGAAATACATTTTTATACAAAATCTTTAATTTAAAACGCCATACGCGCAGTATTGTAAAAAGAAACTTACGTGTTATCAATGTGCGAAACCTGGTCATTTTAAACGTAACTGTAAAGCGGTTAAAAATTTCAATTGAAGAAAAATTTGCTTTTTCAGCAGTACCTATTGTTGCCAGAAACGATAGAAATAATCAATTTATAATAGATTCTAGAGTGACTTTCCTTATGTGATCTAATAGGATATATCTTACGTCCTTAGTACCATCTTTGGTATCTATTAAGTGTGTGTCTAAAACAACATATCTTGAAATTAAAGGTGTTAGAAATATCATTGGAAAATTATCAAACGGAATGGAAATTACTCTAAATAATGTACTTTATGTTCCGGATTTAAATGTACAGTTGATTTCAGTAAGAAAAATTAATTGTGCTAATTATGAAGTTATTTCCATGAATGAAAAAGGTTTTATTGAAAATGGAGGAAACCGGCTTTGTTTTGATGAATGTGATTCGAATGGTAAATACGTAAGCGACTTTGTTCCTGATTATAAAAATGTTCTCACATCAAAAGAAGATGATTCTGAAATTTGGCATCATAGATTGGATCATCCAAGTGTTGAAAAAATGAAACTTCTGATACAGCTTTCCTTTTGTGATATTTGTGTTCGGGCAAAACAGAGTGTAACACCAATGAGGACCAAGAAAAAGAGAAACTACTCCAATGAGTGCTGTTCACACTGACATATGTGGGCCTATTGTCCTGAAAACTTTTTCTGGTGATTGCTACTTTATAACTGTCATAGAGGATTTTTCCCGCTTCATTCAAGTTCGTTTATTGAATCTTAAAAGAAAATCTTTTGAGGAATTGAAAGTTTTCTTGAAAACTATTCCTACAGTAAAAAAATTCAGATGTGATAACGGCTAAGAATATTTAAGTAATGATCTATTGACATTCAGTAGAGACCTTGGTATAGTGATTGATCCCGCTCCTCCATACACTCTAGCTTTAAATGGAGTTGCTGAAAGATGCAACAAATCGCTCCTGGATAAAGGAAAGGCTTTAATTGCTGAATCAAATTTACCTAAGACATTTTGGGGTCAAGCTATATTTTCAGTAGCTTACTTGAAAAACCGAATGCCAAGCAGCTCTATTGAGAGCTTAACGCGGTACTTCCTGAAATATGAAGACGATCCCGATTTGAAGCATATACGTGTTTTTGAATGCAGTGTCTACACGTTAGTTTTTTCCGTTAATCGAAAGATTTTGATGATAGATCTAAACGGATTATCTACATAGGTTATTCTTCAATAGGATATCGATTGATGGATCCTGAGACAGAACGCATAACTATATCAAGAAATGTCAAATTCGATGAAGAGAAAAATCATAACATAAAATCAAAACAGCACATAGTACAAAATTCAGAACTGACTAATTGTGAAATTAACCCAGATAATCAAAAAATTACTAGTGAAGAATCAGGTAATGATGAAGAGACAGAAAATAAAACGAAAAAATCCAGGAGATTAAGAAAGCAACCTGTTCGGTATCCAGATCATGAGGTGTATGAAGCATTACTTTGCCAACAAAAACTTTATCTTTTGATTATATCAAATTGCTTCCTATTGATGATCAACGTTTGTGGAAGGAAGAGGGATAGAAAGCATGAAGATCAACGACGTCTGGGATCTCGAAAAGCCTGACAAGCAATTTATTTCCTGAAAAGGTGTGTATACCATCAAAAGATCTCGCCTTGTAGCTCGTGGTTTTATGCAAAAAAAGGACTAGATTATAGTGAAGCTTATCATCAGTAATAAGTATGCCAGCTTTACGTTTAGTGCTTATTGTGATTTTAAATTAAGACCTACATGCACTTGTACTGATGTAAAATCAGATTTCCTGAATGGTAAATTAAATGAACTTGTTTTTATGGATCAGCCGCAAGGTTATGATGATAAATGTGGGCTAAAATGTAAGCTTAAAAGAGTTTTATATGGTTTTAAACAAGTCGCACGACAATGGCTTAAAAGTGTTTTTGAATTTGCTTCAAAATTAAATTTTAAATGTCTTGATAATGAACCTTCTATCTTTATTCTTTGCAGTAATGGTCATAAAACAATTATTTCTCTTTATGTAGATGATATGTCAGTAGCAGGTTCAGATGTAAATGTAACTAATTTAGTTATTTCTTTACTGCCTAAAGAATGTCGCATGTCAAAGACAGAAAGTGTTTCATAATTACTAGGTATTCAAATGAAATTTAAGACTGATGGTTTAATAATGGATCAAGAGTCTTATATAATTAAATTGTTAAGTAACTTCAACATTCTAGAATGTAAACCTATTGCGTGATATTTCTGTTTCTTCTAAATATACATAATGTCCCATGTTCAGTTCAGTTCTGAAGTTGTCCTTGTATGTATAACTCAATACAGATCTTTCATAACCTTGTCTTTTATTTTGTCTTTTTAATTTTCATTTAGAAACTGCTAAAACTTAAAAACCCTACCTCTTATGTACAGTTTATTTTTTTGAATCTTCGCAGCAGAACATTTATTGTCCGCTATGCCAATAAATTCTCTACACAACGCCTTGTTAATGCAGGAGTGCCACATGATTCAAAAATGCTATATAAATATATATGCATTTTGGCTAGACAAGATTTATATACATGATATACCGCGTTTCACCACACACTTTATTGGCATTTAATGCAGACGATACTACAATCATGGCAAGAAACACTTATATGGTTCAACTACGATCACACCTTCAGTCACATATACATTTATTTGAAAACTTTTTGCTAAATGGAGGATTGAAGTTAACTCTAATAAATTTACTACAGTCTTTTTCTCAAGGAAACTTATTCTACATTCCCCTCTGAAATTAAATGGCTCATTAGTGCACTTTGGTTGGAAGTTAAATATCTGAGTCTGTATCTAGACAGTAATCTTACATGTCGCAAGTACATCAAATATATCGTAAATTTTACAAAGCTAAGAATGATCTTGCTCACCGCTTCATGTAAAGTGATGTAAAGTGATGAAAAGTGATGTAATGAGTATGACAAATAAACTGCTGTTATATAAAACAGTACTTCTCTACTGTGCTCTGACCTGGGATTTTACGGAAATTCGAACATCCAAAAAATTCAGGTTGTTCATAATAAAATAAAAACATGTATCAGAAAAGCCCTCTGATATTGCAGAAATCAAGGCATTCATAATGACCTCAAAATAAATCCTATTTGAAAAATTATTACAAATAACGCAATAAACTTTTTTGACAAAATACTTTCTATAAGATGTAATCTTCCTAACCGGGTGAAAAGTCCGGGCCAGGATTCGAACTTTTTCGCCCATTTTGGAATATTACATGTCATATGATCGCTTTACCAATTTGAATAATTGTGTTATAAGTAATCTAAAATACATTCTATTACTAATCCTGAACTGTTCAATATCTCTCATTATGATGAACGCACAAGTTATAGGCGGCCTCGTGTCGTCCTCCAAACCCCGAAAATTATTAAACCTTAACTTGTTTCTCTTATTTTTTCTGCTGGCTATTACTAGTGCTGGGTACCTTCATGGACCTTTTGCATATATTTATTTGTACATAGATTTTGTATGCAGCATTTTTCTCTTTTTGATTTATTTTTAACTTTAAATATTTTATAGACTTATTTTACAATTTTATTTCTATATCTTTAATTTAATATACATTGTATTTTATTTTATTTGTTCTACTGACAGAAAGCGATATTTTTTTTTATCATTCTGTTTTGCTCTTCTTGGGCCCATTTAATTTTTTCGGTGTAATTGTTGTTCTGGACTTCGGCTACGGTCATAAATCTAAGATCCACATTGCACTTAATAGAGATACGGAAACCATGGCTCCAGGGACTCTGATTAATGAAATCGTTCCAAGTTCCACCTTGTATATTACCTTATGAGATTTATGTACCGAAAGTCAAGTAGTTAAGATGTTTTCGTGGATGGCTTAAAACTAAGTTAGAAAGCTGCGATAGAAATGAGTGAGGTTAACCGATCCATTTTAAATTTTATATTATGTTTGAAACGATTACAAAATTTGTCTACGAATATTATAGCGAGTTTCACTGAGGTGAGGCATTTCTTAATTCATATATTCACACATTGTGCTAATTCCCGTTTTAACGTCGATAATATATTTTTTTTTTGTTAAGAAGCTCGATAAAAGCTACATTTACAGTTGCGTAAAAAAATCTGGAGTGGCTTCACTCGACTTTCCGAACACTTTCTATTTTACTTTGTATTCAGATACCAGATAATCTAAAAGTACTTCTAAAATTGGAACTAAAATTCTTCTTTGTGTATCAATTAAAAATATACCATTTAAAATGGATCACAATTTTTGTTTTACTAAAATAGGTGTAAAAATAAAATAAAGGTTCTAAAACATTAAAACCATTCTAAGATGTTAAGACATTCATCGGTGTACCGAGCTCTTTCGACCAGAACCTGGCCATCATCCAAGGGCGAAAATGAGAAAAAATTTTGTTACCTCCGGAATGTATGCTGGTTAAATAACAGAGGACAGGGCTCGTATCGTTCCTAAATTTTTCTATATTTCCTACCAGTATTTCAAATAAAAATATTCGTGGTATATTCCTTTAACATCTCCAATAGAAATCTACAATAAATATTGTAGTTTTAAAATAGTGGTAGCAAAGTGAGAAATTTTTAGGAACGCTGCGAGCCTTGAGAGGGTGAAACCACATATGGAGAAGTATATAAATACCAAAATATACCAAATAATATACCAAAATAGAATATACCAAAAATCTGGTATAATCTACTTGGTGTCAATGGTACATTTGGATTGGAATAACCCACCTTGCTCAATTGACTCGTCCATCCCCCTTCCCCTCCTTCTCCATATGTGGTTTCACCCTCTGTTATTTAACCAGTATACATTCCGAAGGTTACAGAATTTTTACTCATTTTTGCCCTCGGATGATGGCCAGATTCTGGTTGAAAGCGCTCGGGACTCCGACGAATGTTTTAAAATCTTAGAATGGTTTTAATGTTTTAGCACCTTTATTTTATTTTTACACCTATTTTAGTAATACATAAATTGTGATCCATTTTAAATGTTTTCATATTTTTAATCTAAAAGTAACTGAAAAAATTATGTAATGCAATTTATGCAATTTATTCTAATAAAATACTTCAATTATGAAGCTATTCTTCCAGAATGGGATCTAAAACCAATGTCGACGTCAAACATGAGCAATCCTGGTAACAGTTGGTTTAAAGTGCATGAGAATTAAAACAATGGTTACAATATTTTAATTAATTTTGAGCAAAACACCGTCGTTAGCGCGTGCCATTTAGTTGTGGACTCGATCACGAAAGAATCCCCAGTTACAGGATAGTCTATGTGTAGACAAAAAGTGCTTATTCTAATAACTGCTATTATACGTGAATTTCGACCCATTTTTGAACTTGTGCCACTTTGGCATTAAATTTGACGATTTATTTTGGAACAAAATTTGGCATTATTTTGTCAATTATCGGCAATCTTTGCGAAAAGTTTGGAGCTGACATGCATATATGTGTCCATGTATAATCTGTCACGTATTACTGTAAAAATTAATGAGCATAAAATTCAAGTTGCGTACATAGTTACCACAATTTTTTAATAGAATTCTTCATCATGTTTAGTCACTGAAAACTATTAAAACTATTTCATTAAATAAGAAGATTACGAATTCTGCAATTTAAAAATTAAATAGAAAATTTCTAATCCGAAAAAGTTTTGTCAGACTGCTTAGATATTCTAATGAGTGTACGCACTTTGCAAGTTATAAATTTCCAAAGTAAAGTTTGAAATTGCACGTCAAACGTGACAAATGAGGTGCGTTCGTACTGTAATTACTTTTATAAATATTCAGATCTTGTTGCAATAGCTGTTGCACTCTTATGCGCAAATAAATGAATATAAAATTTATTTTATGTGCAGATTTTCATATTATAGATATTAATTTTATTTTATGAAATTAAGTTTAAATACACTTTTACAAACAATTAATTATAATTCTGTTACATTAAAATTATACTATGCGCAAATATCCATTAGAAGACAATGTAGAAAATCATCGTTATTATTTCAGTGGAATGAATTATATCGTCTGTTTTTATGATAGGATTAATTTTCGTAATAAAATAAGTACATTTTAAGTTGGCAATATTTTATCTTTTGTTCACATTTACTGAAAATTCCAATGGGAAACCTAAGCCTAGCTTTGAAAACTTCATAACTTGAAATCCATATTAAGACTCTTTTTTCATTTAATATCTATTTCTCTGGAAACATCTATCCATCAAACTGTCGGTAGATTATATGATTGCTATAATTAAACAATTTTAGTATAGAAATTCGGTTTTTAAATTCAGTAACACGGAAATAATATAACCATGACAACCTAGAATCATTACCTATCATGGAATATCATTGAATTAATTACGTATGATAGAATTCAATAGAATGAAGACATAGAATGTTTAATAGAATGGTAGAATAGAATGTTAAATTTAAAAGAATGAAGATATAAATAGAATGTTTAATAGAATGGTAGAGTAGAATGTTAAATTTAATAGAATGAAGATATAAAATGTTTAATAGAATGATAAATTTATTAGTATCTTTTTAAGTTTTGATTCGATTTGCAAAAAAATTGAAATAACTCGAAAGAAATCTGCAATGATTATATATATTAAATTTCAAACCATTCGTTTGGCTAGTTTTTGTGCTATTATATACGGACAGACGGACCGGACCAGACGACGACTATAGGTGCTACGTATTTATATAATTACGAACGCATCTAAAAACTGATTTAAAAAAATAATAATAAATCAGTTTATAGGAGATCAAAATTTATATATTAAACAACGTCATTACAAATAAAATTTAAAGACATAAACAGAAATATGAAATTTTCAAGATTATAATTCAGCTTCTTTTAAAATATAGTTCCTCTGTATTCTAAGAAAATACTCCTGCCTCCGCCGCCGCACTGCAGTAATTGAATTTATTGTAGCATTTTGAGTTTCTCAACTCAGAATAAAACAGCTATTGCATATAAAAGCATGAAAACTAGTAGTTTTATTGAGAAATGTATGATAAACACGTTGATGCAGACAGTTTTAAATCGAAAAAATATTTTAAGAGCAGTCAAAATAGTTCAGTTAAAAAGTTTTATGGATCAAAAACAATGCATAGAAATGTAATCATCTTTAGCAGGCGCATATTTCAGTAGATTATGGTGTGCAATGTGCGATTGTTTTTATATTTTGTCTTTTGTCTTTTGTCTTTTTTTTTATCAAAAAAAAAATAAATATATTTAAATTTCCATTATCTGAATAGATATTTAATGAAATAGCCATTTTTTACCTACTGTTGGCAAGTTTTAAAAAGTACAAATAGCAATATTTAACGTTGATGCAAACAGTTTTAAATCGAAGTAATATTTTAAGAGCTGTTTAATGTTAAAATTGGTCAAAATAGTTCAGTTAAAAAGTTTTATGGAACAAAAACAATGCATAGAAATGTAATCATTTTTAGCAGGCACATATTTCAGTAGATTGTGGCGTAGAATGTGCGATTGTTTTTATACTTTGTCTTATTTTTTCGGGTTTTTTATCACAATTATTTTTATTAAAAATTTCATTATCTGAATGGAGATTTAATGAAGCGGGAACACATGTCTGAGATTCGTTTAGAACAGAAAGCGCCCCTGGCGGTGAAAGTTGGAACTAAAAAATTTTACGGCTCGCAGCATTCTTCCCGGTGTAAGGTGCCGTAAGCAGTGGGGACCCGAGCCGGAGATTGATTCGGCTCAAGGTTTATCATATTCGAGATTCGTTTTTTCGAAAATTTTCACATGAATTCGAGGTTTGGTTGATTCGAGGCACCGATGTAATTAGGTGCCCGCAAGCGGGTGAAGCCAGTGAAGAATCACTAGTATCTATTATACTCAATGATATGTACTGCTAATGAATATTTGCATTCTACATCGAATTATTTTTATAATAAAGCTCAATTTCAAATAAATTAATAGCAATGGTATGACGAATCAAATTGGAACCTCAATTCAATTAGTACTAAGAGACTAGGAAAAAATATGTTTAAATCAATGTATAATAATAATAATAAAATAAAATAAAACCTTTTAATGCGATTTAAATTTTGTTGTATTTAAAAAAGTTCCACTTATAACTGAACATCTTGTTTTACACAATTGACATTCTACATACACATTTCTATTATTACCAACATATAATATTTTGAAGTATTTCTCATATTGCGCACCGTGTATTATTGCAATTTATTACCTTAGTATATTAGTATATGATATACCTTAGTACATTAGTATATGAGGAAGTAATATGTACTTTTTCACGAACCTATACAATAAGTAAGTGCATCGCATTTCTAATGCATACTTAAAAATCCAATAAGCAGCGAAAATCTGAATGAGTCTTCCTGTCTATCACATAATTTTTTCATAATTTTTATAGCAATGTTAAGAATTACAAAAAACTATTTTTAAAATCAAACAGCAAAAGTGCTCTGCAGAAGCTAAGCATCCTATTAATTAACGTCCTATTCGTATCAATAGTTGAAAAAGTGTGTTTATATTAGTTTCAAGAAAATAATTCAAATACTAGACAAAACTGACGACATGAATTCCTCTGTTGGGATTGGCTGATCTGCGGTTTAAAACCGACGCGACAGTTTGAAATATTGAAAAATGTATTTGGAATATTTTCAAAAAACAAAATAATTGAAAAAAGCATTACAAAATATAGTACTAAAATACTTTCGTTTTATCGGTTTACATAAAAAATACGAATGTATTTTGAAAATTTATTTCAAATACATGCATTTTCGTTACTGCTCAACTCTGCGTATTAATATAATGAAGAATGTCGCAGAATTATTTTTTAATTCCTAGTTTTCAAAAACAAAATGAAAGGAACTGTATTTGATGTCTTTTCCTGAAGGTAGTATAATAATTAATTTTTATCTATATTTTATACTGATTAAAGAGTAGATATTTTTTCCATGAAAAAGTACAGTAAAATAACTAAATATTATAAACTAAAAACTCTCGTAAGCATACACCGTGTTCATAAATAATGAAAGTCGAGATTCTTAATCATCTATTTGAGATTACAGGATTATTACTCATATCAAGCGCGGCGGTCAGTGGCGGCGAACGTGGTTATCTCCATGACGAATTCTTTTTTCTGTAGATTTTTCCTTTATTTAGCTATCATCAGTATGTCGGGTATTAAAACGTTCTTTTATTTATTTATTTACTTTTTTACGAATAATTTTTTTTAACCTTCTTTGATTTATGAATAATATAAAGAAATGTATATCTCTCTCTCTATATATAATATACAATTTGAAATAATTTTAAGAAAAACCTCTAAATGTTTCAGAAAATATCAATTTTAAAAACTTGAAATATGTGAATCCAAAAATACAGGTTAAACCGCCAAGTAGTGTTTGTGTTATACGTTAAAAACTGCACAAATTGCAATCCGTTTTCCAAAAATTAAAAATTAATTTAACGTTAGGAGTTTTACACTTTAGGCTTACATAATACCCGAACAATTTGTCCGAATGACTTCTCTTTTTGTATCTGAAGATACAATTTACCGAGAAATTCAATTATGATGTAAAATTTAGGCTTTAGTATTTAAAATCGTAAAGTTTGTTACAATTTCTTCATGAAGATATACCAGAAAGCAAAAGTTATGTATAGCATTAATTAGTGGAATTTATTATTATTCGATTTGTAATCAGGCATATTTAATACTGTGATTCGTGGGGAGTTAATAGTAGGTGATTCCTTTATTTTCAGCTCTGTACAAAACTTAATAAAATGGACATATGTTGGACAATTTCACCATGAAATATTATAAATAAGAATGTATTAATAAAAACACACAAATTGCTAAATGGTATACAAAACAAGAACCTTTATATGCACTTGTACAAATAAATATGATGATACAAACATAATATCTACGTTTGGAACTGCTTCTGCAGTTGTTCTCAAGGTAAAATATGATATTGAAGTGATCTAAAATTTAGAAACAAAAGCGTCTTGTTTGAAAGACAATTTGTTGAGTCTTGACCAATTACCTGATTGGAAAACTGCAGCGGTGCCATCTAGTGAGTATACCAGAAAAAGTAAAACGAAAAAAAAAATCGTAGATGGTGATACTTGCTAATCTTCAATCGATCTATCGATTCATCTACATTTTTTTTCGTTTTAATTTTTCTGGTGTACTCACTGGATGGTGCCGCTGGAGTGTTCCAATCATGTAATTAGTCAAGACACAAGAAATTGTCTCTCAAACAAAACGTCTCTATCATACAGTAATGCTTACGAATTGTTTTGTGTAGCCCTGCATGATCTATAAAATTTATACACACAATGTAGTATGCAAAATTTTAGTTAAATTTAAAAACGCATTCCACCACTAAAAACACAATTCCAGTAATTATCGCTCACAGGCAGTACTGTAACCGAAATATTTTGTGTGACCCTGTAAATGACTATTATGTACGTCCTATTATACAGTAATAATCTTGTAGCGCACCCGAATATTGTGTATAAATTTCATTATGTCTAAAATATTGTAACATCATTAAAATACGCTGCAAACAACTTTTCCCACTGATTATTATGTAACCGAATTCTTTTGTGTGACTCTCTATATGAATCATAAATGGTTTTACATCCCATATTCTACAGAAAGCATGTTTTAGTGCACCCCAGAAATGTATATACATTTCATTTTATTTAAGGTAGTGTCATCGTTAAAATAAACTGCAAGCGATTTTTCACCATAGATCATAATGTAACGGGATTCGTTTTAGTGACCCTGTAAGCGAACTATAAAAGCTACGCACTTCATTTTCAATAGCAAATATGCTATAGTTAACTTCAATAACATATATTAATTTCATCGCAATCCGAATCTATTTACGAGAGTTCGACAGATGGCAGAGCGACAGATGGCAGACAGAAAGACAGACGAACTGAATGCTTAAACACTTTTCAACTATGTTGGATAACGTTAAAAAGAAAAAACGTAAAATAATGCTTTTTTAACACTTTCAACATAATTCCAAAGTATTTATGAATTCGGTTCGTCTGGCCGTGTCTGGTATGTCTCTCCGTTCTCGAACTCCAGTAAATATTCTCTGATTGCCATGTACAGATTAATATATATATGCTGTAATTAATATATGTTATTGTTCGGTATTGAAAATGAAGTGTGTATAATTTATAGTTCATTTACAGGGTCCCTAAAAATAATTCTGTATGATTATGGTCTATGAGAAAAAACTGTTTGCGATGTATTTTAATGTTGTTACACTGTTTCAAACATATTGAAATTCATATACGAGGTAGGGTCAAAAAGTTCCCGGAATAGGTCAATTACAAATTATTAAAAAATGGAACAATAATTTTACCTTATTGGCCTTCAAAGTACTTTCCTCCTGCATCCACACACTTCTTCCAGCGTTCGTAAAACACTCCTTGAATCCATTTTTTGAGACGTCCTTCAGTGGCTTCGTCGCATTTTCGATCACCTCATCTGAATCCACAAAACGGTGTCCCTTCAATTTCATTTTCAGCCGTGGAAACAGGTAAAAATCCGCTGGTGCTATGTCGGGAGAATAAGGAGGGTGTTTCAGAGTGGTAACACTGTGTCTGGTAAGATAATTTTTCACAATCAGAGCGCGATGTGGTGGAGCATTGTAGTGTAAAAGAAACCAATCATTTGTGGCCCCTTTTTTAGGTCGTTTTCGTCTGATTGCATCTCATAGTCTTTAAGGATCTCCAGGTAAAGTTCTTTATTGACAGTTTGGCCTTCAGGAATAAATTTGTAGTGAATGACGCCCTCGTAATCACAAAACACCTCCAACATCACTTTCCCTCGGCTTTTGTCCAGACGAAATTTTTCCTTCCTTGGTGATGTTTTTGTTGACCTTTACGAAAATGCTTATGCCACTCATACGTTTGTTTTCATGGCATTGTTTCCGTATGCTTTCTTCAGCATCTCCAGAGTCTCAGAAGGTGATTTCTCGAGCAAAACGCAGAATTTGATGTTTGCACGCTGCTTTAAAAACGACATTTCAATATCCGACGAATGAAAAATTTGCTTTGTCAGACATGATCTGCAGCTAACGCCAACAGTACCGGAAATGAATTCCAGATGCCTGTGTGTTTTCCTTATCAGTGCTTCCAACCTCCAAAAAAGATATTTCCCTTCCACCGAACACCTGCGTGAATGTAGGCGACCATTCCGGGAATTTATTGAGTCTACCTCGTATATCACTCAAGTGCACTACACGATTACTATAGAATATGGTATGCATAGCATTTAAATAGTTCATTTACAGGCACACACGAAAAATTCTCTTACAGTACTGTCTATGAGCAGTAATTGCTGGAAGTGCGTTTTCAATTGCGTTATGCATTTTTAAATTCAACTGCTTTTTTCATATTGCATGATGTGTAAAATTCTATACATCATCTATAGGGCTGTTCAAAAGAATTTGAGAACATTTCCACTTTTTTGACGGAAATTGCTTAAGAGAAATTTTCAAATGTTTGGTTCGCTTTCTAACTGAAATAATTTTTTAATACTATGTTGCATATATGTAAATATATAGATCATAAATATAGCTGCTCAAACTAATTCGGATATTTTTGTAACCATATGTGGCAAGTGCTGAAATTGGGTTTTTAAATGTGTTATGCGTTTTCCAAATTGTCTACATTAGATACAATCTTGTTGGAAAGTGTTTTATAATGTATGCTTTACGCACGATTTTTCTTTCTTATTTAAAAATGATCAGTATTTTTAAACTATAAGGAACACATAACTTATATATATATAGTATATATATATATATATATATATATATTTTAAATAATATTCTTAAAAAATATTTTGAGGTAAATATAAATTTTGTATCACAACTTATTTTAATCATTGTGATCAACGAATGATATTTTAAAGTTTTTAACTCATGAAAAATTTCTGAAGCAATTTATGAAATAAAAGTACAACTTAATTACAAACTTTAAAAAAATGTAAACCTTCTCAATCAAATTATAATGGTCTTCATAAATATAAATTATTTCGTGAATTGTATCGCTATTTTATTATTCATAATTAAAACAATTAATTAATTGTATTAAAATTTCATTAAATAAGTACATTTCTTAAAGAAATGATAAAAATGTGATGAAAAATGAGGCAATAATTTTATTTCGATAACGTTTCCTGAACACAAAAAACTCGTGAAAAGATATTTAATTATTCTGTCTAAGAGCGTAATCACGCATAACGTTTTATTTTCTAAATTAAAACTGCCTAAAAAAACATATATTCAAAGGACTTCTATAAAAAGAATATCCTTAATGCTCGTGTCTAATTAAATATGGGAATAAAAAAAACTTGTAGAATTTTAAATTAAATAAAAAATAGTCAATTGCTTTGTAACACCATTCTTTATTAGAAAAAGTAAAACTGCCATATTAAAAAAAAAAATTAGTTATAAAATAATTACGTTGTCGAAATTAAAATGATTTCTAATTGAAACATATTTTATTAAATTCTTTAAAAAAAAAACAGAATATTTATAACGCAATTTCATGAAATATATTTAATAATTTCAGGTAAGAAATCTTTAATTTATGCTGCTATTTATAATAGCAGCGTATTTCATTAATTCAGAATAATAAACTTTTTTTTGGTACTTAAATTTTTGATTCAATTTAATGAATATTTTTATAACTACACAAATAAATATTTAATTAAAAGTAATTTGTTATGAATATTTTTGAAAAAAAAAATCGATTCCTTAATTTGATATTCTATTATTCTATTTTTTAGGACAAATCATTTACAGATTTATTATGTTAAATACTCTCTTTAGTGTATAAAATAAATTGGTTCAGTGGTTTGGATTTATGTAAAAATTATTCAAACATTAACAGATACGATAATATTTTGTAAAATCAGTAATATTACATAAAATAATTTTAAAAAATGGAACTTTAACTTTTTTAATTTAAAATACCAAAACAAAAAGGTAAAGAAAAGAAAAAAGATTCACTGATTTAGATTCACAGATAAAAGATTCTTTTAAAAACACAAATTGCACAAATTGTGCTTATTAGTTGCTAAAATTAGTGTAAAAATTGTTTTAAACTCATTGTTTTACACTGATTTTAGCAACTAATAAGCACAATTTGTGCAATTTGTGTTTTTAAAATACTAGTTAACAGTGTAGTGTCCAAATGGATTCAATTGTAAAAGATTATTATTCAAAAATTTTATTTACCCACCAGAGTAGTTAAGATTAAAAGAGATAAGAAAAGAATTCAAATACTAGAATATTCTGATGCAAGAAATCCCTTAACCAATTTAATTTTATGTTCAATATAAAATGAAAATCTATATTCTCGGTTGGCAGATTTCAATTTATCGCCGAAGTGCGGTACCTCATGTTTAATTTCATCTTGTGATTAACTTAATTTATTTTCTTTTCGACTAACTTTTGGTAATCAAATGCGAAATGAGGTAACCATTTTTATTGTTCAGATAGATCTAAAAAAATTATGTCTGAAAATTATTGCAAAAAGTCATAAACATACACTAAACTGAGCAACACTTTTAAAACACATTTCATCGGAAAGAATATGTTTTTTTTTCGATTCGATGATCTAAAATTTGAAGTGGTGCGATATTTAGAAGTCGTGTAGGAGCAAGAAAAGAAAATGTTAAATCTCAGGTTGTTGTCATCATAGTAATAAGTACCATTTCTAAAACAACAACCGTTTTTTGTTGCTGTCCAAAAACAAGTTAGGAATTTTTTGAGATGGCAGAAAAGTCCGTAGTAAAAGAAATAGGATATTGCCAGCAATAACAGCATTTCATTACGTTTTGTTAAATAAGAATTATTATTATTTCATTTTTAGTACTTTCCAACGTTATTGAAAAGTGTTTATGAATTCGGTTTGTCTGCATGTCTGCCTGCCAATCTGTCTGTCTGTCTGTGCTCTAAGTCACGTAAATATACTCGGATTGCCATGCAATTAATATATGTTATTGAGGTTTACCATGGCATGTTCTGTATTGAAAATGAAGTGTGTCCCACTCACGGCTAGTTCACAGGAACACTCAAAATGATTCTGGAACATTACGGTCAATGAGAAAAGTTTTTTTCTGTGCATTTTAATATTCTTACACTATTTCAAATATAGTAAAATTGATGTGTATCATTCATGTGGGCGACAACGTGTTATGTATAGAGTATGGAATAAGTAGCAATTATAGTATGTTTAAAGGTGCACTCAAAATTATACCGTTACATTACAATCATTGGGGAAAATCGTTTTAGTGTATTTTAATGATGTTATACTGTTTGAAACATGCTGAAAGTTATATGCCTCACTGATTTGGATGGAAATATGTTTTCTATAGAGAATCGAGTAAGTAACAATTATAGTTCATTTACAGGGATTCGCAGAAGACTCCATTACATTATGATGTAAGAGGAAAAATAGTTTGCAGTGCATTTTAATGATTTAAAATAGGTGGATTGAACTTTGTGTCGTTTTATTAAAATAATTAAATGATCAATCTAAAACTTAGTTAATGATATGTCCAGTACACCAAATTTTTCAAATGTCTGGCTACCTTTTATTTAGTTCATTCTCTTCGTTTCCCCCTCCCCCCTTTTCTTTCCTCCGTACTTAAACTCGTCTTGTCTGGCCGAGCGCTTCTATTGGTCTCCTACGCCACATGTGATTACTGACTCCGCTGTTGTTTTTTAAAAAAGTCGGCGCCATTCTAAATTGATCTCGTGCTGAGACGCAAGCATACCTACAAGGCTTAAACTTTTGGATCAGTTTTTAATCTTTTCAATATGGCACTGATGATGGAGTTTAGGGTCTCCGAAACAGCTGTTTGCCATTTTATATATTTTTATTTGTGCTATTTTACGTTGATCATTTATATATTTTAATATTTTAATGATGTTAAACTATTTGAAACATAATGAAATTGATTTACATAACTGACGTGCGCTACAACATGTTTTCGATAGACTGTTGAATACGCAGTATTTATAGTTTACATACAGAGTCACTCAAAAGTATCTGGTTACAAGATGGACTATATGAGCCATAACTGCTAGATGTGCGTTTTCAGCTGTGAGACGCATTTAAAAACTTAACTTATTTTCTTTTTAATTACGAGGTGTGTAGACAATAAATATACAGGGCTGCACGAAAGAATTTTACACATTATCAGCTATGGACAGCCATTGCTGTAAATGAAATTTTTACTGCGTTGTGGGTTTTTTTCATGTTCATTTAGATATGTCATTACATTATATGAACAAAACTGAAATTTTTTATCAATATTCGGATAGTGTTGAAAGTGTTTTATAATCTGTGCCGTGATTTATGATTTTTTTGTTCTTGTTCATGTTAATGTTGATAAAGTTCCTATTACGATGGCAGCTTTCTCTCCCTTTTAAAAATTCTGTCCGAGAATTTATTTGTGAAAAAACTACAAAAGACCTTAATTTATGGAGTTTTTTTATGTTCTCTTACTTTTTTCAATAAATTTTCTCCTTCTCATGGATCTCAACTACATGCATCTTACTTAATTATAAGTATGTAAAGTGTTTGCATAAAAAGCTTATTTTAATTAGACAGTATCGAGAAAAGTACTGCGTTAAACATTTAAAAGAATATAGCAGCATCACAAGCAACAAAACGTTCTGTATAAAAAATGAACAATTAAAAGTTTAAAAAAATTATCTTTAATTATGTTTGCGTAAAATATTTAATCTTGGATGCTTGAAAAGTTGCAGGAAAAACTTAAGAAATCATTGTATTGGTTTTCCAATAATTTTTTGTGACTTGTTATTCAAAATGAATTTTCATTGTCGACTTTTTCTTTTAGTCCGCCACTTCAATTGTAACAATATGGAAAGATGATATGAAATATTTGAAAATAAAATAAAAGCAAATATATTTTGTAGATATACAGGGTGTCCCAAAAACTTTGAATCGCGCTTTAATTTTCTAATTATTAGAGATACGTAGGCAATGTATGTTGTAAAGGTATTCAACATTAGGTAGAAATTCATATTAAGTCGATGATATATTCTTATCATTAATATTGAAAAAGTTACACTTTATACATTTTTATACAGTTCCTAAATCCTAGAAGTTATATTTAGAAACATTTTATCCAGGCTCGGACATTATTCTACGACCAAAATTCAGCAAGTTGTGTTACATTGAAGTTTATTAAATTTCGGTGTTTTTCGGTAAAAAATATCGTCCCTTTTTAGTGCCGGAAAGCTACGAAATTTCATAAATTTTAAAGTATGCTAACTCGTTGAGTATTGGTTGTAGAATAATAGAATTTTTACTGTTCTTCTTGGAGATTTTTTTTCTAAATATTACTCATAGGATGCGCATAGAGGATATAAAAATTTAAAAAGAGTAAGTTGTTGAAAATTAATGGTGGTAAGAAGGTATGTATAGATATTTAAATTATTGTATCCTTCTTTGGCCTCTGAGTATTTTGGAAATATTTTAAATAAAGAAAACTGCCCAGTTAAACTGAGGGCATTGAGCTCACAGGCTATTCACACTAATTGTATATTATACTCTTACTTCAAAAGAATAATGCCACTCAAAAAATTAAGAAATCGACAATATATTAAGGGGGTGGGGTATAAGCACCCGTTCCCACCCTTTATACTTAACCAATAAACCCCCAAAATCTACTCAGGCAAGCTCCTTACCACAATGAATTTATACACAAAATTTGAAAAAAATCGGATAATTTTGCTTGAAAACCCATTTATCTAAATTAAGGGAGGTGACCCCTCCCCCGTTCCCCTCTTTATACTTAACAAATGAAAACCCAAAACTAATCAGGCAAGCGCCTTACCACAATGAATCTATATACAAAATTTGAAGAAAATCGGATGATTCTGCATGAAAAAACCATTCATCTAAATTAAGGGGGGTTAGCCCCCCGTTTACCCCCCTTTATACTTATCCAATGAACACCCAAAACTAATTAGGGAAGTGCCTTACCACAATGAGCCCATATACAAAGTTGAAATAAAATCGGATAATTCTGCATGAAAAAACCACTTATCTAAATTAGGGGGGTAGCCCCCGCTTCCCCCTTTATACTTATCCAATGAACCCCCAAAACTAATCAGGGAAGTGCCTTATCACAATGAGCCTATATACAAAATTTGAAGAAAATCGGACAAATCTGCATGAAAAACCCATTTATCTAAATTAAGGGGGTTAGCCCCCCGTTTCCCCCCTTTATACTTAACTAATGAATTCCCAAAAATAATCAGGGAAGCACCTTATCACAACGAACCTATATACGAAATTTGAAGAAAAACGGATACTTCTGCATGAAAAACCCATTTATCTAAATTAAGGGGGTTAGCCCCCCGTTTCCCCCCTTTATACTTAACTAATGAATTCCCAAAAATAATCAGGGAAGCACCTTATCACAACGAACCTATATACGAAATTTGAAGAAAAACGGATACTTCTGCATGAAAAACCCATTTATCTAAATTAAGGAGGAGTTAGCGCCCTTTCTCCCCTTTATACTTTACCAATGAACTCCTAAAACTAATCGGGGAAGCGCCTTATTAGAATGAACCAGTAAACAAAATTTGAAGCAAAACGGATAATTCTATCACGAGTTATCGCGTTACGTACATACATACATACATACAGAACGGGCGGGCACATTAGCTCTCAGGCTTTGATAGCCTGTGAGCTAAAAATTACTCTGAATTAAATATTATTTTTGTTATTATTACTTAAGTATAGAAATGTATTATATGTAACCGCATCAGTAAAATATGTATAAAATAAAATAATATGTATTTCAAAGATTATTTTAAATCTCGATAAATTGTAATACTTTTGAAACCATGTAGATTTAAACGAATGCATTGACTGTTTAACATACAGCACGAAACGTTAACACATACTTCAATTTCCAAATAAACAATTTTTAAATGATATATGCTCTTTCTTATATTATTTAAAAGACTTTCGCCTAAACCTTTTTGATATCGAATCTTTGTTCATATTTTCATAATAGCGATAAAAATAACATTAATTGGTTTGTTATTATTACACTGGCCTCCAAAAGTTAAGGTACAACCGGTTTTTTGTCTAATTTGCAAATGAATGAATATAGAAACAACAAATTAAGAGGAAATGTACGCTAAACTGTTATTTATTAAATGCGATATAGAAATTTACTTAAGTTAAACGTATAAATGAAATTACAACAAAAAAGCACTCATGGTGGAAAATTCCATTCTTGGAGAAATCAGTACATCGTAGTATTATGCAGTAAAATGTGACAGAAACATTAAAAAACTGGTTCTAATACGGAATATGTCCACCACGGACTTGAATGCATTAGCGGCATCGACTTTCCATGCTCTTAAGTAAATTGTTGGACACCGAAATAGGTAACGCTGACCAGACTTGGAGTAAGCCTTGTTCCAGCTCATTTAATGACTTTGTAGGAGGACTTAAAGCCGCAACCTGTCTACCAAGATAGTCCCAAAGATGTTCTATCGGATTCAAGTCTGGAGAGTGAGCTGGCCATTCCATTCTCTCCAAACCGTGATCATCAAGATAATCCTCAACAACCACAGCTCGGTGTGGTCTCGGATTATCATCCATTAGAATGAAACCATTGCCAATAGCACCGAAATATGGGTGCATATGTGAATCAAGAATCTCATCCAGATATCTCGCACCAGTTACAGTTCCTCCATGGAACACATGCAGGTCAGTGTGGCCTCCGAGTGAGATCCCTGCCCAAACCATGATTTCACCGTTTCTGTACCTGTGTGTTTCGACAGTGTTTGATTGACGGTATCGAGTGCATTGTTCTCTCCAGATCAGAAGACGTACTGAATCGCTCTCCAGTGTGAATCTGGACTGGTCTGTGAAGAGTACAGAAGCCCACTGTTGTCTGGTCCAGGAAACATGTTCTCTTTCCCAACATAAGCGGACCTTTTTCTGTCGTCTGTTGAGGGGACACACACAACTGGTCGCCTTTGATAGAGACCTGCATTGTGAAGACGTCTTCGCACCGTAGTAGCGGAGATTCTTTTCCCTGATGCTGCAAAGTGGTCTACAATGAGTTTCGGCACAGTAGTGCGTCTTCTACTTCGGGCCGAAAGAGCTAGAAGCCGGTCTTCTACAGGTGTTGTAACACATGGGTGGCCTGGAACATGTTTTCTGGACACATAATCTTCGGTTTCATACTGATCCCAGAGTCGTTGGACTACACTGCGAGACACATTGAGCCGTCTAGCAGTATCGGTCTGTGACAACCCCATTTCCATCCGTCCAACCGCGCGCCACCTTAATGAATCGGGCAAACGACTGCTTCTAGACATTTCTAGACTCTACTGGCTGTTGTGAACAAAACTGACAACAATAGCTCGAATACAACAAAACTCACACACGAAATTACTAAAGCTTCGTAATTGCATATTTTTCTCTCATTCCCAAATACCTATTCTTTTCTATAAAATAAAAGTGATAGCTGTAATTTTTGCGTAAGTTTTTTTAAATCTTATTATTGTCATTCATATAAACTATTAAGTTTAATCTGACTGATATTTTTTGTCTGGTGAGCTTCGAAAAACATGTTGTACCTTAAATTTTGGAGGCCAGTGGAACTACCTTTGTCCTTTAACACTATTTTTTTTTACAATTATTCAATAGTGATGGATAACAAATAACGGATTGGAATTAAGTACCATCAGGCTTTGGTATCACTAACTGAAATATTTCATTTTAAAACGCATATTTTATTTAAACTGATTTCAAGACTGTTATAATTTATACACAAAATATTTAAACGAAAATCAGTAACAAAAGTAACAAATAATTAAAATCTTAACTATTGAAAATTTTAACAAATACAATTTTGTAATATATATATATATTACAAAAATTATTTTTTTCCCGCAATCTGCTAAATTATACTATAAAAAATTTTCCATTTAGTTATGTTCCGTATATGACCCCGGCTTATTAAAATAATTCTTATTCTTAAAATAGTCCTTTACTATCCATATGTAAAGCCATTTTATCCTAATCCACTTAATAATATTTATTCGAAAGTATTTAGATCTAAAAATGGCGATAACTACTTAAAATTATTCGTTAAATAGAACATCCTTATTTTTAATCCATTATTAAAATTCATTATTATTATTCCCGTGTAATAAAACTGTTTTAAAATTATTTATTTAAATGCTAAAATATAACTCTTACATTATTCCGCTCAAAAAACCTTAGTTCTTAAAAAAAACCATTCTATTATTAAATATTAAATGGATATTAAAATATATCCAAAATGCTTTCGTTCTTTTTTTTTCTCTACACCAAAGATTCATTTTCTTTTTTTTTTTTTATGGCGTATTAAATTCGAAGTTTTAACCACAGTCTCAAATCAGAGACTTTGATTTGTTGACATGGCATCCATCTGGTAGCAAGAGTATGGAAACCTGTAGAAATTTTCCCAGGAGGAATTTAAATCACATCAAAATAATTGCGCCGGAAATGCGAATGAAGTTCCTTTAAAGCCCTTATGATTCGGAGAACCCGTGTCATGTGACGTATGTTGTGGTCTTGCGCCAAAGCAGATAAAACCCGAAACAGACTCGTCTTTCAGTGGAATTTTTTGACGGTTGGCGTTGACTAAATTGAGCGGCTGTTCGATTTTTCGGCTTTTTTAGACAATAGAATTTTTGACGTTGGTGTTTGCTAAAGAAAACGGGACGGATTTAGAATGCAATGGAACATTGTGATCGGAGAGTTGTTAATGAACAAATTGTTAAGCTATCCTTTCGTAATTAGAGCATTTCCCCGGAATCTTAAAAGGATTGATTGTGTTTGAATAAAATGAATTCGAGTGCCATGGTGTTCTTCTTTCCTTCATTCTACATACTACTCGGACTACTACTGCTTAAAGTCCCTATTACGACTGCATTAATTTGGAGATGTTTGTCATCTTTTTTCTTCGACTGTTGTATGAAACTAAAACAATAGCGGAATGCAACATATATATATATATAATTTTTTTTATACACAAGTTTTTTTTCTTTTTGGTAGCTACACCGTACAGATTTTTTTTTTATTCTTGTTTGAAATTCATGTTTCTCTAAAGACATTCATATTTGCCAATTTTCAATTTATCCTTAGGTTGAAAAAGATGTCCTGCTTTTACTTTATGAAATTTACTCGTAATATTTAAGAAAAACTAGTGACTGTAAGAACTTGTTAAATTATACATCTTCATACAGCAGCAATTTCTTAAATTTCTGGACAAAGAGGTAAAAGAGATAGTGTTAAGAATCTTAATACGAGTATATAGTAGTTCCTCTAGATATGTAAACTCTATTAAAACGTCACTTTCAACTTACGATTTCCTTCTTTTTCCACAAATAGTAGCTGCAAAAAGATAGAAAACACAAATATTTCTAACAAATGAGAGCAACAACGAATTCATTAGTAAGAAACGAGCAACATCCAAATTCCAAGACACTGCACTGTGGAGTATTTCATGCAAAATCCTGGCCAAAATAGCAGAAATTAAAATTTGCTCAAAAATTGTGAAAAGCATATTTTATAAAAGCTGCCAAAACTGGTGCATCGATCTATGTGTATTACAGGAGTATGAGTCATATCCGGCGGCTCCTAACTTCAGTTGAAGTGAAAGTTCCTTTGTGAGAAGACGTGCTTTTATGTTATGTCTCAGCTTTGTTATTGTATTTAAATGTATACTTTGACATGTGCATTTAAATAATTTTAGTTTTCATATAATAAAAAATAATAAAAATTGAAAATGGGTTCATAGTAAGCATTTTAATATATAATTTATCGAAATATATTTATTGAAATATATTATCTGACATTTTAAAAGCTTTCTAATACTGTGTCAGGGTTGGTCGGACCTTTTTTGAATTATAATCGTATTGCTTATAGTTTTGAAGGCAACTTTTAAAAATAAAATGTTTCGCGTATTGTTGCCAATTTTAGATATGAGTGTTTTTTAGGAGGACTGCAAATCTATTAAAACCACTCAAAACCCAGCATCTCTATACTATAGAGACTCAACTTCGGTAAATACTAAATGCAAGTCATAAATATATTATATGCATTGGTTTTTATAAATAATTAAACAATTGTTTGCAGTAAAATTAACCACATTTAATTAAACATTACTTGTAAATAAAACAAGTCTATCAACAATCAATTTCCTCTTAAAAACTGTAAACAATTAAGTAAACATGGTATTATATATTTATTTATTTAAAAAAACACATACATTTATGCATATATAACATTAATTATGTGTATTTACAAATAGTAAGTCAACAACACTGGTTTTAACTCTAAAGCACATGACGATTAATTTTGGCCAGGATTTTAACTCAAATTCTCTCCTGTGCACCGTAGCTGCATTATGTACCTCATGTAGTGTTTTTAAATTCATTTCAACAAATCAAAGAAGAGAAATTTGCAATCATAATTCAATTAGAAAATAAAATTTAAACAACGAGCCCTACTAGGAAACAGACTTTTTAGGTAATGTTTATTTTATTTGCTAAATCCTTATATACTCGTATTGTAATGTATTTTAATAAATGTATGATTTTATATTTAATAAAACTGATACAATAAATATTGGTGATTTGTAAATTTTTGCTTTTTTTCATTAAGTTTAAGAAAAGAAAAATTATCGTCTTTATAAATTAAAGTAATGTCCAGGCTAATAAATAGGTTTCAATATTGAAACCTCATTGAAAAAATATGAATATAACCATTTTGATTAGAATAAATAAAGTTATTTTCTTATCTATAACCCCACTTCCGTACGGATGACAGTTTAATTGAATTAAATAAAAGAATATATTCCAACTGTGATTTTGTAATATTAACTCATACACTGTAAAAAAAATGCAGTAAAATTACGGGCAGAGGCCGGCAGCAGAGATTCCAGTCATACCCCGTAAAAAAAAAAATAAGACTTTACTTACTGTTCCGTAGCACGTTAGATAATCATCACAGAATCGCTGTTTTGGCGGGTTAAAATTTTCGGAACAAGAGTAAAATGAAAGGTTACACCCTAGCGGAGGACAATGTATGGGGTCGTGCCGTATTTGTGCTAACATATCGGCTAGAGCTGTAAAAATATGTGTATTGCTCTTAATCTAAGGGATAAGGTCGCTTATTTAGTGGATCAGACCGTTTTTCATCAAATAAGGCTGTTGCCCGTGAAAATTGAATGGCACTCTCATAAATTTGCAGTTTTTTCTGAGAGTGTGTAGTTAAAAGGTATGTTCTTAAGGTACATGTTTATTATTTATAATGCATATTAAAGTATGTTTTCACGTGTTCCTTTCTGATTGACTCTGATATTTAAATATGTAATAAATTCTGGACAATTTTAAATAATCAAATTCAGTTTATGTGCCGGGGTTTATAGCAATAATGAAATCAATGTTCTTGAGCGTTGTTCTTTATTACAATGTAACAGCACAAAAGTAACTTCAGATGAAATATTCAGAATCGCATCACAATTCGGCATATTTGTGAATTCAAATTCCTTATTTTATTATCTATGCACCATGAAACTACAAATTCACTACATAAATACATTAGTATAACATTAACCCATCATGTTTTCGTCATTTCACTTGTATATGAAACTTAAATCTTCTATCCATTCTTAAGTCCAACACTATTGATTTATCGTTTAATGAGCCATTAAATTACAAAATGTCTACGATTTCTTTATCTTCCAAATTAAAACTACATTTAAAGATATTAAAGTACGCTAAGTCTTTCCTGTAAATCCTCAATTCTAGGGATTTTATCGATTTCTTACAGTTTAACTTTATGATTTGACAGTTGACCTTTACCGTAGAGTAAAAAGCTTTGAGACCTATAGAAACTGTGGCTGTTGCCTCGAATGATTCATATTATACACTGAAACAAATATTGCAAACATGACGTAACAGTATTTTATTTTTACATATATCTCCTTCTGCTTTTACGTCTTCTGTATGCATGAGGACAACCGAGATACAGCGGATGGATATGACAAACACAATTACATCCATGCCTTACACGGTAATCGAACCTGGGCTCTCAGCATGGCAGATACTTCCGCTACCGACTATGCCACAGGGCGGTCTAACTTCATGATGATAATACTTTAGCATTTGTAAATAATTAAAGGTTTCTCAAATTTTAATTCCTTAAAAGAAGCATGTGAAGCATGACTTTTAATTTTTCATTCATTTATACAATTTCAGCTATAGCTAATTAAAATCCTCTTACCTATAAAACTATGATTTTTTTATGTCATTTTAAAATTTAAATCTTTATTTTCTTTTTCCGCTTTACGATATTAAAATCGTGCTTTAAATTTATGTTTTTTTTTCAGTCTACTTATCAAAACACACCCATTCCAAGTTATATTTAAAAAAAAACTCAGTGTTATATATTTTACATATTCTTAATTTCGTACATCTTATTATCGAAGCAAAACTAATGTTTAGAATTTTGCACAGAAAAAAAAACATGAAGTAAGACTCTCTACATATAGAAAGCTTTTCCCACGCTAAAGGATACTTGTTTTTAATTGATTATATACAGACGCTCTTCTACCTATGATCGTTCGGCCCCTCCAGTGGCTGAGAGGTTCTGCTCTCAAAGCTGGTAGACGGGAGGTGCTGGGTTCAAACCACTGTCGCGTTCGTCGCCCTAACAGCTCGGAGTTTTCCGTGGTTTTCTTCGAACCTTGCCGTAAGTACGGGGTTAGGATCCCTTAGAAAGGTCTCCACGGAGGGCACTCCCCCCAGGGCCTATATTTCTCGTGTAGATAACCAGCCGTCATAAAATCAACCGAACAACCTACGATCGTTTTTTTTTCCGGGATACGGTTTCCATTGTATACCAACAAAAGTTGATCGAGAACTAAAAGGTGCTATTGGTTGCTGCAAAAGAAATTTATTGGTTAGATCAAATAAACAGGTTAGGTTGATATTTTCTTTAAAAAAAAGTCAAACCGAATGACGTACCAGAAGATCTATTGCCAATATGGAACAACTAAAATAAGCTTCAGTAGCTGATACATAAGATTCAGACCTACTGTGTCTTCTGTAGTAAATATTTATAACAAAACATATTGTAACATTTTTATTCTTTAAGTACAAATACGTATCTATGTATAACACATTTTATACTTCATTTAATATTTTCAAATTATGATATTTTTAATTCACGGTAGGTTTTTCGGTTCACCATTGTAAGTAGAGGATAGCGTGTATTTACACAAATTGAAGCCAGTTCTAAGAAAAAATATAAAAAATAAAATTTGAGTAAGCTTACGTTAGGGTTAAGCGACCTAAATAATAGTTAAGAAAATATTTTGGAAATATAATATTAATTCCTATCATTGTTTGCAATAAAAGCTCGACGGATATACAGCGATGGACGAGGACTCTCGTCTGCCGTGTATATCTGACGAGTTTATACTGCAAACAATGATAAGAATTCCAACTATCTTTCTCATTTGTAGACGGGTCCTAATGTAATGGGTCTACAAAATGCACAAATATTAAAACAGTGGTTATCTTAAAATTTAATTAAAGGTTAACACCACTTTGACGCATTGAAATGAATGTCATTTTTCAGGCATTTCTTTAAAGAAATACGAAGAGGTTCATAAATTGTATTTACATTAAATTAATATGCATACATTAAAATAGAACATTTCATTTTTTTTCATTTCGTATATTAAGAAATTTCGAACAAAATGAGTCCGAAAACAAAAAGTGTCAAGCGGTAGACACGATAACACATCGTAGACTCAACCTAGAACAATGAGACAAAGCAGAATACTTTTTTTTAGTTAAAATGCTAGTGGAATACGTAGACTTTTTGAAAATTTTGCATTTTTCGTGAAATTAGATCCAGTTAAAGTAAAATACAAATTTTTAATCAAACATTTTGTTACTTAAAGTTACACAAAAAAGCGAAATAGCAATATTCCGGAAACGTGCGAAGTATTTCACTAGAAATACTTCTAGACAGACAGACAGCGCACATCCTAGGGACCAGCTAATGGCTAATGGCCAGGACGAATCCCTAAGCGTAGGGAGGAGGAAATATTACTATCCGGCGCCACCACAGCCCGGAACGAGCCCGGCCTCCTCAGCAAGGCAGCAGACCCTGCTTATTTTTAAGTAAAATTTTTTGAAAGTTACAATAGTGTTTACATCTGCAGCCCAATTTTGCTGAGCGTGCACAAGTTATTTACATTTTTAAGTTATAACAATTAAATGTTGGCTGCAATAATTATATTTACAAAGTATAAACGTTACCCAATTTTGCAACAAGGCTGGGGCTGGGCGAACGTTAAAATTATTACAATAATTGATATTTTACATAAACTGTAGTTATAGTTATTTAGATAGCATTTTGAGATAAATATTATAATTACAATTATTTACAATTGTACATTTTGAGTGCCTTAATACGTATACAATAACATTTAGAGGTATAATATATTTTAAAAAAATGATTAAAATGTATAATTTCAATATAAAATTCAAACAATTTTATTTACACACAATAACATTTTGAAATACACTATATATTTACAATTTGGTACTAGTACAATACATGAAACAAACATTACTATTTATATGCTTAAATATGAGTTCTAGACAAGAAATTCTACTTATGTTAATTTGTATGCATGCAAAAAAGCAATTCCTTATGCCTGAATAGGAATTGTTAAAATGACACTTCGCCGAAAAAACTGAATTTAATTTTAACTATTACAAAAGTGCGAATAACTAGAGAACTCACAATACGTTTCACTCGAATGTCAATGGTACCAAATGTCAATTTGATACCCCTTCAGTGTCCGATAAAATGAATGACATATTAATACCTAATTATAACTAGACTCGGATTAGATGCAACGTGTGTACGTGTGTATATATGCATTTGCATACTTTTGCTATGTTTTCTATAAGTGTATATATGTGCATAAGTATTCTGAAAATTAAACAAAAGGGTATATTTGATTGTTTTTATTATATATATTGAGAGTTACAGATACATATTTACACTTTAATACAAATATTATGTATTTAAAGAAAGTATAGGGTATAAATAAAATTTGTCGACATTGCTGAATTATTTTATAATGCCTTCAAATCTCCGCTAAGAATGTTTCAATCAAATTCGAAATAAGAAACAACATTAAGATTTTCTTACTAATGGTAAAAGATATATTATGCAATTATAATATAAGTGAAAAGAATATGCTTTATGAAAAAAATGCAAATGTGTCCATCAGGGAAGATCATATTCTAAGAAAGATTAAAAATGGCTTTCGTTGGCTCAATATCCTTCACTATTCCAAACACTGACAGTTAACAAACTAATTATTATGCAGAGCGCAATAAATTGACAATTTAGCAATGAATGGTCTATGATGTGTGCAAGATTAGAGGCAACTCAGTATGAATGTCTAAAACAATCTTTCCGAAATAACCAAGTCATTCCCTCATGCGAGAAACGGATAATTTACAAAAATAATTAAAAGGCATGTTTCGTTCTTAATTTATAAAGAAATATACAGAAAATTTGTACCGGAAAATTATAGCAGAAAATAGTATATTAAATTTTTAAATAAAATAAAATGCATTCTACTTGAACTTGTGTTTCCTCAATCGAGCTACCTAACTGTGCTTCTTAGCTAGTTAGAGAAAATAATTTATTATAATTGAATGTACACATCATGCCATTACGAATATGCAGAATTTATTTAAAATCGGAGCCCAATTTATTGTACAATATATAAAAGGTGTATCTTTGAAAACAAAACGAGAATTAGAAAAATTAGGAAAAAATAGTCCCACTAACCCCCAATCCATCCCTCTTCAAATCAATAAGAAATGAAATAGGAAAATATGAGGAAATACAAACAGCAGGTATATACAAAATAAATTGTCTAAACAGCAGAAATGAAAAGGTTACTTGCGTATAAATGACGAAGAGAAAAATAAAAGAAAGAATGAAAGAACATATCCGAGATATAAAACTAAATAAACAGTCAACAGCTCTTGCAAGATTAAACACTAAAACCCCAATAAAACTCGAAACCCTACAAATACAGAAAATAGCGAACTACGAAAATTTACATAACGCTTTAATAAGAGAATCAATAGAAATCAATGCATCCAAAGACGAATGCAATGACATGGTACACTCATTACCTGATTGCCGCTGGAAAAAAATGTTGGAAGAGGGGGAGAGAGAGAGAGAGAGAGAGAATATTGAATGCCGATAGGGGGAGCTCTTCAACCAGAAGTCATATATATAATTGAGAGGAAGAGAGTTAAAGATCACAACTGATGATGCCCTACCGGGGGGTGAAAGCGCTTTTGTGGGCTGGTAGAGATTTTTATTGGAGACTGTTTTTTCATTTTTTAAATGGAGGACGTTTTTAGTAAAGATTTTTAACCATACTTTTTTAAATAATGTCTGAAAGAAAAATTGGTAAAATGTACAAATAGTAAATGTACAGACATTAACAAGTGAAAACCTGTTTTCACTGTTTTAATATTCGATCTACATTTGAAAAAAGTTTGGCAGTGCATCCTTTCCCATATTTCGAAAAATGAACAGAAATGTGTACAATTACTGTAACAAAATTCGAAACTTTTATCTTATCTTGAGAATGATAGCAGACATGTATTTTTAAATAGTTTTATTTACTGTAATAAATGAGTAGATTTTTCTCAAACTTTGAGGGTTAAAATTTGGAGTGCGCATTATAAATAAGATATTGTCAAAAACTGTATAGAACAATATATGTTTTCCCTACCTACGTTACCAAATAACCATTTCTGAAATACATAGTATTTTTAAAAAGCTTTTCTTATTCCTTCCTGCATATTCCGTATGCAAAACACGACAACAGCGAGTTCTCGAGCTATATTTTAGTTGCGGTTTGCTTTAGCTTAATGTAAAACCTAGACTTTGAAAGAGGTAGAGGTGGAGTTGGAGTTACTTGTTCTCTTTTACATCGTAATCTAACTCTCTGGAAATAAAATAAATGTAAGTACAGGATGCACATAATTAAAGTTCACTTACTCAGAGCTGTCTAAAGGTATTTTTTCATTTTACCGTATTTATTTTCTTTTTATGTCGTATGTATTTTAATACTTTGAATTTTTTATAACTAACCCTTTTTTTTGAGACAGAGAGAGATTTAGTGGCACGAAATTCCGCAAATCGTTTCCGATGTAAACAAACTATTAAGATGCAAGTGTAAAATTTCAGTTTTTTAAACTTTTCATGTCCTTCTGTACACATTTTAATATGTAATTCTGTGTGATATGATTAAATTCAGGTTTTCTCAGCGACGATCACAGTATTTTTACCAAATAATTTTTGTATTAATCAAGCTTTTTTGTTTATTAAGCATAGCTAAACACGAAACTATTGATCAGAAAAATATGAAATTTGGAATGCGTCTAAATGAAGGGTTGCGAAATAAATTTAGAAGAAAAAAATTTAATTTCAAAAATTGCCACCAGAACTTATTTTCTAATAACAGTTCGGCCTATATACAAATTTCAGCAAACACGTGATGTATCTGCTCCCACCAATGAAAATCTATACTAATATTATAAAGAAGTAACTTTTTTTGTTTGTTTGTTTGTAGGGGTTATCTCTCGAACTGCCGAAACGATTTCAAAATAAATGGTGGCAAATTGATGGTAACAATCCCTTCTCCAACATAGGCTATATTTTATGTCGGTGAGACTAACTTCAGGAGAGGGGGGGTTCAGAAGCGAAAAACGTTCTAAAATTGCGATTTTTGTGATACTGAAGGAGCTAGAAACTTGAAATCTAGTATTGTAGTTACTTATAAGATATAATGCTCTCTAAGAACAGATTCTAAAAAAAAATCGAAATTGAAAAGTTTGAGATAATGGAAAAGAGTTCTAAAAACGTTCTAAATTATGATTTATATAGAATTGTTAAGGATAGAAACTTGAAATTTTACATGGTAGCCACGTTTAACACGCAAATGCACACACAACACCGTTTTTTTTAAATTGAAATTTGAAAGGGTGATGAAGCAAAAAAGTTCTGTATTACGCATTTTTGTGATTCTAAAGTAGCTAGAAACTTGAAATTTGACTTGGCAGTTACTTATAAGATGTCAATGCTCTCTAAGAACAGATTCTAAAAAAAATTAGAAATTGAGAAGGGTGAAATTAAGTAAAAGTGTAGTAAATTACGAGTTCTATAGAATGGTTACAGATAGAAACTTGAAATTTGACATGGCAGCTACTTTTAACACGTGCACACACAACACTGTTTGTTTAAAAAATCGAAATTTTTAAAGGGTGCAGGAGAAGAAAATGTTCTAAATTACGAAAAAAAAAAGTTTTTAATTTTTGCATTTGACTACGGGTGTTACTTTTTTTAAAAAAGTTTCTGGTGATGAGGTTTGTTTGCCGTGTGTTGCGTGTGGGTGAGGGGCCACGGTATATAGTGTATTTCAAAATGTTATTGTGTGTAAATAAAATTGTTTGAATTTTATATTGTAATTATATATTGTAATCATTTTAAAAAATATATTATACCTCTAAAGGTTATTGTATACATACTAATGCATTCAAAATGTACGACTATAAATAATTGTCATTATAATGTTAATCTCAAAATGCTATATAAATAACTAAAATTAAAGTTTATGTAAAATATCAATTATTGTAATAATTTTAACGTTCGCCAAATTGGGTAACGTTTATACTTTGTAAAAATTGTAGTTTAACTTGTAATTATTGTAGCTAGCGCCGGATAGTAATATTTTTCCCTCCCTAGGTTTAGGGGTTCGTCCTGGCCATTAGCCAAAAGCTGGTCCCTAGGGTGGGTGCTGTCTGTCTGTCTAAGTTACGGTTTTTTGTGATTCATAAAAGACTAGAAACTTGAAATTTCACCTGATGGTTACTTTTAAGATAAAAATGCTCCCGAAGAACAGTTCTTAAAAAAATTCGAAATTTAAAAGCTAGAAATGAGCGGATAGCGTTATAAAAGCGTTATCCATATACTTAAAGCTAACCCGCTTTTTCGTTTTCCATGCAAAAATCGCTTTTATACGCGTGCGCGAGCATTCAGCCAATCAGCTAGTGGCTTTTACTGTCCAGAGACAATTTGGATTCCGGTATGTTTCAGCCAATGAGGTGAAGGCTTTTTCCTCTCTCTAAAAGCGTATTTGGATTACAATTCCATGTGGGTGTTGAAACTTTATGGATTTCTTTTATTAAGGTATTTTTTCATTTTACCGTATTTATTTTCTTTTTATGTCGTATGTATTTTAATACTTTGAATTTTTTATAACTAACCCTTTTTCTTGAGACAGAGAGAGATTTAGTGGCACGAAATTCCGCAAATCGTTTCCGATGTAAACAAACTATTAAGATGCAAGTGTAAAATTTCAGTTTTTTAAACTTTTCATGTCCTTCTGTACACATTTTAATATGTAATTATGTGTGATATGATTAAATTCAGGTTTTCTCAGCGACGATCACAGTATTTTTACCAAATAATTTTTGTATTAATCAAGCTTTTTTGTTTATTAGGCATAGCTAAACACGAAAGAAAACTTTGTTATTTTAAGATTTTTATGTGAATTATTTGCGTACATTTATAAGGCGAGTTTCACTGAATAATTCAAGAAAAAAAATTCTCATCATTATACATATTTAGTTATGCATTATTAATTATTTACTTGGTCTTTACTTTTAATATTTCAAGCTTACAGCTGAATGTAACTATTAAAACATTTGAAATACTGTATTCGTAAAATGAAATTTCAGCTTAAACACTCGACAATTACTTTTAGGTTAAATTCAGGTTTTCTCAGTGACGATCACAGTATTTTTACCAAATAATTAAAAGTACTACATGCATGCATCTATCTATCTATCTATATATACCCTTAAATCTGCATAGCTTAAAACCGGAGTTTATGCAGATTTTAGAATTTGGCAGGTTTCTGGTCACTGTTTTGTATACATATTTTAAACAAAAGTTTCAATTTAATAATGCACTGAAAATTATAATGAATGCTTACAATTATACACAAATAAATTGTCTTACAAAAGCTCTCTAACCACATTGTTAACAAAACAAAAAAATTCACGAAAAACACATTATTTCCCCGATATTTTCCCACAACTAATCAATAAATTTCATGATATTTTATTGTGATTTTAAACCATGAACTTTAGTACTTTTCTGTTATACGGACACTATGCCAAAATGTATGTATGTATGTGAATGTATGTATATATGTTTGGCGACAATGGTGTCCGTATAACGGAAAAGTACCTGAATTGTTATTTTTTTACGAAAAACACATTATTTCCCCGATACTTTCCCACAACAAATCAATAAATTTCATGATATTTTATTGTGATTTTGAACCATGAACTTTAGTACTTTTCTGTTATACGGACACTATGCCAAAATGTATGTATGTATGTAAATGTATGTATGCATGTTTGGCGACAATGGTGTCCGTATAACGGAAAATTGCCTGAATTATTATTTTTTTATATATATATATAATATAAACATAATTGGCAACACAGCAAGTTTTCTGGATTTCTCCCTGGCTCTCTAACCACATTGTTAACAAAACAAAAAATTCACGAAAAACACATTATTTCCCCGATATTTTCCCACAACTAATCAATAAATTTCATGAAATTTTATTGTGATTTTAAACCATGAACTTTAGTACTTTTCTGTTATACGGGCACTATGCCAAAATGTATGTATGTTTGGCGACAATAGTGTCCGTATAACGGAAAAGTGCCTGAATTATTATTTTTTTATATATATATATAAAATATAAACATAATTGGCGACACAGCAAGTTTTCTGGATTTATCCCTGTATGTGAAAGTCGAAGATGAATTTCATTCATTCAATGACCTTTTTAAAAGTTTCAAGTTTGGATTGAGTGCACATGAACATAGAAACCGATACCTATTTCTATGTTCATGATTGAATTATTTGGATATCTTTTCGTATAGCACAGAAAATCATTTCTCCCGCTTTCGTAATAGAGATAAATTCTGGTGTATTTTTTTTTCTTCTTTTTATATCATAAGTACTTTTCTACTTAAAATTTTTTTAACCTAATAGTAATTGTCGCGTTTCTAAGCTGAAATTTCATTTTTCGAATGCAGTATTTCAAATGTTTTAATAATTACATTCAGCTGTAAGTTTGAAATATTTAAAATATTAAAAGTAAAGGTCAAGTAAATAATTAATAATGCATAACTAAATATGTATAATGATCAAAATGACATATTAAAATGTGTACAGAATGACATGAAAATTTTAAAAAACTGAAATTTTGCACTTGCAACTTAATTGTAAATTTCATTGTTTACATTGGAAACGATTTGTGGATTTTAAGAATTTGCGGAACTTCGTGTCACCAAATTACTAAACCTCTCTCTCTCACTCTCCAAAAAAAGGGGTTAGTTTAAAAAAATTCAAAGTAGCAAAATACATACAACACAAAAAGAAAATAAATACGGTAAAATGAAAAAAATACTTTAATAATAGAAATCCATAAACTTTCAACAACGACATCGAACGAACGTATCTCATCTTTTGTTTCTGATGTTTGTGATAAGGAACGCTCCTTTGGCCGCCTCAGCTCATTGGCTGAATTGTAAAGGGCAAAATTGGAGGACAAAATGACTACAGCATTTCTGAGTAAAGAAAAAATCTGAAATTCACAGAAAATTTTCTGAAAGGTTTCAGCACAGGGAGAGAGGGTAAATGCCCTCTCGGCAATAATTATTTTTGTTGCAAGTTGGGTTAACTGTCTTTATGGATCGAGTCGATTTCAGACTGAGTGTAGATTTCTGCAAGTTGGATTTGGATTAACCCGATTTTTCAAAAGTTAGTTCAGTATATTATTTCAGATTAAAACTATACCTATAATAATATGTTTGTGTGTATTGAGGTTTGTATAGATGCTTGTGTGTGTGCTGTTTTTAATAAAGACAGTTTCATTTTTCACACGAACCTTTCAAAAAATTCACATTCTTTGCGCAATCCTTTAACAAAATTCGCATTTTTTATCGTGATCCTTTAACAAAATTCGCATTTTTTCTGTATCTTTTTTTGTCGAGATTCACATTTTTTTTCAGCTATCCTTGACGTAATTCGTGTATTTTTCAGTGATAATTTGACGAAATTTGTGTTTTTTCTGCAATTTTTTTCGCGAAATTTGCGTTATTTTCTGCGATTCTTTTACGAAACTTGCGTTTTTCTGTGATCCTTAGACGAAATTTTCATTTTTCGCAATCCTTTGATAATAATCGCATTTTCTCTGCTGCTTTTTGATGAGATTCATGATTTTTCAGCAATCCTTCGATGAAATTCGTCTTTTTTTCAGTGATCTTTGAAGAAATTCGCATTTTTCTAACGATACTTTAACGAAATTTGCGTTTTCCAGCGATTTTTTGATAAAATACATTTTATTCCGCAATTTTTAGACGAAATTTGGCAAAAAAACGCGTTTTTTTTTGTGAAATTTCCTGTTTTGCGATTCTTTGACAAAATTTGCTCATCTTTTGTGAGCCTTTTGCATAAATCATGTTTTTCTGTGGCCTTTTAACAAAATTTACGTTTTACATATGATCCTTTGATGAAATTAGTGTTTTTCCCGTGATCATTTGACGAAATCTAGGATTTTTTTCCCGCAAAGATTGATTATATGTTTTTAGTCTGCAGGTGCCCTAAAAAGTTTGTGACGCCCGTCGCTGCATTACGCACATTCTGCCACGGTGTATCAAACAAACAAAATTCATCCTAAAGAATTATTGTTTCGTTTCTGGAAATGAACAACTGTCAACTCATTGGCTGAATTATAAAGGGTGAAATGTGTAGGCACTGAGTATCATCTATACTATTAATGTCGGTAAACGTCTGTCTGTGTGTGTGTTGGTGTGTCTGGCGTCTGTAAGCGCAAAACTCTGCATGCAGACGACGGACCTCAGCGCTTTTGGTATAAAAAAATTCGGAAGGGGAGTTTTTAAAATTCACAACATTTTGCGGGGTGAGAGGAGGGGTGTGAACGAATTTTAAAAATGAGTCCGCATCAAAAATTATGGCGGCGGGGGGAAGTATGTTTTGCCCACACGGGGCGGAGACTTTTCTAAATTTTGCTGACACCAATCATATGATATATCATTCGAAAGGCCTGCGTTAGTCAAGTTCAACTCATTGGCTGAATTGTAAAGTGCTTAATGTGTCAAACATTAGCGAAAAGAAAGTGCGCAAGTTGTTCGTTCATGGAAAAAATCGTGAAATTCGTTAATCGATAGTCGATAAATTGCGAAATTCGTCAATCGATAGCGGAAAAATCACAAAATTCATTAATCGACAGTTGAAAAATCACAAAATTCATCAACTGGTTTCGGGAGAAAAGTTTTCGAATATCGTGGAATGGCTTCGAGAAAAAAAATCACATCTGTCAATTTCAGGGAAAAAATCGTGAAATTCGCCAAATGGTTTCGAAATTTGTCGAGCGACATCAGAGAAAAGAAAACCTTTTTCCATTCAATTATCGCAATTGGTGAGTGTGACTATTATGTTTGACCAGTGGTGGCAATAAAGTCCATTGCCAAATTTTCAGTATTACTCGCTGTTTGGCAAGAGCTAATTTTGTCCTATACTTCAAAACTCTTTTGATCATCACATCAGTGTGCAGGACAATTTTTTTACGGAAGACCATTTGACGACTTTCGTGATTTTCCCGTTATCGATTGACCAATTTTACTGCTATCGATTGTTGAATTTTATAATTTATCAACTATTGATTAGCGAATTTCATAATTTTTTCCATGAACGTTTGACGAATTGCGCAAAAAAATTAAGAATATCGTTAAATTGTCTTGGGTAAAAAAAAAAAAAATTAATATTGTCAAATGCCTTCGAGAAAAAAGTTGAAAGTTGAAATGCCTGTGACCTCTTTTTCATGTTATGCATCTCTGGGGTCCATCCCCCCACTCTCCCCCAAGTGGGACACTTTTCTAAATTTTACACACACCCCTTATGTGATATATCGCTGGAAAATCCTTGACCGCTTATTCATGTTATGCATCTCCGGGGTCCATCCCGCCACTTCCCTTCCCCCTAAGGGAGGCACTTTTCTAAATTTTGTTGACACCCCTCATGTCATATATTGTTGGGAAGGTCTGTGACTGCTTAATCATATTATGTATCTCAAATGTCCATCTCCCCACTTTGCCCCCCCCTCAAAGGGTACTTTCTAAATTTTGCACACAACCCTCATGTTATATATCATTGGAAAGGTCTGTGACCACTTAATCATATTATGCATCTCCGATGCTCATCTCCCCACTTTGCTCCCCCCCTCCCAAGGGATACTTTCTAAATTTTGTTGACACCCCTCATGTCATATATTGTTAGAAAGGTCCGTGACTGCTTAATCATATTATGCATCTCCGATGTCCATCTCCCCACTTTGCCCTCCTAAGGGATACTTTCTAAATTTTGTTGACACCCCTCATGTCATATATTGTTGGAAAGGTCTGTGACCACTTAATCATATTATGCATCTCCCATGTCAATCCCCCCTCTTTGCCCCCCCCAAGGGGTACTTTTGTTAATTTTGCACACAATCCCTCATGTGATATATCGTTGGAAAGGTCTGTGACTGCTTAATCATATTATGTTCCCCACTATGAAATTTGTCAAGTTAAAGTAACTATAAATTTTATTTTTATGGTACTATCAAGTTGTTTGCCGTCAAATTTTGACGGGTTCCATCTAGTAAATTATTATTTCTATAGAATTGTTAAGGGTAGAAACTTGAAATTTGACATGACTGTTACATAATCACATAATATTTTAATGACTGCTACTTTTAAGACGGAAATGTTGTTTAAACACTGTTTTAAAAAATTAATTTAAAAGGGTGCAGGAGAAAAAAAGTTCTAAATTATGATTTTTGTGATTCTCAAAGGACTAGAAATTTGACATTTGGCATGGCGGTCACATATAAGCAATAAATGCTCGCTAAAAACAGCTTCTAAAAAATGGAAATTTAAAAAATTGAAATTTAAAAGATTGAAATGAGGGAAAAGTTTTCTGAAAACGTTCTAAATTATGATTTCTATGCAATTATTAAGGATAGAAACCTGAAAATTGAAATTAATGCTGTTTTTAAGAGGCAATTGCACACACAGCACTGTTTTTTTTTATATTGAAATTTAAAAAAGATGCAGGAGAAAAAAACGTTCTAAGTTATGGTTTTGTGATTCTGACAGGAAGAAACTTGAAATTTTGCATGGCGGTCACAAGTAAGATATAAATCCTCGCTAAGAGCAGTGTCTTAAAAAATCGAAATTTAAAAGATTGAATGAGAGAAATGCGTTTTAAAAGCGTACTAATGTATGATTTCTATGCAATTGTTATGGATAGAATCTCGAAATTTGACATGACTCCTAATTTTAAGACGCCAATGCACACACAGTACTTGTCATTCCATGTCAAATCAACACAAAAAAGTAACATTTTTTACCTGACCACCTCAGAATTTTATGATATTAAGCTCAATTGTTAGGATCATAGAGAAATTATTAAATATTCCGTGATAAGTCTCTATCTCTTTTGGTTTTGGAGATAATTAGCTTCAAAAATGGACAAAAATCGTAAATTTTGCATTTCTTGCATTACAAATTTAATCATATATCATTCCCTAATTGACACAGGAACTTACCTTTGATGTCGTTAGAAAGTGCATGAATTGGGCTTTCATATGATATATCATATGCACATATTTTTTTAAAATTTTAACTCCAAGGTCAAACATTTTGACCTTTGACCTTTCATATTTTAAAAAATGGTATTTTAATTTTTTTCAAAAAAATGTATGTTACTGTTATACTTATTTTCTATAATATCTGAAAGTATTAGTTTGGGACAATCATGGGATGCTGAGTTATAAATTAAAATGCAAACATCAGTACTAATTTAAGTTACAGATTTAGGCCGCTTAATTTTATGTTGTATGACTTATTGTATAACTTATGTGTGTAACTTAAGTATTAATGAAAACAATTTTTTTTCATTGTAAAGTTCACAAAACAAAATTTTCTCTTACTTTTTTTTTTATTTGTGATGGTAGGGGGGGGGGAGATTGGGCTGTAGTAACAAACTAATGAATCATTCCGCATCAAATCAACGCAGACAACCTAACCTCTTATTTATTTTTTTAATGAAAACACATGTGAAAAACAAAGGATTATATATTATAAAAAATAATGGAAAGGATACAGCAGGAATTAAACTTAATACATCGAAAAATAAAAAATGGAAAACTATGAATATCTTACGGAATCGTCAGAAGAACTTCATAAAAATATTCATAGTAAATAGATATTATTTCATCAAATATTGTCAGCGTTATTCCTAAAATAAGCAATATTAAGCTCCTAATAACATATAAGAAACAAATAAAAATAAAAACCTACTGGAGTTCAAATAACAAAATAGATAAATTATTAATCAACATAAATAGGAATTTGATCATAAAGTAATGTACAAAACTCCCCAATATATATTAAGATCTGTCTCATAATTTGTGATTATCAATAATTAAAGATTTATTTAATAATATTACAGTATAAAGAGACATTATTACTATTATTTTTAAATCTTAAATAAAACCTCTTTTGATAAATTTTAAGGCAAATTTCCTTCTAGAAGCAGTAGAAGACTCAGTTGAATTTCATTCAACATGGTTTATATATTACTAAATAAATTATAAAATAAATAGCTACTTTTAATGTACAATATTCTCGAGTCACAATATGGTTGAGTCATGTATATTCTAGTGAGTGCAAGCTGGACCTAGAATAAAACAGAACTCTCTTGCTGCTGAGCTTGTGACTTAGTCTGTAACCAGAGTTTCTGATGACAACTTACTCATTTGCTTTACAATGATAAATAATGAAATTGGATTTTTGTATATAAAATTATAAGAATATATGGTCGGAACCCATAATGAAAATGTTTATAAAAAACTGTTTATTTTTGTAACTGTTTTAGAAATTTAATCTATTACATTGGCTGGCCTAACTAAAGAAACAAATATTATTTTAACTCAAGCTACCAAACTGCTTTTTCCATTAACTTCAACTTATAAAATTATTAAAAAATTAAAATTTATTCCTATAAATAATCAGTAACATGTAATTATCAATTGGGGCTTTGATCTTTTGTGTTACGGAATGAAAAATCAGAAAAAATTGCACCACTTTGACACAATTTTTGTTTCATTTAAATCTTAGCATAATGTCCTTTTCACCGTCACAAAATTTACATGTGTACCACTTTAATTTTCATACCCATATCTACTATTTTAAAAATATTTTAACGTGCAATAGATCCTTAATGAATATAATTTCCAAACTTGATGTCACATTTGCCAGCTACAACAGCAAATATAATAGTAATTCACATTATTTCCTTTTCCCTTGTAAGTCTGGAAGAAACCCAATTGCCACCAATGTAAAGAAATTTCAAATATAAATATAGGAATATTTATTGCAGCACACCTACAAATGAATAGCTTCCATTTAAAAAATAAGTATTAAAACTGGTTCACAAGGAAGATGACTAAAAAAGCAGCCTTGTGTTTTAAGTATAGTAATAAAATACTACACAAAATCATAGAAATGCTTTGACATATTGTGGAAATCCACAGCCTTTCTTCTTTAGGGGGTTTAAAAACTTCACTGCCTTGGGAGGAGGTGGGGATATCTGAATTCAACAATGGGTGCTAACATAAAAGGAAAATTGTATTAAGAAATAGTTCATACTGTCAGTACTGCTTTTTGCTTTAATTGTGCATAAAACTACTTTTTCTACTTAAAATACAGCAAACATGATACCCCCAGCCTCATCTGAATCCCCTCCCCTCCCTGAAGAAAAAAAATATGTTTGTGAACTTTGCAGTAAAATATATTGTCAGTAATATATAGATATATATATACAGAGAGAGAGAGAAAGAGAAAGAGGGGGGGGGGTAAAGATATAGTTATGTAGATAAGTCACCTAAATAAGCAATTTTGGTGTTGAAATTAGGAATAGCAGTTTGCATTTTAATTTATAACTCAGCATCCCATGTTTGTCCCAAAATAATACTTTCAGATATTATATAAAATAAGCATAATAATAACATACATTTTTTGGAAAAAATTAAAATGCCATTTTTTAAGATATTAAAGGTCAAAGGTCAAAATGTTTGACCTTGAAATTAATTTTTTTTTAAATATGTGCATGTGATATATCATATGAAAGCCCAATTCATACACTTTCTAACGACAACAAAAGTAAGTCCCTGTGACAGTTAAGGAACCAAATATGACTAAATTTGTAATGCAAGAAATGCAAAAATTTACGATTTTTGTCCATCTTTGAAGCTATTTATCTCCAAAACCAAGTGAGATAGAGACTTATCACGGAGTATTTATTCATTTCTCTATGATCCTAACAACTGAGCTTAATATCATGAAATTCTGAAGTGGTCAGGTTTTTAGCTGTGTTGATTTGACATGGAATGACCCGTACTGTTTCTTTTAATCTAAATTTTAAATGGTGCAGGAGTAAAAAACATTCTAAATTACGATTTGTGTGATATTTCAAAGGACTAGAAATTTGAAATTTAGCATGGCTTTTACATTTAAGATAAAAGTACGATCTAAGAATGGTTTCTAAAAAATTCCAAACTTAAAAGTGTGAAATGAGCGGAAAGAGTTCTAAAAACGTTGGTAAAGTATGATTTCTTTCTATGGAATCGTTAAGGAGATAAACTGCAAGTTTGACATGGCTGCTACTTTTAAGACGCAAATGCTCGCTTAGAACAGTTTTCTAAAAATTCGAAATTGAAAAGTGTGAAGGAGCAAAAAGAGTTCAAAAATTGCAATGTATGTCATACAGTTGTTATAGAGGCCTGGAATTTGGCATGGTGGTTACTTTTAAGATGTAAATGCTCGGTAAGAACAGTTTTTAAAAAATCGAAATGTCAAAGAATGAAAACTTGAAAAGCGTTATAAAATACGATTCCTATGGAATTATTAAGGATAGAAACTTCAAATTTGACATGGCTGCTACTTTCAAGACACAAATGCTGGCTTAGCACAATTTTCTAAAAATTCGAAATTTAAAAGGTGCAAGAAAAAAATGCTCTAAAATTATGATTTATGTGATAAGTTGGTATAGAAGCATGTAATTTGGCATAGTGGGTAAGTTTAAAATGTAAACGCTCACTAAGACCTTTTTTTAAAAAAAATGAAATTTTAATGGCGAAATGGGCGAAAAATGATCTAAAAACGTTCTAAATTATGATTTTTGTTGAATTGTTTAGGCTAGAATATTGAATTTTGGCGTGGCTGTTGCTCTATAGATGCAAATGCTGGATCAGAACACTTTTCTAAAAAACTGAAATTTAAAAAGGTGCAGTAGCAAAAAACGTTTTAAAATTGCGATTTATGCGATACAGCTGGTACAGAAGATTGGAAATTGACATGCTGGTTACATTTAAAGTGTAACTGCTGGCTAAGAAGGTTTCTGAAAAATTCGAAATTTTAAAGTTGAAATGAAGCGGAAAACGTTCTGAAAAAAAAAATTTAGTTGGATTTATTCGGGTTAGAAACTTGGAATTTTTGATAATAGTTACTTTTAAGATATAGATAAACAGCATAAACAACTGATTAAAAATAAAAAATTTAAAGGTGTGAAATGAGCTGTAAACGTTCTTAATTGCGTTTTATTTAGAATTGCTAGGGATAGAATCTTAAATTTTGACATGTCTGTTATGTTTAAGACTTAAAATTTGACATGGAAGCTACTTTTAACACGTAAATGCACACACAATACTGTTTGTTTAAAAAATCTAAATTTAAAAGGGTGCAGGAGAAAATAATCTTCTAAATTACGGTGTTTTGGGATTCTGAAAAGGCTAGAAACTTGAAATTTCGCCTGAAGGTTACTTTTAAGATAAAACTGCTCCCGAAAAACAGTTTCTAAAGAAATTCGAAATTTCAAAGGATGAAATGAGCGGAAAGCGTTCTAAAAGCGATATAAATTACGATTTCTATGTTCGAAATTTAAAACTGTGCAGAAGCAAAAACGTTCTAAAATTAGGATTTTTGTGATGCTGCTGAGCTAGAATCTTATGGTAGTTATTTTTAAGATGTAAGTACAGGATAAAAACCATTTCTAAACAATTCAAAATTTAAAAGGGTGAAATGAGCAGGAAACATTCTAAAAACCTTCTAAACTATGATTTATCTGAAATTCTTAGGGACAGAAACTTGAAATTTTACATGTGTCTTACTTCAGAGACATAAATTAAACCACAAAACAGTTTTTAAAAATTTAGGATTTTCAAGATGGGCAGGAACAAAACACGTTCTAAAATTGTGATTTCTATGACATAGTTGTTATAGAAGCTTGGATAAATAGAGAGTTGGTATTTGGCATGACGATTTCATTTAAGATGTGTATTCTCGGTAAGAACGGCTTCTAAGAATTACTAAATTTCAAATTAAAAATAAAACAAGAAAGTAAAATCATGCATCAAGCATAGATTATGAAACACTTTCCAACATTTACCGACTACTTTAACAAACCTTCGCTATTTAACAAGGTAAATAAGATACCTAAGTAAACATTTTAGAAAACGCAAAACACATTTGAAAACCAGATTTAAGCAACAGGCCATAGCCAGAAAAGTACTCTAATTCTTTTGTGCAGCACTGTATATAATCTATAGGTTTGTATATATACTCTATATAGTAGGTTACCATTTAGTTTAGTAAGAAAACACACAACACAGTTGAAAATTCACCTTCAGCAGTTTCTACCAATAGACGGAAACATATTTTAATTCTTTTGTACAGGCCTGTATATTATATTAAGATTTTTATACTCGCCACACATTCAGCTAATGTTTAATTCAGGCAAAAACAAGCTATAAACTACTGATATTATACTTCCAGAAATTATCATACATAAGCGGTCATGTGTCCAATTCTTTGCGTGGCCCTCTATTTGATTCTATTTATTTTCAACAAACAGCTCTTAGCGTTCTAAATATATTTCACGTTCAAAATGCATAACTCCATTAAAAAGAACCTTAAGCAATTTACGCTGATACACAGTAATACAAATTATTTTGTGTAGCTCTGTATAAGATCTATAGCATTTATACATATCACATAGTAAAAAAAAAATAGTTAAGCGCATACATAACTGAAAGCGCACTTCCAGCACTTATCGCTTATAGACAATGCTTTGGATACAGTACTGCATTCGAAATCTTTTTTGTGTCCCTGTAAATGAACGATAAATGCTATGCACATCATATTTACAAGAGGTATCTTGTAGTACACCTCAGTAATGTATATCAATTTCATTATATTTGAAATAGTGTAACGTAATTAAAATACTCTGCAAACCGTTTTTATCCGTAGATCATTATGTAACCTAATATTTTGTGTGGCCCTGTAAATGAATGAGAAATGCTTTACGCTTTATATCCTACAGATAGCACGTTTTAGTGTATCTCACAAATTGATATCAATTTCAGCATAACATGATTAAAATGCACCGCAAACGATTTTTCCGCATATACTATAATATAAGAGAATTCTTTTGAGTTTCCCTGTAAACTAATTATAAGTGGTACATGTACCATATTCGAAAGTAAGCATCTTGTAGTGAACTTCTGCGATGTATATCAATTTAAATATATTTGAAATAGTGTAACATAACTAAAATGCTCTGAAAAGGATTTTCCCCCATAGACCATAATGTAATAGCATTCTTTTTAGTGTTCCTGTACACGAAGTATAAGTGCTACATACTTCATTTTCAATACCAAACATGCCATAGTAAATCTCAAAAACATATATCAATTGCATGGCAATCCGATTCTATTTACGAGAGTTAGAGCACGGACAGACGTCTGACAGACAGACAGACAAACCGAATTCATAAACACTTTTCAACTATGTTGGAAAATGTTAATGAGCTGAAAACCTTCAAAATACATTCTAAATTAGTATTTATTTGGAGTTAATTTTAGCTCTTCTCATTCATTTAAGTCTCATGTTCGCCTAATACAGTATAAGAATGAAGATTACTCAAAATGTGGCTTAAGTAGTAATTTTTAAATTATATGTGGCAGTAAAATTTTCTCTAATGAAAATAGGCACACAAATACCGCTTGGCCTTTTACAACAATTACGCGAGTAAAGCCGCGGGTTTTGTTAGTATTAAAGAAAAAGACGCAATGACTCTCTTGTCAGTCTTATGCCTTTTCCACGGAAAATGTCGTACAGTTTACAAGATAGTGCTTTACTGGTGAAAATTGTTTTTATCAAAAGGGTGATTGCGTGCCAGAAGCTTTGCAGAGGTTTCCAGCTTTGAAGAACATCCGCAGAAGTGCATTGACTGCAAACGAAACATTGCCAACTCAAGGATAGTATTTCCCGCCACGCTGTCAACCTCTCCAAGAATTTGCTTCGCGTGACTGTTTAACATGCTATTTTGCGATTTCAAACGGTACATGACAATAATGGTCTACATATTGAACAGTATTTGTCTTCATAAATCAATCTACAGTGTATAAACGTGTATTTCGTTAAGTTATTGAAAAAAATAAAAAATACGCTCTCTTTTGGTCATTTGTGAAATAATTTTTTTTTCTGCTAAATGTTCTTCGTATTGCTTTATACGACATGAGAAATATTTCGTACTTTTCTGATGAATAGCTTCGACTACAGATAACACTGAGTAGGTGAATTGTAATTATGTACAACCTGTACATAAATACAGAACAAATTTATTGCTTCTTTCACAGCTCCTTCTTTTTACTTGTGATATCATATTTGAAGGGTCGATAAATATTTTAAAACAAAGTTTCTTATGTGAGAAATGTCTATATAGGAAAAAAACGTAAGTTAATGATATTTTATGGTTTGGTAAGTATACAAGAGGAAATACGGAAATTTTCCGGAGCCATTCTCCCATAATTTTAAGTTTCACGAATAAGAAACTTGCGAAATTCAACTTAACAAAATAACATTTTTGAACTTCCAGGTTTAAACTTTCTTGCTCTTGTTGCTATAATTATATGTGTTTCCTTGTTCTGCATTAATGTTTAATATATTTGCATTAATGTTTAATAACCCTGTGAGACCCTTAACATCCATTTAATAGTGAAATAGAACAGTGACGGTAAGGAAAACTATCACCTATTTTTAAGCAAGTCATGTTAAGTCTAAGCGGTAGTCCCAATGTTCATTGATTTTTTGCAACAGTTATTTACATCGTACTAAATAGCCCCCAAAATTTACCGCTAAATGTTCAGGAATAAATCTTGGAGTCGGTAAGACTGCCAATATAGCCACAATGCTTGAAATTGATATTTAAATGTTTATTTAAATCTACAGAAAATTTTCTTTCAAAGAACTATAGCCATATTTTTTTTAGCATAGTTCTGTGAGAGAAAAAAAGTTGAAAAAGACTCCGTGGCTGCATCTGGTGTGAACAAAGTTTCTTATGTGAGAAAAGTCTATTTAGCAGAAAACTTATGTTTATGATAATTTATGGTTAGGTAAATATACAACAGTAAATACGGAAATTTGTGTAAATTTCACTTTATTTTTATTTGTGAGTCAAAACGTCTACAGAATTCTCTTCAAATTCTTGGATATTCTGCAGTTAAAATACTATGATGCACATTATATATGAAACAAATATATTTGATTTTTTCGAATTAAAAATAGTGTGCTCATTTTACATGAGTAAGTAGTCATTCTCCCTTAATTTTAAGTTTCACAAATAACAAACTTGCGAAATTAAACTTAATAAAATAGCATTTTAAAACTTCCAGTTTTAAAGTTTCTTGCTCTTGTTGCTATAATTACATGCGTTCTTGTTCTGTATTAATGTTTAATATGTTTGCATTAATGTTTAATCTTAACCCTTTAATCTTAACCCTTTAATGTTTAATCTTTAACCCTTACCAATCTTTAATAGCGAAATAGAACAGGCGCGGTAAGGACAACTATCAACTATTTTTAAGCAAATCATGTTAAGTCTAAGCCAATGTTCTTTGATTTTTTCAACAGTTATTTACATTGAACTAAATAACAAAAAAAATTAATTTTCCTCTGAAAATTCAGGAATAAATCTTGGAGTCGGTACGACTGACAATAAAGCCACAATGCTTGAAATCGATATTTAAATGCTGATTTCATTCTACAGATAATTTTCAGCCAAAGAACTACAGACATTTTTTTTCGTAGCATAGTTCTGTATGAGAAAAAAATTGAAAAAGTCTCCGTGGCTGCATCTGGAGTGAACAAAGTTTCTTATGTGAGAAAAGTCTATATAGCAGAAAATTTAAGTTTATGATAATTTATGGTTTTAGTAAATATACAAGAGTAAATACGGTAATTTGTGTAAATTTTGTTTTCTGTTATTTTCTTTTATTTTTTTTGTGAGACAAAACTTCTACAGAAATCTCTTCAAATTCTTGGATATTCTGCTGTTAAAATACTATGGTGCGCATTATACATGAAACGTATATTTTTAATTTTTCCTAATCAAAAAGTGGTGTGCACATTTTACAAAAGTTCGCATTTTATATGAGTAAGTGAGCCATTCTTGCATAATTTTAAGTTTCACGAATAAGAAACTTGTGATATTCAACTTAATAAAATAGCATTTTTAACCTTCCAGTTTTAAATTTTCTTGTTCTTGTTGCTATAATTACACGTGTTGTGTTGTTTTGAATTAATGTTTAATATATTTGCATTAATGTTTAATATCCCTGTGAAACCTTTACCATCCATTTAATAGTGAAATAAAATAGGGGCGGTAAGGACAACTATCACCTATTTTTAGGCAAGTCATGTTAAGTCTAAGTGGTAGACATGATGCTCATTGATTTTTAGGAACAGTTATTTACATTGAACTAAATAAACAACAACAACAAAAATTACCTCGAAATGTGCAAGAATAAATCTTGGAGTCAATAGGACTGCCAATACCACAATGCTTGAAACTTATATTTAAATGCTGATTTTAAATCTACAGAAAATTTTCTGTCAAAGAACTACAGCCATTGTACATTACTTACGCATACTAGCATTCTTCTGTATGAGAAAAAAGTTGAAAAAGACTCAGGGGCTGCATCTGGAGTGAACAAAGTTTCTTATGTGAGTAAACGTAAGTCAAGTTTAGTTCTGCATTAATGTTTAATATATTTGCATTAATGTTTAATATGCCTGTGAGACCCTTACCATCCATTTAATAGGGAAATAGAACAAGGGTGGTAAGGAAAATTATAACCAATTTTTAATCAAGTCATGTTAAGTCTAAATGGTAGCCACAATGTTCATTGATTTTTAGCAACAGTTATTTACATTGAAATAAATAACAAAAAAGAAATAATTTCCATCGAAAAGTTCAAGAATAAATCTTGGAGTCAGTAAGACTGCCAATAAAGCCACAGTGCTTTAAATTGATATTTAAATGCTGATTTAGATGTACGGAAAAATTTCTGTCAGTAATTTTTTTAGCATATTTCTGTATGAGAAAAAAGTTGAAAAAGACTCCGTGGTTGCATCTGGAGTGATTTTCGGCGTAGTTTTAGTAAGAGGGATGATAAAGAATCTAAAATTCCGGAACAGAGTTAAAAAATAATAATTACCTTTAAAATGAGTGCAGCCTAATTTTTTGTTACGTATTTATATTTAACAATAGTTCCAGTTTCGATAAGAATTTAAATATAACTGCTTTTATTGAAACAGTTTTATCTAGACAGCTCCAATCTTAAAAATCAGTATCAGGGACACGGGACGGTAAGGCATTTAATGGTATATTTTGAACACCAAAATCGTTCAACACTTATTTATCTTGTTAATACTGTTATACAATCATGCTAGGACATGTTTTATAAGATAAGAAATAAAAGAAAACCTAAATAAGTACTAAAATAAAAATTATTAATAAGGTTGTTAAAAGTTAAAATTATGTGAGAATCACTCAAGTACAGTATACACAGAAGATGAACATATATAAAATTTTACAGAGAGCAATCAGTGTAAAATTTCGAGATAGGAAATAAAATGTGAGAAATGTGTGTTTTATAGCTTAATATGGAAATTTCCCGCTGTAGCTTAATTAATGTTTCTTAATAATAAAACTAAGTTTTTTTCGATTTGATTTTAATATATATTTTTCTTCCTTATAATTCAAAATTTACTCTCTTTAAACTATGTGTAAAGACAAATCTATTTTTACAATTTAAATCCTTAAATAAAAGGTTATTTTGTTCATATCGGTAAGACTGAAATTTTTAGCCCATTTTTTTAAGAAAGCCTTTACACTCAACGTTAATTTTGTAAACAAACAAACAAACAAAAGACTCACCTTTATATATATTTTTATATTTTATTATTAAAGCAAAAATACTTTCTAGAATTTTTGTTGAATTTCACAGGAAATGGATTTTGTAATAATGTTTTCCACATACGGCATGCTTTCCATACGTTCTTAGATACTTGATTTTAATTATTTGTGTATTTACATAAATTTAAATTAGTTCTAGATAAATTAAAATAAATAGATTGAAAATAACCTCATGTTGTAATTAATTAAAATAAGTATATGATGAGAGTAAATTATATGAAATTATCCTAAATAATATTGGCCTAGAATCAATAATACTCTTCAAAGCAGGAAAACCTGCCCGTGTATCTGAATAATCTATATAATGCAATTTTAATGTATGTTGAAAAAATATGTATTATTAATATAAAAATTCGTGGTAGAAATGAATACAATTACAACGGAAGGCGTATCTGCTGATACGTAAACACGTCTAAAATTGAATTTTTCCATTCCGATTATGTCTTAACAGATTTTACTGTACTTTTAAAGTATAAGTTGTAAAATTTTAACGAGTTCTATGTATAAAAGAAATGTAACTTTCATAAGAATATAAATGGAATACGAAGTACTTGTAACAGTGTTACTTACTTCTATCGTATACTCTAAAAATAAAAATTAGCTACTGATGGTCATTTATTGTGTCATCATTCAATGTAGCTTGCCTTTACGACATTGAAGTGCATTTCAGACAAACTAAAGAAAGAAAGTCTTACATTATGAGATTGAATATAAATTGTAAAATATTAATTTTTTCAAGACAATATAAGTCGAAAATAACATCTTCTTTACTAAAATGTCTTAACGGACAATCATAAAAAATACTTTTAAAGTTATTTAATGTATTATGGATTGGTGATTATTTAGCTTTAGAATGAAAAAAAACTCGGTTCTGTCTGTTATATAAGCTTCAAATAAAATGAAAACGATTTTTTCAAATAGTAGTATTCATTCACATATATGGAGAGATATACAGTGGTATCTATGTTAACGACGAGTGACTGTGCGAAATAAATATCTCAGTTAAAGATTCTTGATTATCCGGTGACACAACTTTAACAAAAGGAGTCACAGAGAGGAATCTAATGCTGACTTGTCATTAGCTTTGCAATAATTATAAAATAATTAATATACGTACCACAACAAGACTACAACTGAGATAAATCAGGGTGGTTTTGGTAGAAAATGTCACAAATGTACACTTATTGTAAAGAAAAACACTTTTCTTAGGCATAAACCATTGAATGATAGGTTAAAACTGCTTTTACTAACAAGTATACAAATGGAGGTTGCAAGGTAAAACAAATGTTAATTTACCACTCAGGGAATACTCGAGCATTAATAAAGTTCAATATATCGAAATCAATCCTGCTGTTTTATGGAAGTCTAACAGTAAAATCTGGGTTTAGAGACTGGATTCGTGAAATGTTTAAACCAACTGTCAAAGCTTATCTTGAACAAAACAGTCTGCCTCCAAAATATATTTTAATCTTAAATAACACATTTGGCTAAGAAATACCAGAGCAATTAAATTTTATCAAGTTAATTTTTCGCCTCCCAAAACTACATCTCTAATTCAACCTAATGATCAGCTAATAATTAAAAATTCTAATTTTGTTTTACACGAGAACACTTTTTAAGTGCTTTGAAATGTGTGAAGGTACCAACGCAACCCGAAAAAATTTTTGGAAGGAAGAATTAAACATTCTCATCCCAATACAGAGCAATTGTAAAGGTTTGGGTAAAGGTTTGGTAAAGGTTTGGGAGAAAGTAACAATAAAATGTATGAAAACAGCATGGGGGAAATTGTGGCCTTCCTATAGTAACGAAGAAACTTCAGATAAAGGACAATTATTGGTAAAGAATACTTGCTCATGATCTTAATCAAGAAGCAAAAGAAAAAAAACTGTTAGATAATTAATATAGTTGCATGATCGTAAACTGTCTATCAAACAGCTAAAGAAATTTTTCCATCAGAATTGTGAAGAAACACAAATGAAAATTTCATCTAATGATAAAGTTGCAGTCAAAAAACAAATTTAGACGGCTGAGGTCAAATGGTATATCGGTAAAACTAAAGGAAGCTCAAAATATTGCTATGAAATAGAATCCAAACAATTTTTTTTCATTTTTTTCCTTTAATTTATTTCTAATTACTTTTATTAATTATAATAAAAAAACGTACAAGTGGCAAAAAGGTGTATCATGACTAAAATAAAACAATTTAATAACGAATAGTGCGTTATTTAAAAAAATATATAAAAAAAATAAAACCATTAAAATGTTTTTTTTCCTTCATGCAGTATTTAACAACTTTCCTTTGTTCATTATTTGACTTAAAAGCCTCAGAGATAAAAAAATTAGTTGCGCGTTATCTAATTAATCAAATTCTTTTGTTAAGAATAATGTTACCTTGTAAATGAAGTTCTTTTGTTAAATATTTTTATTTAATCAATGTCATATTTTATCCATTATCGGCTTTCTTTTAATTCTACATTTTTTACGGGATAAGGATGCTTTTTGAATTATGCAAGTCATATTTTTTTTTTATTAAATGTAGTCTTTTTAAAACTTATAAAAAAATTTACATTCTTAAAAGAAGGTTTCAAAAGAGTAAATTTAGCAATATGTATGACAAAAGATTTGTTTTATGATGTTAATTACTATGATGTCAAACATGTCTATACTAAATTTTTTCTATTAGCAATTAAAAAAAAAAAAAAAAAAAAAAAAAAAAAAAAAAAAAAAAAAATTATTCTTTGCCATAATGAAAATCTTTGGTTTATAATGCCTTTAAATTTTTAATTACAAAACATAACAATATAGAATTTAAAACTATTGGAATAACCATGTTACCAAATTTATCACCGATAAGCGATTTAAAACGCCAGAATTAAATTGTTTCTCAATCTACTAGAATAATGCAATGATATAAACTCAGTTTGGAATGGAATATGTTAAAAGAACTTAAATTTTACAACCTGTTTGATATTTTTATATTTTTTAAGTATGTATATATACGTCATTGTGCCCTGTAATTATTATATTTGGTATTTAGTTATTCATTTTAACTCTTTGTTTGTTTGGCAGAATTTTTCTGCACAGTATCTCCATGTAAATTGTTCATTTGAACTCTTTACATTTTATTTATCTCATGCCGTAAAAAAAAAGTCGCAATGAATTTTAAAATACTGTTATGCCAGTCTCCTAATTCAACAATTTCATGACGGGAAAACAGGTTCAAATATTTAGGATAATAAGAAAAAACATAAAAAAGGCATGCCAGCGGTTTAATCATTATTCCGATATAATTAATAATATTAATAAACTACCTCTGAATAATTGAAATTTTAGATTTTAGATAAAATATATTAAGTTAAATGAAACATGTTATGTAAATTAGGATTTTTTCTATTACATTTAATCTCGGATAGAAGGTATGCCTAATAAGACATAATAGCGGTATATAATTAGCCAGTATTAATAATCAGATTCTTCAAAGGGGGGAAAATCATTTTATTCTGAGTGAGAAGTGTTATTGTAATCTTAAAGAAATCCTGTAACCCGAAGTGGCTTCTTTGTTTTTTTAACTTTCATTGTAGTCATCATCACCAACTTTATATTAATTTGGGAATACTTTCTAGTTCCGGTTTTCACTATCCAATAGAATTTTAAATTGGGTGTTCGTAGTGTTTCGGGATTTTTAAGCTATATCAGGGTTCGTGAATCTTTTTATAGCCGCGTTCATTTTTTTTTTCAAAAAATATTTTATTTTATATGACCATGATGTTCCAAATAAAAAACAAATTAAGTGGATTGAAAAATAATGAATCAATATAACTGGAAAAATACTTATTAATATTTTATAAACATGGATAACACACACCTAAGTATTACACTGCAATAATTATAAAATGAATTGTATTTTAGAAATTTTTATGATGTTGCATTTTGTCTGAAAAATAATTAATATAAGGTTCGTACTCAGTTAAGTTTTACAAAATGCAAACTGAACTGGAATTGTCTGAAAAGTAATTTATATTTGTTTTTACATTATTCATTTTCTAAAATATTGACTCATGGGCATAGATAAGCGCATAATTTGTTAAAATGGTAAGCGCAGGATTGTTTAAACAACTCTGATATTAAATTAAAGTTGCCTTAAATTTACTATCGGTATTTATGCTATTGTCTAATGATTTTTCCTTTTCAATAGTTTTAAAAAATTGTCTTTGTTTGATAAAATTGAAGATCACATTGAATTAGAATATAATTTAACAAGTCGCAATTCAAATTCTTCAATTTCCAATCGTTAGAATTTAAACAATATCAGCTCATTTAAGTTCATGTATTTTGTATAATCTCACTGTATCTTGATTTAGAGCCACAATCAACGCCTTGCCAAAGTAATTCTTTCGTGTGTCTTAGGTTCGCCGTCCCTGAGCTACATGTTATACTCTGTTAAGAACTCTTGTGTAGAAAAGGGGAGTATGGGGCAGAACGCAATTGACGCCTTTTTAACAAAGACTATTTTTTTCACTTTTATTATCATGCAAATGCCTATCTCAGAATTCGTTTCATTGTTTGATAGGTTGGAAATGTGACAATGATTATTTTATTTCAAGAGCTAAACGAAATCAAGGAAATTTCCAATACATTTTTCAGCAGATCTGAAACTACGCCATAACTCTTTAAATGACACTACAAAGGATGTGAAATTACTTTTCACTTTGCTAAACAACGTACAACCAACATAGTGAAAAATGTGTCCAGACCGAGGCTCGAACCTTGATATAGTGCACCAAGTGCTTTACCATTTAAGCCATCTGGACGACATCCAGTCTGACATTTTTCACTTATATACGTTGTAAGGCTGACTGTACGCCACTGAATAGTGTACTCATGTATGACATTTCAACTTGCGCTGCGAAGTTGCAGCCTTGCGAATGTATATAAGTGAAAAATTCTAGACTGGATGTCGTCCAGATGGCTTAAATGGTAAAGCACTTGGTGCGCTATACCAAGGTATCTGGGTTCGATCCCCGGTCCGGACACATATTTCACTATGTTGGTTGTACGCTGTTTAGCAAAGTGAAAAGTAATTTCACATTCTTTGTAGTGACATCAAGGATTCTGAAAAACTATGCTTCAAAAAAATCAATCAAAAGCATTCGCAATCGGAACGTAGCAATTAAAAGTAATCATATAAAGTAACAACATTATTTATTGAAATTGATTATTTCTAATTTCACTAACTATATTTTTGTGTTTCGAATAAAGATAACTCAGAATTCCAAGAATTATTTATAACTATAAAATTATTTTTTTATTGTTCTGCATGAACTTAATTTTGTTGATTCAGTATTCATGTCATCTCTGTTGCATTTTGTATCAATATTAATATAAAATATAAATAAAAAAAAACTTTAAATAGCTATAAACGCTTTACCTGTATCACCCTAAATCCGTCTCAGAAACTCAAATCTCAACTATTTGTAAATATTGAAATTCAAGATGATTTGTAAAATACTAAACTCTTTTACATGAAAGCTTAATTCATAATTAATAAGGACTTTACGTTGCACATATAAATACTCATCAAACATTTGCTTCCAACGTAAAATTTGTTTAATAAATATGAGTTATTTTAAACTACATATATAAATAAACCTCGACGTTTCGGTTAATCTTTATAACCATCATCAGGAGAAAAACTTCAAAAATGAATGAACAGCAAAAAAAAAAAAAAAAAAAAAAAAAAAATTAAAATTTGTTACATGATTGAATCCAAAGTTCTAACTGACACGACGCTAAAAATAACAGAATTACAATATATTCAAAATAAGCCAGGTGGCGCCCTCTATGAATCAGCGATGTAACTGGAAACTCATGTAACTTATTTATATATGTAGTTTAAAATAACTCATATTTATTAAACAAATTTTACGTTGGAAGCAAATGTTTGATGAGTATAGCTTAATTCAGTTTCAAAAAATATTTAAATATATAATTCACTAGTTTCTTATTAATCTAATTTTACCTGTGGTAAATCATGTGATCGAGGTAAAAGTTTAAAGTTTGAACAATGATCCATATTTCAAAAAAAAAAAAATCCTTATTCTAATACAGTAATATCTTGAATATATTTCTTCAAATAAAAATATGAAAAGTGTTATGTATATTCAGCTAGTGTAGCTATTCTCAGCTAGTGTAATATAATAAATACATTATGTCACTTATGCTGATTTTTTATGCCTCTTATTTTAATATGACATAAGAGATGCTATTTAGAGAAACCTTTAAATATCTCAATGCAGTGTGTTAGTTATAAATGAATAGGCGAAATTTACCCTATATATACAGACAGGGTGAACCACAAGTCACAGAAGAGATAAAAATGCAATAAGTCGAAAAATATATACAGTAGCACGGTGTTGATTTCTTATCAATACATTGAAAAACTGTTTTGATTTAAAAAAAAGGTCAGGAGAGTTGCATTTGCCATCGACCTAAAACTGCTGTCTGCAACCATTTAAATTATGTGATAGGAATTGCAGCCTTTTTATCCAAACAGCTTATCTACTGGTTATGGTGCTCGCTACTGGACAAGAGATGCTGAGTTTAAATCCCACTTCAGGCAAACATGTTAGTAGTGGGTCGGATTCTCGTGCGCAAAAGATGACCATAGCACCTGTAATGAACCAACTTTTTTGAGACTCTGCAGAGTATCTTTCCAGATCTGATAGCTATTTCAGCAAAGGCAGTCATGACATTGAACATTACCATTCCTAGTTGCGTTGGTAACTATGCTGCTCCCTCGTACAAAATCAGCTGACACAGCCGAAATGCTACGTTTTTATTCTGGAAATACTACTTTCGATATATAGTGAGTGCATTTCCCAATCTTTGTCGTTAGTGGTAAATTTAGAGAGTTTATTCATAAACTGATTGACAGTAAATCTTAGCGAGAATTGGCAAGAGCAGATAATTTCTACACAAATTGATCTATAAATTAATACTAAGCTAGTACAGATTACACGTTCTGTATTTTCAAGAAATTACCTGGGTTCGGGAATACATAAATACACACATTAAACGAACTACACTAAACTATAATTAAAGTGGTACATAATATGCAAATAATAAAAGTAAACACGTGATTAAATTTAACAATAAAAAAGGTTCTTCACATTTATTTAAAAGACAGAAAATAAATTAAGAAAAGTTAACAATATGTAATCTCTATCATGTAGCTAATTATAAAATCATACGTTTTGTTTAAAAAAATTAAATTCCATTTCGGAATGTTAGACAATTCATTCCTTTTTACTTCCAAATCCATTTTTAGCATAATAGCAGCCATTTGTTGATTAGAACATTAAGCTTATATTTAGTATGAAAGAAAATACTCACTTATTTAATTATTATAGTGATTAATAACACATAAACATGCTAAACTGACCTTACCTTAAAACCTTAAACGTCCTCTCTGTTTATTCCCTAACAACATATTTATTATACAAAAAACAATCCCAAACGAGATACTAATTAAGAGTACCTGTGCCCCTTAGTCTGAGGTCTGGAGCTGAAAAAACTCTCCTCGTCATCAAACGTCTAGGAACAAGGAAACCATCAGAAGTCGATGCATTCATAAAAGTTCGCGTAGATACGGATACAAAAGATTAAACTTCCTCGAAATACAGATAGAATAAATCTCTTAGTAAAATATCGAGGGTTTTTTTAGTGCACCTTCTTTCTCGAAATGGGCAAAGTCATCATGTAGGGATGACTCTAAGATTATCACAAGAAGACCCACACTATTCAAAGTAAAACTCAGAGTGATGTAGTGAACTCTACAACAATGCAAGTAATAATCAACACTGTATACTGTACACTACAAAAAAAACCTGAATACACACGATAAAATTCAAAGGGGCTAACATATTGTAGCCACCACACTGGTTCTCCATTTTTCGACGGGACCCAATCAACGAAAATTACCAGCCTACAACGAGAGTCCATAGGAAAAAGGCAGGTTCCACCTTACAAATCTGTACCTCGTTTGCCTTGGGTCGCTTACCAGCCTCCAACGAGAGTCCATAGGAAAAACGCAGAGGATCCACCTTACAAATCTGTACCTCGTTTGCCTTGGGTCACTTACCAGCCTCCAACGAGAGTCCATAGGAAAAACGCAGAGGATCCACCTTACAAATCTGTACCTCGTTTGCCTGGGGTCGCTTACCAGCCTCCAACGAGAGTCCATAGGAAAAACGCAGAGGATCCACCTTACAAATCTGTACCTCGTTTGCCTTGGGTCGCTTACCAGCCTCCAACGAGAGTCCATAGGAAAAAGGCAGAGGATCCACCTTACAAATCTGTACCTCGTTTGTCTTAGGTCGCTTTGGCTGTGGGCTCACATGGTCTTTAACTCTGTCATAATTTCACTCCAATAAAAACTTCATCTACATTGTGTGTATAGATGCTTTTTAGATAACGGCGCTCCGTGGCATTGCCGACACTATCATAAAACGCTTCTATTTAATTTACCTCAGCATTAAGGTCTTATGATAAACACATACATAAAAATAATTAAAACATAGGGTTATAATAAAAAGAGCTTAAACAAAATTTACACATATTTTTACGATTGTCTTGAGCGTTAATGTGATATACTTTATCAGTCTGTAAGTGGATTCATTGCCCGTAATTAATCCTTGAAAGTTGTTTCTACTTAATTTTACGCAAGTTAAAAAGAGGTGCTAAGCAGAAAAGATACAATGTGGCCTTTTTTCGCCCGCAAAAAGCATCTTTCTAAAAGATATTTTATACGGTAAAAAATTTAAATAATATTTCGAAAACATCTAATAGTATTTGAAAAATAAATTCACGGTTACTTTTTATTTAAAATATTGTATACTTATATTTAAACAATATTAAAATTATTTATGAAAGAATCATCCTTCCATTATAAAACATATTAAAATCAATAAAAAAATAATACTTCTAAATGTTAAACTCGATGATTAAATCTATTTTAAATTATATATTTTGAAAATTTCCTTTTCCGTTATATATTTAAATAATGTTCATAAGCGGATTGTTTTAAGTACTAAACTGAATATTGGCTTTACAATCTTTGAAAAAAAAATGTATAAATTCTGTTAATTAATATTAATGAAAAAAAATGAGCCATTACTGATTTTACAAATAATCCTTTAGTTTAAAAATTTCTTACAAAATTAGATATTTTTTATGATTTAATCCTTCCCAAAAGGTAAATTCGATTGTTGCTCTGCACTTAATATTCAAATACGTTCCTTTGAAATTTAATTGCTCCAGGGAGTTTACTTCCTCTAATTCATTAACTAATTATAATTCCTCAAAGAGTTCTTTTACCACAAATGAGAAAGCAAAATCCATTACCGGATAATTGACATAGATTTTTAATTACTCTTTGAGTAAAAGAAATAAATGAAACATTACTATTTTATCCACTTTACTTCATTATTTCCTGATGCGTTCTAGATTACAGTTGTTATTTATTAGAGCAAACATATAATTCTCTTTTAATTAAAAATATTTTCTAGTGGAAATCGAGAAAATTTGTTATGTAGAATTTTAGAGGGGAATGAATCTAAAAAACTTTTTTGCTAATTTAATACAGTTTACGAACATGTTTTATATTGATAAAGCGTTGAATTAAATTTAAATGTAGATATAGATGCTTATCTACATCATTTGGCCAATTTTGATTAAAATGAAAACAATATTCACATAATTAAAATTTCAGGAAAAGGCATTTATAAATTAACTATTTTTTTTCTGGTAGCGACCATATAATCTATGTAATGCAGAAAATGTGTTTACTTAAAGTGCGTAATGAGTGTTGTATGTGTGGCCATGTGTTTAAAATGGTCGTGTTAAGTGAATGAAAAGAATAATAGTATACAGGGTATTCAAAAAAGTTTAATGCTTTAATTATTGAAATAGGCGAAATTAAGTACAGCATACTGTACTTTTTTACAAATAAGAATAGATTTTTTCTCATAAAGATATATATATATATATATATATATATATATATATATATTTAAATGCTATAAAAACTGGAATACGTAACGGACATTTCTTAAAAAAAGTTTGTATAACTAGGCTAGTCTGAGAATAGAAAAGAGAGGTTAGTTTGATACAGAGATATCTTTATAATGTAATCAACTACTGACTATTTATAATAGGATGAATTTAGTCTAAGGCCAGATCGCGGTATAAGAACATTTTGTAAGCGAATTATTGACGTCTTTTGGTGTAATTTGTAGCTTTTTATTGAAAATACAGCCTCAAAATGATTGCAAAGGATATAAATATAAACATTATGTTTTAATATTTTGGTGGACTATAGATTGAAGGTACTGGTTATTTTAAATAAGTCCGCATAGTCACCAATCAGTGAAATTTTTTGTGTAATGAATTTCAGCATTTAATGGCCAATAAAATTATCAATGTTAAGTTCTATTAAAATTTACAGCATTGCCAGGAAAGGAAAAGGAAAGAAAAAAAAATATTTTTTTTTTTTTAAAGAAGATTTAAAGAAGATTCAACCAGTATTTTGGAGTGGGTAATAATTGTTGTGGATTTAATAGACAATATATAATACTTTTTGTAATCTTCTTTTCATCGATGAGAAAAAAAAGAAAATATTACAAGAGTGTATTTCCCGAAATAGTAAAAAATAGAAAAATATAAGTTTACATAATTTCTAAATTCGAGTTTTTGATTTAAATAATACAACTTTATTAAATAATTTTTCCTAACAAAATTATGTTTATTTATGTAGTTGCCATCTTTTTTCCTCCATGTTTATATATATATATATCTATATATATATACAGTTAAACGCGTTAATACGAACTAGGTCTAAAATGAGGAAACGGTAAAACGAGCATTTAGCACACTAATTATGGTTCATCATGTAAACTAGATTAAAATTTTCACGCTTTTTACGAGCTACAAAAACAGAACACTGTCAATACGGGCGAAGCATCTGTTCGTTTTAATGTGATTTTCGGCAAAACGTAGGGTAGAATTAGAAAAGATATATCTTTGTTATCAAACACTTTTCTCCCACAAGTGTAATAGTTATACATTACAATTGTTCGTCAAAATGTAGTAATTTTACAGGAAAGAATTTCAACATTTAAATATACGACCCTGCCAACCCAAGAAAATGTAAAGAAATCTCCTGAGGTCTTGAAAAAATGAAAGAAAAGAGGGAGAGATAAAGACTATTCAAATATCGACCTCTTGTAAGATTTTTGAATTATTTCAAGTCCCATATAAGAAAAGGTTTATTAGTTTTTTCTTTAAATTCGGAAACTGGGATATATCAACTAGTATTTTCATATATCTTATTGCATTGTTAAAATGAAAATAATATGTGAAATCAATAGCTAGAAAATTCCAAAACCTATTGCAATGTTAACCGAATTTTTCTGGGAAACTTTATAATATTATTTAAAAGTTAGCACTGAGATAATTACAGGAATTAATAGTTGTAATTTCTTTTTATTTATGTATGTGTGTTAAAGAATTTTATTACCTTCATGGGTATTTCGAGTAACGGTTAATATGAGGATTTTTATATTCCCTTGTTTCTTGTATTAACAGAGTTAGACTGTATATGACAGTTAATTACATCGAAAATTATAGTGTGATACAAAACTTCACAGTTTTCTCAACAAGATTGTATTTCAAAGGATGACTTTCTCTTATATCTTGATATATTGACTTTCAGAAATTACTAGAGAGATGTTACGAAATTTGAGAGTTTTGTATATTTGATTCATGAAATCTTTAACAAATTAGAAAGAATGTATCGAATGAAACTTTTCTTTTCATCTTTTGGAGACCTAAATTTGAAGTAGTAGATTTCAAAGATCAAAATATAAATTATATGAAATATTCCTAAAAGTATATGTGATATAAGAAGTTCTGATAAGATCGGTTCGTTTAATACCTAGCTTTTTTGATTTAAATATATGTTATAAAAATAAAATACTCTCTTTAAAAAGACTTTAAGGAGATGTTCATGTCAGACCATTATAACAAATATATATATATATATATATATATTTCTTTCATAAGGTCTTATTTTTTTAAACAAAAATCTGATATTATATTTACTAATATTTAATTTTAATATTTAATATTAATTGAGTCATTTTATTTTTTAAGGATCCTCTATTTTAGATGATACAACCATTTTTATTTAACCATTATAATTTATTTAAATAACGTAAATATTATAAACTAGATAGTACCGTCAAGATATGGTGAACAACTTGAAAGTTTCAGTGTAAAAATGTTTGAAATTTTATTTTGTTTCTTTTAAATTCGTTTATTGAAAATTTGAAGAACTACTATATAGTGCAAGTTATTCCTATAAATATAAGGCGATAGATGGCGCTGTCAGTACAAGATACTCAATTAATGAAGTGAAAGAATTTTAAAGCAAGAGTTTAAAAATATTAATTGAATGAGTAAGGCATTTATTTTTACTTTCTACAATCTCTCTTTCTCTCTTTTTTTAAATATCAATATTTAGTATTTTGTATTTTTTTTTTTTTTTAAATTATGCTACCTTTAAAATTTTTCATTAATTTTATTTTTATCAGCCTGACAAAAGAACACGAAGAACGTGGAAAGAACAGAAATTTGCTGTTTCCTCTAACGATTTATAATAGGGTAACTTGGGGTGAGATGCCGAGTTGGACAAGATGCCCTGTCACGGGGATTTCCTATACGCAGGTTCAGTAGGGAAACGCCACTCAGTCGTGTGTAAGAGGCTTCCCTACTTATACTTTAATTCCAGTTTACGTTGTTTTATTTAAATTTTAAATAGTGATTTTCTATTGCTATTTCGTCTTAACACCTTTGGTAAGTGTACAAAATCTTTTACGCACTTTCTTTATTTATCAATATAAATAATAGTTTAAACATCAGAGAAATAAATCTGATGTTTTTAGAGAGTATTGGTGTCTGCCCTTTCCGCCAAATGTAAATGACGGCTCTTCTTCACTTCTTCACTTTAGCAGAGAATCTCCAATACTTTGGGGTGTGAGTAGACGAAAATCGTTAGGGGAAAGATGCCTGCTTTTTTCCATTACCTGATTGTTTTTTCATTGTTTTAAATTACTTTTGGGTATTCACAAAGGTGTCAACAATTGTAATCAGATGATTTAAATTAGTGATTAAATCGTTATTTAAATCAACTGTATTTTCTAAATCATTGATAAAATTCATAAATTTTGTAAATGTTTAAAATGACATAAAAAGTATTAAGAAAATGCTACCGCACAAAATTGGATTGTGTCTTTTCAAGCAACGGGAATATTTCAATTTAATCCAACAGCTATTCCAAGTCGAGCTTTCATTGGGTCCAACGAACAACATGAGTCACAGCCCCAGTTTTTCAACGAAAAATCCACTTCAAAGCGGTCGAAATAACTCTCAAGACCATCCGCTAAGCAGCCGATTCAAGATTCACTAAAATCACGCAAACAGTCGACTGGCCTAACAATCAACTTGCCATTAAGTGATCTAGTGCCAGCTGCCGAAAATATTACAGTCTTCTCCAACAAAATTTCTGCTATAATTTTCACTTATTCCAGTTCATGAAAAGTGAAAGCATAGTAAAAGAAGGGAAGAAGCTCATGTACTTACATCATCAGAAGTTATTGAAGGAAAGAAAGTAAAATAGCAAGAAAAAGTAGCTTATAAAGGGGAAAAAGTTGAGAATGGAGACAAAAACTAGACCTATAAAAGTGAAAACCAAAATAGAGAGAAAATATCAGCTGCGAATTGCCAGATGTCTCAAGCCTTTCTAAAAAGGAAATGTTTAAGAATAAGTCAAAAACTAAAAAGCGAGAATCTGCAACAGACGATGATATGAATGATGATGAAATTCCCCACCATATTTCAGAAAATAAGGATTTTTTTTAACGCGAATGCGAATGAGTGTTCAGAGTGCCTAGAAGAGTACAATAAAACCTCAGAAAAATGTGATTAGATCAAGTGAATTCAGTGCAACTGTTGATTACAGTAAAGTTGCTCAAATTTCCTACACAAATGTGGCAGAGCTGATATATCGATGAAAAAAAAGAGGAACGTATGAAAAACATTAGCAAAAAGGCTGCACTCTAAGGCATTTTATCTCAGTGGCTTTGCCATATTTCAGCTTGTTATAAAATTTTAAAATTAGCATACTTAAGTACCATAATACTTTAAATTTTAAGAAGAACATAATCTTGTTTCTCAAATATTAGTTTGTTTTCTATTAAATTTCCAATTTTTGTAAAATTCATATTTTTGTAATTGTCGAATACTAAGTAAGTAACAGCTTTAGTATGTCTAAAATATTAAAGATACTTTTTTCGTTCCAATATGTGTTGCACTGCTTCACAAACATTATTGTTTACATTGAAAGTACAGAAGCATCTTACCCCTATGTAAATGGCCATCTTACCTCTATATAGTTGGCCATCTTATCCCAAGGTTGGTGTAAGATGCCGAAATGGAAGCTTTTACAAAAGCAACATTTTTTATGCTTTCTATGACATTTGTAAAATGAAATACATTTTTAAATCATATTTAAATGTATCAACTTTAACAAGAAATTAATGAATAACAAATAAAAACAACAGGCGATTTTATAAAAAAATAAATCAGAAACTACGGCATCTTCACCCAATCTATTCTCTATATATACTGAATTAGTTGAATTTTATTTTACATTTTATACATTATTTATATATTAAGCCATGGATATCAAAGGGATATCTATTATACTTCTTATATTAATATTTTTCTTTTCTTTGTTTTCTTTTTATGGAAAATAATCACACACTTTTTTTTATTACATGAATATATTTTCTTGATATATTTATATACGAATGAAGTGAAAGAATTTTAAGGCATGAGTTGAACTAAAAATATTAATAGAATGAGTAGAGCATTTATTTTTACTTGCTACAATCTCTCTCTCTGTCTCTCTCTCTTTTTAATATCTATATTTAATATTTAGTATTTTTTTTTCTTTCAAATTTTTCATTACTTTTATTTTTAAAACCATGGACTTAAAATTGCTGTTTTTCACTAACAATTTATATAATGTATATTTTTTGATTACTTGAATTTTATTTTACATTTACATTCATTATTTATACAAAATTAAACCATGGGTATCAAGATGATTTCTATTATACTTCTTATATTATATTTTTCCTTTCTATTTTCTTCTTTCTTTTTTTTCTTTTTACGAAAAAGAATCACACACTTTTCTTAGTATAAAATATATCTTTTTGATATGTTTATATACTATATTATAGTATATAACAGTCATACAAAATATAGATAAAAGTTTAGATCAATTTACATTGCTGGCCATCCAAAATGCAACACCATGAAGGAATGCAAATAACAGAATGATATTTATTGGACAAATACATTATAATGGGAAGGAAAAGTGATTACATTTTCAGAAAATTTAGAAGTACAGATCCTGAGAAAACACTACCCAAAGCAGCCACCTCTGGCCGCAATAACAGCATTTATCTGCCTCGCCATGGAATCGAACAGATGTCATCTACGGATACATCAGTTCATGCAGCTTCAACACTATTCACAGTTCATCAACTGTAGTGACGGATGAGTGGTGGCCAGTCGCTCAGAAGCCATTGACAGGACATTTTTAATTGGTGAGAAATCAGGAGAACGTACCGGCCAAGGCAACAGTAGAATATGTTCTGTATCAAGGAGGGTCAGGATAGTACAAGCAACATGCAGTCGCGCATTGTCCTCCTAAAACTTAGAGTTACGACGGCAACGAAGATAGGGCAGAACGACGGGCCGCCATAACACATCAGAAATGTAGCGGCTGCTATTGAAATTGCCGGCAAACCGATCAAGAGGCTACTGCGACGTGTATCCAATGGCACCTCATACCGTCACTCCAGGTGTTATGACAGAATAACGATATCGAATGAAAGCTGGCAGTGTGCGTTTTCTACGATGTCGCGAAAAACGGATGCGGGCATCATAATGCTGTATATGATGCAGGAATGGCGTCTCACATCGTCTTTTCAGATGGAACCAAAATCTGTATGATAGTATGATGATTCAAATGCAAGCTGGCAATGTGCGTCTTCCACGATGCCGCCAAACATGGATGCTGGCATCATGATGCGGCATACAGAGCCTGGATTCATCAAAGACGACGTGAGACGCCATTCTTGCGTCATATACAGCATCATGATGCCAGCATCCATGTTTGGCGGCAACGTGGGAAACGCACTTTGCCAGCTTGCATTTGAATCGTCATACTGTCATATCACCTGGAGTGACGATATGAAGAGCCATTGGATACGCGTCTCGGTAACCTGTTGTTCGCATTGCCGGCAATTTCAACAGCAGCCGTTACATTTTTGATGTGTTACGGCCCGTGGTTCTGTCTTGTCTTCAATGACTCCGCAAATCTACGTATTAGAAGGACAATGCACGACCGCATGTTCCTCGTACTATGCTGATCTTTCTTGATACAGATCATGTTCGACTACTGCCCTGGTTGGCACGTTCTCCTGATTTCTCACCAATTGAAAATGCCCTGTCAATGGCTTCTGAGCGACTGGCCCGCCACCTCGCCCGTCACTACGGTTGATGAACTGTGGCATAGTATTGAAGCTGCATGGACTGATGTACCCGTACATGACATCCAATCTCTGTTCGACTCCTTGGCTAGGCAGGTAAATGATGTTATTGAGGACAGAGGTGGTTGCTTTGAGTAGAGTTTTCTCAGGATCTATACTTCCAAATTTTCTGAAAATGTAATCACTTGTCCTTCCCATTATAATGTATTTGTCCAATAAATATCATTCTGTTATTTGCATTAATTCATGGTGTTGCATTTTGGATGGGCAGCAGTGTATTTAATCGATAACTACATGAAAAGTATTTTAATTTAAATATTTTAATATAAAATTAGTAATTTTTGAAAATATTGTTGGCTGTTAAATTTTACTTAATTATAAAGATTCGAATTTCGATAACTACATGAAAAATCTTTTAATTTAAATATTTTTATAGTAAAATTAGTCATTTTAAAAAATATTGTCGCTGTTAAATTTTACTTAATTATAAAGCATTCGAATTAAAAAAAATATACAAATTATATAAATTCTCCTCTTGAAGTAACATATGACATTATTGAAAAGAATGAACTTATCAATAAAAAAACAGAAATCAATCTGTCTAAAGTGGGGATCGAATTGACAATCTGACAGTTGAAACCCAGCGTTTTAGACCACTCAGCCACGGTGACCTTTGTCTAAGATATTCTAAAATTAAATACGTTCTATGTTTAATTTCAGGCAGGCTCATAAACGCCGAATTCACACTGAAAAATTAAGATATTTGTTTTTCGTTTCCGAATGTTTTAAGTTTTCATGCATGGAGTTCGTTTAGACCGCTAGGGTATTCTTAGAACACAGGGAATGTTTTTCTAAATATGTTGAAATGTATAAAAGTATATAATATATTGAAACTTTTCGGAATTGGAAAGCATAAATCTATTAAAACCTTTTTATTAATCTTTCACCGACATAAATATAAAGCAGTAGATTCCAAATCTTAAAAAGTAAATTAGAAATATTTTCTGATATGCATGTGCTATAAAGTTACAAGTGTGTTGATACAGTTAGTTTGATTAGTGGATCCCTTTTACGTTTGAATATAAGATTTTGAAAATAAAAATGAAGTATAAAATTAAAAAGGATGAATCGAATGCTTTCTTTTAGTCTTTAACCGGCATAAATATGAAGAAGTAGATCTTCAATCTTAATAGGTAAATTAGACACAAACATTTTCTGATATATATGTGCTATGTAGTTACAAGTTTGCTGATAAAGTTTGTATGATTAGTGGATCCTTTTTGGATTTGAATCTAAGATTTTGAAAAAAAAAATATATATACTTGAAAAGCATGGATCAAATAAAACCTTTCTTTTAGTCTTTAACCGACATAAATATGAAGCAGTATATTTTAAATTATTATAGGTAAATTAGACAGAAACATTTCCAGATATATATCTATACTTATAAAAAAGTATGTCCTGGCTGATTTATAATCAACGCTGAGCCTCAACCGTTGGTCCTAGTGCAATGAAATTTGGCAGACATGTTACTTACACAATGTTGGCATCCACTAAGAAAGGATTTTTGAAAATTTACGCAATAAGGTGGTTAAATCAGGGGTCGAAAGTTTTAGGTGATTTCGTCTTTTTGCCATATCTCAAGAGCAGTTGTAGGCAGGAGCATGGAATTCGGGATAAAAAATTTACTAATGAATAGTTAAACATGTATTTCAAGCGATTTTATAAATTCAACCACTAAAAGGGTTAAATGGGGGGTCGAAAGTTTTCAGTGATTTTACCTTTTCACCATATCTCATCAACAGTTTTAGGTAATAGCGTGAATTTTAGAATAACGAATCTATTAAAAAAATAGTTAAACACATATTTCAGCGATTTTACAAATTCAACAAATATGGGGATTAATTGGGGGGGCGAACGTTTTAGGTCATTTCACCTTTTCGTTATGTCTCAGCAGTTCTAGTTAAAAGCGTGAAATTCAGGATAACAAATGTACTAATATATAGTTAAACACGTATTTCACAGATTTTAAAAATTCAACCACTAAGAATGGGAAATAGGGCTCAAAAGGTTTTGGTATTTCGACTTTTTACCATATCTCAGCAGCAGTTTTAAGTCCGAGCGTGGAATTCAGGATAACAAATCTACTAGAAAAGTAATTAAAAATATATTTCAGCGATTTTAGAAATTCAACCACTAAGGGGGTTAAATGGGGGGTCGACAGTTTTAGGTCATTTCGCCTTTTAGTCATATCTCAACAGCATTTTTAGTTAAAAGCGTGAAATTCAAAATAACAAATCTACTAAAAAAATAGTTAAACATGTATTTCAGCAATTTTAGAAATTCTGCCACTAAGAGGGGGGAGGGGTTAAATGGGGGTCGATTTTTTTATGTCATTTTGCCATATACCAGTAGAAATTATAGGTACGAGCATGAAATTCAGGATAACAAATGTACCACAAAAATAGTTAAATAGGCATTTCAGCGATTTTAGATATTAATTCATCAAAGGGGTTACTCGGAGGTCGAAAGCGTTAGGTAATTTTCCCATATCTCCACAGCACATTTAAGTAGGAGCGTGAAATTCAGTATTACAAATCGACTAACAAAATAGTTAAACATGTAATATTTCAATAATTTTAGAGCTAGAGAGTTTGTGGGAAATATCGGCTGTGAACACGATTTTGGAAGATTGGGCACATAAGACAACTATTGCTGATTTTGTATTATATATTTTGCGTAACAGTTTTCCAAAGAAAAGTTTTTTTTTTAAATTTTATAAATTGTTTTTACGCTTTTCGTCTTTTAGCCATCTGATTTAAATTTTTATCCAAAATATAGTACATTTCCTCCACTTTTCAAAATACATTTTTTGGAAGTAAAGATTTGCGATTCTAATACTGATCGCCATATTTATGGGCTCGGGTATGCACAAGGCCTTATAGTGAATTCCGTATAATCAGCTTACCGGCGAGGAACCCAGTGGTTCCTGTTAAAATTATTTAATTTTAACGATTTATGCAAGCAAAATAACTGAACCACGTTTTAGTGATCGCTGCATTAACGATATATGGCTGAGAAATACACAGAGCCCCGTTATTTTGATCACAGCATTAACAATTTATGGGCGCGAAAACACAGTGATTATTTACAATGATCTCCATGTATCTTAGGCAATCCCATTTTTATTTATTTTATCTGAAAGCTCTCCGCCCACCTTTTCGCACTCCTGATTGAAATACCCGTAGCCTTGACGCATCCTCCTAATCACGGGCAGGATCCAGCAGTAATTTATCACGGGCTCATGAAAAGAAAATTATTAATGTCGCGAAATACTTATTTACGTGCTTTTTTTATATTTTTATTAGTTATTTTCGTATAATTTAAAAGAAAGTATTTCATTTATATTTTTCTGTTTCAAGGCAGTACGCTGCAGAACGTATCTGGTCCCCACTCAGAAGTGAACGGATAGACGGGCGAAGACCAGCTAGTGTGCTATAAAGTTACTAGTGGGATGATCACCTTTGTTTTATTAGTGTTGCCCTTTTTGATTTTAATATAACATTTTGAAAATAAGAATGCAGAATAAAATTGAAAAGGCCGAATCGAATAAAGCCTTTCTTTTAGTCTTTTATACCGACAAACATTTCTTTAAAACAACTTATGAAAATTTCTTTGTTTTGTTTGTAAAAATAAATTGATTAAACATGAATGTCATCAACATAGAAAATTGTAAGTTTTGTCGTAAAGCATTTTATTTATTTTACACGCTAATATTTCAGAGATTAGCTTTTCTCAAAGTCTTGCTATATTGGTTTTAAAAAATGCATTAGATACTTTCTTAAATTTGAAAATATTCTGTTTGATATATTATATCTTATCAGAATTTAAGAGGCTGTATCCAATAAACTTTTGTTTTCAATTTTTCACAACATAAATTTGCGGCAATAGATTTCAAATATTAAAGAGTGAGAAACACTGAAATATTTTCTCATAAATATGCGATATAAAGTTAGAAGTGTCCAAATAATGTTCGTTTAAAGAATAGCTTTTGAGTTAAATATAAGTTTTTGAAAATAAAAGAAGAAAGAAAAGTCCTGCGTCAAGCATAAATTATGAAACACTTTTCGAGTATTTCCAAAGAACTGTAACGGTTTAAAAAGATGAAAAAAGGTAGCTAACTAAACAAAAATTAGAAATCTGATAACACATTTGAAAACAAGTTTAATGAAATTTCGGGATAAGATAGAGTATTAAAAAGGACTAAATAAAAAGTTGATTCACCAGTAACCAGCAACGGCGTGAATCAGAGATACCTAAAGTAATTTTGTGAAATAAATACATCTATAATATCTTAAATCTACACCATATAGCCGGATGAATAGTGTTAAACATTGCTTGTAAAAATACATTAAAAAAAGATTTAAGATTTACTATCTGAGCTTTGAATGTAAATTAATATATTGTTTTTCTTAATAAGTTTAAATTACAACCATCAAAACTGATAAAAGGAAAAAATATACTCACCAGAACAGAAGAAATATGAAACTTGAGATTCTATTGCACTTCAAATATTTTATTTGGTGTATCGGTATTATTAAATAGAAGTTGGAGCTAAAAAAACAAAAAACAAATTACATAAAATCATATACTTTAATCTGTTATATTTGTTTAAATACATTACAGAGTAAATTCAGTTATAGTTCAGTGATTTAAATTCATTTATCTATTGTTTAAGTATCTTATATGGAGTTCTCTTTATTAAAATTTATAAAATACAGGACGGTTCAAAATGAAGATATGGAAAATATAAAATACTGGACGGTTTAAAATGAAGATAATAACGGTTCGAAATGAAGGTATGGAGTTATTTTTATTAAAGTTTATAAAATACTGGATGGTTCAAAGTGAAGATAATGATGGTTCCAAATGAAGATATGGAGTTCTGTTTTAGACTGCTATAAATATTAGCTTCACTTCTCATTGGAAATCACGGACGAAAGTGTTCACTAATTTCAAAGCATCATCTCAAAAGAGACTACTCCACGATGTTTTCTCAACCACGACCACGCCCAATGGAACAATTTTAGACGAATCGTTGAAAAAATCAGGTAATTCTTCTATAGAAGCATATTTAAAACATACAAACTTTTAGTAGAATCTTGACGAATATTAAACTATTGGAACCTTGTAATTTTTCGTTATGATGATTATCTTCTTCAGCAAGTCAAAAATCTTGAACGACGTCAGCTAAAATTTAAATTTTCCGGTGAATTCCGCCGCGGGCCGTTAATAATTATGATGCTGAAGATCGCAGATATTGTACAGAAACTGGCAAGCTAGTCATCAAATTTTTTTTTAATCTCGCAGGGGCCCGTGGCCCTACGTCTTAAATAAACGCTACTTTGCACACAAATCCCTTTTCGACGACTGATTCAAATTGCCAGTTGGATTTTGAACCCGTAACTTTAAGCCAATGAACGAGAGCGCGTCGGTAAAACACTCCCATACGAAGCCACGACGTTACCAACGAGCGCGTGATACTAGCACCACCTGACGAAGATGAAGAAGCTAAACTCCAACACTTACTAAGCAAATGCGTGCTCGCGGTTAAAAAGTTGGCTTTCACTGCCGTAAAAACTTATCAAAACTGTTTAAGTAATGAACTAGAACATTTGATCTTGTCTTTGAACGCCGCGACATTAACCTTCAAACCTACGCGTGAATGACCCGGCAGCAAAATAGATACCAAAAGAGTAAAAGTTTTTTTTTTTTTTTTTTTTTTTTTTTTTTGTAAGGAAGAAATGGAGCAGAACGAAGATCTCGCAATGGCGTCGAAAACACAATCGCGGTATTTTCAAAACAGAGACTGACGAAAATAAACAAATGCACATAACTCTAAAACGTATGATCAAAATTAGTTTATATTTTAACTGTGTTCATCAAAAAATATTTTTTCCATTAGAAAAAGTTTGAAAACGAAATAATTAAAATTAAATGATTTGAAAAACTATTTTTGTACTTAGAAAATTACTGGAACGTACATCGTGATTTTCAAACAAACTTTTTGAACAAGCTAAAAAAAAAAAAAAAAAAAAAAAAAAAAAAAAAAAAAAAAAAAAACACTTATATTCCGATGTGATCAAAATAGCGATTAACAATTTTTAATTTAATAAATAAAAAGGAAATGCACTGTAGTATTATTGAGATATTAATTTTAATAAGAGAAATTTAAGATTAAAGTTTTCTATTAATTAAGTTAAATTATTTCTAGAAGTAATGTTTACTGCATTAAAGAAAAGGTAAATTTGGAATATTAATTTGAAATGAAAAGAATTTAGAATAATAATTTTAATATGAAAATAATTTAATATTTAATTTATCGAGGGATAAAGGTTATAATTTTAAAAGTAAATGTATGTGTGTGATTTTAAAGTATTTATTGCCTATGCATTATTTATTTATGTTATTAATTTTAAGAACTGTTTTTAATAAATGAATAAATTAAAGTTAAATGTTTTAAAAGATGAATAAAATATAGGTAAATATTTTAAATCATAACAACCAGATTTCAGAAATTTCTGCCCATGGTCGAAAAGGTACTCGGAATATTTTGCGCATCCCGAAACAATATCTATAGATCTATATACACACTACATAGTGTTCTAAAATTTAGTTTAGTTACAAAAAACATAACACATTTGAAAATTCATTTTCAGAAATTTCCACCAACAGGTGGAAATTCGCTTGAATAAATTTGCACAGACTTGTATATCATTATAGAATTCCATACACTCTTCATATTAAACTACAATTTTATTCAGAAGAAACCCCGCATAACACAATTGAAAACTTATTTTCAGAAATTACCATCCACAGACGGCAATTTATCTAGTCTGTTGTGTAGCATTGTATTTATATACTACAATTCTACGAATTTATTTATAATCTACGCAAATCTTTCAATACACTCTATGTAGTTCATATGGAAATTGCATAACTCAATTAAACACCCTTAAGCATTTCACGTTCATACACAGTAATGCTTAAGTACATTATTTTGTGAAATATTTATTACATATATATTGAAATACATTATTACATAGAGAAATAGATATACATAGAGATATACATAAATATACATTATATACATAGATATAGATACATATAGATACATATATTATATATATTATATATATATATATATATATATATATATATATATATATATATATATATATATATATATATATATATATATATATATATTATATTATATTATATTATATATTATATATATTATATTATATTATTATACATTATACATACATATATTATATATATAATATATATACATATGTATATATATTCTAGATATAGATACATATAGATATACATTATATACATAGATATACATTATACATAGAGAAATTAAGCAAGTTTATGAAACTTGGAATATTTTATTTTATATGTTAAATCTTATCGAATTGAAAAGAACACATCCAATAAAGGCGCTCATTTAAATTCTTCATCAATTTAAATTTGAAGCAGTAGATATGAAATATTAAAAATGTACAATAGACTGAAGCATTTTATGATACAAATGTGATATAAAGGCACAAGTGTATTCATAGAATTTTTTTGATTACTGAATAGCTTTTGAATTATAATATAAGCTTTTGAAAATAAAAAGTTAATTTTTTTAGGTGTTTTATAAAAAAATCGAAGTATTTAAACCTTTTAAATGAAATTACGCTTTGAATACAAAAATAAATTGCCCAAAAATGAATGTTCTAGTTATATACCCCACAGAAAGTTATAGTTTTGTTACATAACATCATGTTTTTTTTTTGACACGGTAGTATTTCAGATTTATCTTTTAATATTGATATATTGGATTTAGAAATTAATTCTAATAAATATTATCGGAATTGAAAAGGATGTATTCAACAACCATCCTTTTTTTATTATTCAAAGACTTAAGTTTGAAATAGCAGAATTAAAATTAAAAAAAAGGAAGTTAGACCGAAGCATTTTCAGATATATATGTGCTAGTAAGTTACAAATGTACATTAGACAGAAACATTTCTGTTATGCATGTGATATAAATGAACAAGTGTATTAATAGAATTGTTTTGGTTAATGAATAGCTTTTGAATTATAATGTAAACTTTTGAAAATAAATGCATATATTTTTTTTAATTTTTTAATAATTTTATTAAAAAAAAAAAAAAGACGAAGTATTTAAAAACCATTAAAAAGGAAATTACGCTTTGAATACAAAAATAAATTTCCCAAAAATGAATGTTAAGAACACAGAAACTTATAGATTTGTTACATAACATCATGTTTTTTTTTACACTATAGTAGTATTTCTGATTTATTTTTAAATATTTACATATTAGCTTTACAAAATATTTCGAATAAATCTTATCGGAATTGAAAAGAATGTATCCAATAATCATCCCTTATTTTTCATTATTCAAAGACTTAAATTTGAAGATGTAGAATTCAAATTTTAAAAAAGGAAGTTAAATCGAAGCATTTTCATATATACATGAGCTATTAAGTTACAAATGTTGTGATCTGTTCATTAAATGCATTGTTTAACGGTTTAGATATTGGTTTAAACCAGTGGTTCCGAACAATTTTCCCCTATGCCCTACTAAAGGAACCCGGAAACCATGACACAACTCTTCGTAATATAACATTTTATTTATTTAAAAATAAAAGTTTTATTCGCATGGAAAAGCTTTCAAGAACATTAACAAAGATAAGTGCACCAACCTAAGCCACTTCTCGTGTTTTTAACCTCTAAAACCTCTATACAGGAAACACAGTCATATCTTTGTTTTTACACCAATAGGAGTTTTGTTGTTCCTTGCCCAATTTACATCAATGTAATATACAGGGTGATTATAAAAAAGCTATCCCGATGTATGAGCCCCTAACTATCATACCGTTCACAGAAATGGAAGGAAATTTTGGTTTAAAGTATTTTGAGGTATGCGCTTAAGAATCATATGAAAAACAACAGTTAAACTATAACAGTTACGGTTGTATTAACAACATTTCGAAAATTTCAAATGGCAACACCTACTTTTTTTATTGGAATGTGATCTTTATAGTGAAAAGCCATAAAAAGCATTGGAACGAAACCTGTAACAGGAAAATCGCTGGCGCTAGACAAACTAAGAAGAAAAGTGATAACAACCCATAAAGGACAGAGAAGCAACAGATAGTAAAACATTTTACTTTTCAGTGCTATCCACCATCTGCCGCATGCAAATTGTCATCGTGTGTGATGCGGAAAATTTGCGAAACACAATAAAATGTTTTGTTTTCTGTTGCTTCTCTGTCCTTATTGGTTGTTTTCCCTTTTCTTCTTAGTCTGTCTAGCGCCGGTGATTTTCGTGCTACAAGTACCGTTCCAACGCTTTTATGTTTTTTCACTATGAAGATCGCATTCAAATAAAAAGGTAGGTGTTGCCATTTGAAATTTTCGAACTTTTGTCACCGTAACCGTAGCTGTTAGAGTTTAACTATTGTTTTACATACAATTCTCGAGCGAATACCTCAAAATTCTTTAAACACAATTTCATTCAGTTTCTGTGAACGGTATGATAGTTAGGGGCTCGTATATCGGGATAGTTTTTTTATAATCACCTTGTATATAAAATTTATAAATTGTTACTTTCTTCAAACTATACAGAAGAAAGTATTGAATTCGTGAATAATTTCGACTTCCAGTTTTCGTTGGATTTATACGTTTTAGAAGGTTCTGAACACGATTTGACTGTTTCTAGAAAATGTCTGTCCGTGACTCTTCGTGTCTGTATGTATGCGACACAAATTTTGTGGGTGCTCTAACTCACGAACTACTGCGTAGAATTGGATGCAATTTCATATGAACTTCTATCCTTATGTGAACTGGTGCGGATTAGTTTTTGGGGACAACCCTTTAACGTGTTTGCTGCAAATCCATGATTTGTTTGATTTGTGTGATGCTTATATCGCCAGTTTATGAGCGCATAATTCAACGAAACATCAAATTTAGAAACCTCATGATAGGAATAGATTATAATTTACTTTTGTTTGTGCTGACGTAAGAGGGGGTGCGGTATTTGGATTTTTTTTTATATATATGCGATGCTTATATCACCAGTATAAATGCACAGAATTCTATGGAACTTCACACTTATGTCTTCATTGTCCACGATTCCACAACAATATTATGTACTGGGTTGCACTAAAAAATTCGCACACAAGAATATGTCTTAAAAGTTTTGAGTTGCAAGGGGACTACATTGAAAAATAAAATGAAATTATATCAAAAATCTTGTTTTTTATTATCAGGCCGAGAACTTTTTGAACCACCCTCGTATGTTTTTATATAAAAAATAACATAAATATATCTATTTCTTAAATCGATGTAATTCCTGGTACGATTTAAAGCATTTAAATGATTTGATTTATATGGAAGAATGTTTTGTGATGGCCACAATATATTAGTTTTATCTCTACAATTTTTTTAAACATCATGAAATCGAGAATGATGCTTATAAAAACTAAAAATGTAATAAAAAAGTATTTTTTGAAAAGAATTTGCATAATAAAGGACATTTTGTTATTGTCAGTTGAAAAGTTTGTAAAAATTAACAATAAAATTAACATGATTGTAAATTATTTTTTACTGCGTATATCACTGAATGAGCTTCCTTTGTTCATTCTTTTTGCATTGAGTGAAAAACAAAATAAACTCTGTTATCTAATTATGCAGAAATTTTTATATATAAAAATTAACTTTGTAATCGGTATTTTGTTAAATAGTTTTATTGAAACAATATCGTACTTTAACTATTACCAGATTTTAAAAGTATTCTTCATTGGTTTATTGGATACGAACATTTTCTGCATTTACGCAATGCACGTTTTTTCTTTTTAATTAAATTTGTCTTTCCACAACAAAATAAAGTAGTGATTTTTAAAGCTTGTAGACAAATTAGTTTAGGAAAAATAGATTTAAAAAAAGCAAAGTTGATGCAAATATATATTTTATAGGTTTTTATTTAATATAATAACGAACATCTTGCTTTTAGTTTCGTTGTAAATATTTTTCAGATATTAGAAACTTACTTTTACCAATAAATATTTATTTTGTTGAAAAAGACGTTCATGGTACCTTACCATAAGTTGTGTGATAATGTTTTAATTTAAGGTGCATATATATATATACAGGGTGTCTCAAAAGGTCGTTTACAAACTTAACATGCTGGTCTGTAATGTCATGATGAACAAGATTTATATAGGAACTGGTGTTCGAAAATGGAAACTGCGACTGCTAGAGGGCGATGAGCGCACGTGTGGAGGGGAAGAAAGAAAGGATATAGAAAGGAAGTATTAATATGGCTTTTATTAAAGAACATGGTTTAATTGACAGAAGATGTTCAAAATTCCTTCCATTCGCCGCAATGCATGCTTCACAACGTCGACGCCTGGATTCAAAGACCCGTTCAAAATGGGCAGGTGTGTCACGGGCACGTGCCGCCGCTTCCACGATCATGGGAACGAGATCCATGTCTGATGTTACGGGCGTCTCATACACAATGGACTTCATGTGTCCCCACAGATAGAAATTCAGGGGAGTCAGGTAGGGGGATCGCGGTGGCCATGCGACTGGTCCGCCTCTGCCAATCCAGCGCTTAGGATATGTCCTACCGAGGTATTCTCGCATAGTGTAGCTAAAATGCGCAGGCGCTCCATCATGCTGAAACCAGATGTTTCTGCGTGTAGCGGCTGGAACGTCACCCATCAGATCCCGCTAGTCTCTTTCTAAGAAAATGCGATAGGTATTCCCGTCGAGGCGTTGAGGTTGTTAGGTAAGGGCCAATTTACATGTCACCGATAATACCAGCCCAAACGTTTACGGTGAAACGTTGTTGACGTGCATGGGCACGTGTACACCTTGGGTTTTCATGCTCTATATGTGCATGTTGTGTAGGTTCACTCTCCCGTAAGCCTGCGCTCATCGCCCTCTAGCGGTCGCAGTTTGCATTTTCGAACACAAGTTCCTATGTAAATCTTGTTTATCATCATATGACAGACCAGCATGTTAAGTTTGTAAACGACCTTTTGAGATACCCTGTATATATATATATATATATATATATATATTTGTAAAAATGTTTTTAATAAAAATTGAACCCTCATTTAACCTCTTTATTTAATGTTTTACCAATTATCAATTTTAAGAGCTTGCTCGAGAAATTATTTTCCTGTTATTCTATTAGAATGATGTAAAAATATAATGTATATTCAAATAATTTGATTTCGGAAATCTCGTTAGTTTCCTTAGTTTAAACATTAGGGCTGTGTAAGATACTGGACTATGTAATAATTTATATTGGATTTGAGATATTATTATTTGCTTAATTTTAGAAAATTTACGAAACCTGGATGTCTAGAATTAGATATAAAATATTAATCTTGTTATTAACAATCGGAATCAGGGCTTGATTAAATCATATGGACCTGTTATGAATGTTTGTGGATCTGGGATCTTAATGTTGGGAGCATGCAAATTTGATATGCAGATTTTGTAAAATTGCTACTTTATATACATTTATGTTCTTGTACTGATTACATTCACTATTTTGTACATTTAGAGCAGAGCGAAACGAAAAAAATATATATGTATGTGTGTGCGTGCTTCAGATCGTACAACCGAACGGGAAATTTATGTGGCGATCGTAATCTATTTTCTGTAATGCATATGTTATATGATGCACACTAATTTAAATTTTCGTTTCCGTTTATCGTTGAAATTGCTTTTTGGATCTGTCTTCGATTTTACAATCTCTAAAAGGCAATATTCATATATTTATACATGCATATTGTATGTGTATATTATGTACTACCGTACACACGCTTATAATATTAAATTATATAGGAAAACCTTTTCATTAATTGTTATTGCAATTAAAGTATATTTAGGTTTAAAAGATTAAAGAGAAATAAAAGTGAAAAAAAAAATAAATATTTATCTAAATATGCAATTATATATTTACATGTGAACTGTAATGCATTGAAAATGTTATTTTATTTGTAACTGGGTAGAAAAGAGGACATAGAATAAATACCATTCTCATTGCCTTGATCGGGACTTGAACGGAATAACAAAATACGTACATAATATTCAAAACAAATGGTTAAATATTCCTTCTTGAAGTCAATAAAATTGATTTACTCACATTATTCATTGGTCATTCGTTACTAAAGGAAGAAATAGATGACTTCGAACTATATCAGTGAATTTAGAGTAAAATGATAATTATAATTTCAAATATAAATTGAATTCTAATTTATACTTAATATGAGGACAAAAATTAGATTTTATTTTTGAAAAAATAATTAAACTAAAACAACTTAAAAAAGTTAAATAAGATAAATGAATATTTTATATTTTATTCCAGTTTTATTTATATATTTAAAAATGCATAAGAATAATTTTTGACAAAGTTTATTTTCACTAACAATGGAATAGATGAACCTTTTATGTAGTATGTAGGTGCTTTGTATTATCTATTTTGATTTTGATTATGGGCATTATTTACGTATTTATACGCTATAATAGTAAGTTCAAAACTCACTATAATGTTCAGACTTTCTGAACACACTGAATAAATTGGAGCTTATTAGTGTCTTCATTTTTTTTATTTAAACCTCATAATGTTCTTAATGTATGAAATATGCTGAGTACAAACGCCTAGGAAATAGGTTATATGAAATGGTTCGATAAGTAAAATGATTATCCTCAAATGTTAAGTTAAGACCAAAGTAAAATTGCAGATTTGTTGAGAATATATCTAATTTTTCCAACAGGGTTGCAATGCTATTATCAGTCAAAAATATACAGTGTCTTTCTTCAAGTCGAATCTGTATTCCCATTCTTAAATTTAAACATAATAAAGTTATATTAACAATAAGTTCAACAGACTTACTAGTCTGTTTACTGAGAAATGCTGAAATTGGTTATCATTCACGTTAGAAAAACATTGAGTAAATATCTCTGTGAATTGGAATGCAGCTGACAGTACGTACGATAGCATGATAAAAATTGAATGGACTTGAAGTATTTCCTATGCTATTATTATATTTCACACCAGGAAAAGTTATTTAAGCGACTATAAGCCATGATGAAGCCTCTGGAAATAGAAAATATTTTACTGTTAAAAGTTTCGATACAAATTTTTTCTATTGTTATGGGAATGCGGTAACACATTGAATATTTTTTTAAAACTTAAATCTTACTTTAGTTTTCTACCATTCTTCAGGTTTTTTGTTAAAAACGTGGAACTTCATCATATGTGTTTTATACGTGGATAACTGACTATGTTTTTAATGATAACTTTTAATATATGTATTTTAATGACAATACAAATAAACTCATTTTAAAGACGTGTAATGGTAACTAACAATAATAGTACTATTAAAAAATACACATTTCTACGACTACTGCTCTTGAAAAAAAATAAATAATAATGGCTGAAGAATGGTAGAAAACTAAATTAAGATTTAAGTATATGTACGGGCATTATCAAAACAGGGTGTTTTGTTTTTGAACTGTTTGATTATTTTTTTTTAAATTTCAGTATTGTATACTATTATTTTGGCATATTATTAAATAGTTTTATGAAGGGAAATTATTTAATCAAGTAAATGGCAATTCTCATGGTAAAATAAAAAAAAGTAATTATAAAACCATAATTTTCCTACAATTTGAAACTTTCCGTAAACATTTCTCTTCATACTTTTTTAACAAGTGTGGTGTAAAACGGACAATATCAAGTTTTACAAAAATTTAATTATTTTGAAAGAAAAAAAAGTTGTCGTCACATACATAAAACTAGAGGGAAAAAATAACATTTTTCTTAAAATTGTTAATTTTTAAAAATAGATATATATTTGCAAATCTGATTATTAATTTCATAAAGCACGTCAGTAGAGAATTCCAAGTATAATGCAGAAATATATGTGTAAGTTTTAGCATTTTGAACATACTAGATAGATTAAAAATATCCAAACTCAGAAAAATGAATTTAAAGGTTGTAACTCTGAATCATTTTAAAGAAAATTTTGAAATAAAAAGGTTTTCTCACATATTTATATTTTTGGATCTATACGTAACTTTGTCAGAGTATACTATGAGTATACTAATGATGACTAACTACATTTTTAAGAAACGTTGCCCATTCTGTGAACAAAAACATCAAATAATGCCGTATAGCAGTATACAAATTTAATATTGTATGTAATGTATAAAATATCATAATACCACCCACCTAGAGAGCACGTGATCATCATTTTTCATCCGATTTTAAAATAAAATAAAATAAAAGTTTTGGAGTGACTCTACTCCATATTCCGTACGAGACTAGAAAAATATATATATATATTTGGATAAATTTTGGACACAAGAGAGTTGGATGGATTTGCAAGCTGTACTTTCCGCTTCGAAACTGGAGATCTCGAACTGGAGATTTCGAACATTACCTCTGCGGTGCTACAACTTGATTATTTCACTGTAGTATTTATTGATTGCTTATACTCTGTCTCTTTTCATTGGGAATTTTTCATAAATCAAAATGGTTTCAAAATGGTTTAATATGGATTGACTGCTTAATTCGCCGGTCGATATTTACGAAAATGTACATAGTTCTTGCGACAGTGGTTTATAACATATTAGACAATTAGTATCTGAATTGGATGTGCTTTTTGGGAGTTATTGTTTTCAGTCCCACATACATATAAATCATGATTACAATACTTTCCTAATAATATGTATTCGGTAAGTAAAAATTGTGTTATTTCACTGCTCAATTAAAATAGCTTACTTCAGCGTCTTACTAATATACTTACGCAATGAAACTTTTATATTGTTTTAAAAAGATTATCATAATCCGAATAACAAATAAAATTCCTTTGCACATTTAACTGAAAATTGCATGTTAATGAATTAGAATTTAAAATATTTAACGAAACTTTAATATGTTTTTAATATCGGAAATTTGTTTTATACAGATATATTGTTACTCATAAAAAAGTATTTTATGCTATCTGAAGAAACAAAAAAATACAATAAATAATTATAAATAGTTTATTGCTTATCTAGTAAAGTATGACTTGAAACTTTTTTAAATTTTACTTGAATTCAAGTGCATATTGTTTTACTGTGTTAAATAATGTTAAGTGAAGGGGAAAAAAATTACCGATAATTGTTTTTGGAAATTTTAATTTTGTAATATCAAGAAACTTTAGAAAAAATATAATACTGATGGAATGCTACAGAGTGATCAATTAAATTATTTGAATTTAAGTCTGACTGCATAGGATTTACCACTATATTGCTGTTAATTGATTAATATGAGTATTTTAAATTATCCGAGACGTATAGTATTTATTTTGCACCTATGACTCTAAGGATCTGATATGATAATTTATACTTAGAAAATTTTATTAGACAAATTATCAATTAATTATAGAAAAGAAAAAGTTGCGTTGTGAATTATTTTTGAAGTTCGGATCCTCTTTGAGCCAATTACAATCATCAAAGGTTACCTGCAGAGAGTTATGTAACATTAAATATATAATGGCTTATTTTAAAACCTAGATTGTAATATTAAAGAAAACATTTCCTAAAATAAAAGACTTAATATTAATTCAATAAATTAAGTAAACAAAAGGAAAACTGACTAAAATTAATTGAATATAAAATTGAGTTTATTTACAAGGTAATTATAAGCATATGATTAAAAACAAATATAAATGTTTTAAAAAAATAAAAATATTCAATCCTAGTTGAGAACTGTATTCTCAACATTTATTTTCTGAGAATTACAGTTTATCTTACTGAATTAACTGATCATTACCATGAATGTAGAGCTGTTGTTAGCTCCTATATCTTGCCCAATTTTTTTTTAGATAAAGGTCTGCTGCCGCATTAAATTCTAATATAAATTCGTTCATGTTTTGTTCCGGTTTTTGTTTGAGATTGCAAAATTTCTTTTGCGCTTCTAGAAATGTGGTTTTGGGTTCGAATAATTGTTTTAACTTTGTTTTAAAGGTTTCTAAGTTCTGTTCCACGAACAAATTTTGATCCCTCATCAATTTATCTTTAGCAGGTCCTACAATTTTCGCCTTTAATATAGTTAATTTAGAATCATTATTCAATTCAGTTTTATTGATGAGATTGTCAAATTGTAAGAAAAAATGGTTAATATTTGCTTCCTTTTTTCCATCATAGTATGGAATCAGATTAATTAGGCTATCTGCATTTGGGGTGTCCATTGTAGTAATTTTAGGAGTAGCTTTTTCAGAATTTATAATTTTCTTCTCTTTCTTTTTTTTCTTATTATTATTATTCTTATTATTACAAATAATATTAGTGTCTACAGTTTGATTATTTAATTCGCGTAATTGTTGTCTAGTTTTGACACCAGTATCTATTCTACTAATTCTTTGACTTTTACGCTTATTCATCCAATTAAAGTACAAAAATCATAAAATAGAGAGAGAGCAAAAAAAAATTGTTTAACATAAAATAAAAGATACCCAATGGTGAATTGTTATGCACTGTTCGAGAAATTAATTATATATAATATATATCATTTCAATATTTGAGCATTATTATGTATTTATTTTATATTTGCTGCTGTTGCAGTATATGTAACACAAGTCATATTTTCAATTCTTTGTTAATACAAATCAATCCAATAACACTTATTATTATTTAATATATCATTATATATTTAGTGAGGTACCCAAAAAGAATTGCCAGGTATATGCATGTTACAGAGTGTATGAAGATTCCCCAATGAATGCTTAATTTTTTTTTTTTTTTTTTTTTTTTTTTTTTTTTTTTTTTTTAATTAGTTGTTGAAAAGAGGAAAAAAAAATTTTTCAAAAGAATTAGAATTAAGAACATTTATGTTAGCAAAAAAAAATTTTTTTTTTTTTTAGTCTTAATATTGCATATATATTTTTATATTTAAAAAAAAATTATACAATAACCTAAAGTTCTATTTCTAAAATTAAATTAATATATTAAAATAATTTAGAAAGAGGTAACGGTACCACTTCTAATTCGGTAAACCCTATGATGGAATGCTACAGAGTGATCAATTAAATTATTTGAATTTAAGTCTGACTGCATAGGATTTACCACTATATTGCTGTTAATTGATTAATATGAGTATTTTAAATTATCCGAGACGTATAGTATTTATTTTGCACCTATGACTCTAAGGATCTGATATGATAATTTATACTTAGAAAATTTTATTAGACAAATTATCAATTAATTATAGAAAAGAAAAAGTTGCGTTGTGAATTATTTTTGAAGTTCGGATCCTCTTTGAGCCAATTACAATCATCAAAGGTTACCTGCAGAGAGTTATGTAACATTAAATATATAATGGCTTATTTTAAAACCTAGATTGTAATATTAAAGAAAACATTTCCTAAAATAAAAGACTTAATATTAATTCAATAAATTAAGTAAACAAAAGGAAAACTGACTAAAATTAATTGAATATAAAATTGAGTTTATTTACAAGGTAATTATAAGCATATGATTAAAAACAAATATAAATGTTTTAAAAAAATAAAAATATTCAATCCTAGTTGAGAACTGTATTCTCAACATTTATTTTCTGAGAATTACAGTTTATCTTACTGAATTAACAAATTCGATTTTGAAAGGCAGAGTTCCATACCCTAGAAGTATTTATTTGATTAGCCTTTTTATGTTTAGATCGGGGTAGGATCTTCATACACACGTAAATTCGTATTATTAAAAGAATATAGCTTAATTAAATAAAATGGAACAATGGTGAAGGAAGATTGTTTGTTACCTTATATTACTAGATAACGTTGACAGCAGGAGGTAATGGCTGACGCGTTTTCGCTTTTTCTTAGCGCGTACATTTCCATCTATTGGCACACACACTCAAAATCTGTTTTTTTAGTTAGAGAGCAGTCAACCTTCTACTTTTCCATCTTTTTTGAATCTCTACTCTCAAGAAAAATCACATTCTTTTCGTGGAGCAAAAAAAAAAGGGATGGAACCATTTTTCCCTTTTCACATAAAATTAAGGCCTTATACGTTTTAACTTCTTGAAAATTTGCATGTTTCGGCCATACCTCTGATTTTAGAGAGATGACCATTGGCATGCGGGAGAAATTTGGTACTCCCCTTGAGTGTTTCATAGGTCCGTCGGTACAATAGCGATTCCTCTTGACGCCGTGCTGTGTCTGGGAGGTAAAGATGCTTTGACTTGTGAGGTCTTCGTGCCTATTTAAGCTCTCATAAATAAATGTGTCATATTATTGTTCTGACAATTTTCTCCATGACATTTTTATTAGGTGTAGTTAAATCATTCGTGGGAACGGAAAACCAAATATTTCCTTGACTGCCGTGGTTCACTTTGTTCCATAATTATCTATCTGTATGCGCTGATCCTAAAATGGATCATTAATTTGTATTGTTCACTGTTCACTGATTAAAATGATACCAAATACTCTGTTAATATGCAGAAAAAAAACCAAATACTTTTTTTTTTATAGTGTGTGCTAGTTTAGATCTAGATGGTGGTATTTCTCACCATCATCTCTTCCCCCGACATTAGAAAAAAAAAGGTCAACAGTATCTTTTTTTTATATATATATGTAGCCACAAAGTACTCGATGAAAGTCCATCGTCGTATTATATTGAAGATCAAAACTGAAAATGTTCACATGGAAAAGTCTAGGAACTTGGGATAAGCTGGAGTGTCACTAGGTTTGGAGTGTAAGTAGGTTTGCAACACCAGAAAAAAGTTTTACACATTGGTGAAATAAAGCGTAATCAAAAGTTCACTGTTGAAAAATCTGATGAAAGACATGACTTCTTCAGCAAGTTATCATGTGTAGTTGGTTTCAATTTCCATTGTTCCAAAAACATTTATTAAAATTTTGAGTTTTAATAGGTCCAAATCCAAATAAAGCAGGAAAATTTGAATAAGCCAAATAATAAAACAAAATGCCCGAGAGAAGAAAGAAAAAAAAATTAATTTTCTTTTCCACTCTTATATTTTTAGTTATTACATACATATAAATTGGCAAATCTTTTATTTTAATTATTACAGGCTAATTAGGTACCCATACGTTGAAACACAATATACAGAATCATTTAAAACAAATACTCAATATAATCAGTAAACTGTATGCATTGTATAATTAATACCATACATTAAAAATATATATATATATATTATATCAAAAACATAGAGAGAAAATAGATATACATAATCTCACATGAAATGTCTCTCTTGAGCAAAAAGGCAAACATCTTTATTTTATTTTATATAATATACATAAAGAAAATGTTATGTGAAAAAAACATCTTATCATTCTTACTAAAACAATTTTGTTTTGGGATCTTATAAAAGGATGACTTTTCTGAATGAAAGATATTTTCAATAATATATTTTCATAAAAGAAACAGGTCTAAAAAATGAATTTTCCTCTTTCCTTTGCTACCAAAATTTTAATTATCCGTTGGTAAAATCAAAACAAGTACAATTTCACTGCCCGGCTCCTAGAATGAACAAGGTTGAAAGAGAACGAAGAAAAGAAAAAGAAGAAAAAAAAAATCTCCTCTCTTTCCTATCGATCCATCAAATTGCTAAGGGGAAGGATTCCAAATGACAGTTACTGAGCTCACCTGTGGAAAAACTGACCCCCCCCTTTTTTTTTTTTTACATTCGTATCCAGGTGTACACAAGGGAAGATTTGCGAAATGCATGTACTAGCGATCGTTGCTATCCCTCAGGTGTATGATTACTAAACTCCTGGATTTTCGACTCTACAAAAAGGGGTGAAATGTGTTAATTGCACGTGTAATTGGTGAAAGGTAGAGCAGCTATGATTTACAGCTAGGAATTATGATTTATGTTGTTAAAAATAAAAATTATACTGTGTGGTTAAAAAAAAAAAGTCGTGTATACCCGGCTTGGATTTAAAAATAAATGGGGTATGTAATTAAATCTGTATATCTGCTTAATATTTTCTATAAAAAAAAAATCGGTACACGTGTAACGTGGTCAAATCCGTTTGCATCGCACTATCTTCTCGTCAATTTATATATTTACTTATTTATTTATATTGTGTATAAAAACGTAATGTATTATAATATATATATTTTTTTAATATAATATTGATTTTCTAGTTACAATTTAAGTTAGCGAGAACAAGCGAGCGTTGCTTTGCACAAACGAAAATGTGCATGCAATTGTAAAATATTTATTTAATTATTTATTCTTCTTATTATTATTATTTTAAAATATATTAACGTGTAAATATACATATTTAAGGAATCGAAAGCGAGCGTTCGCTTTTCTTTTCTCTTATTATTTTTTGTTTTATAAAATATTACATATAATAGTTAGAAAAAAAAAAGATTAAACAAATTCTTTTTTTTTGTAAAGTTTGGAAATTTAGTTAATTAGAAATATCTCAGCTAAATGCATTATTAGATGCTCTGCGCAGATAGTCTCAATTTCGCCTGCAAAAACGAGACTTTAACATCCAATAAATTGCTGAAATGATCATTGACATGTATCCAACACCTTTTTATTATTATTATTTTTTAAGTATGAAATAATTTACCTAAATATTTAAGGTATAAATTAAACATCCAATTTATGTTTTGTAATAATTGAAACGTTCAATGGTATTTTTTTTTTATTTTTTATTTTATTTTTTTTATTTTTTTTATTTTTTTAATTATGTGAAATGTTAATCCTTAGGGACAACTAATAAATTTTTTTTTTTTACTTGTTTGTTTTATAATATGAAATCGTACGATTATTCTAAAATTAAAATTGAAACGCGTTGTTCTAACCAAGTTATAGATTATATCAAATATTAAACTAAAATAATTTTGTAAAATCTGACCGATTTTTTTTGTTATAATAATTCAAGTGGATTCGTCAATCCGTGGCTTTAAGCAAAGGATGAATTATTATAAATATTGGTCAATATAAAATGTTGTATTATTATTATTTATATTTGTGTCGCCGAGTGAATAGATGTTGACTTGTAATTTTAAATCGATTAGTTATATGTTTTGTGCTACATATAAAGACTTTTATTTTCACTTTTAGTAGAGGGGGTAAGGTTATATATTAAAATTTTTTTTTGTTTTGTTATATAAATTAGTATAAAATGGGTTTGAAAGGGTGATACCCTGGCAAGGCTGCCTCTGTTTTTATTTTTACCGTAATTATTATTATTTTTTATTTAACGTGCATGTTTGTTCATAACTCCCTCTGACGAGCCAAATCCCTCAGTTGTACACTCTGTAGCAAAGAAAAAAAACTTGCAGTATCCTCCCTAAATGATCTTTTTTTTTTTTTTTTTTTTTTTTTTTAAATAGTAACCTGTCCTCAATGTACTGTAAATAAACAATAATGGAAAATTATAAAATGTGTACTAAACTAAAGAAAAATAAGACATCTATAAACGATAAAAATTTAAAATAAATATATACATATTGCCTCGACAGCAATAAAAGAGAAAAAAAATTTCTCGCTTCCCTATCTAGGAATTTATGTGTATAGTCTGTGATTCCACTTTCGTTGGTGAGAATAATTTATTTATGTGGCGTTTAATAGTCGCTTTATCTGGGAATGCAATTTCCTTTAATAGGTAATTGTTATTCCTAAGCTTCCTTACCACCTCGAATGGTCCCAAGAATTTTGGCTGAAGTACACCTGGTTTACCCACGACTTTTAAGTAGCATTCTTGTCCCGTTTGTAGAAATTTTTATTTTTGGACTGGAGTACTGTCGATGTACTCCGCCATCATTTTTTTTGGTTTTGTAAGGCTAATTTCTTTATTTCCTCAATATGTTGGACTCTATTTTTAACATAGGTTTTGACAATTATGTCTTGGTCGGGCAAGTGTATGGAAAAAGGAGTTCTTATTTCTCTACCGAAAAATAGAAGTGCCGGAGAAAATCCCGTAGCTCTGTGCGGCGTACTGTTATAATTAATTTTAAAAAAATCAATCCTGGTATCCCATTCTAAAGAGTTTTTACACATAGCCACAATTGAATTTTTTAATATTTTATTACTGATTTCACAGAGCCCATTACTGCGTGGATTATTCACGGACGTAAAATCTAGGTCTATGTTAAGAGAATCCATGTATTCTTTGAATAAATCAGAGTGAAAATACCGGCCATTATCCAATTTTATGGATCGCGCCAATCCGAAATTACTAAAATAGCGATTCAATACATTTAGAAGTGTTTGTGATTCACAATTGCGAACCGGTACAGCCTCCAAGAATCTTGATGTGGAATCAATAATCATAAATACAAATTTATTTTTGCGTAGCGTCATTGGAAGCAAACCAATTAAATCTATATGCAAAACTGATCCGATTTCTTTATCTTTGATTATTTTTTGTGTGGGAACTTTAATAGTTTGATGTTGTTTAGTCGTGTTACATGGTATACATTTAGTACAATAATTCTTTACATCCCTGTACATCCCGTACCAGTAGAATCTAGCTTTTATTATTTGATAAGTTTTAAAAAATCCGAAATGTGGTTTATGAGCTTCCTGTATTATTTCAGCTTTAAGTTTATCCGGAGCAATTAACAGTTCATTTGTATCAGAGCCTGGCTTTAATATTAATATTTCTTTTTGATTGAGAGTGAATTTTTTAGTGGTTTTGTTTGGTTTGTCAGTTTTAATTTTGTTTATTATTTTATTCAATTTTTCGTCTTCTAACTGTTGTAGTTTAATGTTTTCATCTGATAGAGCTTTGTTTACCATAAACAATGAATTTTGCAATTTTTCTCTTGAAATTATATTATTAATGTTCCTCGAAACATAATCAGCAGGATTTTTAGATCCCTCGATATGCTGAAAAGAGTAGTTAAAAGGGGACAAATTGTCCAACCACCTTGCTACAATGTCTGGTTGCTTTTCCAAATTTAAAAAATACGTTAGCGCTTTGGAGTCTGTATAAATATTAAATTTTCTCCCTGCGAGAATATGCTTGAAATACATCACCGCTTCATGAACCGCCAGTAGTTCGAGTTTGAAACTGGGGTAGTTCTTTTCGGGATCCCTTAATTTTCGCCCAAAATGTTCAATTGGCAGCTGTTCTCCGTCGTATTCTTGTGCTAAAATTCCAGAAATAGCTGTTTTAGAAGCGTCTGTGATTAAAATGAAATCTTTTGAGAAATCCGGGGGTTTTAATGTGGGATTTTTAACTATCGCTGCTTGGATTTCTTTGAAAGCATTTTCTTCTATGTCAGACCATTTAAATTTCACTTTGTCTTTAGTAAGATTAATTAATGGGTCAACTATTTTAGAATAGTCTTTAATAAGCGATCTAAAATAATTCGAAAGACCAAGTAGAGATTTAACTCCCTTCTTATTTTTAGGTTTAACTAAATTTTGAATTTTATCTATGTTTCTTTTTGAAGGAGAGTATCCTTCGCTGTTTAGGGTGAAACCGAGAAATTCGATTTCTGACATACAGACTTGTATTTTAGTAGGCTCAATAGTTAAATTATTTTCAATAAAAGCTTTAAGGACTTTGTCTAACAGATCTAACATTTCTTCGAGTGAGTCGGCTGCTAGGATCACATCGTCAATAAAATAAGCGACTTGATCTTCATTAAAGTGGCCCAACACTTTATCAATTAATTCTGCAAACACCGCAGTACTGAGTCGCGTTCCGAAAGGCAATCTTAAAAAGGAGAATTTACCGTGCTCCGTTATGAAAGCTAATTTTTCAGTGTCTTCTTCACGTAAATTTATTTGGGAAAACGCACTGTGTAGATCCAGTACTGTATAATATTTTTTTCCACTCATTCTCCGCAGAATCTCTTTAATTTCGGGTATGGGGTACGCATAATTTTGAAGTATTTCATTTAAAAGTCTATAATCGACCGCCATACGATATTTAACTTCATTAGCCTGTTCGTTTTTCTGCAAAGATTTTTTTTTAACGAAAATAACAGGGAAAGCGTAATCAGAGTTGGATTTACGAATGATATTTGCTCTCAAAAGTTTTTCAATTTCTTTTTTAGCATACTCCTTAACATTGTGTGCAGTTTTGTATGGTTTAGTCTGCAGAGGATAATTATGTATTAAATTAAATCTTGGGACGACTAATGAAGATTGTCCGAGTGTATCGTAATTCTTAGAAAAGGCATGTGCATTATTTAGAAGTATTTTTTTTAATTTTTCTGCTGTGTCCGAGTCTAAATGTTGTAAATTAAAGTCGTCTGATCTAAGTTCTGCTTTTCTTCGTTCACGAACTTGCTCTAAATTCAGATTATTAATGTGCACTACCTGCTTCGTTACTTCTTGACCCTCAGTGTCAACTGATTTTATTTCAAAATGTTTAGAAATTTTGCCAATGTTCATTCCCTCTGTTAAGATTAATTTTTGTTGTGATTTGTTAGTGATTATTATATGAATTTTATTATCCTTGGCAATTTCGTGAATTGATGTTTTATAATAAATTTTCATATTATGTTTAATCGGTTCCAAGAGTATTGTATTTGTAGTTGCGAATTTATCTGGATCTAATAGTAATGCAACAATTTTTTTTTCGCCTGGTAGTAACTCCGTTGTCTGTGTTAGTTTTGCTGTAACAAAATTTTTTTGCGAGATACGTTTTTTTTTTCTTTTTGCGTATTGTTTCTTTATTTTGATTCTCATTAGAGTTAGCAGTTAAGTTACTTATCAGACTTTGAGGTTCATTTTCTAGAAATTGAAGTGCAATGTTTTTGTTTTTTAATTTCATGGTTTTATCTTCAAAATCTAGGATAATATTATTTGTTTTGAGGAAATCGAATCCCAATAGCATATTGTAGTTCCGACCAAAATCTTGAGTTGTAACATAGAATGCCCCCGATACAAAAACGTTTTCCAATTTGAAAGTTAATTTAATGCATTGCTTAAAAGAGATTGTCGAATTTGTTAATGTTTGAATTTTTACCTGGTTACAGAGATTTTTATATTTTACGTGTGCATTCTTTAATTGTTCGAACAATATAGGTGATGCCAAAGTTACTGCCGCCCCACTGTCTGTCAAAGCATTAATCTTAACACCATTAATTTCAAAAGTAATAATCGGAAGTTGAGAATTGTCATTACTTTTGACACTAGCAATAATTTTGTTATTTTTTTTAGACCCGCAGTGAGACTTACGCGGGTGCCTTGTATTTGAGAATGTAAGTCCCGACTTTAGTTTCCCTTATTGTTACTAGAATTCTGATCATGATCTTTATCTTGTTTATTGTTTTCAAATGTCTGCTGTGAATTATTTTTTTTGTATAATCATGTTTTTTATATTTATTTTGCTTGTAGCCCCCTCTATGCCCTCTATAATTTCTTCGCTGGTCATATGATCTCTGTTCGTTGAAATTGCCTCCATAATTTCCGAAACTGGGATATGATATCGGCATAAATTGTTGGTGGGGTGGGGGTGGTGCATAGTACATGTACTGAGGAGCAGAATATTGCATAGGGTTGAAGTTTTGGTGCGTGTAATTTGGGGTTTGCTGAAAGTTTCCCTGAGCTTGTTAGTTTCCCCCTTGATAAAAATTTGGTTTTTCGATTTGAATATTCTCAGGAATTTTTTTATTTTCGTCCACGTAATTACTGCTGTTTTGTTCGTTGCCCTTGTAAAACCAACAATGTGGGTTCGTATGGGATGTGGATTTACAGTACTTGCAAAACCTAGTTGTATCATTGTTAGTGGCATTTACCTTTAATTTTATGTTATTTAGTTCCGCGGTTAATAATTTTATATTCTCTGCACTTTCTACATTGAGTTTAAGCAGTTCATTTAACAAATCAGAATCTTTAGTTTTGGAAATGTTGTTGATGTCCTTTAAATTGACATGTGAATAAGCCTCCTCTAATTTTAAGGCTATGTTGCACGCTGTTTTAAAGTCCGGCGGAGAGTTTTTTCTTACTTCCAGACTTAAATCACTACGAATTGATTCCAAAAACTGAGATAATTTGATCATTTCCATGAATGTAGAGCTGTTGTTAGCTCCTATATCTTGCCCACTTTTTTTTAGATAAAGGTCTGCTGCCGCATTAAATTCTAATATAAATTCGTTCATGTTTTGTTCCGGTTTTTGTTTGAGATTGCAAAATTTCTTTTGCGCTTCTAGAAATGTGGTTTTGGGTTCGAATAATTGTTTTAACTTTGTTTTAAAGGTTTCTAAGTTCTGTTCCACGAACAAATTTTGATCCCTCATCAATTTATCTTTAGCAGGTCCTACAATTTTCGCCTTTAATATAGTTAATTTAGAATCATTATTCAATTCAGTTTTATTGATGAGATTGTCAAATTGTAAGAAAAAATGGTTAATATTTGCTTCCTTTTTTCCATCATAGTATGGAATCAGATTAATTAGGCTATCTGCATTTGGGGTGTCCATTGTAGTAATTTTAGGAGTAGCTTTTTCAGAATTTATAATTTTCTTCTCTTTCTTTTTTTTCTTATTATTATTATTCTTATTATTACAAATAATATTAGTGTCTACAGTTTGATTATTTAATTCGCGTAATTGTTGTCTAGTTTTGACACCAGTATCTATTCTACTAATTCTTTGACTTTTACGCTTATTCATCCAATTAAAGTACAAAAATCATAAAATAGAGAGAGAGCAAAAAAAAATTGTTTAACATAAAATAAAAGATACCCAATGGTGAATTGTTATGCACTGTTCCAGAAATTAATTATATATAATATATATCATTTCAATATTTGAGCATTATTATGTATTTATTTTATATTTGCTGCTGTTGCAGTATATGTAACACAAGTCATATTTTCAATTCTTTGTTAATACAAATCAATCCAATAACACTTATTATTATTTAATATATCATTATATATTTAGTGAGGTACCCAAAAAGAATTGCCAGGTATATGCATGTTACAGAGTGTATGAAGATTCCCCAATGAATACTTAAATTTTTTTTTTTTTTTTTTTTTTTTTTTTTTTTTTTTTTTTAATTAGTTGTTGAAAAGAGGAAAAAAAATTTTTTCAAAAGAATTAGAATTAAGAACATTTATGTTAGCAAAAAAAAATTTTTTTTTTTTTTAGTCTTAATATTGCATATATATTTTTATATTTAAAAAAAAATTATACAATAACCTAAAGTTCTATTTCTAAAATTAAATTAATATATTAAAATAATTTAGAAAGAGGTAACGGTACCACTTCTAATTCGGTAAACCCTATGATGGAATGCTACAGAGTGATCAATTAAATTATTTGAATTTAAGTCTGACTGCATAGGATTTACCACTATATTGCTGTTAATTGATTAATATGAGTATTTTAAATTATCCGAGACGTATAGTATTTATTTTGCACCTATGACTCTAAGGATCTGATATGATAATTTATACTTAGAAAATTTTATTAGACAAATTATCAATTAATTATAGAAAAGAAAAAGTTGCGTTGTGAATTATTTTTGAAGTTCGGATCCTCTTTGAGCCAATTACAATCATCAAAGGTTACCTGCAGAGAGTTATGTAACATTAAATATATAATGGCTTATTTTAAAACCTAGATTGTAATATTAAAGAAAACATTTCCTAAAATAAAAGACTTAATATTAATTCAATAAATTAAGTAAACAAAAGGAAAACTGACTAAAATTAATTGAATATAAAATTGAGTTTATTTACAAGGTAATTATAAGCATATGATTAAAAACAAATATAAATGTTTTAAAAAAATAAAAATATTCAATCCTAGTTGAGAACTGTATTCTCAACATTTATTTTCTGAGAATTACAGTTTATCTTACTGAATTAACAAATTCGATTTTGAAAGGCAGAGTTCCATACCCTAGAAGTATTTATTTGATTAGCCTTTTTATGTTTAGATCGGGGTAGGATCTTCATACACACGTAAATTCGTATTATTAAAAGAATATAGCTTAATTAAATAAAATGGAACAATGGTGAAGGAAGATTGTTTGTTACCTTATATTACTAGATAATGTTGTAGAATTTTTCGCAAATTCTAAATTTTTAACTTATATTAACATAACCCTTCATTTCTCTAAATTTTCAGTTAATTTTTCTTCCACTTTCTTTTTTTTTTTAATGTATAACATGGTAAGTAATGCAGTTCTTTCTTCCAAATTCTAGTTAAATGTTCCTTTTTTTTTCCCTTTTCGTAATATCAACCCCAAGTGTAAATTGTTGTGACCTTGTTGTTCAACCCCACTTATTCCAGGAAAAATACCCGCAAAGTTTAACCTTGTAGGACATGCAGTCAACCTTCCCCCAGGATTTCGGTCAAAAAAGGACCATTAGGTGACCCGTTCCTTCAAATATTTTTCTGTTACCATGTAGTTAGCGCATAGTAACAGAAGCGTAAGGCTCCCGTTCCCCCTTTTTTTTAAATGGGTAGGTCCCATATAGGTTCGAGGAGAGAGAGGTGATACGAGAAGGTCAGTCAGTGAGTAGAAAACAGCTAGTGATGTAGGTGCGAGCCAATAAAATTCAGTACGGGCGGGGGGTTCATTTTTGGCGGGAAGATGCTTTCCCACTCTACCCCTGAGCTCCGAGAAGGGATCTTTTTTAGTAGTTGATATGACACATAGCTGAAAAGAAGTCGAGATTGAATAATCTCTCATAATTAGATTCTAGAATGAGGCATATCGCTTAGTGTGAGTTGAAAACACTTTTTTGAAAGTGACAATTTCCTTTCTATGAAATATCTAAGGCGAGTCTTGATGCTGTATGATGTTCAGATGATAGAGATGAACATGAGACGACAATTACCAAGTTGTTAAAGTATCCATGAGTTGATAAGTTTGGACTGGTAGTGGAGCAGTATTTAGCTGTGCGAATCTCCAAAAAAATAAGTCCCGGAGGTAATATCGGTAAAGCGGAGTCTTGCAGATAGCATAAGAAGGTTCGGCTCCTAAAAAATTTATGAGAAGGTACTCCCTTTTGAAAGGCGGTTGCTGCCATAGATATGAGAATTGAAGGAGATAACATCGTTGGATGATGAGTGGAAATAGAGAACAGCAGTAGTCTTACCCTTCGTTGTGAAATAAGTGTCCTAAACTGCCAACTGGGTGAGTGACCAAGAATACAATGAAAATTGGTTGGTACAAGAAATTTTTGTATTTGTGAAAAGGTGATTTGCTTTGTCTTCAAGAATGTGAGTAAAATTATTCATTTCTATATGTTTATAATGTTGAATTGTGCTTATCCTATATGTATATAAACTGTTTTTTAAAACTATTTTAAATGATTTCAATATAAGAAATTACAGTATCAATGCCAAATAGAGTGTTCGGATAAAATGTTGTCTACATATTATGTGTTAATTAATTAAAAAGAAACGATGATAAAAAAAAAAAATGTTTCCTTTTCTCATGGTTTATACATTTCTCCTTCTCTAATTATTATAGATAGACTCTCATAAATAGCAGTATTAATGTTAAATATTTTATTCAAGTAATAAAAACTTAAATGTTAATGTTAAATTTCTACAATAATAACTATGCCCGAATATAATAACAGCAATTAAATATGTGTAATGTGAATTTAGAATTCTGTTATTGTTTTATTCAGATGTGTTTATAAATATTATTTAATAAGTAATTCTTTTCTGCACTTTTAGTTTAAAATCTGTAAATTAATAGTAAATTAAACCCCCTTTCCTTGTTTTTAGCTTTGTTGCCCTTATATTTTTATTCTGTGAAATAGTCCACCTTCATTGTTTTTTTTTTAAAACTGATAACAGAATTCATATGGAGTGAAATTCAATCACACATGTTTTCTTTAAATATATTAATTCTGTAAGAAATATATATATATGACAAATATAATTTTAATTTAATGTGGATTTAAGATGAAATGTGTAGACCTAATCTAAATATCCAAATGTAAATAGGACTAAATAGCTAAACAGATGGTAGTAAATTTTATAGATTAAAGTTTATTGATGCACTTAAAATAAATTGTTTATTCTGAATTAAGTTAATTGTGAAATTTTATATGTTTTAAAGAGAGTTAATAAATTTATGAAGTATTAAGAGAATCCTATTAAGTGAAATATTATTGTTTAGGTAATTAAAAATGTGTCCTATCATCTTGAATCACAGCTTTTCAAATGATTTATAAAATACGTAGTGTGCTCAACTATACGATTTCATTGGTCCCTAAATTTTAAAGGTATAAATGTATTCATAAAGTAATGTCATTTTGGTTTTAACTTGCAAATTTTCTGGGTTTTATCCTCTCAAATATGAGAGTTTGTCTCCATTCAGTCATTCAAAATTAGTTTAATTTTCACTGTTATTCGTCATCATTTATGAATACTTTATATTTTTGAGATTTAGAAGTATTGGGTGTCTTTCCCTTTTTTTTGGTTGTGAAAGATATGAGAATATTGTTACCTCCTTTGATTTTATTTAAAAGTAAAATTTAAAAGTAAATGAATTTATTTTGCCATTCTCTCCCTTTTCTTATATTTTGTATTATGTGTGTTAACTTGTACTAAATTTTGGTGCCCCTTCTTAAATCCAATTACCTGGTGTTTGTAATAAATTTATGGTAACAATATTCAGTTGGTGGTATGTCTTTCTCACCTGGTGTAATGTTAAATTTAAATTCTTGTATAATTAGATTGAAGTTAAATATTGTGAAGTGGTTGAATGTAAGATTATAGTCATAAGATGCATTAAAATAACTTCTTAAAAAAATAATAACAAGGAAAGACCCAATAAGATTGGTGCCCATGACATTTCAAACCTGGCTTATGCTTATAGATTTATAAAAATCTAAAATTTTTTAAAAAATATGAAGCTGTATTTTGTGTTTTTAATTTAATTTTCATGGTTGTAAAAGGTATTTTGATTTAATTTTCATGGTTGTAATAGGTATTTTGATTTAATTTTCATGGTTGTGAAAGGTAAGTCTGTGACTCTGTATTGCAATTTGGTTAAAGTTTTGACATCTCTGCACTTAGATAGTTCCAAATTTAAATTCTCTCTTGTTTTTATGCTTTTGTATGTGTATTTCTGTGTATAGTTGCACCCCCTCCCACTTAATTTTTTTTTCTCATTGATAAAACTTATCATGGCAGAAGATCAGGCAAAAAACTTGGCTAATATTCAAAAGAAAAATTCCCTTATGGAAAATATTTCTTCAATTCCACCTTTTAGCGGTGTTGAAAATTCAGTTTCTTTTAGTGAATTTTTTGAAAAGTGGGATAGCCTTGCTACCTTTTTCGAATGGGGGGAGGATGAGAAAAAATTCGCTTGGTTTAGCAGAGTTACCGGGGGAGCGGCAAGGTTATTTAAGCTTCATAAAGATAAAAAGGTAGATGAAATTGTTAAAATTTTCAGGGAAAGATACACCAGTCATGTTTCTCCAGATGTAGCCCTTTCAAATTTTTTTAGTTTCAAGCAAACCCCTCAAATGTCGGTGCAGGACTTCTAAAACAGAGCCTACGACATGTCGCTTAAAGCCCTAGTTATTGATGGATTACAAGGGGAGGTAGTTAACAAAAGTAGAAACGCTATCTTTCACTCAATGCTTTTGGGAAATCTGTCCCCAGAAATAAGAAAAGGGGTCATTACGAAAAACCCACAAACGCCTGAAGAAATCCTCACTGTTGCATTGCTTGAGGAAAAAGCGTGCAGGAGTATAAATCCATTCTATAACCTCCAAAATGAAATTAGTGCTCCATTTATACCTGAATCTGTACCACAAAATTTAGCCTGTGCAGCTATGTATCCCCAAAATGAGTATAAACAATCACAGCAGGACATCAGCAATTTGAAAGACCAGGTAGATTTGCTGTCAGCAAAAATTGACAGTTTAGTTCGAATTCAGGAAAGGCAGAGTGAGGTCCAGAGCCAGGAAAGAGCACAATTCAGAAATTTTCAGTGTCATTTGTGCTCAGAAAGTGGACATTATGCACGAGATTGCCCACAGGCGAGGTACCAGTATAACTTTGGTAGGAGCAGGCATAATAACTATAGGGGCCGTGGAAACTATAACAGTAATTATGGAGGAAATTCAAACCAAGCAGGGAATGGTAACTATAGGGGAAATAGAAATAGAAATGAATATAATTATAGGGGTAGAAATGACTACAGTTATAGAGATAGTGATGACTACATAAATAGAGGAGATAATAATAGGGACAGACATGAAAACAGTAATGGAAACCAACCGAGTAATGATGCTAATGCCCAAGGTACTCCTGCGAGGCCTTTAAACGGTTAGAGGCCGGATCTTTAATGGTCGAATTGATCCCCCAAAAGCCAAACGACTCACCCCCTGTATATAGTGTGTTTTCACCCCATTTATATAGTCTCCCAGTTACTAAAATTACTGTAAATAATAAAAATATTACTGCGTTATGTGACTCGGGATCGGCTATCAATTTGTTGAGTAGCACTATGCTCAATTTGTTCACGGGTAGCCCTATAGAAGAGTGTTGCACACCGATTGTGACAGTAACTGGTCAAAAAGTTCATCTCAATCAAAGTGTACTCGCAACATTTAAAATTAATGATACGCTGTGCAAGGCACAGTTTTTTGTTGTACCAGGTCAGCTGGCGGAGGAATTTTCTGCTATTTTGGGAATGCCTTTTTTAAAAAAGTATCGAGTTCTCATTGATTGTTCAGACAATGCTATCACTCTTAGAAGCCCTGAACAAACCCAATGTAAACAAAAAATTGATATGCAAAGTCATTCCAAGTTAGAGACAAACAAGGGTTGCCATAATCTTAGTGAGTCTACTGAGAGTGTGGAAAACGTCGAGGAAAATACTGAACAGTGTCAGGATTCTGTAAATAATGTAGGGGTTATAGTAAATAATTGTAAATATAATTGTAAATATATGTATAATAATGATTCAAAAATGTGTAATTGTGATAATTGTGACCCTGAAAATTCCCAGTGCAAATATGTCAACAAAGGTGAAAGGGAGCAGAAGGTAGACTGTAGTAGTAATGTAAAGACAGTTCAGGGTACCATAAGTAGTATTAGTGGAGAATTCGATAATGGTGGGCAGAATAAGGTGTCAAGTGAAAGTAATAGTGTCTTGCAAAGTGAAAAAGTAGAGGGTACCACAAATAACTACAGTATACCACAGACTACTGAGGCTCAACAAGTAAACCATATTGCACAACATGCGGATAATGCTAGCAAATCTGATGAGACTGTTTTTTATGATATGGAGGAACAATTAAGTGGGAACACACAAAATAATGAGAGTGAAAATAGAATGAGTAGCAATGAGAGTAATGACAAGACTATCATAGACATTGCCGCATTATGTGACAAACTTACAATTCCCCCCCCAAACTAAAATTTTAGCTAATGTTAAGTGTAATAAAGAATTAAATGTAAATGTTAATGACCCTATAATGTTAGAACCCCTTGCTAGAAGTATGCATCAAGGCCTCCTTATTTCTAGAACCATTTTCACACAAGAGCATGGTTTATTTTTATCTTTTGCTAATTTCTCAGATAATTCTATTAATTTAAATAAAGGAACATATGTTGCCAAAATTCTTAAATGTAAAGACAACTTAAATTTAACCCCAGAGATATGTAATTTAAATTGTAATGTAAATGTTGACCCCCCAATTGCAGATTTCGACCATGCAGATTTAAAATGGAGCTCTGAAATTAATTTAGACCACTTAGACACCCCTTTAAAAGCACAAATGCAAGATTTCCTGGATAAGAACAAAGATGTGTTCGCAGCCTCTGTACTAGATTTACCTGGCTGTGACACTATTCCCCATACCATAAATCTAACCTCTGATAAACCAGTTCGTTGCAAAGCATATAGAGTCCCTTATAAACTGCGCCAGGAAATGGAGGACCAATTAAACATTTTATTAGAAGCTAATATTTTGTCACCTTCAATGTCAGAATTTTCTTCTCCAGTCATTCTCGTACAAAAAACAGATGGTACATACAGATTAGCTGTTGATTTTAGGAAGCTAAATAAAAACTTGGTAAAAGATGCATACCCCATTCCTAATATCACAGACTCTGTAGACTCCCTTTCAGGTGCCAATTATTTTTCAACTCTCGACCTTACTAGTGGTTTTTTTCAACAAGTCATTAGACCTGAAGACATGCATAAAACTGCTATTATTACGCATAAAGGATTATTTGAATGGTCGCGCAACTGTTTTGGATTGGCTAATTCAGGAAATAGCTTTCAGAGATTAATGAATGCCATTTTTGGGGATCTCGGAAATTTGGGTATATTAGTGTATATTGATGACATTGTAGTATCTTCTAAAGACATTGAGTCTCATTTTACCAAACTTAACTTAGTATTCGAAAGGCTTCGCCAACATAACTTAAAACTTAAACCCAGCAAATGTAATTTCCTGACAGACAAAATTCAGTATCTTGGTTTTGAGATTCATGGTGGTCAAGTATCCCCTATTAATAAAAATATTGAAATTATAGAAAAGTTACAACCTCCTACAAATCGTAAAGGTGTCAGATCTTTCATCGGCACATTGTCTTTTTACAGACGCTTTATCCCAGATTTTACTAAAAGAGCAATTAATTTAATAGACCTCACTAAAGAAACAGGGCGTTTTGTCTGGAACGAGGCAGCCCAGCGGGAATTTGATGATCTTAAGAAAGCTCTTATCTCAAAACCTTGTTTAGCTTTACCTGATTTTGACAAAGAATTCATTATATATTCTGATGCAAGTAGTGAATCTTTAGGGGCAGTGTTATCACAATTGGATAATAACAAAATGATACACCCTGTCGCCTTTGCTAGCAGGAGACTGAAAGATGCAGAGACAAGATACTCTGCCACCGAAAGAGAACTTTTAGCCCTTGTCTGGGCCACTGCACATTTTAAGTGTTATATAGCCAGTACACATTTTTCCATTTATACAGATCATGCTCCACTCACCTTTATGTTGAAGATTCAGGATCCCACGTCACGCATGGCCAAGTGGATATGCACTTTATCAGACTATAACTTTACAATAAACTATGTCAAGGGAAAATGTAACAGTGTGGCAGACTTCCTATCGCGTTTTACTAATGTAGAGAAGCCTACAAGTGCAGTTAGCTGCAATTTTAGTATTCAGGTAGCTAAAGAAACATCTTTTGAACCATACTCAAACCTTATGGGAAAAATTTGCGAGTTCCAAAAATCGGACACGAAATGCTGTGAAATTGTAAAAAAATTGGAGCAGAAATTGGAAATCTCACCTAGGTATATGAAATTCTTTTTTAGAGACGATATCTTGGTATGTGAGGATACTAGAGAATCTTTGATTTTAAACAACCCCATCAAGTTAGTGGTTCCTAAGGAACTGGTTTTGCAAGTGTTCACTCTAACACACGACTCTCTAGCTGCTTGTCATCAAGGTTTCCAGAAAACAATTGACCGCATCCGAGAGCACTTTTACTGGCCAGGGATGTCGGCAGATGTCAAACACCTGGTAGAATCTTGTGTTAGTTGTCAAGAGAAAAGAGCCCATAAGGCAAATCAGCTTGCCCCCCTTCAGCGTATGCCCACCCCTGAATTTCCTCTAAATAAAGTACACTTAGATATTATAGGCGTCTTGCCACAAACATTTTCAGGAAATAAATATATAGTCACATACATAGACTCTTTTACCAAATGGCCAGAGGCGTATGCTGTCAGTTCAATTACTTCTGATGTAATAGCGGACACGTTGGCAGATTTCATATCCCGATATGGAGCACCGTGTTATATAACGACAGATAATGGAAAAAACCTAATATCGGATGCGATTGAGCATGTATACAGTATGTTTGGCATAAAACATATCAGAACATCTTCTTATCATGCACCCGGAAATGCTCAGGTGGAACGTCAAAATAGAACGTTAAAGAATGCACTTTCTCATATTGTAAATCAAAATCAAACAGACTGGGACTCTAAACTTAAATTTGCTCTGTTAGCAATGCGGACCGCTGTACATTCATCAACAAAGTTAACACCGGCAGCTGTCATGTATGGTAGAAACTTAAATCTTCCCTATCATGTATTTTCACAACCACCTAAACTTAATTACAACGATGCACCGTCTTTCTGTGAACTTGTAATTCCTGCTCTCCAAAAAGTATATGCAGAAGTCCATAACAATCTAGTTAAAGCAGCTGAAACTCAGGAGAAATACAGAGAAAAAACAGCAGTATGTAAAAATCTAAAAGTAGGTGATCTAGTGTGGCTTTACACACCTAGAATTGAGCCAGGACAGACTAAAAAGCTAAGTAAATTAAATAACGGTCCTTTTACTATTATTGAACAATTAAATAATGTAAATTTTAAGATCGCTTTAGTTGCTAACCCGAAAAATACCCAAGTTGTCCATGTTGATAGACTAACGTTATTCAAAGACAGGAAGATTACTAACCAAAACAATCCACAACAACAAACGACTAACGGAAATTCGATTCACAATCCGCCCATCGATGAAACAGAACCGATTCAGAGTGGCGAGCAACCAACCCACCTCCGTACTACTAGACATAGACGATATTTCGCATGGGTTCCGCCCCCTTTAGCGCAAGAAAACGAGAATGATTGCAACACTGAAACCGTAACTAAGGAAGACGAGGAGGAGGCGCGCAGCGTTTCAACCGAAATTGGTGCTCTTTCCCCACAACCACAGGTCAGTCCGGGAGGGGAAGAGTCACATCCACAGATTGCTCCGGTAGGGGAAAGTTCGGGTAGCACACAAGAGGAGCCTAATATTGCTGAAAGAGGCAGAGAGGTTGATCAGTCCGATAGCAACGAAAAAGCAACTGAGGGTGATTCGATACGGCCTGTCGCGAAATCGAAACGCCTCGGTCGTTCTAGATCGACTCCACGGGTCGATTATTCCTTTCGGGACAGAAGCGTTCGTCCCATTTATAAAGAGTAACGACTTTATCTGTTTTTCACTCAATGTTTTCTGTATATAGTCTAATTAATTTGTATTTATATGTGTTTAGAGGAAATTTATCGAAATTAAAACTCGGAATTGAAAATTTTTCAACTTAAAATGGGTTTGTTTTGATTGCTTTCCGGAAGTGTTAGTAAGCGTTTTTGGAGCTTTATATGTACCTTTTTTAGAAGGGTATTGGGTATTATGTTATATTTTGGCATGCATACCGCTCCGCACCCACTTTTTGTAAATTTTTATAAATTTTTAACCAAAATTCGTGCTATTTCTGGGATGTTGGGAGTTTTTTGGGGGATGTTTTGAAAATTACGTGATGCAAGCGAAGGGATTTGGGTAAATTTTTTTCCCCTTTTTTACTTCCTTTTGAAAATATAATTGTATTGTATATATATAGCTAATTCTAACACTTATTTAGTTTACTTATTTGTGTTACCTTCTCGGAAGTTGTAATTTGTTGGGTATATGTGCAAATCTTACAGAGATATTTTATACATTTCTGTATGTGGGGTGTGACTTATTTACAGCCGTACATATACACTTTCGGTGTGTACATTTTTATGCCTTCTATATTCTATTCTCTTCTGTAAATTTGGGTAATTGTGTTTATATTTTCTTTTTTCCCTTTTTTTTTTTCCATTTTTTTTTTTAAATTTTCCCCTTTTTATATCTTGTTGGCAGAGTTACCTGGTAGTAGTGGAATTTGTTTTTCACATTTTTTTTTGCATGTTGTTTTTAGTTTCTGCATTTTTAAAGTTGTCTAGGCTATGGTAATTGTTCCCATAGGAATACAGAGTTGCAGACATACACTAATGTATGCACAATGATCTGTAAGTGCATTTGTACACTCCAAGTAAAACCCCAACAATCAAAATATGAACTTTTCAAATGAATAGGGGTTCCCTGCTAATACAATGAACTTGCATTCATGTATTTTTTTTTTTTTTTTTTGTAAAGCATTTTAAACTGAAAATGAAATATTGCATCTCTGTTGTGTTTTTTTTTGTGTTATGCTATTTACTTGTATGTAACCTAGTGCTATTTCTATGAATTTGATTTAAATAGTTTTTTTTATTACCTTTGACTCACACACTGTTATATGTCGAGTAAAAGATTTTATTTGTGTATTATGTATATATATATCTACATCTGCATCTCCAGCCTGTGTCTTGATGTGTATGTAAATTGTGAAAATTACCAGTTGGCAGTCCTTCACATGTTAATTAACCTTAAACTTAAATTTATTTAATTTTAGCAACAATTTTGGGGCCTAGCTGCAGTTACACATGGCAATTACGGTGGAGTGGCATACTCACTTGTAGAAAGTAGTAGTGGTGAAATGAGAGTTCACCGTCTGGATATCTGGTCTGTTTCGGGAAGTTGGTGAAAATTTTCAGTAGGTATCATCTAATACAGATAACTGTAGGCAAATCTGAAGGCAAGGATAGAGGCTCAGTTGGTTGTGATAAACCCCATGGTTACTTATATGGCTCACAGCTTTTACTTATGTATAAATTCCTTTTTAAACTCAATTCCATTTTTCTTTTAGGGATGTGGTCAGGTGGACGGTTAATTGTGTGCAGCTCGAATTGCACATTCCGGAGTGTGACGAGCGGGGTTTCAACTATGTGATGCTTGGAAGCTCTTCGAGTCGCTGTTTGATTTGTTCGAGTATCTTGGACCCACGTAGGTGTTTCTCCAGCTGGCAGTAAACCATTTTACCTTCATTTTTCCAATTTTTTGGTTTTAACCAGTCTAGGTTAACTAACTTGGAGTAGGAAATCGAGTTCTCCATTGGGAGTTAGCTTTATACTTTCTTTTTTTTTTGTTTAAAAAAAAAAAATTTTTTTTTAGTCAAATTTTTTTTTTATTCAGGATAGGGGAGTCTTGTTGTAGAATTTTTCGCAAATTCTAAATTTTTAACTTATATTAACATAACCCTTCATTTCTCTAAATTTTCAGTTAATTTTTCTTTCACTTTCTTTTTTTTTTTAATGTATAACATGGTAAGTAATGCAGTTCTTTCTTCCAAATTCTAGTTAAATGTTCCTTTTTTTTTCCCTTTTCGTAATATCAACCCCAAGTGTAAATTGTTGTGACCTTGTTGTTCAACCCCACTTATTCCAGGAAAAATACCCGCAAAGTTTAACCTTGTAGGACATGCAGTCAACCTTCCCCCAGGATTTCGGTCAAAAAAGGACCATTAGGTGACCCGTTCCTTCAAATATTTTTCTGTTACCATGTAGTTAGCGCATAGTAACAGAAGCGTAAGGCTCCCGTTCCCCCTTTTTTTTAAATGGGTAGGTCCCATATAGGTTCGAGGAGAGAGAGGTGATACGAGAAGGTCAGTCAGTGAGTAGAAAACAGCTAGTGATGTAGGTGCGAGCCAATAAAATTCAGTACGGGCGGGGGGTTTATTTTTGGCGGGAAGATGCTTTCCCACTCTACCCCTGAGCTCCGAGAAGGGATCTTTTTTAGTAGTTGATATGACACATAGCTGAAAAGAAGTCGAGATTGAATAATCTCTCATAATTAGATTCTAGAATGAGGCATATCGCTTAGTGTGAGTTGAAAACACTTTTTTGAAAGTGACAATTTCCTTTCTATGAAATATCTAAGGCGAGTCTTGATGCTGTATGATGTTCAGATGATAGAGATGAACATGAGACGACAATTACCAAGTTGTCAAAGTATCCATGAGTTGATAAGTTTGGACTGGTAGTGGAGCAGTATTTAGCTGTGCGAATCTCCAAAAAAATAAGTCCCGGAGGTAATATCGGTAAAGCGGAGTCTTGCAGATAGCATAAGAAGGTTCGGCTCCTAAAAAATTTATGAGAAGGTACTCCCTTTTGAAAGGCGGTTGCTGCCATAGATATGAGAATTGAAGGAGATAACATCGTTGGATGATGAGTGGAAATAGAGAACAGCAGTAGTCTTACCCTTCGTTGTGAAATAAGTGTCCTAAACTGCCAACTGGGTGAGTGACCAAGAATACAATGAAAATTGGTTGGTACAAGAAATTTTTGTATTTGTGAAAAGGTGATTTGCTTTGTCTTCAAGAATGTGAGTAAAATTATTCATTTCTATATGTTTATAATGTTGAATTGTGCTTATCCTATATGTATATAAACTGTTTTTTAAAACTATTTTAAATGATTTCAATATAAGAAATTACAGTATCAATGCCAAATAGAGTGTTCGGATAAAATGTTGTCTACATATTATGTGTTAATTAATTAAAAAGAAACGATGATAAAAAAAAAATGTTTCCTTTTCTCATGGTTTATACATTTCTCCTTCTCTAATTATTATAGATAGACTCTCATAAATAGCAGTATTAATGTTAAATATTTTATTCAAGTAATAAAAACTTAAATGTTAATGTTAAATTTCTACAATAATAACTATGCCCGAATATAATAACAGCAATTAAATATGTGTAATGTGAATTTAGAATTCTGTTATTGTTTTATTCAGATGTGTTTATAAATATTATTTAATAAGTAATTCTTTTCTGCACTTTTAGTTTAAAATCTGTAAATTAATAGTAAATTAAACCCCCTTTCCTTGTTTTTAGCTTTGTTGCCCTTATATTTTTATTCTGTGAAATAGTCCACCTTCATTGTTTTTTTTTAAAACTGATAACAGAATTCATATGGAGTGAAATTCAATCACACATGTTTTCTTTAAATATATTAATTCTGTAAGAAATATATATATATGACAAATATAATTTTAAATTAATGTGGATTTAAGATGAAATGTGTAGACCTAATCTAAATATCCAAATGTAAATAGGACTAAATAGCTAAACAGATGATAGTAAATTTTATAGATTAAAGTTTATTGATGCACTTAAAATAAATTGTTTATTCTGAATTAAGTTAATTGTGAAATTTTATATGTTTTAAAGAGAGTTAATAAATTTATGAAGTATTAAGAGAATCCTATTAAGTGAAATATTATTGTTTAGGTAATTAAAAATGTGTCCTATCATCTTGAATCACAGCTTTTCAAATGATTTATAAAATACGTAGTGTGCTCAACTATACGATTTCATTGGTCCCTAAATTTTAAAGGTATAAATGTATTCATAAAGTAATGTCATTTTGGTTTTAACTTGCAAATTTTCTGGGTTTTATCCTCTCAAATATGAGAGTTTGTCTCCATTCAGTCATTCAAAATTAGTTTAATTTTCACTGTTATTCGTCATCATTTATGAATACTTTATATTTTTGAGATTTAGAAGTATTGGGTGTCTTTCCTTTTTTTTTGGTTGTGAAAGATATGAGAATATTGTTACCTCCTTTGATTTTATTTAAAAGTAAAATTTAAAAGTAAATGAATTTATTTTGCCATTCTCTCCCTTTTCTTATATTTTGTATTATGTGTGTTAACTTGTACTAAATTTTGGTGCCCCTTCTTAAATCCAATTACCTGGTGTTTGTAATAAATTTATGGTAACAATATTCAGTTGGTGGTATGTCTTTCTCACCTGGTGTAATGTTAAATTTAAATTCTTGTATAATTAGATTGAAGTTAAATATTGTGAAGTGGTTGAATGTAAGATTATAGTCATAAGATGCATTAAAATAACTTCTTAAAAAAATAATAACAAGGAAAGACCCAATAATAACGTTGACAGCAGGAGGTAATGGCTGACGCGTTTTCGCTTTTTCTTAGCGCGTACATTTCCATCTATTGGCACACACACTCAAAATCTGTTTTTTTAGTTAGAGAGCAGTCAACCTTCTACTTTTCCATCTTTTTTGAATCTCTACTCTCAAGAAAATTCACATTCTTTTCGTGGAGCAAAAAAAAAGGGATGGAACCATTTTTCCCTTTTCACATAAAATTAAGGCCTTATACGTTTTAACTTCTTGAAAATTTGCATGTTTCGGCCATACCTCTGATTTTAGAGAGATGACCATTGGCATGCGGGAGAAATTTGGTACTCCCCTTGAGTGTTTCATAGGTCCGTCGGTACAATAGCGATTCCTCTTGACGCCGTGCTGTGTCTGGGAGGTAAAGATGCTTTGACTTGTGAGGTCTTCGTGCCTATTTAAGCTCTCATAAATAAATGTGTCATATTATTGTTCTGACAATTTTCTCCATGACATTTTTATTAGGTGTAGTTAAATCATTCGTGGGAACGGAAAACCAAATATTTCCTTGACTGCCGTGGTTCACTTTGTTCCATAATTATCTATCTGTATGCGCTGATCCTAAAATGGATCATTAATTTGTATTGTTCACTGTTCACTGATTAAAATGATACCAAATACTCTGTTAATATGCAGAAAAAAAACCAAATACTTTTTTTTTTATAGTGTGTGCTAGTTTAGATCTAGATGGTGGTATTTCTCACCATCAAATACATACTGTGTAAAATTTAAAGTACTTAAAAGTATTCGATTACAATTGAAGGTATTCCATGAAAGTATTTGTCTTCAATTACATTTAAAAGTATTCAGTGACAATATGTGCATTACAATCAATTGAATGTATTGAATGAATACACAATACTTTATAATTTCAACTTCTTTATTCTTAATTTTTACTTTCTTGTATCTAAAATAGAAGAAAGTATTGTAATCCAAATTTTTTTCGACTTCCGGTTTTCGATGGATTTACATTTTTTAGTGTTCAGAGATTCCGAAAAACATGTTTTTACAAAATGTCTGTCTGTGTGTTTGTCCTCATTGTATCATCGAAAAGTGTATGAAGTTATGCTTAGAATTGAACCAAATTTGATTTATAGGTTTATGACTATGACCAGCAGGTCCTCCTTGAATTTGGGAATATTCCGCCGAAAGGCGCGCAGCAACAGCAATTTTTTGCCATTTTCATTATGGTATCATCGAAAAGTGTATGAAGTTATGCATAGAATTGCACGAATTTTTTTTTTTTGTTTTGGACTATGGTTTCTGGGACCCAGTTGAATTTGGTAATATTCCACCGGAAGGGGGCGCTGTGATAGCCACTTAAAGATTTAAAACTCAAAAAGATGTGAAAAAAATTAGAAATCCTAAAATTTTTTTCACGTAAATGTTTGCCTTGATCCAAGGATTCCGGAGCAATTTTTGTTTTGCCTCATCTTAAAAAATGGCTGAGATATAGCATTTTGAAATTTTAGGGTGACTGACATTTTAATACAAGACAGCAGGATTCCTCTATAAACTGGTATTATTTATGAGTTTTAGTGAACATGGTTTCGTCAAATTTTCTTTCATTGTTGTAACCATCTTTTCAACTCTTATAGGCTTAACACTATAGATTTATATTCGCCAACGTCAAATTCTCGCCAAGCTTGGCGACACTTAGTGAAACATAGCCAAATTTGGCGACATAAATAGGCTGCTATAAATGAAGCAAACTTGGCTATAGCTGACTATTTGGCGATATTCTCATTCAAATTCAATATTGACAAGACTTGGGATTGAATCTCCGTTAACCGGGTTCCACGCATTTTAGCTTCATGTTTTCTAGTAAAATTAGTTAAAATCTTAAAACCAAGGAATATGAAGGCTATCCTTTCCTGCCGATACCGGACAGATGGACTTTTCGTAGCTTTGTATCATTCGGCTGCTCGCATCCAGGTAACCCGACGATTCGCAAACGGTTGACGTACAACAGAATGATGAAAAATGTTGATTTTTGGCGGCGTGATAGCGAAGTTTGAAGTATTAACATGTATGAGATAGAAAATGTTTTGGGATTGCCACATCCGACTAGTTAATTTTGTAAAGTATTTAGTTATACAAAGAATCAGCCTAACGTTATAAAACTTATTTATTAAAAACATTGTTAAAAAATTACGTTTTGCATGCTAGATTGGATGATCATCCCAGTTTATTACCTACATGTAAAGTTACTAGTCCAGATCGTCAGGATTTCTACACGGCAATTTATCCAGTTTCTTGACGTATAAATTCGCATCTGAGCATTTCTTTCCCTTTTTATATTTAATTTAGAATTAACTTAAATTTCTTCTTATTTTGTATTAACAAAATAATATATACAATAAAATTGTTTTACTTTATTTTTCAATTTTGTATTCATGCTGTTACTACTAACAAAAAAAAAAAAAAGTATGACTATCACTTAAAAGTGCTTTCCATCTGTGGGCTTTTCCTCTTTATTTTCGACTGATTTGAACAAATGAAAATTTTAACATTTTACGCTATTCATCTTCTCACATAATTACCATATTTGTTTTTAAATTGATCATATTTCTAAAATTTAATTATATCCTAAACCCTTTTCTATCTTTATTTATATTTATAATTATTCTCATTTGTTTCATATTTGTAATTATCTATTTTATTCTCGTGTGTTACTATGAAACACTTCTGAAAACAGATAGACATTCCTATCGATATAAAAAAAAATATTTCCAAATTTTGTTAAAAATAAATCCACTTTAAATGTTATATAACAAATCCCAATCAAGATCACACTCTAATGTAGTTTAACCTACCATTACACTTTTACCTTCTCTTACGGCTCCCTAAGTTTTAGAATTACAGCTACTTACTAGACAGGGCATGAAATTGTCTTTAATTCGGAAGCCTGTGAAATGCCTCAACTGTTCATAAATGTACTTTTAGTATTGTATGCATTGTAATCAGAAACATTTTGTTTTCTTCCGTGATTAAATTGCTTCTTTCGTGTACAATCTTTCACAATTATCTTGTTACATCTTACCGGAAATTATGTTATTATATGTATATATATATTTTCTTCCTTTTTGTTAAATTAATGTTGATTAGGGAAATATTCTAAACACAAAAATACGTACTGGTGTCATATTCTTTCAAATGTAAAAACAACCTTTTTAATTAAAGATAAAGATAAGATGTAATTAATTGATATGGATTTTATAACTATGTTTCTGCTCTCAACAATTTCCTAATAACAATTGGTATTTTTACTATTTAGTTCTCCAATCTTATTCTATATCTACACTTAATATTTCAATTCTTTCTTTTCAATTTTAATCTCTAAATATAATTTATCTTCTGTAATCCATTAACTAATTATACTTGATAAAGAAATCTCATCACCACATGTGGGAATGCAAAATCTATCACCTGTTAATTAAAATAAATTTTAAATGCTCTTTAGATAAAGAATCGTTGAATATAACATTATTATTACATCTGATTTGCCTTATTAGTCCCTGATAATATATAGATTGACGGTTGTAATTAACTTTAACAGAATAATTACTTTAATCTGATGTGTATAATTACCTTTAATCAGTCAAATTCTTCATTCAAAATCTGCGAAAATTGGGAAATTATATCTTATATTACAAAAGATACATGTACCTTTCAGTTACTTTTAAATAAGTTTCACACTACACAAAAACATTCTATTATGTTCGAATAATGAATGAGCATTTCTTTATTTTATTTTTCACGTTTCACAATGAAACATTTTTGACATCACCACCTACGAATATAAAACATATTATTTCAAAACATTTAAAAAATAAATCCGCTTTAAGTGCTATATTACATGACGAATCCAAGTCAAGATGTAAATACAATTAACGTTTATTATTATTTATTTTGCTAAAGCACAAAATCGGATTGTTTTATGTACTAAGTCAAAAATAGGTTTTATTTTCTTAGAAAACTTACAAACTTACTTCCAGTTAATTTATGCTAAGTAAATAAATAACAATAATTAATTTCGATATAGATAACTCATTGTATTTATTATTTAGTGAAAATATGAGTATTTTTTTATGACGTAGTCCTTTTGAAAAAGAAAACTCGATTAGTATTCTTTTCAGAATTCTCGAATGCTTTCTTTACATTTTAATTGTTAAAATGTTTATTTAACTAATTATATTTCTTTAAAAATTACCCTTCCAAATTGAAAATGTAAAATCCATTAACTGCGAATTTAGATATTCTATGGATAAAAAACATTGAATAAAATATTATTATTTTCTTCGTTTCACCATATTAGTCCCAGGGAGTTATATTCCTATGACGTAGTCCTTTTGAAAAGGCAAACTCGATTAGTATTCTGTTCAGAATTCTCGAATGCTTTCTTTACATTTTAATTGTTTAAAAAAAGTTTATTTAACTAATTATATTTCTTTAAAAATTACACTTCCGCAATTGAAAATGCAAAATCCATTAACTGCCAATTTAGATATTCTAGGGATAAAGAGTATTGAATAAAATATTGTTAATTTATTCGTTTCACCATATTAGTTGCATGGAGTTTTATTCTCCGTCCACAATTGAAAATGCAAAATCCATTAACTGCCAATTTAGATATGGATAAACAACGTTGAATAAAATATTATTTTATTCGTTTCACAATATTAGTCCCAGAGAGTTTTTAAAAAATCACAATTGTAATATATTTGAGTAGCAATATAATTACCAATTAAGCAAAGATTTTCTTTATTCAAAATGTGGAAAAACTGGGTTACACAGTAGCCAGTTGATATCCATGAAAATTAAGTGATTTTAAAAACAACATAAGTCCAAGATTTACACTAGCTAGACAAAAATGCTAGACATTTTAAGATCTTTTCTGAGCTGACTATATTTCTTAAATCTTAAAACATGTTTGGCTATTATCAGTTATTACATTTATAGAAATTAAAATTTTAACGAAAATTGAAAATGTTCGGACCAGTGCTGTTTTCGCAGTCAATGGGATTTAGAGACCAAGAAACGATACAAAAAAATATTGATCATATTTTTAAGGTTTTTTTACGAATATACATAAAATATTTATGTCTCTATGTTAACCTTTAAATACTCCAGAAATGCACATAGCATAACTTCCCGTGCTGTATGTTTTGTACATCATCATTTTATAACTTTTAAGAAAAATAATTATTGCTTTATAAGATTAATTTTATATCAAATGCAATTACAATGTTCTAAATACCTTTAGCATAGTAATATATGATGATATTTTCGAACAATGTTCATTTATAACACACATATTAAAATTCGTAACATAACAATGCGTTCAAAATCGCGAATAATTAAGGCATAAATTTTTACTGGAAGTGCATAGGTGCTTTTTATATATTTATATTTTCGGATTTTTTTAAAAATATTTATAGTTTCGGAATACCATTATTTTCGGATATTAATATTCACCTTATTAAATCGCAGAATACCGCGATTTAATAATTCAAAGATTACTATTCAAAAACAGTGATATTCATCCATATAATCCTTGGTACCTATTTATTAAGGCTTATAGTCATATTTTCTCTTGTGTTCGATCAAATTTTCCTCTTGCTCTGATCTTGACCATTAGAATATTACTTCTTGGTACTGTGATTGCCTAATGTTGTTTTTGCAACTGGCGACAATTTTGAGGGGCAACGAATAATAAACCTATGTAATTTTGGTCCACAAATGTCAGCCTATCTTCAAGGGTACGTCTGCAACAACAACAACAAAATGCATCTCGGAAAAAAAAAAGACTTAATTAATTTTTTTAAATCACCGATTCAATTTATGAAAATTATGTTTTAGTTCTTCATTTCTTCAATTTATGTTTCCTATTTTAAAAAGCAGCTTTGCATTTAAGTTGATAAATGCCAAATTATTTAGTTTATTATGATTTGAACTTAAGTAAATTAGTTAAATAATATATATTATTATATTATATATTATTATGTTTCAATAGCGTTCATTTTTCTTCGTTTCACAAACTAAAAACAAATTCAAAATATTTTTAAATATATTTTTTTTATTGCAATACTATGATATATTCTTTTTTATATGTGAAAATAATTTCCCTAAATATCAACGTTTTCGCCATGGAGCATTAAAGCTTGTTGCAAAATATATGTTTTCGATATTTCAATATTTAAAAAAACTGACATTTCCTTAAAACTTTATGCATTGATATTGAAACATTACTTAAAGTACTTTCAGAAATTTGAAAATAATTTATTCGATTTATTAAATTTCTTCAGATTAGGAGATGATGTACCAATAAAAAAACTTTTATTTTCATCGTTAGCAGACTTAAGTAAAATTCACAGATTAAAAAGAAAATTAGGTACAAATCTTTTCAAATATAAGTGTCATATGAAGTTACAAAAAGTGTACTGATTGGATCTGTTTGTTTAATACATAGCTTTTTTCCCTTTATATTTAAGTATTTGAAGATATAAACGAATATGTAAAATATGTTTAAAATAATTTTAAAAATATTCATGTTAGATCATCTGAACACTTTTGAATAAAAAAATCCTCTTACACCTTAATGATTTATTATTTGTATATAAAATAATAAATATCCAAAAATGGCACTTATCGACATGTAAATTGTTATCATGCACTGTAAAAAATGACCAATGTTTCTTATTTTATGAAAATATGCTATAACCACGAACGAAAATATAATATAATCTTCTGAGTTATCCGAAATTTCAAATAGCATGTTACGTTGTCTTTTGAATCCCCAGAAACGAATACATTTTCAAAATTTAATGAATAATTTATAAAAACAAATTATTTTTAGCTGCCCGAATTTTTCAGAAACGTTTCCGAAGGGTTTTTATAGTGTATTAATTAGTGTCCTCAGGCTGGAATACCTGTTTTTCTAATGTTATCTATTCTCAAGTACACGTTTTCAGCCTCATAAGTTAATTTATACATGAAGGAGTAAAGAAATAATCTTAATTTTAATGTTATTGTTAACGCTGTTAATTTTGCATGTTTGTCTGTTAAACATTTTTTTTAGCATGAAAATGTTTACTTCAGAATGGATAGCATTCGAAAAACATGTATTCCAGGCTGAGGACACTAATTAATACACTATAAAATCCCTTCGGAAACGTTTCTGAAAAATTCGGGCAGCTAAAAATAATTTGTTTTTATAAATTATTCTTTAAATTTTGAAAATGTATTCGTTTCTGGGGATTCAAAAGACAATGTAACATGCTATTTGAAATTTCGGATAACTCAGAAGATTATATTATATTTTCGTTCGTGGTTATAGCATATTTTCATAAAAAAAGAAACATTGATCATTTTTTACAGTGTGTTGGCAAAACTTAATATTTTATTTGATTACAACGTTATTTCTAGAATAACCGTTCTTTAAATTTTGATTTATTGACTTCAGATGTATAAATTTAAAAATATAGATTTCAATAAAAAAAAAATCTGGCATACGCGTGATATAAAGTTTCAATAAGTGTATGTAAAGGATAGGTTCGTTTAACCGGTATCTTTCTGATTTAAATAAAAGCTTAAAAATGTATAAAATTCTATTTCTTTTAAATGCTAAAACGTGCAAGCTAAAAACATAATGTACAGTAAAATAACTTTTATTAGATTGTTGACATGTTTCGGCTCACTCCGATCCATTATCAAAAACAAATAAAAAAGTTCTATAATTGCACGGTCTTTGAAGTTATTATTTGAAATGCTATCATTTAATTTTCACTTACTTTTTAAAATTACGCACGTTATTATTTTTTTGTTTTTACTTGGTTGTTTATTTCCATATTTGTAACCATGGAGTAACCCGAGCCACAATTTCCGTAAGTTTAAAGATGCTGCATAGTTACATATTGTATTTTTGCATGTTACTATCGCTATGGTTTCTCTTATTATGGATGGCTAGTATAGACTGGAGAGAAAAATTATTTTACTTTCATTGAAATTAATTTGGATGGTTTCTTCTTGATATAATCGTGCCAGAGCTGTTTTTTTTTCTATTATATTTTCCCATTTTTTTTCTATTTTTTCTATTATGCTCCTTTTTTCTGTAACTGTATTTCCTGATTTTAATGCGGATATAGTAATTATTAGATCCGTCTTCTTTAATAAAAGGTATTTCATATACTCCTGAATAATTCTCAAAATTAATCGGGTCAATTTTAGTGTAAATAGAATTCTTTAATATCTGAGGGGGTTTGGCTATTAAGCAGATATTGAAACGTTTAAGGCTGTATTTTAATTTATAAATTTTGTATTTTTGCGAATCAACTTTATTTTCTGGTAATTTTATTATTGGCGAAATCCATGAATAATGTATTAATATGTTGTACCTTAAAAACATTATTTCAAGCAATTTTACGAATATTATCATCCAAACACCATCCAAATAAATTTCAATGAGAGTAAATTAACTTTTTCCCTCCAGTCTATACTATCCACCCATAATAAGAGAAACCATATAAATAATAATACGCAAAAGTACAGTATGTAACGATGCAGCATTTTTAACTTACCAAAATTGTGGCTCGAGTTACTCCACGGTTACAAATATAAATATAATAAACAGCAATATAATAAAAAATAATATAATAAATAATACAGATATAGTAAACAACCAAGTAAAAATAAAAAAAACATGAAAATTATTTGATAGCATTTCAAATAGTAACTTCAAATACCGTAAAATTATATAATATTATTGTTGGTTTTTATAATGACTCGGTATGAGCCGAAACATGTGAACAATATAATAAAATTTATTTTACTGTATAATATGTTTTTAGTTTTCACCTTTTAGCATTTAAAAGAAATATATTATTACAAGGTGTTATAATTTATTATATTTTTGTATAAAATTCTGTTTAAAAAAGGGCGAAAATGTCAAAGCTTTTAACCTTTTGTAAATGAAAAAAATTCTTATTATATTACAGTGAAATAATCTTAGTATATAAAATATAAATTACCCATATATTTTCTTATCGACACGGTAAGTTATAGTTTGTTGATAGATGTAATATTTTTTCGGCTCGCCAGTATTTTCGAGAATAGCTATTCTTTAAATCTTGATATATTGGCTTTCGAAAATTGCAATAGAAACTTTATGAAATTTCCGAATATTCCATTCAGTACAATAAATCTCTTCGGAATTTAAAAGGATGTGTCAAAAACATTTTATTTTCAACTTTCGCAGAGTTAAATCTGAAGTAGTATTAGATTTTAAAGCTTAAAAAGTAAATTGGAGTTAAAAATGTTCTGATATATATGTGAATTTGAAGTTTCAACAAGTATATTGACTGCGCCGGTTTGCTCAATGCAAAGCGTTTCAGTGTCAGATTTTTAAAAACAAAATAGCATAATATTTATTTTTTAAAAAATTAACGAAAATATCAAAGCTTTTAAATTCTTATGAATGAAGAAAACATCTTATTACACTGTTTCATGTATGTAGAAAAAAATAATTGCTTATATATGGTGTTATCGGCGTGAAAATTTATATTTAGTTGTGAAATAAATTATTTCCGAGTATTTTTGAGAATAACTTTTTTTCTTAAATCTTAAAATATTGACTTTAAAAAAATACGTTAGAGGCTTTCTAAATTTTGAAAGTATTCTATTTCATACATTAAATCTTTTCAGTATTCGAAAGGATGTATAGAATAAAACTTTATTTTTCTTCTCTCGAATTCGAAGTAGAAGATTCCAAAGCTTACAAAGTAAATTAGACTTACAACAAATGTACTGATAACATCGGTTAGCTTAATGCATAGCTTTTCTGTTTGAACTGTGATGTGATGTTAACTATTAACTATTGATGTTTAAAATAAGTAGTATAACAAATATTTAAAAAAGAATTAGTAAAAGTATCAAAGAATTTTAATTCTTATAATTTTTTTAATTATTACATTACCAGTGATGTATTCTTTATTTCTAAAATTATATTGTTTAAATGTCAATTTTAAGACGATAGCAAATAATAGTTTGTTGCAAACCATCATTAAATTTTAGCACACTAGCGTTTTTAAAAATAACATGTTTTCCTTAAATCGTATTGTTCAAACCTTCATATATTGGTTTTAAAAATTACAATTATGACTTTCTGAAATGTGAGAATATCTCGTTCATTATATCTTGTAAACATATAATATATTATTTTATTTTTCTTTCATAATCCAAACATTATAAAATTTCACGACTTATTTAAAATATGATTTTACATTTTTAATATGATTTTTTTAAATCTCGGATTCTTTATTTTGTGTAATTAAAATAACTGTCTACGTAATAATTGTTTTTAGCAATTCAAATTATTTTTCTTTGTTTAATATGCTTTTATAATAGAGTTTAGTTATATAGATACAATTTAAACTATGAATTTTTGCATATTTACAAATTTATTGAAAAGTAAAATATAAATAAATAATTAATTAATTAAACAAAAAATAGGCAATTAGTACTCCTACAGATCACAAATTGTTACTTGTTTTAAAATTTATTTACTATTATTTGTATAAATAAACTACTATTTTTCACAGTGAAATAAATTAAAATACGTTACATTAAATTATAACAAGCTGCTTTAATAATATTTCAATCATAATAGTATTTCAAAATATACAGTATTTTAAACAACTAATTTTTTTAATTTTTAATTTTTTTAAATCTTGGATTCTTGTATTTGTAATTAGAAAATCTCTCCATGTATATAAAAAAAGTTATAAAAATATATTGAATTACTAAAAATAGTTATTACGCAGGCAGTAAAGATAAAACCAAGAATCCAAGATTATTGGTATGCATCAAGTAAATACGGGTTGTGTCCTTTTTTTTTGGGAACATAAATTTAAATTTTACGAAAATTGTTATTTGAAATTTGCGATATTCTCTATTTATAACATTTATAAAATGCTACGGGAGAAGCTAAATATGTTAAATTTCTTAAATGGAATTTGTTTTGTGTAAATCACAGCACAGCGCTAATGTCCCTTCCCCATACCCGCAAATATAACGAATAATTTCTTCAAGAAAACCACCTTCTCCTACATTAACGGGATCATTAAAAAAAATAATTATATTTTTCTGATAATTAAAACATAACGAAGACGCTACGCTAAAATAGTCACCAGATGGAACCCCTTCCCCTCCTCAAATTCAAATCTATATCTTAATTAGTTATCTTAATTTTTGTTCATTAGTAAAAAAAAAATGGCATTTATTTCTTTTCCTTTTCACAAAGTAAACAGAGAGATCGGCCAGAGAAACGGATCTTTTAGTGAAAGCGGATCCCTGTCTGGAACTATCACGGATATTCTGACTGACGCCGCCAGATTTTTACAGTTTTTGTAAAAAAAAAAAATAATAAAAATAAAAATAAAAATCCGGCCGAGTTTTACGAAAATTGCATTGTCGGATGCAGAAAATGTTTCTACATATTCTGAGAAAATTTCAAATTAATATATTAATTAGATTTCTTAAAATTGGCTAATTAGTAAATAAATTTCAAATTCGTTCATTTCTGCTTGCAAATCGAGAACATGTATTCTTTTTTTAGGCATTTTGATAAAATAGATGACATTTTCGATGCGATGTTTAATGAGATTCTAATTAATATCTTGGGTAATTATCAAAATATTAAAATTCTGAGTCCCAGGTGTATCAGCTCAGGCCTTAGACTAACTAAATCTAAATTTTCAGATTTCTAGGTGCGCTATATTTCGCTGGCCATCGCAGACAGACTGCCACACACACACACACAGAGCGATTTTGTGTTTTATTAGTATAGATGATCCTTTTATTATCTTAAGAGAAATTATTGAGTATTACTGTAACAAGGAAGGTACTAAAGCTGGGTCATTTTTCATAAAACGTGTAAAATTAGCAGTCAAAAACTGTTTTTATTACATTGCCATTCAGTTAGCATATACAATGTTATGAATAGTCGCATTCACCACTATTGCATATTTTGAAAGTGAAAGGTCAGAAATAACTATTAACGATAATTTATATTCTAAATATTATAGATATTGCCAATAAAATTCACATTTATTTCTTACAATATACAATGTCTTATATTATAGTTTGCATATAAATATAAATATAAAAACATAAAACGTTTCAAAATTATATAACTTAAATATAAATATTTTTGTATTACAGCTATTTAATGGTTACCATAAAACTAGTTTTAAAATAATTTAATGTCATGCGGATACATATTTATTTAGCTTTTAAAATAACTAACGACTTTTCGATTTTCGATATTATTTAATAAATAAATAATTACATCTATACCATGTTATTGGTAATAGTAATTGTACTTTCATTTTGTCAATAATATTCATTAATCTAAATAAGGATGTCTTACTAATAAACGATTTTCACATTTTCATTACGTACTTTACCACGTAATAACATTTACAGTACAGAAAAAAGTGATATTTACTTTAAATGTGGTTATGTTAATGATAATAAAATACGTTTGTGTAAACATTACTATACGATAATTGCACATCTCTCATGAGACAACTGTTTAATTAATTAATACAAATCTTCTGAAGTATAAAGTGGTGTCGTTTGTATTTTTACCCCATTAAATTAACTTAAAAGAATTTTTAAATGTGTTTAGTGTTGCCCTATTTAAAGTGGTTAATTTTAAAGTTAGAGTCACCATAAAATACAAACCATTTTTCAAAAATAAAAAGCAATGTATTTTTCGAACAAAGTGCGAACTCGTAAAATACAATTTTGGAGAATTACCAGCTTGAATATATACATCTATCATTATCGTTACCCTGTCAGTTAATTTTAGAAAGCAAATTTCTGGGTATTTAAAAGCGAACTGTACTTTGTAAAAGATTGCATTAGTTACTACAATCTTCCATGTTATGTTTGTTTATTTATTTTTTAACGACCTCTGTCGAGATTGCCCTTAGCATCCGCAATATAATATTAAAAATCAAGTAAAATCATATAATTATATATATCCGTTCCAGAATATTTAGAAACTCAGCATAATAAATAGCATCAATGTTGCTACGAGTCAGGGAATTTTTCAGATGAAATACCAGTATTTTATTGTAGAAATATTTGCCTTGTGTAATCGCGCAATTGCATAAGGCGAGTTTTTGTATAAATAAATACTGGTACTTTAAAATAATTATCTTGAAAAATTTCCTGACCCGTAGCAACCCTGAGCATGAAATATAAAAATAATTGATTATAACGTTTTTATATATTTAAACAATTTTTTTGTGTGCTAGAACTTTTTAATATATTTTTAAGACATTTAAAGATGACTTTTAATATTGAAGTCAAATACAAACACATGTTTACGTTTTATAAATAAATTCAACATGTAGTAGAGGAGATGGGGGATGAATGGGACATTTTCACAAAAATATTTATTTTAAATATTTTATATAGGTTATTATAAATATTATATATCACATGTCAAACTTTAAGTGTTTGACTACATCTTATGCACAATATTTGTTCAAGATTATTATTACACATATATATAAATTAAATTTAAAAAAAACGTTCTTCTATGTCCCGATCATCCCCACAGCAGGGATGAATGGGCCACAAGCAGCGATGAATGGGACACAAACGTTTTCCTCCCCGTATTCAATGTTAAGGTTATGTTATTATTTAGTTAATAAAAACTTTTCAGTATCCTCTAGGGACGAATGAATAGTCCCATTCATCCCCATTTGAAATGTCCCAATCATCCCCATGATGCATATATTCAAGTGTCAGCTATTTTGTCTCAGAAATTATTTTGTCACAATGGTTAATATGCATTCATTTTAACTACCAATATGGAGCCTTTAAATAAAGAACTACCACATATCTTAATTGTTTATACTGCATAAGATATTTAATTAACTTCAAATGTAAAAAAAAATTACTTTTAAGCAGAGTTTTCAGGAAATGCAAATTTGACGAAAACTGAAAACAGCCATGTGCTCTTGCTTATGGTTCTGAAGCACACTATGGTAGTGGAATCTATGAGGATAGGAAGCAGCTAAAAAAAATGTTTATTGCCTGAAATATTGAGAGCGTCCCATATATCCCTTGTCCCATTCTTCCCCCATCTCCCCTACACATAAAGTCAAACACTTTATTGTTATTTATTCATAATAAAATTTGTCAGATGTACAATAAATTCTTAAAATTTTCTAAAAAACACCTCGAGTAAAAATAAAGCTTTATATACAGGTATGATTGGGAGTAACATTTAGTTTTAAATGCAATTGTGTAAATGTTAACATAAGCCACTTTATATTTAAATTTGCAGGTATCATTTTGAGAATATTACAAAAGATTTTTCTTGCAAATACCTCTAGGAAAAATCCATATTCGAAAACAGCAAAATTATACGATTTTTACAATGGATTTGAAAGCACGTGTGATTCTCATAAAGTTATAGAGGAGAGTAGAGTAATACCGGGTACCTTGTTTTCTTGTTGATGGATGCTGACCTCTGTACAGCACCCATCTTAAGTGCATCCCTTAGCGTCCCCTAGCAGTGTGCCATCGACTTTTGAAGTGAGTTAAACTCTGTGTCCGCTCAGTGCTTATAGAAAAAAAATTCACCTCAAACGTTTTAATTTTTCGCCGTCTTTTCTGCTCTTCAAATACATCCAACCTGACGGATCGATTTAGGTAAGCAAACCATTGTTTTCTATAGATTTCACGCGATGTTTTGATGCCAAGTAGAACTGTGTATCTCCAGCTATACCATGCTGATTTTTGGCCGTCTGTTGGGTCAGAAACGGGTACCATAATTTTGCATTGAATTCTGGAATGGATTATTTCTTGAGTCAACAAGTAATGAAGGATAGCTACAATATTTGGTCTGTAAATGATGGGAATATGAGAAGTGAAGCGGATACGAGAAACAAAAGATGAGAAAGCTATTACATGACAACATTCCAAATTGCTTGAAGACCTGGCAAAAAAAACAGTTACTGACCTTAAAAGGAACATATGTTTTAAAGTTTGATTAAAAATGTATTACAATAAAACTTTTCGGTGCTGGAAATGTTAAAATACAATTTCCGATTTCACTCGGTTTTACCCTGCCACCAAAATTCGGAGTTGTTTCAGACGGTCCTAGAAAACGCCTTTTTCGAAGTACAGAAACATTTTCTTGTGGCAACATGTGGGGTTTATCAATAGCCCAGATGTCCCCAAACGCTTCTGTGGAGTGTTTCGATTTTTCCACCCTACTACACTTAATTCAACAAAGGAAAATCGTTAGGTACCCGGTTTTACCCTATTTTTTCCTACGATATTCATTATCTAACTGTATAATGTTATAAATTTTCAATTTTATTTTAAATATAAAATCAATGAAATTCGAACGATATTTCTTATACTAGTAAGATGAATATGTGGAAGGCAAAAATCTTATCTTGTTGATCATATTGGTATACATAAATTAGATAGCGTGACATTAACTGACGCAGATTCGTGACTAAACATTGATTTCAATTTTACATCAAGAGAAACATTTTTAATTTGTGTGCTACCTGCATATCTGATACATATATAATGCCACTAAAAATGGAATTTGCTGACTTCAGATGCCATATAGTCGAAAGAATATATTTTCTGGATTTGTATAAGATGCATAAAATATTAAAACCCATCGTCAACACGATTATAAACATAATAAAAGGTAGACAAAGGCAGGTAGACCTTATCGACTTATTTTCTAAACTATACATAAGATCGTTTTATTAATATGTAGAAGTATCTCTTTCCCGACATTCTTTATAAGAAAGTAAATGTTGGAAAAGCAAGAATTTTTCAACCAATTTAATTTATCATATTATTACGTCTTTGTAGATGTTCACATCCCTCGAGCTTTGGTAAACCAAGTGCGAGTCGGAAAAATCTGACTTAAGGCCTAGAACCCTGTTCCTTCTTAGGTGTCCGGCTCAGAAGCTGTTTGGGGACTCCTGCTCGTTTCCAAGTGCAAAAGTGGTGGTCTCCCAAAAGGTGGGATAAACTACAAATCGCAGCGACCTTTGTCGTCAATCACTTGGTAAAATGGGAGTGGTCAGAAGGTGGCGGCGCTCCCACCGACCGTAGAGCATACAGGAACGGGTGCCCTCAGGCACTTCAATTTCAGCGCATCTCAATTTTATGATATTATTACACAGATAAATATATATTCGCAATTATAAATAAACGTTAAAAAATTTGCTTACAGATTGAAAGTTACTCTTTGAAATATGTATACGCTAAGTTGGCCCAGTAAATGTTTGACAGACATATTCTGTTTCCTAATATTTTCTATAGCGTAGATCTCTATTCACATAGATTAAGCCTACACAAACTTGCATAAACCCTTGTACCTTGTGTTGGATGGCCAATAGATTTTTTTTCGGAAGTTTCTAAAATCAAAATCAAATTGTTACATTTATCTAAATTCATACCAGAAAATATAGTAAAAATATAACTTTTAAAAAATAAACTGTAAAATAAATACAGAAAGTTATTTCCCGTTTAAATAATAAAAAAAAATTATAATAGAACTAATGCTTTATTTATTTATTTATTTATTTTTATAGTGCGTATTATTTTCCAGCATCTTTTGTTCATTATTTTTCATTAAATGATAAAAAATTAAACTCTTCTATTTAATGATGCAGAGAAGTGTTTATCTATACTAATAAAAGAAAGTTTCGCTTTCTGTGTGTGTGTCTGTGTGTCTGTTGGCGATGGCTGGAAAAATTTAACGCACCTAGAAGTCTGTAAATTTAGATTTAGGTACTCCAAACCCTCTTCTGATGTACCTGAACATCAGAATTTTAATATTTCAATTATTTACTGAAATATTAATTAATATTCACAAAGAACTCTCATCAAAAATACGCTTTTTTCTCTTGGGTTGGTTGGTTCACTGGTTGGTTGCATCGATTCTTCACAGAAGTAATTAAATAAACCAGAGTAGCGATGCATAAATAAGGATTTCTAACTAAATAGTGTCAATATGGACTGAAGTTATCAGCGTAGAGCCATGCGAATGTTGCGCCACCTGCACATGACAAATTACACATACGTCCCCCTAATTGAAATATTTTCCAGGCACATTTTTCTTCATGACAATTAGTCGGGTTTAAGTTTTTTTTTTTTTTTTTTTTTTTTTTAACATGACATTTATTATTATGATGGAGATTGTTAATACAGAAAACTTTATTAAACAGATTCTTTTTTATATTTGCGGGAATGAAGAGGGACAAGGGTCTAATTACATTTAAGCTTCAAGGTGTATTTCTAGAAAGCAGTTACCAGAATTTCCGAATAATAGTCTAAGCCAAATTTCAAATTAAGTTCCTAGCTTAACCAAATGAATCAAACTTTAAAGATGTATTGTGATCCTCCTAATGAGTTATTTGCTGAAGGCCACTTGAACAACCTCTCCCACCCCCCTCCCGGCCCGTTCTTAAAGGTTTTTTCTCTAACTTTTTGCTCCGTTTCCATATCTCAGCAACTACCTTTCCGATTTCAACGCAAGTGATTTCAAACATTATAATTAATTTAATAGTCACCCTTTATAACATTAAACTAAATTCATGAGTAGCGGTTACCACTGTTTACGAATAACAGTTTAAGCCAAATTTGTAATTATATTCAAACCTTAAGGAAACGAACGAATTTTGAAAGATGCATAGTGGTCCTCCTAATTAGTCATGTGCTGAAGGGCACTTGAACATCCCCTCCTCTCCCCGGGACCTCCTTCAAGGTTTTTTCTCTAACTATGCTCCGTTTACATATCTCAGCAACTATTTTTCCGATTTCAACGCAAGTGGTTCCAAACATTATAATTAACTTAATAGTCACTCTTTATAACATTAAACTAAATTTATGAGTAGCGGTTACCACTATTTCCGAATAATAGTTTCAGCCAAATTTGTAGTTACGTTCCTAGCTTAAGCAAACGAACGAATTTTGAAAAATGCATAATGGTCCTTCTAATTAGTCATTTGCCGAAGGACACTTGAACAACCCCTCCCCCCGGCCCTCCCTTCAAGTTTTTTTCTCTAACTATGCTCCGTTTCCATATCTCAGCAACTATCTTTCCGATTTCAAACATTATAATTAATTTAATAGTCATCCTTTATAACATTAATCTAAATTTATGAGTAGCGGTTACCACTATTTACGAATAATAGTTTAAGCCAAATTTGTAATTAAGTTCAAAGCTTAAGCAAGTTCAAAGCTTAGGGAAACGAACGAATTTTGAAAGATGTATATTGGTCCTCCTAATTAGTCATTTGCTGAAGGGCACATAAACACCCCCTCCCCCCCGGGACCTCCTTCAAGGTTTTTTCTCTAACTATGCTCAGTTTCCATATCTCAGCAACTATTTTTCCGATTTCAACGCAAGTGGTTTCAAACATTATAATTAACTTAATAGTCACTCTTTATAACATTAAACTGAATTTATGAGTAGCAGTTACCACTATTTCCAAATAATAGTTTAAGCCAAATTTGTAATTAAGTTTCTAGCTTAAGCAAACGAACGAATTTTGAAAGATGCATAGTGGTCCTCCTAATTAGTTATTTGCTGAAGAAACACTTGAACAACCCCTCCCCCACGTCCTCCCTTCAAGTTTTTTTTTCTCTATGCTCCGTTTCCATATCTCAGCAACTATCTTTCCGATATCAACACAAGTGATTCCAAACAATATAATTAACTTAATTGTCACTCTTTATAACATTAAACTAAATTTATGAGTAGCGGTTACCACTATTTACGAATAATAGTTTAAGCCAAATTTGTAATTAAGTTCAAAGCTTAAGCAAACGAACGAATTTTGAAAGATGCATAATGGTCCTCCTAATTAGTCATTTGTTGAAGGACACTTGAACAACCCATCGCCCCTCCGGTTCTCCCTTCAAGGTTTTTTTGTCTAACTATGCTCCGTTTCCATATCTCAGCAACTATCTTTCCGATTTGAACACAAGTGATTCCAAACATTATAATTAACTTAAATGTCACTCTTTATAACATTAAACTAAATTTATGAGCAGCGGTTACCACTATTTACGAATAATAGTTCAAGCCAAATTTGTAATTAATTTCAAAGCTTAAGCAAAGGAACGAATTTTGAAAGATGCATAGTGGTCCTCCTAATTAGTCATTTGCTGAAGAGCACTGGAACATCCCCTCCACCCCGAGACCTCCTTCAAGGTTTTTTCTCTAACAAGTCTCCGTTTCCTTTTTTCTCTAACTATGCTCAGTTTCCAGATCTCAGCAACTATTTTTCCGATTTTAACGCAAGTGATTCCAAACATTATAATTAACTTAATTGCCACTCTTTATAACATTAAACTAAATTTATGAGTAGCGGTTACCGCTCTTTCCGAATAATTGGGTAAGCCAAATTTGTAATTAAGTTCCTAGCTTAAGCAAACGAACGAATTTCGAAAGATACATAGTGCTCCTCTTAATTAGTCATTTGCTGAAGGGTACTTGAACGACCCTCCCCCCGGCCCCGTTTGATCTCTAACTATGCCCGTTTCTATATATCAGCAACTATCTTTCCGATTTGAACGCAAGTAATTCCAAACATTATATTTAACTTAATAGTCACCCTTTATAACATTAAATTAAATTTATGAGTAGCGGTTACCACTATTTACAAATAAGAGTTTAAGCCAAATTTGTAATTAAGTTCCTAGCTTAACAAAACGAACGAATTTTTATGTATGCATAGTGGGCCTCTTAATTAGTCATTTTCTGAAGGACACTCGAACATCCCCTCCCCTCGGCACCTCACTCAAGGTTATTTTCTCTAACTGTGCCTTATTGAAATAACTGGGCTAATAATGTTCCAATCTTCTCGAAACCAGCTCAATTTTGTAGTGCGCCTACTATCCAGTAACGTAGGCAGCGGGGACTTGTCTCAGAAATTCGTTTGGAAAGAGGTTTGTTTAGAACAGTATTCTCCCCTGGCGCTGGTAGGGGGAAATAAAAGATTTTCTAGAGCATACGAGCATGCTGGGCATACGGTTCCGAAGCCATGGTAGACCGTGGCCAGAGTTCCGTTTTTTAAGAGATTTAAGTTTATTACAAGGGCTCGGGCAACGCCGGGTGGGTCAGCTAGTTAAGATATAAAAATTACTCCGTAATGGAAGACATTTTATTAAATACTTTTCTTCAGACATTATCATATTTGAACTATTATTATTTTTTTTATAAATCCATATTTTTTTGTATAAGAGTATTTGCTTTTACGCAATGCATTTTGTTAATTAAATTTAATTTACAGAAAAAAATGAAGTGTCTTTTAAGCATCTAGACAAATTTTGTTAAAGTAGATTAAAAAGCAAAGTTAGTGAAAACATGTACTAAAAGATAAAGCTTTATGGGATTTTCAATTATTATCATAAAAAAGCATCTTGTTTCTAGTTATCGTGTAAATATTTGCCAAACACTACAATATTTATTAGCAATAAATATTAATTATAATTTAACAAAGACAGTCATGAAAGTTGTGTCATTAAGTAAAGTTTATGGCTCATAATTTATTATTTTAATTACAAAAATATTTTTAATAAGACATATTGAGCCATCAGATTAACCACTTTATTTAATGAATCGTCGGTTATCAATATTAAAAGATTGCTCAAGGAATAAATTTGGTCGTAATCCACGAGGAAAATGTAATAATACGATGTAAATTAAACTAATTTGATTTTTAAAATCTCGTCAGTTTCTTTATTTTATACATTAGGACGATGTAATATACTGAATTATGTGTTAATTTTACCTCAGGTATTGTTTTCTCAATTTAAGAAAAAATATGCGAACACTAGATGTCTGGAATTAGAAATTAAATTAATAATTCTGATATTAGCAGAAGGAATCAGGATGTGTTTAAGGCATGGGTCAACTGGGCCGTCGGTCGCCCCGATCCCCCTAATATTGGGAATTTCCAAATGTGGGATGCAGTGTGTGCTTGTAGTTATGATAAATATTATATTAAATACTGTTTTCACTTTGTACTGATTATAATCTGTATTTTGTATTTTTTGTGTAAGAAAATAGTAAAAACACAAAATATATTTATCTAAATATGTAGTTGTATATTTACATGTCAATCTAATACATCGCAAACGTTTTATTTATTTATTTATTTATTTATTTATTTATTTTTTTTTTAACAAAGTAGGAAAGAGGGCTTAGTATAAATATCACGCCAGCATTTCTTTCCCTTGATTGATAAATACACGGAATAATAGAATACGGAAAGAATATTTAAAACTAATGGAATGGTTAATAAATATATTCATTTTTGAAATATGTAAAATCGATTTACCTAAATTATTCACTCGTCATTCATTATTAAAAGAAGATATAGATGATTTCTCCCTATGCGCGAGATCCGTCGTAAAAACATCATTTTGAAAACCAATATAAATTGAAAGGGAATTTATACTTAATAGAATGGTGAATTTTGGGATTTATTTTATGTAAAAAAATCTATACATTTAAAGCAAAAAGCACATTCTGTCAAATTCACATTCTTTTTTCCACACGAAAACCGTCTCATTGCGCATGCTTCAACGTTTTTTTGAAGCCTTCTCTCTTCAGATAGGGGAAGCGTGTTTAGCACTCACCTGTTTAGCCTAGGGGGATTGAAAAGGGTTGACGGCGTAATGTGGCATTGCGTTGAACGCTTTTTTTTAAAAGAACTCATGTTTTCACTACTAAATATGCATATTTTTTGGCAAAATTTTAAACAGAGCTTGGATACAGTTATATTTATAACCGATCGAAATTTCAAAGAGTTTCGAAGATGAGAACTACTTTTTTATTGCTATGTTAAATGAACCGACGCGAAAACAAACAAAAAAGCGAGAAGAAAACATTTCTTTAACAACTAGATAACAATAAGTTTTCACAAATTTTTACACGGGCTGTAAAACCGTTTTATTTATAACCGATAAGATTCCAAAGTGCTCCGAAAAAAGAAGAAAATGAGCTCTTTTATCACTAAACATCAATATTTTTTCTTGAATTTTTCATTTAAAAATATAATTTCATACAAAATCAGATTAAAGATAAAATAATAAAAAACTTGATGTTTTTTTAAATTTATTATCACGGGCCGGGGCAACGCCGGACGGGTCATCTAGTTTAAATTTACAGCAATATGAAAAAAAAGTTAATTACAAAAGATAAGCATGTTGTGTTTTATTCCAGTTTTCTATATCTTAAAATACAAATAAATGTTTTTGGACAAAAATAGAAATTCACTTTTGATGTATGCTTTGCATCATCTATTTTTGATTTGCTTTTTTTGCGATTTAAGCTCGGATATGCAGTTTAGTTAGTCCGTCATTAAAATAATGAACACTCTTTATATATATATATATATATATATATATATATATATGATCGTTCATAATGTAGTCATAATAAAATGTCATAAATAGAATGAATACAGATAATATTTCATATATAGGTATGACAAAAAGGAAAATTGAAGACAGAATGAAAGAACACAGAAAATATATAAACTTAAATATATCAACTACTGCATTAGCCAGAATAAACAACAAATCTCCAATTGCAATAGACTTCATTAATGTTGAAAAATTAGCCAATTATAATAATTTAAACTACGCATTACAGAGAAATATTTACATCAAACTCAGAAGCATGCAATGATATGATCCACGCAAAAATAGATCACAGATGGCGCCATATGTTACTAGAAAAAAGCAAAATGGGGTTTTCAACGGAATGACTGACGAAGCAGAAAACAAAACATCAGTGACTGAGGATGCTTGAGAACGACAGGTGAAAATATTTTTACTGTTTTACAATTTTCAGCAGATTGGCTAGTTTTGTGTGTTTTTTAAAGCGTTTTTTAAGGCTTTTAGACATGTACACTGCTTGTTTATTTGTTTGAAAATAAAATAATGTCTGTGTAAATGGGTAGTGCAAAGAATTATTAAAATGAACACTAATTCTCGAAAGGCTGAATAAATTTAATCTTATTAGTGGGTATATTTTTCTTTTTAAACCTCATAATGTTCTTAGTTTCCGGTAGTTGCTGTCGATAAATGACCAGAATCTAGGTAGGGCTTTTTAGATAAAATGAATATGCTTAAATTCGAAGATTAAAAAGAAATAAAAAAATTTTCAGATATTATCCAAATTTATTATGCAGGGTAAATCCAGTGCTTTTACATAAATATTAAAGAGTGGCACAGCACACTTCAAAAAAAATTTTTCGTATAAGATACGTGTGTCGCAATCCACGTAGTCAATGAAAGATATAGTATATATTACTTCATCCACGTAGGCAATGAAAGATATAGAATGTCTTACTTCAAGCGTAACTCTAATGTTCATTGATAACTTTATCAATACAGAAGATATTGTAACGATATTTTTAACGGATCTACTTTGGTTTCTATTAAATGTGATGGCATTAAGATAAGTGCTGAAAATGACTGTTATTCATGTTAATAAAACACCGAGTTACAGTCTACAAAGTTTGGAGTGAAGCTGGCGATAAGTATGTTGTCAAAGGCTAATTTTTAATGCACTTTCAGTAGTTACCATGTAAGGACAATATTCCCTTACATTTAAAACAAAATAAAAAAGTTATTGTGTTGAAAATTTCGATAGAAAATTTTAATTATTGATAAACTTTTGAATGAAAATTCGTGTTTTGTTTGGAGAGTCCAATTATCCACTATGCATCATAGGAATGTAAAACTGCTTTCCAAAATAAAAAAGTATATGTTTCAGTATGCTCTATAAGCTATTGAAGTTTGATTAAGTGCTTTTAAATAATCTTGTATATTGTATCAAAAAACCTCAATTTATTTCTGAAAAACATAAAGCCAGCTGAATGTTTTTAACAGAAGCGTACATTAAAAAAAATATTTTAAATAATAATAATGCCTTACATCAGTGGACTACTTCCAATTAGCATGCCTCTATAAGATAGTGGCGACATCCATACAAAGCGTAAGATCAGATTGAAGTTCTTGTTCGAACTATAGCAACCCACATTCTAGAGCTCTGCTATATTTGTCTTGGCGATAACAACTGGCTTGCCAAGATACTTGACTATTCGTTTTCGCCCTAAGTGATCTGGAATAATAAAATATTATTGTCCATATGTCGCCTTTCTCTTATAAATCATAGTTCTAATGTTAATCAGTAATAAAAGTAATGTATAATATAGTGTAAAACCACTCAGATAGGTTGAATAAAAAAAGTGATTTTTTTTTTCGATGTAAAAGAAACAAAAGAGGAAAAGAACGTTATTCAACCATAAAATTAGAAAAATAAAAATGCTAAGTTCAGCGTCTTAATTGTGGAATCTAATTCTCTAATGAAATGAAACTTCCAATGAAAGTCCAAATAACAAAGATATTTTATTTGCTCTTTAAACGTAAAATCTCATATTAAGGAAATAGTAATAATTTAAATAATCAATAAAACCTTACGATGTACATGCAATTGTGATTGTTTTTTAAATTTTATAAACGATATATTATTAAAGGGGAAAAGAAAAATTCTTAATAGCAATATAAAATTAAGAAATGCACTAGAACTTTGTCTTTCTTCTTTGGGCACAAGGATGAAATCCAACCACTTTGAAGGGAAGGAAAAGAGTGAATGGGAAAGGGACAAGTTAAAGAACAGCCAATAAGAAAGCAGAAGGCATCCGACAATCACATAAGAGCACGACCCAATCAGATGAACACAGAACAGAAGGAGAATTGGGAAGCAAATAGTAAAAAAAAAAGTCAGAAAAGTTAAACATAATTACAAGAAAATATAATATATATACTATATATAATAAACAAAAATTAGTAAAATAAAGTTAATTAATTAATTACAAAATTACAAAATTTAGATACGGTAATAATAATAATAGTAATAATATAAATGCAAATAAAATAGAAATTGACATTTATATAACACTATAACGAGGGTTTATTACATTAAAATAATATTTAAATCAAGTTGGTGCAATAATTGTTGATAGCTCCATACAAACATTGTAATAGAAACATACAAACACAGCATGCAAATATATTTGTTAAAATTACAGATCAGTTACAGTTTTTATGTTACAAGTAGATCGCAAATCTTCTTATTTGTCATTAAATTTGTTATTGGTCCCCTAAATATTATCGAGACTGAATTTTCATTGGGAATTGTGAGGTGGAGCATTTTCTTTTTACCTGACTAAAATGGAAAAATATCCCTGTAACACTTTTCTAGAAATCGCAGAAAACCGTCTTATATCAGAAGTTTATCTACTTTTCCCAATTTGTTTTTAATCTACTGTACAAAGTCATATACATAACGGTCAAAAACAGTAGCTCTTTTTTTTTTGAAATCGTTTAATATATACGCTTTAAATTATGTTTTTACTGTGAATGTTGTTTTTACTGTTTATACTGAAGATATTGTAACGATATTTTTAACGGATCTAATTTGGTTTCCATTAAATGTGATATCAAGAGAAGTTCTGAAAATGACATTTATTCATGTTAAATAAAACACAGAGTTACAATTTACAAAGTTTGGAGTGAAACTGGCGATACGTATGGTGTCAAAGGCTAATTTTTAATGCACTTCCAGTAGTTACCAAGTGAGGACAATATGCTTTTACATTTAAAACAAAATGAAAAAGTTATTGTGCTGAAAATTTCGATAGAAAATTTTAATTAATGATAATCCATTATCATAGTAGATATTAATTATTCTTTGAAATAAAAAAATATTCAATTAAATATTATTATTTTGACGGTTTACTATATTAGTACCAAGGAATTATTAGAGAGCCACAATAGTAATTTATTTGACAAAAATTTGACCCAAAAATTGACTTGTTCATTAAACAAACAATTTCTTCATTCAAATTGTAATAAAACTGTGTTTTATAACTGTGTATTATTTTTAAAGTATGTTGTAAATAGAAATAGTCCTTTGATATCAGTTAAAATTTAATAATATATTTCATACTAAAAAAAAAATAATTTTTGCATTACATTTAATTTTTAAATTCAAAATATTTCAGAATTGTATGATTTGAGTTTAATTAAATAACTGTGTCTGAAAACTTAAATGATCGTCCCACTTTAGTTTAATATGTTTTTAAATTATTTTCTCGTTGTTATTATTTTTTAAATAACGTTTATGAAAGGATTATTTTAATGACAAAATAAAATATCGTCTTTACATTTTTGTACAATAAAAAAAAATCTTGTTACGTAATTATAGGAGTAATAATTAAATAATACAGATTTTATAATTTTGTTTGATTTTAAAAGTTATGTTATAAAAACAGATACTGTTTAGTTCCCCCCTATAGGCAAGTTTCCTTGTTAATCGTCACTTAATATTCGAATTCTTTTTTTTTTCAATCCCTCAAGGGAATTTATTTCTTGTAATCTATTAACTCATTGTATTCTTCCACGAATTCCCTCACCACAAATGAGAAAGCAAAATCCATTACGAGTTAATTAAGATAGATTCTTATTACTCTTTGTATAAACAAAGTACTAAATAAACATGATTATTTTACCCGCTTTACTATATTAGTCTCTGATAATATATATACACACTCCTTTAATTTATTTTTATAGAAATATCTTTTAATTAGATAATTGCTTCATGTAAAATTTGTGAAACTTGGAAAAATGCGTATTGTATTAAACAAAATACATTTAAAATTACATTTACATTTTAAATATATGTTATACTATTTAAAGCATTCAATTAGGTTCAAATAAACACAATTTGAAGCAATAATTCTTTATTTTTTCTATTTATTATTTACTATGAAATATTTTTGACAATACATCGTCTTACTGACATAAAGCATATCGTTTCAAAATATGGTTAAAATCAATTTGCTTTAAATAATATATTAGATGGCAGATCCACGTTAAGTTAAATATTACTTTTAGCATTTCTTTCTAATGTTTGCTATAAATTAGTGGATTAAGATAAGTACTAAAACAAATAGTGATTTTACATTCTCGGAAACCTTACAAATTTACTTCCAATTTATTAATGCTAAGTAAATAATTAAGAATTAACAATTTGTTAAACAAATCATTATAGTAAAAATAATTATATCAGTATCAATATATCAGTAACTAATTTAGTGAAAATAAAGTTATTTTTTACGATAGAGTTAGTACTGTTCAAAGGTAAAATCTATTATTAATATGCACATAATATTAGAATTATTTCCTTTAAATTTTAATTATTGCAACCTTATTTGACTAATTACATTTCTGTAAAAAAATTCCTTCTACAAATAAAAAAGCTAAATCCATTATCAGCTATTATAGTAGATATTAATTATTATGTGAATTAAAAAAAAATGCAATAAAATATTATTATTGTGACGGTTTACTATTTTAGTCCCAGGGAATTTTTAGAGAGCTACAATAGTAATTTGTATGGCAAAAAATATACTTGCCTATTAAACAAACAATTTCTACATTCAAATTGTAATAAAACTGTGTTTTATACATTTTGAAAGTATGTTGTAAATAGAAATAGTCGTTTGATATCAACTAAAATTTACAAACTAAACAAAAATAATTTTTGCATTACATTTAAATTTAAAAAAAAAAAAAAATTCAGAATTTTATGATTTGAGTTTAATTAAATAACTGTGTCTGAAAACTTAAATTTGACTACGTTTTACGAACTAAAAACACAATCAAATTTAATAAATATTTTCCTACTACATTGCGATGATGTATTATTATTATTTATACATGTAAAAATAATTTGGCTAAATATCACTGTTTTCAAAATAAAGTATCATGGCTATTTGTCAAATAGTTCTTTCAATATTTCAGTATTTCAAAGAGTACCTTTACTTTAAATTTTTATGCATTGGCTTTAAAATTACTTTATAGTCTTTCAGAAATTTGAAAAGAATTTACTGGATTAATGAAATCTCTTCGAAATGGGATAGAGAGTATCGATAAAAACTTTTTTTTTTTCAGTTTTGCAGACTTAAATTTAAAGTCGTGGGCATCAAAGATAAAAAAGTAAATGAAACTGAAATATTTCCAGTGATAAGCATGATATTAAAGTTACAAAAGGTATACTGATCGGATCAGTTTTTAGCACTTTCCAACCTAGTTGAAAAGTGCTTATGACTTCGGTTTGTCTGGCCGTCTGCCGTCTGGCCGTCTGGCCGTCTGGCCGTCTGGCCGTCTGCCGTCTGCCGTCTGTCCGTGCTCTAACTCCCGTAAATATGCTCGGATTGCTCTGCAATTTTTATATGTTTTTATCGTTATCTATAGCATGTTCCCTATTTCAACGGAAGTGTGTAGCACTTATAGTTTTTTTACAGGGACACTCAAAAGAATTCCGTTACATTGCGGTCTATGGGGAAAAATCATTTGCTGTTTATTTAAATAATGTTTCACTATTTTAAACGCATTGAAATTTATATATATCACTAAGGTGCATTAGAAGAAGCTTAATATGGAACAGGGTGTGCATAGCACTTATAGTTACTTTACAGGGACAGTAAAAATAATTCCGTTACATTACGTCTATGGAGAAAAATCGTCTGCGATTTATTTAAATAATATTTCACTATTTTAAACGCATTGAAATTTATATAGATCACTAAGGTGCATTACAAGAGACTTACTACGGAATATTGTGTGTATAGCAGTCATCGTTCATTTACAGGGACACGCAAAAGAATTATCTACTGTCTGTTAACAATAATTCCTGGAAGTGCGTTTTAAGTTACTGAACGCGATTTTAATGTTAACTTGCTTTTTGTATATTACGTGGTGTGTATAAATTCTGTAGATCCTATACAGGGCAGCACAAAAGTTCGCGAACACATTTCTGTTTATTGACAAACTCCAGACGGAGAATTTTAAAATGTGCTACACGTTTCCTAACTGAACTAAAATTTAGCATCCTATGTAGTATATATACAATTCTATATATCCTATACAGGGCTGAATAAAAGTATTCGGATATTTTTCCGAATATTGTATATGTTGGAAATTCCTGAAATTATGTTTTTAAATATGTTATGCGTTTTCCAAATTGTTTACTTAGAAGTTATCTTTTAGCTTATTAAACGGTATGATTTGTAAAATTATTTTGGAAGCGTTGGAAAGTGCTACATAATCTATGCTTGACGCATGATTTTTCGTTCTTGTTTTTTAATACATAGGTTTTTGCTTTAAATATAAGTATTTGAAGATTAAAAAAGTATATGTAAGATATCTTTGAAAAGAATTCATGTTAGAGCAACTTAACTCTTAAAAATAAAAAAATGAACATAGAATCATGCATCAGTCACAGATTATAAAATAATTTCCAACAAAAAGACAATATTATTAAGAATTTTTATTTTTACATACAATGAAATGAAATGTGCAGTTTAAATAAAATGCACCGCTAATACGGCTTTTCCATAGAACATAATGTAATGAAATTCTTTTTTTTTGTGTCCCTGTAAACGCAATATAAATACTAGTTATTCTATATTCCTCAGCAAGCATCTCGTACTCCACCTCAGTGATCAATATCAATCTCATTATTTTTTTAAAGTATAGTAACATCAACATATCGCTACACACTTCATTTTCAATTGCGCATATACTATAGTTAACATCATTAACATATAAAAGTAACATGACATTGAGAGTATATTTACGAAAGTTAGAGAACGGTCAGATGGCCAGACAGACATATGAACGGAATTCATGAACACTGTTCTACTATTGTGTGAAGTGGAAAATAACACTGTAGTGATTTATTCATTGTATATAAAAAATATTATCTAATAAATAAAAAAGTATTTAGCACTCTTTCTTTTTATTAATATTTTCTACTTTTTAGTGTTTAATATTTCATTGTCGCCGTTTCACTATTAGTTAGCATATTTTGACAAGAGTTGTTTGGAGCATAATTGACTCTGTTGTTTTTGTAGCTCTTAAACAGTTGTAACCATAAAGATTATTTGGCGATTTATCACATGAGCCCGGCTAACGCAAGAATGCTTCAAAATTAATATATCAATTTATATTTTAATTCTAAAAATATTAAAATATTGTAATGTCATCGGATATACACCTATGTACATAATTTTTATAATTGTAACATATCAGAAAGTGTGTGAAAAATCGATTACAAAATTCCATCTTTACATACAAAAAAAAGTTAAGAAGTCGCTTCATTCAAACACCCCGATCGCGAAATCCCACGTTAAATTCTGGAAAAATTTAAAAACGCGATGACTCATTACCTAATATAATTATTAAAATGCAGTTTCCACCATCAGAAAGTAGACCTTCAATGTCGACGGTGTGCGTTAAAAAAATTGTCTCTTTAAATTTTAAGTATTTAAAAAATCCCTATAAACATTGAAATTTTACCTTGATGAAATTTTATCATCTTCTTAAAAATACTTAAAAATTACGGAGACAATAAAAATAACTCACATCGTTGACATCGAACGCCTACTTTATGATGGTGAAAGCAGTATTTTCATAATTATATTAGGTAATGAGTCATCGTATTTAAAGTTTTTTCCATAGATCAAAATGGGATTTCGCGATTGGGGAGTTTGAGTGAAGCTGCCCCTTAAGTTAAGTAAAAGAGTGTAAAATTGACGGTTAACAAAATGGGAGATAATATTTCGCCGCTAACCGAATATGTTATTCCACCACATCAGTATTTCCAGAATAACCTTTCTTTATATCTTGATATACTGTCTTAAAATATATACGCACTATTTTTTTTAAAAGTTAATAATATATTATTTGATTATATTAAATCTCTTACAGTGTGTGTAAAAGTTTAAGCACAAGAGCAAATTTAAAAGTAAAATTTAATTATTGACTGGAAGATATATTCCTTTTCATATGAGCTACAAATTTTAGTTTTAAAAGGATATTTAACATAATTGTGCTTTAAAATTTATCTCAAACAATATAATTTATCAAAAGGAAAAAAATGAGCATGTCAAAGGTTTAAGCACAGTAGTTTTTTAGTCATAATTTTTAGTATAATTTGTTTTGTTGTTCTTCTAAAAGAACAACAAAAAAAATTACAATACTTGACTATCGCTCTATTGTGTTGTATCAGCAATCCTTCGAGCCTTCCATCGATAAAATGAGGTTCTGCTTTGTTTCCGGATCGATTTTAAACCAAGCGTTTTCAATGGTATATTTCAAGTCTTTAACTGAAGAATACTGCTTACCATTTTGATAAACTGCGTGTGAGTACACCCCACATATTTTCTATAGACTTTAAATCAGGGCTAATTGACGGCTATTTCAAAACTGATACCTTGTTCGACTTAAACCACGTTGGCGTTGAATTTGAGGTATGAGTCGAAGCACTATCGTGTGGTAAATCCATATTTTCTGCCTAAAAATCTCTCCAACAGGGAGTAAATGATCAATATCGGGAGGCAAGTGTCTCCTGATATTGTCAGGGTTTTCATGACCGCTGATGAATGCTAGGGAATGCTAGGGATGCTAGGGATATGTCTGCTAAATATACTCATAGGTTCTTTTCGGAGATCATTCCCATCCATATACTTAAAGCTAACCTGCTTTTTAGTTTTTCGTGCAAAAATGCTATTTATACGCATGCGCGAGCATTCAGCTAATCAGCTAGAGGCTTTTACTATCTTCAGACGCGATGTTTCAGCCAATGAGGTGAAGGCTTTTTCCTCTCTCTAGAAGCGTATGTGTATTACGATTCCATTTGGTTGTTCGGTTAATGAAACTTTATGGATTTCTTTTATTAAGGTATTTTTTCATTTTACCGTATTTATTTTCTTTTTAAGTCGTATGTATTTTACTACTTTGAATTTTTTTATAACTAACCCTTTTTTTGAGAGAGAGAGAGATTTCGTGGCACGAAATTCCGCGAATCGTTTCCGATGTAAACAAACTAAGATGCAACTGTAAAATTTCAGATGATTAAATTCAGGTTTTCTCAGCGACGATCACAGTATTTTTACCAAATAATTTTTGTATTAATCAAGCTTTTTTGGTTATTAAGCATAGCTAAACACGAAAGAAAACTTTGTTATTTTAAGATTTTGATGTGAATTATTTGCGTACATTTATAAGGCGAGTTTCACTGAATAATTCAAGAAAAAAAAATCTCAGCTGAATGTAACTATTAAAACATTTGAAATACTGTATTCGTAAAATGAAATTTCAGCTTAAACACTCGACAATTACTTTTAGTTATGCATTATTAATTATTTACTTGGCCTTTACTTTTAATATTTCAAACTTACAGTTGAATGTAACTATTAAAACATTTGAAATATTGTATTCGTAAAATGAAATTTCAGCTTAAACACTCGACAATTACTTTTACTTATGCATTATTAATTATTTACTTGGCCTTTACTTTTAATATTTCAAACTTACAGCTGAATGTAACTATTAAAACATTTGAAATACTGTATTAGTAAAATGAAATTAGCTTAAACACTCGACAATTACTTTTAGTTATGCATTATTAATTATTTACTTGGCCTTTACTTTTAATATTTCAAACTTACAGCTGAATGTAATTATTAAAACATTTGAAATACTGTATTCATAAAATGAAATTTCAGCTTAAACACTCGACAATTACTTTTAGGTTAAATTCAGGTTTTCTCAGTGACGATCACAGTATTTTTACCAAATAATTAAAAGTACTGCATGCATGCATCTATCTATCTATATTTAGAAATTGTGCAGGTTTCTGGTCACTGTTTTGTTTACATATTTTAAACAAAAATTTCAATTTAATAATGCACTGAAAATTATAATGAATGCTTACAATTAAACACAACAACACAAAACAAAAAATTTCACAAAAACACATTATTTCCCCGATATTTTCCCACAACTAATCAATAAATTTCATGATATTTTATTGCGATTTTAAACCATGAACTTTAGTACTTTTCAGTTATATGGACACTATGCCAAAATGTATGTATGTATGTTTGGCGACAATGGTGTACGTATAACGGAAAAGTGCCTGAATTATTATTTTTATATATATATATATATAATATAAACATAATTGGCGACACAGCAAGTTTTCTGGATTTCTCCCTGGCTCTCTAACCACATTGTTAACAAAACAAAAAATTCACGAAAAACACATTATTTCCCCGATATTTTCCCACAACTAATCAATAAATTTCATGATATTTTATTGTGATTTTAAACCATGAACTTTAGTACTTTTCTGTTATACGGACACTATGCCAAAATGTATGTATGTATGTATGTTTGGCGACAATGGTGTCCGTATAACGGAAAAGTGCCTGAATTATTATTTATATATATATATAAAATATAAACATAATTGGCGACACAGCAAGTTTTCTGGATGTGAAAGGCGGAGATGAATTTCATTCATTCAATGACCTTTTTAAAAGTTTCAAGTTTGGATTGAGTGCACATGAACATAGAAACCGATACCTATTTCTATGTTCATGATTGAGTTATTTGGATATCTTTTCATATACCACAGAAAATCATTTCTCCCGCTTTCGTAATACAGATAAATTCTGGTGTATTGCTTTTTTTCTTTTTATATCATAAGTACTTTTCTACTTAAAATTTTTTTAACCTAATAGTAATTGTCGCGTTTCTAAGCTGAAATTTCATTTTTCGAATGCAGTATTTCAAATGTTTTAATAATTACATTTAGCTGTAAGTTTGAAATATTTAAAATATTAAAAGTAAAGGTCAAGTAAATAATTAATAATGCATAACTAAATATGTATAATGATCAGAATGACATATTAAAATGTGTACAGAATGACATGAAAATTTTAAAAAACTGAAATTTTGCACTTGCAACTTAATTGTAAATTTCATTGTTTACATTGGAAACGATTTGTGGATTTTAAGAATTTGCAGAACTTCGTGTCGCCAAATTACTAAATCTCTCTCTCTCACTCTCCAAAAAAAAAAAGGGTTAGTTTAAAAAAATTCAAAGTATCAAAATACATACAACACAAAAAGAAAATAGATACGGTAAAATGAAAAAATTACTTTAGTAATAGAAATCCATAAATTTTCAACAACGACATCGAACGAACGTATCTCATCTTTCGTTTGTGATAAGGAACGCTCCTTTGGCCCCCTCCACTCATTGGCTGAATTGTAAAGGGCAAAATAGGGGGACAAAATGATTACAGCATTTCTGAGAAAAGAAAAAATCAGAAAAGTTTCAGCACAGGGAGAGAGGGTAAATGCTCTCTCGGCAATAATTATTTTTGTTGCAAGTTGGGTTAACTGTCTTTATGGTTCGAGTCGATTTCAGACTGAGTGTAGATTTCTGCAAGTTGGATTTGGGTTAACCCGATTTTTCAAAAGTTAGTTCAAGTTCAGTATATTATTTCAGATTAAAACTATATCTATCATGGCTTGAATTTCAGGGCGGGATTCGCGGCGAAAATTTTGAAATCCCGCCCAAAAAAAGACAATGAGTAGGAGCCTCCCGCCCAAAAAATTTCAGCATTTTTGGAGAAATTATTATTTAATTTACCTGCAACCGAACGATAAATTTCGTGATTTTTTTCCCCCGCAACCGATTGACGTACTTTGTGTTTTTTCCATGACAGATAAACGAACTTTGAGTTTTTTCTGCGACAGATCGACGAACATTGCGTTTTTTAAGCGACTGATCGATGAACCTTGCGTTTTTTGGGGACAGATCGACGAACTTTGTGTTTATTCTGCAATCGATCGACGAAATTTGCTTTTTTCCCCCGACTGATCAACGAACTTTGCGTTTTTTATGACAGATCGACGAACTTAGCGTTTTTTCCGCGACAGATCGATGAACTTTGTGTCTTTTCCACGATCGATCGGTGAATCTCAATCAAGTAAAATCTAAAGTCAGAAATTTATTTAACAACCTAATTGTTAAGGGTCCCTAACACATTTAATGGAACTTGAAAAATACACTGCATATATAAAACTTAACTTTCTTCCCTTTTTTATAATAAAAATAAACATTTTACATAATCATTCTCAGTTGACTTAATTTTTTCAATGGTATTTTGTCATGTCTGCATTAATGTAATTCTTTAAATAGCACGTAAAATAATAGTGGGGTTTAAAGATTTTTTTTCTCCCTCCCAAACATTACAACTCCCCTCCATTTAAAAATGTTGGTAGGGAGACTCCCCTCCTTGGAAAAATTGAATTTCAAGCCCAGCCTATAATATGTTTGTGTGAAATTTATTTAACAACCTAATTGTTAAGGGTCCCTAACACATTTAATGGAACTTGAAAAATACACTGCATATATAAAACTTAACTTTCTTCCCTTTTTTATAATAAAAATAAACATTTTACATAATCATTCTCAGTTGACTTAATTTTTTCAATGGTATTTTGTCATGTCTGCATTAATGTAATTCTTTAAATAGCACGTAAAATAATAGTGGGGTTTAAAGATTTTTTTTCTCCCTCCCAAACATTACAACTCCCCTCCATTTAAAAATGTTGGTAGGGAGACTCCCCTCCTTGGAAAAATTGAATTTCAAGCCCAGCCTATAATATGTTTGTGTGTATTGATGTTTGTATAGATGTTTGTGTGTGTGCTGTTTTTAATAAAGACAGTTTCATTTTTCACACGAACCTTTAAAAAAATTCACATTCTTTGCGCAATCCTTTAACAAAATTTGCATTTTTTTTCGTGATTCTTTAATGAAATTCGCATTTTTTTCTGTATCTTTTTTTTGTCAAGATTTACAATTTTTTCAGCTATCCTATGACGTAATTTGTGTTTTTTTCAGCGATAATTTGACGAAATTTGTGTTTTTTCTGCGATTTTTTTTTTTCACGAAATTTGCGTTATTTTCCATGATTCTTTTATGAAATTTGCGTTTTTCTGTGATCCTTAGACAAAATTTTCTTTTTTCGCAATGCTTTGATAATAATCACATTTTCTCTGCTGCCTTTTGATAAGTTTCATGAATTTTCAGCAATCCTTCGATGAAATTCGCGTTTTTTCAGCAATCTTTGAAGAAATTCGCATTTTTCTCTCGATACTTTAACGAAATGTGCGTTTTCCAGCGATTTTTTGATAAAATACGTTTTATTCCGCAATTTTTAGACGAAATTTGGCAAGAAAGCGCTATCTTTTGGTGAAATTTCCTGTTTTGCGATTCTTTGACAAAATTTGCTCATCTTTTGCGTAAATCGCGTTTTTCTGTGGCCTTTTAACAAAATTCACGTTTTACATGATCCTTTGATGAAATTAGTGTTTTTCCCGTGATCATTTGACGAAATCTAGGATTTTTTTCCCGCGAAGATTGATTATTTGTTTTTAGTCTGCAGGTGCCCTAAAAAGTTTGTGATGCCTGTCGCTGCATTGCACGCATTCTGCCACGGTGTATCAAACAAACAAAATTCATCCTAAAGAATTATTGTTTCGTTTCTGGAAATGAACAACCGTCAACTCATTGGCTGAATTATAAAGGGTGAAATGTGTAGGCACTGAGTATCATCTATACTATTAATGTCGGTAAACGTCTGTCTATGTGTGTGTTGTTGTGTCTGGCATCTGTAAGCACAAAACTCTGCATGCAGACGACGGACATAAGTGCTTTTGGTATAAAAAAATTCGGAAGGGGAGTTTTTAAAAATTCACAACATTTTGCGGGAGAAGAGGGGTGCGAACGAATTTAAAAAATGAGTCCACATCAATAATTATGGCAGCGGGGGTAGTATGTTTTGCCCACACGGGGTGGAGACTTTTCTTTGCTGACACCACTCATATGATATATCGTTCGAAAGGCCTGCGACTGCCTTTTCATGTTATGCATCTGTGTGGTCCATCCCCCTCCCCTTCCCCGCCAATTGGGGCGCTTTTCTAAATTTTGCACAGACCACTCATGTTATGTATCGTTAAAAAGGTCTGTGACCGCTTAATCATATTATGCATCTCCGGTGTCCATCCCCCCACTTTGCCCCCCCCCAAGGGGGTACTTTTGTAAATTTTGCACAAACCCTTCATGTTACGTATTGTTGGAAAGGTTTTTGACTGCTTATTCATGTTATGCATCTCTGGGGTCCATCCCGCCACTTCCCCCCCCCTTAAGGGGGCACTTTTCTAAATTTTGTTGACACCCCTCATGTCATATATTGTTGGAAAGATCTGTGACCGCTTAATCATATGCATCTCCAATGTCCATCTCCCCACTTTGCCCCTCCCCCAAGGGGATACTTTTCTAAATTTTGCAAACAACCCTCATGTCATATATTGTTGGAAAGGTCTGTGACCGCTTAATCATATTATGCATCTTTAATGTCCATCTCCCCAATTGTCCCCCCCCCCAAGGGGTCAATTTTCTAAATTTTGTTGACACCCCTCGTGTCATATATTGTTGGAAAGGTCTGTGACCGCTTAATCATATTATGTATCTCCAATGTCCATCTCCCCACTTTGCCCCCCCCTCCCCCAAGGGGGTACTTTTCTAAATTTTGCAGACAACCTTCATGTCATATATCGTTGGAAAGGTCTGTGACTGCTTAATCATATGCATATCTCCAATGTCCATTTCCCCACTTTGCCCCCCCCCCAAAGAGGTACTTTTCTAAATTTTGCACACAACTGTCATGTTATATATCGTTGGAAAGGTCTGTGACCACTTAATCATATTATGCATGTTCCGTGTCCATCCCCTACTTTAACCCCCCCCCCAAGGGGATACTTTTTTTAATTTTGCACACACCCCTCATGTTACATATCGTTTGAAAGGTCTTTGACTGCTTATTCATGTTATGCATCTCCTTGGTCCATCCTGCCATTTCCCCCTCCCCAAGGGGGCACTTACCATTTACTTGCACAACAGCGCTAAATGTGTCAGATGAAAGAAATTCCGCGAGTGCATGTGCCAGTGAAACTTAGCCAATTGCTGTTCTTCAACCTAGCTTTAATTCAAAGTGGGTTTTTTATTTATTTTAATTATTCTGCAAAAGTTTCAAACATTTTAAAGCAGCTATGAATTTTATTTTTATGGTACTATCAAGTTTTTTGCCGTCAAATTTTGACGGGTTCCATCTAGTAGTATTTAAACCCATCAGGGCCGTTGGGGTTCCTTTTTCTGTATAACGGAATATGACATCCAGCCACTTATCACCAAATGGCATATGCTGCTTGTCCCTCTGTAATCTAGTTTCTTTATGGTGTGGTTGCAAATATTGCAACCGAGCCATTTTACGATTTTTCGTGTATCTCAATTCCAAAACTTTTCTATGAACAGTTTTTTTTATATTTGTCCTCCAACTGTATGTTTTATTTGATAAAGAGAATAATTACCAATTGAAGCCAAGTTTCTGATGCAGCAGACTTTACGTAAAATTTTCAGCCGTAGCCTTTCTGGACGAGATTTTCGTTTAAAATCATTACTACGAAGCAAAATTTGATGAATTATCCATTTTGATTTTTTTAATGTACTTGAAATTTCAGAAACGCCGGCTTATGTTTTGCTGTCATACTCCAGATTTTTAACGACTCCTCATGTGAGAAATATTTCGACTTCATTTGTACTAAATCAAAACCACAACTAACTGTTTCTTATACATCCTGAAATCGTGTGTGCGCGCAACCACTTACGTCATTTTGTAACATTTGCATAAAATCAATTTTGTGCCTAAACGTTTGACCCATTTGAAACGTTTTGATTTTGTTCAATTCATAAACTCCATCGTTTGGTATAAAATTTAAAACATAATTTTGTGGAATATGGTTATAAGACTACAATTATTAACGCATATAAATAGCATATTGAAATAAAGTGAATATTTAAAGTTTTATTTTAAAATTGTAGTTTTGCGTTAACTTTTGACACGCACTGTACGAATTGGAGAAACTTCAACGAGGAAATATTTCTGTTCAACATTCATTGATTTAAATTTCAAGATGTCGATTTGAAATCTTTTAAGAAAATTTGAAAAGAAACATTTTCTGATATGCTCCAGATAAAAGTTACAACTGTTCTGATAGGATCGATTCATCTAACGCATAACTTGACAGTTTATATATAAGCCCTTGAAAACGAAAAAGTGTAAAAATCTTCAACAAAATTGCGAAAATGTCAAAGCATTTAAACACTTATAAATGAAAAAATCTACATTACAGTGATGTAATTTTAGCATATAAATATAAATTACCTATATATTTTCTTATCGGTACGGAACGTTATAGTTTTTAGGAAAAGGTAATATTTTTTTCGGCACGCCAGTATTTTCGAGAATAGCTTTTCCATAAATCTTGATAAATTGGTTTTCGAAAATTGTATTAGAGAACTTTCTGAAATTTGTGAATATTCTATTCGATACATCAAATCTCGTCGGAATGTGAAAGGATGTGTTGAAAAGAAAGTTTCATTTTCAACCTACGCGGACTTAAATTTGAAGTAGTAAATTTCAAAGCTTAAAAAGGAAATTAGAGTTAAACATTTCCTGATAAATATATGATATAAATTTACAACAAGTATACTGCGAGGATTAGTTTGCTTAAAGCACAGCTTTTCGGTGTAAATATGAGATCTTGAAAAAATATATATAGTAGACAAATAAGTATAATATTTTTTAAACAGAATTTGCGAAATTGTCAAAACATGTTTAACTCTTAAAAAATGTTTCTTTTTCTGGTTTTAGTCTAGTGATGTACTTTTTGTATACTAAAATAAATTGCCTAAATACGAATGTTATCAACATAGAAAATACATAGTTTATTGCAAAATATCATATTTTTCCGACACGCTAATATTTCCAAGAATAACTTATTTTCCTCAAATCTTGCTATACTGGCTTTAATAATTATACAGAGATGCTTCTAGTGACTATTTATTTAGTATTTGGCATGGCACAATATCTGAATAATAATCACTGTGGTAGATTTTTATTGTAAACATTCTTCTCCCAAATGCGTAATCCCAGCTATCACTCAGAAAGAAATAATCAAACCGAAGCCTTTCCGCACTTAAGAAACCATATGGCTCGTGACGTCAAAGCCATGTGCGTGAACTTCAGTAAACTCTTGAACTGTGAATCCCCTAAAATGGGCCTCATGCAATCATAGACACTAAATACCAAAAAGACTGCTTTAACCCTTTCCGGCGCGGAATAAATCTGTTTGTAAAATAATGAAATAATGGACTGACACCAGATTTTACAAACGATTTCCTTAGAAAATAATAACTTGCTGAATTTCCCTTACTATATAAAATGAAAATTTTAATTAAATATTCTTGGTGCCGTTTGTCAGTTTTGTAATTAAAATTAGGTGTCCTTTTTTGTGACCACCGCCCGCTAAAGGGTTAACTTCAGTGTAACATGACTTTTCTGAACTAAGTGGACGTTCTTCATGATCGCTCCTAAAGTGTACAAAATTACTATCTTTAAATATGTAACCTTAGTATATGTAAATTATAATATTAAAAATCTTCTTAACTTTCAAAGGTACGAATCCTATCTAACTTCTAATATACACATTTTCTAATAATGATTTTCTTCCTTTATAAAGAAATAGAATTAAGTGAAAAAAGGATAGAAATAAGTGAAGTGAATCCGCTGTCATAAATAAATGACGGAATACAAATGTATACACCGCATCAGAATCCTGAAAACAGAAGGTAAGAAGAATTTACCTATTTAATATGATTTTCAACCATTACTAAATAAAGATAGAAAATTATAAATATACTGATAAAATTACCCCTACTTATATAATCTGAAAACAGTTATATATATATTTAGAGTGGTCACTAACGGTACGTTAAAAGGCCCCATAGTAAACCCTTCTTACTACAATTTTTACTTATACTTTAATTTTTTACGTTATAGAAAAAGTGATAGGAAAAATAATAGGAAATAAATCGGTCAAGTGACAGTATAACGCGGGTTCAAAAGGTTCCGTACTTTGGATTTATCAATTGCTATTTCTTAATTAATAAGCTCTTACTACCGCTATTTTTTCATAATTTTAATTGGTTTTGTCCAATACTTCTAGTGATCATGCTACAGATACTTTAAATACTAATTCTTCTTCTTCCCTACAGGTACATAGAAGATCCACCAGGAAAAGAAAAGCTCCATGTAAGTTCCCAAGTAAGGAAGGGAGAGTATGTGATGTTTAGTTACAAATGTAAGTAATAGATGGCAGCACCACAGCGAACTACGTCACATACTGGTATTAAGTTTGTTTACTATTATGTGTGTAAAATGTATCTGTTGTATTTCGTTAGTGTTCGATGTACGTGTTTGTGATAGTATGTAAATTAAAGTTCTTTAAAGTCCACCTCGATTATTTAATAATGCTGCTGCTTTAATTTCCTTAATCTAAGTACTTAAAATACGATAGGTTTAAAGAAAATATTTTATGTTTAAATATTTGCTTTCAAAAAATGAATACAAAATTTATTAACAGAGAAGTTACAGACAAACGAAAGCTTAAAATATGAAAACATTCATTAAAATGATTCATTAAAATCTTACTAAAATAGATGTTTGATGAAAAATATATACAAAAGGTTTAAAAAAAAACTTTAAAACTGTTAGGGTAGGTTTTTTCATTTATTCTAAATTTTCCATATTTTCTTTATTTTTTCTATATAAGTTGTAGCCCCCCCCCCTCGTTTTATAATAATCGTAATGTTTTTCATTTAATATTCTCTTTATTTTAGTCTGAAATAATGGAGTTAAAATACCTTTTCTTTCTTTTAAATGTCTAAGCTAAAACAAATTCATTGTCTCTTTTACTTAAAATCATAATTTTTATATTTCCCCTGTAAGTTATAATTTCACTGGGGTGGTCTTGTTACCATGGGAAATTTCCAAATGCTCTCGGACACTTGGGCAATAAAAATCCATTTCCCAGACAACGTATATTAGCTTGTATTGTCAGGAGTTTTATGACTTTGGCGGTGTTGGTCGCCTTAATCTGCTCTGAAGATCTTTCGTGGAAAAAGCAGGACTCGGACGGCAGATAGTGGCCCGTATTGTTAAAGTTGTATTATTCGTTTTTACGAGCCCAATTATCCCGTTTTATGTAAACAACAGTTCACGTGGGAGGTCGAGGGAAGCAGCAGCAGCCTTTTACCTTCGTGGAAAAGGGAGCGAAAACGGAACAGCTGTACACATGCCATCACCCCTATGCGAAGTAGTTCCACCCGCGAGAGAGAGCGACGACCAATGGTTTTACGTAACGTATTCGCGGGGAATATTTTTTTCCCCTGGTATCGCTTAGCGCGGGAGAATGTAACTGGCGAAGGTGTTTTTGTGAGGTTCGGGGAGGGCGTATGCCCCCCCCCCCTTAAAAAGTTTTCCTGTTGGTGACCAGAGAATTTGAAAGGCATTCGATCGAAAAATGTGTAACTGGAAGGTCCGGTAAAGAAAAAAGGTATCTGGTTCCCCGAGATATATTCGAATGTAAATTGAAGAGATGGTAGCTAGAAAAATCATGCCTCGTGCCGCGAGGAATATTACGGATCCTGATGCTGAGAATAAAAAAGATATTTTGATCGAGAAACTAGCGAGTCGCTATTGTAGTGGTGTTTGAAATCAAGATTTTTTTTTGCCATCGGGAGCTGTGATGGTTGAGAGTGTTTGTCGTTGAAGTCGGTGGTCATTCGCTATTAGTAAAACGTAGATCCGGATGACTAAAAGATTACTCTAAAGATCAGTGCCACTTGGAGTCTCATCGACTGGTCCCTTTTGTATTCGCAAACGGAATTGTCAGAAGAGGCACTATCAAATGCCTACTTCATACTATTCATGGAAGAGTAAAGACTGCTCTGAGAGTCGATGTTGCTGAAATATCTTCGAGAAATACCTTCTTGTTCTTTTGTTTTTCAAAAATAAAGTAGACTGCCAACCCTGGAACATTATTAACTCATCTATTACGGCTGATAAATCCCAGTCGTACGAATGCTGAACCTGCAAGTAAAATTTTGGTAAATATTTTTATTTTAATGAATAAGTGTCTTTGATTATTACTATTATTCTACATGAATATGTTTTGATACACCTGTGTATAATTTAGATCACCTGTTGTCATACAAACTAACCTAACACCTATAAATTTAAATATGTTGGTGTTTTATTTAACATTTTTTTTTGTTAATAAAAATCAAATTCGTGGTGATATTCTGTCTGTGACTTATTTGTATGCATCATAGAAATTCATTTGTTTTTTTTTTATCTAAATTTAACATTATTATTTAATGAATAATGAATTTTGTTTAATTATTTAAATAATCAGTGCAAGTAATTATTTAATATTTAATTCTTTTCTAAGATGAATTTACTGAAATTGAAATCCCAAGTAACCTTCTTTTGTTAATAAAAATTCATATAAGTAAAATTTAAATTCTTTACTTGTTTTTGAGGATGTTGTATTATTCTTATTAAAAGAATTAAATTTAATGAAGTAAATTTAAATTCTTGTTTTGTTTCTGAAAATGTTTATTAATTTGGTTTTCTTTAAATATTAAATTGCTTCTTTTAAATATTGTGAAGTACTTTTATTTTCTTCTATAAAGAAAAAGATTTAATAAATAAAGTAAATTTAACCTACTCTTAATTGAAGTAAAAGAAGTGATACTGAATGTGAAAGAAAAATTTAATATTAAGTATGTTTAATTCTTAAAGTTTATTAGCTGCATTTAAGGTAATTAAAACTTCTTATTAAAAGAAAATTGTTCTACCTAGTTTCTTCTTGGTATGGTACTATCCACTATACAAAATCACTCGCATGGTTCTGACAAATTGGTACATTGATATGATCATGTTTTGTAACTTTAATTAATTATCTATATCCCTATTTTAATTAACTTCTTTCCCCTTTTTTTTTTGTGCCTTTCAAATCTGGAAGGATTGCAGGCCCCTTTTTCATGTTTTTCTTATTCAAAATCTGTTCTATAAAGTTTTAATGAATTTCATTAATTTACCATAACAATGTTCCAATTCGTCAAACCACTTGTTGGGTATAAGCGGTATGGTGATAAATGAGAATTTTGTTGATACCTTTTGGCAAATTTATTCATTTACTTAATTAATTTTTTAGTTATTCAAAATTTATTTGGTTTGTTTTGTTTATAGCATCTCTCTGTTTTGATTTATAATTAGTAATTGTGAAAAATTGTTTCAATTTCTGAAATCAACAAAATTCATTCTTTTGGTTATTTATCACTTTATCAAATACCCCAACAAGAAAATGGTGCCGTGTAGAAACATTCCTGCGGTTACCAAGAAGTAAAACTTTTGTTTTTGACTGTAAATTTTGTTTTACATTATATAATTGGAGCAACTGGGTATCGGTTTTTACTTATTATGAAATTGTTTACATATATTTGCCTAGTAAAAGTTTTCTCTATATATTTTTAAATATCTAGTCAACTATAATATTGATATTTTTTAAAAGTTGTATAATGAAACTGGTGATGTTCTTGTGCTACAGAGTTTTATAATCCCCATTTTTTCCCCTTTTCTGCCTTCTATTTTTATTTTTTTTTGGGAGTTCTGTGTATCTATCTGACTTAATTATGGCCAAAGGAGATCATACTAAGGAGCTGGTAGAGCTCCAGAAAAAAAATTCATTAGTTGACAACTTGTGCAACATACCACCATTTAATGGAGAGGCTAGCTCAGTCTCATTTACTGACTTTTCAGAGAAACTGGATAGTCTCTCCACCCTTTTTGCTTGGGATGATAGTGAAAAAAAATTTGCCCTCCTTAACCGCTTAATTGGTACTGCGGCGAGATTAGTTAAGACCCACAAAGATAAAACTAGTGCGGAATTATTAAGTATTTTAAAAAATAAATTTGTCCAAACACCTACTCCTGATGTGGCACTTGCCAAATTTCTCAACTTTAAGCAAACTCCAGGTATGTCAGTGCAAGAGTTTTTTGATGCTGCATCTGACCTCTCATCAAAGGCACTCGTTATTGATGGAGTAGCTGATGCCATTGTCAACAAAAGCCGTGAAGCCATGCTTCACTCTATGCTTTTAAACAACCTTGCACCTGAGATCAGAAAGGGTGTCATCACCAAAGATCCCAAAACCCCACAACAAATTTTAACTTTTGCTCTCCTGGAGGAAAGAGCGTGCCGCAGTGTAAATCCTTTTTACACTTTACATGAGGAACCAAACCCCCTTTTATATCAACAAAATTTCCCGCAGAATCTAGCTTGTGCAGCTACTCAGCCAACTAGGGACAACAATGCAGAAATAGAAACTCTTAGAATACAGATTGAGGCTCTAAATTCCAAACTTGACAACCTAATAAGTGATAAAAGCAGAGAGAGAGAGGTGCAGAGCCAGGAAAGAGTGCCCAGTAGAAGTATTACTTGTTTTTATTGTTCCCAACCCGGTCATTATGCTAGAGACTGCCCCCAGTATGTGTATAATTTTAATAGGAGCAGAGGCAATAATTTTAGGAGCAGGGGAGGATATGAAAATAGTTACCGGGGAAGTTACAACAGGAGAGGAAATTTCAGGGGAAACAGAGGAAATAATTACAACAGCAACAGAAGTGGTAGGAACAGAGTACAAAATTATGTGGAGGGTCAGCAAGCAAATGATGCAACTAATAATCCCACGGTTACTGAGAATGTTCATTTAAACGGGGATCGGCTGAATCAGAGGTAGTCGAACTGATTCCAAAAAAGGCCAACGACCCACCTGCGGTATATAGTGTTTTTTCTCCGCAGTCTTATAACTTGCCAACTGCCAGTATACTTATAGGTAATACTAACATAACTGCCCTCTGTGACTCAGGTTCTGCGATTAATCTTTTAAGCAGTGTAATTTTGAACTCACTCACAGACTATAATGTGCAACAATGTTATACGCCTATTCTGACAGTAACTGGAGAACAAGTTCCTCTTACTGAAAAAGTAGTTATGAATTTTAAATTCCATAACACCCAATGCCAAACTGTTTTTTTTGTAGTGCAGGGCAAGTTGGCGAAGGAATTTGATGCCATTCTAGGTATGCCCTTTTTGAAACAATACAATGCAATCATTGATTGTGCCACAAATACTGTTTCTCTTCAAGCTTCGGAGCAAACACTATGTAAACAAATCCCGCTTACCCCTCCTTGTACCAAAAACAGTAGTGTGTGTTTAGAAGAAACAAAGGTAAACAAACAAGGTAAGAGTAGTGACCCATGCATGCAATGTTATGAATTACCTGTATATAATAATCCTATTAATGTGTATAATTGTGCTAAATGTAAATGTATGTGTAATGTAAATAATAACAATTCTAGTGTAAATACTTGCAAAAATAACTATCCCATAGATCATAAAGTTGAAACTGAGGCTAAATTGATAGCAAAAAGTAGTACCCCTGACTATTCGAAAGATATTGAAATAAGAAACTGTGCAGAGAAAATTAAATTAGGGAATAGTAGGGAGATAAGGAAGGTTCATCACAGTCAGAATAGTAGTGACGAAGAAAATAATGTTGATAAAAGGTGTAACAGAGTATGTGATGAAAGTAATAGTGATTGCCAGGTTTTTATGATGGAAGAATTACCGGGTGGTACTACTGTTGATAAAATTGCTTCGGGAAATAGTAAACATTGTGAGGAAAATTTTCAAAATTTTGAACAATGTATTTCTCAAATCAAATCAGAATTTTATAGTGTAAATAATGTAAATGCAAATATTGGGGAGCAGTTTAGTGATAATTCTGAAAATTCTGAAATGGGTAGTTATGAATTTACTGAAAATGAGGAAATGCAAGCAAATAATATTAGTGAAAATACAGGTAAACATGATGTTGAGAAAAAGGCGTGTAATATCAGTATGGCATCTTTGTGCAATAAACTTGAAATCCCAGCCCAGTCTAAAATTTTAGCTAAAGTCAGATGTACGAAGGAAAATTTCAATGACAAGGATAGTATTTTAATGTTAGAGCCCTTTGCTAAGAATTTACATGCAGGCCTCTTAATTTCTAGATCCATTTGTACCCAAGAACATGGCCTATTCCTATCCTTTGCTAACTTTTCTGATAACAATATAGTATTAAATAAGGGTACTTTAGTAGCAAAAGTTCAAAAATGTATTGATAATTCTAACGTAATCCCAGATAATTGTAATTTAGCATGTAATATCAATACTCCCCCTCCAATTGCAGATTTTGACCATGCCGACCTCAGTTGGAGTTCCGAAATTAATTTAGACCACTTAGAACCGCCCTTAAAATTAAAAATGCAAGAATTTTTACAAGAAAATAAAGATGTTTTTGCTGCGTCTGTCTTAGACTTACCCGGCTGTGACACCATACCCCATTCAATTAATCTAACTTCAGAAAAACCGGTTAAATGTAAAGCATATGAATCCCCCATAACTTACGACAGGAAATGGAAGATCAACTAAATATTTTACTACAGGCCAATATAATTTCCCCATCTATTTCAGAATTTGCTTCGCCGGTCATTCTTGTGAAAAAATCAGACGGATCGTACAGACTGGCTGTTGACTTTCGAAAATTAAATAAAAATCTAATGAAAGATGCCTTCCCCATACCAAACATCACAGACTCAGTTGACGCCTTATCAGGCTCAAATTTTTTTTCCACATTAGACTTAACTAGTGGATTTTTTCAACAAACTATCCGTCCAGAGGATAAATATAAAATAGCTATTATTACTCACAAAGGGTTATTTGAGTGGAATCGAAACTGTTTCGGACTTTCGAATTCGGGAAACAGTTTTCAACGACTTATGTCTGCAATTTTTGGTGATCTAGGAAATTTGGGAATTTTAGTATACATCGACGATATAGTAATAGCTTCTAAAGATGTCGAATCCCATATAAATAAACTTAAGCTTGTTTTTGAAAGACTTCGGCAACACAAGCTTAAACTCAAACCCAGTAAGTGTACATTTTTATCCGACAAGATCCAATACTTGGGCTTTGAAATCCAAAAAGGACGAGTGTCACCAATCAACAAAAATATTGAAGTAATAAGGAAATTCCAACCTCCTAACACCCGAAAGGCTGTCAGATCCTTCATCGGTGCACTCTCCTTCTATAGGCGATTTTTGCCAGATTTTTCTAAAAGAGCGAGAAATCTTATCAACCTCACTAAAGATACGGGTCGATTCACTTGGAACCAAGCAGCACAGGAGGAATTTGAGGATTTAAAATCTGCACTAATATCCAAACCTTGTCTTGCCCTTCCTAATTTTGATAAGGAGTTTTACCTTTATACTGATGCGAGTGGCGAAGCACTCGGGGCAGTACTATCACAACTAGATGAAAATGAGATGCTTCACCCTGTCGCATTTGCTAGTAGGAAACTCAAAGACGCTGAGACGAGATACTCCGCCACTGAGAGAGAGTTATTGGCATTAGTATGGGCCACTGCACACTTCAAGTGCTACCTTGCCAATACTCATTTTTATATATACACTGATCATGCACCTCTTACATACATGCTCAAAATTCAGGATCCCACATCACGTATGGCTAAGTGGATCTGTACACTTTCTGATTTTACATTTACCATCAGAGATATTAAGGGAAAATGTAATAGCGTTGCAGACTTTCTTTCAAGGTTCACCACAGATAGCAAACCAGATAATGTCACCAATTGCAACTTTTCTATACAAGTAGCGAAGGAGACAACTTTTATGCCACATTCCAACCTTTTAGAAAAGATATGTGAATTACAGAAAACAGATAAAAAGTGCTGTGAAATTGCTCGCAAAATTAGTGAAAATCTTGAGGTTGCACCCAAGTATTTGAGATTTTTCTTTAGGGATGATCTTCTTGTATGCGAGGATACAAGGGAGTCACCCCTATTGAATAATCCTATCAAACTTGTGGTGCCGAAGAAAATGGTTGAGCAAGTGTTTGCACTAACCCACGAATCCCTAGCTGCTTGTCACCAAGCTTTCCAAAAGACAATAGACCGCATTCGTGAGCACTTTTATTGGCCAGGAATGTCGGCAGATGTCAAGCACCTAGTGGAGTCGTGCGTTAGCTGTCAAGAAAAAAGAGTGCACAAAGCAAATCAACTTGCACCCCTCCAACGTGTACCCACACCTCATTTCCCTATGAATAAAGTGAACCTCGATGTTATAGGGCCTCTTCCTGTTACCTTTTCGGGTAACAAATTTATAATTACATACATTGATGCATTTTCAAAGTGGCCTGAAGCTTATGCGGTATCCTCAATCACATCTGATGTGGTAGCCGATACTCTCGCAGACTTCATTTCACGTTATGGAGCTCCATGTTACATCTCAACCGACAGAGGACCCAATTTAATTTCTGCAGCTATCGAGCATGTGTACAAAATGTTTGGAATAAAACATCCCAAAACCACGGCATATCACCCAGCCGGAAACGCTCAGATAGAACGCCAGAACAGGACTCTAAAAAACGCCCTGTGTCATATTGTGAATGAGAATCAATCAGACTGGGACACCAAGCTTAAATTTGCACTTTTAGCCATGCGCACGGCTGTGCACTCTTCTACCAAACTAACTCCAGCAGCTGTTATGTATGGCAGAAACCTTAACCTACCCTATAATTTATTTTCTCAACCCCCCCAATTTAGTTATAATGATGCCCCCTCTTTTTGTGAACTTTTGATACCAGCTCTGCAAAAGGTGTACGCTGAAGTGCACAATCATTTAATAAAAGTATCAGAGAATCAAGAAAAGTATAGAGAAAAGACAGCTGTTGACAAGAAACTAAAAGTTGGTGATCTGGTTTGGCTTTTCACTCCAGCAATTGCACCTGGTACAACAAAAAATTAAGTAAGTTGAATAATGGCCCCTTCACTATCTTGGAAAAATTAAATGAGGTAAATTTTAAAATCGCCCTTGTTGCAAATCCCAAAAACGTTCAAATTGTCCATGTGGATCGCCTCTCTGCCTTTAAAAACAGACTCCCGATTTGGTCCGACGACCCACAACAACAACAACAGAGTGTCCCAGATTCGATTGACGATCCACCTATCGATGTGCAGCAATCGATTCCCCATGCAGAGCAATTCGCTCAGCGCAGACGCCGTCGCGATTGCTGTGTTATACCAAGTTCTGACACTCAAGAGAGTAACCCTGGTACGATTACTCAAAATGAATTCAGCACTCACGGAAGCCAAGCGAATTCAGATAGCGATCCAGCCGAGATCGACCCCCCTCCTCCTCACTCAAACAAAACTCCGGAGGTTGGAAATTCAGCTGATAACCATCAGCAGAAAAGTGAATCAGCGGAGGAAGCTCTATCGGAGGAAAATAATGAATCGGAAAGGGAAGTACAGGAGTGTGAAATAGCAGCAACGACCAGCGAAACTAGTGTTGCGGAAAATTCGATTAACAAAGCGAATAAGTCGAAATCATTGAATCGACCGCAGCCGACTTCGCAGGACGCTTACGGGCTACGTGAAAGACGAACTCGCCCTATTTATAAAATTTAGTTTCCTTATATTCTTTTATCTATGTGTATTTATAGTTTTATTTCGTAATATTTATATGTGTTTATGTGTTGCAATGTATTTTATAGTAATTTTATATATTTTTTCATCGTATATATTAGCGTTTTCTGACCCAAACATGGTTTGTTTTGGGTCACTTAGCGAAAATCGGAAACCCGATTTCGTGTTTTTTATACACCCTGTGTCGTGTATACATACATTTTTTAGTGGTATTTAGCTACTTGTATTAGTAAATACCCCTCCGCACACCTTTTTGTGCAGTTTTTTCTTCAAATTTAAGATGTATTCTGGGTACTTTGAAAATGGCAGATTTTTTTTTCCCCCCTTATTTTTAACAGCAAGTGTTAGGCTGGGTCGGTTGGCACTTTTCATCGTATGCACGCAAGTACGATATTATATATTCCTAATTATGTATATAAAAATTTTTTCATGTGTTTTTATACCACTTTTAGTCTAGGAATGTAGTTTGGCATATCATAGTTTTTATTTTGATACTTAGGTGTGACATACCAATTTACCCCTTTGGTTTCGTTCATGAAATTCCTTTTTGTTTTTCTTCTAGTGCAATGTCAGCAGAGTGGTATTTTATCTAATCCTAGTGGGTAGTGATTTTTTTTTATAAATATTTTTTTTTCTTCCTGAAAATTCCACCTTTTAAAATTTGTGATTATCTTAAATTTACTTTCTGCTTCTAAATTGTGTTTTTTTTTTGTATGTATGTCTTCAAAATTAGTAATTATATATACTCTATATACATCAGCCCTTTTATTTCTATGGGGATTATGACCTTGTTTTGTTGTGACTATGTGTTATGAGTCACATCTGTTTTTATTTGGTTTTGGGTAGGTAAATTGGGTAGTCTGATAGTACTGCATCATCACTGTCTGGGTTTTCTTTGGAAAACCATGTTTCCAAAAAAAAAAAAAAAAAAAAAATTCTAGGCTGGTTCAGTCTACGGGCGGGTAGCACAAGAACATAACTACTTTTCCCATGCACAGTGTTTTCTTGTTGTAACTGCATTTATATACATTTATTCTACACCCCAAACACCACTTTTACAGACTTTAACTTTATCACGGGGTTCATTTTGCATTTGTTATCCTATTTTAAACTTTGGTATATTGTTACTCAATTACTTTGATGAAATATGTTGTGTCATAAGTCCATTACATGTGTAAATACCCAGTTGCTTATTTTTTTTTTTGTTATTGTATGTGCCAGTAGTACTGATATAGGTAAATGTATGTTGTAATTTGATTTTGTTTTCACATCAAACTGGCCAATTTATCATGATTTTATGCAAATGTTGTATATATTATTATGAGTAATGTATTGTTTTTCAGTTGGCAGTCTCAACACTCTTGCAATCTTTTTCCAAAAAAAAAAAAAAAAAAAAACTTGTAAATAATTTAGTTTGTTTTTTTGGCAAAATTTTGGTCGTATAGGTAGATAGGTATTATAAGTAGAACCTGCTAGGACTTGCAATATACAGTGACAGTAATGGCATTCGGAGCAAGCACAAGTATGTTTATAGGTGGGATTCGGTATCAGGAGTTAGAAACGGTTATGCAGCGAAGGTGTCCTATGTAGAAACAAAGTGCAGTTTTCCCCGCCTTAGAAGGCAGTACTCCTTAGGTGTCTTGTTACCCTCTTGTGGTTTTCCCAGTTCTAGTCGTCAGGTATTTCAGCAGTTACTTGGGAGTGGTTCATGGTGGGCAGCTCTTAGTGTACATTCCGGAGTGTATATCTGACAGCGGCGACTTCACTCTATAATTCATGATTGTTCTTCGGACCGATGTCTGGCCTGCTCGAACGGTTAGGTCTTATATTGTGGAATCTCCAGCGTACTGTGAACTACCTCTCAGCCCGGTAACCCTTGCGAGAATTTTTTTTTCTGTTTCGGTCTGCACGTTTCAAAAAATTAATTTTTTTTTTATCAAAAAAATTTTATTTTTTTGCGGTAAAGGGAGAGTCATGTTAGGGTAGGTTTTTTCATTTATTCTAAATTTTCCATATTTTCTTTATTTTTTCTATATAAGTTGTAGCCCCCCCCCTCGTTTTATAATAATCGTAATGTTTTTCATTTAATATTCTCTTTATTTTAGTCTGAAATAATGGAGTTAAAATACCTTTTCTTTCTTTTAAATGTCTAAGCTAAAACAAATTCATTGTCTCTTTTACTTAAAATCATAATTTTTATATTTCCCCTGTAAGTTATAATTTCACTGGGGTGGTCTTGTTACCATGGGAAATTTCCAAATGCTCTCGGACACTTGGGCAATAAAAATCCATTTCCCAGACAACGTATATTAGCTTGTATTGTCAGGAGTTTTATGACTTTGGCGGTGTTGGTCGCCTTAATCTGCTCTGAAGATCTTTCGTGGAAAAAGCAGGACTCGGACGGCAGATAGTGGCCCGTATTGTTAAAGTTGTATTATTCGTTTTTACGAGCCCAATTATCCCGTTTTATGTAAACAACAGTTCACGTGGGAGGTCGAGGGAAGCAGCAGCAGCCTTTTACCTTCGTGGAAAAGGGAGCGAAAACGGAACAGCTGTACACATGCCATCACCCCTATGCGAAGTAGTTCCACCCGCGAGAGAGAGCGACGACCAATGGTTTTACGTAACGTATTCGCGGGGAATATTTTTTCCCCTGGTATCGCTTAGCGCGGGAGAATGTAACTGGCGAAGGTGTTTTTGTGAGGTTCGGGGAGGGCGTATGCCCCCCCCCCCCTTAAAAAGTTTTCCTGTTGGTGACCAGAGAATTTGAAAGGCATTCGATCGAAAAATGTGTAACTGGAAGGTCCGGTAAAGAAAAAAGGTATCTGGTTCCCCGAGATATATTCGAATGTAAATTGAAGAGATGGTAGCTAGAAAAATCATGCCTCGTGCCGCGAGGAATATTACGGATCCTGATGCTGAGAATAAAAAAGATATTCTGATCGAGAAACTAGCGAGTCGCTATTGTAGTGGTGTTTGAAATCAAGATTTTTTTTGCCATCGGGAGCTGTGATGGTTGAGAGTGTTTGTCGTTGAAGTCGGTGGTCATTCGCTATTAGTAAAACGTAGATCCGGATGACTAAAAGATTACTCTAAAGATCAGTGCCACTTGGAGTCTCATCGACTGGTCCCTTTTGTATTCGCAAACGGAATTGTCAGAAGAGGCACTATCAAATGCCTACTTCATACTATTCATGGAAGAGTAAAGACTGCTCTGAGAGTCGATGTTGCTGAAATATCTTCGAGAAATACCTTCTTGTTCTTTTGTTTTTCAAAAATAAAGTAGACTGCCAACCCTGGAACATTATTAACTCATCTATTACGGCTGATAAATCCCAGTCGTACGAATGCTGAACCTGCAAGTAAAATTTTGGTAAATATTTTTATTTTAATGAATAAGTGTCTTTGATTATTACTATTATTCTACATGAATATGTTTTGATACACCTGTGTATAATTTAGATCACCTGTTGTCATACAAACTAACCTAACACCTATAAATTTAAATATGTTGGTGTTTTATTTAACATTTTTTTTTGTTAATAAAAATCAAATTCGTGGTGATATTCTGTCTGTGACTTATTTGTATGCATCATAGAAATTCATTTGTTTTTTTTATCTAAATTTAACATTATTATTTAATGAATAATGAGTTTTGTTTAATTATTTAAATAATCAGAGCAAGTAATTATTTAATATTTAATTCTTTTCTAAGATGAATTTACTGAAATTGAAATCCCAAGTAACCTTCTTTTGTTAATAAAAATTCATATAAGTAAAATTTAAATTCTTTACTTGTTTTTGAGGATGTTGTATTATTCTTATTAAAAGAATTAAATTTAATGAAGTAAATTTAAATTCTTGTTTTGTTTCTGAAAATGTTTATTAATTTGGTTTTCTTTAAATATTAAATTGCTTCTTTTAAATATTGTGAAGTACTTTTATTTTCTTCTATAAAGAAAAAGATTTAATAAATAAAGTAAATTTAACCTACTCTTAATTGAAGTAAAAGAAGTGATACTGAATGTGAAAGAAAAATTTAATATTAAGTATGTTTAATTCTTAAAGTTTATTAGCTGCATTTAAGGTAATTAAAACTTCTTATTAAAAGAAAATTGTTCTACCTAGTTTCTTCTTGGTATGGTACTATCCACTATACAAAATCACTCGCATGGTTCTGACAAATTGGTACATTGATATGATCATGTTTTGTAACTTTAATTAATTATCTATATCCCTATTTTAATTAACTTCTTTCCCCTTTTTTTTGTGCCTTTCAAATCTGGAAGGATTGCAGGCCCCTTTTTCATATTTTTCTTATTCAAAATCTGTTCTATAAAGTTTTAATGAATTTCATTAATTTACCATAACAATGTTCCAATTCGTCAAACCACTTGTTGGGTATAAGCGGTATGGTGATAAATGAGAATTTTGTTGATACCTTTTGGCAAATTTATTCATTTACTTAATTAATTTTTTAGTTATTCAAAATTTATTTGGTTTGTTTTGTTTATAGCATCTCTCTGTTTTGATTTATAATTAGTAATTGTGAAAAATTGTTTCAATTTCTGAAATCAACAAAATTCATTCTTTTGGTTATTTATCACTTTATCAAATACCCCAACAAAACCCTATATGTTTTAAAAGTACAAAACTCTCACCGAGCGTTTTCACCTACAATCCAAGACATTATCAAAGAGGAAAAAATCACCGTATAATAAAGTATGATGTTGGTCGAGACTAGACTACAGTAAACTCTTTTCAGACATGCGTAAGTACAATCATGGTTTTAATGGATCATTTTCATGAATGTTTTCATATTTTTCGTAAACAAAGGTGAATATATCGTTTCAATTATACTTTATAAAGTTAAAGTTATTTTATTGGAAAAAAGAAATCCTTAGAAAATCTGAATAATCGTAAGCATAGATTTTGCAAGAAACGCCAACTTTCCATATCACCATTAGTCGTATTTACGATTCATGTACAGCATTATATATATATATATATATATATATATATATATATATAACCGTTGAAAGACAACACAGGAACATGATACAACAATTGGGGTATAAACATATGTAAAATGAAAATATACCTGTTTGAAAACTATCCAAAAAAATGTAGAATATAGTATATATATATAGCATTGTAACATAACATCAATGTAACACAATCAGAAAATATTTTTTAAAGTCGTTTGTACTGCTAATTCACAAAAAAACATTTTAACATAAAACCTTGAGTCAAATAATTTTGATTTGATAAATGTTGATTAAAAAAATGCAATTGATTCTGCAGCTATATTTTTATCACTGCGAGTGAATGTGTTATATTCTATATTTTCAATAGGTACTGTTAAAAACATTAGTACAACAGTGGAGGAAATGAACAAAAATCAAAAATGCTGTCGTATGAACGTTTTCAAAATGTTTTGATGAAAATTCTAAAACTTTCCTTAATACTTAAGCTATTGGCTTTTAATTATTGGAGTAGTAATCATAAAAAATCTTTGTTAGAATCTTTCAACATTAAATCCTCATTCCAATAATAAAAACTGTGAAACCAAAAAAATCCATTTCTCAATCTAACCCCCACCCGCCATCCCATACCACCCAAAAAAATGAATTCTTAAATTTTTAAGTTTTAGAATATATTTATTTAGTTTTACTATAGCATCAGATGCAGACACTTAAGCCGCGAAATGAAACAAAATTTTATAAAAACAACAGGTTTGCTTTCAGGAAAAAATAATTATGAAAGAAAGAAAAAAAGAAGTATAAAAGTAAAAAATAAAAATATCTTAATATACTTCTTAAAAGTAATCAATGATTACCTTGAAAATCACGGATAATTTTATGACTGCAATTCATAATTTTTCCAAAACAAAAACTCCGTTACAACATGTTACTTTGGAGTGGGTACCAAACCCGATTATGGGAAATTCAGTGCTTTTTTACGCTTGATAGAAAACTAAAGCTAGTGAAGTTAGTAAAGAAAATTATATTTTTTTGTTATTTTTTAACATATGGCGATAGGAAAAAAAAAAATCCTCATTTAAACTACCTACTTAGAATTTGGAAATTGTTTTCTCAACGTAGAATCATAATTTAATTAATAACAAACTGTTAATTAATAAACGTGTGTTTTTTAGGTGCGTTCGTAAATATATAAATACGTATCCCCTATAGTCGTCGTCTGGTCCGCCTGTCCGTCCGTCCTCGTGTAACAGCGGAAAATCTACCCAACCGAATGGTTTGAAATTTAATATATATATAATTGTTGCAGAATTTTGTCGAGTCATTGCAAATTTCATAAAAATCGAATCAAAACTTAAACGATATTAATGAAAGTTTTCTTCATTCTATTAACTCCTATCATGCATAATCTAAATAAAAGCGCAAGTCATGTGACTGAGGCAAATACGAACTGAGTGCATGTGAGTGTGTGTGACTGAGGCATGATAAAACGCCATCATTGATTTGGTGTGATTTAACACTAAATTGAGTGTTCGACTAGCTAATTTAGAATATGTCACTTAGATGCAGCATCACACCAAATTTGGTGTTCCAAATCTGCTCAATAAATTCCCTGTCCTTGCTATCCTAATGGAGAAAAATGTTTGCACTGGTTATACATTTACATAAAAATTAGACATATTTTTCACTTTGATTCATTGACCATTTCTTTTTTCATATGCCAGGAGGCCATTTTTATTCAAAAAAAATTTTTTCGAATAAAATTGCATAAAAGTTACATTTTTAGAAAGTTCTTTCTAAAATATTGTTTGTTTGAGAGATCAGTTACATAAAAAAATGCATAGATTCTGAGATAACTTCAGTTAAAATTAGGTTACCAGCCGAATATCTATCCCAATATCCATTAAAGTAAATAAAGAGCTTCGTTAATCGTGAATCATAGATATATTAAACCATGGAGGCAATCCTTCACAAAGCAAGATTTCCATGATGAATTTTGCAGCGCTGTCTGATGTCGAAAAAAAAATGGCTTCTGTAAACGTGGCATACGTAATAAGAGAAAAGTAAGGCATGCTTATTTCGCTCATAACAGACGATATAATTCATTTCACTGAAATAATAACGATGATTTTTTTTTTACATTGTAAAACTATTTGTAGCAAGAAGGTTTAATTACAATTTCCAACTTGTTTATTTATTACACTCCTTATTTTTTTACTGTTATTTTATCGTTTTTTGTGTTAAACATATTGCATTGTTGCAATTTCACAGCTAGTTGGTCTTTATTGGCTAGCGTGGTTTGGCACATTGTTGTTGTAACTTACATGCAATTGTAAACATAAAAAAATATTTGACGATTTATCACCTGTGGCGGGCACATGGTAAAATGACTTGAAATTAACTTATTAGTTTATAAATAAGTTCTAAAAACATTAAAATGGTGTATTGTCATTGGAAACCCACTTTTGTATATATATTTTTTAATTTTAACATATTAGGACGTGAAATAAAAATCTACTACAAAATTCGATCTTTACATATAAACAACTTGATAGTTGTATGTCAAACGTGACTAATGAGGTGCGTTCGTACTATGACTAGTTTTATAAATATTCAGATCTTGGTATACAAAAATGCATGAATACAAAATTCTTTTTATGTGCAATTATAGATATTAATTTTACTTTATGAAATTACGTTTCACTACACTTTTACAAATAATTAATTACAATTCTGTTACATTAAAATTATACTATGTGCAAACATCGAATACAACACAATGTAAAAAAATCTTCGTTATTATTTCATTTAAATGAATTATATTGTCTATTATTTTGATATGGTTAATTTCCGTAATAAAATATGTACATTTTAAGTTGCCAACATTTTATCTTTTGCTGATATTTACTGAAAATTTCAATGGGAAACTTAAGCTTCGCTTTGAAAATTTTTAGAACTGGAAATCCATATTTAGGCTATTTTCACATTTAATATCTATTCCTGCGGAAACATCTACCCAAAAAACTGTCGGTAGATTATAGGATTGCTATAATTAAGCAATTTTAGTATACAAATTTGGTTTTTAAATTCAGTAACAAGGAAATATTGACTCCATCTTAAATATGACGTAATCACCATGCCAGCCTAGAATCATTGCCTATCATGGGATATCGTTGAATTAATTACGTATGATAGAATTTAATAGAATGAAGAAAGCATTTATTAATATATTTTTAAGTTTCGATTCGATTTTCATAAAATTTGAAATGACTCAACAAAATTCTGCAACGATTATATATATTAAAATTCAAACCATTCGGTTGGGTAGTTTTTGCGCTGTTGTATGCTGACAGACGCACAGACGGACAGACGAACGCAGCAGACGACGACTGTAGGTGCTGCATATTTATATATTTACGAACGTACTTAAAATTAAGTTAAATAAAACAGTGTAAAATGAAAGAAAGAACAGCAAGTGCATTATTAGCAGATTTGATTAACTACTCATGACCTACAAAAACATTGTTTTACCATAGCCACTCTAAACTTAATCTGCAGATAAGGTACATTTTTATTGTTTTCTGTTAATAAATCTTTTTAAAAATCCGGTTTCCGAACCTTTATAACAAATCGTAAACTTAAAAAGGTGACGAAACAAAGTGTGATGTATACTTTTTATATCAACGCTTTGACTGTTGTCTAGAGAAAAAAAAACGTTTACAGAAATTATTATAAAAAGGGAATTTTGATTACTAGAAAACCATATAATATTTTGGTAAGGAAAAGTTTATATTAACTTGCACTCTTTCGCTATACAATGCTTTATTTTGACTTGTGAAACTCGAAACAGCCTAAGTTTGTATTTCGCTTACGATTGAAACTAGTCGTTGGGGGCCACCGTAATACTTACCCACCATGGATATGCATAATATAAAATATGAAAATAAAACATGTGTAAACTATTTATAAAATGCGTTGCAATTCGAAGAAAGTCGTGGATTGATGACGTCATAACTTTAAATGCTCTATTACTGAATTGCGTAAAAGAAACATACTCATAACTCCAAAATTGATAATCATATTAACTAACGGTTTACTGCGACGGATTAAGCGTCTAATTTCCAATTGAAATATATCTTTGAATTGAAATTTGAATGAAATACAGTGTCACGAAAAATTGAAGAGTGTAGAAAAATAGGATTCGAAATATCTCGGCAATTCATAATTCGATCGACTTCATTTTATATGCAAAATTTGTTTTTTTTACTGTTTTTTATATTTACTCCTTAAAATAAACAATTTCGAAAATTTTTATTTTCCTTTCATCAGAACGAATATTTCAAGAGTCCGAAAAAAATAGTTCCGGGTAATCGAGGTTACGTTACTAGTTTTACTGAAATTGAATAAGTTTCTTCCCATTATTACATACTAAGTACATACCAAAGTCTCTATATTAATTTGTTTGGGAGATAGAGCGTTTACAGACACATACACATACACACACACAGACAGACGGATGGCAAATTTTTGTTTTCTAAAAATATGTTTTTCGGAGTCTCCAGTGTCTGAAACGTGTAAATCCGTCAAATTTTTTTTTTTCAATTTTTAACACGATTGCAAGATTTACCCTATACTACGTATGATGGGTAAGTAAAAGGGACTTAGATTCAAAACACGCTTAAACTTTGCTTAAGATTCAAAACATAACTTACATTGTCACTTAATTTGATACAGATAAAATTTTGCAGAGTAAACATTGTTTGTGCGGACGACTATTCTAGATAAAGTTACACAGAAAAATCAGTCTTGTTTATGTAAGCGATAAAACATTCTATTTTGCCATGATAGTCACATTAATCATAACATAGAGATTATAAAGAACATTTTTTTGGCTACTAGCTAGTTTTTTCAATGCGAATATTTCAAATTTAACGAAAAATGCTTGAAGTAAAGTTATTTTTTATTCATATTATGCGAGAGTTTTAAAAAAAGTTAAAATATTTAATGGTTCAGAGCTTGATATATTTCGTACAGTCGCAAAAGTATATATATTTCTAAATTTACTTTTTAATATCGGCTTCAAAAAAGGATATTTGTGAGGTAAAACCTGTTTATTATAAGCAGTTAGATCTTAGTATAGAATACAAATCAAAATAGGAAACTTGTTTCTTCAAACCTGACACACAAGATGTTATGCGATATTTTCGATTTGAAGTATTCAGGAAATCGGCCGCTTTTTTTCTATAAAACATTTCATTTTATTTCACGAAGTAGAGAAAAAAATAATAGTAAGTTTATATTTAGCCTTAGATTCAAAATACGAGGCTATAACTTGCATTTTCACTTAATTTGATATCGATAGGATTTTGCTGAGTAAACATCCGTTGTGTGGCCATCAATTCTCGATAAAGTTAAATAAAAGAAGTGAGTCTTGTTTCTGAAAGCTTTTCTGCCAGTTAGCAGACGATAAAACGCTCTATTTCTTCAAGAGTCACATTAATCATGATATAGGGATTATAAAGGATATCTTTAGTCTATTCCAGGGTGAAATGTGTTTTGTACTCTAAATTCTGCAAAACCAACAAAGAATTGTATGATGTACAATCAATTTATTGTAAAAAGGAAGAAGATGAAAGGGAAATTTGTGAAATATTTGGTAAATAACAATAATAAAAGTTGTTTTGTGATGAAATCAATCTGAAAATAATTAAAAAAAAATCCTTCAAAATTCGGAAAGAACTTTGATAAAATGCAAAAAAGAGATTTTCTTTAAAGAAGAACGAAAAATTATGCAGTATAGATTATGTAACACTTCCAAAATACTTTTAGAAATTTTTACCGTTTAATAATTTCTGATATTTAAGGAAAACGCATAACACATTTAAAAATAAATTTTCTGGAATTACCAACAATATTCGGTAAAAATATCCGAACTATTTTTGTGAAGCCCTGTACATGATCCCTAGATTTGCATATACACTACATAAAATGCTAAAATTCAGTTCACTTAGGAAACGCATATATAGTACAGGTGAAAATTTCCCTACAATGATTTCCGTCAAAAAACGCAAATATACTCGAGATGTTTTGTGCTGCGCTATGTATGATCTATAGAATTTATAGAAAACCAGTAATGACCAAAAAGTTATGTACATTTAAAAACGTTTACCGTAACTGAAAACGCAATTCCAGCAATTAATATTAACAGACAATTTTTTAATCGAATACTTTTGTGTGTCCCTGTAAAGAAACGATGAATGCACACAATACACAATATTCTATAATAAGTCTCTTGTAATGCACCTCAGTGATATATATCGATTTCAATATGTTTGAAATAGTAAAATGTTATTAAAACAAACCGCAAATGATATCTCTCCTTATACTGTAGTGTAACGGAATTCTTTTTAGTGTCTCAGTAAAGGAATTATAAGTGCTACACATTTAATTTTCAATACCGAGCACGCCATAGTAAACCTCAATAACATATATCAATTGCATAAAAATCCGAGTATATTTATGCGAGTTTGAGCATAGACAGACAGACAAACGGAATCCATAAACACTTTTTTCAACTATGTTGGGAAGTGTTTAAAAGGATAAGCACTTTTTAAATTTCAAAAGTTACCAAAATTTTAAAGCTTGTTATTATAAAAATATCTGACTCACTTGGCTAAATTTTTAAAGAAGAATTTTGATTATCTCTCCAAGGGCGGTGAGATATATTTTATACAACTTAATTTTAATTAAGATTGGTACCAGAATTCTTGAACAAAACAGTACTTCTGTAATGTTGGTGAACAAAAGCTGTAAAATTGTAGTCCCTAATATTAACCAGGAAAGGGAATAATGAGTCATTGTGACTTTTTGTCGGACTAAATTAAAAGGGGAAAACTAAACTGAAGCAGTGTATTCTATCTGTAAAATACGTGGAATTTTTTTCAATAATCTATAATCCTCTAAGCATTTTGCCCGTATTTTTACGTTTCCCCAAAACAACTTAAATCGGCTATAGACATAAATATTTGTAATAGAATTGTACTTTAAGATATATGTATGATAAAGAGATGTGAAGTGTATTTTAGAAACAAACCGTGAAAAAAAATTTCAATAGTATTAATTTTATGAGCATTTATATGAAAATGCAAGAAAGCCTTCAGACGCTCAGAGCGGTAAACAAGCTAGTACGTGGAAAAATCTATTTTCAACGAAAAGTCAAAATAATTCACAAAATTTTCAATGAAGAGGACTTGAATTCAACATTATAGAAACGCAATTACTTCCCCTGAAAAGATTAAAATTAAATATATTTAATACTAGCTGCTGTTACCCGCGACTTCGTTCACGCAACATTAAAAGAAGAATAAATAAATTAATTAAGCCAAATATTTCACTCCCGAAAATTTAAAACGTTAATAATTAACTAACTATTTATCACATTTCATAGGAGACAATACGGTATTTTTTGTTATAGGGACATAAACATAACTCAGTCTTAAAAAAGTGAAATTTTGTGCCAAATAATCGCGAAAATGAAATTGCAACCAATGCAAAAAGGAAAGCCAAATAAAATCGTGGAAATAGACGAATTGGGCAAAAACAAATGTCAATTTTACCTGAGAGAAAATTTTACTTTTAACGTCTTTGTGAAACGTTTTAACAGCCATCCTTCAAAAAAACATTAGTTGGAAATAGTATATGCTTTTTCTTTAAATTCAATTCTGCCTTCTTGGTTTAATGTATAGCTGAAACAAATCTTGTTTTCTAAATGACAGTATGTTGACAGGCAATTTTTGTTCTCCAGAATAAATTGATTCATGAAGTTTGAATATGTGAAAATATTTTTTTATTTTTCGGATAATTTACTGAAATCAAGATTTTGTTTTCACCATCTATTCAAAATGAAAATAAATTCTATTTATCAGTTTTAATGAGAAAATTGTGTAAAAAAAATATAATGATCTGTTTTATTTCTTCTTTTGTATACACAAATATGGCGTAATTTACTTTCTGTTTTTAGAAAAACTTCGTTAAAATTTACAAAAAAAAAAAAAAAAAAAAAAAAAAAAAAAAATCTTAAAATCTTGGCATCTAATTTAATTTTTTAAATTCTGAGAGTTTGTGAGACATCCTCGGATCAATGATAACCGGTATTAAGTAAATCGCGTTGCGTTCGATAGTCTAGGAGTACTTGGGAAATACAAACACACGGTCAGATTTTAATATAATAGATTCGTGTTCATTTTCCTTTTCTTAAAATTATGATGTGATTTATAGCAGAAAACTCTCATCTGTATATAACGGATACTCATGCTTAATAATCAGTATAGATAGAAAAAACATTTAATTTTTTCGTTATAAATATGGCGTGAAATTCATCTACTTTTTATACTTACTGATCCTTGTATTATTAATGTTAGGAATTGATTCACACTCATTTTAAAACATATTGGAAAATTCCCGTTTTATTTCAAATATGACGTCTCTTTTTCCCCAGAGAAATTCCATTTTAATGACGTAATTCTTGTTAATATTCTTTTCCAGGCAATTAATTTCAATACTGGCATAGGGGAAATTATGTTACTTTAACGAAATAATATTAAATCTTATGTTTTATCAACAAAAATGAAACTATTAACATTCGTCATTTTTTTTAGGTAACCGAGTTATTTCTTTTAGTTTTAAGAATGAAAATAGCTATTTCTCGCTATCCATGACATCATTTTCGACATACATAATTTTGCGGAGCATATTATTGACATTTGCTAACCATTTTCTTTTGAAACTTCTTTTTACTTTTTAAAAATTTAAATAAAAAATATGGTATAGTTATATTAGCCGCGCGCAGACGGTAAAACGCCAAGTATTTTTACCATACAAAAGAAAAAAGTGAAGAAAAAAATCCAAGATCATTTTATTTCACCAAGCAAAGCCTATCCGCTTTATTTGCGACGAGGCTAACGAAAAAGACAGGCTACCGCGGTTCATTCCACTTATCTTTTTTTACAGACCGCTAAAGTGACGTGTTGCTCTTTTCGTACACCTGTATTAGTGCATTCGAGTATCACGTTACTCCGGCGGTCTGTAAAAAAAGATACGCGTAAAGCACCGCGGTAGCCTTTCTTTTTCATTAGCCTCGATTTGCGATGTATGACGTCATATTTGCCTGTTTCCTATGGTTACGCATATTGAAAACTTGTATTATTATCAAAAACTAAAAAAAGTACCTTTTATTTCTAATAATATTATTTAATCTTATTTTTAATTCTTTAATTTTTCTAATTGAAACTAAATTGTTGAGTAAAAATTATTATTCCGGGTTTTGAATTAGTTTTGGCAACGATAAAGTATTAGCAACGGTAAATTAAATTTAACCATTTTAAAATATTATACGAAAAAATGTCCATTTATTCTCTATGAAAAGAACGGAATTTTGAATTATTATGAAAAATATTTGAATAACATAAACAAAAACCAGTCTATGTTCATTTGAGGGCTATAATCAATCTATGTGCCAAAATACAGGATCATTAGATGTTCCATTTTGACGCTGGCTTCAGCCTAACATTTGCACACAATCAGATTTTTATATTACTAGCTGTTACCCGTGACTTCGTTCACGTAACATTAAAAAAAGAATAAATACATTAATTTAGCAAAGCATTTCATTCGATAATTAAAAACATATATAGTTAACCAAATCTTTATCACATTTTATAGGAGACATTGCGGTATTTCTTTGCTATAGGGCCTTAACATAACCCATTCTTAAAAAAGTGAAATTTCATGCCAAATAATATATACAATCGCGAAAATGAAACTGCAACCAATGGAAAAAGAAAGGCCCAGTAAAATCGTGAAAATCGACGAATCCCTCTTCGTAAAACGAAAAATAACACTGGCAGAATTCTTCTATACAACAGTGTATTTTAGATAGTATTTGGTGTGAAATTTCTATATGTATTCATTTCTAAATGGGCATTATTATATTGTTTATTTGTATAGACATGTGTTATATATTTCTTTCTACATTATTATTTTATGTCTTGTTTAGGTATATATTAAATAAAGTGCTTCTCGCTAAGTGGTGTAAATATTGAGCCAACTGCTTACGGATTTTATACATTGATAGATATTTCATAAAGATATAACAATCTGATGCGATTCTAAAATGTAAATAAAGGTTGCTAAAAAGTACTTTAATTCTGCCCAATTTAACCTCGATATTTTTTCTATCGCGTCAAGGACACTCTAAACAAATAGCTACCGACAACACCAATCTGATGATCTAAATTTACATATTTTTGTTAGTATATATAGGATTATTTTAATTTATTTCGTGCACTTGAAATTTTTTGCGCTTTTTCTAGGGTTAGGTGTCGAATAAATGTACTTTCTTGTTGTTTTATTTTGCCATTTCTATTTATTCTATTTTCCATTCATTCCATTTATAGATATTGATTTAATTTACATATTCGTTTCAAAGAATATTGTTTAAAGTTATTATTAGGATTAGGATAGGATACGATTAGGGTTAGGATTAAGATTATAAACTGGACGACAATGGTATGATTAATTCAGGTTTAAAGGATGAACCAGGAGGTCTATTTACATCATGAAGTAATAAGAAAATTATCGTCTGATATTTTTTAATGTGTTTTACAGTCATAGATGGCATCAAAGGTGAGCGAGGAAATGATCATCTAAAATAGCATTAAGTGTTTACCACGCAAAAACAAATCTGGTTACAACAATGTATTTAATTTTGCGCCAAATTTCACTTGATAAAAAAAGCAAATTGGCTACGGACCCGATTACAGATCCCTAACCTTCCTATTCTAGGAAATTTTCTACCTATATGTGAAAACCTTTTCTACTATATACAACGCGCTTTCACGTTTATAATATTATGAATTGGCACGATCGGCTTGTTCAAGTTTACATAATTCGGCTGGAAGAAAAGTTTCATTACTTTTTTTTTATTTCTTCTTTACTTTTGCATTACGAGAATTTGTCGGTAAAATTGATTTTTGTTTCGATAACATTGTTGTTTTTTAAGTTTTTAAAAATATTATAATTTTACTTAAACATTGCGTTAAAATCTATGTCATTTTTCTAAATCTACTAGACTTTACAAAAATCTATTATGAAACAGAACTTAAAAAAAAGATATATTTAAAAATGACAACAAAGTTTTTACTATTTTAAAGCTAAAAGAAATGTAAAATTAAATTCCAGTTCGAAACGACCATTTACAAATGTGTTTTGATTGTGGGAAAATGATAGAGGAAAAATGCTATTACTTCGAAGCAATCATATTAAATCTTTAGCTTTTATGAAAAAATGCAACTTTCTTTTAAAAAATCAAGTTATTTTTATTAAGATTTTCTGATTTTCTATATGGATAATTCTGCGGTGCATATTATTGGCATTTGCTGTCCAATATCTTTTCAAAGCTTTTTTTTTCTTTTACTTTTTAAAATTTAAATTAAAAATATGGTATCTTTATGTTAGCCGTGTGCAGTCGATAAACCTCCAAGTATTATTCCTATCACCATCAGTCGTATTGAATTCGTATTAAAATATAAATCTTTCACTCATTTCATTTAAAACACAGAGCTTTAATTTACAACACATACATTTAAAATAAATCATTGCATGTGAAATAGAAAAAGAACAAAAATAGAGAAATTAATGACAAATAATTTGATAACCCAAGATCATTTCATTTAAACATCAAAGCAAATCTGTTTTATTTTCGATATATGACATTATATTCGTTTGCTTTCCATACTTACGCGTATTTATGCACCTTGTATTATTATCAAATATTTGAAAACTAAAGTTTTATTTCTAATATGACGTCAGTTCATATTCTGTTTCTTAAATAATTAATTTCATTTTCATTTTTCACGTGTATTTTTTTCATTTAAAAATAAATTGTTGAGTAAAAATTATTATTCCGGTTTTTGATTTAGTGATGGCAACGATGAAGTATTAGCAACGGTAAAGTAAATTTAACCATTTTAAAATAGTATACGAAAAAATGCCCATTTATTCTCTATGAAAATAATGAAATTTTGAATTATTAACAAAATTATTTGAATAAAATAAACAAAAACCAGCCTATGTTCATTTGAGGGTTATAATCAAACTATATGCAAAGATACATGATCATTAAATTCTCCATTTTGACGCTGGCTTCAGCCTAACATTTGCACACAATCGGATTTATAATATTATTAGGATTAGGATTTATTAATTCATAAGCAGATATACAGGGTGTCCCTAAACTCATGGTACATACGCTAGGGGGTGATAGAACACATCAAGACGAGTAATAGTAAATAGGAAACCAAGGGTCCCAAACGTATTCCAAAGGAGATAGGCGCCATCAAAGTTTACGTTCCCAAATTGCAAATGATGATAGAAAAGGGAAAAATGGGTCGATTTATTTGCGGTTTTCGCTAAAATCATTATTTAAATTAGTATTTTCTTAAAAAAAGTTTTAAAGAGAAAGTTATAAAAATTACGGTAGAGGGCGCTTTAGACTTTGGAGTACCGAATAACTACTTTTACCGTTTTTTTAACACTGTTAAATGTTTTCTAAAGTTTAGACCTTAACTTAAATTTTGTGTGCACAAGTGAAATCATCGGCAGTGGTTAAGTGGAGCAAATTTAACTGTGTTCAGGTGGTTGTTTTTTGAACGATCGTATGTAATGAGCAAAATAATGGAAAACAGGACAGACAGAGATGGAATGAAAAGAAACCAACAAAAGGGAGTAAAACACTTTATTCAACCAAATGAAAATAAACAACACGAAGTACTCCATCACAGGAATTGTTCAAAATTGCGGCCTCCAACACGAACGCAGGCTTGAAGCCGTCGAAAGATTGACCGCCTTACATTGGTGAAAACACCAGGCATCTCTCGTATGGTGGCCGAAGCAACGGATATCCGGGCAACAAGGTCTTCAGGAGAATCTACGGGACCAACTTCGTATATCAGGCTCTTCATATGACCCCACAAGAAAAAGTCCAGACAGGATCAATCGGGTGAACGGGCCGGCCAGCTGATTGGACCGCCACGATCTATCTATCGCCCCGGATACATGATATTCAGGGCGTTACGGGCATCCAGGCTGTAATAGGCCGGTGCTCCGTCGTGTTGGAACCACATACGTCGTCTCATGGGTGCTGGAACATGGTTTAATAGTTCTGGCAACACCTCTTGCAGAAACACAAGATATGAACTTCCATCCAGGCGCGTTGGCAGTAAGTATGACCCAATTAGATAATCGTCAACGATTCCGGCCCAAATATTGACCGCGAAACGTCGCTGGAACGAACGTTGACGTATTGTGTATGGGTTATTTTCATTTGACCACACATGATAATTGTGGATATTCAAAATACCCTCGCGTGTGAATGTGCATTCGTCCGTAAACAACACATGTGCACAAAAAGCAGGGTCCAGAGCCGTTTGTTGGAGCAACCATTTGCTAAAATTGACACGTGCATGGTAATCCGCTGGTTCTAGGCCTTGAACTCTCTGCGCATGGTATGGATGCATTCCTTCATCTCGCAGAACTCGCCACACCGTATTACGGGAAACGTTCACTTCTTCGGACAGTTTCCGCGTGCTAGATTCAGGCCTCTCGCTGATACGATCAAAAATATTATCCGTAACGGATGGCGTTCTTACACACCTGGAACGTCCAATATCCTGCATGCAACTTGCAAAGGAACCCCTTTCGCACAGTTGTTGGTGCAGTCGTTGAAATATCCTCGCATCAGGAACACGTCTGGTTGGAAAACGCTCTCGGTACAATCTTTGAGCTTCTGTTGCATTGCCGTGTGCAGCTCCGTACATGTAATGCATCTCGGCCTTCTCCTGGTTAGAGTACGAAATCATATTATCGGCTATCCACAGAGCAAATGAAGACAGCTGCTGTGAACAGTTCCCAGTTTTACAATTACGCACTCGAATAAGTAACTTTTATGTTAACGAAAATTTGCATACGCGTTCTTCTTCTTCCCAATATCACATTTTCATATTCTTCTTCCGGAAACTTACAGCATAATGGTAGCTATAGCGCTTGCATGTATCTAGTTTGAACATGCTCTAACACGTTTGCGTTTGAATTCAAATCATGCATTACTTAGTGAATGTTGTTTGTTTTGATGTGTACTATCACCTCTTAAAGTTTGCTTCATCATTTATTATTTTGCTCATTACATACGATCTTTCAAAAATCAACCCCCTGAACACAGTTAAATTTGTTCCATTTAACCACTCCCGATGATTTCACTTGTGCACACAAAATTTAAGTTAAGATGTAAGCTTTAGAAAACATTTAACAGTCTTAAAAAAAGCCTGTAAAAAGTAGTTATTCGGTACTCCAAAGTCTAGAGCGCCCTCTACCGGCATTTTTATAACTTTCTCTTTAAAACTTTTTTTTAAGAAAATACTAATTTAAAGAATGATTTTAGCGAAAACCGCAAATAAATCGACCCATTTTTCCCCTTTTTATCATCATTTGCAATTTGGGACCCTAAACTTTGATGGCGCCTATCTCCTTTGGAATACGTTTGGGACCCTTGGTTTCCTATTTACTATTACTCGTCTTGATGTGTTCTATCACCCCCCTAGCGTATGTATCATGAGTTTAGGGACACCCTGTATACGTCGCGTATTACACTGAAGATGATGCTCACATAAATTAGGCGTATGGGTTGTTTTATACTTAAACTAGCTGATATGCCTGGCGTTGCCTTGTAATACCTTAAAATAACCTTATATGAAATAAAATAACCTTAAATATGCTTAAAATCACTGTTGAATTCAGACATTTTTCTCTTGGTGAGATTTAGTGTTGGTTCCCACTGCATTTAGTAGCATATACCCTCATACACCAAAATTTGTATTATTTTATATTATTAAATGATAATCAATGTAATGGATTTATTAAGCCCCCCCCCGTGTTCAGCAGAGTGGACCCTGGTGTGCCAAGCACGCTCTAATCTGTTTTTGTAAACGAACCTCGAATTTGTATCATTTTACATGAAAATCTATCCAAACAAATTTAGGGGGGGGGGCTCTACTCCCTTCGGCAGCGTAGACTGGGCAGGGTGTGTCTGTCAGATGCCCTACAGACATGTCAGCCTTCGACCTGTAAGGAGGCCCGTTATAATGATTATTAAGTTAATTTCTGACATTTAGATATATTACACTTTCAATTTTGACCAATAGTTGCTGAAGAAAACCTAAATAATTTTCCCAATTAAAAGCTCAGATTATACAGCACCCTCTACAGAAATCAATGTAATTATGTGCCAGTACTATAGAAAGATAAGGGCTGGCCCATTCCTTTGAAGTATCCCTCGCCGCTCTAAATCCACTCCCTCCAAACTTGAAGTCTCACGAGATTTTAGTGAGTTCATGCTCAGAAGAGTTAGAAAGGCTAGATGGTCATTTTCTTATGTAGCTCCCAGTTATGTAGCCATAAAAAAAATTAGAGAATACACTATAAACAGAGGAAGTACACTAGAGTGTATACACTATGATTTAACTTTAAAGGATACACAGAGCTTCTTCTCAAAAAATCCAGATGGTGTACGGCATATATTACTGTATATCCTCCACTACACTCCTGACAGTTGCATAGTGAAAATACTCTGAAAACCAAACATTGTCTCAATCTTATTTTGCGTTTAAAAGATTAAAGTTATATTTTATATATAACAGTACAAATAGTGTATAATTAAAATTATCTAACTAATCAAAACTTGTATTCTTTGAATAATTAAATGTATTTTTTTCATCTTTTTATAAAGTTGGATATTTGGAATCATTTTAAAAATAACTTTTAAGAAGTTACTACGACATTCATCACGTCGTAGTCGGTACAAAGAGCAACAACCATGCTTAAAGACTAAACACTGAGCGTTCTATGTCAAGGTGACCACTCAATCGGCACACATAATGAATATGGCCCTTCTAAGCCCGCTGTTAACATAGTGGAGTTGGACGCTCAGACCGTCTGATTGTTCATGAATTTCATGAATTGTAAGCGTGGCGCAGTTTAGTATATTTTAATTGAAATATAAAAATAATAGGTCAGTTTAACAGTTACATTTATCTATTACGTAAGATGTCATAAATTCACAAATATATATATATTCAAAAATCCTATTTTGTGTGCAGTTAAATCATGTGTGCAAGCTGCAACAAAACAGTTTTCATAAAATGTATATTTTCTATGCTTTTTATACCTATAGCTTAAATATTTTGCGATAACATGTGTTCTAAATTTCGAACGCTATTTTGTTTAAGATACAGCAAAAAAAAGAAATTTTTATATGCGTGACTGAACAGTTTAAAGAACTTTCCTTTTTATGGGCTATTAAAAAGTATTAACCACTTTAACGGTTTGCGTGCTTTTTTTTTATCATCCGCAAAGTTAAACAGAGAAAATTAAATTTAAATTGTTATTGTGTTATTAAATTATTTTAAAAATAAATATTATGATAAATGGCTTTAAAATGGATGTGTGTTAAAGTTAGAAATCTATGAATAAATATCTTTATGGCAAATCGGATTTGCAAAAAATGAACTATTTTTGTCTATAATATAAGACGAATTTCCGATAACTTTTAACTAAAAAGTTTTTCCATGCGTTTTTATTTTTGAGAGACTAAATGAAATTTTACTTTAAAAATACTTTTACATTTTATTATGTATGTTAAAAAGTATTTTGGCTAAACTTTTACATAGTTTTAATCTTAATTACTATTATGTGTTTGGGTTATAAAGAAGATGATAAAATTAATAATATCATCTTAAAAAACATACCGGTTTTTTTTAAATAAAAAATACCGTGAAACTAAAGTGTTATTTCATGATTGATATCAAGTACATGTTAAAATACTACCAAAGTACATTTAACTAAATATGTTTTCCGATTTAAAGTATATATATTTTTAAGCTTGAGGATGACAAGTCTATAATATCTTATAAAAGAAATTTTAAAAGTATAAAATAAACAAAAATGTTTGAAAATATATTTGTAGTAAAAATAATCATTAAATACAGATGTTTAAGACATGAGGAGATGAAATTAACCTATATTTTGTTTACAATAGTGTGCAAAATATTTGTGAGAAATTTTTTGAAAGTCTTTGAATATACAAGGTGTTTCTAAAATCTTTTCACATTTGAAAAAATCATTACAATTTAACAAATTGTCGTATCGAATTGAGGTATACACCATAGGACTGAGCAAATGGTTGAAACTTTTGTAGCAAAAAAATCCAAATCCAATTTGAATGTTTTTCACACTTTCCAATATACAAATAATATAATAAAATCACTTGTTAAATTTACATTAAAGTGTAATTACTGCTTAAAATGATCATAACATATTTTCAGATTTTTTTTATTTCTACCTGACTTCCGCAAGAGTCTCGGTTTAAAAGGGATGTAGCAAAGGACCATTACGCGAAACGACGTGCTCCGCGAATTTTGCGGCGGTCTCCCAACCCACCCCCGACACTTTCCGCATTTCGAGTTGTGTAATTTCTTCATTTTTCCTTTTTAGTTTTTCCGGATTCAATTTTTGGATTTTTTTTCTTTTCTACCTGGCTTCCGCAAGTGTCTTGATATAAAAGGGACGTAAAAAAGGACCATAACGCAAAACGCCGCGTTCTGCGAATTCTGCGGCGGTTAATATATTTTAATATATACCTTTTAAATATCTTTTAATATATAGATGACATGATTTGTGTTTATCGTTTTCAAAAACATTGCGAAAATATTTTATTTATCATTTTGATCCTGAAGAAGTCGCTTTTCGAACGCATGAAACATATGTCACCTATATATTAAAAGGTATTTTTAAGCCTTTTCTGTTATGTTTGGATCACTTTGAAGCAATTACACTTTAATTGAAAGCTTTGCAATATAGTTGAAAAGTCTTTATTTGTCCGGTTGTCTCAATGCCACCTATCTCTCCTTACTCTAACTCTCTTAAATATGCTCAATTTACAATGAAACTTTTATATGTCATTGAGGTTTATTATAGAATGTTCAGTATTGAAAACTAAGTGTGTAGCATTTATAGCTCGTTTACAGAGACGTACACAAGAATTTCTAACATTTCGGTCTACGGAAAAAATCGTTTGCGGTGCATTTTATCGATGTTACGATATTTCAAACATGATAAGATTTATGTATATCATTGAGATGACTTACAACATGTTTCCTCTGCAATATAGAATACGTAGAAATTATAGTTCGTTTACAGGAACGCACAAAATTATTCCATTCCATTATGATCTATGCGGTAAAATTGTCCGCGGTACATGTTAATGATGTTATGATGCTTCAAACACTGAAGTGCATTGCATATTTTTCGTAGATTATAGGTTGTGTAACATTTATCTTTTATTTAAAGATGCACTTAAAATAATTCTATTAAAGGACTGAGTAAGATGGATAATTACTGCAAGCTTGTCTTCCGTTGTGGTATGCACCTTTAAACTTATCTAATTTTGCGTGTATTAGATGGTGTATAAAATTTCTATAGATCGCATATAATGCTACATGAGAGAATTCTACTAAAGGACTGGATTACATGGACACAATAGCGGATATGAACAGCAATTGCTAAAAATGTATTTTTATGGTATTTTTTTGTAATTTTATTTTAGTGCAAAATAAAATCCTCTTTAATAAAAAGCTACGCGTTGCTGACGACTGGCTTTTTCGCTAATCGTTGCCTAAGATTAATCTAAAAAAATGAAACATTTGAAGTTACTGAAATAATGAATAGCTCGAAAAGTGTTTGTCAGAAAATTGTTAGACAAACTGCATTAGAAAAGCAAAAAATTGCATTTTTCTTGATATAAATTTCAAATCTAATGACTATGCCGTTTTTCAAATATTGAGTTTCAAAAATTACCGAATTTCACATGGATAACCATAGCGAAACCTTCACGCGTAAAAAGATAATGATAACGGCTATGTGTCCTGAAGTGTATAATACTGGCTATAACACGAGTCACAAATTATAGTAGCCTTATTATTCTGTTAAAATATAAAAGTGAATTATGACGTCACGAGTGCATGATTTTTTTATTTAATTCTCGACAAATACTAGATGCGCGATTTCTTATCAATCCGGTAAAATTCACAAAAACATTGGATTTTAATAATTTTTTTAATAACATTGATATAAAAGACTTACATAAAACAATGTGTATATTATTTAAAGAATTTAAATCTCAATTATAATTAAAAGGAACATTTTTCCGTAAATTATTTTAAAACTTTACTAAATTTTACATTGCATAATAATTACATCATATATGACAATATTATTTATAAACAATGCCAGGGAATTCCGCAGGGCGGGACCGCTTCTAGTATTCTCTCTGACATTTACTTATATTATTATGAAAGAAATATTAGTCCGAACAATGATTATGTATTTTATCGCTATATTGATGACATTATCATATTTTATTTCAATGATAAAAATTGCACATAACCACTCAATTTTTATCCTAATCAGCTTAAATTAAGCGAAAATGATTTAATTAATAATAATATAAATTTTCTTGACTTAAAAATTAATATTAAGGATAATTATAAAATAATTTTTCATATTTATGATAAGAGATTTGATTTTCCATTTAAAGTAAATATTTTTACCAATTTTGCTTCATGTTTACATAAATCAGTTTATAAAAGTATAATTATCAATTATCTTCATCGTATAAAATACCTATGCTCAGATATAAATAAAAACAAAAATATTAGATTTATTCGAGATCAAGCAAAAATATATGGTTATCCAACTTTTATGATAAATTCAATCATCAACTCTTTTAAATAACATTTATTATATCATATAAATATAAACATGGTACGTAATAAATTATTGTTTTAGTGTGCGATAACAAAAGATATAGCAAATTACAATTATAACATACATAAATACAATTAAAACATATAAGGACATTTATTACTTGATTGAACATTATATACACTTTATATAGTCTGTGATAGTGCGTTTAGCCGATCACCTCTGTTTTAAGTGTTACTGATGTTCAGTTTTAAAACATATATAAATTAACTTATACAAAAAAAACACATAAAATTATACATGGATAACATTGATGATTATAAATCACAAATATATCTATATGCAATATATATATATATATATATAGTGTTTTTTTTAAAGTTTAATTTTAATAAGTCGTTTAAATACTGCATTGCATTATAAAGATTGAAACACAGTACTATTAATTAATAATTTAATATTTTTTATTATTTTTTTCATATAAATTTTGAGATATTTTAAATTGTTTATGATATATTTAATTTGATATTTAAATCAATCTCTAAATTCTATAATATATTTAAGTAGATGTAAAATAAAACATTAATTATTTTATATAAATTCTATAATATATATAAGTGGATTAACACAGATGGCAGCACTAGCACTTTGTATTAAAAATAATATCACTTTTACATAATATATACTCTTGTTAAGAATATTTGAAATGCTGTGTAGGATGGATTTAATTCTGGGTAAATTTATTCATATAGTGGGATTTTGTACGATTTTATTGTAAAACTACAAGGTAGTATTGTTTTTTACTGTTTATATATATAATTAAATCTAATATAGTGGATATGTAACTTAATCTTAATTTTGAATAATTATCATACCAATAGATGGAGGCACATTACTTGTCAGGTAGATGTTGATAATATTGTTAATATTATATTTAATTTACCTATAGAGGGCGCTATCGCTTGTATATTAATTTTACTTTTAGGGATTAAAATTGAATGGAGTATTTGTATATTCACGGATATAATTTTGTTATTAGTGCATTATCACAAGAATAAATTTGTGTGTTTTTGATTCAATTTGTGTTGGGCTGTCATAGTTAGGGTAATATTTCAAAAGATGTGCTCTGAACTTGTCTTTCAAATAATTTCTCTCAACTCGACTATGTCAACATGTATGAAATATTTCATGATGTGTGCCATGGGGACGTGTGGTATCATGAAGAACTTGTAATGTTTAAGGATTCTGGATAATTATTGTGAGTAAAATATTTTATCTATTCTTTACGGGTTTTTATTTCCAATTTTATTATTTCAAACTGATATCTGGTGTTAATTCAGTGAGGTATACAGATTTTAGGATAATTGATGTGAGTGAAATAATTTATCTATTTTTTACGGGTTTTTTATTTCCAATTTTATTATTTCCAATTTTAATATTTCCAATTGTTTTCTGGTAATAATTCAGTATACCTGGGTGATTCTACTGATCTTAGCATATATGCAAGTAGAATTATGAAATACTGAATTATTTTTAAAAACACATGTGGGTACATCCAGGCTGATGATTATATCTACATGTGTTTTTTCATATCCAATTCTGATTTAATTCTCTTGTTGTCCAATTTTCCATTGTATATGGTTCATATTTCATTTCTTAATCCATTTGTATTCACTTGATAGCAACTCCATTTTATTTATTTATTTATTTTTTTATCTCTCTCTCTTTTTAAATTTTCTTCATGTTTTCAGTATGTTTGGCCAATTACCATTGAAGCACAAGCTATGGTAATATTATGATTGCACTTGTTAATCTATTAGCTATGTGGTATTCTGTCTACACATTATCATTAATTATCTCTTTGGAGATTTAAGTAGAATGATACAAGAACTTGATATGTTTTTTGAAATTCATAGATATTATAATTATATATATATATATATATATATATATATATATACATATATTTAATGTAAAACATCTGTTAGAATTAAAAAAAATAGTTTTCACCGATGTTCTGTAACCCGGGAAGCCCGGGTTTGATTCCCTAGTTTATTACTAAATATCCTGTTAGTGTTGGAAAGTGTTTCATAACCTATACTTGATGCACTATTTTTCGTTTTTCTTCATTTCCTATCAAAAATCCAACATCTTGTTAAGTTTTAGGACGAAAACCGCCCTCCGATACGACAATTTGTTAAATTTGTGTAAATTTTTCAAATGTGGATATATTTATAGGTCACCTTCAAATTGTGCCTTTTGACACTTAAATGAATTTATACTTTTATAACTAAATTTCATTATGCACCATAAAAATGCATTTTAGGATACACATTTTTCTTCCGGTCTATCTGTCACTCAAATTTAATCTAAATTTTATTATGTTTACATTATGGTAGTTGAATTCGTTATTGAGCTAGATTATACTTTAAATTTTCCTGACATTATCACGTAGTTCTTTACATAGATGACTCAAATAATTTCTAGTATATTGTCATTTCTCGCTTTCTTTTATTAAAATTAATTAGCTTCAGTAATTGAAAGAAGGAAATGTTATCTCCAAGCTTTAAATTAAATTAAAGATTTGAATTTAATTACAGTTCACCGATGTAATAACAATATGGAAGTAATTAAACCTTTATGTATAAAACTCTGCAAATTATTTCTGTTTTTAATAAAAAATAATATATACTAAAAATATGTATTAAAATTATCTAATCGTAATATTTTGAATGAGCTTGTTTATTTTTAAATAAATATATTTTTTTAATTTTCATTTTTCTTGGAGCAACAATTTTATTTTTTTCCATTAGACAGCTATTTGATTATATCGTCATGATATTTAACATTTTCTTTGTTAATGTTTATAGTTGTTTTCTCCTTCTTATACAGCTATGAAAAAAATTCCGAATTCGGTATTCTATATTAAATAGACCGAAAACTTTTTAACAGAATGTCGTTTCAGATTTTGAATTTTACCGGAAACATTTGTAGTATGAATTATGTTCAAATAAATATTTTATATCTAATTTTCTTTAATGTGTAAATCCTGATTTAGAATTTAAGTTTACATTCATTTGTTGGCACGTACTATTTTGAACATGGCATTTTTTTTTCATGAAAGGTATATTTTGCGTACAATTTTTATTATCGATGATAAGTATTTTTAAAGTTAAATTTCTGGTGAAATAAATAACAATTGAAAAAAAAAATAATTAAAATCACTATTTAAACAAGGAGCTGCAGTATTTAAGAAGTAAAATCCTATGTACAAAGAAAATAGCTTCGCATCACTTAAAAATGCCATTTTGTGTCTTTACACATTTTCAGTGCGGTGATGGGCTACTTCACGGTTCATATAGAATTTGAATTTCAGGACCATTATTTCCGAATACTAATATTTGCCTTATTTAATTGCATAGCATCTTTACTTAAATAGGCAAACATCTCTATTAGGAAATAGCAATACTGAGATTAAAAAACCGTATAAATCTTAAAGCAACAATCACATCACTGATATTATAAAATAGTGTATGTACCCTAGGCCAGTGCTTCCCAATTTTTATTTAATTTCCCAATTTTTATTTCCCCAACTAAGATTGACATGAAAAGGCAGCCCCCTCACCTTTCCATATATACACATAAATACTTACAGCTAAACAATCAAAAGGTTATTCACTTTTTTACATACATATAGAAAATTCTATATTTTTAACGACATATTCACCTTAATAAGTGAAAATACAAATGGCAGACATCAAAAAAGGTAAATTATCCACCTCTCTATTTTGGTTAAAAATAGATACAGACATTGATGTGTTTTCCAATAAAGCTAAAATCATTGCACACGTATCACAACGATAACATTTGCATAATCAGAGAATCTCACGAGATAATCACAAGAGGCAATAGTGTATGTAACGATATATCATCATATCATATACCACGTATATAATTTTATTTACTTTTTATCACCGGTGGTTTTCGATTGACCTCCTCTCTCTTTTTCTTTCTATAGCATCGCCTCTTTTTCCTTCCCTCCCTCCGTTTTATTGTTTTTGGTTTAGTTCCTTGCTGCTTGTACTTCTTTTTAGAGCTACAGTTTGCGTCTCATTTTAACCACTCTGATGATGGCCAGTGTTTAGCCGAAAGCGTTTAGGATAATTTTTGACATCTGTGTTTTTAACATCGTAATGGTTTTAATGTTTTAAAACTTTGATATTGTATTTGCACCTAGTTTAGTAACAATTAAATTCTGAAAACAATGTATTTACATTGTGTATATTAACTTTTCTTTTTAACGATGTAGTGATACCGGTGGAAATTGATTGAACATATGAAGCAAATATATACTGTAAAATAAAATTTTAGTTATCTACAGAAATCATGTACATATAAAGATGATTCCATCTGAACACAGTACTGTAACAGGAATTTATTCCTCTTTAATTGAAGGAGTTATTGAAATTGATAAAAACTGTATGTATCAAAGGAAAACCTGAGCTTTTTTTTTTTTTTTTTTTTTTTTTTTTTTGATTTCCCAAATGACCGATGTTTGTTTTTTATTCTGTGAGTACTACACGAAGAACCTGCTCCAAAATAAGACGCCTTCATTGACGCATTGTTTCTTTTCAATTGGTTACTTTCTTGCCTGACATCCATGTTTCTAGTTATAAATAATTAATTTTTCTGTTGAATCATAATAAATTAGATGCATTTCTCAAAACACATGAAGTCACAACTGTCTCTTTGCAAAAAACTTCATTCACAAAAATTTTGCTCTTGAATTAAGCTGCATTAGCTACAAATCCCGTCCCCTATTTTAATTTGATTTAACAAGTCAAAAGGCTCTATTTTTCTCCTACTGTGTTTAGTGGGATTAGGAAAAATGACAATAGCTCGAGTCTCCCTTGCAGACGCAGTTAAATCGGTTAGGAAACGCTGCCCTAGTCGATTTAATCATAGAATACTACTTCAGTACACCTGTTCTCAACCGCTTGTATTTGCATACATATTTTTGAATTTTTACATATAAAATTCAATTTCTATTTGGTTACTTTGTTTTAAAATTTTTGAAAACTTAAAACAAATGTCACTTTTGTGTGTATATGTGTGTATGTGGGGGGGGGGGGGAGGGGTGTTACACCTATACACTGTTTTAACAGACCTGGTAAAATAAATAAATATTATGAAGTGTATTATTTCAAAGTTAAATAGCAACTCCCGTTGGCAAGTTCGATTTAGAAATAGGATGATCAAGTTTTCCATAACATATTTTTTTCTTTTAAACGGTGATTATTTTGTCAAAAACAGCAGTTACAAAGGTGTTAAATATCTGTAACTATGTAAAACATATTTAGTTGTGTTAGAAAAATTAAAATGTGTTAGAAACGTAATACAGTATAGTAAGTAAAATACAAAATTAGTAAAACTTTAGTGCAATAAATTAATCTTATCGGAAAACTAAAATTGTACATTATAAAAATTATTTCTTACTGCAATTTGCTATTTTCTTGTGATTTCTTGTATTTTATTTGAGAAACTTTGGGTCAGAGAATTTCGATTTAGATCTTTTATATTGACTATAATTTGTATTTTAAGACTGAAATATAATAAGATTTGGTAAAATTTGGTAATATTTTGTTACCGATATAAGACCGATATAAATGTAGCAGCGTAGTCAAGGTGTGGGTCCAAACACTTTGGATACTATTATAAGGAAATATTCTTGGCCTTACCTAATTGCAGAATGTCCTTCGATTAAACAAGACAAAAATAAATTTACGCTATTAGTGGTATCCCGGTCATTTGGATCCCCACCCTGGTTATGCCACTGTTCAAAAGTTTATATGAGTTTACTATTGAGTTTTATTCATCATAAGTTTTCTATTGGAAACTGATTGAGAAATGCCAAAAACTCGATCAGCAATTGAAAAAAAAATAATATTTTTCACTATGTGCAAGCTGTTTAATAGTGTAAAATACTATGGATAAGTAATAAAATGTTGTAAGAATGTAGTCAAATTTTAGTGCAATAAATTAACTATCTAGAGAAACTAAATAAAAAAACCCTTCATTTTCCATTGATTAAAAGCTGAAAATTTGGTACAACAAAATCGTCGGAGTAACAACCACTTTGTAAATAAGTTATTATTTTAAATGTAAAATGTGCAGTTTTTTTTTAATTTACTTATGGAGTTACGTACCACATATTATACAAACATACTACTTTTAATGATTAAGATTACTACGCTATATGGCCAAAAGGACGAAGACACTTTCTATTTTAGATTTCTGTGGAACATCTAGAGAAATACTTGACGAATTCTTCATGAAAGTCAGGAGTATACAGAACATAATTCACTTTATATTTTGCACTGGGTACAAGGGTTTAAGGGGACCAAATATAAATGAAATAAAAATATATATTTTATCGAAAAATAAATATTTTATAAGAAAAAAAAGTATTGAAAAACTTAACGTATTTAAAAAAGTACTTTCTGGAATAATAAATTTAGCTCAGAATCTCATACACAATCTCACAACAAAATTTGAGTATGTTTTAAGTATACTATGTTCGTCATGAAAATATTTAGTGCCGACTTTTTAGCTGCTTCATCAGCGTGATACCAAGGCAACAAAAGCACATACTGAGGTTTTTCCTCATTTGTGAATATTTTCTGTTTGATGCAGACTTAGACTGCTACTTTACAGTCACGTTAGGGAAATCCTCAACAAAAAAAAAACATTATTAGCTTTTCAACATTTTAGCACCAGTTTCACATGGCTATCTTATGTAAAGCTGATTTGAAAATATTTTGTAATCAGTGAAAGACTTTTCTTAGACTTATTATATCATATGAAGCTCACTAATTCTCTCTTTGTAAACGATTTTTCCGCACAACATAATCACTTCATCGTCGAACTGGTTATTTTGATACATTTTAAATTATCAATATTGTATAAGGCAATATTCAAATATTTAAACACACATATGTATGAATATATTATGTACGGCATTATACACATTCATAATATTAAGTTATCATACGGAATCTGACCTATCTTTCAGCATTAATCGTTTACAGAAAATACACACAAAGAAGTCATTGATTCCAAAACTCTGAAAGTTATAGCGTGTTTTGAATTTACAACAAACTCTGTATTGGCTTTTTTTAGAAATAAAAGTTAACTACTATCAATTGTGCGTACAATTCATAAGAACTTGTGAGTGGCATTTTATTTTTCTACTTTATTTTTTGAATGTATTTTTTTTAATTCGGTATTCTCTTAAAAGGCACTTTGATCTATTATACGATAAGTTCTCTGAATTTCATACTCAGAAGTTGAATTGACGCGTTTTGCATATAAAACCTTAATTCATACTAGTTACAATTCCAAGTAAAGTAAAACTATTATAAACGATGTAATCAAAATAAGATTAAATTATGTCCACAAAAATCCCCTCCTGGTAACAAGAATGAGGTAATTTGATGCAAAAAATTGCATCCAAAATGTGTCACGTTGATATAGACTCCGATTAGAAAAGATTCTTAATTACAGAAAAAACGGGAATTACGTGAAATTAGCCAGTTATCGCCAAATTTGGACATGTCTATGGCAACTAATTTAGGGCATTTAAACTCACATGTTTATATGTGAGTTTATGTCAATACATAAGTATAACTATACATAAATAAACCAGAAAGAAAAAAAACATGCGTCAAGCAGAGATTAGGAAACACTTTTCAACACACTTCCAGAATTCTTTAAGAAAACTTGTCCGTTTTATAAGGTAAAGGAGTTACCTAAGTAGACATTTTAGAAAATGCATAATACATTTAAAAATCTGATTTCTACAATAACCGTTCATAGCCTCAAAAGTACTCCAATTCTTTTGAAAAGCCATGTATATGATCTATACACGTGTACATATTCTACATAGTATCTTAAAATTAAGTTTAGCAAGAAAACCCATAACACAGTTGAAAATTCACCTTCAACAATTTCTACCAATAGACATAAACGTACTTGCAAACGCTCTTTTGTACAGCCCTGTATATTACCTACTGATTTTTAGACACGCCACATAACAACCTAAAATTTAATTCAGGCAAAAATATGCCCAATTGTCTTAAATCACATTTCCAGTAATTACTATTCATAGCTGACCATGTATCCAGTTCCGGATGACCTTAAATCGCTAACCAAAAAGAACAGTACGTAGTGCGCCTATATCAGTTTTCACTTCATAAACTCATTACAATAACATTTGATTCTTATAAAGGCATGTACTATTTGCACCAAGAAATAGCTAAGATTAACTTACACTCTTTCGCTATACAGCATTTTATTTTATCTTGCTACGCTCAAATAAGCTCAAATAAAAAAGTTTGTATTTCGCTTAAGATCGAAAATGCGAGAATATAACTTACACTTTCCCTTAATTTGATACAGATAGAATTTCACTGAGTAAACATTGTTTGTGTGGTCTTTTATTCTCGATTAAACAGAAAAAGTGAGTCGAGTTTCTGAAAGCTTTTTTGATAGTTTACATTCCACAAAACACTGTATTTCGTCAAGAGTATCATTAATCATGATATAGGAATTTTAAAAGATATCTTTCGTTTTTTGAGATGGCGAAATAACATTTCACCCCTCCAATATCTTCAAATTTAAAGAAAAAAATATTTTTGTGTAAACAATTCTTTTCATATTTCGAAAGAATACAAAATATGTCTGAAATATTCATTAGTTGAATGCTTGTTAAAAGTTTTTTTTTTTTTTTTTTTTTTGTGGAATTATTTCTAACATAATAATATAAATGATTTTTTTTAAGCCGTATAATTTATATATTTTTTTATCAAAAGCTCTCTTTATCAATAAAGAGATATTTTATTTTTTCATTCTACATTTTATTTATTGAATTTTTAGTTAAATTATTAAAATATATTAATTGCTAATATAAAATTAATTGCCTTTGCCTGAAAGAATTAAAAATCTGTCGCTAAAATTTAAGTACTCAGAAAACTTTATTTTATAATCAAATATTTTTGCTTAAATTCACTTTGTCTTCCAAAGTTCCAAAAATGCAAGTTTGTATTTAGTTTAAGATTTTAAAATTCAAGGACATAATTTACGTTTTCGTTTAATTTAATACAGATAGAAATTCGCCGAGGAAACATCGTTTATGGGGCCATATTTTATCGATAAAAGTAAACAAAAGAAATGATTTAATTCTCTATTTTAATGTTCTACAGTTAACAGACGATAAAACACTTTATTTTATGAAGAGTCACATTAATCATGATATAGAGATTATAAAAGACATAGAGTGTATAAAAGTTTAGGCTACTCGATGGTAAAATAGATTTTGAATTCTGAATTTCTCATAATGAATGCAAAGTTGCTTGATAGACAATCAACTTTATTATAAAATGGTAAAGAAGAAAAAGAAGGTCTTTAAATATTTGGTGGCTTTACTTCTTTGTGTCAAAAATTTCGACTTATTTTTTATTTTGCAATTTTGGCATGCGTGCATTTAAATGTGTAGATTGTTGCCCTAAAGCGATTTGCGATATTGCAATCTCTTTTGATTCTTGAAAGCAATGTTATTGTAAAATTTTAAAACTGTTTTTCTCGGCACCATATTCTTTAAACTGGGCGACCATTTCTCTCGAGAACTATTAGACCAATTTTCTTAATTTTTATTTAAAATAAAGCTAACCATTTTAGCTGGAGCTTATACCAGCAAAGAGTATAATTCAAATTGAGTAATTATTTTTAGAGCTCGCAAAATGTAAAGAACAGACGAAAAAATGACACTTTTTTGTTCAATTGACCGCCATCTTTCTACTACCACATTTTCCTACTAGTACATCTTCCTTCTTAAAACTATATCCTAGCGTTACCAGATGAAAATTTAAATTGTTCCAACGAAATATAGAAAAATATACTTAAGTTCCCTATTCCGAAAACAGTATGCATTTATGGAAATCAAATGTGCAGTGTGGCATGTACATGCTATCACTTACAACAGAAATGGGGAACCTTTTCATATTCGCGTGCTAATTTAAAAAAAAAATGTTGTGTGTCCATGACGTGTTAACAACAAAAATAAAAATATCCGATCAAAAAGGATGAATAAAAATTAATTAAATTTGTGTTTAATAGGGTTTAAAATTATGGGTAACATCAAGAACAGGTTGTGCTCACATATCTGCTCATAAATAATTTCTTTTATCTTAAGTTTGTCCACAACTCCAAATTGCTGACTTATGACATACTCACAATGTCATTTTCATTTGTAAATGCATAAAATTTGCGAGTGTTCAAGAAATCGAAAAAAAAAATCCCATTTTCTTATAAAGGCAAAACATCTTTCAGAAAATGCTGTTAAAGTTACCAATTCAAGCCGATTTTTCGAACTTGGCAGTGGCAAAAAGATCATCATAATGCGGCAACTACTTTTAATTGAAAATGCATCATATACACTACTAAAAATTAGGGCAGCAAGCAAAGAATTGAAGGAGAACCGTGCGCGACAGCCATGCATTGACATAAAATGGAGAGTACACGTGTATCAATCTTCAATAAAGGTAAAATGACGCAATAAAATTTGTAAATGAGTTTTAATTCTTTGAAACGATGAAAAGGTGGTTTAGCGCAACAATTTGGTTACATGTAAATGACAAAAAATGTATTGTTTAGAAATGATGCAAGATGTTTATTATGGCATGCGGTTCCCTCTAATAGCTAAGACTGCTGCACACATGTTTTCCATGAATGTGATGAGGTTATGGATAAGTGTTTGGAGAATATTGTTCCACTCCTCAAGAAGTGCAATTTCCAAGCCCCGGACTGTAAAAGGAAGCCTTGGTATCGCTGCAACGAGTCGACCGTGCATCTCCCAAACATGCTCTATCGGATTCAGGTCAGGAGAGCGTGCTACCCATTCCATACGCTGTATTGTTTCAGTTTCAAGCATGTTCTCCACAAGACGAGCTGTATGCGATCTGGCATTATCATGCATGAAAACAAAGGAATCACCAATGTCTGTATCGTAGGTGTGACATGAGGTCTCTGCATCTTGTCTGCATACTTTTGGGCCGTCAAGGTTCTGAATGATATGCAGGGCCGTACGTCCACCTGTGCGGATATCAGCACATACCATCAACCCAACTCGTTTGTAATGTGGTCTTTCACTAATGTATTGTTATTTCGAGTGCCCCTTTCTCTCCATACCAAAACACGTCGGGTTTCACACTCCAGGCTGACTTGGGACTCTTCTGTAAACAGCACTTGACTCCAATCACATTGCCTCCAATCTCGATGTTCAGCAGCCCACCTTTTTCGGTCGCGCGGTGGCTTGAGAATAACGGAATACAGATCATTGGCCTACGTGCATAGAGACCACCGTTATAAAGCCTATTTCAGAGTGTTTGGTTGGACACCCTTCGTCCTGTTGCCAACAACAACTGTTATTGCAGCTGAGAATCATTGTATCAGTGTATGTTCTGTTTCGACTAGCTGTTAACAGGATATATCTGTTATCAGTTGCTGTGGTAGCACGTATCCGATCTTGGACTGGTGGATGTTTAACATCCCCTGTTTCTTGGAATCGATTCCACAGCTTTGCAATGACACTTCTTACGATTCCAACATCATCCGCTACACTTCGCTGTGTTTACACGGATTCAAGTCTCCCGCTAATACGCTAAGCCATGGATTAGGGTAAATCACGTTGTTGTGACATTTTCAAATCACCTTTTCTCAAAACAAAAGCTGAGCAATTGATTTTCACAACTAATACAATGAAACAGACGTTTCTTCGAAATACCAATTTCTGCACTTATCTCCTTTTTCTTGTTTTTGACGTCATGAGCTTTGATTTGCATATGAAGTTTTCTTCTTCTGTTTTCTGCTACGCTTTAAATTATTGATGTTTTATTTTACGTTACTTATCAGTGTAAGAATTTGCGCAAGATTACGAATTTTTTTAAAAGCATGTGCTCCCCTAATTGTTTTGAGCAGTGCATATGAAAAATTGAAAAATGTTGTTGGATTTTGTGGTGATTAAAGTGTATAGTCTGCACATTTAGTGTCATACATATATACGCTGTGGAGTGGGATTTTTTTAATTTAAATTTTATTTTTTTTAAAAACAGTTATAATAGGTATTTATATTTAAAAATATATTATTGTACAGAAACTTTCATTTTTCATAAGTCTTTTGGCATGGTAGACGGTCTGCTTTAGAATCACCCTTGGTTAGCATACATGTAGTAAAGGATACACAATACTAATCAGAGTAACAAACATATTACTTACCCATCATACGTAGTATAGAGTAAGTCTTGTAATCGTTTTGAAAATCGAAAATTTTTTTTGATGGATTTACACGTTTCAGACACTGGAGATTCCGAAAAACATATTTTTAGAAAAAAAAATTTGCCGTCCGTCTGTGTGTCTGTGTGTGTGTCTGTGTGTGTGTGTCTGTAAACGCTCTATCTCCCGAAAAAATTGAGATAGAAACTTGCAATTTGGTATGTACTTAGTATGTAATAATGGGAAGAAGCCTATTTCATTTCAATAACCTCGATTAACCGGAACTATTTCTTTCGGACTCTCGAAATATTCGTTCTGATAAAAGGTATATAAAAATTTTCGAAATTGGTTATTTTAAGAAATGAATATAAAAGACAATAAAAAACATAAATTTTGCATAAAGCATGAAGTCGATGGGATAATTAGTTGCCGAGATATTTGGAATCCTATTTCCCACGCTCTTCGATTTCTCATGACCCTGTATTTCATCCAAATTTCACTTCAAAGATATATTTTAATTGGACATTTGACGCTTAATCAGATGCAATAAACTGCTAGTTAATAGGATTATTATTTTTGGAGTTATAAGGATGTTTCTTTCAAGCAATTCAGTAATCGAGCCTTTAAAATTTGTGACGTCATCAAGCCTCGATTTTATTTGAATTGCAATGCATTTTATAAGTAGTTTACACAATTTTTATTTTAATATTTTACATTATGCATATCATGATGGGTAAGTATTATGGTGGCCCCCAACGACTAGTTTCAGAAAGTAATGGAAAATAAAGGGTATTTATGTTATTGCATCTTGAATGCCAAACAATTAATATCATGTTCATCACTTTTCATGTAATCAAGCTGAAGTGGAATGATCTGACAAGTTGTTTGTATTTGAGTTTTTCATGTCATTCATTTCTGAAAGTTATATATCACAGGCTGTTTTGAATTCAGACATTTTTCTTCTGGAGGAAATTTTGCTGCTTCGGAGGGAACAGTCTGGAGTTTTGGGAGGAAATTTGCACGTGAGTACATATTGAAATAGATCAGGATTGAACAAGTTGCATTTTTTAATTTTAATTTCGGGTAAATTGTAAAAAATAAATAAACTCAGCTTGCTTAAATTTGTGTAATATTCATTCTATTTCGAAATCAACGCCATGCTACGCATGCTACTTTCTTACCAGATAAGATCGCTTAGTTCCGCATTTCGCCCTGCGGCATTTTTAAGGGCGCTTCTTGTGATCTTATTGTTTAATGCATAATCACTTTCCTACATGTACGCAACACCTTTATTGCTATATCTAAATTCATTCCAAAATGAAAAGCTTAACCCTTTTGCGACGAGCGTCCTTTACAGAATTTTTAATCTTTTACCACCGGTTTTTCAAAGCAGAAATTTTCGCCTAATTGAATCGCTAAAATGCTATAATTAAAGAAGGCAAAGCTTACAATAAAAAATAACTGGTGGGATAATCGAGGATTTTGAGCATTTTATGCGGCACGTATACGTGTCGCTCGTCCCCAAGGGGTTAATGGAAGAATATGTTATGTTGCATTTTCAAAAGAATTGCTTTATTACCCACATGAATCTGTTATGAGGTATTTTATCTTAAAGTAAAGCTAAAATACCACTATTCTAAGTCGTTTTGAAAATCTGAGACATTACTTATTGACATTTAGTTCTTTAAAATTTAATATTTTGAATAACAAAACTAATTTTTAGAATTTAAAAATTAAATGTTAACAGGATTTTCTTATACAGTTTATTACCAGCTGCTAACATATTAAAATAATGCTACCAAACAAGAAATAAGTAAATAAAATTTGCAACAAAATGTTTTCACTTCAATATGTTAGAAATTTAGGTTTGTCACGTGACATATTCTTTCACTGAGCTCTTCAATTAAATGAATGGATAAACTATACGCTTTCACCTTGTGCATCAAATATATCGAAGTTTTTATTTAGCACACATGAAAGAATCAAGCATTCTCTCTTCAATCTATCTATGTTCATAAACATCGTCCGCCAACTGAAAATGAACTCTTTAATTTTTTTAAAACTGTTCCAAAACCACTAGTGCTTTATAATGGAGTACAGCAACAGTTTCTCTACAAATGTGGTTTTATTTCTACATATTTAAACTAACTGAGCTTAAAAAATATGTGCATCGCATTTAACCTTTTGATTACGGGCCAGAACTGGCACCTATTATTGTATTCAATCGCACCGCAATTTACAAAAAATTTCTTTGTTGTCGATATCTCTTGAAAATATCATAATATAAGTGTATGGCAGAGATTATTTTTGAAAAAGTGGTATGTATAGAATAACAGAAATAGTCTTTGGGACATATGGTGTCCCAACCTCGTAATCAAAATTTAAATAGTGCTAACCTGCATTTAATATTGTAAATCCAAATATGTCAAGCTTGTTAAAAATTTGATATTATAAAGAAAAACCTTATTTGCGAGTAACACTGACATCATATTGAAAGTGGCAACATCTTACAAATAAATTTCACTGCAATTTTTTTTTAACTTCTAAACATCGCACAATTTAATTTTTTACCCCGTAGAATCGGGAAATAAATGTTCTTTCAAATACATTTTTTAAAGCTGTATCACAATTCACTGATTTTTTTATGGTTTTTAAAATGATTCTGAAGCATGGTATTTAAAAAAAAAAAATTCTATCGTGTGCAGCCCGATGACGACAGATTAACCCATTTGCGCTTAAAATCATTTAAATAGTTCGGCATATGTTTCTAGCTAACATTCCTTACCAAAATTAAAACTTCATGAATAAATAAATAAAATATCATAAATAAAACACAAATTTAACATGCATGTAATCGAAGCAGGCGCTTAAACCACTGAAAGAATCATAATGAAAAAGGCTGCTGTAAGTAGTGAAATATTTCGCGATTTCTTCGTCTATTAACTCCTAACATGCGGATAATACAAAAGTACCATTTTTACTAAATTAAAAAAAAATATTTGAATATATTATTGATATTTTTCGTATTTAGAAGCTTTTTGTGTTTTTAGAAAATCATTAAGTAAGTCAGTTAGTCAACCACCCAGGCACCAACTACTGAGTGGTTTATGGCTTACAAACCTTCCCAAACCAAATCAAATCTATTAAATTTTTCAATTAAAAAAATGTTTTTTACCTATATTCTGCAACGCGGGAAGACCGAAATTACATCCTCTATTAATTTAATTAAAATTTCATATGTTTAGGGCTATTTTGGAGCGATTAATGTATTTGGGAAGTAGAAAAAACGATAAAAATAAACTGTAGGAACGTAAAGAAAAAATGTAATGAAACCTGTAGTATTACAAAATGAAGTGATTCACTAAGAGTTTTTAATGAAATAAATTTTGTTAAAAGATGTTTGTAATAACCGAAATTAAGGAAATTTCCATCTGTTTTCATAGGATTTACTTGAATTTGACTTTACTAACTCAAATCTGTAACGTTTGTTACAAAATTGAATTCAAATTGAATTTCCTTAGGGTTATTTTAAAATGATTAATTTATTATAAAATTGGGAATAAATAATCTTCTACATACTCTTAAACTTTTAGAAGATGGGATTAAATATATTTCGAGACTTGTGATTCAATCCAACACTTAATTTACTTGCTAGCTCGATGTTTACTTTATTTAAAGCAATTTCGATTAATTTTAACCGTATTAGTTGAACGTATTTTTAATAACTCGCAGTTATAACTTATATTAGGAAATATGCAGTCTAATATAACTTGGCTTTCGATAAATTTAATAATTTCTTCCTTGCAGTAATTAAAACTTGCTGTAATGTATTTTTTATGATTTATAATATTATATATTTGGAGAGGCATGTAATTAAAAGTTAAATAGACTAATCTAAACTTAAATAACAGGCTAAACATTAATCGCAATTTAAGTGAGCCAATCGGATTTTATTATTTTCTTTTTAAAAATCAAAAATTTATAAAATTCTAATGTGTAAAATTATAAGAATTAGAAAATAACTGCGATTCATCTTTCGAAAACTAGAATAGGGTCCTGAAAAAATTTCATTCGTAATCTTAAAGATATTGAGTATATAAACTTGAATAACAAAAATAATATTGTGTTGCAAAAAATGCATTCTGACCATTATATCTGAAAACGTGATTTATTAAAATAAGTTTTAGGCGACAAGTGTTGTAGCGCTTTTGCTCATACTAGGTTATCATCTAGGTCATCTTCTAAATTTGACACGTATTTCACGATTATTTTAAAATTTTGAACGGTAAATAAATAGTGATACTAAGAAAAAACAAATCTTTAATGATAATAAATAAAACTTTAGGTAATAGCAATACTGAAAATTGTTATCAACTTCCAATGTACAGATAGTTACACGGGTGAATTATAAATGCACAATATAATAAATTTGACCGTAAAATATAAACTTTTCTTTAAATACATCGCACATTTATATATTTTAATCTCGTGAATAACATAATAGTTTCAAGACATTACTTCAAATATTAAGTAAAAATAGAAAAAATGAAGGAGGGGTGACGTTTTTACACTTTCCAACATAGATGAAAAGGGTTTATGAATTCGGTTTTTCTATCTGTTTGCTGTCTCTTTGTCCGTGCTCTAACTCAAGTAAATATACCCCGATTCCTATGCAATTTTTATATGTTATTGTAGTTTACTATGGCGTGTTCGGTATTGAAAATGAAGCGTGTAGCATGTATAGTTCCTTTACACGGACACTCAAAGAATTCCGTTACATTATTGACTATGGGGAAAAATCGTTTTTGCGCTGTATTTTAATTATGATACCGTATTTAAAACATAATGAAATGATATACATTATTGAGGTGCACTATAAGAGGCTTACTATATAAACGCAAGTGCCGTGAACCTACATATTATATAATATTGAATAGATATAAAAATAATCAATAATCAATATCAGATTTTTTTTTCATTTAAAAGGGCTTCTTTCATAGTCTTATTGATAGCTTTTCAGTTCTGCACAAAAATTAAATAATTTTTTCTTACATTTCGTAATAAAATCTAATAGTGAATCTATCCAAATTTTTGAGCATTTCTCATAACTATATACAAACAGTTAAAAGGGGATTCAACTAATCTCTGCTTTAACCACTTCGCGACGAGCGTCCTTTACAGAATTTTTAATCTTTTACCACCGGTTTTTCAAAACCGAAATTTTCGCCTATTTGAATCGCAGAAATGCTATGATTAAATGAGGCAAAGCTTACAATAAAATTTAACTGGTGGGAATAATGAAGAATTCTAAGCATCTTATGCGTCACGTATACGTGTCGCTCGTCCCCAACGGGTTAAACATTTATTCTGTATAGCAACTTAAGAAAAAAATCTTGAATAATATTTATTACTTATTTATTTATTCAAATATATTCATGAAAACAATACTCTTGTCTCCAACGTTTCAAGTAATAAAATATTCACTCGCACCACATTTTTATTATAAAATAATATGAATGAATTTATGCAAGAACTTTCGCATATTTATACTATTTTCCGTTCAAGGAGCTGTCGCAATTAATTTCAAATGTTATGTCAGCTGATTTCTTTTTAATTTGCAATAGTACTGTAATTTTCATAATAGTTTGCACGTTACAGAATGAATAATGCATGAAACAGCTGTTTCTCACCTTATTATTTTTGAATAAAAATCGTGTTAAAACTTTCCGAATCCTTGTGTATTATCACTAAACAAAATAAATATTTTTGTAGTATTAATTAGTTATATAACAAATGGGTTGTTCACCGTTGATGCAATTCAAATTCATAACGCTCTGCATACTAATGCATACAACATCTGAAGTTGAATTAAGAAAAAAATTATTTCTAAGCAAAAGTTTAATCCTACTCACTCTGTCAATTGCACCTAATATGAGGTCTGTTTTCCGGAAAGTTTTCTTATAACTTATCACTTTTTGTGCTTTTAATTAGAATATTGCATAATTGGCTTTATTTGCGGAGAGAAAATATTTTTCTAGGCTAAAAATGCAGAAATTAATATTTATTTCATTTATACATTTTTTATGTGGATCTGTAAAAGAACTATAAACTAGAATAATGCTACGGCATACATAAATAACATATACAGTGTGTCCCAGGATTATTGGGACAAACTTTAAGGAGAGGTAGGGGACATCACAAGGATTCAGATTTGTATAGAAACCCATGGTCGGAAACGGCTTCGTTCGCCGTTAGGTGGTGTTGTTTACAAGAGCACTGGAGGAAACCTTACTTGTTGCCAGCACCTCTAACATCTGCAGATTATCTCATTTTTTTGCAATAGGTTCTACCAAGCTTACTTGACACTATGCCAAACATGTCAGACACCATATGTGGTTTCAACATGATGGGGCACCTCCCCATTATGGCAGATGTGTTCGTGAACATTTTAATCAGGTGTTTGGTCACCGAAGGATTGGTCTACGCTCTCCTGATTTAAGCAGAATATATTTCTTTCTTTGGGGTGCACTTAAAAGTGCTGTGTACGCAACGCCTGTGGATTCCGATATGGATCTGGTTGCAAGACTCATCTGTGCTGCTGCGGATATCCAACACAATCCAGGTGTATTTGAGCGAGTCTGCCAGTCCATGTCCGACGGTGTAATGCATGCATCGCTAGCAATGGTGGAAACTTTGAACATCTTTTGTGACATTTTCACATATCGTCTAACACAGCAGGTGTAATATATTTGACCAATAAATTATTTCAGATGATCTCAGCCTTGTGTCTCTTTGTTTCTTGTACCTGTCGTACTACTTTCCCATGACGTTTCCGACCATGGGTTGCTATGCAAATCTGAATCCTTGTGATGTTTCCTACCTCCCCTTAAAGTTTGTCCCAATAATCCTGGGACACCCTGTATAAAATTCGTTACTTTTGAAATTGCAAAAATTCATTAAAAGGTATCAAAATATAAGAAAAAATTGAAAATCAATAATTTTGAATCTAAAGGGGATAGAAAGGTGTACCGAATTTTTCTTTGTCAAAACATTAAAGCATATTTACAGTTGTGTGCGAAATTTCTTGGCGCGAGGTCGCCATTGAGAACCAGATATTTGAGGCTGGCGACTAGACAGCAGCGTATGTAAATAAGTAATTATTTTCAAAGAAACTTTTTTTTTATTATTACTCTGGCCCCAAAACTAGAAAATCGTCACTTTCCATTTATTTCTCACTTTTGTCTTCTCAGCAGAAAATAGATTTTCGTTTATCCTACCCTTGAATCCCATAATTCCCCTATGATCTCCTAAACATGTGAGATTCTATCTCCAAAAATATTAGTATAAAGATTTTTTTAATGAAATGCTAGTTTAAATTTAATCCAATATTTCTTTCGATAAAGCTTCCCTCTACATTTATATATTTTACAATGTAATGCTTTCATATATCCGCATATTGTCCATGATTGTCTCAATGATTTGATGAAAACTTTTACAAATTTAATTAAATCATAAATCCAACTTGAATAATTGACAGATATGTTTTTACTATTCAATATAAATTCAATAAGTGATACGCCATAAAAGTAAATTACAATACAATAAGTAAATTTTAAAAAAGGTTCATATTTTACATTAAAACGATAAGTTAGAGGGGTATCAACTTGTATAAAATTGTAGCGACCAATATTTTTACTGCGACGATTGCCTTTTAACTCTAAATTCTGAGCCTTGATTTATATCATTGTTAATGTTTACCATAATATATCGCTTCAGTTTTTAAAACTGCGCATTACTCAAAAATTACGTCGATTCAGAGTAACAGTTTACAAATACTCAGATTATCGTTTGTCATTCAATATCACAGCTGTTAGATGAGATACGTATAATGCTTTGAGGGGGGCATTACTTTTACATTAAAAAAGTAATAAGTAGCTATTCAAATCACACAAATGTAAGGTTTATTGAAACAACAAATATGTCACTTACTGAATTTAAAGAAAATAATTATTTTGCGTATTTTTAAATATGATAAAATGTTGTGGATATAGGTTTTCAGGACGTATGAAAAATATAACAAAATTAAATTGACATACCGTTTTTCACAGTTTCAAAAACGGTGAAGAGAACATTTTTAAGAGAACATTGTTTTTCTTTTATTACTAAATTCTGCAGCATAAATGAAGAGATAAAATAGTAAATATAAAGACATTTATTATCAATACTACATGAAGAAAATAGCATACAAATTGTTAAGACAGAAAATCGAAACTGTGACAGACATGTTCTATTTTTAAGACGCCAGACTCGATAGGGTTAATAAACATTTTTGATGGTATGGCAGATGGATGTTGCAGGATATCATGTTTGAAATTTCAGGTTAAATAAGCCAATTTTCTTTTAACGTTTCTGTTTTTGGCAAGTTAAATATGTTCGGTGTTTTAAATTAAATTATAGTTTAATTCTATTTATACCTTGAAAAAAAATTGTTTTTCCGTTTTTAAAAATGTAATATATATATATATATAATAATAATTCCTTTAACCGGTTCAAACCACAAAAATTTAAGGTTTATTGAAATAAATAATATGTACGACACATTGAAATCTAAGGAATATAATTATTTTACGTATCATTAATATGACAAAGTGTTTTGAATAGAGCTTTTGAAGACGTATGGAAAATGTTATAATACAGCAAGACTAAATAGGCATAGCGATTTTTCAGGGGTTTTCTTTTATGATAAATTGTTTGTTTGCTCAAGTAGTGCCTATTTTTAACGCATTCCAACCTACTTGAAAGGTGTTTATGACTTCTGTTTTTCTGGCCGTATGGCCGCCTGCCCGTGCTCTAACTTCCGTAAATATGCTGGGATTGCCCTGCAATTTTTATATGTTATTGTCGTTATTTATAGAATGTTCCCTATTTCAATTGAAGTGTGTAGCACTTATAGTTTTGTTACAGGGACACTCAAAAGAAATCAGTTACATTACGGTCTATGGGGAAAAATCATTTGCTGTGTATTTTCATGATGTTACGCAATTTAAAACACATTGTAATTGATGTCTATCACTAAGGTGGATTACAAGAAGCTTAATATGGAATATGGTGTGAATAGCAGTCATCGTTCATTTACAGGGACACACAAATGAATTCTCTATTGTCTGTTAACAATAATTCCTAAAAGTGCGTTTTAAGTTGCTGAACGCGATTTTAAATTTAACTCACTTTTTGTCTATTACTTGGTGTGTATAAATTCGGTAGATCATATACGGATCAGCACAAAAGTTTGCGAACATATTTCCGTTTATTGACAGAAACTCCAGAAGGAGAATTTTAAACAGTGCTACGTGTTTCCTAACTAAACTAAAATTTAACATCCTATGTAGTATATATACAAATCTATAGATCATATACAGGGCTGAATAAAAGTATTCGGATATTTTTCCGAATATTGTATATGTTAGAACTATATGTTGGAAATTCCTGAAATTACGTTTTTAAGTATGTTATGCATTTTCCAAATTGTTTACTTAGATGTTATCTTTCAGCTTATTAAACGGTAATGATTTGTAAAAGTATTTTGGAAGCGTTGGAAAGTGTTTCATAATCTATGCTTGACGCATGATTTTTCGTTCTTGTCAAATTTAAAGAATGTCTCAAGAACATTCATTGAGCTTTAAGAGAACATTGTTTTTTTTATTATTATTATTGCTTTCTGCAGTATAAATGGAGAGATAATAGTAAATTTCAAGGCATTTATTATCAGTACTGTATGAAGAAAATAGCAAACAAATTGTTAAGACCGAAAACAGAAATTATGAAATACACGTCCTTTTATCAAGATGCTAGACCCGAAAGGATTAGAAAACATTTCTGATGGTATGCTAGACGGATGCTGCAGGATAGCATTTTTTATATTGTACGTAAATTATGCTATTTTTTCTTTAATGAATTATATAAATTATAATTTTCCAACTGTGTAAAAAATTGTCCAAGCCAAAATTTGAACTAGGGGCATTTAGCTCTCTTATAGAACTGAGATAACTACAACTGAGTTATCCTCGAGATATCGATACTTAGGGAACGAGCAAATTTTTCAGTACAGAAAATACTGAGAACGTTATACCTCCGTGACAAAAAGTAGTGCGCTGCCTACTTTAATAAAATTTCTCTCTGTATCTGATTTTTTCAAAAAATATTTAAATGCAGAAATGATTAGCCGCTTAAATGAAACTGATTTAAGTTGAAATGTGCCACTGTTTATATATATATATATATATATATATATATATATATTAAAATTTCGTAAAGCTGTATCTATTTGCTTGGTGGAATTTTGGCGAAAAACAGAGACAGGTTGAAGAGAAACTGCAAACCTACTGATGATAATTTCATCCACTTCCCTCAAGTTACAGATAATTACATTAAGATTGTGGTTTTAAATACACAATATGTGTTTTTTTATTTTTTAAACTATTAAACATAGATCAAAAAATGTTTGTGGATTTAAACTTTTCGAGAAATTTTATCTGAAATACACACTAAGCATGCCAATAGTATATTTAAAATAATAATAGTAATAATAATAATAATAAAACTTTTGAAAATTAAATTAATGGAAATGTGTTTATGAAATGTATAAACATAATATCTTAATGATGAAAGAATATCTTAATTGATTTTCTAATGTTTTTAGGGTGCTCTCTTTGACAAACCAAATTAGATATTTATTATACACTCAAAAAATAAAATTGGAACATTTTCATGGATACAAGTTTGCGAAAAGAATAATTTCGTTTTACCTAAAAAAAAAAACATGTTTTACGAGTAAGAAGCAGAATTGCCGAAAAGAGTACTTAAACAAGGCATACATTCCTTATATTGTTGTAATTCATTATAATTTTTAGAGTGAATACTGGCGCACTTTACTCACATATTTAATAATAGAAAGGCGCTGTGAGAACATATAATAATAATAATTTGCAAAATACAAAAAAGCAGAATTTGTGTAGGAGGGGGGGGGGTATTTGAACTGGCGCGACATTCCTAGACATTATTAGCTGTCGAATATGTAAGAGAAATACTGGTTTTCACTTTGATACTAATTTGTTTATTTTTTGACATGCCGTAGGTTTTTAGGAGTTTTAATGTAAAATTTTGAAAATAATGTGTGGAAAAAAAGAGTATTGTCTGTGCTCATCCAAAATAATGTTGCCATTTTCAAATGAAAGAAAAAAAATTTTTCCTCCTTCAATTTGAGAATTCTTTAAAATCGAACGTTCTTACAGTTCTGGAAAAATTTCAATCTGCTGAAAAGATCGAAAATTGGACGAAAACTGATGTACTTAAACTATTCCATACAAATACATTTACTATTCAATGAAAATCTCCATGCCTCCAGGTAAAACTAACAAAAGAAAATATTCTTGTAAAGGAAGCTAGAACGGTAGAGGTCTGCACGGGCCGAAATTTCCAGGCCCGGGCCCGGCCCGACCCATACAAAAAATTTGTCGCCCGATACAAAAATTAAAAGTTCGGCCCGAGTGAATTTCTACAAAACATAATTTTTACGTCGATTTGGTTAAAAATTTGCCTCGTATTAAGAGATCTAACCAAAAATTCCTATCTTAGCCTTTTTTTCATATTTATAATCTTCATTTTTATAGAGGTGCCGCAAGCTGGAATGTTTATTTTTTTTAATAAATCTCTATTTGTTGTATGTATGTGTTTAAGTTATCATCAATATTGTTAATCCATATTCCATTTATTGAAGTGTTAATAATCAGAAAAATGCTATACAGTAAAATCTTCTAAGATGGAATTGCATAGGGAAGAAAAAAAATGAGTTATAGGCAATTTACCTTCTTATCAGGTGTAAATGTATTATATATTCTTTTCTTACGTATTAGTATATTAATTTTTAATGGATCAACACATTTTTCAATTTAAGACAGGATTCCGTCATAAGCGGGTTCTTTTTCACACGTTTTACTATATTTTAATTTAGCCATATTTTAATAAGTGTATAAATCGACTATTCTTTAAAAAGAATAAATTTTAATGTTTAATTATAAAATAATGGCGATTTAAAAATGTATGCATGTTTTGCAAAGATTTTTATGATAGATCTTATTTTACTGACCTTCGAACGGACCAGGCACGCCGAGACAATGATTTTCATACGGGTCAAAACCAGGACTAAAAATTTTGAGGCGTGAAAACTAGGAAGAATGAAACCAGTCCCGGCTCTGTACGGAAAAAATAATTTAAGGCACGGCCTTATTCTTCAGCAAAAAAGTAAGGCCCGGCCTGTAAAGAGTAATCACTAGGCCCGGCCCGGCCCGGCCCGAGGCTTCAGAAAAAATATGGCCCGGCCCGAGTGCCGTGAAGAAAAATAGGCCCGAGCCGAGTACGGGCTTCGGGCCTAGGTCCGGCCCGTGCAGATATCTATAGAACGGTACACTAGAGTAAAATAAATTTATCAAAAACTTCACTCGCAATTACAAAGCAATATTAAAATTATGTTAAATATTCATATTCATTCCTGTTAAATTATGGAGCCTAATGCTTCATAAATATGCGAGTGTTCTAAAAGTACTTTGAAAGTTTAAAAGATGGCATAATAACACTTTATCTCCTTATCTAAATGTGCTATAAAACAGGTATTGTTTTTAAATCACCTGTTAAACGTTAAATTTTATTTTATCTTCACCATTTAATCATTTATCCATATTTTGTTTTTGTCAGCACGCTGTATTATCGTTTTATGTTTTCTGAAAATATTTGGTGTTTTTAATTACGAAATTATTTCAGATAAATTTGAAAGAAAACTCTTGGTGAAAAAAATTAAATAAGATAAGATATGCATTTTAATTCCAATTAAAGTTCAGAGCTGAATGGATCATAAAAATTTAAGAGTTTTTAACGTTTCTTTAACGTTATAAATGTTTGCATTTTTTCTTACTTGATTCTTGACACATGGCATAACTTAATACTAGTTCAATGATGTTCGAAATTGGATGTAGGCTATTTCCATCTAATCTCGACGTGTCATTATTTCGCAGAATTCAAAATTAGTTGGTTTGAAAATACTTTCCTATTGTTTATATTATGAATGAAAATCCAAGTTCAGCATTGAGTGCGGCATCCTGTAATTGTATTGAATATGCAAATTTCATAATTTATTAGGACCATATTTTAATTATTTGTAATGTGTATTTACATCCCTAAACTTTTAAACTAATAATTTTGAAACATTCCGTATGTTATGAACATATATTTACATATATTTCGGAATATTTAAACTTTTGTCCAATGTATTAAAATATTAAGTTTATTTAGAAAACGTATTCTAATGCTGAATTATAGTTATCTCTCATCCTTATAGGCATAAAAATAACAGAAAACAAAATGAAATAGCATCCAACACACCATTTTTCACTTTTTATGAAAAATATTGTTTTGAACGAGCTTTGAATCCCACAAACAATATTCTTGTCTTTATTAATACTTCATATTTTATTTTATATTTTTAAAATTAATTTTAGAATATCACTTATGTTACAAGTTAGAACTAGAACATTTTACCACTACATTTTCAGGGCATTCGACATTTTTCTTCTACTTTTATGACTTAATGATAGAAAATTCTCTTGCAAAGTTCCGAAACTCAAATAAACTTAAATTAAAAATATGTAACTAAATAGGTGTTTGTTAATTTTTATTTACAAAATACAATAGTCTGAATAAATTTGAAATTTAAAATAACTTTAAATATTCTTAAATAAAAAAAATATATTTTTAAAAGCATAACTGTGTTATATTTGTTCGTGTATGTAATTAATTTTTGAAATGCAATTCCTTTAAATTTTAAACTAATGAATATTTATAAATTTGAATGCAAAAGTATTATTTTATAACATTTAAAAATTCATTATATGTCATCTACTAAAAGTAAAAGTATGGGATGTATCGTAATTAATTCAGCCTAGTTTCTTTCTTTACCATTGATCAGTACATGTATATTGAGAAAGTTTTTATCAAAATTAATTTTAAAATATGTAAACCATGTTCTAATATAATACGGAATAGAATAACAAAACTCTTTTCTCTATTGGTTTTTTAAATTTTTTTAAAACTTTTTTACTTTAGCTTATTAATTAGCATGAACTTTTTCTGCATTGTTTGAAATATTTTAATAAAGTATATCTATCTACATACAATAATTAGCTTTTATTTCCTTTTAAATTATTTTTTATAGCACTGGAAATATATCTATATATATATATAATTTAATTCAAATTAAGGAAAATAGGTTTAATTAGGACAAATATTAAATATCAAACATTTATTGAAATGAATTGCAATTTGTGCGGTGAATCAACACTGGGAAGACATTTGGAAGGCACATGACTATATACAGGGATACTTTAAATATTCTGAAACCCAAGTATCAGGGCACTGGAAATGTAGCATGTGCTTCATTCCAAAAATCAAGAAAGCCAATAAGTGTCTGTATTACAGAAAACATTCAATTTTCAGCTTTTATTTTTTATTTTTTTTTTTTTTTTTTGGGGGGGGGGAGAGATTTCTCCGCTTGTAATATATGAATTTCCTTTAGAATTTTAGCGCTGATTTTTCGGGCTATTCGATGTTTTGGTTTTCATTTTCATGCGAAATCATGGTGCTATCTGCTACGAAATTCATTTTGATTTCCATGTGAGTAATACTTTAGAAACTATCGTATTAACAAAAGCGTATTTGTGAAGAAATGTTGAAGAAGTGTTCTAAAAACGACTTTCAGAAAATAAATCTGATTTTTTTTTTTTAGTTATTGAAGCGTAGGAACTGAGAATTTTTCTCAAAAGATTATCATAGCAGAAATAATCCTGTTCTTATGTATCTCCATAACAAATGTTACAACATATTAAGCCAAGACTTCTAGATTGTCATTTTGGAATTGGCATGAGTGTAATCCTTCCTCTATTCCATCTGCCCTTTTAATGGAATCTTCGGCATGCTTTTTCTCAAAATTCCCTAGACAATAGAATATGAAGGCTGTAAACTTCTTTATGAAAACAAAATATATAAACATATGTAATTTTACACGTGATTTTTTTCCCTTTGTGATGGAGTGTTTGATAACATCTTTCAAAGGATGAATTAAAGGGGTTTTCTTTGCTAAGGTGAGCGAAATAGTCAATGATTTCTCCGAAACTTGTAATATTTCTGCTTGTATTTAGCACAATTTATCCAAAGGGAAATGTATTTTCTTCCATTCTTTAAAAAATGTTTTCAGGAATAAGTGGGTTATTGAATCAGACTAGTGTAATATTAACAAATATAGGACAGGACAATAAGAAGATTGATTGTGTACACTCATTCTTAGCGTCAGCGGTACAACTCATAAATAGTAATATATGCAAGATGATAATGTATATATAAATCCGTTAATTGAACATTATAAGTAAGTCAAGCAGTAAATCAATAATTGTTGTAGTGTTTTCCTCCCTTCTGTATTTTACTTATTAATAGTGTATAATCTTGATGATACTAATGTATGAATGTCAATAAAAGAGAATACCTTAAGTATCATTTTAGACATATAATAATGGAGTTATAAATATTATTATTCTTGAACAATTTAATTTACTTGGAAGCCTCGAGTATACATGGTGTTTTGAAGCCTTTTTGAATGAGGGGGTCCAGGACACTTGCGCCGAACATGCTTCTGTAAATCAATTTCTATTACCTGCATTACCTGAGAGTATCGCAAAAGTAAAAATTTTGATTATGTGGTAAGCCAGGTCTAAAAGTTTGGGAACCCTCTGTCCTTTACTAAATCATATTAAAATAAAAAATATTATTTTTGTAACATATAGAAATATTAAATTTATTTATTTTTTGTTTTAAAAATACGATTTTTTCTTATCACTAAAAACACATTTTAAAATTAAAACTAATTTTTTTTTCTGAAAATTATACTTTCGTTTAAGACTCTGTTGAAATAAAAATCCATATACTATATTATTATTACTTTTTTTCCACAATCATTTATCAAAATTGCGGTGATGTATTAAGAAAAAAATAAATTTATATATTTAAATATGAGCAACTTAACTTACTGTTAATAATTAAAATGAGATTTTTTCTCAATTACACAAATTTTAACAATGTTAGTACTCTTTTCCCTTAAAAATAATAAATACACGTATTAAATTTAGATCTTTAATAAAACTGGTTTGTTCTAAAAAAAGGGTATTGAAAAATAAATAAATAAGAGAAATACCTCTACTAGAGGGTGGCTACGGCTACTAAATACTGTTACAAATATTCAGTCCTTTTATTTTACAAATATAAAATAAAAATTTATAAATACACTAATATGATGAACATTACAGATGAAAGTTTACCTTGAAATAATTTTGCTCGGATAGACCACCATCTTTATCCGATTACAAAAGATAATCTCTAATGCCATCGTCCGACTGCAGCACGAATCATTTTAAGAAGTAATCATTCCCATTCACGCAATATGGAAGCTTTGAGAGAGTTCAAACTTCTGTGTTATTTGCTATTTACTTTAACATCTAACATCCCCCAGACGCAATAATCTAAGGAATTTATATCCGGTGAAGAAAGAGGCCAATCTTCTTGCATGATAAAGTTTGGACATCTGACATGAAGCCAAGCCTGTGTTGATTTAGCTCTGTGTGAAGGTGCAGAATCTTGCTGAAGTATCCAATTTATTGGGGGGTACAACCTGTCAGCATGTGGCAATAAATGTGTAGCCGATATGCCCTGTTTGTAATATTCTGCATTGAATTTTATCTCTTTATCGATGAATTTCAAAGGCAATTTTCCATTGTTTGACACTGCAGTCTGAAGCATAACAGAGTTCTTTTTCTGAAAGCTTTTAACAGTTCGGAGGTTTTCAGGTATATCCTCGTAGGTTGCTGAATATACGACATCATTTTTAGCATTATAACACTGCTCAGTGAAAAATACCTTCTCATCAGAAAATATTATTCGGTCGACAATTTTCCTACTATGTAGCTTCAACAATTTATCGCATCTTTGTATTCATTTTATTCTTTGTGCAGCAGTAAAATCTTGAACTTTTCTTTTGCGATAAGGGCGAAAACCCAGGTCTTCATTTATAATAACTTGCGTAGTTCTGCGACTCACGTTCTCTTCTACAGCCGTTTTATTTGCAGAACGTTGTGGATTTCTTCATATCTTTTCACGAATTCCTTTGATGCGCTCTTTTGTGCGAACTGAGCGTGGACAACCAGACCTAGGTCGATCTTTACAGCTATTAGTATCCAATAATCGATTTCTAGTTATATATATAAAGGTTCTATTAAAATCAAGGTATTTTAATTGCTTAAATATTTTACCTGCGGAAAATCCGTGATCAAAGAGCTGTTTAATCGTCATTCTTTTGGCTTCCATCTTTAAAATAATTTTAAATATTTGCTTTATACAAAAAACGTCTGCACTAATACAAAAAAAACGCTGAAATAGAAAAGAAAAATGTTTTACCAAACGATTAAAATTAATTTTTATTTTTTGGTGTGTAGCAGTATTTGCTTTATGCACATAAAAGTTTGTTTTCACTTTTTTATAGCTTTCAACTTTTACACTTTTTTCTTAACACTATAATATAATAGTCGTTGTCAGGTATATAAAAATTACAATTTTGAAGATTTTACCGAAGTAGATAGAATGACACAGCAATGATGATGCACAGGCCCACACAAACAGGAGGTATTCCGACAATTTGCCCGGCGCAGATGATAAAGATAGTCTCATTCATCTATCGAGAGGACCGCAATGATGTGACATTATTTTTGCACTGGACAGATGAAAAAACCAAAAATATCTCAATTTTCCTTCTGATGATGGGACAATCCAGGTGTACTAACAAACAAATCGACTAAGCGACCCGAAGCGGAAAAATCCAACAAAATCTTCGGCATCCACGCCATCACGAAAACCTTTCCTGGGAAAGTATCATATCTATCTTCCCTCCATTGATATTTATCCTTCATCTGCCTCTCCATTTTCTCCAAATAGTAGGATCTTAAAAAAAAAAAAAAAACTCGTTAGACTGGCCCAACCGCCGTTAAATTTCAACGGCTCGGCCGTCAGAAAATGTTTAGAACTACATATTTCTATATTATTCAGGAGGATAGGTGCAACACATATCTGAGAAATCTGTTGAAAGCGCATAAAAAATATACGTTAGTTGCAACAGCCTGTCTTGAGTGATTTTGAAAGATTTAATAATAGCCTAATTTATGATAGGTAAAAGTAATTAGCATTGCTGAAATAATGATTTGATATATAAACAGACTTTATTATTTCCTACTTTATTATAACAGACTTTATTTTTTATTTCATATTACTGTTTGAGTTATTGATTAATTTTGCTTAAATAATGAAATATGTTGTAAACTGATTGATTAAGATATTATTTAATCTTTCTTGTATAATGAAACGAGATTAAAATTGATTCTGTTTAATTTCGTATAATTAATTTATTGCCAGCTGCAAAAATTATCTGGAAGGGCTGAATCATTTCTAAGATTTATTTATTGAATTACTTATTATAGATAACCATTAAGTACAGCTCATAAAAGATTTAAGCATATGAATAAATATTTTCTTTTTTTATGATTACCCATAATAAATAGATGAAATTTTTAAAAGGAAATTTGTTAAGCAATTTTGATGAAATAAGTGGGAAAAATGAATTAAATAGTACAATATGTTATACTTTATGACAGATGCATAAGTGAATTTATGCATGCAAGAAAAATAATAATTTTAATGTTAATATTAATTTTTCATGTTTGTCTGTAAAACGCGTTGTTGAAAATGCAAATGTTGATTTGAGAATTCATAGCACTTGAAAAATTTATATCCCTGTTGAGAAAACGAATTAATACACTGTAAAAACTACTCTGAAAATCAGTGGTAGCAAAAGAAACTTTGTTTTTAAAAGACCTGTTTAAATCTCGAGAATATATTGGTTTCTGACGTGTCTAATAATAAAGAACGCTTTTCGGAATCGTTGGTAACTCAGAAAGGAGTATTGTATACTTTCGTTGGTGGTAATATTATACTTTCCTAGATTAGAAACATATTTCTTTTTTACAGTATATTTTCTTTACATTTTGCATTTTAAGTTTTTTTTTTTTTTTTTTTTTTTTTTTTTTTTTTTTAAACAAGATTTTTAATATTGTCAATTATTTTTACGCAAGTTTATGCGAAGAAATGATTCAGAGTTTAAACTACATTTTTTTTAAAATGTAGTCTCATTTTTTTAAGTGCATAATAATTAACTGTAGATAATATTTTCCTCTCAACAAAATAATTAATTTTATATATTTCTTCTCAGAAAGGAAATTACAAATCATATTTTCCCAGCCAATGAGAATTCTCCATTTATGTTGTTTGTTTAATGGGAAGAAAAAAAAATACATTTCGTTCATAAATTCGTTTCACCATCATTTAGAAAATCTTCCACATGCAAGTTTTAACAGGAGTAAATACATTGCGATGTTGTTTAATAAAAGTAAATTCCATTTGCACGCACGAAATAAAATTTCACAAAAAAACCTCGATAAAAAAAGGAAAAGAAAATTTTAATTAAAAAAAATAATAAGAACTAAGTTTCTGCAAATTAATTTTAAGCACAGTTTAAATATTCCGTTAAATTTGATGTGTGGTATTTTGTGCAAAATATGAATTTCAATTAAAATTTGGATAATCGCAGGCCTCGTAGCGCTCCACCAGTAATTGTTTGAAATTATTTTGGCGATAGATTTCTACAACAATTGCAAGAAAAAACTGATCATTAAGCGAGTTTCTACGACACATGTAAGATAAATCTAAACCAAAAAGTTTCGTAAGGGAATAGTGGTGGACAAAAGTTTGATTATTTAATAGAGATAGCTCTTTTAATAGAGATCGCTCCGAGGCCTAATAATGAACTTTAAAAATAAAATCTTGAATAAATAGTAATATTTTTATAAACTATTGTTAAGAAAACCAAAAAGCCTGTGTTATTCTGAGAAAATATTTTCCGAAAACAATTCCTGGAAAGTCAAGTTTCTGATGCAAAGATAAATACACTAGATGGATATATCTTGTTCTTGAACTTTTACGCAATTCGTTTATACAAGCCAAGCGTAAAGTTAAATTGTACTATACAGGAGAAAGTTTCACTCTATGATACAAGTAAAAGTATGTGAAAATCTTCGAAGAAAATATTTGAAAAATAAATTTAAGAATTTTTTTAATTTGTTTTGTCTTTTATAAATACTGGTGGTATTAAAACAATGGCGATAACAATAATTTATTTAACATTTTGGATTTTATAATACATATGCTTGTTTAAAAATTAAATTTATTATTAGCACAGATAAATGCTATTAAAATAGTATTTAAATGGTAAAATATAACTTTAAAATGCCTATTATCTCTAAACAGAATTTCATACCAAAAACACGTACGTGTACAAATAATACAAGTTAGAAATTATACATCAAACGTGACAAATTAACATAGAATTACAGTTTATGTGTGATAAGTGCGTTTTCAACCTTGGTTTACGTTTTTATGTTTCACTAAATTTTTGCATAATACATGGTGTGTATAAATTTTGTTGATCATATACAGGACTACACAAAAGAATTCGTAAGTATTACTGACAATGGGAGTAAATTGCTAAAGGGTATTTTTAATTGTGTTACGCATTTTCTGCTGAACTATATTTAATAGACTTAGAGAAGTTAGTGAAAATTCATATACATGGCTACGTAAAGAACAAGGTACATTGTCGTTTATGGTTGGTAATTGCTGGAAATAAGTTTTAAGTTGCCTTATGCTTTTTTTACCTGAATTAAATTGTGTGTACAAAAGTCTTTAAATAATATATAGGGTTGTACAAAAGATTTAGAATACATTTCCATCGATTGGCAAAAATTGCTGGATTTGAATTTTCTAATTGAACTAAATTTTATCATGCTATGTAGTATATATTCAAATCTATAGATCCTATAAAAGACTGCACAAAATAATTCGACTACATTTTTGACTATATAAGGTATTTGCTGAAACTGAATTTTTATGTGTTATGTTTCCTAAACTGCTTACTACCTATCTTCTTTCACCTTATTTAACGATTAAATTTTGTTAGATTTTACTGGATGTGTTGGAAAATGCTCATAATCTATGCTTGCTGCATGATTTTTAGCTCTTGTTGTAATTTCAAATTAGTTACTTCTCTCTTTATGAAATACAGAGGTTTTATCCTTATTTGGATAGATATAAGATCTTTTAATCGTTTTTCTATATATATTTCGGATTACTTACAGAAACCTGAATATTATCCTGTAACAAAATTTATCATACGTTAAAAGATATTTTTAAAAACAAAAGAGTGAAAATTTGTATTTAAGAAATATAATAAATAAAATGAATGATAAAATACATTTTACGTGTTGAAAATTTAGAAAATTGTACAAAAATAAATTCGTAGGTAGTCTTCTAGAAAAAAAAAAACTTCGTAATTTAAAAAGAAATAAATAATTAATTTGGGGTAAAAAATCATTGTCTAGAAGCTTTTACAACACGATATTTTGTGAAACACCGCAGCAGAACCAGATACAGGATCAACCCATGCGGTTAAGCCATCGCGAACAACGGCCCGAGATACTCCACAACATGAAGCTCGATTGAAATGATAAATAGCCCACCGAGGAGCGAACGCTAAGCCTGGGGTATATTTTTTCATTTATCATGACACCTTGAAGTTTGCCAAATTGCAACTCTGTATTTATTTGAAATTTCTATTGCTAGATCGTAATCGTTATATTAATTGGCTCACCAGGGCTCTATCAAAATTGTGTTGTCATTGAGATTAAAACATTTTTTTTTTAAATCTCTTGGATTACGACGGTATTGCTGTAAGGTTGTTTAAGAAATTCGATTAGGGCCATCCTACTCTTTCCTTTACTGAGCTTTCTTCCCATATTACAATATTCCTGTTATGAACAATAAAAGTTTACGAGTTTATTCTAATTATCTTGGAGTCTCTTATGTTTTCTTGGATTAATATTCTCTATGTACAGGAAACGGACTGGAGGTTGTTTGCATTAATAGTATACGCAATGTCATCGTACGTTAGGAATATCTCAAAAGTTCGTCATCACGGCTCCTCTTAAGATATGAGGTATCACCAGTTAATTACTATCTTATAAAGGGAGTTACTCATATTTAACCTGCACAAATCACAACACCACACGACTGATTTCTGCAAAAGCCGTAACATTTCTGCTTGTGAGTAGCTCAGCTTATCTATGTAAAAATGAGTTTTAGTCCCTTCTATAAAATAAAAGCAAGTATCAGGATATCAGGAATAAATTACGTATAGATCAGACATGGCTAAAAATAACAACTATTCAAGCGGACACGAGAATGCTACGCTTAGTTAAGCAGGTCCTCTAGTAACCTCCCCGCAATAAGTGAAGTTAAACTATGCAAGATATAGTGTTTCGTCGAAAATAAAACTAGAAAAATAAGTAGATATCATGATTTTTCGGGATGCTCAAAATCCTAAAAATAAGATTTACACAAAAGATAATTCTGTCACTCTCTTAATATAATTAATATTTAAAATATCATCCTGTTTCTGTAAATGCACGCAATTATGGCTAGAATTGCGAAAAACACGGTTTATTCCCAGATGTTATCCGGGTTTTTCTAAGCTTTACAATTCTGGATATGGGAAAAGAATTAATGGGATAAACTAACATATAGCCATGTTTTTAGAATACTAGAAGCAGGCTTTATGGGAAAGAAGTACTAATTTCAAGAGCGTTAAATATTTGCACATGAGATATTTGAATCAATAATATTGTAAGAAATACAGTAGCTAAAATGTCCGGACAGAGAAGCAATTGGAACTTTTTCACAGTGTTCAAAGAAAGATGACATGGATGTATTTGAATAAGCGTAAATTTTGGAGCATGGATTTAAGAATAAACTTGGATTCTTGTGCATAAATATATGAAAAAATGGAATTTGTTGTGCATCAAAAAATGTATTCCCTATGAATTATAAGCCTAATGTATCTTTTAGAGGCAAAACTAATGTACATACTCTTTAGCAACTATCTTTTTAGGTCGTTTTTTCTTTGCCTATAGCACTATTTCTATTATCAATTTTGATCTCATTAAAGACTTCGTACTACAACAATATTCGTGGAGGTGAAATTTTTTGAAATGCACAATTTTCAGCAATGATTTTTGTCTTATTTAATTACAGAATTCTGTGATTTTGTGAGGTGAATATTACTATTCGAAAATAAAATATTCTACTTAATAAATCAAAAAAGTCCTTCCGGCCTGTACCGGGAGGAAAAGGTAGCTTTCTTATATCTTCGTTTTAAAATTTTAGCTAATGTTACACGAAAACAGCAAGTTAAAATGCAAAGAAAAGTTTACAAAAGATTCGTTAATACTGAATTTGAATAAGAATTTCGCCAAATTATTGAGCAATAGCCAAATTGGCTTTATTTATAAAGACTTATTTTGGTCGCCAAATTTGGCGATATTTCGCCAAATGTCACAAATTTTGCCAATTTTGTTGCCAATGTCGCCAATTTTGGCGCTAACGGATATGAATATATAGTTTTATGCGTATGATTGGGAAAATTATTACAACAATGAAAGAAAATAATTTGCGAGTAATCGCGTTAATGTGCTGTTTTGTTTCAAAATCTCAGCGACCCTAGAATTTCAAACTGCTCTATCTCAGCCATTTTTTAAGATAGAGGTAAACCAAAAAATGTTCTGGAATCCTTGTATCAAGGCCTAACACGTAATTAAAATATAAATTTGAATTTTTAACTTTTTGTATATTTATTTTAGTTTTAAATTTTTAAATGGCCGCCATTTTGAAACAAAATGGCGGACCAAGCTGGCCAACGAACTCGGTCGAGACATTGGTGACCTTAATACACACAATTAGTTTCATCAAAATCGATTTATAAATACGAGCGTTATCGTATGACATAGGTCAGATATATATATATATATATATGGATATATCTATATATATAAATCAACATTTGAACGGAGGGTGGTTTTGGGGTCTGGGGGTCATGATCGGCGAAAATATATCGAAATTTCCCGGAACTGCTTTCCTCCGAACGGCTGCAATAGGTAGCTTTATACTTTTTTGTATTGAAAGCTACCTAATAGCAACAGTCAAATGTAAGCACATTTACGCATCCAGTGCAATATTATATCTACGTAATTTCTTCCTTATTTTGTTTGGTAAAATCTGGATTGTACAATTATGAAGTTTTAAAAACTAGAATTAATAAGTTTTCTACACTGAAAATTGTTCCATATCATTTTTTGGTATAAATACAATTTAATATACTAAAACAGCTTGAAGGCTCTTTGACACTTTTGCGAACTGTTTTTCTAATTCTTAAATACGTGATAAACGTATGTTCCGATCTTAATTAAATTCTAGATCTTGCCGTTGCTTAATATCAGGAAATGGACATTCTGCCGAAATATTTTGGCTTCTCTATCTGGCTGAGTCACACAGTTAGACAGCTCGATTAAACCAGAAACTGTTTACTGTAATTACTTAACAATTTTGCTAAACAATTTAACATTTTCTGTTCTGTTTCCCAGTATGTATTTTTAATATAGTTTTCAATACAAAAAAAAAAAGAAAAATTCCAGTATATATGCTTCTTTTGTAATGAACCTAGGTAATGATCCGAATATAAACATTCAGTAGTCTGTGCGAGAGGCCGCGTACCTTGCACACACCTCGAACCATGTATGTCAAGTCCATTTCTCTAAGTGGAATAAATAATTTGTTTAGCTGTCAGTGTTTCTGTTATAGAAATTATTTAAGCAGATAAAGACCATTTTAACTTTCTTTTCAATTATATATGATTTTAAATTTTAAAATTATATCTAATACTGTATGTGTGTATACTTTGTATTCGGAAAGCACTAAAACTATAAGAAATTTACTATTAACTCATTTAATTTTATGATCCCTAGTTAAGAATTTATCAATTTTCTAAGATTGTTGAGAACTAATTTAGATATTTCAAATATATTTCAGGTTAAATGTATTCAAGATAGTTAGCTTTACATAAGAATTTAAGTTACTGCATTATTTAAGGTCTCTTTACGTGATATATCATCCTGTTTTTATAATATTGACTAATATCCTTATTATGATATTGATATATATATATATATATATATATATATATATATATACATACATATTTATCTTAAAACATTAATATTGCAACTCTCATCCTACATAAAATTAAAAAATGTACAACAAATTTATTTTTGTTTATTTTCAATTATTATTATGTATGTACAGTAGAGAAACAACAGAAACTAAAATCTCGTTCTATAACTTGTCGAATAACGCTGTTGCACCATAATTTCCTGTTTAGGATTTTCTGTATTTCTACTGTTATAGTTAAAGTTTCTATTTCTCTAGGGTAATAAAATTTTTTTAACGTTTTACATTATAGTATTACTTTTTTATTATAGTTACTATAACATTTTTTTGTACTTTGGTAGATTTTTCTACTGTCATAAATAACTTTCTTAAGGGATCGTGAACGTGTTTATATGTTTAACAACTTTAACAACCTCGAAACAAACTCCTATATTTGTTTCTTTCATTAGACTTTTTATGCTATGTTTACTCTAAAAAAGATTAACTATTGATATAACTTAGAAAACACGTTAACTATGAGTTAAAAACGTTCGAAGGCTTTCTTAGTATTGCAAACCGTATTTTGAAGATCTCTTGGTGCTTCAGATAAAACTATTGGAATAAAAATTTAACAATTATTTATTAACTGAAGTATCGATACTTATATAGAAATCAATATTTTTGATTTACCCGTATTTCTCATACAGGAAATAGAATAAAAAAGATCAATTTTACTTCAAAGTAAGCTATGTTAAAATCTCTGTTTTTACATATTTGCTAATAACTTGAAAACCATTCATCAGAAGTGAGTATAAAATTCTTTTCCGGGCTTTTCGGTTATGGAAAACTAAATGGTGACGAAATTACATATTTCTATTAATGACTTTTTTAATAATCTTTAACAGTTAGTTGTTAATAGTTAATTGTTAGTTAATAATTCAAAATCAGTTTAATCTGAAATGTGAATCCGTGCTATGGTTGAGCTTTTACAATGTATCACAAAATATAAAGTGAAACAATAATCAAATTTTTGTTTGAGTTATTGTACCTAAATAACCGATTGTTTCTATTATATATATATATATATATATATATATATATATATATATATATATATATATATATATATTTATAATTTATAACTCTCTAACAAAACTTTCAACAAAGGTAAAAATTTTATTTAAAATGTTTCTTTCTCTTTTTTTTTCTTTTTTTTTCTGAATGCTGAAAGTAAACAAGCAAAGCATTGTATTGTTGTTGAGCTTCTTAAAGTGGATTACATATCAAAATATAGATGACTTTTATGATAATAAAGATAACCTCATACAAGTATAAAGAACTTTCTACGAATTAAAACAATACTTTTCTTGAATCAATTAAAACTGAAGTTGTAGTCAGCATTCATATTGTTTTGTGGATAAATTTTGAAATAAAACAGCATTTGTAGATCGATTAGAAAAATTAAATTGTGGCTAATATATTTTTTCTCTTTAGAATGTAACTGAATTGGAAAATGATAAGGTAAATATGATTTTGAAAAAGCCTTTAAAATGAGGAAAAATTGTTGCTACCTGTATTTTAAAATGTACCTAAAAGGTAAAATGTAGCGTGAAAGTTCATTTTATCTCGATAAAGAAAATAATTTTTGTAACAATATGGCTTTTTCAAGCCATTGTAAAAATTCTTTCAAAATAAATTAAACAACGACAACATTCATGAAATTAGCACATAATTGACATCATTAAATTTCTCTTTCGTATAAGTGTAGAAAAAAGATGCGCTTAGAATGAAAAAATCGTAAGACAACGGTGGTTGGTATTGTTTGAAGGGAAATGCACAGTGCTTTAATAATATAATAAAGTCCTTTATAATACAGAAACAATTTGATCAGACTACACCTATAATGATATGGAAATAAGTTTATGAGTGGGTGTGTGTGTATGTCCGCTGTGTTTTGAAAAGACTTCTGCAAGCAGAGCTACAAGATTTGGCAGGAATGTACTTCTATATCTGTAGTTAGTCACCTCGAAGCTCTGTTTTGGATTTTTTATTACATTTTTTAATTTAATTTTTATGCTATTTTCATGTGCATTTTTTTTTCATATTTTTCGGAGATTTTTTTGCTTTATTAAAATTAATCGGATTTCAAATTTTGATATATTTTTTATATAAATCATTTAATATAAAGTTGTTTCCCAATATAGTAAAATTTGTCCTCGTTTGTCCTCTTATATATTTGTTATATATGTTGTATTGTTTTTGAGCTTTTTAAAGAGGATTACATATCAATATATAGATGACTTTTTAAGACAATAAAGATAACCTCATACAAGTATAAAGAACTTTCTACGAATTAAAACAACACTTTTCTTGTATCAATTAAAACTGCAGTTGTAGTCAGCATCCGTATAGTTTTGTGGTTTATACATGCATAAATTTTGAAATAAAACAGCAATTGTAGATCGATTAGAAAAATTAAATTGTGGCTAATATATTTTTTCTCTTTAGAATGCAACTCAATTTGAAAATGGTAAGGTAAATATAATTTTGAAAAAGCCTTTAAAATGAGGAAAAATTGTTGTTTCCTGTGTTTTAAAATGTGCCTAAAAGGTAAAATGTAGCGTGAAATTTCGTTTTATCTCGATAAAGAAAATAATTTTTGTGGCATTACAATATGGCTTTTTCACGCTATTGCAAAAATTCTTTCAAAATAAATAATACAACGACAACATTCATGAAATTAAGCACATAATTGACATAATTAAATTTCTCTTTGGTAAAAGCGTATAAAAATAATGTGCTTAGAATGAAAAAATCGTAAGAAAATGGTGGTTGGTATTGTTTGAAGGGAAATACACACTCCTTTAATAATATAATAAAGCCCTTTATAATGCAGAAACAATTTAATCAGACTGCATCTATAATGATATGGAAATAAGTTTAGGAGTGAGTGTGTGTGTATGTCCGCTGTGTTTTGAAAAGACTTCTGCTGCAAGCAGAGCTACAAGATTTGGCAGGAATGTACTTCTATATCTGTAGTTAGTCACCTCGAAGCTCTGTTTTTGATTTTTTAAATTTAATTTTTATGCTATTTTCATGTGCATTTTTTTCACATTTTTCGGAGATTTTTTTGCTTTATTAAAATTAATCGGATTTCAAATTTTGATATATTTTTTATATAAATCATTTAATATAAAGTTGTTTCCCAATATAGTAAACTTTGTCCTCGTTTGTCCTCTTGTATATTTGTTATATATGTTGTATTGTTTTTGAGCTTTTTAAAGAGGATTACATATCAATATATAGATGACTTTTTAAGACAATAAAGATAACCTCATACAAGTATAAAGAACTTTCTACGAATTAAAACAACACTTTTCTTGTATCAATTAAAACTGCAGTTGTAGTCAGCATCCGTATAGTTTTGTGGTTTATACATGCATAAATTTTGAAATAAAACAGCAATTGTAGATCGATTAGAAAAATTAAATTGTGGCTAATATATTTTTTCTCTTTAGAATGCAACTCAATTTGAAAATGGTAAGGTAAATATAATTTTGAAAAAGCCTTTAAAATGAGGAAAAATTGTTGCTTCCTGTGTTTTAAAATGTGCCTAAAAGGTAAAATGTAGCGTGAAAGTTCGTTTTATCTCGATAAAGAAAATAATTTTTGTGGCATTACAATATGGCTTTTTCACGCTATTGCAAAAATTCTTTCAAAATATATTAAACAACGACAACATTCATGAAATTAAGCACATAATTGACATAATTAAATTTCTCTTTGGTAAAAGCGTATAAAAATAATGTGCTTAGAATGAAAAAATCGTAAGAAAATGGTGGTTGGTATTGTTTGAAGGGAAATACACACTCCTTTAATAATATAATAAAGCCCTTTATAATGCAGAAACAATTTAATCAGACTGCATCTATAATGATATGGAAATAAGTTTAGGAGTGAGTGTGTGTGTATGTCCGCTGTGTTTTGAAAAGACTTCTGCTGCAAGCAGAGCTACAAGATTTGGCAGGAATGTACTTCTATATCTGTAGTTAGTCACCTCGAAGCTCTGTTTTGGATTTTTTATTACATTTTTTAATTTAATTTTTATGCTATTTTCATGTGCATTTTTTTTTTCATATTTTTCGGAGATTTTTTTGCTTTATTAAAATTAATCGAATTTCAAATTTTGATATATTTTTTATATAAATCATTTAATATAAAGTTGTTTCCCAATATAGTAAAATTTGTCCTCGTTTGTCCTCTTATATATTTGTTATATATGTTGTATTGTTTTTGAGCTTTTTAAAGAGGATTACATATCAATATATAGATGACTTTTTAAGACAATAAAGATAACCTCATACAAGTATAAAGAACTTTCTACGAATTAAAACAACACTTTTCTTGTATCAATTAAAACTGCAGTTGTAGTCAGCATCCGTATAGTTTTGTGGTTTATACATGCATAAATTTTGAAATAAAACAGCAATTGTAGATCGATTAGAAAAATTAAATTGTGGCTAATATATTTTTTCTCTTTAGAATGCAACTCAATTTGAAAATGGTAAGGTAAATATAATTTTGAAAAAGCCTTTAAAATGAGGAAAAATTGTTGCTTCCTGTGTTTTAAAATGTGCCTAAAAGGTAAAATGTAGCGTGAAAGTTCGTTTTATCTCGATAAAGAAAATAATTTTTGTGGCATTACAATATGGCTTTTTCACGCTATTGCAAAAATTCTTTCAAAATATATTAAACAACGACAACATTCATGAAATTAAGCACATAATTGACATAATTAAATTTCTCTTTGGTAAAAGCGTATAAAAATAATGTGCTTAGAATGAAAAAATCGTAAGAAAATGGTGGTTGGTATTGTTTGAAGGGAAATACACACTCCTTTAATAATATAATAAAGCCCTTTATAATGCAGAAACAATTTAATCAGACTGCATCTATAATGATATGGAAATAAGTTTAGGAGTGAGTGTGTGTGTATGTCCGCTGTGTTTTGAAAAGACTTCTGCTGCAAGCAGAGCTACAAGATTTGGCAGGAATGTACTTCTATATCTGTAGTTAGTCACCTCGAAGCTCTGTTTTTGATTTTTTAAATTTAATTTTTATGCTATTTTCATGTGCATTTTTTTCACATTTTTCGGAGATTTTTTTGCTTTATTAAAATTAATCGGATTTCAAATTTTGATATATTTTTTATATAAATCATTTAATATAAAGTTGTTTCCCAATATAGTAAACTTTGTCCTCGTTTGTCCTCTTGTATATTTGTTATATATGTTGTATTGTTTTTGAGCTTTTTAAAGAGGATTACATATCAATATATAGATGACTTTTTAAGACAATAAAGATAACCTCATACAAGTATAAAGAACTTTCTACGAATTAAAACAACACTTTTCTTGTATCAATTAAAACTGCAGTTGTAGTCAGCATCCGTATAGTTTTGTGGTTTATACATGCATAAATTTTGAAATAAAACAGCAATTGTAGATCGATTAGAAAAATTAAATTGTGGCTAATATATTTTTTCTCTTTAGAATGCAACTCAATTTGAAAATGGTAAGGTAAATATAATTTTGAAAAAGCCTTTAAAATGAGGAAAAATTGTTGCTTCCTGTGTTTTAAAATGTGCCTAAAAGGTAAAATGTAGCGTGAAAGTTCGTTTTATCTCGATAAAGAAAATAATTTTTGTGGCATTACAATATGGCTTTTTCACGCTATTGCAAAAATTCTTTCAAAATATATTAAACAACGACAACATTCATGAAATTAAGCACATAATTGACATAATTAAATTTCTCTTTGGTAAAAGCGTATAAAAATAATGTGCTTAGAATGAAAAAATCGTAAGAAAATGGTGGTTGGTATTGTTTGAAGGGAAATACACACTCCTTTAATAATATAATAAAGCCCTTTATAATGCAGAAACAATTTAATCAGACTGCATCTATAATGATATGGAAATAAGTTTAGGAGTGAGTGTGTGTGTATGTCCGCTGTGTTTTGAAAAGACTTCTGCTGCAAGCAGAGCTACAAGATTTGGCAGGAATGTACTTCTATATCTGTAGTTAGTCACCTCGAAGCTCTGTTTTGGATTTTTTATTACATTTTTTAATTTAATTTTTATGCTATTTTCATGTGCATTTTTTTTTTCATATTTTTCGGAGATTTTTTTGCTTTATTAAAATTAATCGAATTTCAAATTTTGATATATTTTTTATATAAATCATTTAATATAAAGTTGTTTCCCAATATAGTAAAATTTGTCCTCGTTTGTCCTCTTATATATTTGTTATATATGTTGTATTGTTTTTGAGCTTTTTAAAGAGGATTACATATCAATATATAGATGACTTTTTAAGACAATAAAGATAACCTCATACAAGTATAAAGAACTTTCTACGAATTAAAACAACACTTTTCTTGTATCAATTAAAACTGCAGTTGTAGTCAGCATCCGTATAGTTTTGTGGTTTATACATGCATAAATTTTGAAATAAAACAGCAATTGTAGATCGATTAGAAAAATTAAATTGTGGCTAATATATTTTTTCTCTTTAGAATGCAACTCAATTTGAAAATGGTAAGGTAAATATAATTTTGAAAAAGCCTTTAAAATGAGGAAAAATTGTTGCTTCCTGTGTTTTAAAATGTGCCTAAAAGGTAAAATGTAGCGTGAAAGTTCGTTTTATCTCGATAAAGAAAATAATTTTTGTGGCATTACAATATGGCTTTTTCACGCTATTGCAAAAATTCTTTCAAAATATATTAAACAACGACAACATTCATGAAATTAAGCACATAATTGACATAATTAAATTTCTCTTTGGTAAAAGCGTATAAAAATAATGTGCTTAGAATGAAAAAATCGTAAGAAAATGGTGGTTGGTATTGTTTGAAGGGAAATACACACTCCTTTAATAATATAATAAAGCCCTTTATAATGCAGAAACAATTTAATCAGACTGCATCTATAATGATATGGAAATAAGTTTAGGAGTGAGTGTGTGTGTATGTCCGCTGTGTTTTGAAAAGACTTCTGCTGCAAGCAGAGCTACAAGATTTGGCAGGAATGTACTTCTATATCTGTAGTTAGTCACCTCGAAGCTCTGTTTTTGATTTTTTAAATTTAATTTTTATGCTATTTTCATGTGCATTTTTTTCACATTTTTCGGAGATTTTTTTGCTTTATTAAAATTAAACGGATTTCAAATTTTGATATATTTTTTATATAAATCATTTAATATAAAGTTGTTTCCCAATATAGTAAACTTTGTCCTCGTTTGTCCTCTTGTATATTTGTTATATATGTTGTATTGTTATTGAGCTTTTTAAAGGGGATTACATATCAATATATAGATGACTGTTTACGACAATAAAAATAACCTTATACAAGTATAAAGAACTTTCAACGAATTAAAACAATACTTTTCTTGTATCAATTAAAACTGCAGTTGTAGTCAGCATTCGTATAGTTTTGTGGATTATACATGCATAAATTTCGAAATAAAACAGCATTTGTATATCGATTAGAAAATTTAAATTGTGGCTAATATATTTTTCTCTCTAGAATGAAACTCAATTGGAAAATGATAAGGTAAATATGATTTTGAAAAAGCCTTTAAAATGAGGAAAAATTGTTGCTATCTGTGTTTTAAAATGTGCCTAAAAGGTAAAATGTAGCGAGAAAGTTCATTCTATCTCGATAAAGAAAATAATTTTTGTGGCATTATAATATGGCTTTTTCAAGCCATTGCAAAAATTCTTTCAAAATAAATTAAATAACGACAACATTCAAATTTTCCCAATGTAAATTTTGTCCTCTCTGCAATAAAGTTCATTCGGATTTTATACATCAATTTTTGAATTTTTCATGCTATTTTTAGAGATGTTTCACATTTTTCGGCGATTTTTTGACATTAGTAAAATGAATTCGGCTTGAAACTTTTAGCTTAACAAAATGAATTTTGTCAGCCGAAATGTTTGAATTTTTAGCGATTTTAATTAATTTTTATTTTTGTAATTATTCGCGTTTTCGCGGCGATTTTTTGACATTCGTGAAATAATTTCGCTTACGATGTTTCACCATCTACAGTACATTTTGTCCTCTGCAATTTTTTAAAATTTTATGCATTTTAGAGATTTTTAGTATTTTTTCTCGATTTGATGCGATTTTTCCACACTATTAAAAGAATCTAAATTGCAAATTACAATTTCGTTATACTATGTTCATAATCCATTTGAGACTTTTTCATTGAGGTAAGAATAAATATAAAAATCTTAATGGAAATAATACATAATATAAATTTAAAAATTCACCAATAATAAATTATCAGATGATGTTTTATGCATTCTGTCCAATTTATACGGTTTAAATTTGAAAAAAAAAAAAAACCCAAAAAAACTTAGGAATTATTTCTCAATTCAATATAAAAAAAAAAGGAAAAAAATCTCATTAAAAATATTTGACTAAATAAACATTTATTTTAGATTTATTCGCCTCAGATGAAAAATACCTTCATAAAAACCTTAATAAAAGAAAAATATATAATTCTACGTTACATTTTTAGAAAAAAGTAAATATTGCATAAAATGTTTTACCGGAACCAAAAGTTTCAGAAAAAACTTGTTACTTAAATCTAAAAGTAGCTCAAGTTAATTAAAATTACTAGAAAAAAACTAGTGTATCAGACTTATTATTTGAAACATAAAAGGCAAGGTAATAACGAAACAATCTTCTTTTGAACTGAGGCATTCTTTCGTAATAAAAAAAATTAGAATGAGTGTGCGTTTTATTTTTAATTAAAGTTATTACTAAGAAGTGGTTTCCTATTAATTGTTAGCAGAATCTAAATTGCTAATTACAATTTCGTTATACTAAGTTCATAGTCCATTTGACACTTTTTCATTGAGGTAAGAAAACCTGAATTCTAAATACATAGGAGGCCGAAAACGAATCTTTTGTAAAAGACACTCAAAAAAGGGGAAATTTGCACTTATTATATAAATAAAAAAACCACGCAAATTTTGATACTTTTGTCGTAAACATCAATGCAAGTTACATTAACTTTGTTTTGTCTGTGTCATAATGAACAATGTAAAAATTGTAGCTAATTATTGTTATTTTATAAAGCTCATTTTCACACAATCTTGATAGTTAAATTTCAAAAACAGTTTCTTAATTAAGATAGACACAATGCCGTATTAATACGATTTTTCAATAACAGAGCAGAGTTCTTTTTTAAAAAAACATTAAACATCTAAAAAAATATTTTGATTTCGAATGAATGCCCCTAAAATATTCTGAAATGTTTGTGAAATGTTAAAGAAGTTTCTTGTCTTGTTAATAAATTATCAATTTAGTATATATATAAAATACTTCTAAAATAATCGAGTGTGTTGAGTCAAATGCATTTACGGATCAAAAGTGTACCTAAACAAAACTATTTTTTTACGAACAAATTTTCTAACTCCAATGCTATTCGATATATATTTTTCTTTAAACCAAAAAGATTTTCACTATTTTCTTTATTATATTTCCACCCTTCAGTAACATAAATAAATCTCACGTTCTTTACTTTACGATATAAGAGATTTTACATTTTAGTTTGGCCTACAATGTACACAATAATCCCATTCGATCTTAAACTTTAATTTCCTTTATTCAGTAAATTGATTATATGGCATTAGTTTAATTAAGCATGTTTTCCAACTGGATATCAAAAGATATTGATTTATGTAATCTATATACTATTGTTTTTATTTGAAAAAAAAAATCAAAATTTGTGTAATTTATGAGTTCATTGGATTAAACTTTTACGTCAGATTTATTTTTTTCTCCAAAATGTTTTCGCTATAAACAAAATTGATGAAATACACAATATAAATTAGAAACTTCTTAAAACACCGTAAAAAAAAAAATGCATTTTATTAACGAATTTAAATTCTTTTGAGACTAAGGGTACACGTATAATGTGAGCAAAACCCCGAATTTGGACAACATCCTTTTTTAACAGAGAGTTTTCACTAGTTAATAACATAATTTCAGCGAATAAGTAATATAAATATTTCTATTCGAAAAAATGGATTCATAAAAATTAAAAGATGTATACTTGACGCTCGTTATAAAGGGAGTTTAATATTTAGAATTGTTTATCCTTCTTTAACTCTTTACGTAGTATATGAAGTTGATGTGCGACATCTGTACTGTACCATAATTACTTATCATTGTGTTAGCAGGACAAAGTTTTACCTGCTTTGTTCAAACGTTTGAGAAAAATGAGATGGAAGTAACTGTTTCCCTTTGCTTCTCCCCTTGCACAATATTATTAGAGTTCAATATTATTCGATATATTAGCTAAACTAGTAAATCTACAGATAAGAAGCCTCAATGTCAGCTCTACAAATCATTGTTCATTAATCTCACTAGTTTTTAAAATTATCTGCATAATATTTGATATCCTAAAATTCAATTTTTTAAAGTTATTTATACATTTATAAGAATATAAAATTTATCGAAAGTTCCGGAAATTTTAGAAGTATTGCTTTAAACATAATATTCAATGATAGGATAAACTATTTATTACTGTAGTTTTTCAGAATAACAATACATTACTTCAGGGAGGTGGAGCCCCCTTGAATCGTTATCCTTAAATTTTATATTCTCAATTTCCAGTAATTGTGCTATTTCATTTCTTGAGTGTATGTCTGAATGTATTTACTATTTTAATTTCATTAGAATAACCATAACTTTGTTCAAGAGATTTTAGCCTATCCTTAAAAGAATACTTATATTTCAACCGCTAAACATCATATGTTGCTGAAATTGAATAAAATTTCGTGTATAAAATATACTTATACAAATGTAAATTCCTCTTATGTGACTTGTATTCTTATTTACAGATTCAATGTTTTTATTATTTTCATTTGGAAAACCGATTTGGTAATCTTTCTTTAGTAGTTAAAATAAATTCTCATCTATTTCATTAAAAAAAGCATATTAAAAACTTAAATCACCCAAAAATTAGCTATTTTATTGATAAAATTTCGCGTCAAAATAATGCGATTCACTTGAATTTTCCTTTGTTGATATTCTTTGAAATATAGTTGCTTAGCAACCATTTAATGAAAGAGAGAAAAAAAATGCATTGGAAATTTTTGTAAAAAATGAGAAATTAAAATGTTTCATATCTTTCAAATTAATGCATAAAATTTTCCAATATTTTATGTAATTAATTTCGAAATTCTAATAAATATATTGGCAAATATTCAAAGCGACTGGATTAAATTAAGATCTCCATTATGCAAATTTAGCATCCATATTTTAGCATTTACAACTATCTCAATGCGACATTTTCTTTTCGGTGAATGTTAAAATTAAAAAAAAATCGTCTGACTTCCAATTGAAAAGCATTATGACTGAAAAAGAAATGTTCTATTTGTGAAATGTTTTCGAAGAATTTTTTTCGAAGGGATAAACCAAATGTAACTAAAAACTATACAGCTAATTCCGGGTATCTCACCAACATTCCTACCAAAAATCAACCTAATCGGATAATTTTTGCGGCATTTATCGTGGAATAGACAGTCAAACAAACAGACAGAAACCAAAAGCCCATTTTGTCAATTAGAACCTTGGTATTCCAAGTCAATATTATTACGCCATTCTTCAAAACAATATAAATTTAATTCTGATCAAATAAAGATAATTTGTGTGATTTTCTAGAGTTTGAATTAACATTATTTTACTTCGGTAGTACTATTGATATTTCAAAATTCCACGCACTTTAAATAACTTCTTTAATGAAAGAGAAGAAAAGTTGCATTTTAAGTTATGTAACAAAATCAACATTTTTTAAAGTATATAAAGTAAAATTTTAACCAATTTTTACCGTCTTTGAATGTTATAGATGATGAATGTAGTATAACTCTTTCATCATTCTGTTGTTCATTGTTAAGTTTTTTGTATAAGGGAAGACTCTGAATTTTACAAAACACGTCAACAAATTTTGTTTTGTACTTTTCTCAAAAATTGTTGATGAAAGTAGTATAAATCTTCCGATGCCGTTCTCTGAATAGATTAGATGAGGTAAAAATTGCAAAAAGTGGTAATGTACTATATGTATCAAAAACGATATCCCGCAAAAAGTTTTTGTAGCTGCCAATTTTATGAATTTTTCAGGTCATTTAAAGATTTCCAACAAGAAATTTGATTTAATGAAAGGAAAGTTATAGAGCTACTATATAGTTGGAAAAGGACATTTTATTACAAAAATTTCTAGTTTAAAGTTTCCAAATCTTTAGGACAGAATTAAAACAGGAATTTGAGCAACTACGCATTTTAATCGTGATATTGTTGCATAGAAAAAAAGCTATTTGACTGATAACTATGTCTTTAAATTTATGTTAAAAAACAGTTTAAGGGACCGTATTTATACTGATATTGTACCAAACTTTGAAATTTGCAATACAAATACAAATTGTTCGCAGAATATTTAAATTCTTCCTTTGGGTATCAAATGGGAAAACATTCGATGAAATATTTTATTACTGAAGAAGGTTAAGTTTTAAGCTCCTTATGCTAAATTTGTTTTAACCATTTTAAAATAGATTCAAATGGAGGTAGTTTTTAATCAAAACCCAAAACCTACGTAGAGAAATGAGCTGTAATTTTGAATTCGCATATTTGAAACTTATAGAAATCTATCTTTGTTCAAAATTTCAGTGGTTATAACTCAGAATTTCTTTCAAAAATTATTTTTTAAAAAAATAGCAACAATTTTTGGCCTATGTTAATAATTGAATTTCTTATCTAAAAAATTTATACATACATTAGTGAATTTAACGTAGACATTGACATCGCCCATATATATATATATATATATCGTTACACACACACACACACGAGAAAAAGCGAGGCTGGGCTTTTTCTAGCACGCTGTGCTTTGCTCTTTGTCGGACTGAAGAATAATCTCGCTTGTCGATTCGGAACAGCTGTTTGCTGCTTTTTGTGTGGTATTTGTGCATTTTTAACATTGGTTTTCTACCTTTTAATATTCTTGCACAAAGGCTATATTTATAATCATAATAGTTTCATTCTTTATGAAGTCATAATTCTGTTTCAATTGTTTAACTGTTTTTTGCACACTAGCAGCATGTAAATGATAAATTATTTGAATATGCTTATTTAAACGCTAAATTTCAGTTCAATAGCAATAGTAAATCTTGATTTTATCTAAAATCGCCTTATGGAATTTTATAGCAAATCAATGGAAATTTTTTAGTGCAATTATCTCTTCTAGGTGTAAAAACTTTAAAAAATAATTTAAGTCGCGACAAATTACTATATAGAAATTTATTCAATCTTGTAACTACTGAAAATATTTATTAAGTAATATTCAATATGCCTTTATCTAAATATTTCTATGAAAGCAATAATCTCATCGCTGTCGTTTCATGCATAAATATCCACAGATGCCAAACCTTATTTCTGAAAATAATATAAAGAAATTAGTGAGCCAAATTTAGAAACGCTACACCTTTTCACTGCCAGAACTTATCTAAGTTAATTACAATCGCAATGTCCTAACCTTCTTTTTACTATTTACTACTGTAATTCTCATAACACATTACGCGTCACAAAATGAATAATGAATTAAACAGCTGTCACGTATCTGATTATGTTTTGGATAAAAATGATGTTATAAACTTCTGAATCATTTTGTATTAGAAATTAACAAAATAAATCGCTTTGCATTATGTAATAAATGGTATAACAGATGTTCGAGAAATTCACATTCATGACAATTTATGCATTAACGAATACAACACCTGTGTTTCATTTATGAAACTTTCTTGGATAAAGGTTTCATTCTATCAACTTTTGCAATTATACACATAAAACAAAACTTAATTTTATTTTTAAATAAACTTTTCAGATAAATTAACTAGTTAAATTTGCTTTATGTTAGTAAATATATTAGTGTTTAAATGTCGTTATACACATAGAAAATGATAATTTCTTTAATATATATATTTAGCATGAAAGTTAAAATATTAACTTTAAATAAATTAATAAATATGTTGTTGATTTGAAGTTTAATTTACAAATATTCCTAGAAATTTAACTTCATACATTTTTTGTTAAATCAATTTTTTTTTTAACATTCATTTCAAATATATTTAAATTTTTCGATTTAATATAACATACTTTTTTAGTGAAGTATTTAATTTAAATTTATACTTAATTAGTTAGAACAATGAAATAATGAACCTTTATAACTAACCACTTTCTATAAAAAAATATGTCAAAATAGTTTTTTAAGAATATTTTATAACGCTTACTGATGAAGTATTAAGTTTTCTTTCATGTATGACAGTAAAAAAAAAAAAAAAAAAAAAACCTAGAAAATGTGGTGTATTTTGTATAGGTATTTGAATTACAGAAATAAGAAAAACACGTAAACATTGTTTTATAAAACGCTTCATGCCTCCAGGTAAAAAAACTAAATTAAAAATGTTTTTTTAGAGTAAGCTTGAACAATCCCAAAGAGTAAAATTTAATTTGTCAATACATTTAACTTGCATTACAAAGCAATATTAAAATTAGGTAAAAGATTTATGTTCTTTTCTATTAAATTACAAAATTTAATGGCTCATAAAAAACCAGGGTTTTATAAGTAATTTTAAAGGTACAAAAGATGTGCAAAGATATTTTGTTCTTGTTTTAACTTAACTCAAAGCAGGTTATCGTTTTAAAATCACGCAATAAAAATTTTAATTAACTTTTCTCTTTATCTTTTAAAGAGATTTTTTCATTTAAATTTTTATTCATTTGGTTGTTAGTGCATTTCTTTTTTTGGTTTAAAAGCTTTTATTTATTTATTTATTTTTAAATATTGTATTTTTGTTTTTCAATTATAAGTTATATTTAATTTTTTAAACTATATTTTGAAGCCATAATTTTTCATGTAGTACAATTAACTTAACAGCTGAGGAAACAGAATCTCTGCAAGCCAATTTTCTTTAATTAATTCACAATTATTTTACTTTTTACGTAATTAAATTCATATTAGAATGCATTCATTTGACGTTTTATACTTAATTTAAACAACTATTGAAATAACAAGCAAAAAGGCAGAATTATTAGAATTACGAAAACAGTAATACAGTAATCCGTCGTTATATCGCATCTTGATATATCACGCATTCGACTGTTTCGCTCTCTTTTAGTTGTTCCCCAATAAATTTCCGGTTTTCAGCAACAGTTTGTAGATGGTTGAAATATGAAGTATATTTACAAAATTTTTTGGAAGCCGTGAATGAAACGTCCAAGTTAAAGAGAAAAAGAACGAGTGTCAGTTTTGAAGAAGAAATTGACGAAGCTTTGTTTTTGTGGTTTATGGAACAAAGACCCATTGGAGCTGTTTTATCTGGACCTATCATCAAAGCTAAAGCGGAAGTTTTGTCTAAATGATAAAAGACGATCCAAATTACAAATTCACAGCAAGTGATTGGTGGTTTTGGAGATGGCTGAAACAGTTTAAAATTGGACAACTTTCAATACACAGAGAAAAACAATCTGATGATTATGATTCCGTAAAAAAAATCTGTTGATTTGAGAGGCATTATAAATAAAGGGAAGAAGGCTGTGTAGATGATCAGATTTATAATGCTGATGAAGTAGTTTTATTTTGGAAATGTTTGGCAAAGAAAACACAGGAAGTGAAAAGTGCACCTGGAACTTCACGTTACAAAGATGTAAAGGACATATTTATTCTCTTATTTACTGCAAATAAGACTGGAACTCACAAACTAAAGTTGCTTTTAATTGGCAAAAGTAAGACACCGAGAAGTTTGAAAAACATGAATCGGAAGACGTTACCAGTTTTGCATGATTACTTACAAAACTGCTGGATGACGCAAACATTTTTTAAGCGATAGTTCGATGATGTGTTTTTCCTACAGTTCGGTAACACCTTAGAAACACAGGATTAGAAGAAAAAAGCTTTATTCGTTCTGGACAATTACTAATCCGATCTTGACGAAATATAGCTCATTTCCAGAACGAAAAAATTCCGTGTTATTTTCTTATTTGTGAACACAACAAGCATAACAAGCTTTTTTGAACAAGTATTAAAAAGTAACCTCGTAGCTTAATTTCTGGTGCCCTTTAATTTTTATTTATAAACATACTTCTCGCCCCGCGTTATATCGGTCTTCTCGGTATATCGCGCTTTTTCCTTATCCCCCAAGCAGCGCGATATATATCGAGGGCTTACTATATTATAAATTTCGAAAGCAGCATTATTAGAAACATGACAACTATTAGCAGGAAGCAGTAGCTGATAGAAACACGCGAAATTAAAATGATAAATAATATGACAATACGAAAAGTTAAATAACAAAAATGACAATTTTAGAAGTATGAAAACAGCAATATTAGAAATATCAAAACAGCATTTTTAGAAACATAGAAATTAGTAGCATGATAGAAATAGCATGAAGATATTTTTTCAAATGTATAGCTATTTATAATGACTCTTTGTAGCATTAAACTAACACGATTTACGCCTTGACATATTTTTAATTACTTTTTATATAAATTTTCTGACAAATCATGAAAATTTTAAATAAATAATACCGGGAAATTTCCGCTGATGAAATGGAAGTGATTTTTGTTTAAATTACAATAGAAGCATAGGTCTATTTAGCAAATTTTTATTCATTTCAACTATGTAAATTTTATTTTATTTTTGGTTTGAAGCGTTCATAAAATAGTCGTAGCTTTTGCATACGTTAACATATGAAAATAAAGTAATGCAAATGTCTACGATGGTGTAAACATACGGTGGTGTTATAAGCGATTCATACCGAAAAAAAATCATGTTGGTATAACTGATGATAGGCATTAGAATTTCTAAATAAATCTATGTTTCATCTCTTTTATGAAATATTTAAACAATGTTCAAACAAAAAGTAATAGGAGAGGCAGTAAATAAAGATACCATATTATAAAAAAATAATTAAGACATCTTGGGAAATATATATGAAAGAAATATTGGTCCGAACAATGATTATGCATTTTATCGCTATATTGATGACATTATCATTTTTTATTTCAATGATAAAAATTGCACATCACCACTCAATTTTTATCCTAATCAGCTTAAATTAAGTGAAAATGATTTGATTAATAATAATATAAATTTTCTTGACTTAAAAATTAAAATTAATGATAATTATAAATTAAGTTTTGATATTTATGATAAAAGAATTGATTTTCCATTTAAAGTAAATATTTTTACCAATTTTGCTTCTTGTTTACATAAATCAGTTTATAAAAATATAATTATAAATTATCTTCATCGTATAAAATACCTATGCTCAGATAATAATAAAAACAAAAATATTAGATTTATTCGTGATCATGCACAAAAAATGGGTATCCTATTTTTTTGATAAATTCAATCATAAACTCTTTTAAATAACAATTATTACATCATATAAATATAAACATGGTATGTAATATTATTGTTTTAGTGTGAGATAACATATAGCAAATGATATAGCAATTTACAATTAAACATACATCAATAAAATTAAAACATATTAGGACAATAATTAAATGATTGAACATTATATACACTTTATATTGTTCTGTGATTGTGCGTTGCCGATCACCTATTTTTTAAGTGATACTGGTGTTCAGTTTTTAATACTTATAAATTATAACATATAACATATAAGAACAATTCTTAAGTTGGTTTTACATTATTACACTTTATACAGTTACTGTGATTGTGCGTTTAGTCGATCACTTTTTATTAAGTGTTTATATTGATATGTTAGAAATGTCTATAAAATATAAAAATACTGTAAAAATGTCAAAAATACTGTAAAAATCACTTATACAAAAACACATAAAATTATACATGGATGACATTGTTGACCATAAATCACAAACATCACTATATGTAATATATAAATATATATATAGTTTATTTTTATTTTTATTTAAATCAATCTCTATCTTTTTCAATTTTTCTATATATATATATATATAATTTTTTTTTTCTATTAGGATGTTATAATTCATTAACTAATAAATACATGTATGATATCTTAACTATTTTTGGTAAATACTATTCGATATATAGGTAGATAGAAGGTAGAAATTTGTATTAAATCAGAATTCATTTAATTATTTGTAGCAGTATATAAAAAGATTAATTTTTTTATAAATTCTATAATATATATAAGTAGTTTTACATAGATGGCAGCACCAGAACTTTGTATTAAAAGAAATATCTCTTTTAAATAATATATACTGTTGTTAAGACTCTATGAAATACTATGTAAGATAAAATTAATTATGTGTAAATTTATTGATATAATAGGAATTTGTACGATTTTAATGTAAAACTATAATGATAATAATATTTTCTAATATTTATATATCATATTAAATCTAATATAATTAATATATAACTCAAACTTAATTTTGAATAATTCCAATAGAGGGTAGCACTTTACATGTCATATAAATGCTAATAATATTGTTAATAGTAATTTTAAATTATATACGGAGGGCGCTTAACGCTTGTGTATTAATTTTACTTTTAAAGATTAAAATTAAATGGAAAATTTGTATTTTAACAAATATAAATTTGTTTTTAAGTGTTTATCACAAAAATAAATTAGTGTGTGTTTAAATAAAATTGTGTTATGGTGTAATAATTAAGGTGTTATTTTAAAAAATGTACTCTCAACTTAACTTTCTAATAATTTCTCTCAACTTCACTATCATAATCACGTATGAGATATTTCATGATTATCGCCATGTGGACGTGTTGGGATCATGAAAACATTGTGATTGTTAAGATTTTTGGATAATAATTGTGAGTAAAATATTTTATCTACTCTTTACAGTTTATTTATTTCCAATTTTAAAATTTTATCTATTCTTTAAGGATTTTTCCAATATTAAAATTTAAATTGTTATCTGGTAATAATTTAGTATTGTATTGTATTAGGTTTTATGGATAATTACTGTGAGTAAAATATTTTATCTATTCTTTACGGATTATATTTCACATTTTATTATTTCTCATTGTATTCTGGTAATAATTCATTATACCTGGGTGATTCTACTGATCTTAGCATATACGCCAGTAGAATTATGAAATAATGAATTATTTTTTAAAAACACATGTGGGTACATCCAGGCTGACGATTATATCAACATGTGTTTTTCCATATTTCTTCTCTTGTTGTCAAATTTTCCACTGTATATGGTTCATATTTCATTTCTTAATCCATTTTTATTCAAATGATAGCAACTCCAAATTATATATATTTTTTATCTTTCACTCTCTCTTTTAAATTTTCTTAATGTTTTAAGTATTTTTGGCCAATTACCATTGAAGCATAAGCTATGGTAATATTATGATTGCACTAGTTAAATATTAGCTATGTGGTATTCCGTCTTCACATTATCATTAATTATCTCTTTCGAGATTTAAGAAGAACTTGGTATGTTTTTTGAAATTCGTAGATATTATAATTATATGTATATATATATATATATATATATATATTTACTCTATACGGAATAAAACCCATCTTTATCTACACATCTCATTTCATTGAAGAGCGGCATAAATGTAAAGTATACTACAAAATCATCTTATATATATTTCTCTAAGTGCTATAAGTTATTTTTACTTAACCACTAGATTTATTAATCTCGATGGTGAGTAAAGATTCATGTATATTTTGCAAGATCACTTTTGATATTAAAACACTAAAGCTCTTGTTAAAAACTTATATTAATAATGTCGCGCTTAAATAATTGTGTTAGAAATTAACTCTTACTAGTAGAAATCACCCTAATTTCATTTCAATTTTAAATGTGTAGCTTTCCTTTATCAAAAAGCCTTTTCTCTCTCTGAAAACATTAAAAAAACATCATGCAAAATACTATCAATAATAAAAAAAAGCGTTGGCTTGTGGCGTAAACCAACGGACCCGTCACCTAAAGGAGTAGTTATAGAGACAAAAATAAAATTAAAATAAAAGTTTATTCAGAATTACCGTGCAAGACAATCACTACTATCAGATTTAGGGTGATTCGCGTACACTTGGTGGAAGTAAAATAAATGGTACATGGATTGCACTTTCACGTACAAGGTTAGAAGTCAGACAACAGGTTCGGAACAAAAACTGGATTACCCTCGTAAAAGATTAGCCAGGTATTCGCCACAAACCTCTCCGGAATATGAAAAGGCAAATTCGTAGGCTAAATACATGCCCAAGATATTTTTTCTTAAACATCAATTTACAGCTGAAATGTCACCAAAAACCAATGATGGGCAATTAACTTACATTTTTTATCAAAAATCCAACATTACGTTGTTAAAAATCGCATATTTTCGTCTTAGCAGGTAAAATTACATAGTATTCGATCCATCTGAAACATATATTTTTTTTCCATCACAATAAGGTTCCGTTCTCACAAATTATATTCGGGACCATAAAAAGTTTACGTTTAAAACCGAACTCCGGTATAGGCAAAAACAGTTTTTCAGATTTTACCGTATAACTTTATTATAATTTGCGCTTAAACAGAAGAATTTTATTTTTCGAGAGGGGTGTAAAAGAGTGATATATCTGAATTAGTGATAAAATGAGGGACCACTGTACCAATGTTACCACTGTACCACTGTACCACTGTACCACTGTATTAATGTTAGAAAAACAAATCATAAAATTATTTTTCGCTTAGTTCATTTTTCTCTTACCTTTTATTATTCATGATATTATCATGAGAGTTCAAGAAAACAGTTTTGGAATAACTTAACTCACCATTTTGCAGAATATCGATGGCATACAAATATGAACAACGAAAATGTTATTAGTCTAATGTCACGATGTGCAGATTGTAATAATATTATGCTTTCCAGCTGAGAGAGGTAACATTGAAGCCTTGTCTTCAAAAATGAATGTACTATGATTTCCAGCTGAGAAAGGAAACAAACAAGCCTAATCATCACACAGTATTATAATATGCTTTTCGGTTGAAAACAAAACCAATGAAGCCTAATCGTTACTAGATAATATACTATGCTTTCTAGCTGAAAAAGGAAACAGTAAAGCCTAATCGTCATAAAATAATATACTATTCTTTCCAGCTGAGAAAGGAAACAATGAAGCCTAATCGTCACAAAATTTCATAAGCATTTCAAATTTCCGAGATTATCATATAAACCGTAATTTCGAGGGGATTCCTTTACATCAATAAATCTGAAAACATTATTAACCACTTGCATAATAGTAAATATAAAGAAAATATAACAAAAATTACGTATACAATTAAAAACTATTTTTAAATTCTAATTAAAAATCAACTATTTATGTGAATATTTTTTGAACTCACAAAACTAAAAACGGTTAACTAAAAATACATGAAAAATGCTCTTAAAATATTCACTATTGGCACTGTTACCATAATAATTAATTTACAACACAATTTACAGTATTGTTGTACTTCAAAGAACCTATTATTTATTATTATTGATTATTTATTATTTATTACAACTAATTAATAAAACCTTTACACAACGTTTTAGACATTTAGGTTCATATATTTATGTACAAACTACTAAATTTTTGCTTCCCATATACACACAGAGAGAAGAAGGTTCGAAGAAGTTGTTTTCCACGTTAGAGAATTACAGTAAGTAAAAGTTCGTTTTAATTTCAAATTTCAGACACTTACTGAATGGTTTGACTTCAGAAATCATTTCAACATATACAGTAATTTGTATTTCGAATGAGTACTTTCCGATAAACTCAATAAATCTTTTAAAGTTTTGTATGAATTACTTAATTTAGAAAAAGGAACAATTTATTGTGAAATTAATACTGTTACTATGTGACTTTAAACGATAAATTTGGGTGAGGAAAAGCTAATATTTTGTATGTTTCATATCAAATTGTAAAAATGGTTTATCAATTTAAAAAATAGTTTTAAGATATACTATTAAGAACAAAGAATTCTACATACAAAATAGGCAAAAAACGCTTTTATAAAACAAAACATGTTTTTAAAAAGAAGCCTAAAGAATATATTTTCACTTCTATTGAATTTAACAAAAATATTCTATAATGAGTTGACAGTGAAAGAACTTTCCTGTCAAAAACAACTGATTAAATATTAACATAATAATTAAAAGATCTGAAATAATTTACTGTTAAATGCACTGAAGGAACAAAGATGCACTTAAACAAAAGTTATTTTCACATGCAATTTTTATTTAACACCATTGCTAATCGAATTTCCTCATTTTTAAAAAAAATTTCTTAAACAATGTAATCTTTTCCATTTTTTTCTTTTTTCGATTTCGATTCCTTCCTTTTAAAAACTGATGATTCGTAAAGTTTTTTGTATCACAAAGGAATAGTGTTTTGAAATGTTTTTTTAAATGGCAAAAGTCTTACGCGATATGTAGATTCATCCATGAAGTTTTTGCGTTATTAGTAAATCAATTGCATGACGTTGGTTTTATTAAGCCTTTTTTCCAACTAGTATGTAAATACATTGATCTATTCAATTAACATACTATTTTTTCTCAGTATAGATATTAATGTTGGTTGGTCGGTTTAATGGCACAAAGTCCCTATTGGAACATGCTGCGCCAAAAAAAAGTGAATGAAGACCATAAAATCATATCAGGAAGTTATCCAAAACCTTGTCAAAAAATAATTAAATAAATAAAACAACACAGTTTAGTGAAAAAAGTAATGGAATGATATATATAATTAAAATCATTAAAGAGACTTCACAATGATGTTTAAAGAAAAACAAATCTTTACATTCTGTAGAGTAACGATTATCAAAAACGTGTAAAATATCCAATAATACAGCACAAAAACTGGTATATTTACAACACAGATAATTAAAAAACAAAATAAAATCATGTCGGCTCGAACTTCTCAAAAACAGTAGTTTCTGTATCCGAGTCTTAGTTGTAAGAGTTGGACTCCATAGCCTCTTCCACTTAGTGGATTAGCTGTTTGGAAACTTTCGTATTCGGTAAGACATGATTTCCTGTTTTGTCTCTTCACAGTTTTCCACTGTGAAGAGGTTTGGTTTGAGGTTTTCTTTATTTCTTTCTTTGCACATGATCTTGGTTTTTCTTTTTGAGTACGGGAAACGGGTTTTTCTACTTTGTTTGCAGATGAAACAGAAGTTTTTCCTGACTCGTCTTCAGTTGAATGTTTAAATTGACGATTATTAGCGTATTCTATTATCACAGGTTCTGATGATGGTGCCCAACGTTCTAGTGCAGGCACAACTGTTTTAATAGTGGCACAGCACACATCACGGGTTTTCTTCTTTTTAGTGCTGGTTAGTGTCATAGAAGGATCATTTGGTGGTGAAGAGAATTCAGTTTGGGTGCTTATATGTCTTAAAGATTTTGTTTGTTGCTAAATACACTGGAATAAGAAACTCCTACAGATGGTGTTCTGCATTCTACAAGTTTTCGAGCTTTAGGATAAGAAAGTTTTTGAGTGATTTTAACCGCGATGATTTTTTTTCACGAGTCCAGATTGGACAAGAGCGGGAGTATGCTGTATGGTCACCCTTACAGTCTGTACAACATTCAGGCTTTTCGCATGACTTACCATCGTGCCCGACTTCTGCACAACGTGAGCGGGTAACAGAACCGCAACAGGTAGTTGTAATATGACCATACCGCTGGCATTTAAAACAACGGAGTGGGTTAGGTACATAAGTTCGGACAGGACAGCTCAGGTAGGCAGCTTTAATTCTGGTTGGCAATGTAGGGCTATTGAAAGTCAGAATAATGTGCTTCGTAGGAAGCACTTTCTCATTCCGACGGATAGTAATACGGCGTGTATGACATTTTCATCTTTAAAATTTTATAGAAGTTCTTCTTTTGTAGAGAATAATAGATCTGGTTCAGATATTACACCACGACATGTATTTAGAGTTTGATGGGCTTGAGCAGAAGCAGAAAAAGACCCTATTGTTGTGCAATTTGAGAGAAATTGTGAATGTTTGCTTTTGAGACCTCAACAAGCAAATACCCAAACTAGTTTTTTAAGTGAGTAACCATCTTCAAACACAGATTGGAATGTTTTTCCAATAAGAAATGGTGAAGTTCTCTTAAAAGAATTATCAGAAACACTATCAGTACGTTTAATAACAAAACATCGAGTAAATGAAGTCCTCTGTACAGTTTGTTGCTCTCTACATGGGAGAGAAATAGTAGAAGGCAAAGTATTTACATTCATATTAGAGAAAAAAATATAATTCAGACCACAGCCGCACAACCCACTACTGAGTTCAACAAAGGGATGCACATTCGTGCGCCAGTGCTAACCAGGTCCCATACGTTCACAAGACACACCTATTTCAGTTTCCACCATTAACGAAATGACTATTATGTGCTCACTTGATCCCCAGCCAGTGACAAGTCAGCTGACCAGCCGATTGATGCATACGGGACCAATATGCACCTCCCGTCTACCTGAAATAGAGGCCGAAGTAGTGTGTTTGTTTCCTTCAACTGCCAGGATCCCCCTTTCCAGGGACACGGGTTGCCACGCACGGCAAACGCGTGGGTGGTTTACAATTCTCCATGAGTCGATATAAACAGGATGATGTCGGCTCATGCAGAATCGCCCTCACCTCAGAAGAGGAAACCACAATGAGAGTGAAACAAAGAAGACAGATTAGACAAGAGAATGGAGATGAAAAAAGAAAGAGAAAGATCGCTCATGTGCCTGGAGTTGCGAAGCCCGTGATTACCTAAAGAAGGTATCCCCCTGGGGGGATAGATATTAATGTAATTTATGACTTCATTTTATTAGATTTTATTTCAATTCTTCTTTATTGTGCTGGATAAAAAAAATTGAAATGAACTTTGAAATATGACTTTGTTATTTGAGCATTAGAAATATCTGTTATTGGAAAAGTTTTAAATATTATAAAAAAATATGATATTATTGTGAAATTAATACTGTTACTATGTGCTTTAAACGATAAAATTGGGTGGGAAAATGATAATATATAGTAGTCATTTATGAATACTCTTCTAAGAGAATACATTCATGTTTACAATATAAACAAAACAAAATTTTTTCGGTAAACGTTCTAAGTATTATAAAAAATATGATATTATTGTGAAATTAATAATGTTACTATGTGACTTTAAACGATAAAATTGGGTGGGAAAAGATAATATATAGTAGTCATTTATGAATACTGTTCTAAAAGAATACATTCATATTTATAATATAAACAAAACTAATTTTTTCGGTAAAAGTTTTAAGCATTATAAAAAATATGATATTATTGTGAAATTAATAGTGTCACTATGTGACTTTAAACGATAAAATTGGGTGAGAAAAGATAATATATGGCAGTCATTTATGAATACTCTTCTAAGAGAATACATTCATATTTACAATATAGACAAAACTAATTTTTCTCGGTAAAAGTTTTAAGTATTATAAGAAATATGACATGATTGTGAAATTAATACTGTCACTATGTGATTTTAAGGATAAAATTGGGTGGGAAAAAGATAATATATAATAGTCATTTATGAATACTGTTCTAAGAGAATACATTCATATTTACAATATAAACAAAAGTAATTTTTTCTCGGTAAACTTTTTAAGTATTATAAAAAACATTATATTATTGTGAAATTAATACTGTCATTACGTGACTTTAAACGATAAAATTGGGTGAGAAAAATATAATATATAGAAGGCATTTATGAATACTGTTCTAACAGAATACATTGATATTTACAATATAAACAAAACAAATTTTTCTCGGTAATTGATTCTTGGTAATAATGAGATTTCCGGTTTATTAGATTAGTAATGGATTTTCAGTTTTGATAGATTAGTTTCTGTTAGGGAAATAAATCGATAATTTACTATTACGCCAATTCACTATAAACAGTAATCTTTCATAAACTAGAACTACAGTTCATTTTACTTATAACCTTTAGCTGGAGTTTCTAATCTAAGGTAAGCAAATATACGACAAAGCAAAAATATTTTAATAACCTTTCATGCGTTTTAACATTAAATATTGGTGGGTCATTAATTTATACGAGTGCAATTATAGAACTAATCCACGGTGATTTTCAAGAACGAGATTTTATGAATAAAAGTTTATTTTTCTTTTATCTAGTCATTTATTCAAATTAAGCTATTTTCTCTCAATAAAAAAAAATATACATGAATACTAATTTAGATTTATGGTAACTTTAATGAACGTTAAAATTTTTAATTTTTTTTTCATAATGCTTATAGAAATTTAAAATATTTCGTTTTTCATAGTAATATCTTTATGAAGTTTAAAAATGTGTTTAAATCTCTAATTCGTATTTTGTATAAAGATATATTTCAAATAGGCAATTTTCAATAAATTAAAATTTTATGTCTGCTCGTGGAATTGTTTTTAATTGGATATCGTTCATTTAAATATAAAAAAAAGAGGGATGACATATCACGTAGCATGAATGTTTTGCTAACATACCTCAGTGTACACTGTAAAAAAATTGCTGTAAAATTACGAGCAGAAACCGGCATCAGAGATTCCTGTCATACCCTGTAAAAATTAAAATCCATTCCCATCATTTTGTGCAGCCCGTAATTTTACGGAGCGAACTAATATAGCATTATAATGCACAGGATATAATGCACTTTAAAACACAATAACACTTTGCTTACTGTTCCACGTAGATAGCACGTTAGATTCCACGTACTGTAGCACGTTAGATAATCATCACAGAATCGCTGTTTTGGCTGGTTAAAATTTTCGAAACACGAGTAAAATGAAAGGTTACACCCTAGCGGAGGACAATGTATGGGGTCGTACCGTATTTTTGCTAACATATGGGCTAGAACTGTAAGAATATGTGGATTGCTCTTAATTTTCTAAGTATCTAAGGGATAAGGCCGCTTATTTAGTGGATCAGACCGTTTTTCATCAAATATTGCTGTTGCCCGTGAAAATTGAAAGGCAAACGCTCATAAATTTATATTTTTTTCTGAGAGTGTAACATGGTGTCTTCAATTATTTTTTTTTATTACAAAATTAAAATTATGCAATATTATTATTTAAAAGGTTATAATTTATAACTCATACTGAAGGGCTATTGCATCCTTTCTTTAAAAATGGAAGATCTAACGCTACAGAAAATGTCTATCGAGAAATCATAAGTATTTGTAATTGAAAAAAAAACATGCTTATAAATGCTGAAGTAATTAAGTATAATTTTAATGTAAGAAATTCATAAGTGGTATAATGTATCTTTATGGCAATTTCTGTAAAAATACTAAAAAATTACTATTACGTATATAGTTTCTGAGAAATTATATTAAAGTTATAAATTATAAATTTAGTAATAAAGAGATCAGTGTAACCAATTTATAAATTATAAATTTACTAAAAAAAGGCACCAGACACCAGTCACCTTAATAGAAGGCTCTTGCTTACTGCTGCATTTCAGTATAATCATAAACAGTATACACATTGCTACTAATTTAGAAATAAACTTTAACAGTATACTTCCAAACGATGGTTTGGAGAGACACTGTGATGATTTTGTACTTTGTGATAGCTATGGCAAACACAAAATTTAGTAAAATGTTAGATTCAGTATATTTTTAAGTATTTTAAATAAGGATTTTCGAATTCGCTTGATAGTTCACTATAAAATATGTTATTTCGTAGACTTGTGTGATGGATAAAGCATACATTACCAATTTTGCTTTGTTACGGACTTGTAGTTTCAAGTTATTAGTAACTAGTGTAACAGTTTTATTTCTTTATTCTTTAGATATTTCATTGCGATCAAACAATTTTATATGACATCATGCTTCACGAGAATTTACATTTAACTCTTATGAAGATAAAAATGTTATGATGTTCGAATAAAAAGAATTACGATAATATACGTGTATGTGATCTCTTTGGGTTGGAAACTAGAATTCTTTAGACAAATAATGAGTAACATGTATTTCAAATGTGTTGCACAGTTGAAGATTGCATAGAAGAACGTTAATTTTGAATTGAACTTACGTGAATTTATGCATTTTTATTTTTATTGTTTTTCGTGGAATTATTTTAAAAAAATACTTGCTAAATTATTCAAGGGGTACACGTGCAAAAATATACTTTCTTTATATTATTTTCACGCTCATGAGTCCTTTCACGGATTCTTATGAAAATTCAAATAAAAACGTTTTAATAATTTGTAGCAACAAAAATAATTTATAAATCATACTCCCGTTGTTTCATTAACGATATGGTCTGATTTTATAATGTTTTTATAAGGGAATTTGATTTTAATTAAAAGAAAGTTACGAATAAATCTTCCATATTTCATGTTTATAATAAATAATTTGATTTTGAATATTTATCTTTATCTTTATTTCTAGCGAATACAATCGTTTGTATTTTTATTCCTTTACTTTAACTATTAAATTAGAAAAATAAAAATGCACATACAGTTCATAAGATTTTATACTTATTTACATCTTATTCCAAAACACATATCTACACTCTAAAAACGATATTTTCAAAACTGAGCAAAAAATACTCAAACCTGAGAATGTCGCATAGTCCAAATGGCTTATATATATATATATATATATATATATAGAGAGAGAGAGAGAGAGAGAATAAAACATCATGTGCTCATATTTGAGTATTTCCTTGTTTCATAAATGAGTTTGCACTGATTCTAATCATTTTTGAGCATGTTCATGTTTCAAAAATGAGTTTAAACTGATTCTAATCATTTTTGAGTATGTTCATGTTTCAAAAATGAGTATGAACTGACCTCTATGTGCTCAGTTTTGAGCATGTACATATTTCAATATTCTGAGTAGTTCTGAATATTTCAGAATTAAAAGCCCCCAAAGGAGACCCAAGCATTGGGTCGTCATATTTGAAACAAAAAGTTCCATAACAAAATGAAAACATCGATTTACTCAAATTTGAAAGTGTCATTTTTCTCAGTGTATGTAAAAATGAAGAGACACCTACTATATTTATTTATGTCCATTATTTTCATGTTTATATTTAAACCACACGTACTGAAAAGGTTACATCAAAATCTCCATAAACATTTTAATGATGAAAGTAATGCCCATTGTGTCTGGTAGATAGCATATTATTAAAAACAGGTACTGGCTGAAACAAACATAATTCAAATTAGATAATCTATATTATACTGCAGAAACCTATCCGTGAGTAACGCTGAAGTCATATTGACTGTGGCAGCATCTAATTAATACATTTCGCTTCTTCTCTTTCTATTTATTTATTTATTTATTGTAACTTCTAAACATCGCACAATTAAAATTTTTACACCTTCGAATCGGAAAAAAACATTTTCTTTCAAATGCAATTTGTATGAAAACTGTATCTCAATTTACTTATTTATTATGGTGTTTTAAATATTTTCAAGCATGAATTTCTTAAAACCACTCTCTATCTCGTGCAACCAGATTCTAAAAGAATAACCCGTTTGCATTTAAAACCACATAAATAGTTCAGCATTTTTTTTCCGGCTGATATTACATAATGAAATTAAAATTTCATCAATAAATAAATGAAATATTCTAAAATAATATAAATAAAACATAATTTTAACATATATGAAATGAAACTCCGTGTTTAAACCACTGAAATTATCAGAATCAAAAAGGCTGCTGTAAGTAGCGACATCTTTCGTTTTCTTCGAGTATCGCATCGGCTACTTCTGGCTTACGGCCAATATATAAGTATTGGTTTTAATACATTTTAAAACTTTCTTTGTAGACTGTATTGATTTCTTTCACATGAAAAGGCTTTTGGTGCTGTTAGTAAACAATCTGAAAAAAAAAATATATATAGTAATTGTAAAAAATCTATTAGTGTTTACAAAAAAAAAAAAAAAAAGTGTTCACATATCTATTAATTGGGAGGGCCGTGTCCGATTCCCTAGTATGTTTAATGTACAATGTATAATAACAACGACGCAGAATCTTTTGTCTTGTAAAGTAATTTGTAATCTGTAGAATTATTTTAGTAAACCACATATTCATATAACAAGACAGAAAAACATAATTATTAATTTATACGTTTCGCAAAATTCTATTGGCAAATTTTTATTATTTATCATATTAAAATATTTTCACGCAAAATAAAGAATATTTAATAAAGAATATATATCGATATTTAGGAGCACACAACTATGCAGATTTTCTTTTTATATGGACTCTCGGAATTATCTGATTATGTACTCTCTAAATTTTAATTTTAAGTAAATTTTTAATACTTTAAATTCCATTTGAATATATATATATATATAAATTATATGTCTACACTTGACTAAAATAAATGATACAAACTTCATAAAATAAATACGTACTTAACTTTTCTTAATATTCAATAACTACTTTGTGAAAAATATTTGAGTATTTGGAATATATATATAATGTTTTTGTGCAGCTGGTGTTCTATTAGATATTTTAGAAAAATTTTCCCATATCATTTGTTTTCTTTCGCTATACGGATTATATTAACATCGAAATGACTATCATGAACAAGCTGTCGATCTTAAAAGTGTAAATTTTTTTGTAACTAATGGATTTATTTTAAAGTTATTAGAAGATGTATCTACTGAATACTTGCAAGACATAAACTTTACAGTTAAATTATAAAACATATCTGAAAAGTGTGTAATATGTACATTATACTTTAGTTTCCATCTGATATAATTATAGATTTAAACTTTGTAGATATTAATATAAAATTAATTATGTACAATCGTTAAAAAAAAAAAAAAAATGAACACCGCATACATTTTAATTTTCAAATTGTCACATAGAAAAAATAAAAAAAAGGCATTTGGTTGAAAATTGTCTTTTTCACTTTATGTTTGAAGTGTTGTCTTAATATTGAAATTCTACCAAACTTTAAAATTTCTAATAGGAACACTCAATGTTTACATCATATTTGGATTCATCAATAAATTTCATTTCGGTTTAATAGCAGAAAATCATATGGTGAAGTAGTTTAGAAATGTGATTATGTAATTTGAAATTTAAAACTCCTATTGCTGAATTTCGTTGTTAATAGTTGAAAGAAAAAAGTTGCAATGCGGCTATTTGTTTAAGCATAAGTTTACAATTCCTCTGTGGAATATTCTGTAATTTTGCATTTGCATATTTTGAACTTCAAGAAATATATTTACATCAAATTTATTATAAGTTACAATTCATATAATTTAAATAATTATTTAACATAAGATTTATTATGAAATTAATTTTTAAAAATATTTACAAACCTACACAGTGTTGCTAGATTGGAAAATCCCCCCCCCCCCCCGTTTTGTTGGAAAAAAATTGGGGATTTTTTTCATTATTTTACGTTTCCAGGCTAAAGATTACTTTTAGTCATCTGGCAACACTGGATCTCTATTTGTTGATTGGGAAATAGAAAGTTATCAGTTATCAGTCATTATAACTTGTGCTCTTTGTTTACTGTTTAAGTGAGTTTTAAGTTCTAATTTATTATTTATCTAATTCTAAATACATATTTATCCTTTCGTAATTCGTGTTATTTTCTTCAAGAAAGTAATTGGTCATAAAAAAATTGTCGGTTCACAAGTTCGCTATTATTATTATTATTATTATTATTATTATTATTATTATTTGTACATGTGGGTTTTTGTTAAAAAAAGGGTTGATTTGGGCAAAATTTTGAGCTGAATTAGTTAAATATTTTTTACAGTGGTAAATTAAAAATTAAAAATTTAATTCTTTGTAGATACTGAGTTGGGGACTTTTTTGGAAAAACAAAAACTACTGATTTGGGGAAAGTTTTAGAACCTTTAGGGAAATTGACTTTTGATCACCTTGTAACACTGACTCTAATTCGTAAACAATTGCAGTCAATGACTTTCTTTTTAGTATCCGAACGAGAAATTTACCAAAGAATACAGATGTGATTTATATTTTAGGTGTTCCTATTGAACATTTCCATCGTTGTTACAATTTCGATATGAAGACGACCTCCTAAGTTTATTTTTTAAGATAAACTGAAAGAAGGCATAATTTGCAATCGAACGGTGATTTTCGTTTTTCTTTTGGTGATTAAAATGTATGGGGCGTTCTCTCATCCTTTTTCTTTTGAATGACTGGAGCATACGCATAGAAATTAAATTAAATTATTTTGAATAGCAAAGTTCATTCACTCAAAATTTCACTTAATCAGAAAAGTATGACTAATTAATAAAATTTAGAATTATGTTACCTCCCTGAAATTTATATTCTCGATATTTTATTAGAGCCTTCCTAGCCAGATATGATAGACAATTTCCCTTTCTTATCGCCCATGATGGTCATATGTCCATGCTTTTATTATTAGTTTTATATCGTTAGTTTCTGTTAAACGAACAACCAGGAAAATTTTTCATTATACGCTTTAATATAACAACGTTTTATTTCTGTTCTTGTCCATTTCTTTTTTTTTCAATCTTGATACATTTTCTTAAATATATATATATATACAGTAGAGTCCAGCTAATCCGAGTCCTGTTATTCCGAGCTCCGCTTAATCCGAGGTGGCTAAAAGAAAAAAAAACTTTTTGCTTGAAAGAATATAACAAGAAAAAAGTATTCTAAAAGTTTAAATGGACAAATATTAAAAAATAAAAATATGTTCTACATTTCCTCATTTCCTGTTAAACCTCCGATGAATAATTTCAGATGATTTTAATATACCGTTAATATTTTACAATGTAAATAAATAGGTTACCAAATGGAGAAAGAAAATAAAAAGCTAAACTCTTCTAACTTTTTATATATTGCGAAATTTATTTATGCTATTTTAAATCTTCGTTTTTCTTTCATTATTTGTTTTAATTTCATTTTCATTTAGAAAAAATAAACACAATTCTCTTTTTATCTTTTAACGGATTCTTTCTAAATGCTACTGAGCATGTGCGAATTGTCGGCATTTCGTAAAGTATTTGGCGATTTTTTTTTTAACGCTGAACTGCTAATCCTGGTTATCATTTCAGATAGAGCTGAATGCGCAGTAAATAGGGAGGCTTTGCAGTTTCGATCAGCCTGTTCCGACATGTGTACCATTTTAGTTCGAGAACTCATAGATGTAACCATACGTTTGTGAGGAGAATGAGCGGGAAAAGGAAACACGTGTCTGTTTCGTTAGATGTTAAAACTCGAACTTTAAAACGGTTAGATTCGAAAGAAAGTATTAAAAAAATTGCAAAGGAATTAGGTGTTGGAGAAGTGACAGTAGGTGACTGGAGAAGGAATCGTGCAAAAATTGAAAAGTGGAGTGCCGGAGATTTAACACCCGATGATTGTTAAAACAACAGAAGAACAATGCGTGAAAGTCATTATAAAAAAACAAATGAGACTTTCTTTATGTGCTTTTCTCAACAAAGGTAGAAAGGCATGACGATATCTGGTCCGATGTTGCAGGAAAAAGCCATATATTTTTGCCAAAAAATGAATGAAGCTGACAATTTTTCTGCCAGCACCTGGTCGTTAAACAGATGTAAAAAAAGGTATGGAGTTCGCCAGATGACTATTTGCGGAGAGAAATTTTCAGCGGATTTTGAGCCTGCAAATAAGTTTCGTACTGAATTAAACAATTTAATGATAAAAGAAAATCTCGCAGAAGAGCAATTATACAACTGTGATGAAACAGGGTTGAACTTTAAACGACTACCTACTAAATCCCTAGTCTCCAGAAATGAAAAATCTGCTCCTGGCTTTAAACAAAGCAAAGAAAGATTAACTGTCATTTGTTGCTCCAATGCGTCGGGGACGCACAAACTACGCTTGTTGGTGATTGGAAAATCGAAAAAGCCACGTTCTTTAAAAAACATTGCTATTCAAGCCCTACCAGTTACTTATACGAACCAAAAGAACTCTTGGATGAATTGAGATATTTTTAAACAATGTTTTTTCGATGAATTTGTACCAAAAGTAGAAAAGCATTTAGAAGAAAAAAAGCTTTCTCGTCAAGCACTTCTCTTGATAGATAATGCCCCTTCACATCCTGAAGAAGAAGATTTGAAAAGTGGAAATATTAAAGCCATGCTTTTACCGGCGAACGTTACTAGCCTTATTCAGCCTATGAACCAGTGGGATATCAATGATCTTAAATTGAAATACCGAAAAATTAGGCTTACGCATGTTTTGGAAGAAGACACTGCCTCTTTGATTCAACAAATAAAAAAAAATAATGTCAAAAATGCTATGTATTGGCTTGCTGAATCATGGCGGAAATTAAATTGGAGACAATAAAGAACAGCTGGCATAATATCTTGACAACTAAAGACCTCTCAGACGATAAAAAAGGGAAAATATAGAAAATCAAGAACATTTTGAAATTAAAAATGCAATTTTGAAGCTACCCGTCTGTGAAGTAGTAACAAATGATTGCGTCGAAGAATGGCTTTACGGTGATGAGGAAGAGAAAATTACCGACGATGCAATAATTCGTATGATTACCTAAGAAGAAGAAATTGATGAAACTGAAGATTTAAACGATGAAACGGAGAAGATAATTTCGCATGCAGAAGGTACGACGGCGTTAGATGTTGCCCTTCGCTATATTGAGCAGCAACCAGATGCTTTACCACATGACGTTTTATTTTTGAAGGGCTTGCGAGACAACGCAGCAAAAAAGATACTTTCTGCTCAAAAACAAACAACTTTAGATTAATTAAAAAAAATTTAAATCAAGTAAGTGTGTTGTTATATAAAATACGTTGTTATTTAAAATACGTTTTTATATTTACAAGTCTGTGTGCTCGTTATTTTTTCGCTATTTGATCTCTCTATCTTTTAGTTTTATGTGTATATAATAAATTAAATTTTTCTCTTCAATTCTATTATGTAGTCCGTATAATCCGTGTTTTCAGTAATCCCAGGTTGAGTCAGTCCCGATCAACTCGGATTATCGGGACTCGACTGTATATATAAAAGGTTTATGTTTAAAATATAATGGTTTAGTTTTCTAGTTTTTGGAACATATCTTTGAAATGAATAACTATGCGTTTAATTGCCGAAACGTCAGTGAAGGCTCACTGTAGAGACGCGAAAAGTTTTTGGTTTCCATCTGTCTGTCTGTCTGTCTGTTCCACGATAACTGCCGCAAAAATGATCCTATTAGGTTATTTTTTGATAGGTATGTTGGTGAGGTACCCGGAATTAGCTGTATAGGTTTTAGTTACATTTGGTTCATTCGTTCGAAAAATATAGAACATATCTTTTTAGGTGATAATGCTTTTCAATGGGAAGTCAGACGATTTTTAAATTTTAACATTCATGGAATGGAAAATGATGCATTGGAATAACGGACACGTTAAATTTTGGATGCTAAATTTTCGGAATGAAGATCTTAAATTAATAATATCGCTTTAAAATTTGCCAATAATTTCTTCGAATTTCTAAATCAAATGCATGAATTATTTGGAAATTTTAGGCATTAATTGTGAGATATAAAATAATTTTAATTTATCATTCTTTACAAAAATACCCAATGCATTTGTTTTCCTTTTCTTTCATTAAATGGTTGCTTAGCAACGCATTTCAGTATTTCAAAGAATATATATATATATATAGAAAGAAAATTTGCATTACTTTGATGCAAAATTTTATGAACAAAATAGCTGATTCTCAGGTGATTTTCGTTTTTAATATGCTATTTATAATGAAATAGAGGAGGATTTATTTTAACTACTAAAGAAAGGTTATCAAATCGGTTTTCCAAACAAACAAAATCGGCAAAACAAAATTGCCAGAACAAAAAAATTATAGAAGCTGGCACATTGTGCCAAACTTTAAAATTTAATCTACATATTTTCTGACATAGAACACTATTATTTATTCTATATTATAATATAAACAATTTTCTACTCATCATTTGTTCTTGTAGATGCCAGGAAAATTATTCAGATTAAAAATAACTCTAAACGCAAAGAACTGCAAAGTATCACAAAATAGAAAATGGCATCAATTGAGAATAATTATTCAAACAGTTTACTAATTTTCCATTGTAACAAAAGTTAAGGAAGTAATAAAAGTTCTTGCAATAGTTACAAAAAATAGAACCCTGCTACCATCTGTAGGGAAAATGTTGACTATAATGCAATTTGCCAGGACAACGATTTTTTTTTTTTTTTTAGTGACACACATTTTAATAATTTTCTAATTATGAAAAAAATAGTGAAATTATTTTCCACTGTATAATTCTCATTGTATAATTTCCTTTGTATACTATTATGAATGTATTAAATTAATTGTTATTGGAATATTAGTTTTATTATTAATTTATTTAACATCTAGGATAACATAGATGGCTCAAGTGAAAGGTCCATATAATGACTTTTAAACATTTGATAAATATATTTTTAATTTTTTAATAGCATTGGAGTTTGTTACATATCTGTAGCTGTTCTTGGTCTTTTAAAACAGCAAGATTGTCATAATAAGAAAGATTCAACGTGCTGTACCCCGTGGCAATCGAACACCACAATTTAAGTTCAATGGTTTCTGTCACGTTGCAAACGTGCCACTTTCAACTATTTTACGATGTTATCGTACCCACGTGCACATTTCCCATTTTTGAATATTTAATCCTAATAATTCTAATTGTTTCTCTGTAATATTAATTTAAATCATCATTCTCATTATTTGGCATTTTAAAATCCCTTTAATTTAACATCTCATTTATTTCTCTACGTTAATTCTGTCATATTTTATCATTCCCTCTTGAAGTTCCTAATTATTCTTTTTCATTGCGTTTTGTCGATTCGCGATTTCGAAGCGACCGGCACTCACGGATGCTTCTCAGCCTTGCGTTTCGCTTGGCGAGCGTTGCGGTTCGTTATCGCCCTTTGGCGTCAACACGGACTTACGCTTTGGCGTTCGTGCACCTGTTAGACAGGTTTTTCACCGCCAATCTCTGGCTAGCGCGCATTTTTTTCGTACCGGCAAGCAGTTCGGTAGTTGGGACAGTTGAGCTCTGCCTGCGTACGAGTTAGTGGCTTTTCGAAAAGGTCTCCCGGTTGCCGCGAGGCTTCCGTGGGAGCCATGTTAGTAAAGTTCAAAGTAAAGGTTATTTTCGGAAGATGATGCGTGTGTGTGCGAGTCCACCAATCTCGTCCCATTCTAGTACATTTTTATGTATATAAATAAATAAGTGTAGCTGCATTCCTGTCTCTTGTTTTTCAACACACCAGATGTCTGACTCGAGTTCTTTCAACGCTCTGCAAAGGGTCGACGATCCGATATCCCAGCATTTCGGTAAGGTCTTTTTTGCATACTTTTTTCGGGATAATTTAGCTGTAAACGATAGCGAAGTACGGACTTGATGATGGTTATTCTCCAACGCAAGATCGCTCGTGAGGCCACGTGCTCTTAGGCCTAGATAGTTTCAGCATGTGGTAAAACAAACTCCTTTCCGAACTCAAGTAGTTCCCAAGAAACGAGCGAGCCACTTATTATGCGACTGATGGTGCCTAAGTACCAGCTCGTATGTTTACAGCGTGTGTTAAATTTTTGATAAAATAAAGACGTTTTTAAACAGTAAGAAGACCAGCAGATGAATTTGAAGATGACTGCAGTACAGTGCATTGCTTCAAAGTTTTTCAGGAACCATTGATTGTTTTTTCAACGTTAAGGAAGTTTTCTGCGAACGCTATAAAAGAAAAATTAAGTATTAAGTATCCTGTGTAGAACATCGTCATTGAAAAATGAATCATGGATCGAACATTTATTACACTGAAGAACTCTTGATGCCTTGTACAAAGTGTGTTATGCTTTATTGCATGTTAAGTACTTTAAGTGCTGGTAATATAAAAATAAACAATTAAAGTTATCTGCTGACGGAAGCGCTACTCACTTCATTTCCTTAATTTTTTCTCTTATATATATATGTGTGTGTGTTTAAGTATTTTATTTAGCTCAAAGGTATCATGTATTATTTGAAAATTTTTCATATTCAACATTTATGATTATTTGAAAAATTTTCATATTTAACATTTTTGATTATTTTAATAAGTTTTTCTTAGTGTTATATTGCAGTAATCAATCAGCTGCAAGATCGTTTTCTTGCAATTTTTTCAAGTTTTCATGGTAGAAAATTCTCAATATGCTATTTTTTTTTATCACAGTGAAAGTTCTTTAAAATAAAAACCATGCATTGGCATTTCTTCAATAGTTCAAAAAAAAAAAAAAAAAAAATCAGTACTTTTCACTGAACTTTAATAAAATTTTTCTTAATCACAGGAAATATATTTAATCTGCTATGTATTGTGTATTTTTGTGTTTTATGCAGACAGGTATTTCTTGTTTAAAATTTAAATATTTTTCATCGTGCAGGATCAGTTGAACTCAAAATTTACCAATTCACTGTTCCAAGCTTGCACTCTTAAGTTCATATTTCTATTTTTTTTTTGTGTCCAAGTGATAATTAGTAATATTCTGCAGTTATTATTATGTTTTTTTATCAATTCATTGCTTGAAATTACGTTTTTTTAATTTTAAGTGTTAAGTCATTGATTGTTCATGAGTGCTATGAACCCTTTCATCTGGTTATTTCATGGCCAGGAATAATCTGATGAAAGTAATTTGTGTCATGCATTGCTTGTTTACCGGTAGCAGGTATTGCGTAGCAGTTGTTCATCTCTCTCATGCTCAGTTAATTTTTTTTAGGTCTTATCAAGTGTCATTTTAGTAAATTTCTTTAAACATTTCATATTAAGTTATCTCAAAACCGTTTTTCACTGTGTCATGATTTTCAAAATTGCATTTAATGAGGTGTTATACAAGTTTATTCTTTCATAAAGTATCAACAAAATGTAAAGTGAATGACAAATTGTCCCTGCCACTCATTTTTGTTTCTCTAAATTCAACATTCACAGGTTCAGGAAATTCTAAATTTTAGTGTGTTATATTAGTAATTTTTTTTAACTGTTACATATGAAATTTACATGTTTTTACAATTGTGTACCACTCTCTGTTTTTCCAATTATGGTTCTATTTTTGGTGAAATGATTAGGTGTGTGGTGTTTTTTTCCCTCTCATAGTTAATAAGGTTGAATTTCAAAATAAATTATAATTTATTAAAAAAAAAAGCTTGTTTTTCAAAGTAATACTAATTTTTTAAAAAAGGGTGCTTTTTCAAATTAATGCTATCAATTTATGCGTTAAAAAAAAAATCCTTTTGAAAATAAGTATTTAAACTTGCACAGTATTTTATTTATTTAAAAAAAAATCATTATAATTTTTTTATGTGATGGAACACCAAGAAATTTTATCTTATGGTATTGAAGCGATAAAAATTTTCAATTTTATGTGTGAAATACGGTGGGAAATTATGTTTCTCAGGTAGTACAGTAGCAATTAACGGGTTTTTCAATAGTTTTATTTTTGTGTGATGAAATATTGTAGATATAAAATTTTCTCTGGTGTTGAAGCTATTAAAATTTTTAAAATCTCAAATTTTTAAGTGATGCAATAATTTTTGTATGTTTCTGTTGTAATGTTGAAGAAAGTAGATTTTCTTGCATAATTTTTAATTAAGGTTACAGTTTCTGAACTTCTAGGTATATAATTTCTTTTATACAAATATGCAGCATTTTAACATTTATTTATCTTATTCCAATTTTGCTTCTTTTAATTCACCAGTGCATGCCCACATTCGTACCAATAAGCATTGTATTTTAGTGTATTTATTTATTTATTCTTGTGTTTTATGTGTGATATTTCAGTAGTGACGCACACACAGTGATAGGTTGTTGGGCGATCAGCCTTCAGTGTTTTTCCTTATTCACAATACCATGCATTAGTATTTTACTAGTATCGTGTATTTTTGTGTTTTGTTGGTATGATGGCTTTAAGCACATGGTCGTAAATTCCATAAAAATATTTAATTTTATTTCATAGTTTTTAATCTTTGAAATTTTTCTTACCTGTGATCCATTCGGACTATTTCCCAGTCCAGTAAGGCAACTTCGGTCTGTCCTCCTAACTTGGTAATTGTTATGTTGAGGTGCTCTTGTCAGGCAACGGTTGACAATTGTCTGTTGTTCTTACCTTTGGATGCTTGTTTTTTTCATCAAGTTCTGTCACTTTTATCTTTTGGTTTTTGTGTTGCAATCTTTATTCACATACAGGTCCTTTACACGCACACAGTGATTGGTTGTTTAGTGAGTTGCCAACCATCTTAGTGTCCCTTTTTTTTGTTTTTTTCTGTACAACAACACTTTTGTGACACACATTTCGCATTCGATGAAATGTGCTGAATTTTTAGATCTTCAATTTTTCGTTTTTCACAATTTTCTTGCATTAATTTTACTCACAGTTGCCTCTTTCAAGGTTTTACTTACTTAATTTATCTTGCTTTAGTCATTGGTTTTCTTGTTAGAGTGTATTGTAATTCTGTGTGTTCTAAACTTATAAAATACTTCATGTTTACAATTTTTAATTTTAATTATGGTAACGTTTAAAGTTTCATCTGCTGCTTATTATTTGTATGTGTATTTCAGTGTATTTCATTATTGCCTGTTTATTTATGAAGCTGTGTTTTTCAAAAATATATTAACTTTTATTCACTTTAAATCTGTGCACAATAGTTAAAAAATTTAATTGTTTTTGTTTGCTGTAGTTGTTTAACTAAACACGTAACTTTTATTCATCTTTGAAACTTTTTTTAAAGTGTGTTCTAAAATTTTATGATTTCATTGAATTTTTCAAAATTGGATTTAATTTTTGCACAAGTTGTGTCTTAAAAATATAAAAATTTTTTTGCACTTTGTAACTTAATAATTCTCAATTGCTCAAGCAATTCTTTTCAAAAGTATGAATTAAGCTCATACAGTACCATTTTTCATTTAAACTTAGAGCTAAAATGTATGTATTATTATTATTGTTTTTGTATTGTGTGTAATTACTTGCAGCTTAACTTTAAAGTCTATTCAACACTGTACCAATGTATTTAAAATTTAATCACCAGTTCCTATTTGGTGCTAATATAAAATCAAATACTTTAGAGGTGAATCTTATGTGTACTTAAGTGTGAGTACCACACATATTGAATTTTTAGTGTTTTGTTACAATGTAAGTCACCACATTCCAAAGTTAGCTAAAGAAGTATTTATGATGGCAAATTTTTCAAGCTACTATCAATGAAATTTTTTTTTGTGAAATAACAATGTTTATTTAGCAAGTCACTGGTATGACTTGACAGATCTGTAAAGGTGTAGCGTAATTTGCAATTTTTGGTACTAATACTATGTTGATACTGATTGTTTTTAATACGACTGATTGTCAAGTCGTCCTGTCAACCCCATGTAGCCCTTGGTGACGGCTCGCACATTCCAAATTTTTAAAATTTTGTAAAATTTTTCTCTTGCATTCAAAATTTATCCTTATTCTAAATTTTTCTCAATCGTTCAAAATTTGTTTTTCAGTCTAAATTTTTCTTTCCCTTTCAAAATTTTACAAATTTTCGTTTGCCCGGGAATGTGTCACGTTGCAAACGTGCCACTTTCAACTATTTTACGATTTTATCGTACCCACGTGCACATTTCCCATTTTTGAATATTTAATCCTAATAATTCTAATTGTTTCTCTGTAATATTAATTTAAATCATCATTCTCATTATTTGGCATTTTAAAATCCCTTTAATTTAACATCTCATTTATTTCTCTACGTTAATTCTGTCATATTTTATCATTCCCTCTTGAAGTTCCTAATTATTCTTTTTCATTGCGTTTTGTCGATTCGCGATTTCGAAGCGACCGGCACTCACGGATGCTTCTCAGCCTTGCGTTTCGCTTGGCGAGCGTTGCGGTTCGTTATCGCCCTTTGGCGTCAACACGGACTTACGCTTTGGCGTTCGTGCACCTGTTAGACAGGTTTTTCACCGCCAATCTCTGGCTAGCGCGCATTTTTTTCGTACCGGCAAGCAGTTCGGTAGTTGGGACAGTTGAGCTCTGCCTGCGTACGAGTTAGTGGCTTTTCGAAAAGGTCTCCCGGTTGCCGCGAGGCTTCCGTGGGAGCCATGTTAGTAAAGTTCAAAGTAAAGGTTATTTTCGGAAGATGATGCGTGTGTGTGCGAGTCCACCAATCTCGTCCCATTCTAGTACATTTTTATGTATATAAATAAATAAGTGTAGCTGCATTCCTGTCTCTTGTTTTTCAACACACCAGATGTCTGACTCGAGTTCTTTCAACGCTCTGCAAAGGGTCGACGATCCGATACCCCAGCATTTCGGTAAGGTCTTTTTTGCATACTTTTTTCGGGATAATTTAGCTGTAAACGATAGCGAAGTACGGACTTGATGATGGTTATTCTCCAACGTAAGATCGCTCGTGAGGCCACGTGCTCTTAGGCCTAGATAGTTTCAGCACGTGGTAAAACAAACTCCTTTCCGAACTCAAGTAGTTCCCAAGAAACGAGCGAGCCACTTATTATGCGACAGTTTCCCTTAGTTTATCCTTGAAAAAAATAAATAATTTTTCACCTAATTTCATTTTTCTATTTTGTTTAGTTGTTTTTACTTTTATCTAAATTAAGAATGATTATATATTCTGCTAAATATGACTATAAAATAATTTTGTAATTGAGTTACTCCATTTTAGTCGTTGTCCTGGTATGAACATCATTGTACTGGCATAAAGATTTAAAAAATATTTTTTCTTCCTCAGAATAAACAGTACATTGGGATTTTGGTACTTTCTTATTATTGTATATAACCTAAATAATAACAAAAAATTATACCATCCATTTACAGTCAATTAAAAAAATGTTTTAATGTTGAAAAGTTGACTGTTTTGAAAGAATGAGCAATAAAAGCTTTTATTATTATTATTATTATTTCGCACTTTCGAAACATATTCTGATCACATATTCTTGATCATAGATCATATTCTAATTAATTTTATTCTAATCATATCCTAGAGCATATATCATATTCTAATCATAAGAGGACTAAAAGCAACATGTTTTATTGAGTTCGACTGAGTGCAAAAATTCCAAAATATGTTTCCTTGAAACATATTGTGAGTTTGCCCGTCTTACTCAGAAGATCTGATAGCTGCAGAATATCCTTAATTATCTTTTAAAAAATTTTACGGCTTAAGTTAGCATGTAATTTCTTGTCTGGAGTACATACATGATTATTTGCTTCTTTTAACAATTATCACCCCGCATTATAACAGAATCTTCTTACAAGGATTTTGCTTTTCCGGATATATGAATCTGTTACTATCTTGTCTTTCATCCACTTCAACAAATATACAAATGTTCTTCGTAAATATAAAACTCAGTTATTATTGTTTGAAGTTTTTGGAAACAGCAATCAGAAATTATCAGATTAAATGTGAAAGTAAATAACATGGTTTTTCCGCTGACAGGTTAGGTACATGCATATGTTTTCTGAAAGCGCTGAGATCAAATGAATTACGTAACATTTCACAGACAAAGAAACATTTATATTTTATTAGTGTGGCACTTGCAGCCATCGTATATTTTTCCAAGTAATACTCTTAGATCAGCCTTTGAAATATTTCATTGCTATTCACAAAACTGTAATCTCGGGCTAGCTTTCATTATATTTGTTACGGTCATTCAAAATAGTATCACAAACGTACACATAAAACATAACAACAGTTAAATATGTCTTTAGATACTATGTCAATAAAACGAACGACCGAAACATCATTTAACGCACCAGAACACCTTTTTAACATTTTCAAACATAGTTCTAAAGTGTTTACGGATTCGGTTTGTTTGATTGTTTGGCCGTCTGTCTGTACGTGCGAAAATACACTCAGATTACGATGTAACTGATATATGTTATGAAAGTTTACTATTGTGCGGTATTGGAAATGAAGTGTGTAACGTTTATAGTTCGTTTACAGGAATATTCCGAAGAATTCTGTTACATTATGTTCTATGGGGAAAATTATTTTCAATGTATTTACTGATGTTATATTATTTCAAACATATTGAAACTGATATACATCAGCGAGGTACTCTACAAGATGCTTAAAATATTGATATTCTAATGACTTGAAATATTATATTACGGTGGGCATAGAATTCATCCGTCATTTGCAGAGACACACAAAAGAATTCAGTTGCAGGTATGAACGCAGTCTATGAACAATAATTGGTGCAAATGCGTTGTTTAATTAATCATCTTCAACTTTATCAAATAGTGAAGTTTAATTACACTATTCTTAATGTTTTGAAAAGTGTGTCATAATATATGCTTGACGAGGGCGTTTTCTTTCTTTCTTTCTTTACATTATTTCAAACATATTGAAACTGATATACATCAGTGAGGTATTTAACAAGTGGCTTAAAATATGGATATTGTAATGGCTTATAATATTATATTATGGTGGGCATAGAATTCATCCGTCATTTGCAAGGACATACAAAAGAATTCGGCTGCAGAATTGTCGATGAACAATAATTGCTGTAAATGCGTTGTTTAATTAATCATCTTCAACTTTATCAAATAGTGAAGTTTAATTACACTATTCTTAATGTTTTGAAAAGTGTGTCATAATATATGCTTGACGAAGGCGTTTTCTTTCTTTCTTTTTTTCCATAAGCGGGAGAAGAGAGAAATTGTAGGAAGTGAGCACTTATTTTAATCTGTGACCGGAAAATCAGTGAAGCGCTAATATGCGTATTGTGGTTTAAGTATTGTGGTTGTTACATCGGAAAAAAATTTAATGTAGAATCCATATAAAAAAAGTAATGGTTTGGAAATGGATGAATGAAAATCTGCGTAGATATTCCGGGGTATTCTCATCGCTTTTTTACTAGGGACCTTTTTGAGAAGCGATTACTTTTTTTTTCTAGCCATCCTACAGATTCGAAAATCATACCACCAGACGCGAAATATAACAAGCTTTTAGAAATTCAAAAAATTATCACGGTCGGACAATAAAAACTCAAAAAAGCCTTAAAAATCGAGTAAAAAATCTTTAATTGAAAAAGTCATTTTTTTATATTGTTGCCAATTTCTAAATAAGCGCAAAGGATTATGTTTTATCTCAAATAAAAAATGTATTTGCGCGAGACTATTAAAAACAATAATGAAAGTTTAAAATAATAATTAAATGATTACGTGTTGAAAGCAGGAAATAAAGACAATTACGTCATAAAAATTGTGTTTACGCATGAATATTAAAAATAAAAAAGATGAATTAAATGAAAAAGCATTATAACCAGTTAAATGAAAAAGCATTATAGTTATAAATGAAAAGCATTATAGTTAAGTTTTAAAACAGGATACTTTACCAGGTTTTAAGAGGATGTGAAATCAGAACGGGGGTTGGTGAGCGTAGCGAGCAGGTGGCAGAGCCCCCTAGTAGTTAAGAAATATATTGCATTTAATTGTGGAATTTAGCCGTACTTTTTAGTGTCTCTTGAAGCACAGATGTAGAAGTTATTATTTGAAATTTATTCTTTATGATTAAAAAAAATATATAGAAATTAAATAAATAGCCATGCCAACAATTATGTATTTTTTTAAAAAAAATATTTTACGATTTCACGCTTAATTTTTTTTTTATTATTTATTTTCCAAGTTACTTCTTCTTAACAAAAAAATCAAAAACTAAATATCCGCAATCTCACTAAAGATTTCTTATGGCACGTATTAGTTCGCACGTAATTTCTTGCCTCCAGCACATACATTATTTACTTCTTTGACTATTATCACTCGGAATTGTAACAGAATCTTCTAACTTGGTTTCCGCATTTTTGAATTTATACGTCTGAATGCAAGAATTCTTGTCAATAATATTTTCGTACTCTTGAATAATTCATCTCCCTTATGATTTTAATAAGTTATTAATGCTTGACGATTTTGAAAGAGCAGCAAAATTTTATCAAATTATCCATATATAAATGTAAATATTTCAATATGATTTTCTGTAAACAAGATTTGAACATATGTTTGTTTTCTGCATGTACTGAGGGTAATTCTACTATATGTTGATTTTCAACTAAGCAGATAATTAGAAGAAAAATAAAAATAATGAAAATGAATGAAATATACTAAGAAATGTTATTTTATGTTTCAGTGTGAAATTTATCCTCGAAATTCACTATTTATTAAAATACATAAATAAATAAATATATATATATGTTAACAACAGGGTATCTACAGTTTCGAACCTTTCAGTTTCCACATAAGATCTATCGGTGAAAGTCTGTTAATTATTTTATTTTTTTAATTGATAGATATTCTGTTAAAAAAATGAAAAAGATAAACTTTTTTCTGTTATATTTTTTCAACTTCACGCACCATATTAATTTTTTTTTGTTTCCTGTTTTCAATAAAAAATCTTTTATATATGAGGAATGAATTTTTATGGCCCTCATGTTAGCTTGTAATTTTTAGTCTGTAGATCATAGATAATTTGCTTTTCTGAGTATTATCACCCAGCATTTCAACAGTATCCTTTTACATACTGTCTGCATTTCTGGATTTATGCGTCTGAATGCATGCAATATTGTCGAGATTTTTTTATGCGCTTAGATAAATCTTCTCCTTTGTGAATGAATTTTGTCATTAATGCCTGAAGATTTTGATAGGGCAGTAAACATTTACCAGATTACGCATATGAAAATGCTAAATATTTCAATATGATTTTCTGTAAACAATGTTTGAGCATATATGTGTTTAAACTGAGTATAATGACGTTAATTTCATTATAGGTTGATTTTCAACGAAAGAGAGAATTAGAATAAAAAAAGGTTAGAATGAAAATGGATGAAAATTCGAAAGTATTTAATGATTCATTGTTAAATTTATTTTGCGTTTCACTATTTATTGAAATATATATTTAAAGAGTGCGTTAATAAAATAGTATCTATTGTTTTGAACGTTTCAGTTTACACAGATAATTCACCGGTGACAAATCTGCTATTTATTTATTTTATTTCAATTAATACAGATTCCGTAAAAACGTAAAAGAAGAAAAAATTATTTTTTCTGTTATATTTTTATAACTTCACTTACCATATCAATTTTTTTCCTTATTTTATACAAACATCATAGACATAAATCTGCAAAATATATTTTATATATTAGGAAAAGTATTTTTATGGCTCCTGTTAGCTTAAAATTTTTTGTCTGTAGATCATAGATTATTTTCTTCTTTGAGTATTATCAACGTGCGTTGCAACAGTGTCCTTTTATTTAGTTTCTGCATTTCTAGATTTATGCTTCTGAATGCATGAAATCTTGTCGATAATTGTTTCATGTGTTTGAATAAGTCATCTCCTTTGTGAATAAACTTAGTTATTAATGCATGCCTGAAGGTTTCTAAAAGGACAGTCAGAATTTATCGGATTGAATATGGATGCAAATATTCAAAAAATGATTTTTCACTAAACACGATATAGACATTTGTGTGTTTACTGAAAATATTGGGGTAATTAAATTTATTTGCTATTTAGAAAAAGGCAAATGTCTAATAATTAATTTTTTTTTCGGAAAAAGTGATGCGATTTAAAAAATTCAAAGATTGGTGGTGTTTTAAATATTTTGTATGCTAATACACTATTATTCTTTACTATATATACATTTTGTGAACACTGATAATTGGTAACATAGAAAAAGATCTTTTTAAGTTTTGGACTTTTTCATAATTAACGAAGGTAAATTTCATAAAACTTTCATATTTATATGGTTCACTGAGCCTTTATTTTGAGAAATACCAAGTTTCTTGCATCTAAACTTTAATCTTACTTATTATACATCTTCTTCAATGCCGTGAGAAGTTTCAGTATGCCATTTTATTACTAAATTATAAAAATCCAAGTGTTTACTAGGAATGTGTTTCAGCAATTTTAAACTCTGTAACAGACATGCTGTATCTACGGAATGGAGTGAGAACATCTATTTCATCTTTGATGAAAATGGACAGGTACTATAGACAAATGTAACTGTGTATATATAACTCGGTTTAGCCAAAATGTGTGACTTCCGTGTTTTTAAAAATAACCGATTCAATTTCATTGCATGTTGATAAACAACGAATTAGACCTCTCTTAAGGCTCTGGCACCCCTTTTTCCAGAGAAGTGCCATGGCACTTTCTCTGACACGACAACAACAGCTGCGAATTAAGATAAAAATAATTAGAATGAAAAGGTATGAAATACAATAAGAAATTTTATTTTATGTTTTATTGCAAAATTTATCCTTAAATTTCATTATTTATTGAAATACATATACAAAAATGTGTTAATAACAGAGTATCTACTGTTTTGAACCTTTAAGTTCCCACATAAGATCTACTGGTGGAATTGCGCTTTTTATTTTATTTTATTTAAATAAAAAGAAATTCCCTTAAAAATAAAATGGAGAAACATTTATTTTTTTTCTTTTATATTAGTACAAGTTTACGTACTACAGTGGCGGCGAACCTTTTCGTATACACATTCAAAATTTTTGAAAATTTTATTCACCGTCTCGGTGCCAGCAGCAACAACAACAACAACAAAATTTAAAAAAAAAAATCAGTGGAATAAAATTACTTGCATTTTTGTTTATTAGGACTAGTCGGATATGCCAGTCCCAAAACTTTCTTCTATCTCATATTTTTTAATACTTCACAAAGCGTAATTATTTTAATTATGCATTTTAGAATAAAAAAATGTAGCGTAGAAGATTCACCTGTTATTCATCACCAATTTATGTCAAGGTCTAACAGAATATGAAATTTAATGAAATTGCGTGCATTAATTCTTGAGATATGACTAGACTATCGCTAAAATCGTGTTAATCCTGCAAAATGCAATATAGAAGCGTCATCTGTTAGGCTATTTACACCAAAACGTAACCAGCAACAACAAATGCAATGTCAAATTCAAATTGAATCTGAAGTTTGATGAAAATCCGTGCATTAGTTCTTGAGATAGAGCTATTGCGGAAATCGTGAAAAATGCAGCATAGCAGCGCCACCTGTCGCAAGATTTACACCAGAAACTAACCAACACCAATTTATATCAAGGTATAACGGAATCTAAAGTTTTATTAAATTTCGTGCATTATTTCTTGAGATACAGTGCCTACAAAATGCTTGTCACATACAGACGCACACAGACAGACATTTTCTAAAAACAATCAAATCGTGTTCAGGACCTTCTAAAATGTATAAATTCGTCGAAAACTGGAAGTCGAAATTTTTCGCTAAACCAATATTGTAAATTTATGTACCACTGTAAATAATGTGAAATACTGTAATCAAATACAAATCTGCAAAACTTATAACAACAATTATATTTTTAAAAGAAAAAAGAAAAAAAAAGTAAATACGATTTCTATTATGGGATCTTGGATACAAAATAATTAATATTCAGCTCATACCAGTTATTTTTAACGAATTCCGTAAATAATAATTTGCACGCATATAGGATGAAATTGTCAAAAGCGCAAATTTCATATCAATTCGCTGTAATTTCATCTCTAGCATTTTTGCTTATATGGCCTCCTCACCTTCTTTTAGATATTCTCCAAATATTCTTTTAATTTGTATACCTGCCAACCTTCAATATCTTTTGGAAGTCATAAAAACATAATTTGGACCAGAAAAAGTATTTAATGGAATGTTTCTAGTTTCTGTGTGGGTATTAGTGATTGCTTTTTGGTGGAAAGTATTCACCACCTTGTTTTTTTGTGTTACACACTTAGAAATGTATATGTAAATATTGAGTGTTTTTCTTTTTTTTAAATTCTATAATTAGTGAATATTTCTCCTTGCATTTATATATAATTATTTAGACATCAGAGCGGTACAATGGTTGGTATAAATTTAGCTAACAAAGTGACGGACATTTTTATGAGCGCTGTCTGACGAAAAAAAGTGCACTGGAACCATGTTGTGAAGTTTTTCTGACTGTAAATTTATGAGGGGTGTCAGTCACACTTCGTGTGTGGTACCTTGAGTTCGAAGCTAGAGGACTCAGGGTAGACACATAGGCGCCTGGCTAATTTAGGGGGGCCAGATAGCTTGTGGTCATTGGCTGGATAGTTCTCCTATGAGCAGCGAAGGTAGGTGTGGTTATTGACACACTGGGCCATTTAGGCACAAGGTCGTAAAAAAGTCAAGTAGAGTGGGAGGTGCCATCACCGACTGGAAAAAAGCCAGAACTTGGAGAAAAAGACAGTCGATAAAAAAATGTGAACGAGTGCGGTTGAAAAGAATTAGTAAAAGAAAGTGCAGAAGTGCTATAGTTGGAAAATAATATGAGAGTGTGCTGCAGATAATTCCTGTACAAAATATGCTACCGGGCTTGTCGATGAGGGTATGCCCATAAGGAGTCACTTACCCTAGCCTGCATCAGTGTCCGACCTGGGACCAGTGAATCCCCTAATAACTGGAGTTGAGTCTGTCTTTTAACGACTCAAGTATGATGTTTTCTTATATAAGTACCAACCTAATTGTGTTTGTACCGCTCGAATTTAATTGTAATTTTTGTTCGGCAGGAGAACCTGATCATATAGTAATTAAGAATGTTTAATGTTTAAAGGAAATTGTAAAAGAAAAAAAGGATTGATTTATATATCCTTACTATGTTTTTTTTATATGTTTTATTTTTTTAATGTAAATAAAGTAATTGATTTTTTAGTTAAAAAAAATGTGGTCTTAATTTAGTGTTTGCATAATTACTTTTAAAAAACCTAATTATTTCTCTAGAATTTTCTTAACTTTAATCTTCGAAGTTTTTTTACTTAAAATTATCTGTAGGGTTATTTTGGTAAGTGTCTTATGGAACTCTATACACTCCCTCCCCAAAACCAAATTGCCATATATTAGATACTCTACACACAACGCAACAATTTATTTTATTTAGATAAATAATTCTCTAGTATCTAATTAGGCAACGATCACGGAGTCTTCTGCAATTTGAAGCCCCTATAGATAACTAATGAGTGATGGTAAAGGTGCACCCCACACCTGATTTTCTTTATGTATGATGATAAACTTTTAATTGACAGGTGTAACTGGCCTTTAGTAGGATCTGTCGGTAAATCACCAGCATTTTTGCTAAAAATTATTTCTTGTTTATAGGAACTAAAAATACGAAGAAGATGGTAAATATGGATTTCATAAATTACTGAGCCCGTATTTAAACAGAATGGAATTCAATAATTTGCATTTTAATTTTTTAATTAGAGAAAAAAATTAAATATAGAGAAAAGTTCAGCTTTTTTAAATTCGTGTGTTTTGTTTAGTTGCTTTCTATTTTGTAGAGCCTCAATCAACGCCGTGTTAATCTTTAACTGTTAGGTCCGTATTTTATCGTTTCTAGAAATCATGTTAAAATGACTGTAAGGTGAAGCCAGGAGAGATAACAGCGGTCGGAGAGATTGCGCACAAAGAGGTTAAGGAGGAAGGTATAGAGTGCGCACGCAGCGACTCAAGGTAGTTGTACAACAGCAGTACTGGAGTGTACCGCGCAATCTATCCAACCGAAATTGGAGAATTTGTGCATCTGCTACTTAGGAGAGATGGCGCATTGTTTCCATTAGCTTCCATGCTAGAGATTAGCCAGCTTATTTTTAAATTTGCATAAATAGCGAATTACATGTGAAACATATGAATGAATTAATTTTGAAATAATTATCGAAACCTGAATTTGCCCTTTAAATATTGAATTGATTCTAGAACACGCATATTTTCTAGGCTGTGATGAAGGCATGAATCAAACTGTCCCTGAAACCGTTGAGTTACCACCAGAATCCGCACCAATCCATTTCAACTACAGTATTCCTTACAAACACTGAAACCCAAACTTCTCATATTCTAGGCCTATCCTCGTATCCCATTGCAGCAGCTACATGCATTTGTTAACCATTAGCTTCTGGGAAGTCTAATGTTACTCTCAGAAATACACCTACGAAAATTTTGGAAAAGCTTTCACGTACTATTCAAAGTAGTTTAATGCCATCGAAATAAAAAAGGAAACGTAATGCAACGGATTTTATCGATCCACAAAATATACATAAAAAAATACTTAAGAAGGAAGCAGCTACAAAAAAGCAAACAGCTGAAGATGAGATGCTTCCAGAAAAAGTGCGATAGAAAAAACTGAAGGAAAGAAAACGAAGGGCAATGAGGATGAGTGCACTGAATATCGAGAAATGTACCAGGATACAACTTCGATCAGTGACTTTATTCAATGCATTATTTTTGGCAAGCAGCGACGTAGCCAAGGTGTCCAGATACTCTGAACGCCACTATTATTGTAACGTTTCCATTGCCTTATCTAATCAGAGAACATTCTATGATAATCAAGGATAAATAAAACTTTACAATATTACTGGTATCTAGAGCATTTGGACCCCCTCCCTGGCTACGCCACTGGTGGCAGGTAATTGCACGAAAGTTGCACCATTTACAACAATAAGTGTATCGATTGTGGACAACGACAACTTCGGTCAGCAAACAAAAAAAAACATGGAAACTGTGGAAACGAAAATGGACTAATTTTAAGTTAAACGTGTTATGATGTAATTTAATGGTATTTTGTAATCTTTTCTAGGTTTATTTTTCCTAATTCTTTATTTTTTTTTATTTAATTAAAATTCTATAAATGTTCTTTAAATTATTTATTTTTTCTGATTCTTAAATCATTAGGTTGAAATATTTACACCTAATACAACAATATTTCTTCGCAAAAACCTTTCAAGAATGTTATATAAGTGTAATTATCATTGTTAGCAATTAAATTGTAGTTATTATTAATAACAATCTCTCCTACCCATGTGCGCAATCACACCGACCCTGTAAGGACAGATTGCGCAAAATAGCTTTCTTGGTTTTATTACAAGTGTTCTGTTACATTACAGCATAGCCACAAAATAGCAATAGAAATGCATAAAAAAGAAATGAAGTAAAAATTATTCATGGATAGTTTAGCAAAAAATTAATATTTGGATTTTTATTATTATTCTATTGAATTTTGCGCAGATTCTCCTAGCTTTAACTGAGACAAAAAACATTTTTAAAGAATTTTTTTTTTAAATCGTACATAGAATGAGGGGATATAAAAATATTATAGCACCAATCTGCGAATAAAAAATATCTATATCCTGAGATTTACTCGCACACTTAAGAAAATACAGGAAAACCCTCAAACGGTGAAAGGGTTAAAATATACTGTCGCGTGCCGCTCATGGCAGGTATACATAAGATCCGGTCCATGCAGTAGCATACAATTTGTTTTTGTTTTTGCTATTATACAAATATGAAAGACAATATATCTGCAAAATATATTTTATATATCAGGAAAGAATTTTTATGGCTCATGTAAGTTTGTAATGTCTTCTCTGTAGATCATAGATTATTTGCATCTTTGAGTATTATCACCCCGCGTTGCAACAGAATCCTTTTACTTAGTTTCTACATTTCTTGATTTATGCTTCTGAATGCAAGTAATCTTGTCGAAAATTTTTTCATGCCCTTGACTAAATCATCTTCCTTGTGAATTAACTCAGCTATTAATGCCTGAAGGTTTCGAAAAGGGCAGCCAACATTTTTCTGATTAAATGAGGATGCAAGTGCTTAAAAATGATTTTTCAGTTAACAAGATAAGAACATATGTGTATTTACTAAAAGTACTGATGTTTATTAGGTTATATAAAACTCGCAATGAGACATAAATTTATATATGGTTAAAATAAAATACATGAAAAATAGTAAGATATTTATAGTTTGTTAATTTTATAAAAATCCAATGAAATAGTAACTTTATAATTAATTGCGAAATACTGATTTTTGAATTTTAGTGTTTGTGCGCAGTTTTTTTATTATATTTTGAAATATATTTTTAACATTTGTTTTAACGAAAAAATGGCTATTGTTTTTAAGCAGTAGGATATTTACTTTATGATAACTGTACCATGATCATACAAATGAACACTGTTTATATATTTTTTTGAGTTAGAGCATCTATAATTTATGTTTGTTGAGAAAACATCATGGCTGAAATAAATAAAACAGCACTATTATAAACGAAATGCCATATATTCAATATCAACTATGAAGTAACATTATCACATCATACTCGTAGCAAGAGGGACAGTTCCGCTTTCCTTTTTATTTTTGTATATAAATATTCTTAAAAAATTAATAGGAGTAACATTTATTTTTTTCTGTTATAATTTTACAATTTCACGTTCTAAACGAAATTTCACAGTATTTTCTTTTATAGAAGAGTCAAAGAAAATATATAAGCAGAATCTCTTTTTTTTAATCTCTTGAAAAAAATTATATGGTCTATGTTAGCATGTAAGTTCTTGTCTCTAGTACATGCATTATTTGCTTCTTTGATTATTATCACTCCACATTGCAACTGAATCTTCTTACTTGTTTTCCAGATTTCTGGATTTATACATTTGAATGCAAGCATTCTTGTATGATATTTTTTATACGCTTGAATAAATCATCACTTTTGTGAATTAACTGAATTATTAATGTCTGAAGATTTCGAAAGGACAGCAAACATTTATCAGATTATTAAATATTTAATAATGATTAAATATTTAAAAAAGATTTTTCTGTAAACAAGATAAGAACATATGTGTGTTTACTGAAAGTAATGAGGTTTATTTGATTATTTGATAATTTTCAATGAAACATGAATTAATATATATTAATAGTAAAAAAAGGGGTGTAAAAGAGCAAGATTTTTACATTTCATTGAATTTATAAATGCATTAAAAAAAAATAATATTTAGTAGTTCATTTTGAAATTTATCTTTAAATTTTACTCTTTTCTTTAAATATATATATATTAATAATTTAGGCAGGATAGTAGCTATTTTTCGTAAACAGAAAGGAACCACTATCATGTTTTTAGAGACAGTGCAAGTAATAAAATTAAACACATACAGAAAATTCCATACAATGAATGTCATATCTACTTTAATAAGTTAAAATAGACAATGTATACATCGATTTCACAATTTAATCATTACTAAAATAGGTGCAAATAAAACATCAAAGTTTTAAAACATTAAAACCATTTCAGTGTTAAAATACAGATGTTAAAAATATCCTGAGCACTTTCATTTAAAAACTAGCCCTCATCAGAGGAGTCAGTTAAAATGAGACGAAAACCATAGATGTAAAAATAAGTCTACTGGAAAAGTAGCAATGGTCGAAACCTAAAGCAATAAAACGGAGGGAGGGAAATAATAAGAAGCAATGCCATAGAAATAAAAAGGGGGAGCTGCAGTTTTCGTCTCATTTTAACTCCCCTGATGATGGCTAAGTTTAGCTGAAAGCGCTCAGGATATTTTTGACATCTGTGTTTTTACATCGTAATTGTTTTAATGTTTAAAATCTTTTATATTCCTTTTGCACCTATTTTAGTAGCAATTAAATTGTGAAATCAACATATTTACATTGTGTATTTTCGTGTAAATAATATTTCCGTTCATTGAGAAAGCATTGTTGCCAAAAATGTAGACTAGCCCATTTCCGGAATGTCCCTGATCCAGTGTCTTCTGGTACGAACAATGGAAAAAACGCAAGAAAAAAAGTTACAAAATTCAAAGTACCTTAAATCCATACATTTTGCCATAGCATAATGCACTTATTAATGTTTTATAGGTTAAAGCATAAAGATTTTTTTAACCATTAGTTATAGTAATCGGGGCCGTTTAAAAAATTAAATTTCATAACTCTTCAAAAAATATCTAATTTGACTTAAATAATCGTTGATATGATAAAGAACAACATTTTAAATAGTTTTGCAAATGCAACAGTATCTATAAAGATAACGGTTCATGAATCAGCTATTGGATACTGATAGGAAAAGACACCACATTTATAAAACTACGTAAGTGTGTGTCAAGATTTTATGATTTTTTTTTGGTTTTCTGAATTTGACTCTATTAAATGGTACTAATCGAAATATTATTTAAAAGGAAGCACTAAAAATTTCAATTTTCTAATAATTAGTGATAAATGGGGATGCTGTTAAATATTATCATCTGATATTTCTGAAGATCCGGGATAATGTTACAACTAACATTCAACTAATCATATTCATTTGTCTATTACAGAATATATATGAGCATACATGTACTACATTTAAAAAACAAATGTTTCCAAATATATTACGAAATCTAATACGGTTTACGGAAATATAATAATACCTCTTCCGAGTTACTCACGAATCTGAAAACTCTTTCTTTATCTCCCTAAACCACTGAAACTACCACATTTTCGAGAATAAAGAAAAGCAATTCCAAAATAAAAGTTTTGTTTCTGCCCGTAATTTTCGGACACGTTTTCGAGTAGTTTCTGCAGTGTATTAATCAGTTTGTAAGTAATAATCATCACGAAATTTCGGTTTTTTGGATGCTACAAATTTTGTTCGGAAATCCATTGGTTTTCGAGGTTTTGGAAGATAAAGGAACGCTTTTCGAAAGAGTGTGTTACTCGTTAAAATTTATATTACATTTCTGGAAAACCGTATTATATTATATAATATTTTCGGAAACATTTGTCTTGTTTTTACAGTGTATGGTTATTAATTTGTACGAATTATTACATTGAATCTCGGATGATAATATTATATAAACAATAAACGATCATTCTAATGTATTTTCTTTGAATTCATCTTATTTCAGATAAAAAATACTCGAAATATAATTTTCGAGAAAAAAGTATTCCTCCCTAAATTCTTTTACCTAAGCATAAGCATGTATGGTATATTTACTCTTCCTTCATGTACCCTTATTTCTATTCATTGACATGATCAATTTACGAACACATTACTGATCATCCATGGGAGACATGGGAAATTAAGCACGTAGTAAGTGTTTCTATTAAGAATGGAATGGTTCGTCTCGTATCATATTATTTCTTTTTTTTACTGTACATTTGTAAGTAACGTCGTCCGTGAGAAATAGAAATAAAGACATTGCGTTTTTCTATCTATTGACTTTATTCAATTACTGAAATACTTTTCATCATTAAATTGGCAATACATGCAAAAATGGATAGAGATTATGAAATTGGAGCTACTAATGCTAGAAATAATTGAATAAGTGAAGATGAAGACTAGAAATATTAATGTTTATGTTTATTTTATAAATTGAAATCTATAACGACCTTTAACGGCCCTTTAAAAGGGAATTTTATTCTTATAATAATATTTATAGAACATCTCGAGATTGTGAAAAATCAATCGAGAAAGATCAATCTATAAATTAATCAGAATTTAGGAACAGCCTAATCAATTATGCTAAGCAATTTCCACCCTTTGCATTTAAATTAAATGAGATAAACGCACTGACCATCTCATTGCTTAGTGGTTAAGGTGTCGCTTTCTAGACTAGAGATGACGGTTCGGAATCCTGGTTCACACTTAATCGGGTTCATACCTTCTAAAACCTTTCCAACGCCAGTGAAATGTGATGTTGTTTGGAGTTCTCATAAATTGTTAAATAGTTATTGAAATTACATAAACCACTGTGTTACGTCTTCCTTTGGTCTTGCAGACGACTTTAGCGCATTCTTTGATAGTTTTGTTTTTGCTGCAATACAACTGTTAGTCTCTCCCGCATTTTGTTGTGATATTCGCACGAAGAATTTAAAATAGAATAAATGCATAATGGAGCAATTTTATTAGCTATAATGACTATGGGGTCATTAAATATCGTAATAAGAAGTCATTTCTTAATCATAATAAGGATAATATAGTTATGTTATTTATTATGATAAATATAATATAGTTAGTAAAAATAATATAGTTATTATGTTCTTCAAGTGGTATTGTCTACTCATTGTCTACTCACTGTCTGATAGTGTTAGAAAATGACTATGGTGTCAGCACGTTGGATTTAACCTAATGTAATGTAAATATGTATGTAAACATTTTAGTAATTTAGAAACTCTTTTCATTATTCGCATCAATGCATTACATATTTTCTCAATACAGTCCACTCAGTCAATAACTTTAGCGCAGCGTCAACACACTGCAATACATTTAATCCATATTTCAGACTTTATAAAATGTAGAATTAAACACTTATAGTATCTATACTAATAAAAAAAAGTTATATAATAAAAAATACAGTTCAATTAACATTTCAAACTGTTCAGAATTTTTTTAATGTGGTATGTCACGATCTGTAAGATAATTTAACTTATGTTAAAATGACCTCTAAACTATATTTAATAGAATGAAGTAATGATATGTATACCGTCTTTGACAGAATCCATTTAAAGTGTTCAATTAGATTTGAATAATAGATAAAATTTGTAAAAATAATTAATTAGTCATTAAAAAATAAAGGAATGTTTAACTATTTCAGTAATATTAATTCATTCTATAGATAAAAGTTTGATATAGGCAAATGTAAATTTCTGAAAATTTTGCAATATTAACGGAACTGTATATTTTATTATATTATATTATAAGAATTTATTTTTACATTTTATAAATTCTGATATATGGCTTAAATATATTGCCAAGGTTTGCGTAATTTCAAAAAGTATATAAAAATTTATGAGAACTCGGAATCGCATATTTCACAAGCGGCGGAAAATTTTCAAAATGTATGAGATCCTTAAATTATTGTAGTGGATCGGCTTTTATTTTAATGGAGATTCCGGATCTGCGCAGTTGCCGTTTGCGAAATATGCTCATAGTGCACTGCATCAACCGATTAGTACGAACTAGAATTACCGGTATTTCTACCTGTACATGTATCTGTATTTAATGTACAATACGCGAATAAAATTTATGATATCATGAATAAAAAGAAAAGTCTGTAAATGAACTACATGACCTTGTTTTATAAATCTTTGGGACTGACTGCGTAAATTTTATATTTTACTGAGAGCATTTTTTTTCAGACAAACACTTTAGAATGTAGCTGCGAGTATAATGTGGCATATTGACACTTGATAATAATTGAGAATATGTCAAATTTTAGTTTGTGGCAAGACAGTGATCTCTGGTGTAATCATAAACACTTTCATAATAAAATAGCTATTTCAAAAGACAGAACAGAAGCAAGTGAAATATATTCCACACGCATTCACAGTAATTAAAGAACTCTAAATCTTGTTATTTTACTGTTAAACAAATGGTTATAAGCATGATTTTGAAGAAAGGAAGAGTTATTGCTCTTGCGTATTTCCCACTTTAAGTACCAATTCGTCAATTTGTATGCTTCGAAAAGATTTCATTTGAACACGCCTGATAGATTTGCGGATTTGCTTATTCTTTACTTTTTCACGTGATTAATTAATGGAGATTTTCAGTTGAGCTAATATTTTTAAATGTTCTGTGCTGAAATAAAATACATATGTACGTTGTAAAATTAAAAATATTTGACCTACTGACGATGGCTATGTAATATACCGTACATTGTAACATGATAATGTAGAATTGCAGACTAGTTAGCTAAAGTTCCATAAGTTGTTATATCGCCAAGCTTGGCATAAAACAATAGTGATGTTGGCTAGAAGTGTGGTGGTGGTTTCAAATGTAGCAAGAGTATGAGAGCAATTATCTATCAAGCAATTATCTATTTTTCTATGCAAAATATTTAACAAATGTATGTAGAATGTTTAGAAAATTATTTAAATTTATCAACTCAATTATTTTCACCAAAATAGAGGCACTTTTATGTACTAAGGGGACTCAGTTGCTCTCATTTTGGCAAAAAAATGACAAAAATGTCGAATTTCAAATTTTTTATCATGAAGTGAACCTTAAAATCTTTAGAACATTCTGCTCAAAATTCTTGACGATCTATTTAAATAGTAAAAGTGATACGGTTGATTTTGTGTATATATCTTTAATATCTCTTTTTTTGTAAATGAAATAAATGTGGAAAGAATTTTTTCTAGCTCGTATTCTTTCATATCCTCTGTGTAATTAACAACAATTGAGCAAATTGTCTGAAATTCTTTTTAATGTTTCTTTAGATTCTCTGAAAAATATCTAAATATTGATTTTTTTTATATCTTTGAAATTTTTGTTAAAAAAAAATCTAACTTAAATACACTGGCCACCAAACGTTAAGGTATAACCACTCTTTTGTGTCTAATTTTTAAAAAAAATGAAGATAAAAACATGAAATTTAGAAGAATTGTGCTTCAAACAACATTTATCGAATTTTACTTAATTTTAACATCACGCATGATTTGCAAATAAAAAATTGTATTTTTTGCAAAAGTCCACTTTTTGATTAAAAAAAAATAAATAGCAGTTTTTTGTAAAAAGAAAAATTAAATGAATGGATTTTAATAAGGCTTGTGTCCGGCCCTACTTGTAATGCATTTGTGGCATCGACTTTCCATACTGTTAATTAAGTTGTCGGACACTGGATAGGGAAACAACTACCATACATGGAGCAACGCTTGTTCCAGCTCATTTAACGATTTCGGAGGAGGACTTACGGCAGCACCTGTCTGCTGAGATAGTCCCAAATATACTCTATAGGATCAAAGTCCGAAGATTGTGCTGGCAATTCCATTTGCACCAAACCTTGATCCTCTAGATATTCATCAACGACTCTAGCTCAGTTCGATCGGGTTTTATCAACCATTCAGATTATTTCGTCACCAATAGCACCAACATACGATGTGACAAACGGAGCAAAGATCTCGTCCCGATATTTCAGAGCAGTCAAAATTCTTCCATGGCACACATGGAAGTTACTGTGACCAAAAGAGAGATTTCAACCCAGACCATGATTCCACGTCATCTATAACTGTGTCTTTCAACAATGTGACATAGGTAGAATCTGATGCCTTGTTCTCTCCGATTTACGACCTTGATTTTTGGGAAGCTTATGATTTATGGAAGAATTCAGGCAACTTAGTTAATGATATGTCCAGTACACCAAATTTTTCAAATGTCTGGCTAATTTTCATTTAATTAATTCTCTTCGTTCCTCCTGCCCCCCCCCCCTTGCTCTACTCCATACACTAGTCCAGTCTGGCCGAGCGCTCCTATTGGTCTCCTACGTCACATGTGATTTCTGAATCCGCTGTTGTTTTTTAAAACTCACCGCCATTCTCTCTTGGTCGCGAGTAGAGACGCAAACATACCTACATGGCTTAAACTTTTCGATCAATTTTTAATCTTTTAAATTTGGCACTGATGATTGAGCTGTAGGGGCTCCGAAACAGCTGTTTGCCATTTTATATATTTTTATTTCTGCTATTTTACGTTGATCATTTATTTTAATAGAAATGTTATGTCTATGTTTAACTCATTTATATTTTAGAAGATTAATATATTTTTTATATCATGAATCCGTCATAAACCCTGAAGCATACACAAATACTGAAGACATCTTTCGCATCCACACTTAGAAACTAACCTCTTTTATTTGCTAAACTCTTAGACGTCCTCCAGACATCATTTAGACTTCCATTTCCCATAAAACAAACATACATAAATGAAAACAAATACGTCTGACCAATTATTTGTTTTTCCTAGATAAACAATGTACAGCGTGATAACAAGTTATTTATATAACAATTAATTAAGAATAAATATATTGACTGGAAAATTAAGAAAAGTTTGTTATTAACTACTCAAAACTTTGGAGTATATTTTATCTGTAGATGAATACTTCTAAAAGTATCTTGGAGTAATTTGTATAGTTAAACATGTTTTTTTTTTTTAATTCTATGTTTAGAATCTATTTGGAAGAGTGATATATAGTTATATGTATTTAAACATTACAAAAATAGTAGAAATATATCTATTTTTATTTTTAATATATGTTTAAGTATATATTTAAGATTAAATTATTCCATTTTTCACAATCAAAACTGATTTTAAGGATTTAAATTTTCTCTTGAATTGATAGAACATGGGAATAGTTTTATTAAATATAACTGATAATTGTAAAATATATTTTTAAATTTTTATTTTGACGTAAATTGTTGTTATATAATACAGAACAACTTTTAAATCATATATGCAATTGGAATTATGTCTCTCAAACATTTGTTTTTCCTATCGATCAGGAATTAGTTATTGGTCAAAAATAAGGAAGGACATTCCGTATATACGTGTATGAGTGTATGTATGTATCTGTGTGTTTAGAAAATCCCACCAAGAACAAAAAGTGGATATCGAAAAATTCTTTACTTAAATAACACAAAATGCATTCAAAGAACGATTGATATATGAAACAGATATACGTGCTGCAAATTTCTTGTGCAATTTGTATCATAACATCACCAGTCACCACACACACACATTGATCTACATTTAAATAAACTGCTAAAAATATACTGGAATTACTAAAATTTTATTTAAATTGTACGTGTTAATTTTTGCTTTACTTGTTATTATTACTATTTTGTAAGACTTTCCAACATATAAGATGCAGTAAAAAGTTCATGGACTTTCGTTGTAACACTTTAATACCAGAATATAATTAATTTATTTGTTCACACACAACGTCCTCTCCTCAACCAAAGAAATCACGTCATGTCAAATCCGAAACAAAAACGATGCTCATTGCGTTCTTTGATAACGAAGGTGTAGTGCACCATGCATTTGTACCAGCTGGGCAAACAGTTAACGGCTCTTTGTACGTGCAATTTTTGAAAAGACTGAAGGAGGCAATCCAAAGGAAACGTCCCGCCAAAAAAAGGAGGATGGTCACTGCATCACGACCATGCTCTCTTCCACACATCGATTGTTGTGCAGACATGGCTTGCAGAAAAGAACATTCCACTCCTCCACCAGCCTCCCTACTCACTGGATTTAGAACCATCCGATTTCTGGCTCTTCCCCAAGATCAAAATGTTCCTCAAAGGTTCCCGTTTTGACACCGTAGAATACATCAAAACTTACGCGACAGCTGAACTTGGAAAGATACCAAAATAAGACTTTCATCGTTGTTTCCAAAAATGACAGGAGCAGTGGAGCAAGTGTGTCTTCTGACGGAGCCTATTTTGAAGGCAATTAATTAAATGTGTACCTATATTGTGGTAAAAAAGAGTTACAACGAAATTCCAAGAACTTTATGACTGCCCCTCGTATTTGAAGAATGTTTATGGATTCGGTTTGTTTGTTTGTCTGTATGTCCGTGCTCAAAATCCCGTAAACATACTCATATTGTTATGAAATTGTTATATGTTATTGAGGTTTACTACAGCATGTTTGGTATTGAAAATGAAGTGTGTAGCATTTATAGTTCGTTTACAAGAGCACTCAAAAGAATGCCGTTACATTACGGTCTATGGGGAAATCGTTTGAGGTGTATTTTAAAGATATTATGCTATTTTAAACATATTTCCATATAACACTGAGGTGCACTACAAGATCCTTACAGCAGAATATGGTGTACATAGTATTCATCGTTCACTTACGGGGACACACAAATGAATTCGATTACAGTCGGTTCTGTATATGAACGGCACTGTCTATGAACAATAATTGCTAGAAGTTTTTTCAGTTGAGGTATGCGTGTTTAAATTTAACTAATTTTTCCCATATTACTTGGTTTTTATAAATTCTACTAGTGTAAATGCCCGTCCTAGGACGGTGGGTAGAAATTGGGGTTTTCAGTTAAAATTTTAAATAATTGATAAAAATATTCATATACTGTTTATCGACAATAAGGAAAACTGACCTGAACCGTTAAGTTCAGGGTTAATGGTAAATATTACTGTTAATGGTAGTTATGTTAATGGTAAATTTTACGAAACGTAAAATTTTTATTTATCTTTGTTTTTCAACACAAAATTTCCAAATATTTTTCTGAATAATTAAAATTTTAATCCTAATAACGAACTCAATAATTAATTAAGGTCTCAATAATTAACTATGGCAAGTAAATTATAGGTATTAATTTTCGCTCTCAATAATACGAAAACGATCTTTTAGTTTCTTCATAATCTAAAAGAATGCATTAATTTTTACACAAAGTCAAATATTTCCCTTTCAAAATTAATAATAAAAATAATTTAAATCATTAAAAAAAGTTGATCTTGTAATAATTCAATACATCCTGAATGTACATACCTTATGTTAATGGTAAATTTTACGAAACGTAATCTTTTCCTTTATTTTTGATTTACAACTCAAAATTTCCAAATATTTTTCTGAATAAATAAAAGCTTAATCCTAATAACGATCTCAATAATTAATTATGGTAAGTAAATTATAGGTATTAATTTTCACTCTCAATAATACGAAAATGATCTTTTAGTTTCTTCATAATCTAAAAGAATGCATTAATTTTTACACAAAGTCAAATATTTCCCTTTCAAAATTAATAATAAAAATAATTTAAATCATTAAAAAAAGTTGATCTTGTAATAATTCAATACATTCTGAATGTACATACCTTATGTTAATGGTAAATTTTACGAAACGTAATCTTTTCCTTTATTTTTGATTTACAACTCAAAATTTCCAAATATTTTTCTGAATAATTAAAATTTTAATCCTAATAACGATCTCAATAATTAATTAAGGTCTCAATAATTAACTATGGTAAGTAAATTATAGGTATTAATTTTCGCTCTCAATAATACAAAAACGATCTTTTAGTTTCTTCATAATCTAAAAGAATGCATTAATTTTTACACAAAGTCAAATATTTCCCTTTCAAAATTAATAATAAAAATAATTTAAATCATTAAAAAAAGTTAATCTTGTAATAAATCAATACATCCTGAATTTTTTTATTTTAAAAATATGCTTATGTACATTTTATATTATTTTACAACTTTATTATTATGTAAATTATAATAAAGTTGTATTATTAATTTTTTTTTTCCAAAGGTATAATTTGTATTTATTGTCAATAGGTGGCGCCAGAACAGTATTTAAGAAATATATCTAAAATACCGGTAGATCATCGCAAAGCCTCGAAAGGTATCATCGCTATTTCTGAAAAAGTACTTAGAGGAATAAAATGCTTACAGAAATAAATTAAAAAAATCCTTTAAATTATTTAAAGACTTTAATATGCTTTTACGAATATTTTAAGAGCGTAATCGGATTTTTTAATGAAACGTTCAAAGAGTCATTCATGGAATAGATATGGAATTTGTGTTTTTGAATGGCAACATTATTTGTTTGTTTACATCAGGTAATCGGATGTTTAATCGGTTATTTTTAATTTAAAACTTAAAACATTATAACTGGATATGATATACATGTTTTATACGAAAATATGCTGAACAGACATTATTTCAAGTAGAAGAAATTATCATTTAATGGTTATGTAAAAGCATATCTTTTTCAGTAAGCCTAACATGGCGTTTAAGTACGGTCGACTCGCAGACCAGAGTGGTACAGCCCGGTAACGTTACAGACAGATTCTCGCCTTTGGATTTTATTATAAGTAAGATAGACCATAAAAAAGGCTGCATAAGAGATCTCGAGTACATTTACGTTTTTTGTACGGAAATTCATGAAGGGGTTATTTCAACTGTGTTATAACTGTGTTCCTAACTGAACTTAAATTTATCATACTATGTGGTATTTAAAAAATTAATAGATTATATATAGGGATGCATAAAAGAATCCGGATAATTTTCTGACTGCAGATTAGTAATTTTAAAATACGACTTTTAAATGTGGTATGCATTTTAAAATTTGTTTACTTATACCTAATATTTCACCTTCAGTGTGAAGGTTTGTTACAATAGTCTGAATGTGCTGGAAATGATGTGGTCTGAATGTGGGGTGCATAATTTTTCGTTCTGGGTTTATTTTGAAAAATTTTCATAGTAAGAATGTAAATCGCAATCACATTTTAGGAACAGAATTTTCAGAGTTTTGTTTGTAGTTAAGTGAAAAAATTCCTTCTACTTTTGAAATAGATTTAGGTAATATGAACAGAACAGTATTACATAGTAGTTTTTTATGTTTATGTAAATTTTGAACCCTGTGTCTGTTTAAAACGGAAATGTAAACTGAAAAAATCTTAGCTTTTTATGAAACATTTTATTTTGACAAAAATATGATAATAATAAAAACGAAAACGACGTAAAATCATAAATTGGAAATAATTCTTGAGACGTGTTCTTGTTTACCAGAGGTTGCTTCATTCAAGCGATAGACGCTAGTGCTGTTTCTTATGTTGAGAAAAGGATCAATATCTTCTACCTAAAGTGTATTATGAACCTGCATGGATATTAGATTTCCTATAAAAGAAAGTGCGACATACGCACACAGTCCATGCTTAGACTGACATTGTGTCTAAATTATAGACACCAACATGTTAGAAGAGTCTGCCATAAAATGTCGCCTGTAAAAATTCTATTACATACCTTTAACAAACATCTGCCCGTCTGCTTGTCTAGTGGTTAGGGTGCTGATTAATACAAAATAGGTACAGGTTTTGAATCCCAATCAGGCATGGATGTGTGTAGTGGATATGATTCAATTTTAAACTGAGGTCCCAGTCTAGTTAGCCTTCGTATGCAAAATTTAACCGTGGCGCTCCCAACCAACCAATAAATCAATAAACATTATCTTTATTCTTCACATTAAGTATTTTATAGTGAGACATCACTTAAAAATGATAAAAGTTCTACAAAAAAATAGTCCATGATTATAAAAATGTTAAAAAGTTTCCAGTAGAAACTGTCACCATTACAAGAACGTTTTCTCTCTTTGTTTCTATCCGGTCGTAGCATAATCAGTTGTAATTACAGGTATCTTTCCTTTTTCTATTTATTTTGACAAGATATTGACAAATTCCCTCTAATATCCATTTTTTCTCTCTTTTTCTTCCCGTCTTCTAAGAACTTTTTCCGGCGAGATTCTATGATTGTGTGCATCATGTCGTTACAGTCCTTGACTTTTGATGTGCTGATTTCGATAGTCTCTCATTTATAGCATTATGTAGGTTATGATAGTTCGCTATTTCCAGGGTTTCGAGTTTAATGGGGATTATTATTTTAGACCTTGCAAAGGCGGTTGTATGTTTATTTAATTTTAGATATCTAATATGTTCTTTCTTCCTTTCTTCTATTTTTCTTTTTGTCATGTGTATGAATGTAATTTTTTCGTTTCTGTTATTTAAACAATTGACTTTATATATTCCTGCTGTCTGTGTTTTGTCATTTTTTTTTCATTTCATGTCTGATTGCTCTAAAGAGTGCTACATTGTAGTTTATTGGGACTTGTTTTCCCAATTTCCCTAATTCGCGTTTTATTTTTAATGATATAACATTTATATATGTATGTAAGATTCTTCTGTGCTGGAAAGTGTTTCATAATATATGCTTGGTGCATAATTTTTCGTTCTTGTTTTGTTTTGCAAAATTTTCGTAGTAAAAATGTAAATCTCATTCATATTTTAGGAACAGTATTTTCAGTGCTGTGTTTGTATTTAAAGTGAAAAATTTCCTTCTACTTTTGAAATAGATTTAGGAAATATGAACAGTATTACATAGCAGTTTTTCATGTTTATATAAATTTTGCATCCTGTATCTGTTTAAAACGGATATGTAAACTGAAAAAATCTTACCTTTTTATGGAACATTTTATTTTGACAAAACTATGATAAGAATAAAAACGAAAACGACGTAAAATTGTAAATTGAAAATAATTCTTGCGACGTGTTGTTGTTTACCAGAGGTTGCTTCATTCAAGCGATAGACGCTAGTGCTGTTTCTTACGTTGAGAAAAGGATCAATATTTTCTACATAAAGTGTATTATGAATCTGCATGAATATTATATTTCCTATATAAGAAAGTGCGACATACGCACACGTGCCATGCTTAGACTGACATTGCGTCCCAATTATGGAAACCAACATGTCAGAAGTTTACGATAAAATTTCGCCTTGAAAAAGTCTATTACATACCCTGAACAAACATCTGCCCGCCTGCTTGTCTACTGGTTAGGGTGCTGACTACTACAAAAAAGGTACAGGTTTCGAATCCCAATCAGGCATGGATGTGTGTAGTGGATAGGATTAAACTTTAAACGGAGGTCCCAGTCTGTTTAGCTTTCGTATGCAAAATATAACCGTGGTGCTCCCAACCAATCAATCAATAAATAAACGTTATCTTTATTCCTCACATTACGTATTTTATAATCAGACATCACTAAAAGTGATAAAAGTTCTACAAAAAGACAGTCCATCATTATAAAGATGTTTAAAAGTTTCCAGTAAAAACTGTCACCATTACAAGAACGTTTTCTCTCTTAGTTTCTATTCAGACGGAGCATAATCAGTTGTAATTACAGGAATCTTTTCTTTTTCTATTTATTTTGACTAGAGATTGACAAATTTTCTCTAATGGAACAATGGAACAATGTAGTGAGCATTATGGAATACCTAGTTGCAGTGAACTGAACTTCCAGGTTAGGATGATTTGACCTACGATTATTTTCTCTCATTTTCTTACCGTCTTCTAACAACTTTTTCCGGTGAGAGTCTATTATTGGGTGCACCATGTCGTTACAGTCTTTGACTTTTGATTCACTGATTTCGATAGCTTCTTTTTTATAGCATTATGTGGGTTATTATAGTTTGCTGTATGCAGGGTTTCGAGTTTAATGGGGGTTATTATTTTAGACCTTGCAAAGGCGGTATGAGTGTTTGTTTAATTTTAGATATCTAATATATTCCTTTCTTCTTTCTTCTATTTTCCCTTTTTTATATAATTTTATCGTTTCTATTATTTAAGCAATTGATTTTATATATTCCTGCTTTCTGTGTTTTGTGATATTTTGTTTTTCATTTCATTTCTGATTGAACTAAAGAGGGCTGGATTGTGGATTATTGGGACATGCTTTCCTAATTTTCCTAATTCGCGTTTCATTTTTAAAGATTTTTATATGTATGTAAGATTCTTCTGTGCTGGTTGAATTAGATCAATTCTTTGTTTCGCTTTTTCGGTAAATTCAAGTATTGTTTTTCGTGGATGTCTGGCATTTAATTCTATATTTCCAATAATTTTTAGTTCGGCTTTTAACAATTTATAGGTTGCACAAACATGTAGAGCTCTATTTATGTATGTATTCAGAGCTGCTAAATTGTAGAATTTTTGTAGAACTTTTACTATTTTTTCAAGTGATGTAGGATTTTTTAAAAAATAACGCGAAGAATAAACATTTTGAAATACTGATCTTAGAAATTGATGTATATTATATCTCGTTGTAATACAAAAAACATTAGTTTGACGATAATAGTAGGCTTGTTTAGATATTTAGCGATCCGTTTTATCCAAAGACCACTCAAATTTTATTGCATGTTTGGCACTACTTCCTGTTATAGAGACATTCTAATGAAAATCAATGCTGATATCAGAAAAGGAATCTAGGATAGATTTACTAATGAAAAGCGACGTAATTTCTAAATAATATGTTTAATTGAATAAGTATTTTACTATTGATTGGTAATTTAATAATTGTGTCAGTCAGACAGGAGAATTCTTAAATTGTATTTTACGTAGGAGAATTGCGTATAGTTACATTACTATTTGTTATTTATTTTACATTACATAGCATTTCTCTTCCAAGTTAAGAGAATATAATTGAACACAAAAGTATTTAATTTAATTAATTCCCTTGTATTGCTGATTTACATTGATGTATCTATCAAATATAGAATTGTATTGTCTAATGATATTTAGATAATATGGAAATGGAATTAGAATTTTAATAAATTTATAAGTGACGGACTCGGTCAACCGTTGTAAAAAGACATTTATAAAGACGATATTTCAGAAATAAGACTAACATATTCATTTTGAATGTATTTGAAAGTCGAACCTGGAAAACGTTTAAGAAATATTATCTTTGCAGCACCATTTCTAACAAAATCAAGAAGGAAAAATCATGCACCACAGCATAGATTATGAAACAGTTTTTAACACTGTCGGAATTCTATTAACTTCCTGACCGCCGAGTAAAAGGGCAAATTTGTAATGTTGTTTTCTCTGTATTTTTTTAAATGCTTAAAAAATCTGAATTTTCAAACTTTAGATAAAAAACTCAATTACGTATATAAGTATAATCCTTGAGAGTACCAATCATTACTTGATGTTTTAAAAATGCATTATATTTGTAGAATTACATTAATTTAAACAAACCTTGTATTGCTGTGAAACCTACAGCATAGTGAAATGATATATCAGGTCGCGGCGGTGAGAAGGTTAAGAAACGTCATTTGTGTTCATACAATGAAATGAGATATCTAAATAAACATTAAAAAATAACCACAACGCAGTAAAGGTTCATTTTCAGGAATTATTGTCCATGGACGGTAATGTGTGCCAATTCTATATCGTGCAACTCTGTATATGAAATTCACACCTCCTAATAGCTTAAAAATAAAAATTTTAAATGCATATCACAGATTAATATTTAAATCCACCAGTTATAGCTCATAGTCAGTTCTGTAACCGAAATATTTTGAGTGTCTCTGTAAATAAACGAATTATGCTAAGTACTCAATAAATCAACAGAAAACGTGTTCTATTGCACCTCAGTAATGTATATCAATTTCATCAAATTTCATTGTAAACGATTTTTCGGCATAAATATTAATGCAATGGAATAATTTTGTGCAATCCTGTAAACGAACTATAAACGCTACATATTCTATACTCTATATAAATCATCTTGCTAGCCACTTCAGTGGGGCATATAAAATTCCTTATGTTTAAAACAGTGTAACATCATTAAAAAGTATAGTAAACGATTTTTCCTTATTGACCGTAATGTAACAGAATACTTTTGAGTGTCCCTGTAAACAGGTTATAATTGCTACTTATTCTATACTGTGTAGAAAACATGTTGTAGTCTACTTCAGTGATGCATATCAATTTTGTTATGACTGCAATACTACAACATTACTAAAATGCACTGAAAATGGTTTTTCCCAATGACCGTAATGTATCGGAATACTTTTGATTGCCCCTAATATAATCTAACCATAAATGTTACGCAGTTCATTTTGAATACCGAACAAGCTATGGTCAACCTCAATAACATATATCAGTTACATGTTAATCTGACTGTATTTACGCGAGTTAGAGCGCGGATAGACAGACAGACAGATAGACAGATAGACTGACAGGCGGACAGACAAACCGAATTCATAAATACTTTTCAATTATGTTGGAAAGCGTTAAAAATGATGCTGATTTATGTAATTTCAAAACGGAAAGTAGAGAATAACAGTTTTCGTCATGAATGCAGTTTTGGGTTGAAATAAATGAACACTTTATAAAATTAAACAATCTGATTACATAAAATACGAGGCGGGTAAAAATTAACTCGTTGCTAAATATATTGAATAACTGCAGTATTAACAAGCTAAGTGTAAATAACTACACATGTTTATTATGGATTAGTACAACGGTATATCTTTATTACAGTGTGAAAATTACCATAAATACTAAAATACCATAGCCACCAAAATTATCCATACATTTTTACTGCCTTCAGGATATAGACTTCAAAATGAACTCAAAACGTATCTACTGGAATATGACAAATTCATATTTCCAATATACAAAATGTTTGAGTTTATTTAATAAGTTTCTAACATTAAAGTTAGAAACCTCAAAATAAGACTTGATAAACTTGTATAAGATTAATAAAAGGAAAATATATAAATATAAACAGTAAAGACAGAGTTTCTTGCTGGTGATTCATCTGGTCTAAGAACATTCAGAATCCTATTCTAGAATCCAATATAGAGCCACTCACAAACTGGAGAGTGTGAAATGAAAACCAAATCTTGTTCGTTTATGGGTGCTTTACTCTTACCAGTGAACTATATTTTAACTTACTCTGTTACAGTTTTGTTAACTTGATGCTTTCTGAAATAAATCTTACCAATTTTTATTTATTTCAACCGCGAAAGCCCTAATTTTAGCCCTAACCTCAAATCAAAATTAAACTCGCAACCGTTAAAGCCATAGACGGTGTACTGAGTGCGCCACTCAATGAGAAAACCGTTACGAATTTTAAAATAATTACGCTATTAACAACTTCTCTTTCATTTACCCTATTTCCAAATTACCTCCAATGTTTAACTGATGGTTAAAGTTGAAGTTTGCACTTTGTTCTTCTCACTTTCAAAACATTTTTTAGTAGAAATCATCTCTGATGTACGGACAACGCCGCTTATGTATTTGAGTAAATTATCCAACTTTATTTCTTAATTAAACATTTTTTTTATAAATGTGATGGCTGTTATTTTTATAAAATAACTTAGCCTTAAAACACTATTCTTTTTTAGCATCAAAAGTTGAAATTTAGCCTTTAAAAGGCGCTGCCGCATGAAATACGCCACCCATGTGTTTATATTACTACAAACCGTCCGTGTCCATAAATTATTGTCCCAGTTTCCTTACCTCATAACTTTTGATCTAAGAATATGACAAAAATTTTTATTACATATTCGTAAATTACAACTCAAAAAGTTTTTTAATAACACAAACAACATATGGGTAAAGTTACATATGGGCAAAGTTGCAACTCAAAAAGCTATTAATCAAATAACGATTATAATCAAATAATAATTAATAATAAAATTTTATCAAATTAATATTAATTATTATTTGAATCGGGACAACCATTTATGGACATCTTATATTAATTCTAATTAAACTAGCTTTTTAACAAATTTATGTTTATTACTTTTCTATCACTACTGAACAATGTATTAAGCAAAGATATCATTAAAAGTTGTTATTTAGGTTTTAAAAGCTGGTAGCATATAAAGTGCGGTACCATGTCTTTACGTTACTACCAACCGTCCATGTCTTTAAAGATTAAATTATTTTTATTAATAAATGACTGTAAATCGAACATTGAAAAAATATTCTTTTATTTGTTGCAACAGTGAATAATGTTATTAACTCAGTCAAATCTTCTTTGGTCCTTATTTATTTCTTAATTAAACTTATGAGAACGTTATCAAACTTAATTAAACTGTCTTTATCAAAAAATGGAAAACAGCTTTCAATTACAAAGTTTCTGAATAAGAAAACCTGTCAATTTCATGCGTTTCCAAACAAAAATGAATTAAAGAATGTGTCATATAGTAGCCAGTTTGGATTTGAGAACGGCCTTAATAGCTGAGTTTTAAGGGAAAATCAACCATAATACTCGTCGGATATGCCAATCCCAAAACTATATTTTATGTCATACATGGTAATACTTCGAAATTAGCTATCACAGCGCTAATAAAATCAATATTTTTCGTTATTTTGTTTTACGTCAGCTGCTTGAGAAGAGCTGTATTATACCTTCGCTGGAGGAGTAGCCGATTTAAAACAGAACACCGAGAAAATCGCACAAAAATACCTATCACAGCGCCCCCTTCTGTCGGAATAGCTCTAAAGTCAATTGGTACCTGCAGACAATGATAAAAAATAAACACATGAAATTTGGTTCAGTGCTATTCATAACTTTATACATTTCTCGATGATACTACAATGAAATTTTCACAGAAATTATTGTTACAGCGCTCCTTTCGGCGGAATATTTCCAAATTCAAGATGGACCTGCTGATTATAGTCACAAACCTATAAATGAAATTTGTTTCACTTCTATGCATAACATTTATACACTTTCCGATGGTACAATTATGCAAATGGCACAAAAATTACTATTACAACACCCCCTTCCGGCGGAATATCTTCAAATTCAAGAAGCTGGCCATAGTCACAAACGCATACAAAAATTTGATTCAATTCTATGCATAACTTCATACACTTTTCCCCTGATACAATGAGACCAGACGCGCAGACAGACGGACAGATAGACTTTTTGCATACACATATTTATCGGGATCTTTGACCCCTAAAACATGTAAACCCGTCGAAAACCGGAAGTCGAAAAAAATTTCGATTATAATCATTTCTTCTATTAAAAATTGAAGAAATTAATAAACTGAGGGAAAAAATGTTCCGGATTTTTCTTCTTCTTCCTTTATTTTTCTGTAAGTACCGGTTACCTGCACGGAAACTGCATGTCAGGTCTTCGTGTTTTTTTTTACCTCGGAAAACCGCGAGAATGCAAGACTCTACCGGGTGTTTCTCAATGTTTCTGATCCGCAGACCAGCTGTAGGAAAGTAATCATTTTTCACACAATGAACGGAAACCATTGAAATGTTTATACGTTAAACCGCTGGGGTAATTTCCGCATATATACTCTGTACCCTATATGCTGTTTCATATAATACGTATCATAGGTATACGGCTTGGCCGTATCATACGTATCCAAAATCATCTGTACCCATTTAATACGTATTTATAGGTATGCTCGTATAAACATTTAATAGGGAGCGCTAATTTAGGGTTCTCTTATTTTAATAATAAAATACAGTTACTTAAGAATGTTTGTGGTAAAAGAGATCTTTTTTCCATTAGCAAACTATCCATTTTTAAAACATTTACTATATCGCTAATGATACTTTTTAAGTATAAGCATTCGAAATGAGAAATTGTCATAGTGCAAGTATTTAGATCTTTTAAAATAATTAAAAAAAGACGATACTTTATCAAACAATTCTGTGTTTAGATTAAACCTAATAAAACAGAAGAAATAATTTATGAAAAAAAAAATCAGATCTGGGATTTATATAATTGAGGAATTTAAAATTCCAGGCATCTGCTAATGGTGATATAAATTAAAACTCTTGAAATACGTCGTACAGATACGTTTTATTCCGTTGGTCCGAAATAAATGATAAAATGACTTTTTTATTACGTGTACAAATATGTTTGAAAACATTTTAAGAATGACTCTTAAAAGCGTGAATATCTGTACTAATAAAAGAAAATTGTTTGACTGTGTGCCTCTGCGTGTGTGCAGTGGCTGGCGAAATCTGCCGCATGTAGAAGTTTGAAAACGTTGTTTGTAAAAGTGTATTGAAACTTAATTTCATAAAATAAAATTAATATCTATAATATGAAAATCTACACATGAAATAAATCTTGTATTCATGCATTTTGGCATAAGAGTGCAACAGCCATTGCACCAAGATCTGAATATACACTAGATGGCCATAATTGACGGGAACTTTCAGTTTTAGACATTTTTTCTTGTATTTTAAAATATACATGTCGGATTCTTTTGGAATTTTAGGATTAAAAAGAACAGGTTTGACTTCATATTTATCAACGTCGCTTTGATAAGAAGGACAATTAGGGGACCCACAAAAATTAAAAATAATAATAATGCTTGGGATCACCCTGTAAAATAAAATGCACGAAATGATCTATCGCTACAGAATACACATAGGCAGACATTGTATAATATGTGTATTCATTTGTGTAAGAAAAGAATGCATATTAATAGAGATGTAGCGATTTTTTTAGAAAATTAAAAAAAATTCTTGCATGTTTTTACTTTCTTCTATCTATACTAGAAGAAAGTATTGTAATCGAAATTTTTTTCGACTTCCGGTTTTCGACGGATTTATACGTTTTAGGGGTCAGAGATTCCGAAAAACATGTTTTTACAAAATGTCTGTCTGTCCGTCTGTCCGTCTGTCCGTCTGTGTGTCTTCATTGTATCATCGAAAAGTGTATGAAGTTATGCTTCAAATTGAATCTATTTTTTTTTCTATATTTTTGGCTATGGCAAGCAGGTTCTATTAGAATTTGGGGATATTTCGACGAAAGGGGGCGCTGTGATCGATATTTCTGTTCTATTTTCACTATTGTACCATCTAAAAGTGTATGAAGTTATGCTTCAAATTGAACCTAATTTTTTTTCTATGTTTTTGGCTATGACAAGCAGATTCTATCAGAATTTGGGATATTTCGACGAAAGGGGGCGCTGTGATCGATATTTTTGTTCCATTTTCGCTATTGTATCATCAAAAAGTGTATGAAGTTATGCAGATAATTGAACCAATTTTTTTTCTGTTTTTGACCATAGCCTGCAGGTGAGGTTGAATTCGGGGATATTTCGACGAAAGGGGGCGCTGCCATCGCGATTTTTGTTCGATTTTCACTATTGTATCATCGAAAAGTGTATGATGTTATGCAGATAATTAAACCAAAATTTTTTAATTGGCTGTAGCCAGCAGGTCCTACTAGAATGTGGGGATATTCCGCCGGAAGGGGGCGCTGTGATAGCCATTTAAAGATTTCAAATTCAAAAAGATGTATAAAAAAATTAGAACTCCTAAAAGTTTTTTACGTTAGTTCGTCCTTGATCCGGAGAATCCGGAGCGGTTTTTGTTTTGTCTCTATATTACAAAATGATGGAGATATAGCGGTTTGAAATTTTAGGGTGATTGACATTTTCAAACAAGACAGCAGAATTCATCTATAAAGGGGTTTAATTTATGAGTTTTAGTTAACAGGGTTTCAGCAAATTTTCTTTCATTGTTGTAACCATTGTTGCTATTCTTAAATGCTTAACACAATATATTTATATTCGCCAACGTCAAATTCTCGCCAAGCTTGGCGGCAATTGACGAAATATCGACAAATTTGGCGACAAAAATAGGTTGCCACAAATGAAGCCAACTTGACTATAGAAGACTAATTTGGCGATATTCTCATTCAAATTCAATGTTGACGAGAACTGGGACGTGAGTCTTCTTTAACTGGGTTCCACGCATTTTAGCTTCGTGTTTTCCAGTAAAATTAGCTAAAATCGTAAAACCAAGGAATAGGGAGGCTATCTGTTCCGGTCGGTCGGTGCAGGCCAAAAGAACTTTTCGTAGTTTAGTGTACATCAGTTGATTGCATCCCGGGGGATGCAATACCCCGGGGATGCATCGGGGATGATTATCGGAAGCAGGGGGATGCAATCCCTGCTTCCGATGATTCGCAAGCAGCTGACGTACAACAGAATGACGAAAAATATTAATTTTATTGGCGATGTGAGGACGAAATTAGAAGTATTAACATGATTGAGATAAAAGAAAGTTTTGGGATTGGCACATCCGACTAGTTTGCTTATAAAATACAGGGTTTTTAACCAAATTTAACGTCAGTTTTAGAAAACTTGACAAAATGTAGTAGAAATCGTATAGTGTGATTGAAATATAAATATATTAAATATTTAAGGAAGTATGGGCAGTTGTATAAAATAATTTTTATCTGCGCATGCGCGAACGATAACAAGGATCTTTTTGCATAATTTAATAGTCAAATCTATGGAGCAACTTATTAAAAAATATCAGTCAAATATCGTAAAAATTCAGAGATATGTCGGAGTTAGAGTGAGCTGTTTTTTAGTTTCTGACTAAAACTCGCTGAATGGTAAGGGATTGTCCACAAATTGTTATTTTTAAGTTATCTGGCAGCGTTCGAAGCAAATTTTTAGAAACAACTATTTAACTATAATTTACGCTTATGTTCATCAAGATTTTGAATCTAAACTACGATGAAAAGGAAAATATAGTGCCTACATTGATTACATTTAGGTAAATTGAGGAGTTTGTGGTAAAATTTTGTGAAATTTAGCCCAATACGCAAAATACAGTAGATTCGATCGCATATATATGTATTTTCTATATACATGTCATTTGTATGCCAGTAGTGAAGATGATAAACTAAAATCTAAGATATATTATATATTTTTCATAAGTTATGTGTCAATAACTTGCAATTTAATTTTTATTTTGATATTTCAATAGCTTTTTGAGAAATTACGTTTTGCGTATTAGTCCAGTCAAATTAGGAAAGTTTGCCATAATAAATGCTAAGGAGATAAAAATTGGTACAGTTGTTCATTGATGGCTTCTGATGACTATGTAAAAAGTCCTAATGGATAGGAGGTGAGCGGGGGGGGGGGGTTAAAATAAATTACTTTTTTAGTTTTTTACAAAAATCTCAGAAACTGATGGTTTTCATGAAAAAAAATTCTCCGATATAAATTAAAGAACATAAAATTATCTACAAATGACAGTTATATACAGTAGAGCCTCGGTTATCCGTATGTAAGAGTAATTCTCAGAAACAAACAAATGTATTGCAGACTGTCAACATTTTATCGGTGAGCCATGATAAAAGTTCTACTCCAATAAAATTATGGGTTTTAATTGAAAACAAAGCTAAAGCTGAAATGGAATTAGATACGGGCTCCGGAATTTTGGCCGTACCTGTAAAGCGTTTTCGGAGAATTTTTTCGAATAATAAAATTTTTCCACCAGATGTTCAATTGAGAACTGCAACGGGTGATGTGTTTACACCTGTGGGGTATGTAATGGTAGATGTTTCTTATAAAAATATTACTCAAAATCTTAAATTGTATTTGATTAAAGAAGATAATTTCCCACTTTTATTTCGCAGAGACTGGGTAGCTGCATTTAATTTGTTTCCCACTAATTTGAAATCTGTGTATGTAAATGAAATCGCAAATTCTACTGAAAAATTGAAAGTATTGTTATATGATTTTTCTGATTTATTTTCGGATAAAGTAGGGGAAATAAAAGGTTTGAAAGCAGAACTTTATCTAGAAAAAGGTTCTACGCCCATATTTTGTAAGCCTAGAACAGTTACTTATGCTCTACGTAATGCAGTAAATGATGAAATTCAAAGGTTACAAGATGAGGGTATCATTAAACCTGTCACCAGTAGAAAGTGGGCAACTCCTATAGTTCCAGTGGTAAAACCTAATGGTAAAATACGTTTATGCGGAGACTTTAAAGTTACAGTAAATAAATTTTTGAAGGTGGAAAAATATCCTTTACCTAGGGTAGAGGACATGTTAGCCACTTTAGGTGGTGGTTTACATTTTACAAAAATTGATTTAAATCAAGCTTATCTTCAGTTACCTGTAGACGAAAAATCACAGGAATTGTTAACTATAAACACTCCAAAGGGCTTATTTCAATTTTTAAAGTTATCAATGGGTTTTACTAGCTCTCCCGCAATTTGGCAAAGATCTATTGAACAAATATTAAGTGGTATTGATAGTGTCACTGTGTTCATTGATGATATTGGTGTTACAGGGGAAACGGATGAAATTCATTTGAAAAGGCTAAAACAAGTCTTAGAAAGATTGCGTGAATATAATATTAGGATTAATAAAGATAAATCAATTTTTCTAGCTGACCATATTACATATTGTGGTTATAAAATTGATAAGCAAGGTATTCATAAAACGCAAGATAAAATTGAGGCTATTGTAAATGCTCCTAGACTAATTAATGTGTCACAAGTTAAAGCTTTTTTAGGCTTAGTCACATATTATTCTAAATTTGTACCACATTTATCAACAATTGCTCATCCTTTAAATCAACTGCTCAAAAAGAATGTGAAATTTATATGGTCTCCTGTTTGTGAACAAGCATTTAAAAATATAAAAAATGAAATTATTTCAGAAAGAGTTCTTACACATTTCAAGCCTAAATTGTCTTTAGTGTTAGCAACGGATGCTTCTCCATATGGTATCTCTGCAGTTCTTTCGCATGTGATGCCAGATAACGTGGAAAAACCAGTTGGTTTTGTGTCCAGAACTCTCACTAATGCAGAAAAATAGTATAGCCAGGTGGATAAGGAAGCATTAGCTATTATCTTTGGAGTAAAGAAATTTTTTCAGTATTTATATGGTAATAGGTTTATTTTATTTACAGATAGTAAACCATTCGTGTCCATATTTTCTCCAAATAAAAGTATTCCTGTCCTTTCAGCTGCTCGGATGCAAATATATGCATTATACTTACAAGCGTTTAAATATGATATTCGCTATAAGAAAACATCCGAACATGGAAATGTCGATGCTCTTTCACGACTTCCATTACGTAGTGAAGATTTACCCCCCACAATTAAATTTAAGTAATGTAATTGATGAATCTGAATTTTTTCAAAATTTTTTCAAATTTTTTAACCAAATTTCTACGTTGCCTTTATACGCCAAATCAATTGCTGTAGCTACAAAATCTGATCCTTTATTATGTCAACTTTTTCATCATCTAATTTCTGGCTCTCCAATTCTTAAAAATTTACTTTTTGGTGGCAAACAAGAAGAATTTACTGTTCAACATAGTTGTATTTTAAAAGGATGTAGAGTAATTATCCCAGAAGTTCATCGAAAACAAATTTTACATGATTTGCACTTTGGACATTTCGGTATAGTGAAAATGAAGTCCTTAGCTCGCAGTTTTGTTTGGTGGCCAGGAATTGACCAATATATTGAAGAGCTTGCACGGAATTGCACTACCTGTGTCAATTTAAAAAATAATCCACCTAAGGTAGATACTCATCATTGGGAATGGCCTACAGCTCCATGGCAAAGAATTCACATAGATTATTTTGGTCCTGTGATGGGTAAAATGCTTTTACTTGTGGTTGATGCTCATAGCAAATGGCCAGAAGTTTTTATTGTTCCTAATACAACATCAGAACATACAATTACTTGTCTTTCTTCCCTTTTTGCCAGATACGGGTATCCTATATCTCTGGCTCTGATAATGCAAAACAATTTACTTCTGAAGAATTTGAGACATTCTTGAAGAATCATGGGGTTAAACATAGGTTTAGTGCTCCATACTATCCAGCTACAAATGGTCAGGCAGAGAGATATGTGCAAATTCTTAAACGAGGGTTAAAAGCCTTATCTTTAGAATTTGGTACTTTACAAACGAAATTAAATAACTTTCTTTTACAGTATAGAAAGATGCCTCATGTTACTACGGGGAAAAGTCCTGCATCTCTATTTCTAAAGACGAATATTAGAACGAAAATAGATTTAATACTTCCAAACGTTACAAATTTTGTGCATGATAAACAACATGCGAGAAATGCCAATTCTAAAGTAAAAGAATTTCGAATTAATCAGAAAGTGGCTGTAAGAAATTATACTCCTGAAGCCAAGTGGAAAATTGGTCGTATTATTGCAAGAGAGGCCAAGTTGTATTACAGAATTCAAGTTGGTTCGAATATTTGGAAAAGGCATGTTGATCAGATAACTAATGTCGGTTCGAAGATACATTTAATTAATGATTCAGATTCTGAAGAGTGTGATACAGAAAGTCACAAAAGTGATAATGCAGTTGTTAATCAACGGGATTCTCAGCTAATGCCTCCTAGTATCTAAGATCTTCGACCAGCTGACTCTGTTGTCCCATCTACTCCAAATACTCAACCAGATGATTCTGTTGTCCCATCTGCTCCAAATCCTAAACCAGATGACTTTGTCCTCCCAACTACTCCAAGTCCTGCTCCAGTAGACTCTAAAGTGATACCTTCAGTTCCAAAACCCATGGTGCCCAATACTTCTATTGATGATGCTACAGACGCTTTAAATAATAACTCTTCTTCTTCCCTACAGGTACCTAGAAGATCCACCAGGAAAAGAAAAACTCCCAGTAGATTCCCAAATTAAGCAGGGGAGAATTGTGGTATTTAGTTTTTAATATAATTACTAGATGGCAGCACCACAGCGGATTACTACTGTCACTTACCGGTAAAAGTATTGTTTACTGCTGAATGTATATGTTGTGTGTGTTCTATGTACGTGATTGTGATGTAATGTGTATTAAAAGAATGTTTAAAGTCTAGTAAATAGTCACCTCGATTTCTTAAGTATGATGCTGATACAACTCATTTAGTTAATGTATATAATACATTATATTGGAACACAACTCTTGCCAACTCTTTGATGCCCCGGAATCTAGGTTCGTTTGGAGCACTCTACGCTGCCGACGGCCGTGGGACCACAAAAACTACGTTCATTTGAAAGATTTTCCGAAGATATAAAATTATGCAAACTTGAGTTTTGTTTAAGGTTAGTATCATGAGCCCGAGCAACGCTGAGAGGTTCAGCTAGTAAATAATAATAAAAAGATAATTTCACAAAAAACATTTTTTTTAAATTATTATAATTACGTTTTACTTTGTCACAAGTTAATTCTTAAGAAAATTATTTTCAATCATTTATATATACGCTTTTGTGGTGCGTACTTAAAGCACTTTAGAAATTAATTATACCCTTAATACATCCGGGCTGTGATGATTTTATATGAAGTAACCAATGATATTGCAATATTTATTTCTCGATCCAGATCGAACATAATTGTTCGTTCTGCAGGGAAGTGTGTTACATTATACTACTGAGTTTTGAGAAACAACGGGATATTGTTTATCCCCGTTAAATATCAAATGCCACTTTTTAAAAATTGCACTTACGTTAATTCGAAATATTTAGGCAGAAGAAAAAATACAACTCGACTTTTTTTAAGACAAAAGGAAAAAGAAGAATTATTATTGACATTAAATATTTGATTTGTAACTATTCAATTAGCAGGATATGATGCAATTAAAGCATTGTGGCTTGATTTTTTTTTTCGAAAGAAATGCAGATTTAATTTCTAAAAAAAAGATCTTGTAGTTTAAAATCTTGTAGTACGTTATTAATATATTCCGTTGTTCTAAATATTATCTGAGATCTTAATGCGAAAGCTTATTATAGTGAAAAAAACGTATAAATATAAAAATGTCCCTCTTTTCAAAAAATATTTCCCCGTAATTAAATATTTCTTACAGTTAATTATATTATTCAAAAATAGTTTTTATAATTAGTAGTGTAAATCTAATCATAGTAGTGAAAGATGACATTGTATAATGTGATGCATACTATTATATTATATTACAGAAATTAGATTTTACTTATAAATGACATTAAAAAATATTTTTTACTAAAAAGTGTAAATAAGAAAATTACATGTGCGAAGAAAACTTGGCGAATTTGGAAAAAAATAATTATACGCACAATGGGTATTGTAGATTAATTAAAAGAAGCAGCCACAAAATACTTTCTAGAAATTATTCCACATTTTAGATTTAAAAATTACAAAACCAGTATCTGTGAAATAGTTAATAAAGTAGGAAAAATTAAGAAAACATGATTATTTTTTCAAAATTCATAATATGATCTATTTTACTGCTATTGTTTATAAACAAATGCATTATTTGCATATATAGTTTAAAACTCTTATGATGTGAAATAAAAAATTAATTCTTAAGCACTTCGTTTTTATCTTATTTTATTTTTAAATCTAAATTATTTTTAAACATAAGTTTTTTGAAATCTTTGTTAGAAATTTCCATGTTTTGTTTTTAATCGTGTTGATTAATAAAAATTAACTTTACTATAGTGGTGCAATTGTTGCCATTTGATAGAAAATTTATCAGTTATAATTTGTCATAATGCACTTAAATTACAAACAAATTCAATATTTTAAAATTTATTTTTAGTGGCAATCTGTTCTTTCCGTTTGTTGATAAAGATAAAATTGTACTGTTGGAAAATTTCGTTATAAAAATTTCACAGCTATATAAAATGCAAATGTCAGGTCTATCGGCTTCAGTAATAATAACTCGACTAATATGAATGAATGAAATCATTAGTATCGGAGGAGATCTAGAATGTAAATGTTTTAGAGAGGAGTGAATTTTATTTTCGGTTTTGAACGCTCTTTTACTTTCAATGCTTAAAATGTTGCTGTATATGCATACATCTAGCGTTTTTTTTTTCTCCATACATTTTACTTTTTACCATTCAGTCTATTTTTTAATACAATACCAAGTTTTTTTTTGTTATTACCTTTTTATCGCAAAAGGTAAATAGATAAATAAAAATATGGATAGCTTGATATATGCGGGCAATAAAATTTTTAAGACTAATCACAATTAATAAGAAAATTAAAATTAATGAGAAATTACTTAATTAAAAAAAATCATATTGAAAGACATCATTCAAGGGTAATTTAATAAAAAACAGAAATGTTAGAAGAATTAATTATTTTCTATTTATTAATCCAATTCACAAAGAAGAATAGTTTAATTTATATATTGCCTTAATATTAAAAATGTAAAAAGTATTTTATTATTGAACGTTACAGGAATTTTAATAAATTATAATTTTACATGCTATAATGCTAGTTAAAACATTCTTCAATGGGACATCGGATTAAAAAACACATTTATTCGTGTGTCAAGCCAGTGAGGAATTTATTAGATGTATAAATTTAAATTAGTGGTAAAATTGCTTGACCATATGAATTTAGATTTATAGATCGTATAACACTCTAACTGGCGAGGTTTTCAGTCATTAAGGTTTTGCAATGCCCAAAATGATAAACGAGATTTAATATGTTGTTCTTATCCCTTATCTAGAGACGTTCTCTAATGTTAGTTTCCGTTATGTGTCATTAATTTCAGTGTGAAGAGGTAAAGAGATAAGCGTGGGGATATAAGAATAGGACAATATTTAATTTGGAATCACAAATCGTTTGCTTTAGTTAAGATATAATGCCCTTCAATGTTGCTTTATCCCCATTATCCGTTAAAAATTCCTATAAAAACTGATAAAAAGCAAAAATAAGTTTTTTTAGAAGTTTGGTTTGGTTCCACAAGAATTTTAATCTTCGGTTAATTTGCAACTAGACAAGGGATAAAAAGTTAAAATTTCAGTGCAAATTCACCTTGTTTAATAATTAAAATTCACAAAGATACAAATAAATGTACATATATTGCTTGAAAGTGCGTAAAAACATACATAAAACATTTAAAAATGTTCCCTCCCCTAAAGTTGCGGGCTTTGTTAAACAGGAAAATTGACCCAATACAGGCTATCAATAGATCAGGGGTATATATTATACCATTCAAGAAATATAACAAAGATTTTATGTACTTAGGTATGACACTGAGGAAATTTGGGACAGAATAAAAGAACATGAAGCAGATCTGAGATTAAATAGACCCCACACTGCGTTAACAACATTAGCACAAACTGAACTTATAAAAGTAGATTTCAATGGATCCAAAATTCCGCACAAGTAAGCACCAGGAAGCTATCATAAGAGAATCTCTGGAAATGATATCTATAAAAGAAATTGTAACGATGTATTATCATATGGTATCCACGCAGTCTGGAATGAATTAATACATGATTGATTAACCTGTACTTGTTTTTGAAATGTTGAATGACCTTTCCCATTCCACCTTATATTCCACACCTTTGAGGTAAAATGGTTTGTTCCGAGCCAGCTAGAAGACGCAAAGAGACAACAACTCAACTTAACTGTTAGTTTTTCACTGATGATGACCGAGTAAGTTCGGTTGAAAACGTTTTAATTTTAAAAGGACTTTAATGTGCTTTTAAATGTTTTTATGTATGTTTTTACGTACATTCAAGCAATATATGTACATTTATTTGTATCTTGATGAATTTTATCTAGACAAGGGATTTTAATGATTAGAAAAAAGTGCAAAATGCTACCCCAGAATTAAAATATACCATTCAATTATAAATTAATTCTCTAAAATTAATAAATTGTCTTCCGTCAAAAAATATATTAAACGATGAAAAATTCGTTAAAATGAAAAAAAAAAACTTACAGGCATTGGGAACAAGTAGCTAATTTTATAGGTTCATGTAACTTATTACATAGTAGTTAGTCGAATAATGAGACCTAGTAAAAGAAAGGAACTCTTTTTTCCCATCTCTGTTCGAAAATAAATATTACAAGATAAATTATTTATTTCATCACTTTATTTCAAGAAATAATCATGCAAATCTGAAAATTATTAATCAATTTGAAAATTATTTGTACACAGAAGCTGTCATATTTCCAGGAAACCCAGTGTTATGCGTTATCTGAATATATTTGGTATCAATAGCCTTTAAGTAGAGTTCTATAATTCTGCGATTCAAAATATTGTTTTATAAATATTAGAAGGCCCACCGCGGACTTCCCAGGTTACAGAATATAGGTGTAAACGATTTTTCTTATTATTATTGAATAGATTTTTTTACATTTAATATACTTTTTTAGATGCCCACTAGCAACGCCGAAAAGCTGTTTTATAGGAAAAGTGTCAATTATGTATTCGAATAAAGTTTTGAAATTTATTAAAAGCTATATAAACTTTTTAGACCGCATACCAGGAGTTAATAGCCGAAGAAATCGTCAGAGATTTTGCTACTTACAGCAGCCTTTCTCTATTCTGATAACTTCAGTCTTTTAAGAGCTTAGTCGGACACATTTTCTGTTAAATTTGTGTTTTGCATACGCCACTATTTTAACTTTTTATTTATTTATTGATGAAGTTATAATTCCGTTAAAGAATATTAGACGGAAATAAATTCTGAATACTTCATCTTGTTTTATGTGCAAACGAATTATCTTTTCGTAATCGGGTTGCACGAGTAAAAAATTCATGCTTAGACATTACATTTCAAACCATAAAATAACAGTGTTTGGAGATACAGTTTTCAAACATTTGAAAGAACATTTTTTGTTCGATTCGGCGGAGTAAAAGTTGAAATCGTGCGGCGTTTAGGGGTTAAAACATTGCTGCAAAAGCAAAATTTATTGGTAGTTGCTGCCAACCTCAATATGACGTCAGAGTTTCTCACGGACATTTTTTACTTTGGAATATACAGGGTGTTCTAGAAAGGACTCCCCAACTTTGAAATGACATAACTTCGAAACTGTGAGTGATAGAAATGTGAAACAAGTTGAATGTTAGACAGATAGGTCTGGAATTTTTTATACATCAATTTAAAAAAATAGTTCCAATATTGGACACGAGAGGGCGCTGCAATCACAAAGCTGTGTCTTTGAAATAGTTCCTGAAAGTGAGCTGTTTGAACTGAGATAAAAATCACATTACAATGGTTTCGATATGTTTACCTTTTTCAGCAATAACATGACGCAACCTACAGGTAACGTTCGAAATCACTTGTTGCAATACTTCTATTGAAATGGATGCACATGCCTCACAGATGAATTGTTAGAGCTGTTCCAACGTTTGGGGATTCTTAGAATAAACAGCGTCCTTCAAGTAACCCCACAAAAAGAAGTCGCATGGATTCAGATCCGGGGAATATGGTGAATACGGCATGATATTCTTGAATTCCGAATTATTCTCTAATTCTATACAACTTTTTTACACGTGTCAGCAATGAAACAGACGCACGAATGAAATTTCTGTCCTTCTGAGTACCATTTAAAGTTCCATGTGCTTGTGCTGCCACCTATTATTCAATATTGGAACTATTTTTTCACATTCGTGTATAACAAATTCCAGACCTATCTGTTTAACATTCAACTTGTTTCACATTTCTATCTCTCACTGTTTCGAAGTTATGTCATTTAAAAGTTGGGGAGTCCTTTCTAGAACACCCTGTACATTCTTTCAATTCCTTTTTTTTTCTTTCTATTGATAAAATTAGATTGTGCAATAATGTCATAAATATTGTTCAGGTCACTCTAATCCAAAGATAATTAACTAACCGTCTAGCCGGTCGCTTCCAAGTAGGGCCCAGATACATTCCGCAGCGTACTGTCTTGACTTCGCTTGCGGCCCAGAAAAATGTAAATAAAATACTTTACACTAGATTATTTTCAACACAATTATTTCAAATTGGTAAAGCAATCATACAAGTTGTAATTTTCCAACTGGACGAAAAATGTCCGGGCCAGGATTCGAACTTGGGATCTCTTGGCTCTACCAACTGAGCTATCCCTGTCGAATCTGGAGGGCATAATTCATCCAGTCATCCACTGGCATAATTCATCCACTGGATGAATTATGCCCTTCAGATTCGACCGGGATAGCTCAGTTGGTAGAGCGTGGCGGCTTCAGCCAAGAGATCCCAGGTTCGAATCCTGTCCCGGACATTTTTCGTCCAGTTGGAAAATTACAACTTGTAAAATACTTTAGTTTAAGCTATACGAAAAAACTAATAAAAATATAAAAAAGCACGTAAATAAATATTTCGCGACATTAATAACACTTTTTTTCATGAACCTCCAGCTAAAGTACTGCTGGGCCCTGCCTGTTATTTTCTAGAGTGAGCGAAAAGCTTTCAGATAAAATAAATAAAATTGGGATTACCTAAGATTCATGTCGATCATTGTAAAAAGAAAACTGTGGTTTCATGCCCATAAATTTTTAAAGCAGTGATCAAAATAACGGATCCCTGTGTATTTCTCAGCCATATATCGTTAATGCAGCGAACATTGTAACGTTGTTCAGTTATTTTGCGTGCACAAATCGTTAAAATGAAATTATTTTAACAGAGCCATTCGGTTGCACGCTTATAAACTGATGATACGGCAATCACTATAACAAAGACTTGTGCATACCCGAGCCCATAAATATGGCTTACAATATTTAAGTCGCAAATCTTTACTTCCAAAACATGTATTTCGAAAAGAGGTGGAAATGTATTAAATTTTGCATAAAAACTTAATTCCGATCACTAAAATACGAAAAGCGCAAAAACAATTTATAAAATATTTAAAAAAAATTCCTTGGAAAAATGTCACGGAAAATATGTAATAAAAATTCCGCAATAGTTATCTTATTCCTCAAATCTTCCACAATCGGAGTCATAGCCGATGTTGCCACACATTCACTAGCTCTAAAATCGCTGAAATACATGTTTAACTATTTTTTAGTAGATTTGTAATGCTGAATTTCAGGCTCCTACTGAAAACTGCTGTTAAGATATGGCAAAATTACTTAAAACTTTCGACCTCCTATGTTACCCCCTTGGGGAATTAATATCTAAAATCGCTGAAATACCTATTTAACTATTTTTTAGTATATTTGTTATCCTGAATTTCATGCTTCTACCTTAACTTCTACTGAGATATGGCAAACTGACCTAAATTATACGACAACCTATTTAACCCTCCGTAGTGGCAGAATTTCTAAAGATGCTGAAATACATGTTTAACTGTTTTTTTAGTAGATTTGTTATCCTGAATTTCACGCTCCTACCTAAAATTGCTGCTGAGATATGGCAAAAAGGCAAAATTACATAAAACTTTCCACCGCCATTTAGCCCCTTAATAGGTGAATTATTTATTTTAGTAAATTTGTTATCCTGAATTCCACGCTCCTAACTAAAACTGCTGCTGATATATGGCGAAAAGGCGAAATGACCTAACCTTTCGACCTAACTTTTCTTTGGCGAAACCTTTCGACACCCCATTTAACACCTTTATTGGCTGAATTTGTAAAATCTGTGAAGTACGTGTTTAACTATCTTTCAGTAGATTTGTTATCCTGAATTTCGTGCTTTTAACTAAAAGTGCTGTTGAGATGTTGCGAAAAGGCGAAATGACCTAAAACTTTCGATCCACCATTTAATCCCCTTACTGGTTGAATTTCTTAGATCGCTGAAATTTCTGTTTAACTATTTTTTAATAGATTTATTATCCCGAATTTCATACTCTTACCGACAACTGCTGCTGAGATATGGCGAAAGAAGGACCGAACTAAAACTTTCGACCCCCATTTAACCCCCTTAATCTGTGAATATTCAAAAATTCTTTCTTAGTGGTTGCCTACATTGTGTAAGTAACATGTCTGCCAAATTTCATTGCACTAGGCACAACGGTTAAGGCTCGGCGTTTATTATGAGTCAGTCAGTACATACTTTTTTATAAGTATAGATATACATCTGGAAATGTTTCTGTCTAATTTACCTATTAAGATTTAAAATATACTGCTTCATATTTATGTTGGTTAAAAACTAAAAGAAAGGTTTTATTCGATTCATGCTTTCAATTATATATATATATATATATATATATATATATATATAAATTATTTTCAAAATCTTACATTCAAATACAAAAGGGATCCTTCATACATTTCATTTCCCTAGGACCAACTATTGAGACTCGGCGTTCATAAGGAGTCAGTTGGGACATGCTCTTTTATAAGTGTAGATTAAAATATAATTATGTCTGTTTTTTGATAAAGTTGTAAAATTAGATTAGATTGATGTAAATAAATTACATATTTTAATCATTTAAAATTGTGCTTTGCAATTTTATTCTACATGTTATATTACACAATTATATATCGCTTATTAAGCAGAAGGACTCCGTACCACCAAAGACGTTGTATTTTAATAAAAATGTAATTGAACTATCTAAGTTGAGTTTATATCATAGTTAAACTCCACTTTGATGGTGGTATCCTTTGATGGTGAAGTTTTAAATTAAATAATGTAGTTAATACAGTTTAAAGTTTTGCACAAATACGTTTTAACTGCATAAAAATTCAAAACTAAGTATGTTTGAGTTAAGACACTGCTGTATTTAAGTAGCGATATGTACTGAAAATACCTTTAACTGAAATAAACACAATATTTTAGAATCATCTAAACGTATGAATTAACAGATCTATATTTCAAATACGTCGAAAGTATTAGTTTCTAAACAACGGGGAATTTAAGTCTGGTTTAAAATCGAAAAATTCAGTTTAAAACGACCCTGTATATTTTATGTTTTACATGCTTTATTGTATTTCTATATATGTTTCCACCGATGTCAAATTAAAGATATTTTATGAATTGAAAATTAATTTATAAGAAGAATCTGCTGAAAACTGAATCCACACTCTTAATAACTAAAATGTAGAGTAAATGCTCTAACAGCATTTTCAAAATTATTTAGCTGTTCTAAATCTCTTAAACAATGTCGTAAGACACGTTCGATTTTTTTTATAAATCTAGAAATTTCCTTACATGAAAAATGCTTTATTGTAAGCAGTCTTTCAATAAATTTTAAAAATATTAAGGAAATTTAAAGCAATTTTTTAAGGCACATGTTTTTATGCCGGACAATAGATATTTTTGAATAGGAAAATATTCACTTATATACCATAATAAAAACTATTTCATGTTAAAAATTATTAGTTCTTATGAAATTATTTTATCTTTTTAAACTCACTACGGGAACTTATCATTATAAAATTTATGAATAAACGTAAAAGAAATAAAAAGAACTATCTATGTTTTACTAACAAAGATTCTGCATAAAATAATAAAATCAACTTTTCATGCTCTAGCATAAATATTTAAAATGCAATTTCAAATTTCCCCAACTAGCTCGGAATTTTTGAAAAATAAATTTAAAGAATCTTGAGAATTGTTCAAATTTTTACAAAGTTAGAAAATGTTTTAAATATTTTTTTCCATAAAACTACGCTTCAACAAAATGAAATTTTTATTTTCTCGCTAAAACTGCAGAAGAACATAAGATTATTTTGAAAGCGAAAATGAGCCCGTGACAGAGTCTAAAAATAGTTTTGAAGTAAAAAACGTTTGTATAATATTTTGTGAAATGATAGAACGTTTTTAGAATTTCATAATCTGAAGATAACATATAGGATAAAACTTATTTGAAGCAAAATAGTAAGTAAAAAACCCATTTCAGTCAGAAATACTTTAGGTAGGGCTTAAGAAATGCTGTGGCCACGTCACCATTGGCGACCAAGATTTTCCTCTGGCCATCAAGTTATTTAATCTGGATGTTTTTCCCTTCCTTTTGTGCAAAAAGTGATCTAAGAAATGAGCACAAATGGCATTTTCTTCTCCCTACCCATACTCGCACGTGGCAAGCAATAATCTTTCTTTTCTTTCCTAATATTAATGGAAAAACCACGTTTAAAAAGAATTTTCCCTCCCATGCACAAAAAAGCTATTGTTTTCCGTTCTAGCCAGTAGCATGTCACGTGATTAGAATTCGGAGAGAAAGGAGGAGGTTTCAGTACAGCAGTAAGAAATAGTGTCAGTCAAGCCTCCGTGGCATCCACTGCTAAAAATGCCTAAGTTTTCTGTAAGTTTCAAATCGTATTTGTGTTCAGAATTAAAACTGATTAATCTATCACATTCATTTTAAAGAATAATAACATAAGTGATTATAAGTAATACCTTTGAAATGTGTTGATATCTATAAAACTTAATTAAAAATTCAAGAATAATTAATTTTAATTAAATTAAAGAATAATATGCATTTTTTAAAAATATTTTTCACTCGCTTAAAATATTTGGCGCCTTTATTAACATGGAGCTTGTGTGCACCACACACATAGCACAATGGGTGATGGAGCAACAAAAGCACTATCTGTTACTCATGTTAGTCACAATGTTAAATTGTAATTCTCATAAGATGTCTCATTGTATACGTTGCAAAACTACAAAATATTAAGAAAAAAATTTTAAAATTATATTTTAAAATATTTTTTCTTTACATGAGGGTTAAATCAGCCTTTACACTATTTTTTCCTTTTTTATTTTTTATTTTTTATGTTTAAGTTTTTTTTATAGATATAAACTTTTTATATCTTTCATTAAAAAACTTAATTTATATTATCTTTGTAAATTATCCACTATTCTAATCTATACAACTACAATATTTCTATATTATCCTTATTATTATTTTTCTCAATTCATACAAAAAGTTTGTGCTTTTTGAAAACAGGGGGGTTGTGCAAATATATTTTACTGGGGACTAGTATTTTTTGCTGGCTACCAGACATTAACAAATCTGTAAAGCCCTGACCTAAGGGTATCCCAATTACACTAAAAATAATTTAAATGTTTAAAATTATATGAATGGTTATGAAGTATGGCAGAATTTCAGTTAACGTTAGCTATTGATTCCCGATACCTTAAATCTCCTAAATTTTGAATTATGTAAAATAACAACGCAATTAATTTTCCTCTTAACATCTAAATATATATTATAAAATCTAGAATATAAAGCAAAAACATGTCCATGAGCAACATTGACGTATCACGGGTGGTGGTAAGGACCTAACCAGTAACTTTTACTGCCATTTAACTTTTAAATATAGCACAATTCGTATTCCTACACAGTCGAATGGAGCGAAAAATGTACTTTTAATTGTAATTTTTTTAAAACTATCTGAATTTGTTGATTTTTTAGGATTTTTAAAATAATTTTCAAGGATAAATATTTTTAAAACTGCGTTTAACCCAGTTGCAGAAGATTAACCCGTCTGTACTTAAAACAATGTAATTAATTCAGTCATCCAAATATGTAGTGTAGTTGATGGATAATCTAACAAAACATATTAAATGTAAAGCATCTATTGGAAATTTCAATTGTAAAACGTTTTCATCTGTGGTCTGTAAACCGGGTAGTAGATAAGGACAGCATCTTTAACCGAGTAGCTCAGGTTCGCTTTCCTACTTTGCATAATAATAGTGTGAAATTTAAGAAGAATTTGTTCATAAAGTTCGTTAAATGAATTCGTGCATTAAAACTGATATAATTTAATTAAACATTGGAATTCTGTACCTAAAATTCATTAAAATTAGGAAATAATGTAGTTTTTTTTTTCAATCAATAAGAAAAATAAAAAAGATCTTCAAGGTGAGTTTAACTGTAAAGAATATTTTATTGGGTGAAAACTTTTCCACTACACATATTTTGAATAGCTTAATAATTGTCCATGTGCAACTAGTTAAAAAAATATTACATTTTAAAAATATTTGGATTCGTAAAATTTGCAGCGTTTTCTAAAGATGGTAAAGCAACGCGATTTGCATAAAATAGAAAACTATTAAAAGACGCATTAAATCAAATCTTCTTTAATGGTACTTAAATTCATTTTTTTAACTGATCCCTCAATAAAAAACAAAATCATGTGCAAAAATTTCAAATTTTTAAATTTAATAACTGTACATAATCACATAATAAGATCACTAATTATAATTAAAATATAGATAAAATGCTCAAGTGATACAAAGAGGAACACAAAAGACTTATAAAAACCTTTTAATGATCGACACATGTTTCAGCGCTCATATGCGGCGCCATTTTCAAAATATATAACGATAAACAAAAGTATTCATTCTCGCAAATTTTTGAAAATAAACTTGAAAACACAAATCACAAGCTCCTATATGTAAAAAAAGCATGTGCTTGAAATAGTCAACTGTAAGGGTACAAATTATTATATTTTTATTGCTTTTTTTAAAAACTGAAAAGTACCTCGTGCCAAATTTTAGGTAATTCAAATGAGGGGGATTCATTGCAAATGATCACGTTACGCATATAGGTTTCTATAGATTCACGGATAATAGATGGGAAATAAAGCTTTGATGGATAAATTATTTTACTATTTTTAAAATCATTTTTTAAAAGTCACGGTTCTATGTAGTCTTGCCAACGCTGTAGTTCTTCTGTCATATTTGATATCTGCCATATGCTCTTTTAATCTTGTTTTAAACTTTCGAGTAATCATTCCTATATAATATCGTAATGTTCCAGCTGCTCTTATAGGACACATTCCAATTTGAATGGAAGTATGTTGATTTTGTTTAAACTCTGTCATCTAAATTTTTTTGAAAACATGCAAAAATGAATAAGTATTTTAGCGTCGAATATTTTACACAAATATTTACATATAGGACTCTGATAAATAAACTCTGTCGATATTTATTTTCCAAACCGACCGTACTTTTGACAAAATGCAATGTAATTTTAGATATGGATATTGTAAGATATGCACTTGAGAATGTGCCAATGAAACAATGTACTACAAGCACGGTTTAAATGATAAAATCTCTAATATTTAAAATGGTAGCAGCCACATTTTTAATATACAAAATGATCTACTTTATGAAAAAGATAAATGGCGTTCAAACGGTACCTGTAGCACTGGAAACGGCAATGTAAGTCAAAGGCAAAAAAAAAAAAAGAGCAGTAAGGACTGCCGTGAGGTGTAAGAATACTTTCCTGAAAAAATCTCCGACTTATTCGTATTTTCGACAAGATCACCCGCACTCCAGTAGGTTTGAGCCTTTTGCGATATTTAAAATCCAGTGTCTAATATGTTAAATTCGCTAAAAGAGTCAACTTTTGAAAATGTCGGTTAAAAGGGAGATTCTGTATAGTCTTTTGCCATTATGTATTGTTACTCTTCATTTTTGCATGCGCAGTCTGAGAAGGCGGACACTTGGAAATTTTGTAATCCAACAGAAATGTTTTGTTTTTACCAGCCTGACTGAACTAATTTTTTTTGTTACACTGATATTTTTTGCGTTTGCATAAGTCTTCGTTTTAATGCCACAGGTACCATTGCATTGCCATTTAGGGTTTATGACTGCGTAGATTGCATTTTGCGCTGAAAAAAATATGGACATTCATATTTGAAATTTTCAAATGTATATAAATAACCAACTTGTATATATTTCTTGATACATATGCAAAAGTTCCAATGTAGTGTATTCAAATTCTGCTTTAGAAACCGGAGTTTATCGTGTGGAGAACGTTTAAGCCTTAAATACAAGAATTTTTCTTTTAGAATTGTGTATTTTTCAACTTATATTAAGAATTAGACACCATAAATTTTAATACAGACTTTTAACTTTATTTAGTAGCATATTTTAGTGGTTTACGTGATTTTTATGGGAATAATATTTCTATATAAGCATAGTGGTTGCATAGAACTAAAGTTAAATTAAAAGTTTTGCAAATTTGATACACTATGCATTTAAGGGTTAATAGTTTTGTTCCTGTACATTTATCTGTACTTCTAATACATTTATATATAAATCTGCGACTTTACGTATGAATTCAAATTATACATATATTTTATTAATCATATTACTTTACAAAGTATACTCGAAACATTATGCTTTAAACTAATTTTGAAATATATCTAAAAACTTTTCAAAAGTACAATATTCATAAATGGTAATTAACAGTACTGGAAAAGTATAAAACTAAAATACAAAGTAAGATGGGATATTATAATCATATAGTTGTACGGGGTAGAGCGCTTCAAGTAGCGAAACTTCAGTAATCGCTACGTTTTTTCTAGCAGTCTGTAGTGTAACGCATTACTCTTTGGAAAATGTAATATAGCAAGTTTGAAATTACAGTACTAAGTAGTTTTTCCAACCACTGCCTGTACTGATGATTTTTTATTCGAATTAGGATACTAAAATAATTTTATTACAGATACCAGGTTCAGTGTTTAGAAATAACAACAACAACAGCAACAACAAAAAACTCCATCTTCAAAGAAATAGTTATATTATTATTTGGGAATTAAAATGATTTTTTTTAGGGGGGGGGGGGCATGGAATACACAGGGAAGGTGTCTCAAATAGAATAGTGCCACAAAAGTGCGTCCTATTTCCACCAAATCATTGCAGGAAGAGAGAGAGTAAATTAACATCATTGCACAATATTCATTCTTGGCGAAAAAATTTGGCGTATAGACTAAAACATATGGTATCATATTTGAAAGGAAGACAAAGGCTTTGACTTCCTAAAAATTAATATTATTTATTGCCAGGAAGAACCCATAATTATCTAAAGGAGAAAAAAAATAAAACGCTGTTATACTGCCTATAATTATGAAGAAATGAAAGGTGATCCAATTCAAGTTTCTTAACTTTTATTTAAGATAAAACACACAAAATGTAATCTTATCGTATTTGTTTTTTTATTAATAGAATATTTGGTATTTTTCATTGATTATGAAAAATGATATCAGGCAAATAGCCGCCTCTCGACCTTCTGAAACAGTTGATCCGTTCGAGGTAATTTTCGATGACTTTTTCGTAAGGTTCGGAGGTTGTTTGTGCTATAATTTGAAGGGTGTTAATTAAAGTTTTTCAACGTGGCAGGTTTGGTGGCGTAGACGCGACTCTTCAGACAACTCCATAAGAAAAGAATCCAACGGTGTTAAATGGCATGATATTGGAGGCCAGTTGACATTGCCGCAATGTGAAATAATGTGACCTCTGAAATTTTCAAGTAAAACATCTAACTTTTCTCGCAACGTGTGGCAAGTTGCGTCATCCAGCTGAAACCACATAGTCTTCCACATCAATATCTTCAATTTCGTGCCCAAAACACGCCAAAAGAAGTCATAAGAAAAGTCTAAACTTTGCGAATGGCGACGAATTGATAATTCCGAGTCTTCGGCCACACTATCACTCATATCAGCAATATTCTTGGCTGAACGTGCGCCACGATGATGCACGCGACTTACTTTGCCTTCAATGCTTCTAGTTTCCTCAAAGTTTTCCACTACGTTATGCCAAAAGTATAGCAGAGATAACTTATGAAAAAGTCATCGAAAATTGCCTCGAAGGAATCAACTGCTGCAGGAGGTCCAGAAACGGCCATTTGCTAGACATCGTTTTTCATACTTAATGAAAAAATAACAACTATTCGATTATTAAATAATAAATATGATAAGGTTAAATTTTGTGTGTTTTTTTTTCTTCTAAATAAAAGTAAGGAAACCTGAATTGTATCATCTTGTTTATACAAGTTATTCTAATTCTAATCTATGCTTAATTATGAGAAATTTTAAATACAACTTTTGTTTTAATTTGAATGTGCACATAACTAGTATATGTAATGAAAATCATTATCATTCTTTTTAAATATTTATAAATGCATTCAAATCTAAAGAAATTTTGATCTTGATCGTTTTTTCTACTCATTTTATGAAAAAAAATCTAACGTTATAGATTATTACCCTCAATTTTTACACATGGACATACCCATCGTTCCAGCACTATTTCATGAGAAGGCTAAGAATCTCATAGACGTAAATACTTTTATATTTACGTTTGGAATACTTTTACGAATAAAATAATTTCATTGATATTTCTTGAAGATATGAATTTAAGCACCTTTTATTCTAATATGCTGCTGACTCAAACAATTCTATGAACTATTGAAAACAAAATATTTTTTTAAATCACAAAAAAATCGAATACAAATAATTTCCATGAAGAAAGTTATTCCATGTTGATAAACTTTTATTAAAACAAATTCATTATTAAATTTTAATAAAAGTCGTGGGAAGAAAAAATGCGTACTTATTTTTATTACAAAAAAAGTCAAGTTTTAGCTTTAACAGTATTTTTTACATATACTAGTTATGTGCACATTCAAATTAAAACAGAAGTTGTATTTAAAATTTCTCGTACACTAATTTCTAATATTTTTTTTAGATTGTGATATATCAATCTAAAGATATATATAATGATATATATAATGATATAATAATCTATAGATTTATATCAATCTTAGATAATTGTAAATTTTGACTTTAAAAAATTTAATGTTATTGTTATAAATCCTGGATTTTAGCTCAAATTACTATATAATAAATAATTAAGTTAAAATTTAACTACGGAATAGAAATGACTTTTTAAAGTTAAAATCGTCATTAATATTTCTGAAACATCATTACCATAATTCATAAACGCTTCGTTAATGACCACTTAGTAATGGCATTTTTAATGTTAAGATTATTTTAGGGCTAAACTATAACAACTGAAAGCTTATGGTATACTTATTGTGAAAGATGTCCGAAATTTTTTTCTGTAATTCATTCAGCAAAATTTATTTATTAAATATGTATTTAATTAGGACTAAAATTAGTAGTGACATATAATAAATACATTGATTAAAAGTTTGGTACAAGAGGAACAAAATGAAGTACTACTTACATAGTTAAAAAAACATTATGTCATTGCTTATAAGAACATGTAATGCTGTACAATTTAAGAATGTTACCAATATGAAAGTTCCATCTAGAGGAGAGCTGAATGAAAATTTACTGTGTACCCTGGCGATAAAAATTACCCGTGAGGCAAACTTTAAATAAGAATTATTAATAAATACGTTTTCAGAAATGTTAAAAAATGCCTAATTATTTAAAAAAAAAATAGAGAAAACAGACGATAAAATATACACAGATTGCTCTAAAGTTTTCCAATTCTTAAAAATAAAAATTTATGAGTGTTTTTTTTTTTTTTTTTTTAATGAAGGAATTTTATTGTAATAGACTAACATAATATTTGAAAATTACTTACCTAAATAGTAAATCCAGATTGAAATAAAAATGGCGCTTTTACGATTAGGTTTTGGGGTTTATTGGTTAAGTATAAAGGGGCGCTAATTCCTCCCCTTAATTTAAATAAATTGTTTTTTCATGCAGAATTATCCGATTTTCTTCAAATTTTGTAAATAGGTTCATTGTGATAAGGCGTTTCCCTGATTAGTTTTGAAGTTTATTGGTAAAGTATTATTATTAATAGTAAGTAATTGGTTAAGTATTGTTATTATAATATCTTATATTATTCCCTTAATTTAGATAAATGGGTTTTTCATGCAGCATTATCCGATTTGCTTCAAATTTAGTATATAGGTTCATTCTAATAAGGCGTTTCCCTGATTAGTTTTGGGGGTTCATTGGTTAAGTATAAAGGGGGAAAGGGAGGCTAAACCCTCCCCTTAATTTAGATAAATGGGTTTTTCATGCAGAAATAACCTATGTACTTCAAATTTTGTATATAGGTTCATTGTGATAAGGCGCTTCCCTGATTAGTTTTGAAATTCATTTGTTAAGTATAAAAGGGGGAACGGGGGATAATCCCTCCTTAATTTTGATAAATGGGTTTTTCATGCAGAAATATCGAATTTGCTTCAAATTTGGTATACTGGTTAATTGTGATAAGTCGCTTCCCTGATTAGATTTGGAGGTAGATTGGTTAAGTATAAAAGGAGGAAATGGGAGAGCTAATCCCCTCACTTAATTTAGTTAAATGTGTTTTTCATGCAGAATTATCCGATTTGTTTTAAATTTTGTATATAGGGTCATTGTGATAAGGTTCTTTCCTGATTAGTTTTGGTGGTTCATTGGTTAAGTATAAAGGGGGGGGGACTGAGGCTAATACCCCCTTAATTTACTGTTGATTTCTTTAATTTTCGAGGGGCCTTATTCTTTGAAATAAGAGTAGAATGTACAATTAGTGTGAATAGCCTGTGAGATCAATGACATCAGTTTAACTGGGTTCTTTTCTTTTTATTTTATATTTATATAGCCCAGTTCTAAAACAAAATCATATCTAGAAACCGTACTTTATATCTATACTCTTATAGTTGGAAGTATATTTTTATCATCAGCGGTTTACGGGATAATTGACAAGCTATGTATTTCGTATCACCCGTTATACATTCTGATTTATGTTTGAAGGAAATTCCAAATTACTATAATATCCAGAAAGATTTTGTTTTTGTTATTTTAAACTAATATAAATAAAAGTATTACAACACAGCCACTGTTCTTTGTAAAAAACTAATACTGGTACTCTGTATTTGACGTAAAGATTGATATTTATTTTTAAATTTTCGGAGGTGATTAATTAGAGTCTGAATTGTAAGCACCAGAAACTGTTCAAAATATGCACTAAAAACTTTTAAAAAATGCAAAAATATACATCATGAACCGGGACCTACGTTATACACGGCCGGTGCATGACGTTTAAACGTCACATGGAGCGGATCATTTTTGCACGGTGATTGATTCACCCACCTTTTTGCATGAATCGCCGTGTAAATTGATCCACTCCATGTGATGTTTTAAACGTTCTGAAACAGGACATTTCAAATGATGCATGTTATGGTTACAGTATATGATATGTGAAATGATCTAAAAGTAGCAGAAAAAAAATTAATCTATCGAAAAATATTAACATTAGAAACACGCGAATTTCCCAAAACGTTATGGTTTTATTATGATAATGACTGTACTCTTAGAATAATTACATTATGAGGAGCTTATGTTGTGTCAATGGCTTATACAGCAAGTCAGCATGGTTCATCTCAGCTCGGATTAAAATTTCAATATGGCGGTCGCCATTAACCCTTTGAGTACGGACCGGGACTGGCGACAATTTTAAATTATTCATTCAATCGTACCACTTACAAAAAAATTCTTTGTGGTACATTTCACATGAAAACAAGATTAAAAAGATCCCCTCTAAATATTACTTGCCTTGATGGAGAAAGATGGCAATGTCTAAAATTAATGCTAATAAGGCGTACGTTTTTCCTTATTCTCATAGGTAATTTTAATGTATTAAACATTTAAATTAAAATGTAAATGAATGGTAAAGAAAACTGTTTTTTAAAATCAAAGTTTCCGGTTTTGCCCAGATCCTTTGATTATTTGGTACTTTTTTAAATTCTTCCACAGTTTGAATTTCTTTTTACTTTCTTCTAAACTCTCTCAATTTTCTTTTGCGGAATCCACTACTTGATGGTGAAAAGCTCCACCCTCCTACTTTCAGGTGGGTTGTTCGCGCAGCCAGTCCGAATTCTTTCCTGTCACCTATTCTTTTCGGATTCCGTTAGGATCCAATTTCCACTTTTATTAATATCTATCCTAAATTAATTTTGTCTATCCTATACTTATTTGTAGTACATTTCAGTCTATTGCTATGCTTTTTCTACTTGGCTGGAAGTGTTATACGTCTTACTCATCACTTGGGAAAGGAGTTGTTTTGCAAGTAGATAGCCCCTGAACTCTTCCACAGTTCACTATTCCTAAATGAAGGGTTGGATCCGTAACTGCCTTAAATACAGTATGAAAAAGATGACCAACTAGGAAATCTACAACTCGAGTACAATAGAAACGGTCTAAGGGAACGGAAGATCAATGACAGGGTAAGCGTCTCCGTTCCTGGAAACGAGTATAGTATAAGTGTATGTCAGAAATTGTTTTTAAAAAACTGGTTTAAATTTTAAAAAGTCCACTGGAACGTATATTTCCCAACGCGTAGTCAAAGGGTTTATGCGAACAGCCATTAGATTAGCTACGAGAATCGGAACAGCTTTGAGGAATGTTTAAACTGTAAATATTGAAAAACGGCATAAAAAAGGTTAGGAAAATCTACAGCTTCAATATATATATTCTGATAATAAAATATTTCTTTATTTAAAACATCCCACTTTTTTCCTTGTACATTTCAGTGAAAGCCGAATTGTGCCTTCTGAAATAATTTTTCCGTTATTTAAGTGTGACGTTTTCTATTACATTTTTTATCGCACAGTATTTTGATTTCAAAACATTGAGCTCATGCATCTTAATTTTTTAGCTTTAAAAAAAAACCTGGGCCAACGTACATATAAAAGTTACGTCAGAAATGTTTAACTCGGTATGCATAACTAAATGTTTAACTAAATATTTAACTTTGATAGTAAATGTTAATGTTATGTAACATGTTTTGAAGTACAACAACTATAAATAATTTTAACTGAAATTAGTTCTTAAGCATAAGTATTAGAAGTTTCTAAAAATTCTTCAACAGAGTTGTTGCAAAACTATACATTCCAAATTGAAGTTAACTATATTAAAGCGTTAATTATAAATGACATTCTCCGAGTGTTCATAGCAAAATATTAACTACGTTAAAGACTTTAGAAACAACGTTAAATACTTACAGGAACAGATAATAATTTATTCAAACAAGAAATTAAGTTAGTTTGTTTAGAGTATTTACTGTACATATAAAAACATTTTTTTTTAAGTTTGGAAAAAGTGTAAATGCCAGAATATGCAACGTAAAAACTCCAGTATTATTTAGTTTACGATTGAAAACCTACATAATTTTATTAAGTCTGTTACAAATTAATTTTGAAATTTTTCTGAAATAATTAGTTATTCCAATGTAAAAAGATTACATGTTACTGATCATATTTTTTAAAAAATCCTAGAAAAAATTTCAATTATGTTGCTAGCAGACTAACCCCAATTTCTTGTGCTAATCTTATGGTCTTTCTTTTAGTTCCTCTAAAAACTATATAAGCATCTATAAGTAAGGCTCACTAGTAAGGCATACCAGTAAGGCATACCAGTAAGGCATACCAGTGGAGGCAATAGGATGAAATGGTGTCTCCAGATTAATTATTTCTACTTTAGAGTTGCAAAGTAAAAATCTGGGAATAAAACAGTTTTTTGTGGTGAATAAACCATGTTTTATGGGAATAAACCAGGTTTTTAGGAAATAAACTGGGGATTTTAAGAATAAACCAGGTTTTTTTGTGAATAAACTGGATTTTTTAGAATAAACCATGTCTTTTGGGGAAATATATGGGAGCAAATCGGGTTTTTTGAGTTATATAAGCCAATAAAATAAACCAATGTTTTACAACTCTAGCTTTAATTAGCAACAGTTTTTGAAATAATACAGTTTATGTCAAGAGAAAATGTAAACATTTTTCACAAAGCAAATCATTACTTAATGTGTTTTTAGAAGGATAATTTGTTTAATTCATGGGAAAAAATTAAATATTGATAACCATAAATATCGGTGAGTAGTGCAGCATCAAACCAATGAATTTGAAAAGAAACACAGTGTAAATGAAATCATAGTAATTAGAAAAACGACTTACGTATGGGGCAGGCATTGTTAAAACCTAATACCGATCGTATTAAGCAATGCAAATCAATCCCAGGTTTTAGATTAATATATTAAGATTTTACGGAGATTTATTCTATTTATATTATTATAACACTTTTCAGAAAAAATACATTTCTTGTACATTAGTATTGTCAGGTGATATTTACTTTATATTTATAAAATGTTTTAAGTAAAACAAATTATCATTAAATTAAATCCTTTTTAATTAGCACAAGCTTGTTTTTCTCTAATAATTTAAATTAAGCACTTTAAACATAAAATAGTGTTGTATAAACTTAAATTAGTACTTCGTGACGTAACAAAATTCAAAGTCCACACTGTAAAAGAAAATTACCAGGTTACTAAAAATTTTTTAGTATATTTGTATTTTACAGATTTTTTTAGTAACCGGTACTAAAAATCGGTACTAAAAGACTAAAAATTGTTTTGTATTTTTACTTAGTAACTATAAAATCTGTAAGAATTACTAGAAAACAGCTAGCAACATTACTAGAAAACAGCTAGCAATGATTCCGATTTTTAGTACCGGTTACTAAAAAAATCTGTGGAATACAAATATACAAAAAAATTTTTAGTAATTTCCAAAGATCAGTTAGAAAAACAACTTTTTTAGTAGATCGACCCATTTTTTTTTTACAGTGCATGGCAAATGGCAAATTTTTACTAATATTAGAGTCTAAAGGAATAAACAAACATACAGACAACAAAAAACAGATACTAATACAACACAGATACGATTTTTAATATCCTAAAGAAGGTTACACATAATACCATCAACCTGAGCTCCTTCTATGAAGAAAATAATTTTTTGTAGATGTAGGCTAAAAAATATTCCAACGAATTTTTTAACATCCTATATCGGAAGTTGGTTAAACGCTAAATCATATTAAAACAGAATTCTTTTTGTTTAGTAAAAGCTTGGTGGTTTAACTTATTTATTGAAAGGAGACGACTTTCGTGTTTGTTTGCGGTAAATAAATAAAAAATATAAATTCAATAAAGTGATAAATATTTAGACTGGCAGAAAAGTAAAACGAAATTTCAAAAAGTAACTGTCGCCAATTAAAGTTCATTATTTTAACATTAATATTAAAGATTAAGTAAAAGAGAAAATAATATTGCATATATAATAATGTTAAAATGGAGGACAGTATTTAATAGGAACTTGTACAAAAAAAAGAAAAATAACATTTTAATTTTCAATTTAGCTTGTTAAATATCATTTTTGAAATATTTTTAATCAATGCATTATATTTCAATCATTAATTATAGTTTCAAATTTTAAAAAAATACTGTTTTCTTAATGAGAATATAAAAACCATTAATGGAAAGTTAGAAAATGTTAATTATCTATTGGAATAAAAATATGCAATTAATGTAATTAATTGTAATAATAACATCTGCAACACGTGTAATAGATTTATTAAAAGTTTCGTTTGGAATTGTTTAAAAATATTTTTAAATTATTTTTTTCTACTTTTTAAATAAAAGCAAGGAAGTAAATATAATTAATGATAATCAGGCATTTTGATATTGTTTTAATTAAAGTAACCTCAAAAAATAATTTTTAATCATCATTCATACTTGTTAATAAATTATTATAAAATTAAAAACACTATTGTTTGTTAGATTTCTCTAAAATAAGGACCACTAAATTGAACAGTTTAGACAATATAAAGAATTAAAATATTACTTTTTTTTTCTTTCATACATATGTTTTAGCAACATACGAAAATCAAAATTTTAAAAACTAGAAACTTTTGAATTAAAAGTATGTTTGTTTAACTGGATCTAGGTAAATAAATGCCTTTCAGTGAGAAAAATTTACTTTTGTGTTTGTCTGAAGTAAGTAAATCTACTTTTTCAGTAAAATCAAACATTTGCTTTGAATACCGCCGGAAAAGTAAAATGAAGTTTTAAACATGGTCGTCAACTAACTTTCAAAATATAATTATCATTACCGACGTTTAATTAGAATAAAATAGACAGAATATATGTTAAAATTAGAATATTTTGTTTTATTAGTGTCATGTACAGAAAAAAATAATAATTTGCATTTTAGCTTGTTAAACATTAGTTTTTAATGATTTCTACTGAAAGAAGTGTGTTTCAATAATTATCTATACTTTCAAATAAAAAATTACTTTTCTCTTAATGTTCATAATAAAATTATTGATGAAAATTACATACGGTAAATTATTTTTCGGACTGAACACAACCGTTTAATCTACTAATTTTTATTAACCCGTTTCACCTGCAGACTTTTCATCCATATACACTTACAAATCTTGAAAATACACTAAAAAAAAAATTGCAGTAAAATTACGGGCAGAGGCCGGCAGTAGAGATCATACCCCGTAAAAAAAAAAAAAAAAAAAAAAAAAAAAAAAATCCATGCCCATCATTTTGTGCAGCCCGTAATTTTACGGGGCAAAGTAATATACCATTATAATGCACAGGATATAATGCACTTTAAAACACAATAACACTTTTCTTACTGTTCCGTAGCACGTAGCATGTTAGATAATCATCACAGAATCGCTGTTTTGGTGGGTTAAAATTTTCGAAACACGAGTAAAATGAAGGGTACAATACCCTTGCGGAGGACAATGTATGGGGTCGTACCGTATTTTTGTTAACATGTGGGCTAGAACTGTAAGAATATGTGGATTGCTATTAATTTTCTAAGTATCTAAGGGATAAGGCCGCTTATTTAGTGGATCAGACCGTTTTTCATCAAATAAGGCTGTTGCCCATGAAAATTGAAGGGCAAATGCCCATGAAAATTGAAGGGCAAATGCCCATAAATTTACAGTTTTTTCTGAGAGTGTACTTTGATTGAAATGTCTTCAAACCACTAGCACAATCCCCATTTAAGATGGGAGCTATTTTCCAAAAATTAAACCAAAAGAGTTCAGTTAGAATAATAAAGACGTACAAGCAGTACGCAGGTACTGATCTAAGGTTAAGTGATGACGTATGCAGTGTACGGCATAGGATTGAAAGGGATAAAAATATTTGCAAGACATAGGGCGAATTTTTTTAATTATTTTTTATTTAGCTTAAAACTATTTTAAGATAGAGATTTTTTTTCCCTCTGACAATAAAAGTAAGCAGTTAATATAACTAAAGATGATGATGCACTTTTTTGTATAATTCTAATTCAAGTAATCTCATTTTTAAAGAATCATTATTGATACTTTGAAATTAGAAGTTTCCTTGATTGTCAAATTTCACACCACATTCTTGTTCAAAAACTATGCACCTATTTCGTTCGTAAAATATGCACACTTTGCCATTATAAACAAAAAGGAAATTAAATTTTACAAGGAAAACAAAAATTTTCCACCCAAAGATTAGTAACATGTAAAAAATAATCAAAACATAAATATCTAAAAAATGTTAAACAAAAAGTATCTTTGTTTAGACAAACCTTGGTAATATCAATTTATCCTTTTATTTAGGGAAGTCGTCTTTTGTATTTGTTAAGTAAGTAAATATATTTTTTAGTTAAATCAAATGTTTAATTTTTATACCGGCGGCAAAGTAAAATGAAGTTTCAAAAATTAATGGCAGTATAATAAATGTTTATTACGAAAACATCAATAGAAGAAAATAAACAGAATAAAATATATTGCATATCTGTTAAAGGAGGATAGATTACGTGAATGGCATCATTTGCGAAAATGAATTTTGCTTTAATTTGAAATTTAGCTTGCTAAATATTTTTTTATGAATATGTCTAGAGAATGAAATATTGTTTCATCCATTATCTGTACTTTCAGTATCAAAGTGAAATTTCTGTCAAAGAAAACACACACACACACAAAAAAAAAAGATGACAATTAAATTAGGGATTGTTAATTATCTATTAGAGATTATGTTTTGTGATTATAAACAGGTTAAATTTGTAAAGAATCTTTGAAAGGCGTATTGTAGATCTTATGGCAATTTTGTTCGGAAATACTTGAGATTATTTACACATGATATTTTTTCTTCCAATAAATAAAAGTTATAACAACTTAAGATAATCATGTACTTTTTCATGCAAACATTAAATATTTTTTTTAATTAAAAATCGATGTGGTATATTTTTAGTTGAAAGCTATTACATTTGTTAGATTTTATCAATATATTACATTTAAAATGACGATTCAAGATTTTTACCGATAAAAGTTGCTTATGAAAAGAGAAGATCGAAATGCAATATCATAAGCAATTTTCGGTTACATGCTCTTTCAGTATTAATAAACATTCTTGGGATGGCAGAGCAGAATAGTGTTAAACTCTACTACGTAAATTTAATTAAATTTCAACATTATTTTATCATAATATAAAGGAAGTAAATAAGCTGCACTAACATATTTTGATGGAGAATGCATCTTAATACGGCTTCATAACATGCTTGAGTATCGCGAATAGTGAAGTTTATTTTCTGATTATTTCAGCGCAAATGAACAGGTAGGTGTCTAAGTGAAACGAATGACAATCTGAAGTAATAAAACATTTTTAACTGATTACAAAAATCGTAATAAAAGTATTTATTATTTCTCTATATCCTAAAACATTAGAAACATCAATACGGGCATCCCCCGACCGACGTAAGCAATACGTTCCGTATACTTTTACGTAATTTGAATTTTACTTAAGTCGAGTTTCAGTATAATTTCGTAAGACACTGCAATATTTATAACATATATATTATTTACACAGTATTATTTTGTAAATAAAGAATCATTCAATAGCACTTTTTCAGATAAAAAATATAAGAATCTGAAAAAATATAAAAACAGACTGAAAGAACACTTTTCAAATAAAATATATTTTGTGGATTCGGGTATTTATATAAAATTCATAAAATAATAAAATAATTAATAATATAACAAAATAATTGTCAAAAGTATGCAAACGCGTATCAAATGTGCTAATGTGTTCATAAATCTTATTTTTGAGATTTTTTTTACGTTAACTCTGAATTTACGTAAATCGCGTAATACTTTACTCGGGGGATGCTTGATAAAAAAAACAAAAAAATATTGTATATTTTCTCAAGCCTGTGTTATTTATGCATACTAAAATATGTTTTAAAATCGTCGTGATTGTTAAAATTTAATAGAGAATATCGAAATAACGTGATGCAGAGATATTATTATTTATTGTTAATTATGTAAGGAAATTTTTTTCTTCATAGATAATTATATTTCTGATATTTTACAAAATTAGGATTTTTTATATCTAATATATTATATATATATATATATATATATATATATTATATATATTTAATATATTATATATATAATATTATATATAATTTATATATATATATATATATATATATATATATATATATATATATATATATATATATATATATATATATATATATATATATATATATATATATATATATATATTATATATATTTAATATATTATATATATAATATTATATATAATTTATATATATAATTTATATAGTTAAGTCAATTTTACGAATATAAATTTTGCTTTCATTGGGGTTTATATGTTTGCACATTCTATCTGTTAAAACACTTACATTTTGATTACTGATATATTTGGCTAAAGAATGAATTCCTTTATGTGAGAGCTGAGTGGGAATATTTTGGTTAAATATCTTTTATTAATTAAAAAATTTAAATAGTAAATTCTAATTTTTTTTTCTTTTCTAGGGCGAGAACTTTAAATATAATATTGTTCCAATAAGTGCGTTGCCATATTGGAGATTTAATGTTTTTTTTTTTTTTTCCCTTGCCAGGTAGAGAACATTTAACAATTTAGTTAAATGCTTTTTTATTTTTTATTTTTTGCAAGATATTAGATTCAATACGTGAGGTTAACATATTGGAAATGTTTGGTTATTTTTAGCTATCAGTGTGTGAAATCTAATTTTATTTTTCAGAATAAATAATATTTAGCAAGATGTTAGTTCCATTAAGTGTGTGTAGCCATTTTGGTATTTCTTTTAAACTTGCATTGTTATTTATAAAATGAAAATCTAATTTTATTTTTCAGGGTTAATAAAATTTTGCAAGATGTTAGTTCCAATAAGTGCATGTAGTCATATTGGTAAATCTTTTAAGCTTGCATATAATTATTTATAAAATGAAAATTTAATTTGACTTCTACAATAATATTTTAGATTTTATGGGTTTATTTATGTTTTGAAATTATTTAAATGTTGACATATGTAAAAATAAATAGATAAAATAATTTTATACTGAAAATTTACTTAATCAAAATAATTAATAGTTATTTAGATATTGTTTTAATCTTTAACTAGATGGCAGCACCATATAATGATTTTAAAAAAACTATTACTATTATTCTTTAGTATTATTTTTTAGTTATTGTTTATTATAAAACCAGATGGCAGCACCATATAAATTTTCACAATTTTTTTTTTCTCTTTTAACTGAAAACTTGGAATACAAGTGAAAATTTTAAATATTCCAATAATATAATATATATATTAAAATTATTTAAGTTAAAAAATATTTTTAGTAAATGAATTTATAGTTTTTATATTATTTATTTGTATTTTTATATTTTAAATTAGAAATAGTTAAAATCACAATGGTTAAATTAATAACTGCTACTTTTAGAAAATTAACTGTAATTTTAACTTGTACGTTTGAATTCACTTATTCACTTTACCATGTGCTTAGCACAAAACATTTTTGGCTTCGGATTCTGGACAAATTTATGTTGTAATGTATAGATTTTCTTTGTCTTCCTTTGTATTTATTTGTTTATAAATGGATTTATTTTCTTCCGTTTGTTTTGTAGTGTTCTATTTTCAAAGGTATCCTTTTTTTTTTTTTTTTTTTTTTTTTTCCAATTTCTTTCCAATGATTGTTAGGGCTTGGAATTGTCACAAAATTTTGGCTTTAAGCTTGTGACAGTTACAGAAAACAATCATTCTTTGCTTATAATGTGGTTTCCCAGCCCTTGAAAAAGTAAATTACATTATAAGCTTGCATTTGTGTTTTTTTTTTTTTTTTTTTACTTATGTTTCACTTTTTGAATAAATACTTCATTTGTTAGGACTATGTTTTATAATGTGTAATTTGACATAGCTATTTGGGATAATAATTTCATTGCATTTGGTCAGTTATTTCTGTTTCAATGGTTAATTTTTGCAATAAGTTTTTATATATTGAACTTCCATAATGACCTGCTCCATTTGCGCAATCATTTGTGGATAGTTTTACTTATTTACTTTTTTTTTTTTTTTTTACTATTAATTTTTATATTCGTAAGAATATCGATCACTTGCAGCCCAATTAGATATTCATCTAATTACAGCCCAAATTTTGGCAAAATATATATATTTTCATAATTATTAAATACATTATTTTAATGCTGCTTATGCGCAAAATTTGATGTATTTCTTGTAGTTCAAATTAATTTTACCTTGCTGCATTATAACTTTTTGTAATGTTGCTATTGAAATAACATATTAATATGGCCGTTTGCATTGTTTTTGTTTGTGTCCTACTGATATGGTCATCTTGCATTTTGAATAATTTGTATAGGTTATTCTGTATGGGCTTACATAGTTAAAATATTTTAAATGTATGAACTATGGTATTTTTATACCAGTTATGATGAGATTATCTTTTTTCTATGTAAATATTGTAATTTATTAAAATTTATGTAATCAAGGTTTATTATTATTATTATTATTTATATTATTATTTTTCTTTATTTAACTAATTTAGTGATTTTAGGTATAAATTAAACTAGAAATCAAATTAGTCTAGAAATCAAATGACAAATTTGTTTTGATTATTGATACTTATTAACCTAGCAATCAAATAAATTGTAGTACTAATTGTATAATATATTATTTTATATTATTTACAACTTTATGTTCATTTATATTTAAAAATTGTCTTATATTTTATAATATACAATTCTCATTATGGCAAGTACTAAAAAAGTTTTAGCGACTGGAAATTTAGGCTTTAATAATAATATTAGGCCTAATGCTCGGTACATGGAAATTGACAGGGATTTCTTTGGATCGTCAAACAGTTACCTGTCTTTTTGTCCCACAGTAAATCTCAAATTTAAAAAATGTTCATCACCACGCTGCTTAACTTGCCCACATGCAGATCCACTACAAATTGTTAATAGTTCTAACTCGAAAATTAATGTATTCTTTTGTAAAGCATACAATATTATTTATTCGATTAATTGCAATATGTGTAAGATGGAATATATTGGTCAATCATGTAATCCACTGCACTTCAGAATCAATCAACATAGACAGGATATTATAAAAAATAATTCTATAAATGTTGAGCATATGCACTTTAGACAACATGACTTTAAAGATATTACTATTAAAATCCTGAGTATGCACAAAAATTTCAGTGATAGACTACTTTATGAATCCATTTATATCAAATCCCGTAACTCTTTATATCCTTATGGTCTAAATTCTAAGTTATTTAATCGCACAAACATTGTTTATACAAATACTAATAAACATGAACATTATACTAGCACTTATGCTAATTTAAATCATAAAGTAAATACAAAAACTACACGTACAAAAAGGGGTAAATATGGTACTAATACACAGTATATTTCTAGTAATGATATTATACAGCAATTATCTAATATGGAAAATGAATTCACTAATACTTTCAATTGGTTTGATATAAGGAAACATATTTTTTCGATCAAAAAGAAAAATCTTAATAATTATTATAAAGTATTTTTAACATTAAATTTATCACCACATTTTAGTGATGTATATTTTGATCTTCTATTATATAGAATTAATCAACTTAATGTAAAAATTTCAAAAAATACTTATAAAAAAACTAACAATACTCAACTTATAATCACTTTTTCCAATATAGTACTTAATAAAATTAATATACACAATGTAATTAATAACAATAACAAATTCCCCATAAAAAATTTTACAATACATAAATCATACAAATACAATGTTACACTTGGACGTAGAATTTTCAATTACAATAATTTTGCAAAATTTCTTACATCAAATGATAAACCTCCGTGCTTATGTAATAATCCTAGTTTTAGTAATTATGTAGATAAGGTACATGGTCACATTATTACAGGGGATATTAATATTGTCGAGAATGATTATCTGCGCAGTTTTATGACTAATGGGACTAAATTTCGAACACCATCATGTTATAATATTTTTTCTATATTAAAACAATTTAATCTGGATCTTGACCTTTTTATATATAAAATTTCAATAGATTATAATAAACCCATTGAATTTTTTAAAGAATGGAAATTAAATGTATTAAGTAATTTAAATGTTGAACTTTTCAGAAATATGGAAAATTTTAATTTTAATGTTAAACAACTAAATAGTGAAATAAAGAATTTACAAAACAAATTTATTATTACTTATGTTGATAAATCACCAAACAACTATGCTTTCATCTGCAAAAAATATTATTCACAGCTAATATCTAATGCAATAAATACAAGTTTAAATTTTAAAAAAACTAATCTTAATGCAATTATTAATAATCGACATATATTTCAATATTATAAATTGCTAAAAATTAAAAATTACAACTTTAATTATCCATACATTGTTGTTATACCTAAATTTCATAAAACTCCTATAAAATTTAGAACTGTAACTATAGGCTGTAATACGTATAATAATAATGCAAGTAAATTTCTATTAACTATTCTCACTAAATTGTTTGAACTTACAAAACTAAAAGATAATTTGTTTAGCATAAAAAATAGTTTTCAACTTGTCAATAATATAAAAAATTTAAATAACATAACTTACATGAAGACGTTTGACTTTAATGACTTATTTAATAATATTGATATCAAGGATATGTTCAGGATTGTCAATTTATTATACAAAGAATACAAGGATTCCATAAAATTAAAAAATAACATTTCTTTAAATTACTTTAAAACTTTAACTAGATTTATTCTACATCATAATTATATTGTTTTTAATGAGAATATATATATTCAATGCTGTGGATTACCACAGGGTGGTATTGTTTCTTCAATTCTTGCAGAATTATATTTATATTATTATGAACGTAATTCACATATTGCTAATTGTAAAATGTACCGTTATATAGATGATATAATTGTCTTCTATTTTAATAATAATTCAAATTATTTACTACCAATAAAATATCCTAAAAATTTAAATTATAGTTTCAACCTTATGGTAAATAATGAAATTAATTTTCTTGATCTTAAGATAATTCTTAAAGATAATAAAATTTTGTTTGACATTTATGACAAAAGAAATGATTTTACATTTAAAGTTAACTTATTTACTAATTATAAGTCTTGTATACATAAATCAGTATTTGTAAATATTTTACTAAATTTTGCACATAGAATAAACAATCTTTGTTCTAATAATTTTAAAACTCAAAATTTAAAACTTATTCTTCAACATGCAGTAGAATATGGCTATCCCTTTTATTTAGTTAAGTCAATTTTACGAATATAAATTTTGCTTTCATTGGGGTTTATATGTTTGCACATTCTATCTGTTAAAACACTTACATTTTGATTACTGATATATTTGGCTAAAGAATGAATTCCTTTATGTGAGAGCTGAGTGGGAATATTTTGGTTAAATATCTTTTATTAATTAAAAAATTTAAATAGTAAATTCTAATTTTTTTTTCTTTTCTAGGGAGAGAACTTTAAATATAATATTGTTCCAATAAGTGCGTTGCCATATTGGAGATTTAATGTTTTTTTTTTTCCCTTGCCAGGTAGAGAACATTTAACAATTTAGTTAAATGCTTTTTTATTTTTTATTTTTTGCAAGATATTAGATTCAATACGTGAGGTTAACATATTGGAAATGTTTGGTTATTTTTAGCTATCAGTGTGTGAAATCTAATTTTATTTTTCAGAATAAATAATATTTAGCAAGATGTTAGTTCCATTAAATGTGTGTAGCCATTTTGGTATTTCTTTTAAACTTGCATTGTTATTTATAAAATGAAAATCTAATTTTATTTTTCAGGGTTAATAAAATTTTGCAAGATGTTAGTTCCAATAAGTGCATGTAGTCATATTGGTAAATCTTTTAAGCTTGCATATAATTATTTATAAAATGAAAATTTAATTTGACTTCTACAATAATATTTTAGATTTTATGGGTTTATTTATGTTTTGAAATTATTTAAATGTTGACATATGTAAAAATAAATAGATAAAATAATTTTATACTGAAAATTTACTTAATCAAAATAATTAATAGTTATTTAGATATTGTTTTAATCTTTAACTAGATGGCAGCACCATATAATGATTTTAAAAAAACTATTACTATTATTCTTTAGTATTATTTTTTAGTTATTGTTTATTATAAAACCAGATGGCAGCACCATATAAATTTTCACAATTTTTTTTTCTCTTTTAACTGAAAACTTGGAATACAAGTGAAATTTTTAAATATTCCAATAATATAATATATATATTAAAATTATTTAAGTTAAAAAATATTTTTAGTAAATGAATTTATAGTTTTTATATTATTTATTTGTATTTTTATATTTTAAATTAGAAATAGTTAAAATCACAATGGTTAAATTAATAACTGCTACTTTTAGAAAATTAACTGTAATTTTAACTTGTACGTTTGAATTCACTTATTCACTTTACCATGTGCTTAGCACAAAACATTTTTGGCTTCGGATTCTGGACAAATTTATGTTGTAATGTATAGATTTTCTTTGTCTTCCTTTGTATTTATTTGTTTATAAATGGATTTATTTTCTTCCGTTTGTTTTGTAGTGTTCTATTTTCAAAGGTATCCTTTTTTTTTTTTTTTTTTTTTTTTTTTTCCAATTTCTTTCCAATGATTGTTAGGGCTTGGAATTGTCACAAAATTTTGGCTTTAAGCTTGTGACAGTTACAGAAAACAATCATTCTTTGCTTATAATGTGGTTTCCCAGCCCTTGAAAAAGTAAATTACATTATAAGCTTGCATTTGTGTTTTTTTTTTTTTTACTTATGTTTCACTTTTTGAATAAATACTTCATTTGTTAGGACTATGTTTTATAATGTGTAATTTGACATAGCTATTTGGGATAATAATTTCATTGCATTTGGTCAGTTATTTCTGTTTCAATGGTTAATTTTTGCAATAAGTTTTTATATATTGAACTTCCATAATGACCTGCTCCATTTGCGCAATCATTTGTGGATAGTTTTACTTATTTACTTTTTTTTTTTTTTTTTACTATTAATTTTTATATTCGTAAGAATATCGATCACTTGCAGCCCAATTAGATATTCATCTAATTACAGCCCAAATTTTGGCAAAATATATATATTTTCATAATTATTAAATACATTATTTTAATGCTGCTTATGCGCAAAATTTGATGTATTTCTTGTAGTTCAAATTAATTTTACCTTGCTGCATTATAACTTTTTGTAATGTTGCTATTGAAATAACATATTAATATGGCCGTTTGCATTGTTTTTGTTTGTGTCCTACTGATATGGTCATCTTGCATTTTGAATAATTTGTATAGGTTATTCTGTATGGGCTTATATAGTTAAAATATTTTAAATGTATGAACTATGGTATTTTTATACCAGTTATGATGAGATTATCTTTTTTCTATGTAAATATTGTAATTTATTAAAATTTATGTAATCAAGGTTTATTATTATTATTATTATTTATATTATTATTTTTCTTTATTTAACTAATTTAGTGATTTTAGGTATAAATTAAACTAGAAATCAAATTAGTCTAGAAATCAAATGACAAATTTGTTTTGATTATTGATACTTATTAACCTAGCAATCAAATAAATTGTAGTACTAATTTTATAATATATTATTTTATATTATTTACAACTTTATGTTCATTTATATTTAAAAATTGTCTTATATTTTATAATATACAATTCTCATTATGGCAAGTACTAAAAAAGTTTTAGCGACTGGAAATTTAGGCTTTAATAATAATATTAGGCCTAATGCTCGGTACATGGAAATTGACAGGGATTTCTTTGGATCGTCAAACAGTTACCTGTCTTTTTGTCCCACAGTAAATCTCAAATTTAAAAAATGTTCATCACCACGCTGCTTAACTTGCCCACATGCAGATCCACTACAAATTGTTAATAGTTCTAACTCGAAAATTAATGTATTCTTTTGTAAAGCATACAATATTATTTATTCGATTAATTGCAATATGTGTAAGATGGAATATATTGGTCAATCATGTAATCCACTGCACTTCAGAATCAATCAACATAGACAGGATATTATAAAAAATAATTCTATAAATGTTGAGCATATGCACTTTAGACAACATGACTTTAAAGATATTACTATTAAAATCCTGAGTATGCACAAAAATTTCAGTGATAGACTACTTTATGAATCCATTTATATCAAATCCCGTAACTCTTTATATCCTTATGGTCTAAATTCTAAGTTATTTAATCGCACAAACATTGTTTATACAAATACTAATAAACATGAACATTATACTAGCACTTATGCTAATTTAAATCATAAAGTAAATACAAAAACTACACGTACAAAAAGGGGTAAATATGGTACTAATACACAGTATATTTCTAGTAATGATATTATACAGCAATTATCTAATATGGAAAATGAATTCACTAATACTTTCAATTGGTTTGATATAAGGAAACATATTTTTTCGATCAAAAAGAAAAATCTTAATAATTATTATAAAGTATTTTTAACATTAAATTTATCACCACATTTTAGTGATGTATATTTTGATCTTCTATTATATAGAATTAATCAACTTAATGTAAAAATTTCAAAAAATACTTATAAAAAAACTAACAATACTCAACTTATAATCACTTTTTCCAATATAGTACTTAATAAAATTAATATACACAATGTAATTAATAACAATAACAAATTCCCCATAAAAAATTTTACAATACATAAATCATACAAATACAATGTTACACTTGGACGTAGAATTTTCAATTACAATAATTTTGCAAAATTTCTTACATCAAATGATAAACCTCCGTGCTTATGTAATAATCCTAGTTTTAGTAATTATGTAGATAAGGTACATGGTCACATTATTACAGGGGATATTAATATTGTCGAGAATGATTATCTGCGCAGTTTTATGACTAATGGGACTAAATTTCGAACACCATCATGTTATAATATTTTTTCTATATTAAAACAATTTAATCTGGATCTTGACCTTTTTATATATAAAATTTCAATAGATTATAATAAACCCATTGAATTTTTTAAAGAATGGAAATTAAATGTATTAAGTAATTTAAATGTTGAACTTTTCAGAAATATGGAAAATTTTAATTTTAATGTTAAACAACTAAATAGTGAAATAAAGAATTTACAAAACAAATTTATTATTACTTATGTTGATAAATCACCAAACAACTATGCTTTCATCTGCAAAAAATATTATTCACAGCTAATATCTAATGCAATAAATACAAGTTTAAATTTTAAAAAAACTAATCTTAATGCAATTATTAATAATCGACATATATTTCAATATTATAAATTGCTAAAAATTAAAAATTACAACTTTAATTATCCATACATTGTTGTTATACCTAAATTTCATAAAACTCCTATAAAATTTAGAACTGTAACTATAGGCTGTAATACGTATAATAATAATGCAAGTAAATTTCTATTAACTATTCTCACTAAATTGTTTGAACTTACAAAACTAAAAGATAATTTGTTTAGCATAAAAAATAGTTTTCAACTTGTCAATAATATAAAAAATTTAAATAACATAACTTACATGAAGACGTTTGACTTTAATGACTTATTTAATAATATTGATATCAAGGATATGTTCAGGATTGTCAATTTATTATACAAAGAATACAAGGATTCCATAAAATTAAAAAATAACATTTCTTTAAATTACTTTAAAACTTTAACTAGATTTATTCTACATCATAATTATATTGTTTTTAATGAGAATATATATATTCAATGCTGTGGATTACCACAGGGTGGTATTGTTTCTTCAATTCTTGCAGAATTATATTTATATTATTATGAACGTAATTCACATATTGCTAATTGTAAAATGTACCGTTATATAGATGATATAATTGTCTTCTATTTTAATAATAATTCAAATTATTTACTACCAATAAAATATCCTAAAAATTTAAATTATAGTTTCAACCTTATGGTAAATAATGAAATTAATTTTCTTGATCTTAAGATAATTCTTAAAGATAATAAAATTTTGTTTGACATTTATGACAAAAGAAATGATTTTACATTTAAAGTTAACTTATTTACTAATTATAAGTCTTGTATACATAAATCAGTATTTGTAAATATTTTACTAAATTTTGCACATAGAATAAACAATCTTTGTTCTAATAATTTTAAAACTCAAAATTTAAAACTTATTCTTCAACATGCAGTAGAATATGGCTATCCCTTTTATTTAGTTAAGTCAATTTTACGAATATAAATTTTGCTTTCATTGGGGTTTATATGTTTGCACATTCTATCTGTTAAAACACTTACATTTTGATTACTGATATATTTGGCTAAAGAATGAATTCCTTTATGTGAGAGCTGAGTGGGAATATTTTGGTTAAATATCTTTTATTAATTAAAAAATTTAAATAGTAAATTCTAATTTTTTTTTCTTTTCTAGGGAGAGAACTTTAAATATAATATTGTTCCAATAAGTGCGTTGCCATATTGGAGATTTAATGTTTTTTTTTTCCCTTGCCAGGTAGAGAACATTTAACAATTTAGTTAAATGCTTTTTTATTTTTTATTTTTTGCAAGATATTAGATTCAATACGTGAGGTTAACATATTGGAAATGTTTGGTTATTTTTAGCTATCAGTGTGTGAAATCTAATTTTATTTTTCAGAATAAATAATATTTAGCAAGATGTTAGTTCCATTAAGTGTGTGTAGCCATTTTGGTATTTCTTTTAAACTTGCATTGTTATTTATAAAATGAAAATCTAATTTTATTTTTCAGGGTTAATAAAATTTTGCAAGATGTTAGTTCCAATAAGTGCATGTAGTCATATTGGTAAATCTTTTAAGCTTGCATATAATTATTTATAAAATGAAAATTTAATTTGACTTCTACAATAATATTTTAGATTTTATGGGTTTATTTATGTTTTGAAATTATTTAAATGTTGACATATGTAAAAATAAATAGATAAAATAATTTTATACTGAAAATTTACTTAATCAAAATAATTAATAGTTATTTAGATATTGTTTTAATCTTTAACTAGATGGCAGCACCATATAATGATTTTAAAAAAACTATTACTATTATTCTTTAGTATTATTTTTTAGTTATTGTTTATTATAAAACCAGATGGCAGCACCATATAAATTTTCACAATTTTTTTTTTCTCTTTTAACTGAAAACTTGGAATACAAGTGAAATTTTTAAATATTCCAATAATATAATATATATATTAAAATTATTTAAGTTAAAAAATATTTTTAGTAAATGAATTTATAGTTTTTATATTATTTATTTGTATTTTTATATTTTAAATTAGAAATAGTTAAAATCACAATGGTTAAATTAATAACTGCTACTTTTAGAAAATTAACTGTAATTTTAACTTGTACGTTTGAATTCACTTATTCACTTTACCATGTGCTTAGCACAAAACATTTTTGGCTTCGGATTCTGGACAAATTTATGTTGTAATGTATAGATTTTCTTTGTCTTCCTTTGTATTTATTTGTTTATAAATGGATTTATTTTCTTCCGTTTGTTTTGTAGTGTTCTATTTTCAAAGGTATCCTTTTTTTTTTTTTTTTTTTTTTTTTCCAATTTCTTTCCAATGATTGTTAGGGCTTGGAATTGTCACAAAATTTTGGCTTTAAGCTTGTGACAGTTACAGAAAACAATCATTCTTTGCTTATAATGTGGTTTCCCAGCCCTTGAAAAAGTAAATTACATTATAAGCTTGCATTTGTGTTTTTTTTTTTTTTACTTATGTTTCACTTTTTGAATAAATACTTCATTTGTTAGGACTATGTTTTATAATGTGTAATTTGACATAGCTATTTGGGATAATAATTTCATTGCATTTGGTCAGTTATTTCTGTTTCAATGGTTAATTTTTGCAATAAGTTTTTATATATTGAACTTCCATAATGACCTGCTCCATTTGCGCAATCATTTGTGGATAGTTTTACTTATTTACTTTTTTTTTTTTTTTTTACTATTAATTTTTATATTCGTAAGAATATCGATCACTTGCAGCCCAATTAGATATTCATCTAATTACAGCCCAAATTTTGGCAAAATATATATATTTTCATAATTATTAAATACATTATTTTAATGCTGCTTATGCGCAAAATTTGATGTATTTCTTGTAGTTCAAATTAATTTTACCTTGCTGCATTATAACTTTTTGTAATGTTGCTATTGAAATAACATATTAATATGGCCGTTTGCATTGTTTTTGTTTGTGTCCTACTGATATGGTCATCTTGCATTTTGAATAATTTGTATAGGTTATTCTGTATGGGCTTATATAGTTAAAATATTTTAAATGTATGAACTATGGTATTTTTATACCAGTTATGATGAGATTATCTTTTTTCTATGTAAATATTGTAATTTATTAAAATTTATGTAATCAAGGTTTATTATTATTATTATTATTTATATTATTATTTTTCTTTATTTAACTAATTTAGTGATTTTAGGTATAAATTAAACTAGAAATCAAATTAGTCTAGAAATCAAATGACAAATTTGTTTTGATTATTGATACTTATTAACCTAGCAATCAAATAAATTGTAGTACTAATTTTATAATATATTATTTTATATTATTTACAACTTTATGTTCATTTATATTTAAAAATTGTCTTATATTTTATAATATACAATTCTCATTATGGCAAGTACTAAAAAAGTTTTAGCGACTGGAAATTTAGGCTTTAATAATAATATTAGGCCTAATGCTCGGTACATGGAAATTGACAGGGATTTCTTTGGATCGTCAAACAGTTACCTGTCTTTTTGTCCCACAGTAAATCTCAAATTTAAAAAATGTTCATCACCACGCTGCTTAACTTGCCCACATGCAGATCCACTACAAATTGTTAATAGTTCTAACTCGAAAATTAATGTATTCTTTTGTAAAGCATACAATATTATTTATTCGATTAATTGCAATATGTGTAAGATGGAATATATTGGTCAATCATGTAATCCACTGCACTTCAGAATCAATCAACATAGACAGGATATTATAAAAAATAATTCTATAAATGTTGAGCATATGCACTTTAGACAACATGACTTTAAAGATATTACTATTAAAATCCTGAGTATGCACAAAAATTTCAGTGATAGACTACTTTATGAATCCATTTATATCAAATCCCGTAACTCTTTATATCCTTATGGTCTAAATTCTAAGTTATTTAATCGCACAAACATTGTTTATACAAATACTAATAAACATGAACATTATACTAGCACTTATGCTAATTTAAATCATAAAGTAAATACAAAAACTACACGTACAAAAAGGGGTAAATATGGTACTAATACACAGTATATTTCTAGTAATGATATTATACAGCAATTATCTAATATGGAAAATGAATTCACTAATACTTTCAATTGGTTTGATATAAGGAAACATATTTTTTCGATCAAAAAGAAAAATCTTAATAATTATTATAAAGTATTTTTAACATTAAATTTATCACCACATTTTAGTGATGTATATTTTGATCTTCTATTATATAGAATTAATCAACTTAATGTAAAAATTTCAAAAAATACTTATAAAAAAACTAACAATACTCAACTTATAATCACTTTTTCCAATATAGTACTTAATAAAATTAATATACACAATGTAATTAATAACAATAACAAATTCCCCATAAAAAATTTTACAATACATAAATCATACAAATACAATGTTACACTTGGACGTAGAATTTTCAATTACAATAATTTTGCAAAATTTCTTACATCAAATGATAAACCTCCGTGCTTATGTAATAATCCTAGTTTTAGTAATTATGTAGATAAGGTACATGGTCACATTATTACAGGGGATATTAATATTGTCGAGAATGATTATCTGCGCAGTTTTATGACTAATGGGACTAAATTTCGAACACCATCATGTTATAATATTTTTTCTATATTAAAACAATTTAATCTGGATCTTGACCTTTTTATATATAAAATTTCAATAGATTATAATAAACCCATTGAATTTTTTAAAGAATGGAAATTAAATGTATTAAGTAATTTAAATGTTGAACTTTTCAGAAATATGGAAAATTTTAATTTTAATGTTAAACAACTAAATAGTGAAATAAAGAATTTACAAAACAAATTTATTATTACTTATGTTGATAAATCACCAAACAACTATGCTTTCATCTGCAAAAAATATTATTCACAGCTAATATCTAATGCAATAAATACAAGTTTAAATTTTAAAAAAACTAATCTTAATGCAATTATTAATAATCGACATATATTTCAATATTATAAATTGCTAAAAATTAAAAATTACAACTTTAATTATCCATACATTGTTGTTATACCTAAATTTCATAAAACTCCTATAAAATTTAGAACTGTAACTATAGGCTGTAATACGTATAATAATAATGCAAGTAAATTTCTATTAACTATTCTCACTAAATTGTTTGAACTTACAAAACTAAAAGATAATTTGTTTAGCATAAAAAATAGTTTTCAACTTGTCAATAATATAAAAAATTTAAATAACATAACTTACATGAAGACGTTTGACTTTAATGACTTATTTAATAATATTGATATCAAGGATATGTTCAGGATTGTCAATTTATTATACAAAGAATACAAGGATTCCATAAAATTAAAAAATAACATTTCTTTAAATTACTTTAAAACTTTAACTAGATTTATTCTACATCATAATTATATTGTTTTTAATGAGAATATATATATTCAATGCTGTGGATTACCACAGGGTGGTATTGTTTCTTCAATTCTTGCAGAATTATATTTATATTATTATGAACGTAATTCACATATTGCTAATTGTAAAATGTACCGTTATATAGATGATATAATTGTCTTCTATTTTAATAATAATTCAAATTATTTACTACCAATAAAATATCCTAAAAATTTAAATTATAGTTTCAACCTTATGGTAAATAATGAAATTAATTTTCTTGATCTTAAGATAATTCTTAAAGATAATAAAATTTTGTTTGACATTTATGACAAAAGAAATGATTTTACATTTAAAGTTAACTTATTTACTAATTATAAGTCTTGTATACATAAATCAGTATTTGTAAATATTTTACTAAATTTTGCACATAGAATAAACAATCTTTGTTCTAATAATTTTAAAACTCAAAATTTAAAACTTATTCTTCAACATGCAGTTGAATATGGCTATCCCTTTTATTTAGTTAAGTCAATTTTACGAATATAAATTTTGCTTTCATTGGGGTTTATATGTTTGCACATTCTATCTGTTAAAACACTTACATTTTGATTACTGATATATTTGGCTAAAGAATGAATTCCTTTATGTGAGAGCTGAGTGGGAATATTTTGGTTAAATATCTTTTATTAATTAAAAAATTTAAATAGTAAATTCTAATTTTTTTTTCTTTTCTAGGGAGAGAACTTTAAATATAATATTGTTCCAATAAGTGCGTTGCCATATTGGAGATTTAATGTTTTTTTTTTCCCTTGCCAGGTAGAGAACATTTAACAATTTAGTTAAATGCTTTTTTATTTTTTATTTTTTGCAAGATATTAGATTCAATACGTGAGGTTAACATATTGGAAATGTTTGGTTATTTTTAGCTATCAGTGTGTGAAATCTAATTTTATTTTTCAGAATAAATAATATTTAGCAAGATGTTAGTTCCATTAAGTGTGTGTAGCCATTTTGGTATTTCTTTTAAACTTGCATTGTTATTTATAAAATGAAAATCTAATTTTATTTTTCAGGGTTAATAAAATTTTGCAAGATGTTAGTTCCAATAAGTGCATGTAGTCATATTGGTAAATCTTTTAAGCTTGCATATAATTATTTATAAAATGAAAATTTAATTTGACTTCTACAATAATATTTTAGATTTTATGGGTTTATTTATGTTTTGAAATTATTTAAATGTTGACATATGTAAAAATAAATAGATAAAATAATTTTATACTGAAAATTTACTTAATCAAAATAATTAATAGTTATTTAGATATTGTTTTAATCTTTAACTAGATGGCAGCACCATATAATGATTTTAAAAAAACTATTACTATTATTCTTTAGTATTATTTTTTAGTTATTGTTTATTATAAAACCAGATGGCAGCACCATATAAATTTTCACAATTTTTTTTTTCTCTTTTAACTGAAAACTTGGAATACAAGTGAAATTTTTAAATATTCCAATAATATAATATATATATTAAAATTATTTAAGTTAAAAAATATTTTTAGTAAATGAATTTATAGTTTTTATATTATTTATTTGTATTTTTATATTTTAAATTAGAAATAGTTAAAATCACAATGGTTAAATTAATAACTGCTACTTTTAGAAAATCAACTGTAATTTTAACTTGTACGTTTGAATTCACTTATTCACTTTACCATGTGCTTAGCACAAAACATTTTTGGCTTCGGATTCTGGACAAATTTATGTTGTAATGTATAGATTTTCTTTGTCTTCCTTTGTATTTATTTGTTTATAAATGGATTTATTTTCTTCCGTTTGTTTTGTAGTGTTCTATTTTCAAAGGTATCCTTTTTTTTTTTTTTTTTTTTTTTTTTTTTCCAATTTCTTTCCAATGATTGTTAGGGCTTGGAATTGTCACAAAATTTTGGCTTTAAGCTTGTGACAGTTACAGAAAACAATCATTCTTTGCTTATAATGTGGTTTCCCAGCCCTTGAAAAAGTAAATTACATTATAAGCTTGCATTTGTGTTTTTTTTTTTTTTTACTTATGTTTCACTTTTTGAATAAATACTTCATTTGTTAGGACTATGTTTTATAATGTGTAATTTGACATAGCTATTTGGGATAATAATTTCATTGCATTTGGTCAGTTATTTCTGTTTCAATGGTTAATTTTTGCAATAAGTTTTTATATATTGAACTTCCATAATGACCTGCTCCATTTGCGCAATCATTTGTGGATAGTTTTACTTATTTACTTTTTTTTTTTTTTTTTACTATTAATTTTTATATTCCTAAGAATATCGATCACTTGCAGCCCAATTAGATATTCATCTAATTACAGCCCAAATTTTGGCAAAATATATATATTTTCATAATTATTAAATACATTATTTTAATGCTGCTTATGCGCAAAATTTGATGTATTTCTTGTAGTTCAAATTAATTTTACCTTGCTGCATTATAACTTTTTGTAATGTTGCTATTGAAATAACATATTAATATGGCCGTTTGCATTGTTTTTGTTTGTGTCCTACTGATATGGTCATCTTGCATTTTGAATAATTTGTATAGGTTATTCTGTATGGGCTTATATAGTTAAAATATTTTAAATGTATGAACTATGGTATTTTTATACCAGTTATGATGAGATTATCTTTTTTCTATGTAAATATTGTAATTTATTAAAATTTATGTAATCAAGGTTTATTATTATTATTATTATTTATATTATTATTTTTCTTTATTTAACTAATTTAGTGATTTTAGGTATAAATTAAACTAGAAATCAAATTAATCTAGAAATCAAATGACAAATTTGTTTTGATTATTGATACTTATTAACCTAGCAATCAAATAAATTGTAGTACTAATTTTATAATATATTATTTTATATTATTTACAACTTTATGTTCATTTATATTTAAAAATTGTCTTATATTTTATAATATACAATTCTCATTATGGCAAGTACTAAAAAAGTTTTAGCGACTGGAAATTTAGGCTTTAATAATAATATTAGGCCTAATGCTCGGTACATGGAAATTGACAGGGATTTCTTTGGATCGTCAAACAGTTACCTGTCTTTTTGTCCCACAGTAAATCTCAAATTTAAAAAATGTTCATCACCACGCTGCTTAACTTGCCCACATGCAGATCCACTACAAATTGTTAATAGTTCTAACTCGAAAATTAATGTATTCTTTTGTAAAGCATACAATATTATTTATTCGATTAATTGCAATATGTGTAAGATGGAATATATTGGTCAATCATGTAATCCACTGCACTTCAGAATCAATCAACATAGACAGGATATTATAAAAAATAATTCTATAAATGTTGAGCATATGCACTTTAGACAACATGACTTTAAAGATATTACTATTAAAATCCTGAGTATGCACAAAAATTTCAGTGATAGACTACTTTATGAATCCATTTATATCAAATCCCGTAACTCTTTATATCCTTATGGTCTAAATTCTAAGTTATTTAATCGCACAAACATTGTTTATACAAATACTAATAAACATGAACATTATACTAGCACTTATGCTAATTTAAATCATAAAGTAAATACAAAAACTACACGTACAAAAAGGGGTAAATATGGTACTAATACACAGTATATTTCTAGTAATGATATTATACAGCAATTATCTAATATGGAAAATGAATTCACTAATACTTTCAATTGGTTTGATATAAGGAAACATATTTTTTCGATCAAAAAGAAAAATCTTAATAATTATTATAAAGTATTTTTAACATTAAATTTATCACCACATTTTAGTGATGTATATTTTGATCTTCTATTATATAGAATTAATCAACTTAATGTAAAAATTTCAAAAAATACTTATAAAAAAACTAACAATACTCAACTTATAATCACTTTTTCCAATATAGTACTTAATAAAATTAATATACACAATGTAATTAATAACAATAACAAATTCCCCATAAAAAATTTTACAATACATAAATCATACAAATACAATGTTACACTTGGACGTAGAATTTTCAATTACAATAATTTTGCAAAATTTCTTACATCAAATGATAAATCTCCGTGCTTATGTAATAATCCTAGTTTTAGTAATTATGTAGATAAGGTACATGGTCACATTATTACAGGGGATATTAATATTGTCGAGAATGATTATCTGCGCAGTTTTATGACTAATGGGACTAAATTTCGAACACCATCATGTTATAATATTTTTTCTATATTAAAACAATTTAATCTGGATCTTGACCTTTTTATATATAAAATTTCAATAGATTATAATAAACCCATTGAATTTTTTAAAGAATGGAAATTAAATGTATTAAGTAATTTAAATGTTGAACTTTTCAGAAATATGGAAAATTTTAATTTTAATGTTAAACAACTAAATAGTGAAATAAAGAATTTACAAAACAAATTTATTATTACTTATGTTGATAAATCACCAAACAACTATGCTTTCATCTGCAAAAAATATTATTCACAGCTAATATCTAATGCAATAAATACAAGTTTAAATTTTAAAAAAACTAATCTTAATGCAATTATTAATAATCGACATATATTTCAATATTATAAATTGCTAAAAATTAAAAATTACAACTTTAATTATCCATACATTGTTGTTATACCTAAATTTCATAAAACTCCTATAAAATTTAGAACTGTAACTATAGGCTGTAATACGTATAATAATAATGCAAGTAAATTTCTATTAACTATTCTCACTAAATTGTTTGAACTTACAAAACTAAAAGATAATTTGTTTAGCATAAAAAATAGTTTTCAACTTGTCAATAATATAAAAAATTTAAATAACATAACTTACATGAAGACGTTTGACTTTAATGACTTATTTAATAATATTGATATCAAGGATATGTTCAGGATTGTCAATTTATTATACAAAGAATACAAGGATTCCATAAAATTAAAAAATAACATTTCTTTAAATTACTTTAAAACTTTAACTAGATTTATTCTACATCATAATTATATTGTTTTTAATGAGAATATATATATTCAATGCTGTGGATTACCACAGGGTGGTATTGTTTCTTCAATTCTTGCAGAATTATATTTATATTATTATGAACGTAATTCACATATTGCTAATTGTAAAATGTACCGTTATATAGATGATATAATTGTCTTCTATTTTAATAATAATTCAAATTATTTACTACCAATAAAATATCCTAAAAATTTAAATTATAGTTTCAACCTTATGGTAAATAATGAAATTAATTTTCTTGATCTTAAGATAATTCTTAAAGATAATAAAATTTTGTTTGACATTTATGACAAAAGAAATGATTTTACATTTAAAGTTAACTTATTTACTAATTATAAGTCTTGTATACATAAATCAGTATTTGTAAATATTTTACTAAATTTTGCACATAGAATAAACAATCTTTGTTCTAATAATTTTAAAACTCAAAATTTAAAACTTATTCTTCAACATGCAGTAGAATATGGCTATCCCTTTTATTTAGTTAAGTCAATTTTACGAATATAAATTTTGCTTTCATTGGGGTTTATATGTTTGCACATTCTATCTGTTAAAACACTTACATTTTGATTACTGATATATTTGGCTAAAGAATGAATTCCTTTATGTGAGAGCTGAGTGGGAATATTTTGGTTAAATATCTTTTATTAATTAAAAAATTTAAATAGTAAATTCTAATTTTTTTTTCTTTTCTAGGGAGAGAACTTTAAATATAATATTGTTCCAATAAGTGCGTTGCCATATTGGAGATTTAATGTTTTTTTTTTTCCCTTGCCAGGTAGAGAACATTTAACAATTTAGTTAAATGCTTTTTTATTTTTTATTTTTTGCAAGATATTAGATTCAATACGTGAGGTTAACATATTGGAAATGTTTGGTTATTTTTAGCTATCAGTGTGTGAAATCTAATTTTATTTTTCAGAATAAATAATATTTAGCAAGATGTTAGTTCCATTAAGTGTGTGTAGCCATTTTGGTATTTCTTTTAAACTTGCATTGTTATTTATAAAATGAAAATCTAATTTTATTTTTCAGGGTTAATAAAATTTTGCAAGATGTTAGTTCCAATAAGTGCATGTAGTCATATTGGTAAATCTTTTAAACTTGCATATAATTATTTATAAAATGAAAATTTAATTTGACTTCTACAATAATATTTTAGATTTTATGGGTTTATTTATGTTTTGAAATTATTTAAATGTTGACATATGTAAAAATAAATAGATAAAATAATTTTATACTGAAAATTTACTTAATCAAAATAATTAATAGTTATTTAGATATTGTTTTAATCTTTAACTAGATGGCAGCACCATATAATGATTTTAAAAAAACTATTACTATTATTCTTTAGTATTATTTTTTAGTTATTGTTTATTATAAAACCAGATGGCAGCACCATATAAATTTTCACAATTTTTTTTTTCTCTTTTAACTGAAAACTTGGAATACAAGTGAAAATTTTAAATATTCCAATAATATAATATATATATTAAAATTATTTAAGTTAAAAAATATTTTTAGTAAATGAATTTATAGTTTTTATATTATTTATTTGTATTTTTATATTTTAAATTAGAAATAGTTAAAATCACAATGGTTAAATTAATAACTGCTACTTTTAGAAAATTAACTGTAATTTTAACTTGTACGTTTGAATTCACTTATTCACTTTACCATGTGCTTAGCACAAAACATTTTTGGCTTCGGATTCTGGACAAATTTATGTTGTAATGTATAGATTTTCTTTGTCTTCCTTTGTATTTATTTGTTTATAAATGGATTTATTTTCTTCCGTTTGTTTTGTAGTGTTCTATTTTCAAAGGTATCCTTTTTTTTTTTTTTTTTTTTTTTTTTTCCAATTTCTTTCCAATGATTGTTAGGGCTTGGAATTGTCACAAAATTTTGGCTTTAAGCTTGTGACAGTTACAGAAAACAATCATTCTTTGCTTATAATGTGGTTTCCCAGCCCTTGAAAAAGTAAATTACATTATAAGCTTGCATTTGTGTTTTTTTTTTTTTTTTTTTTTTTTTTTTTTTTTTTTTTTTTTTTACTTATGTTTCACTTTTTGAATAAATACTTCATTTGTTAGGACTATGTTTTATAATGTGTAATTTGACATAGCTATTTGGGATAATAATTTCATTGCATTTGGTCAGTTATTTCTGTTTCAATGGTTAATTTTTGCAATAAGTTTATATATATATATATATATTTCAAGGATCGTTTATGAGTAGTCGTCAATAGTTGAAAAAGTGATTGTAAATGCAATTCAAGTTTTTAAAACATTTTAAAGACAAATTATATATAGTTGCTGAAATACATTATTATGCCATGGATTCGATTATGAAAGAATACACATAAGATACGCACTCTGGCGCTAAACTGCAATCTCTCAACGAAAAAACAGATTTACATATTATGTTGATCATAAAATTAAGTTGAATTTACAAAAGCAAACTTTGGAACAGAATATGCTTGAAATTGTAATTTTGTTTTATCTTACCATTCTGTTTTTAAACAATTAAGCTTGCTAACCGGCTGAAAGACCAAAGTTGAGAAAATAGAGTAATTAAGCCAATATAAGTGGTAGTACATATCCAATTCAATATACATTTAAGTATAAAAATAAATAACCAGGCCTAAATTAAAACCATAAAAGCAATAATAAGATTGAATACTTATAGCTCTGTATAAATATCTTCATCACTGCATGCTTTGAAATGTCAAAGCGCATTAAAGTATATTAATTAAAAATACATTTTTAATTTAAGTCTGCTTATTTAGTTTTGTGGTGAAATTTAGGTATTCAGACGTAGAATGTTTTTTTTTTATTTAAAATTCAATATACAATGGAATTATAATTTCTTCTACGTATTTTCATGCACCCAGAAAAGGGAATTGATTAAAACTACAAAACATGTTTTGTTGAGTACATTTTGGTTGTTTTAGCAAAATTCAAGTAAAATTGAATCATTTTACTTGAATTAACAAAACATTTTTTGCTGACGATACAAAAATGTTTTTTGGAATTGCAAAAAAAAAAAAAAAAAAAAAAAAAAAAATTGTTGATTCAAACAAAATTTTCATTGACCTATATTTAAACAAAAATTTTGTTTAAATATAGGTCAATGAAAATTTTGTTTGAATCAACAAAAAAAAAATTTTTTTTGCAATTCCAAAAAAAATTTTGTATCGTCAGCAAAAAATGTTTTGTTAATTCAAGTAAAATGGTTCAATTTTACTTGAATTTTGCTAAAACAACCAAAATGTACTCAACAAAACATGTTTTGTAGTTTTAATCAATTCCTTCTTCTGTGTATGTTACTATTAGTGGTATCTAATTTTATATTCAAAGCAACAACGTATGCATATCTCATTCAACTGTGATTTTTATAGATTTTGGCAAGAATTTCAGCATTTCAGATAACTATACAAACTTTCAGTTGAAAAACTATTATAAATTCGCTGAAATGAAGAAATAAATGGAACAATTTTCATAAAAGTTTTAAAATTATCAGATGGATACGTCATAAATCTTTTTTATAAGATGAATAACTTTTAAATTTCAAATAATTTTACGTTTTAATAAAACTCACATTTAAAAAGTTGAATATTGTACTGTATGGCTTATTATATATACCTCCAGGGGAAAAAAAACATAATATATCTGCAAACGAAAGAAGAAATACAATTATGATATTTTTTAAATTATAGTTCAGAAGAGAAAGGGTGAATTTATATGGTACTAAGGAAGCTATTAACAAATTTACAAATATAAGTAAAAAGTTTAAGCTATATAAAAATCTAGATTACTCGTGTAAATTGATATTTTTATTTTTATTTTAATGAACAGAAAATTTAAATTATTTTATGTCTTAGCAAAACACACATTCAAAAGTAGAATATTATGCTGCATGGTCTATTGTATATACCTCCAGGAAAAAAATTAATTTATCTGAAAATGAAATAAATGCAGTTATTATTTTTTTCTAATATAGTTCCGGAGAGAAATGCTGAATTATTATGATTCATATTGTCTGAAACATACTCCAGAAATCTGTTAGTAAGATGACTATTATAAATTTTACATAAAGCTTTATTTTAATAAAACTCGCATTCAAAAGTAACATATTATACAGCACGGATTATTGTTTAGTTAAAAATTAAATCCCTCCGGAAACAAAACAAGAAATATAAGTATTAATATCGTTTTAATATAATTTAGGAAAGAAATGGTAAATTATCATGGTTCTAAAGAAGCTTTTAACAAAATTAAACACCAAAGTAAAAATATGAAGTTGAATAAAAATATAGATTGCTAGTGAAAGTTTTTTATTTAAATTGTAATAGATTATGTTTCATAGAAAAAGAATCGTATTCAGTAAAAAATATATGTGTATTATGTATAGAATGCATTAAAAAGCTTTGACATTTGCAAGCACATAACGAGAGATGTATTTTCTGTAATGATTTTCAAGATTAAAATTAACTTTAAAATACTTTTGTTCAACAAAATATTATTAAAGTTTACTACTTATAAAAAAATATTAATTTGAAATTTGACTGTGAGATAAATAAATATATAAAACAGCGTCTATTAATATATATATATATATATATATAACTCTTAAATACTTTATTTGAATTTCAGCTATTGTACATGTATAAAACAATAAACTGTGCAAGCATAAATTACCTCATAAATTGGAGCTTTCATGTCAGATTTTAACAAAATTCGCACATTAAAGTAAAGTAAAGAAGTCGTTCAAAATTTTAGATTTCTTGTAGAAACTTAATTAATTCACATTTATTACCTTCTATTATAATTTTCAAGTTTAAAGAAAAATAAATACAATTATAGCCAAAAGTCACAGGATAAGTTAAATTTTAGGAAATGTTTGAAACGTATAGCGAAATACTCGAACAGTTGTTCTTCAATTTGGGAATCTTAAACAACATCCTCGACTGCACACATTCTTGTAGTATTTCAAACGTATAGAGAAATATTCGAACAATTGTTCCTCAAATTGGGAATCTTAAATAACATGCGAAAGAAATGTGGAATGTAACGTTCTTGCAGTAACGATACAGTGACACGTGCATTTAGGAGACCAACAAAGAATAAGAAAGAATGTTTATGTTCACCAAGTGTGATGAAAAACTGGAAGTAATCTGTAACTTTCAGAAATGATATTTTGCTTTGTGAATTTATTGTATATGTTTTATTAAAACAGTATGCATGCTCACAAAAAAAGGAAGGAATTAAGCATTTTTCCAATTATTTCGCTTATAACATGAATAATATTCAGCTAAATAAACTTCGTAAATGTTACAGAAATTTTGAAAATGTTTGTGAGACATATTGTACTGAAATATGAAATGTCTTCACTGAATATACCATAAGCTATAAGGATTTATCTACCCTATATATATAAAATCTTAATGAAACGATTTTATGAAACGAGTGAGTAAACGAATAAAATGATTAATTAAATGAATATATGTTTAATGCCGGATTTATAAAGCTCTGAAAGTAATGCAATTTGAGTATATTTTTACAATCGTCTGTTTTTTTTTTTTTTTTTTTTTTTTTTTTTTTTTTTTTTTTTAAAGAGGATGTAATTAGCATTTATAGGTATTTTACAGTGCCGCACAAAAGAAAACGAATATATGTTAAATGTGGGTTTATAGAACGCTGACGTTAATGTAAATTTACTAAGTTGTAAGAGTTAGTCACAGCCTGTTTTTTTCGTGAAGAGGATCTATATAGAATTTATAGTTACTTTACAGAGCCGCACAAAAGAATACGAATAGATGTAATGATTTTATGAAACGAATATATAAAAAACACGGATGGTAAAATAATTGTAGTATGTTTTTACAGTCAATTACAGAATGTTTTTTCGTATAGAGTGTGCATGAAGTATTTATAGGCATTGTACTTAGCCGCATAAAATAATTCGATTACACTACAATCTATGTACGGTAATTACTCAAAATGCATTTTAGTGTCATTATGTTATTTGAAACTCTGCGAAGTTTGTATATGTTACTAAGTCTTTCTGTCGCACGTCCTGCATTGAAAATATGGGATGCAACATTTATGCTTCTTTCACAGGGCAACACGATACAATATAGATGCAATACCTTTATCGCCAAATACTGTTGGAAGAGCTATATTCTATTACGTTTATTTAACTTATGATGCTTCATGTATCTCTATGTGTACAACCGTGTCTTCAACAAACTTTTCGAATGCATTTTAAACTCACTTACCATGAATGAATTTCACACAAATCTCCAGAAAAAGTTCCGCCATCGTCATAAGGTAAAGCCAGGAGAGATGGCGCGGTCGGAGAGATTGCGCACATAGAGGTTCGGGGGAAAGGAGTAGAGAGAGAGCGCAGCGACTTCAGGTAGTTGTACAACAACAGTAGTGGAGTGTCTACTTGAAAGTGCCCGTTGATTGCTTTGAGCGTCTAAGAAAAAGTATTGCTATTTTGTTTTGTTTTCTCAAAGTAAGTGCTTGAATTTTCATAGCTATTCATCAGAATTTCTATACAATGTCAATAGTACAAAATATTTTAAACTTTAACGATTTCTCATAAGCTACTAATCTAGACTAACAATGTCAACATCAACGGTTCGTTTTAATAGCGACCATGTTTAAATAAAAGGCCGCGCAATCTCTCCTACCGAAATTGGAGAGTTTGCGCATCTGCTACTTAGAAGAGATGGCGCATCGTTCCCATTAGTTTCCATGCTAGGATAGATTACGCAGCTTATTAGTAAATTTGCATAAAAATAAAAATGAACTAATTTTAACTTAAATGTGTTATTAAGTTACATAATTTTATTTTGCAATCTTATCTGGACTTGCTGTTTCTGATTCTTAATTTGTTTCCTTTAATTAAAAATTTTTAATCGTTTTTAAAATTACAGTAAAATCCCGTTACAACGAACTTCACGGGACCGCAAATTTTATTCGTTGTAACGGGAATTTCGTTGTAACGGAATTAAATAGAAAATTAAACATTTCAATTCAGATCCTCATATCATAGTTAATTATAAAAATATAGTAGTATAATACAAATTAGTAGATAATTAATTATTAAAAATAGTAATAAAAATTAGTAGTACCTTCTAATAACGTAAAGTTAGTATAATACAATGTATAATATTTTTTATAGAACTGAAAAATTGACTTACCACCATTTCAATGATCTTCAAATTGTACAAGAAAAAATTTATTGCAGAAAATCAGTGATTTTTTTTTGTACAAGGGAGTTTGAAGCTGCGGACAATACAAAATTATGTACATGATTAATATTAGAAAAAATGTTATCTGGTACACTGCTCTGTAAAGAAATAAAATTGCGCACTCTTTCTAAGCTTTCTAAGGCTTCAGCAGATGTAACTTTTGAAACCTCATTTTCTTCATCTTCAGAACTTTCTTCATCATTTTCTACAATGCGATCATCAACAATAGACTGCACAATATCTGTCTCTGTTAATGAATAACAAGTTGCAGCATTGTCATCTGCAGTTAAAAAATCTTTAAAGCTTATGCTTTGAGACACACCAGATTTTTCTTTTATACTAAGTTCCAAGTGGATTCGATCTCATATTCGACTGTCTGCTCCTCATCATGTACTACATCGCTAGACGATTCTTTATTTAAATCCTGGTCAATCTGCGCGTGTTTCCAACAGTGGGCTATTGTTTTCTGGCTTATATCATCCCACGATCCACAGATCATATCAATTGCCTCTTTCATGTTGCACTTTCTGTTTACGTTATTTTGCAGATCACAGAGAATGCGTTTTAATAACATAGTTTTGTATCGTGATTTTACGGCTCTGATAATGCCTTGGTCAAGAGGCTGAAGTATTGCAGTACAGTTAGGCGGGAAATACTCTACACGAATGTGATTCAATATAGGAGGATCATTGTGTGCTGTGCAGTTGTCTATGAGTAGAAGAATTTTACGTTTTTGTTTTTGCATATCTTTATCAAAATTTATCAGCCATTCATTAAAGAATCCTTGCGTCATCCATGATTTTTTGTTGGCTTTGTAGATGCATGGTAAGGACTTAAAATGTTTGAAACAACGGGGTTTTTCAGATTTGCCGATTATGAGTACTTTTCGTTTTTCTGTTCCTGATTTGTTGCAGCAAAATAGGGCTGTAATCCTTTGTTTGGAAAGCTTTCCTCCAATACACTTGTCTCCTTTTAACGCTAAAGTCTTCCTTGGTTCTAACTGAAAAAATATTCCGGCTTCATCGGCATTAAAAACATCGTTAGGACTATACGTCTTGATTATTTTTTGTATTTCACCTTTACGCCATTCGTTTACAAAATTCAACTGGGACGTCTTTTGCTTCTCCTGAAATGCATTTTGCCACTATACCGTATCTTTCTCGGAATCGATTCAACCATCCGACACTGGCTTGAAAATTTTCAATGTTTAGCATTCTTGCAAATTCCAAACCTTTTTCTCTAATTAAAGGGCCACTTAGAGGGATGTTTCTAGAACGAACATCCATAAACCATTTGTAAACAGCACTATCCACATCTTGAAACTGGGCATTTCGAATTCGTTTTCTGCTTGGATCAAAGACTTTAACTTGAATTTTTTTCAAAATGCTTTCTTTATCTTTTAGAAAAGTGGATAAAGTAGACGGCGAAATTCCATATTTGCTAGCAACATCAGATTTTTTCATTCCTTTCTCAACTTCAGAAATTATGGCTTTTTTTTCTTCCAAACTAAACTGTTTTCGCTTAACAGCCGCCATTTTATGACCTACTGGTAAGATGAAAATTTTCAAACTGATTTCGAGCTTTGGAAATTCTTTTGCGAAAGTTATTCAGGTAGGGAGGAGAGGGAAGGGGGAATGTGCAATACTCATTTCACGTTTTGTTAAGTTTGCCTACATTGGTTACAGCTTACTTGGACTTCCCAGAAAAAGGGGTGGAGAAAAGGGGAGAGCGAACAAAGGAAACATTCCTTCTGCAGTGAAATGCCTATGCACACCGATTTTACAACAAAGCTCGGAGAAAAGCGATTGCTTTAGAGATAAGCTTGATTGTCCCTAAGACTAGGCATCGAAAACAAAAATTGTCAAGCGATAAAAATGTACAACTGAAAGTATTTGCCGTGTCATATTATTTCGTTCTAACGAGATTATAAAAAATTGAATATTTCGTTATACTGAGATTATGTTAACATTATTTGAATATATTTCAAAACGGGACTCGCTTGCATTTCGTTATAACGGGATTTTTCGTTGTAATGGAATTCGTTGTAACGGGATTTTACTGTATTTCGTTCTAACGAGATTATAAAAAATTGAATATTTCGTTATACTGAGATTATGTTAACATTATTTGAATACATTTCAAAACGGGACTCGCTTGCATTTCGTTATAACGGGATTTTTCGTTGTAATGGAATTCGTTGTAACGGGATTTTACTGTATTTCCTTTTTCTGATTCTTTAAGCATTAGGTTGAAATATTCACTCCCAATACAATAAAATTTGTTCACAAAAACCTTACAGCAATGTCATTTAAGTGTAATTAATATTGTTAACAATTTAATTGTAGTTATTATTAGTAAGAATCTCTCATACCCATGTGCGCATTCATACCAACCCTGCAAGGAAAGATTGCGCAAAATAACTTTCTTGGTTTTATTACAACTGTTCTATTAAATTTCAACATAACAACAAAATAGCAATGGAAATGCATAAAAAACAAATGAAGTAAAAATTATTCATGGATAGTTTAGCAAAAAATTAATATTTAGATTTTTTATTGCTATTCTTTTGAATTGTGCGCAGACTATCCTAGCTTTACCTTATATATAGTATATGGTGAAAACTTTCTCATTGAACTTTTTACGCTGGTAGCTCCTCTGGTGGTTGAATTGCATATCTAAAATTTTAAAATGGCTTTTTTGGTGTTTTCTCATATAGCAACCATACTCCAAGTTAAAATTAGACACGCTAATTTAAACTAAGCTTTCTTTTACGCCCATAACACTCTCTATCGAAGAATAATATATTGACCAAATTTAAATAAAAGCCTTTTTTTATGTTTCGTTGTATGATAGTGGCATTAAAGATATAAATCGGTCAAGTACGAGTATAACTCGCGCTCAAAGGGTTCCGTACATTAAATTTATTAATTTATAAAATCTTACTACCCCTAATGTTTTTATAATTTCAGTTTCAGTAAATTCGGAAATAGGAGGGGGGGGGGCATATTTTTCCAGTATACTTTCGACGATATCTCTGAAAATATAATACCTAAAATTAAAACAAACATATCTTTGATTTCGATGTTACGAGATCTTTCGAACAATACCCTACACGATACATACAAAGAATTTTTTTTTCAAGTAACTTAATTAATATCTCGGCTAATTACTAACATGTTTTTTCGAAAATAATTGTCAAATATCCTTGAATGATTGTACGTGGATAGACTTCTCGAGTGCTCGTCAACTTCCTGACTGACCGCCCGAGATGTAAAGTTTGCGTGTAACAGAAAAATGTGTTTTTCTCAAAAACTATGTTACCTAAGAAAATCTCTATAGTTTTTCTGCAAGGTTTAAATACACTCCTATTACCCTCAATTTTTTCATAATTTTAATTTCAGTAGATTCGGAAATAGAAGGGGGAGGCATATTTTTGCGGTGCATTTTCGACGATAGCTCAGAAAATATAATATCTAAAATTAAAACAAATATATTTTTGAGTTCGATAGCACAATATCTTTCACACGATACCCCACATGATATAGAAAAAAAACTTTTTTTTTTCAAGTAACTTAATTAGCTCCGTAAATGTTTCCTAAATATATTTATGAATGACTAATAATCTGAAAATGTGTGGGGAAAAAGGCTTTATACCTTTCCCAAGTTTGAACGTACTATGTCCCATATTTTACGAGAAAATGGGCTCTGACATACGGACAGACAGACACAGGAGTAATATTATAATGGTTCCGTTTTTACTTTTAAATACGGAAACCTATAAATATGTAATACTGATTCAACACGATTTATTCTTGCGTTTATAGCCACCTCTGGGGGAAAATTGGATAACAATATGTAAATAAATTATTTTTTTTTACGTTTCACTGTATGATAGCTATACTGAAGTTAAGAGTAGGTTACACAGACTTAACACATTTTTTTTCGCGTTTATAGCGTCTCCTGGGGGGGGGGGGGAATAGGATAACTAAATTTAAATTAAATTCATTTTTATGTCTTCTCAAATAAATTTTCGAGCGAGCTTCTACCATGGTAAAATTTATGTTTTGTTAAAAATTTTCCATGATATATATATATATATATATATATATATATATATATATATATATATATATATATACATATATATCAAGTTCCACAAATCAAAATGATTTGTGAAAGCTATAGATCATTTTCATTTTTATGTTATGCAAGATTATCGCAAACATTGATTTTCTTATTCAATTTTTCGTTATTACTGAGTCTTTCCTAAAGTGTGAGCTCAAGCTTGTTCCTTACATTTGAGAGAATAATTCTTCAGTTATTTCTGTATAGATCCAAACGAATATCAAAATTCAAATGTTTGCGGTGAACTTTGACCATATAGCATGATTTTATTCAACAAAATATTGATTAAACTTAATTCTTATGAACAAAATATCTTCATTTTACTATTTTATTAGTCTTCTAAATGCAGCCATGACTCAATTTTTCCTAAAGAATATGAGCTCAAGTGTGTTTTTACAAGTGACAGAGCTATTATTCAATAATTTTTGTATACATCAGAATCCAAATGTCTAAGGTAACATTTGTCTATATAGCATATTTTTATTCAACAAATTATTATTCATACTCAAAATTTCTTATGAATAAAGAATCTTCGTTTTAATATTTGTTTTTCGCCTAAATGCAGTTATGACAGAATTTTTCCTAAAGAGTATGAGTTCATGCGTGTTCTTTACATGTGGTAGATTTATTCTTCAACAATTTCTGTATAAATTCTAAAGAATATCAAAATTCAATTTGCTACGATGACTTTTAGCTATATAACATATTTTTATTAATCAAAATATTTATTAAGCTCAAAATTTCTTTTGAACAAATGTCTTCGTTTTACTATTTCGCTGGACTGCTATGCAGCCAACATTGATTATTTCTAAAGAGTATGAGATCAAGCGTGTTTTTTACAAGTGGCAAAATAACTCTTCAATTATTTCTAAATAAATCCAAAATAATATCAAAATTCAAATATCTATGGTGAATTTTGGCTATGTAACATATTTGTTTAAAAAAAATTATTTAAGCGAAAAATTTTCTATGAAAAAAAAATATCTTCGTTTTCATATTTTATTAGTATCCTAAATGCAGACATGATTGGATCTTTCCTAAAAGGTACGACCTGAAAGTGTGTTCTTTACATGTGACAGAATGATTCTTCAATTATTTCTGTATAAATCCAAAAGAGTATCAAAATCAATAATACAGTGACTGTTGGTTATATGGTGTCTTTTTATAGAACAAAATATTATTTAAGCTTAAAACTTATTTTGAGCAAAATATCTTCGTTTTAAATTATACAATGAACTAAATAGCTTAAGAATTGTGAATTAATTTCTAACTGCACTTCATTATCTTCAAATCTACAAAATACAAAATGTGTGCTTTCATAATTTTCATCGTGAAACAAAGCCATGTTATTTGAGATATCTTTTGGAATTCCTGATTTTGTATTTTAAATAGTATGTTCAAATTTTCATCCATAACTTAATAATAATAAAAAATGAAATCTGCTGTACCTAATAATAAATAAAATGATAAAATAAAGAATATTTGTTTTATTTAAATATTTCAATTTTATATTTTCTATATATGCTTGAGGAATTTCTTAAAATAAGAGTATGTTTCATTTATTCTTGGCGACTTTTTAAATACAATTCTGCATTTTCTTGAATTTATTCAATGCATTATTTCATACAACTGTATAGGCATCTCTGATTCATATTCCTTTAAAACATTTTAATACCCTTTTGGAAAAAGAAAATATTCAGACGCAAGTAATAGTTTTCTTGTATTAATATCTGAATATAATTATTTTTAAAAGAACATTTATACCACTATGTGTGCTACAAATGTTTCTCTCAGTTGGAAAATTTTTATTACTATGCGTATCTTCGGAATTTTGTTTTCCTACGCATTTTTTAAGTTGAATCTTTTTCAGATACGCATAGCTAGAAATAAACACACATCGAGTCGGTTTTTGTGCCATATCATTATAATCCTAATAGTGAAAAAATGTTAATAATTTATTTTTAATAAATCATTTTTATTAATTATATATATATAAATTAAATTCATATCACGCTCTAAAATAGTTGATATGAAAATTTTACTGAGGCCAGTAATACTACGAACTTGCATATATTTATAGAATAGTAGAATAGGATTTTTATTTTAAAGTTAATCAGACTTTTGCTTTAATATTTGTTCAAAAGTATTTTAGTTTTGTAAATGTATTTCACAAATATTATTTGATGGGTTATGCACATTATGGACACCAGTCTCATTAGAATTTAGGATGTTCCATTAAGAACATATAATTTTATCATATGCATAAACTATCCTATTTTCATATATTAGACTATAGTTTAATTTGGATTAGTATGCAGTTCTATAAACACACATGGTGAGATTTAAATATTAAAATCATGAAAACTAACTATTACACTTGAATGCTTATTATAATTTATAATAAGTTATTGATATTTAGGAAAATTAATTTTATAACACACACCAACACAATAAACCTGAAAACTTTGTTTGGCATGTTAGACAGATTAAATTATATTTATTTACACTGTAGGTCAATAAGATGTGTTCGTATAAGTGTAATACATGACTTGCTTTAATATGTTTATTTACTACGTGTGTTTATTGCTTTAATTTATGTTAAATCTTGTTTTTGTATAAACATATTTATGGCAACAGACGACAGACAGATTTATACACTAAACAATGAAATGAAACAGACACTAAATACTGAATTTCCATGTAAAACTCCGCATTAATCATAATAACTGCGATATTTATGAAACTTAAATTCATTACATACTCTAAAATAGTGGATCTACCAACTTTACTCGGGGTAGTAATAACATCATATTATATTTATTTACAGAGTTTGTCATAATATTCTTCCAAATTTAATTCATCGGTTGCCTTAATTAACTATTGAAAGGCAGTCCAGCTTAGTAAACATATTTCACAAATCTTCTTTGATGGGATATGCGAATTATGGACATCGATCTCATTAAAATTTAGAGTTTTCAAGCAAAACTATTTAATTCAATCATATATGTAAATTATCCTATTTTACTGAAAGAGCCTATATTTTATTTGAATTGGTGTGTAATTCTATAAACATACATGGTGTGATGTAAATACTAAAATCAAAAAACATCTATTACTTTGGAATAATAGATATAATTTATAATAATATACCGTATAATGGATTAAATAACTTCATTCTTAATGTTAAATAAATAAAATCTCTCACCATTCTCATTGAAGTATCGGCATTATTTGAATATATTTAGCTTTAACTCGAATAAATTTTAGTAATATTTACTATAGTCAAATTTTGGTAAACGCATCATTTTCCAGGTTTGACATGGGAATAAGTGATAGATATATAACATATCGTTCAATTGATTGCCCATAAATCTGCTATAGCTATTAATCATGCGTATTAAAATTTATCTTATATATTAATATCTGAATGTGTGTTTTAGTTATATATCTACACTTCCACGAATGTGGTGAACTACGAGACGAAAAAAACGTCAGTTAAATTTAAGGATACGGGGATTATGTAATAACTATCAGAATTTCCAAATATAAATTAATATGTGAAAAAATATTATTATTATTTCAAATTTTGACTCAAATTTTCACAATGATGGTAATTGGTTCATTCAATTGCTGTAAAAAAAAGAACAAAAGGGAAGTTATGTGGATTATCACTTCTTTATTGCCTTCGTCTTCACTAAAATTGAACAAATTAAAAATTTTCATATCAATTTTAATACGGGGATAATTAGATTTTTTAAAATTCTTAACCCATTTTAGGCCAAGCATAGAAATTTTATAAAATGTGGTATTATTTGCATTGAAATATGCTTAAATTACATTAATTAAGATTACAAAAAAAGTTTCGTGCATGAAAAATAATATTTTATTTAATTTGACGTTACCATTATTAATTTACCATTAATAATTTACCATTAAATTTAAATTTAAAAAAAATTAAATTTCTTAAGGCATTTGTTTTATTTTTATTTTATTTACAGAACTTGCAACTTTTCTCCATTATAAAAACATATGATTAATCTCAAGTGGAATAAATATACATTTTCAAAAAGTCGAATATGTCAATAACCGTTTCAAGTAAAAAACCAGCGTATTTTGAAAATTTCTCAACAGAAAGTGATTACTTCAATTGAATTACTAATATTTTATAGATGTCTCCAAAACCCTTAAAAATAGCAGAAAAATAAAATTAGTGAAAAATATACTTCACAGTGTTAATAAAAATATATTTATTGAAATGGTGCGTTTACGCACCTTTGGCCGAAAATGGGTTAAGAAGAAAATTAAACTGGATGTTTTATTCTCTTTCGGATTGATTTTATTTTCCAAATACCAATTCAAAAATTGCAAACAAGGACTGAGGACAAGAAACTAGGCGAAAAATAGCAATAAATAAATAAATAAATAAAGATGTTTTGGGGTCGATCTTTTTTAAACGTATGCTAGATTTTGAAAATACAAATGATTGTTACTGCGACGTGGTTTTTCGAAAATGCCTAAAAATCTGTTAAAAAATATATACGTAGTCGAAGAACAAAGAAAGAAATGGAAATAATATTATTTATCACGGCCTCGAAATATGAAATAGGTCATTTGTCAAAATACAGGTAGAAACTTCTGAGGCATGACCAAATATGCAAAATTATTTCATATATGCTCCTGAAATAGTTTCTTCAGTTCTATTACCCATTGGCTACTTCACAGAGGGTCAACACAGGCGAAACAAATATTTTAAGCAGGCCTAGAACCCAATCCGCGAAAAAGCGATAGAGTAAACACCAATAGATATACCAAACGTGCTTCTGATACATTAATAACAAGCAAAATACGATTGCGAGAACAGAAACTCTAATATTTACCGAAAAAAAAACCACTATACACTTAATAACATCTCTAGTAGTTTCTAGTGAAATGAAAACTAGTAATGAGAATGGTAGAGGTAGCAGTAGTAATGGAGAAGACAACAGTGAAAAACAAGATAATGATTCAGATGATGATATTATGCTATATATAGATTTGTTGTCACTGAAATAATGTTAAATTATTTAAATATTTCTTTTTAACTAAATTGTTCTTTGTTCTTGGATATTAATTGATTAATCCGTTTGCCTTCATATGTGCTTATTGATAGTCATCTTCGCGTTTTAAACATTTTCATTGTATATATGAATTGATGTCAACTTTTGTTCTTTATGAAAAATAAATACTAGTACTACATTTCTGAACGTCTGCCAAAAAAAAAAAAAAAAAAAAAAAAAAAAAAACCACTTAGAAATGTTTAGTTGAGTTTTCGTTCTGCACGTACATTCTGCCTTATATTCTTTATCTCAAAAAGTAGTTTATGATTCGCCGTCAATAAATCACCGAAAAAGATAATGGGTCTATCATTAATGATTGGGAAAAAAAACATTCTTGCACTAAATCACATTTGCTCAAATACTCCATTTTGTCCTGGGAGATTGTCTAAGATTAAATATAGTATATCGCACTTTTGGGCTAAACTAAAATTATGTCAACGAAAACGCTGATATTTTATATTGACTGTAAAAATAATAAAAGGTTAAGTTGAATTGGTTAAAAATTATGTTGCATTAGAATATACTGGGAATCGCATTTTCTTTCTTTTATGGTTTCGTTCATCTCACGACACCCTATTACTCCCGCTTCGTTGTCTGTCTGTCACAGAGCTATTCTCATAAATTATGTAACTTACAGAGTTGAAACTTTGTGTATATAGCTGAATACCAGCTATGATGAGCTCAAAATATTAAAATTTGAAAAATTCGTATTATTTTAATAAATAGAGATAAAAAAACAAAATTCTAACAACCTTTTTTTTATTAAATTTAAACATTTTTCGTTATAGCAGATGCCAAAAATTAAAAATCCACGATGAAAGTCTTTCTACAATAATTAATTTTCTATCAGACGATTTCCACGTGAAAAATGAAAATGAAATAAAAAGTTTCGCCAATTGAAAAAAAGATTAATACGAAATAAAAATTATTGACGTCATAGTGGTAAATAAACGGAAATTTTCAAAGATTTCTCAATAATACAAGGAGTATGAGTATGTGTATGTACACAAAGCAGATTAATATCACGTCATTAGAGAATTAAAAAGAAAATCTGATATCATATTGAAAGTTAAACGAATTTTTCAGATGTTTGAGAATAATACAAAGCGAGTATCAATATGAGTAATAGAGAATAGTAAATATATGAGTTTGAGAAACATATTGAATCATGATAAAAATCGGATTATGGAAATATTTGCATATTTTAACATTTTGAAGGTGTACAACATGTATAATTTTGAATTTATTTTTTATATCGCATTTAGTCCGCCTGACAGATATTATTATGACAGAATATAAAAGCCGGCTTTGCCCGGTATCGGGCTGGTTTTGATACTCGAAAAAACGAAAAAATAGACAACAAAAAACGTTTTTTTTTTTTTTTTTTTTTTTTTTTTTTTGGTTGTTAAATGAAATTTATTTGGATTTATTAAAGAAAGGATAAAGTGTTTTGAAAGGAATATTGAACGAGACCCTTTGAGCGATCTTCGATCACACTTACCCACTTGTTTAAAGTTACCATTCATTTTTTAAACATTTGTCTTTTCTAACCTCCTCAAAGGTCATAGTTAAGCAGCTCGATAAACGAAAACTATTATCCTAAGACACTTATTTTATTTATACTGTTTTATGATTGTAACTTCTTCCATATTTTTCCGTGGTATGTTTTCAGTAGTTTTTTTTTATAGAAAAAAAACAAATACCCTAATTATTTATGTATAATGCAACCTTGTTTATATTGTGGTTTCCTATGTATTACAACGAAAAAAAGTACATAGGTATATATATCGTGTATAAAGAACATTATGTTATTTTAACAGTACAAAATAAAGGAATTTGAAAAGAAAAATGTGTAAAAATCCGGACTGACATTTTATTTTCACGAACCTAAAATACCGTATTTACACTATCTTATTAAAATGCGCTTTTTAAATGCGTTAAAGTTTAAGTTTATGCCATGCGTACATTTCTCACATTCTAAGCTTTCTTTTAAAATAATCAATATCGGATATAGACACCGTATGTTTCATTATAACAAACACACATTACCGCACATTGTAATGCAATTATTTCCGTTATTTTACTATCTACTTCTATGTTTTTATAATTGTATCCAGAAATGCACTTGTTGTATTCAGTGACTTAGAAAAAGCATGTGTGGTTTCATAAAAATATAGTTGTCAAGAAAATTCCGTCTGTAATGAGTACCCCAATTGTTAAGAATAAAAATTTTGAAAAAAAAAATCTGCGCATTATACATGATGAAAGTAAATACGGTACTTTTCATTTATCTGATTTTTTCCTTTACATTTCGTCAAAAATTATAGCATTTCATAAAATTATACAACCTAACAAAATAATAATAAATAAATTAAACGATTAAACTACTAAGCTGAAATGACGAAATGCATTAAAACATTTATATATATATATATTTTCATCAGAAAGCTTTTTGTAAAATTATTATTATAAATTAAAAATAATTTTTTTAATAAAACTCGCAAGTAAATTATTGTACTGCACAGCTTATTGTTTATTCTTTGGGGTAAAAATTAAATCTCCCGTAAAGTAAATCAAGAAATATAAACATTAAAATATTTTAAATACAATTCCGGAAAGAAATGGTGAATTATTATGGAACTAAAGAACCTTTTAACAAAACTACACACCAAAATAAAAATATGAAGCTGTAAAATATTCTAGATTGCTGGTGGAAGCTTTTCAATTTAACTTCCAATCGATTCTGTTTTAAGAAAAATAATATTGTTTAGTTAAAAATAATAATAAAATAAAAGGTATTGTAAATGGTATAAAAAAAAATTCTTTTTCAAAGAATACGACAATGAAAAAATTCTTCAATTATAATTTTCAAAATTAAAAGTAACATTCAAATACTTTTATTCAATTAAATGTTACTCAAACTCAATAAAACCTGTAAAAAAATTCTTCATTTCAAATTCAACTTTGAGATAAATATCTAAAGAACTGTATATTACTTATAAGCTGCACTTTCTAATATTCTATTTATATACTAAACAATGAAAAATGTGCTTAAACTTTCATCATAAAACAAAGTTTTTGCCTTAGCCTTAAACAAAATTACACTCTAAAGTTAGAAAAAAAAAAGTTGTTAAAAATTCTAGATTGCTCGGGGAATCTTTTTTTATTTCACTTTTAGTAAACTCTTTTCTCTTGGAAAAGAATTTTATTTAATAAAAGGAAAACAATCTGGATCTTGCAAGTTTTAAAATTAGAGTTCTCTGAAAATGTTTTGACATTTGAAAGTGGCAGAAATGAAGATATTTTTCAACAGCTTCATTAATAATACAGTTCTGCAAAATCTACATTTGTGAAAACTGCTCTAAAAACTTGTATAGAATCTCAACATTTTTTGGGATTCTTATTCCGAAAATGAACTCATTTTTTTTTCCTATGTGCGTTACAATGATGTAAATATGTCACCTTTTGAACTTAATAATAGGGGGAAATATAATAAAGCATTCTTTTTTTAAATTTTGTACATTAATAAACGTTATGTAAACATATAGAATAAAAAATAATAATTATTATTATTATTAGTCAAAGGGCTTATACAACATTTAAATTTATCTGTTAAAACTTCGTTTTTTTTTTCGTTACGTAATGATTATGCCTTTACAAGATTGAATATCCACTAATAATAGAGTGGCTGAGAGGTTCTGCTCTCAAAACTGGTTGACGGGAGGTGCTGGGCTCAAACCCCTGTCGCGCTCGTCGACCTAACCGTTCGGAGTTTTCCGTGGTTTCCTTCAAACCTTGCCGTAAATACGGGTTAGGATTCCTTAGAAAGACCTCCACAGAGGGCACTCCCTTAGGGCCTATATCCCGCGCGTTGATAAGCAGCCGTCATAAATCTACACAACCCAACCCACTAATAATAGACAATCATATGTTTCGCTGACCCTAGAACGATATTTACAAATACATGTCGCCAGTTCCTTTTATATAAAAAAACATCTTTAAGGGTTCTTTAAGTTAAAGTCTCTTTAAGTAAGTCTCCATTTCTGAATTTTATATTTAACGCCGACTTCTTTCATGAGTCTATTAATATACTTGTAGAAAATGTAATCTCTCTGTTCTTTGAATTATTAATAAATCTCTCTTTCTTCGGTATATACAGAAGTAATAGATGTTTTAAGAGCTAACAAGTTTTCTCTTTTAGTCTGAAGATTAATATTTCAACAGAGCCCTTAGATAACCTAAGTCTCTTATAGAATATCTAGATTGATTCAATAGATGAGAAGCATCCTTGTTTATATTATACTGAAACTCAGCAGCAGCAGCATTATATGAATAGAAACAGATGAGTTTTCAAATATCTCTTGTAAAAGAAGGTCAGGAACAAGTGGTAAGTCCGATGGAAGATTTTTGTATATAAAGGTTCTCTTAATTACAAACTTATAACCACTAACATCTGATCAGCAAAAAAGATATTCATCACTATGGTAGTTAAGCCCACTCCTCACCAATATATGAATACTTATTTTGACCTTAGGACAATATTATTAAATCCTATAACATAAAAAATCTTTGTGTGGAGCATATTGTTTCCCCTAATCTACAGGCTTATGGAGTTCCGGGACACATCGTAAAAATACTTTTATTTATTGAATGAGAATTTTGAGGGTTTTTTTGTGATGGTTAACCATATAATTTGTAAACAAAATCAAATCATAAAACTTCTCATATATACATTTAAAATTTTAATTAAAAAATTAAAAAAATGAAAGTGGGGTAACTTAAAATCGTTATAACTCGAAATATTATTTGTCAAATTTCAATTTTTGTTCATTTAATTAAACAAAATGATGTAATCTTTAATTTTGATTCAGCATTTTTTAATGTATTAATTAATATATATATATATTTAAAAAAAAATGATGTAGCTTATTTTTAAAAAATCATATTTTCAAAAATAAATATATTTTTCAAATTTTCTGAATCAAAATTAAAGTAAAATAACTGAAAAAGACATGTGCCAAGTTTGAACGATTTGTCTTTATCTGTTCATGACTCAAAAATTTAAAGACGATAAAAAGTGAAAAAACCCGTCATACAGAAAAACGTAAAAACGTTTCCATGACAACCACGAAGGTCATAAAGGTAATAAATAAAATCTAATTTACATAAACAAAGTCATCGGAATATTTTTTCAACTTATGTAACAAGACACTTTTATTTTATTTATTTATTTACAGTATCAATTTTGTTACATTTTAGGTTTTATTTTTGAAGATTATATTAAAAAACGAATTTTTTATTTACTTATTCTACATTACCTTTACAATACAGTTTACTTTTATTTATTTATTTATTTATTTATTTATTTGTAATTTCTGCAATTTTATTAAAACATTTTAGTTCCTTTTGCAAAAAAGGAAATATGTGGACGAAAATTACAATTTTTCTTTATCAGTAACATGATATTTTTATATTGAAAAGTAAATGTTCATCACTAAGTGTGTTACGGATAATTATCTTATTTTCATAAACGAGTAGTTCTGATTTTGAAAACTTTTATTACTATGCGTTACTTAAGAAATTTTTCCCTTTATATATTTACATTTTTTACAGCTAAGCCTTTTCTTTTCTCAGAAACGCATTTCTAGAAATAAACATAAAGCGAAGTAAATGTAAGTGCCCTATAAATGTAACCATAAACACTGAATTTCTATGCAAGAATTTATAATTCAGTGTATTTTCTAATAATTATGATAATTATTGTGTATAAATTCATAACACAGTTTAAAATATGTAAGCTGATAATTCTACTCACTGCAATATAAATTTACATTTAATTCCAGAACAGGAGAATAAGATTATTTTTCTAATGCTATTTCATCAATTATTTTAATTAAATATTAAATTCTTTCAGGTTTTCAAATGCAATTCACAAATTTCCTTAATGTAATATGCATATTATGGACATTGGTCACATTCAAAGGTGTATTGAACCATTTAGGGTGCATTGCAACAAATTTAAAAATAAGAAATTGCCGGATAGAATAAATATCGTCAAGAAAAACAAATTTTGTTGTCATTTCAGTTTACGCATGTTATACTAGAAAGCACATTCCTGTTGTTTTCGCCTTCAAGATGTGGGGCCAAGATAACCCACATTAAAATGTTAATAACAGCCATGCTATCTTGTCGCTGTATCGTAGCTCTTGACAAGGGTGCAGTATTTTTATGTAAAACTGTAATAATTACATACACATATTTTTATGTAATGTTGGCAAATTGTGCGAGATAAGGCATGCATAAGTACATTTTTATAAACAGGCAAGGGTAGAATTTATATAAAAAAATTGAAATGTAGCATACTTTTTAAAAATTCATTATCGTAAATTAGTAAATGAGAAACACTTCAAAAACTATAAAACATATACATGTTGATGCATAAAAAATAATGAATAAATAATTAACTAATTACATGTTATAATTAAATTGTTACATTGTATTTCTAAATAGATAAAAAGGTAAAATTTAAATTTTAATATAACATACTAATCATTAATTTTTTTTATAAAATTTTACTAGTATAATATGTTGATTGTATTTCATAAGAAACTTATTTCCATTAAAAATGTCTTTGAAAACATATCAAGAGAATAAGCAAAACAAATGCATATATTTTTTCAAAACCTTTAACTAAAATTTATAAAATGATAAAAAAAATCGAAATTAATTCAAACATTACATTTGTTTTTTATGTAGGAAACATTATATATATATATATATATATATATGTATATATATTCTGTGAGAAATGTATGAAACTTTATTATATGAAATCTCTAAATTGGAGTTTCGGTCATTTATTGTTGAAATATGTTAGCTTTTGATTTAAAGTTAGATATTCCATATATTAATTAATTACATGCCATCTACCCTCTTAATATTAAAGATTTAGTCATATTTATTTAAAGAACTTGTTCGTGGTCTTTTGATTTCAAAGATATGATATATATATATATATATATATATATATGTATGTATTTCAAACTCAAATATAATTAAAAATAAAATTATTTTCCTTATTTTAGTTTTAACTTTATGTTTTAAATAAGTACAAACGGATGTATATATATATATATATATGATATATATGCATACAGTGTGTAAAATGTTATTTACCGCCGACCTTTAATTTCTCAACCATTGGTTGTAGACATATAGTTCCAATTACAAAAGCGTTTAAAATGAGGTAAATATTCATGTTGTGGCGTTAATTAAAGTAAAAAATCAATTTTATAAAAATTACGAAATCTAACTTTTTATACGGTCCCCCGGTCCCTATAGTTATATTTAGTAAATGTTTGCACATATCATAACAAATACAACACAAAAAGTTTGACTTCTGTACGACAAAAATTGACACAGTTATTAAATTTCAAAGTTTGAGATTTTTACACATGATTTAGTCTGTCATTCAGGGATCAGTTAAAAAATGAATTTAAAGATAATGTAAGACTGAGTAATTCGAGATCGAAATCAGCGTGCAATGTCCTTTTTACAGCAAAACTACCTTTAGCCGGTATCGCTAAATCGGTGTATCACCAAAGAGGGTTATTTCATCTAAAAATTTGAGCTGACTTTGAGGGGTCGTATACAAAGCGAAGAATGAAATATTGAAATTAAACAGAAAAATAAATATTAATTTATTATCATATTAGAAAACGGTCTACTATAAAAAAAATGAATACATCAAATATCCGAATCTACTAGAGATACTGCTCAAAATTTTCTCCTTTGGTGGCAATGCACAATTGAATGTGTGACAGTACTGAGTCCTGGACACGTTGGAGCATAGCACGTGTAACTGTGCGACAAGCAAGGATGATGCACTGCTTCAGATCAACCAGAGAAGTAGGCTCAGTCACATACACCTGTGCCTTGATATATCCCCATAGGTAGAAGTCCATGGGAGTCAAGTCCGGTGAACACGGTGGCCACTCTACCGGACCACCATATCCAATGATCTGTTGACCGAATTCGTTGGCCAGATACGCACGGGCGTTTGATGCTTTATACGGAGGGGCCCCATCATGTTGAAACCACACCCGGAATGCATTTCGGAGAGTCAGCTCTTCATACCAGTCACGTACCGCGTTTTGTAGTAGGTGCAGATAAAGTTCGCCCGTTAGGGTTTCATCGTAGAAGATGTGTCCAACAATCTGAGTTCCTCATATACCGCACCACACGTTTGTTTACCAGCGTACCCGGTGTCGTACTGTGCGGGCGATGCACAGTGGGGCAAAACCCCGAAAAGCTGGCCAAAATATGAAAATGTTATTCAAATTGCACGAAACTTTGTGCACAGGTATTTTTCAGGATGCTAATTATGATTCCAAAATTAAAATTCCAAAAAACAAAATGGCGGACCCAATATGGCGGACTAAAAATTTAAATGTTTTGATATTTTTTCAATTTTTATGAAATCTTGTATACGGGTGCTTTTGAGGTTGCTAATTACGATTCAAAAGTAAAAAAAAATGGCGGATCTAATGTAGTAAATTAAAAGTTAAAAACAATTAGATTTAAATACAATATAACGTTTTGAGACTAAACATTACAAGGAAATTTTCAAGAAATTAACACATTTTTAATCAAAATTAAACAATGAATTTTTGTTTATGAAATACAATTAAGTACATTTATGGAAAGTAAAATATCAGAGTATTTAATTGTTATATTATTAAAATAAAACGAAAGGATATTCTAAACTTCATCATCTGAATCATCTGTAGTATAAGTAGATTCTTCAGAAGGGGGGGTGTCGAAATAGTTTACAGAACGTGTTGGCTGTATTAGAAGTTGTTGTGCCTCTAGGGACAATGATCTTAATTTCTTCTGTGTTAATTTACGTAAGCTTGAAATGAAGGGGGTCTGATGATATTAAAAGCCGTAAAAATACATCTTCCATTGTTTTAGTCCTACTGGATTTTCGCGAGAAATCTTCTCGGTACCTTTTGATCAATTTGTTGCACGATTCTTGCGCGTCTTCTGACATTTGCCCAATTGGTAATAATGAGGAAGCTATTATTTCTTTGCCATGAATAAGTAGTTTGTGCACTGAAGTTGGCATATAGAACCAGGGATATAGTTCAACGAATTTATGAGCTGTTTGTAAGCAATAGTGCTAGAAATTGATCAAATGAATGTCATGACCACAAGAAATTACTTGTAATATGACGTGGAATAGTTTGATCAGATCTTCGTCTACGCCCGTTATGGAAGCAGAAATAGTTGCGTTTTCAAAGAATCGACGAGCTGTATTGCCATCATTTGTGCTTCCATATCCGGGCTTTGGTTTATCGACGATAAGTCCTAATTGTAAGCGAAATCCTTTTTGTATATTTTGTTTTGCAATTTCAGTTTTCTTCTTCTCATCTGGAGTACGCGCTTGACATTTTTTTACATCCAGTTTGTATGCCAGATGCAAGCAACATTCAAAACATCTTATATAGGCATGTAATGTGGATATCCCGAATTGCAAATGATCTTCATTCAGTTTCAATTTGAGAATGTCATCCAAGTTATTAAACTGTTTTGAAGTTGCCTGACATAGGTAGCAACGCTGAGTTGACAAATTACCAGTAATGGCATTACAAACTTTACCATCAATCATCGTTAATGCTAGTTTGTAATTAACGACTATTTCTTTTCTATCAATGATTGTTTTAAAAGGAATAAGTTTAATCACCTGATCTTTAATATAATCAGTTTCATTGACAGTAACCTCCTTATTTTCGTGCAAAAATTGTATTCTGATGGGCCTACAAAATCGAGGAGATGAAGGTCTCGGATTTTTCCAGACAACAATTTCTGCATTATTCGCAACACTTACGAGTTGTAGTGGCACAAGAGAGGTGAAAAAGATATTTTCATCTGATTTGCTACCATCATCATCGCTAAACTTTTGTTTAAAAGTACTTTGACCAGATGTGCCATCACATTCCCACTTGCAAATCAAATTCAAATTACTAACATTCTCGGACGTCAGATTCTTAAGAATGTCTGTTTGCATTAATAAAATACGTTCAGCAGTATGATCTAGCAAAGATTGCAGTTTCACTTCGGCAGCAGTTTCGGTTATGGTTATGTCTGATTTATGGGGATAACATTTTTGCTTAGTTTGTTGCACCACTTTATACTATGGATACATTTTACAATTATTTTCTAAACTTATACTTCTCAACCCTTGATACTGATTTCTCGATAATTTATGCTCAATCATAAGGGAAAGAGCATAATCACCTGAAAGAGTATTTTCTAGGACGAATGACGTAGATCTTCTGTATTTCTGAGCTTTTAACGGGCTCCCCGTGGTTACATCCTTGACAATGCTTGCAGCATCTAATTGTCCAGAAGCTCGAAGACTCATTTGCGTGGCAAAACATAACTCCTCCATACTTGATTCTGACCGCATGTCTTCAGTTTTTCTTCGTTTTGTTCTTTCGCTGTCAGCGTTAAAATCTAAAGGAGGTCGACCTGATTTAGTTTTTTTTTTTGCGTTTCTACAAACTGCTGGGTTTCTTCGAAAGAAACAAACATGCTTAGCCAATTCTCAAATTTTTTAAAAAATAAGTCCTCAACCCTTCTAACCTCTTGCCATTTAGTACGAAAACTGGTCATCAACTTCCGAATAACTGGTTTGATGTCTTTCGGCAGAGTGAAATGACATTCAAGTCGACCAGACATAAATTTTTCGATATCTTCATAAACCACGGATATACTATCACTTAAGTGACTTCTCACTAAGAGAAAAATTTCCTTCCGTGATAAACCAATTTTATCACCACTGCCCATAGCCATGTCAGTAGATTTTGTAAACTAAATTAAATCTGATATAATCGAACTCATTATTTTAACATATTCAAGAATATAATATTTAGTTAATTAATATTAATTAAATAAAAATCTTTATATTAAATAAAATACGAACTCAAACTAATTCGAACACGTATTGAAGAAAAAAGATAACTGTATCACGCACTTTAATTAAACCCTCTTGGTTTACAAAATTCTTTTTTAGAATAGAATAATGCACGTCAACAAATCAAAAATGCTGCCATTTTCAGAAAAAATAACTTTGCTCAAAGAATTGCTGGCACTCAGCTTTAACATACGACAACAACATCGCAGACGATAAACTAAATTTCTAAAATACACACTCCTTTTTTTACAATTTCATATTTTTTGAGGCGATTAAAAAAACTGACAGTTCTACTTGCTGTTGCAAAAACCTGCACGAAACGTAAAATGGCAGTTTTTAGCAGCTGTTTTTTTTATAATTTATTATATAATAGTTCAGGCTATTATCTCCTTAAATTTCGTTGCGGAACACCGTGGAACTTTTATACTTTTTGATGTTTGAAAGCACAAAAATCATATATTTATTAAAATAAATTATCAAAAATAATCATGAAATTATTATTTTTTATATGCTTAGAACAATTTTTGTAACACATCCAAATAATTCACACATTACTACCGTGTGAATCCATTTTAAATCATTCAAATCGGATTATATGGAAATATGTAGCACGTGTTTAAAGAAAGCGTTGTTTTGCGCTTTTTGTGTGCCTCAGATGACACTCGCCCAAGCATCACTTTTGAAATAATGCAGGTTGTCAGGGAAACGCGAAAACCTATTTGTAAATATAGATTCTGACGCTCCAAACATTATTCTATCCAACTGTATAATAAAAATTCCCGAATTAGTAACTTTATTTTTCGACTTTTGGCCAGGTTTTTGGGATTTTGCCCCACTGTGCGATGTGAGGATTTTCCAGAGACCAGTAATGCAGATTTTTCACGTTCACAATGCCACTCTGTGTAAAAGTTGTCTCATCTGTCCACAGAATGTCACAAAGGTACGATGGATTTTTCTCTATAGTGTTAAGCATGAAATTACAGTAATCAAACCGTCTTTCGTGGTCATCCAACATCAATGCTTGCATCAGTGTTGGATGGTATGGATGGGCACCATGTGCATGTAATAACTGCCAGACACGCTATGCGTGTATCCACATGCCTTGCTTATTTCCGCTGTGCTCATTTGTGGATTTTAATTTGCGAATGCCAGCACTTCCTCCTGTGTCACTCGAACATTACACTTTGCGCGTCTACTTGTTCTGGGTCGTGGTGCAACAGAGCCGGTCTCTCTTAGACGGTGCAATGCATCTGTTATTGTTTCATGAGTTGGATGTCGGTCTCTAGGAAAACGCTCTGATTAAACCCTCGCAGCCGCTCTGGCATTCCTTTGACATTCACAATAAATAAGTTTCATTTCGGTATATTGCGTGTATGTATAGCCTGCCATCACAATCTCTGCGCTGACTAGGTTGTCCACTGCTAGTGGCACGTGTTTTATCCCGAACGCGTTGTGATACGGTACTATTGTAATTTGCATAATCTTGATTTTCATGCTCGTTATATTTCGGTTGGTCGTTTGCAATCCGCTGCAATTTATCAAGTTTTTAGTGAGTATATTTTATTATACTGATGTCGATTCTATTGTTCGTTTTTGAAAAACCGCGTTTAGCACTCTGGGACGATTCTACAATCGAAAGTGGTGTTACGCTGATATGAGTATTTTCCAAAGTTCTAGTTTGCGTTCTCTTGTAGGTGGTCACTAAGATTGGCACTCAGCCAAATGCAGCTAAACAAACTCGACTCAATCCTATTTTGATGAAATCAAAACAGACTGGACACATTCGCAAAAGAGCGGAAGGTTTTATTTTCCGATAACAAACAATACCTACTTTCAGTGCTGAATTCAGACACTTTTCTCTGGCGGGGGGACATTATAGAGTTCCGTTGAGAATTTGCACTTTTTGACCATTGAAAACACAAAATCTCACATTTTCCGGGAGGGACATTTCATTGCTCCGGAGGGAAGGGGGGGGGGGATGTTCCTCCTGGGCCACCCCCTTAATTCAACACTGCCTAATTTGACTTTTGAATGTTGTTTGACCCCTAAAAATTAGCTTAAATTTTTAGATGAAAAAAAAACTCTTTGGTGATGATACCCGGTTTTAGCGATACCGGTTAAAGGTGGTTTCGCCTGCTATGCTCCAACGTGTCCAGGACTCAGTACTGTCACACATTCAATTGTGCATTGCCATCTATGGAGAACACTTTGAGCAGTATCTCTAGTAGATTCCGATATTTGATGTATTCTTTTTTTTTATATTAGGCCGTTTTCTAATATGATAATAAATTGATATTTATTTTTCTGTTTAATTTCGATATTTCATTTTTCGCTTTGTATACGATCCCTCAAAGTCAGCTCAAATTTTTAGATGAAATAACCCTCTATGGTGATACTCCGATTTAGCGATACCGGCTAAAGGTAGTTTTGCTGTAAAAAGGACATTGCACGCTGATTTCGATCTCGAATTACTCAGTCTTACATTATCTTTAAATTCAATTTTTAACTGATCCCTGAATGAAAGACAAAATCATGTGTAAAAATCTCAAACTTTGAAATTTAATAACTGTGAGAATTTTTGTCGTACAGAAGTCAAACTTTTTGTGTTGTATTTGTTATGATATGTGCAAACATTTACTAAATATAACTATAGGGACCGGGAAACCGTATAAAAATTCAAATTTCGTAATTTTTATAAAATTGATTTTTTACTTTAATTAACGCCACAACATGAATATTTACCTCATTTTAAATGCTTTTGTAATTGGAACTATATGTCTAAAACCAACGGTAGAGAAATTAAATGTCGGCGATAGATAACATTTTGCACCCTATATATATATATATACGTTTATACATATTTAAAACATAACGTTAAACTAAAATATTGGAAATACTTTTTTTCAAACGGGATTGTTCATGTTTTAAAAGAACGAAAACCACTTTCTTTTAAAGAAAAACTGTATCGACGAACGCCATTATGTCAGATAGTCACCAAATGAAAATAATCAATGTTTTACAAATAATTACACATCTCATGCTTACATTTATAAAACCAAATGATAGTAAGATCTATTGTTACATTCATTTATGATATCAGTAAGAATCATAGTTAAAAAGATATATTCTAAAATTCCTTTTTAAATATATTTATGTATAAACGTAATAAAAAATAAATACATGCGGATTGCTCTTTCTTTACATCTATAAGAACAACAGCTTGCTACATTTATATTTATGAGCTATAAAAACTGTAAACATGAAACAGTCTAAATTCCATCATTAGTGATATATATTGTGTGGGGTGTTTTTTTCCTGAAGTCACATCATTTTATCTTCTCTGCAAAAGTGTAGGTAATTCTCCCTCTGGTATATCGTTACTCTGAGGTTATAAATATCTTAGTAATTTTCATGTTTTAGCTCAATGAAATTAAAAAATTACTTCTTTTGTTTGCAAATCAATTCTCTCACCACACATATCTCCATAAATATCCCATGCATACAATTAGTAATTAGGATGCCTTACAAAATCCAGAACATTTTGTCGGGAGAACAAAGTACAATGAACGCGAATTGTATTAGAGACGAGGTGACTCAGAGCCAAAATTCTCGACTTTTTTTTATTTTTTCACGAAAAAAATAAAACATCATAGAAACATAAAACACAGTGATTACTTATATCAAAAATTTTAATGGTATTAGACGTCTGTAAGAACTATTCTGGATTCCGCATAGGAAATATATTTTCTCATTAGAAGTGAGGTAGGCGAAGTAGTAGGTTAGAAGTGAGGTTTTGGTTTGAAAAAGTAAAAATAAGTATTCCTGTTAGTTGTTTTTATGATTCAGCGTTAAATGTAAAGTCGAAGGTTGCAGCTTTTTCATCAAATAAAGAAGATGAGGCATAATGGAATATTGACTTATTAATTGTTCTAAAAATAACTGATTTTACTCCGTCTAGAATTTTTTTTATTTCCAATTTAACCCATACACGGTCAGGCTGTTTTCATATTTTTTACTTGGAAAGGGTTGACGAGGACGCGCTAAAAATCTTTATAAATGGTCAAGGTTCTCACATTGTTAAAAGTTTAGCAGCAACATGGTGAAATTGCTTCCCCCCCCCTGTAAAACACCTTCGGTAATGAATGGCCTATTGAAATCCATTGTGGGCGTATCTGGTCAAACTTTTCAAGTGCAGTTTCTCAGTGTGATTGATTTGCCCACCCCATTATAATCCCCTTTTGAAAAATTCCTTGCACTGTGTAAACAGATAGGTGACATTCTATTCACATAGAAGGAAAGAAAAGTGAAAAAAAAATAGAAAATGTTATATTTCCATTTGATTTTAAAAACTATCAAATAATAAGTTCTAAACTATTTCGTAAATAACTTGCTTTATATTAATGAGTTACAATCTAATGTCTTTTAATATTTTATCCCAGTAGGGATATTTAATGAAACACTACATCTCATTCCTTGAATAAACCGTAATTATTTACTATATCATCACTGTAAATATAAGCTAGCGAAATAGAACCTTTTAATATGTGGTATCAGATTCAGTTAAATTCAGATATATATTATTTTTTTAATTAAATCAAACCTACAAGGAATAAGTCTTTATGTATCTAAGATGCCTTAGATTACAGACTTTCTAAATAAGATAATTGTAAAACAAATGGTTGTTATTTTTGTATTGTTATTTACTTCCATTTCTTTCTTTTCTTTTCTCTTTTTTTTTTTTTGAACAATTTATTTATTTATTTTGTAGCTTCGGGATAATAAGTCTCTTCAGGGATCGTGTTTTAGGTAGCTTTCAATACAAAAAGCTACCTATTGCAGCCGTTCGGAGGAAATCAATTCCAAAAAATTTTGGTATATTTTCACCGAACATGACCCCCATACCCCTAAACCACCCTCCGTTCAAATGTTGATTTATATATATATATCGTAGGCGGAAAAAATCACCCTGGAAAAAATCACCACGGAAAAAATCACCACGGTAAAAATCACCACAGTAAAAATCACCAACGGAAAAAATCACCATCGGTAAAAATCACCACGGTAAAAATCACCACGGTAAAAATCACCCCCGGAAAAAAAGCACCATCGGTAAAAAGGTCCCTAATAAAAAAAAGGGGGGAGGGGCTTTAAGTTCAGATGGGAAAATACCACACATCACATTTTTTATAGTACATCCATGTGAATACCACGTCTTTGAATAAGCCAATTATAATTTCGGGTAAAGTACGTGCTAACCACGTGTATTTACTAACCACGTGTACAAGGAACAATCAGAGAATTACATACATCATATATTCTAATACGAGAGCAAATCTTGTGAGTGGGTGTGGGCGGGGGAGGTTATATATACATGCAAATTTTATTTTAAAAACGGCTCTAACGATTTTGACGAAATTTTGCATCCTACAGTTTTGAGGCACCAAAAAACCTTTGGTCTGGGTCACATGTTTGAGAAAATTCGATTAGTGGGTCATTTTGGGTCGCCATGAATCAGGGTCAAGCTAATTGTATCTAAAAAACAGTTCAAACGATTTTGACTAAACTTTGTATACTACCATTTTCGGGCACGAGAAGACTATTGGGCTGAGTCACATGTTCGAGAATTTTCGATTAGTGGGTTATTTTGGGTCAAAGCGGGTCCAGTTAATTTTATCTAAAAAACGGCTCTAACGATTTTGTTTAAATTTTGTATCTAAGAAGTTTCGGGCACGGGAAGACTACTGGGCTAGGTCACATGTTCGAGAAAATTCGATTAGTGGGTCATTTTGGGTCACCATGAGTCAGGGTCAAGCTAATTGTATCTAAAAAACGGTTCAAACGATTTTGACTAAACTTTGTATCCTACCATTTTCGGGCACGAGAAGACTGTTGGGGTAGGTCACATGTTCGAGAAATTTCGATTAGTGTGTCATTTGGCCATGGGTCATTATGGGTCAAGCTATTTTTATCTTAAAAACGGCTCAGAGGATTTGAACTAAATGTAGTATTTTACATTTTTAGGGAAAGAGAAGACTATTGGGCTAGGTCACATGTTTGAGAAAATTCGATTAGTGGGTCATTTTGGGTCACCATGAGTCAGGGTCAAGCTAATTGTATCTAAAAAACGGTTCAAACGATTTTTACTAAACTTTGTATCTTACCATTTTCGGGCACGAGGAGACTATTGGGCTGAGTCACATGTTCGAGAACTTTCGATTAGTGGGTCATTTTGGGTCAACGCGGGTCAAGTTAATTTTATCTAAAAAACGGCTCTAACGATTTTGATTAAATTTTGTATCTTACTAGTTCCGGCACGAGAAAATCATTGCGCTAGGTCACATGTCGGAGAAAATTCGATTAGTGGATCAATTTGGGTCACTGTGGTTCAAGCTAATTTTATCTAAAAAACGGCTCAGACTATTTTGACTAAATTTTATATGCTACGGGTATCAGGCACGAGAAAACAATTGGGCTTGGTCACATGTTCAAGAAAATTTGATTAGTATATCATTTTGGTCATGGGTCATGATATTTGAACTCAAAGCTAATTTTGACCGACCACAGCTCGGTCTTTCCTGCTCGTATCGTTTAACAGCAGAACCTCCATATCGAACAGTGACTTATTATCGCAAGGGCAAATGGGAGAAGATCCCCGGACTCCTCAAAGTAAAATATTTGGTATTTTTTCTTTAAATGAGTACAATTTGTAGCTACAAAGACGACTTGGATGCCCTCACCTGAGTCCTTGCCTCAAGGAGTTACATAAGGGGTTGATAGCTGATTCCTGATTAGTGGACACACCTATACATCAATCCTTATCATTTTCAAATCCGATTTTATTTGTATAATAAAAACTAACAAAGAGAGAATTTTTCGGGTAAAAAGGAAGACACGGTTTTTACCTCCTCCCCAACAGTGGACAACTCTTTTTATCAGATACTTTTCCAATCTACAACATTCCTACAAATATTGCTTAAATCGAAACCTTCCGTATTATAGAAATTCATATCAAAATTACAGAATTTTATAAACATCAAGAAATACTAGGTCACAAGTTCAAACCGTGTTTGTAATAAATAACGGGTAGAGAAAAAATTAGAAATTGACATTAAAAGTGCAGAATTTCATAAACATCAAGAAATGCTAGCTCTCAAGTTCAAACAGTGCTTGTAATAAAAAGCATTTCATGTTGCAATGTTATCTACATTTTGTTTTAAAAATTTAAATCTTAGTATCTATGATATTGCAATAATAAATTTATTGTAGATGTATTTAGCTCTGATTTGGAAATGTCCGTTATGCCAGACGGCACCTAATCACTTAAAAAAAAAAAAAAAAAAAAAAAAAAAAAAAAAAAAAGGACACCATTTAAAATTTTTTTTACTGTATATAATCTTAGATTTTGTAAAAGTGAATTTTACTTTTTGTAAATAACGGTTTGATAGCATTTCTCGTAAAAAGTGTTCCAGTTAAGGATTGATTTTTTTCCCGGTTACAATGCCACCGATCAGATAGAAAAATTAAAATGTTTAACACTTGCCAACATATGAGATGTAATCTTCCCAACTGAGCAAAAAATCCGCGGGCTAGGATTCGAACTCGGGATCCCTTGGTTGTAGCTGGCAATGCTTTACCAACTGAGCAATCCCGGACGAATATGGCTGAACTAATTCACCCAGTTAACCTTAATGCTCATAGTATCTGGTCTGATATCTGAATCAGCACAACAACCCAATTTCAGCACAACAACCACTTTCTGAGTCAACACAACAACAATCAAAATTAATCTACTTTCCAAACATAGTTGGAAAGTGTTGAAAGTGCATATACGTCACACTTAGGTTGATTTTTTTTTTTAGTAGCCCGTTACTGGCTAGTGAGAATAATTTCTTTAGTAGCCGTTTTTTAGATAAAATTAGCTTGACCCACAGTGACCCAAAATCGACCCACTAATCGAATTTTTTCGGACATGTGACCTAGTGCAATGATTTTCTGGTGTCCTAAACTAGTAAGATACAAAATTTAATCAAAATCGTTAGAGCCGTTTTTTAGATAAAATTAACTTAACCCGCGAAGACCCAAAATGAACCACTAATCGAAAGTTCTCGAACATGTGACCCAGCCCAATAGTCTCATCGTGCCCGAATATGGTAGGATGCAAAGTTTAGTCAAAATCGTTTGAACCGTTTTTATAGATACAATTAGCTTGACCCTGACTCATGGTGACCCAAAATGACCCACTAATCCAATTTTCTCGAACATGTGACCTAGCCCAACAAACAGTCTTCTCGTGCCCGAAAATGGTAGGATACAAGGTTTAGACAGAATCGTTTGAACAGTTTTTTAGATAAGATTAGCTTGACCCACAGTGACCCAAAATCGACCCACTAATCCAATTTTTTCGGACATGTGACCTAGCGCAATGATTTTCTCGTGTCCTAAACTAGTAAGATACAAAATTTAATCAAAATCGTTAGAGCCGTTTTTTAGATAAAATTAACTTAACCCGCTTTGACCCAAAATGACCCACTAATCGAAAGTTCTTGAACATGTCACCCAGCCCAATAGTCCCATCGTGCCCGAAAATGGTAGGATGCAAAGTTTAGTCAAAATCGTTTGAACCGTTTTTATAGATACCATTAGCTTGACCCTGATTCATGATGACCCAAAATGACCCACTAATCGAATTTTTTCGAACATGTGACCTAGCCCAACAAACAGTCTTCTCGTGCCCGAAAATTGTAGGATACAAAGTTTAGTCAAAATCGTTTGAACCGTTTATTAGATACAATTAGCTTGACCCAGACTCATGGTGACCCAAAATGACCCATCATCGAATTTTCTCGAACATGTGACCTAGCCCAATAGTCTTCTCTTTCCCTAAAACTGTAAAATACTCCCACTAATCAAAAGTTCTCGAACATGTGACTCAGCCCAATAGTCTTCTCGTGCCCGAAAATGGTAGGATACAAAGTTTAGTCAAAATCGTTTGAACTGTTTTTTTAGATACAATTAGCTTGACTCTGATTCATGGCGACCCAAAATGACCCACTAATCGAATTTTCTCAAACACATGACCCAGCCCAATGGTTTTCTGGTGCTTCAAAACAACAAAATATCGTCAAAATTATCGGGATACAAAATTTCGTCAAAATCGTTAGAGCCGTTTTTAAAATAAAATTTGCATGTATATATAACCTCCCCCCCCTCCACACACACAAGATTTGATCTCGCATTAGAATATATGATGTAAGTAATACTCTGATTGTTCTACTACACGTGGTTAGCACGTGCTTTACCCGAAATTATTATTGGCGCATTCAAAGACATGTTATTCATAAATGTGTAGTATTTTCCCATCTTAACTTGAAGCCCCCCCTCCCTTCTTTTTTTTTAATCAGGGACCTTTTTACCGATGGTGCTTTTTTCCGGGGGTGATTTTTACCGTGGTGATTTTTACCGTTGGTGCTTTTTTCCGTGGTGATTTTTACCGGGGTGATTTTTTCCGTGGTGATTTTTTCCAGGGTGATTTTTTCAGGGATTCATATATATACAGGGGTCGATGCAGGGTTTTTTTCTTGGGGGACCCATTTTGTAAAAAATAAAGGTTATTTTTGTGAAATTTATTATATTTTTGTGAAAAATAACATTTTGTAACGAAAGTTTAAATCCAGTTAATCAAATTGGAACCAAGCATTTATATATATATAAAAAAAACTTTTTAAAATCCTTTTGCTGAAATTTTACTCTCTGGTGAACTTGTTTGTTTACAAATTACACATTTGAAAACATCACAAAATAACATATAAATAATAGTCAGTTTTTATGGAATAGAATTTTGTGAAGGGATTCCACTTTATCAAATTGACTTTTGTGAAGGGGAAAATTTAATCAAATTCATTTTTGTGAAGGAGCCCATTTTATCAAATTGATTTTTGTGAAGGGGCCCATTTTATTAAATAGATTTTTGTGAAGGGGCCCTAAATAGGCCCCAAATTTTTCCTGGATCGACCCCTGATATATAAATGAAAACCCATGTGAAGAACCCATGTAAAGGCAGAAGATCTTTCAGACCATACTCCCAAAGTCAGCGTTTTTATCCGAAATCCGAGGCAGCAGAGCAACAAAGGGGAAAAATCGTGTCGTCAGGTGACACGAATCGCTTATACCTCGATAAACAGTCAAAATATATTTTACGTGTATGTACGCTGTTTTTGTGATGTAATTTTACAGTCATTTCTGAATACTGGGTAGAATGTATAGACCGGTATAGATGTCGATCTTAGCAGAAAACTTTGCAGCTTGGTGACATTGTGTGTGAAATTTCGTGTCAAACACTTATGTGTAAAAATCCAGAAATTAAAATTTTATAAACTTCTTTAACTGAATTATGGTCTAGATTATGCGTGATGAAGTCATAAGATTTTTCACGAAAACAAAGATTTAAATAAGATTGTTCAACATTGAATGAGTGAATGAAGTGGTCAGCCATTGCTTTCGATTTTAGAGACTTAATCGACACTTTGCATTTAATTCTTTATATAAGTTTTTTCTAAGAAAATGGCTTGCTCTGTTGAAGACTAAGCTTTGTGTCTAAACTTGTTTTGCATCGTGCTTATTATAATACGCTTTTTTGTGAATTTTGTCATACGAGTGGTGATCAGTGTGCAATGACTGCTCAATATTATCTACAGAACGAAAGAAAAGAAAAGATTTACGTTAGACTTTATTAATAAATTTTTTGTAAGAGTAAGAAAATATGAAAATTTCGCGACAATATTTTCATAATGTTGGAAAGTGTTTCACAATCTAAGAACGGCACGACATTAATATTTCTTGTTAAATTATTATAAGTAAAATTTCAAGCCTTGTTTTAAAACACGAAAATATTTCATAGGTTAATGAAATATTTTAAATGACCAAAATAAATTGTGTGTGTGTGTGTGTGTTTTTTTTAAATAAATAGTTTTAATTTACCTATTTTATGTTCGTTTATATTAATAAAGCATTCAAGTATTAAAAAAGATTTTAGACAAGTTTAAAAAAGATACAGCGAATTATTATAGAGAAATAATTTAATAAATAATAAATAAATTTAATTAAAAAAAGCCATATCATAACATAATGTAACATAAATAAAACCCATCGTGAAAATAAAAAAATTGATTAACTAAAAAAGAATATTCTGTATAAATTATTAAAATGAAAGTTCTATGTTCAAAATCAGGAAACATTTTATATTTTTAAAAATACAAAAAAGAAAGAAAAAGAAGAGAAAAAAGAAAGAAAAAAAACTCATTTATTTGGGAATCACACAACAACAGTGAAGTGACTATTAACAATATTCTGAAGGCGAAACTCAATTTCTAACACAACCACAAATACATTTTTATTCTTAAATGCACGAAAGTCAAATCCACTTATCAAAAAATGAAGAATGGTGTTCGATTCTAAATCCTTTCAATAATCATGCCTGAGAATTTAATGTTTGTATATGTAAAAACAAGTCCGTGAATCTATTATAAAGTTTCGCATAGTTGAGCGGATAAAAATGTTTTTTTTCTACAAACAACATTAATTGAATATTGTTTGTACATTTTTGTACGTATATTCAAATTAATAAATTTAGGAAACATTAACTAAAATTGAAACAATTAGTATTCATGACTATATCTAGTTCATTAGTTTTCCTAATACACTTTACTCCTATACTAGCCTTCCACTGAAAAATGTTATTGCTCTTTTAACATTTTTATTAAATTTCCAATTTTTTTTTTTGTTTCACTAGAAATCATCTTTATTCTGAAAAATCCCTTCCAGATATTGCAATTCTAAGTGATACTGATTTGGCAAACTTTTATCGTTTAAAACGGTGTAGAAAAAGACGTCAAAGGATATTTTCCACATTTGTTGAAAAGCCCCTAAAAGCCCAGAATTATAGCAACCTTGCCACGTTAACAATGACAAAAATACATAGTTGTAAAACATAATATTTACTTGTTTTGGGGAACCTGTCTGCCAAGCCATGAAATAGTGAAACAACCGCGCCAGATTACAGTAAATTTCATCTGTGACAGTGACAGTTGTACAAAGAAAACCATTTTCACAAGCAACAGTTAATCCGTTTGTGTCAAATAGTTTACATGATAATGTTTAAACTATTATTTTCTAAAGCCGTTAATTTGAGTCATTGAGGAGGCGGTAAAGTGGATTTCTAGAGAGCAACAAAGCCAGAAATGTCTTACGCCGCAATCGCAATCTCCATATCTTTTGGAATGAGAAAAAAAAAGTTTTATACAAGGGTCTTTGGGATGGGAGTCTATTATTTCGGTCTTGTCTGAAAAAAGAAGTAAAAAAAAAGGAGATAAAGAAAAGTACGGAAATTTTAAAATGTTTTGATGAGGGGTCGAGTCAATCATACTCGGACCGGCAAAAAAATTTCCAGATTCCCCCCCCCCCCCCCCCAGCTACGGGCCTGTAACTTTTGGTGAAATGTTAAAAATATGCGAGCAATTGGACTAATAAAACCATCTACAACTGCTTGCAGTCTTTAATTTAATCCCAACAATTATAATGGCAATTTTGAACATAGTGATCAACTGAATGTCTCTAAAAATGAAAAATTTGTGCATAATTTTCTTACATCAAATCAATTCTTCAAGATATATTTAAGGCTCTTACAAATATTGAGGAGTATTAAAATTTAATCAATCAATTTTATTGGTGTTCAGTGACAGTACTAATAAAGTGAAAGTACTAATTCAGTGAAAGTACTAATCATAATTTTCTTTTAGTTCTAACAGGGCGTCTTTATAAAAACTAAAGGGAAATTATGATGACACCTGTACATGCCTTTGAATTAATTGATCAAAAACTTGATTTCTTCTTCCATTACAAAAATGGTGCTATTATATTTAAAAATATCAAACCAAATATGAATGTTAAATAATGTCCGTGAGGTAATGTCTGTGAAGTAATATTTCCGGTCTTATCGTCTACATTTAGACATCCAAATACACATTTTTTACACAAATTATTTTTCTTTGGTTTCATATTCGAATAAATAATACCTGCAATTTCTTTCTCTTTTTAAGGGTAAAAATTGTAAATTCCTATTCTTTTTTAATCACTTATTCGTGTAATTTTACAAATCTGACAAAATGTAATAAAAATATGATTTTTATCAGATATATTTATATTGTACACTCTTTATATATTTATTTAATAATGCAAAATTCTGATTATTTATAAGAAATAAATTAAAATTCATTGTATAATTCTAGAAAGTTAAAAAAAATTTCCATCTACATATATAATTCTAAGAAAGTTAAACTAATATTCCATCAATATATAATAATTATTATACTATAAGAGGTCGATCCAGGCAAAATTTGGGGCCTATTTAGGGCCCCTTCATAAAAATCAATTTAATAAAATGGAGCCCTTCACAAAAATCAATTTAATAAAATGGTAATCTTCACAAAAATCAATTTGATAAAATTAACCCTTCACAAAAATCAATTTGATAAAATGGGGCCCTTCACAAAATTCTTTTTACTAAAATAGGCCCTTTCACAAAATTCTATTCCATAAAAACTTACTAGTTATTATTTTGTGATGTTTTAAAATGTTTAATTTGTAAACAAACAAGTTCACCAGAGAGGAAAACTTCAGCAAAAGGATTTAAAAGAAGTTTTTGTTTATAAATGCTTGGTTCGAATTTGATTAACTGGATTTCAACTTTCGTTACAAAAAGTTATTTTTCACAAAAATATAAATTATTTCACAAAAATATAAATTATTTCACAAAAAGAACCTTTTTTTTCACAAAATAGGCCCCAAGAAAAAACCCTGCATCGACCTCTGACTATGTACTCTGAATCAATTAACATTCTTGAGCTTGCCTATAAAAGTAACCTGTCTATATTGATACTTTTTCTGGTCCCTTCAGTATTGTTATAGACAGGATTCACTGTTTTATTTTTAAAGTTATGCTATAATTGGTATAGCAACAATAGTAAATTAGTAAATAATTTTTGAAGTGTAATATTAATTTGGTATTATTAATATTATTTGGGTATTATTATATTTGTTACTATTACAAAGCAAAAGTGCTGTAAGTAAAAAAAAGAAAAAAAGAAAAAAACAGAAAAAGAATCGATTTTAGTTATTTAGTAATATATTTAAACAAAATAAATTGAAATACTGTTAGAAAAATAAAAACATATGTATTCATTTAAAAAAAATTAAATAAATTTAACATGGCAAAACATTTTAAATAATAATAATAATTAATGTAATGGATTAGAATCGTATGGACGAGAGTTTTAAAATAAAATAATAACTAAAAAATGATATTCTATGAAGTTGCTTCCTTTCATTTTAGGATCAGTTTTGAAATACAATGTCATTCTCAGCCTGTACAGAAAACGAAATTCTCCGAGACATTTTCTAACCAAATCTGTAAGGCATTCAACTAAAATACAAATAATCTAATTGACAAATGGTCTACCTATACATCCATTGTATATGTGGGAAGGGGAGTGTGCTGATAAACGCCTTCTTTACCGCCCAGTCTGGGGGGTGAGAAAAACGCACATAGACGGTCATGACCACTTAGAAGTAGAAAATCTGAACCGTTCATACGCGCCCATGACCATTTAGAAGTAAAAAATCCTGACCGTCTATAAGCGCTCATGACCATTTAGAAATAAAAAAATTTGACCGCGTATACGCGTTCATGACCATGAAAGGGTTAAAGATTCCACGATATTTTCTCCTTGCAAATCCGAAATTCTTTATATCTTAAAATTTTATGTGCTTTCACGTGCAGCATTCTCTATATATATATTTGTCTTACGTGGCGCGAAAATAGGGCTGAATTTGTAGCTTATGGTTTGGCAACAACCGTAGTTTCCAGAGCTCAGACCAATGAACAGACTAGATTGTGTTAGATCAGCTCCGCCTCCAATGCAATATGGAGGTCACAGCAAGAGCAGTGAAACCATAGAATGAAACTCAATCTAGCAATTATTAAAAATAAAATAACATGTACGTAATCCAAAGTGTCTGAGATGTTTCCTCATTTTAATTATGAGTAATATCGTTAATTTCAAAAGAATTCTCAACTCTTATTTAGAATTCATTTTGGAATTCCATTCACTTAAAAATCGAAAAAAAAAATCAACTGTCTAGGTTGCACCTGCCGCCATCTATTGCTGTAAATTGAAATAAAAAGTAATTTTTTTTTGTAAAAATCTATAATCATTTTTTTCCTAATGAATTTAAGCCGCGCTGTACAATATTATAGGTGCAACAAGTTTTAAACTAATTAGGTTTCCAAGATCCTTTTTTCATAGTATATAAATGATTTACATGTCCATTGGTAGCGCCAACTAAATGCATTTTTAGTTATGTATTCAATGAAGGAATTACTTTTTTACATAAAAAATTTGTCGTGCAATAAGTTTTAAACTAATTATGTTTCCAAGATCCCTTTTTCATAGTATTTAAATGATTTATATGCCCATTGGTAGCGCCAACTAAATGCATTTTTAGGTATGTTTTCAATGGATAATTACTTTTTCACATTAAAAACAAGTTGGAAATCAAACGTTACAAACGAGGTGCGTTCGTACGCACGTTTTAGAATTAAATTCATGATATCCCGTGCGTAGAATGGGTTAAACAGCTAGTTAAGTATATATTTTATGACACTGTTCATACAAATATCTTAACTAGTTATATAAATATTCAGATATATATGTATCAGCTAGTTATATAAATATTCAGATCTTGATGATTTTTAATTCTGTGAAATGAATTATATCGTCTGCAGATTAATTTCTGTCATAAAATAAGTATCTCGGTCGCTTGACGATTAAACTTCGGAAGCTCCTATAACAAAAAAGCACCGATTTTTAAAAAAAAATTCAAATTTCTTAATAAATATTTTTATTAATATCTCCTAAAGTTTTGATTCGATTTTAATAAAATTTGAAATGTCTCGACAAAATTCTGCAAAGATAATATATTTTAAATTGAAAACCATTTGGTTGGGTAGTTTTTGCGTTGTTATATGCAGACAGACAGACAGACGGACGGATAGACAGACGGACAGACAGACAGACAGACAGACAGACAGACGGACGGACAGACGGACGGACCAAACGACGACTATAGGTGCTACGTATTTATATAATTACGAACGCACCTAAAAATGCCAATTTCATATGTTCAAATGTTTTATGGTAGAACTTATTCCGGCTAGAATTGCTGAAATATAAAAAGGGCGAGCGAGCAAAGCGAGCTGGGACCGCGTAGCGGTCTCAATGTGAATTGCTCCGCAATTCACGGGGGGTTAGCGAGCGTTACCGAGTAGGGGGCTGAGCCCCCTAGCTCTTAGAATTCTTAAAGACAGTTAAATAAGTTTAGAAGCAAACTTGTTTTACAGTCAAGCTGGTTTGGGTAACTTGTCTCGGGTAGCATTTCAGATAAATACTATAAAAATACAGAAAAGTATAATTTTTAATTAAAACATTAGAAACTCCAAATATATTTCTCACATATTTCTGGAAAATTGAGGATGTTGTAAATTTAAAAATCTTCAACAGTGAAGAATTAAATTATTCTAATGAAACACATCAAGAAAACGCATTTTAGAAAAACGTATGGTAGATATGTTTTTGAAATATCATTCAAACCATAATTCTTCGAAATTATGTTAGGAATTTAAAATAATTAAAAGAAAATAATAAAAATATAGTCTAAATGATTATATTATTTATGGCAGCATTTAAAAACCGATCCTACAATGAAAAATCTCTACACAGAATTTCTTAAAGAATATGAATTTTTTAACCACTGAAATAAATAACGAAAAATAAGGATTTTGATCTCCGATACAATGAAATTCTGCGGCCATCCAGTAAAACAACTAAATTGCCCATTGTATTGCCCAAAGTAAGCGCCAAAACCACCAGCATGAACTCTTTAAATGATTTATTATATAATGGAGGGGTACTTAAAGAAGGACATTTCATTATTATATTTATTAGAATCAGAAAGCATACTTATGCATTCACCGCGGATATAAAACAGATGTTACAATGGTCGAAATAAATTCTACGTAATATGAGTTTCTAAAATTCATGTGGAATTTTTCCCAGAAATAATGCATGTTATGTTTTCACTTTTACAAAATATAATATAAAAGAAAATAATTAAATAAAAAAAATACATAATGTTCGAGTTATGCTTAAATAACGGACGTTTTTTAAAACATTCATTGATTCATTTTTGAAAAATGTCTATCTCGCAAACTTATTATTTAATATTGGCAAAAATTTTTACTACTAAATTTGTTATCTTACTACAATTTGTAACAAGAATATGAAACACTTGTGAAAGTACTGTCTTCTGTAGGGAATGTGGAAAATATTTAAAATATTATAAAATTTTAAAAACAATTTGTTCATTTGTTAGTTAGTTACCATGTCCTTCATTTACAGCTCAGATTTTTAACTTCGGTTCCAATGGCTTTAAATATGATGCTGCTGAAATTTTAATAGTCAAATTACAATAAAGTTCATGCAAGAAATAATAAAGAATAGTGTGCGAAAGAGTCATGTCGTGGATTAAGAGAGGCTTCCATATCTTATTAGTGGCTTTGCATAAAAACATTTAAAATTTGAAAATAATTCAGAATATATTATTTTCTGATATGACTCTTTAAATGATATCTCCCCCGCACTCCCAATTTCTGATTTTATTTATTTGTATTTTTTTTTTTTTTGGGGGGGGAGGGTGGGCACTTTACTGCTATGTTTATAATAATGAAAGATATGCTATAAGTAAATCAAAATATTCCATTGTGTATGGAAGTAAATGAAAACCGGCATTTGACTGTATAAAATACATGAATTATGCAATAAACCTGTGAAATATATGAGGACCGCTAAAGACATCATTGAAACAGAAACTCAAATTTACCATCTATTATCTTACAAATTTCATTGCTTTCATTATTCTATTTGCTTTAAATATGAAACTGTTAGGATTTTCGAAATATCCGTGTATTTTTGTATGAGCATATAAATCATGAATATTTCAAAATGTTAATATAAGGGGTGATCGAAATTAATGGTATATGTTGGATTACAGTTTGAAAATGTTGTCACTTTTCTAAAAATCAACTGCAACTCCTTCAGTTATTTTCAATTGTCAGAACTAATTCTTGATAAATCAACCAAAATTGGGTAAATGGATTAATTTTTGACAGTTTTTACTTTGCTTTACAAAACAAAAAAAAAAAACAAAAAAAAACCTATCGAAGCATAAATTTTAAGAACATTTTTATAAAAGAGCAAAGATTATCGAAGCAGCAGTTGTTTGAATTTTACTGCTCGCAAGAATTCTTAACATATAAACAATGAATTAAAAGCGAAACAAAGGTTGATATCTTATCTAACTCAACTTAAATTTGTCACAAAATGTGCCAATTACCTATTTTTGAGACATATAAATAGAAAGAGTTAAATAAACAGACTAATTCTTCTAAACGAATAATACATCTATCAGAAACAACTGTCTGTTAATGCATATCTTTTATCTTACATTCTCACAAAATCACGCCTAACAGTGTTGATGTCATTCGTGTACTTATCCTCCAATAAAGTATCATTTAGCAATGAAAATCTAATTATTTATGCTTTTTTTTGTTGCTTTCGTATTCCTATTTAGCAACTGATTTTTTTACACACGTTCTAATTAATATAAACTAGCAGGGAAGACCGAGCTATGCTCGTTCAAAATTAGCTTTGAGTTCAAATACTATGACCCACGACCAAAATGACCCTCATAAATTTTTCTCGAACATGTAACCAAGCCCAATTGTCTTCTCGTGCCCCAAACCCGTAGTATATAAAATTTAGTCAAAATAGTCTGAACCATTTTTTAGATAAAATTAGCTTGACCCACATTGATGCAAAAATGACTCTCTAATCAGATTTTCTCGAGCATGTGACCCAGCCCAATGGTTTTCGTGCCCAAAAACCGTAGGACACAAAATTTAGTTCAAATCATCGGAGCCGTTTTTAAGATAAAAATAGCTTGATCCATAATGATACACTAATCGAAATTTCTCGAACATGTGACCTAGCCCAATAGTCTTCTTGTTCCCTAAAACTGTAGGATACTAAATTTAGTTCAAATCCTCTGAGCCGTTTTTAAGATAAAAATAGCTTGACCCATAATGACCCATGACCAAAATAACCCACTAATGGAACATGTGACCTAGCCCAACAGTCTTCTCGTGCCCGAAAACCATAGGATGCCAAATTTTGTCTAAATGGTCTGAGCCGTTGTTAGATAAAATTATCTTGACCCACAGTGACCCAAAAATGACCCACTAATCGAATTTTCACGGACATGTGACCTAAGCCCTATGATTTTACTCGTGCCCGAAACTCGTAGGATACAAAATTTAATCAAAATCATTAGAGCCATTTTTTAGATAAAATTAACTTGACCACGTTGAAGCAAAATCACCCACTAGTCTAAAGTTCTCGAATATGTGACCTAGCTCAATAGCCTTCTTGCCCGAAAATGGAAGGATTCAAAATTTAGTCGTTTGCACCGTTCTTTAGGTATAGATAGCTTGACCTTGACCCATGGTGACCCAAAATGACCCACTAATCGAATTTTCTCGAACATGTGACCTAGCCCAATGGTTTTCTGGTGCCCCAAAATGGTAGGATTCAAAATTTGCATATACACATATATACATATATACAGTATGCCCAGTAAAGTCCCTTGCCACCCTCTTAACTTCGGAATGGCTGCTAGCTATATTGATAAAATTGGTGTCTAGGTATAGTAAAGTAGCCATGCGCACTGAAGGAAACCGCCTGCGGCGCCACCTGGTGGAAAACTGCGGAGTTAGCATTCCTATCTCGAAAACGGAAAGATATAGGGAAAACAAGTGATTTACAAAGTTGTAGAGCATCATTGATTTAGTACAAAAAACACCTTCTGGACATTAATGTGAAGAATAGAACGATTAAAACGTGCATTTCTTTTTTCGTGATTTCCTACACTGTGACGTGACAAAACGATCTTAGAAAGAATGAAACAACTAGTTATGAAACAGCAGGTGTATACGACCCCTCCACAAACATTGCAGGACCTCAAACGACGCATTATGGACGCTTGTGCCAACGTGTCACCATTTATGTTCCAATGTGTGCAACGTGAAATTCAAACAAGGATCCAAATATGCATTGCAGCTGACGGTGAGAAGTTTGAACATCTAAAATAAAGGTATATTATTATAACTAGTTGTTGTTTTTTTTTCTAAGATCGTTTTGTCACGTCACAGTGTAGGAAATCACGAAAACACAAATGCGCGTTTTAACAGTTCTATTCTTTGTATTAACGTCCACAATGTGTCTTTTTGTACTAAATCGATGATGCTCTACAACTTTGTAAATCACTTTTTTTCTCTATCTCTTTCCGTTTACGAGATAGGAATGCTAACTCCGCAGCATTCCACCAGGTGGCGCCGTAGGCGGTTTCATTGAGTAGTGCATGGCTACTTTACTATACCTAGACAATACTTTTATGAATATAGCAGCAGCCGTTCCGAAGTTAAGAGGGTGGCAAGGGACTTTAGTGGGCATACTGTATATAACCACACACAAGATTTCCTCGTATTAGATTATATACAACTCTCTCTATTTTTCCAAAAATTTCTCAGTTTTCACATTTAAAGGTCTTCCTTGTATTAAATGAATTTGTGCGTAAAATCTCAATTAAAAATCTTTCATATTAACTGTAATATTTATGAAAACCAAATTCGTAACACGCTCTAAAGTAATGGAGTTGATAAATTCTATTCGGGATAGTAATAACAACTTATATTTATTGCAGTTATCTACAGAGCCAGTCAATAACTTTATTCTTCCAAAGTTAAATCATCGGTTGCTTTAACCCTTAGGCAGCTGAGTTTTCTCGTTTCAGTTCTGTTTGCAGTTGTTTTTATTCGATGTATTCCAATGCCATTTAGTGTTGACATCTATTAATGAAAGAAACAATAATTTTATAATACGATATATGCATTCTTAACGTTAAAAACCTTGAAAAATTCATATAGACGCGTACAGAGCGTCCATAAGGTTAGGAAATAGACTCAGAGGTGGACGCACTGAGCATGTTCCTAACGGCCTACGGATTAATTAACTATTTAAAGGTATTCTAGTTTCTTTAATATATTTCTCAATTATTCCTTGATGAGATATGCACATTATGGACATCGGTCTCATTAAAATTTAGGTTGTAGGAGCGAAAAACTTCAAATTAATCACACACACACATATATACATATGCACACACACACACACACACACACACACACACACATATATATATATATATATATAATTACAATATCTTTGAATTTCCAAAAACTAATCAAGTTCTTGAAACATTCTAATTTAATCTCCTAAGAGATAATTAGGAATAAAGTGTAGACGTATATTAGAATACAAAAAAAAACCTATATATAACTTACCTGAAATACCGCATAATTATTTTTAAATAAGTAGGCAATTCTACAAACGTACATGGTGAAATTTGAATATTTAAAACATATAAAGTGTCTATTACTGAATATCATGCATAAATTATAATATTTTACTGAGTAATGTATTGAATAATTTCATTATTCTAGATTATATTTACCACAATTGTACTAATTTATTATGTTAATCATATGAGTTTTAATCTTCCAAACTAGTCGAATAAGTCTGGGATAGGATTCGAACCCGGGATCCTTGGCTAAAGCTGCCAATGCTGTATTAACTGAGCAATCCCGAACGAATATTGCTGAACTAATTCACCCAGTCAACTTTAATGAGCATGGTTTCGAATCTTGGCTCGGACTTCTTCGTCTAGTTGGGAAGATTACATTTCATATGATTTCATTATTGTCTTAAATAAATAAATAAATGAATTCCACCTTCTCATTAATGTGTTTGCATCATTTGAATATTTTTAAAACGAATAACTTTAGGTATTATTTATTATAGACAGAATTTGGTAAACATATCCATTAGAAAATTATTAGATGATAGATAATGCTTTGAACGGAGGACATTAACGGTAATTTGATCGTTAATTACACTATCCAAAAGGAAACAATTAGTATCACTGTCTGGCGATACCCATTTTGTTCCTCTAAGCCCTTTAGAAGGAGCGTCACATGTACGTGACGTACAAAATTTTTAGAATCCTTTATTAATCCTAAAAACAATTTTTTTTAAAAAATTTCCCCTTGTTCAAAAGGATTAAATACTACTTTAAATATTAATATATTTAAAGTAATATATATATATATATTATAAGTTATAATATATATATATTATAAAGTATTATATATATATATATTATATATATATATATATATATATATATATATATATATATATATATATATATATATATATACAATTTGCAAAGTAACAAAAGTATAATTTTAAAATGAGATTTTAAATTTGTATATCTAGTAAACAACTACAACAAATGAATAGTTGATATTTTTAGTAATACTGTTAATAGATTTTTAAAGAAAATCATATTTTATGTTATATAGAAGAAAAAAGAGTTTTATAAAACGCTTTATGTGCGGTATTGAATTTAATTTTGTTTACAGAATTATCGAAATTGATGAAAATGTTTGCACTTTTATTTAATACTAGCTATCCCGCCCGGGGCGTTGCCCGGGCCCGAGATAATTACAATCTCAGAGAGAGGCGTTAACCCCCTCTCTCCCCATACCCGCAAATATAATGAATAATTTGTTCAAGAGAATCACCGTCACCTACATTAACGCGATAATTAAAAAAAGAATTACATTTTTCTGATAATTAGAACATAACGAAGACGCTAAGCTAAAATAGCCGGCAGATGACTCCCCTTCCCGACCTCAATTTCAAATCTATATCTTAATTAGTTACCTAAATTTTTGTTCATTAGTAAAAATTGGCAATTATTTCCTTTCATTTTCGCAAACTAAATGGAGGGTTCGGCCCGAGAAACAGATCTCTTTGTAGTTCAGTTTTTAATGAAAGCAGATCCCTGTCTGAAACTTTCTCGGATCGTTTTCACTGGCGCCGGCAGATTTTTGGCAGTTTTTTGCATAAATAAAAAAAATTACCAACCGAATTTTTCAAAAATCACATATTCAGATACAGAATATTTTTTTTACATATGCTCAGAAATTTTTAAATTGATATCTCAATTAGTTTTCTTAAAATTCGCTAATTAGTAAAATAATTTCGAATTTGTTCATTTCCGCTTGCAAATTCAACGCGCCAGTTCGTTTCTTTCGCCATTTTGACTTAAAATATGACATTTTAGAAGCGATGGTTACTGAGAATCTAATTAATATCTAGGCTAATTATCAAAATATTAAAATTCTGAGGCTCAGGTGCACATGGCCAGACCTTGGACTATCCACACCTAAATGTCCAGACTTCTAGGTGGGCTAGATTTTGCTAGCCATCGCCAACAGACACACACACAAACACACACACACGGACACACACATAGAGCGAAACTTTCTTTTATTAATATAGATATAAAATATTAATATTAATAAATTTGCAATAGAAAGTTTCAAGAATTCTCGCTAAACTATCCGCAGCTCAAGCAAGAACTTAAGAATTGCCAATTTGTAGTGACAAAATTGCCTGTTAGAAGTGTTCTAATTTTTTATTTAATGTTTTTAAAAAAAATCTTATTATCCAAATTTTTATGAGTATTAAAAAAATGTTTCCTAAGCATGGGTATAATTTTTGTGTGAAAATATTAATATTTAGCTTAAAAAAAAAAAAAAAACAGTAATTCATGAAACACTCGACTTTCATCCAAAGATTTCTAACGAAAAACGTCCCTCTAAAATGTTTCAAATAGATGGTGATGGCGCTCGAGTTGGACAGTTGCATCAGTTCTTCTGCGTTAATGACACTTTCAGTTTCGCGTCGGCAGATGGCGCTATTTGTGCACGGTTGTATGTTTGTAACGGCAGAGCGGTGCGACCACTATTTCCTTAGAAATCCTTATTTTTGAATCGCTACTCTGGTTTATTTAATTACTTCTGTGAAGAATCGATGCAACCAACCAGTGAACCAACCAACCCAAGAGAATAAAAGCGTATTTTTAATGAGAGTGCTTTGTGCATTTTAATTAATATTTCAGAAAGTAATTAAAATATTAAAATTCTGAAGTAATGTTGCACCAGGAGAGGGTTTGGACTACCTAAATCTAAATTTCCAGCCTTCTAGATGGGCTAAATTTTCCTAGCCATCGCCAACAGACACACACACACACAGAGCGAAACTTTCTTTTATTAGTATAGATAAGCAATGTTATTTTATATATATAGACAGAAAGATGGCAAACAAATTATTATTGAAAACTAGAATAAAATGTAATAATTATATACACAGGTTTTTTTGTAGTCCAAGTATTTTGAAATTAAACGTTTTAGAGCGCTTTTTTAGAAACATATATAAGAATTTTCTTTTATACTTAACATTTCGATATAACATTCCTCGTGCGAATTAATTAATTAAATGTTACAAAATATCAATTACATTTCAATAATAAGTGTAATTTATGACATTTTACTGAAAAAAGTTGGTAAATCAAGAATAATGAATAAATAAAGCCCTGATAATTAAATTAAAATAAATAAAAGTGTATTTCATTCCTATCCAACTATCTGCATTATTCGAATATCTTTATCCTTAAAGCAAAAAACCTTTAGTCATATTCACCGTAATTAAATTTGGGTAAACGGGAAATATCTGCGAAATAATTCGACTGATGGAAAATGCTTTAAGTGGAGGACTTTAATAGGATTCATTATTCATAATAACTACAAATGAAATATTTAAAATCACTCGCAAGAGATGTCAATTTTGCGTGATGGATTAGGATGTAGAAAGTCTAATATATATATTTACTTAGAAATTAACTGAAATAAACAACATTAAGATCTAACAGGAGACAAATGTATGTAGAATGACAATCAGAATATATTTTGGGTTGTTCTGTCTCACACAAGAATAATCTGTATAAAATGGCAACGAAAAGACAAAATTTAGATACAAAAATAAATTTCGTAGTTTATTTCTACAACATTTTCAATAGAAAGATACCACTGAGATTATTTTTTGTAAATTCTGGTATCCAGTGGTTTTGTAAAGGAGATCAGTAGGACGCCTGTTACAGGCACTGTGATATCATAGCTTTTTAAACGTAAACACATGGCTTTTATATTTATGACAAACAAAAGAGTATATACACCCCCCCAAAAAAATCGAACGATGGTCATTACTCAAATATCCGAAAGTATAAGTTACTGAAGAATCCACTTATGTTGTCCAAATTGGGTGTTTGCATTAAACATTGCAAAGTGTTATTTAATTTCATTATGATGGCAGTTCTCTAACCTTATACTTTTAATATAGATTGACAGAAGAGGTAATGTTCAATCGAATGGCGATTTTTGTTTTTCTCTCTGGAATGGCAATCATTCGGAATTTTTTTGTGGGGGGGGGAGGGGGGGGCGAAACACAATTAAATTAACAGCACTTTATACAATATTAGATCTGTATTAGCTTTCGCTCAGTTATGTAATAATGTAAAACGGAAGTTTTATTTGGAAACTAATGAAGACATCAAAAAGTATTAAAAAAAATGATGAGAAAGAACGAAAATAATGAGAGTTTTTTTTATCAATAGTCCAAAAATTAACTCTGAATGGCTTCTTTTCAGAGCAAGAGTTAGCATTTTTAGGTTAAAGTTTATGCATCCGACGATATGAAAAGAACATGTGTGGATGTTAACATTTTCTGGAATAACAGTGGTAGTCGTTGTTTTGTAGATGTTGCCTCGCTGCATGTCTTTTTAGATCATGCCGCGATTGCTATGCAAAATACTTCGAGATATTTTTGTTCTAAATCGATAATTTCCGTATGCATGGGAACCCAAATCTTCCGATTTGTTATCCCTTGACTTTTGGATGTGGGAAGCCATACCTGCTACGTGATCAGCCATTGTGATTGCCAATATTGAAAAATTCCTTATGATAATATACATCTTCTAAACCTACAGAAATTATTCTTAATATTGCGAACAGTAAGGTGGCTTGTCTGACATCTGTGCTACTGAGTAACGGTCTGTCTAATATACATATGTCACACAATACTCTTTCCGATGTCTTCTCTCTTTTGATACATATATACATGACTACAGAAACTGAAACTACATCTAGTGGTCGAAGAAGTAAACCATAATATCAATATGTTCTTGTTTCTTAGCAAAAATAGCTGATTTTACTTCCGCATTTATTATTCAAATGTCACTTTTTCTTTTTTATCAGTTTGTCAACTGTTTTCGAAATGTTGTAATATATATATATATATTTTTTTACCTGAGTTTTGAGTCACACGATAGTAGTTTTATGACATTTAATTAAGTGATATCATCATATATCTGGAAGTACATAAAAATGTATTATCAGAAATATTATTTTATGTATTCAACATTCAAGAACAGATTTTAGTAATTTTGACATTGTATTTTCGCTTCATATCACGAAACTTTATGGTAATATATGGTTTAACTTTTATAAAAGTAATATCCCGTCATCAGTTTGTTTTTAAGAAGTATTCGTAGGCAAATAAACTTTTCCTTTAGAAACAAGAAATAATTCCCCGGTTAAGTGACTTCAGCATACAAAAAATGTCTAAGACAGCTGACAGGTGATAAAACACTCCATTTTTCTCTAATGTCAACTTTGTCATGATAAGAAGCTCGCATAGAGAGAGTGTAAAAAAATTGTTAATCTGTATTTTCCATGAAAGAATTTAAAGCAATATTTATATTTCTTTTTCTTTCGAAAAACACTTTAATGTATTTTTTTTCACGTTAGTGTAGCATTTAGAAGTTTAATGATACGAAAAATAGTAATATAAATCATTTCTTTTGTTTACAAACGAAATAAAACTGATATAATTAAAACAATACTAACAAAATTTCGATATGTCATTATTTATATTTTTATTTAAAATTACAATTTAAAATTTATAGGTAAGAATTTATGATTTATATTATTAAAAAATAAAATTTTTTCCTACTTAAAAAAAATAAAAATAAAACTATACCTTAAAAATAGTTGATTTTCCCAATGTGTTATTTATTGTACAGATTTGATCAAATTTTTACGTATATATATGTTCTTGCTTGGAAATAATTTTGCATTATTTAAACCGATGTATGTCACTTTATTTGTGTAGAGTGAACAAAAAATAATTCAAAACACCGCCGATATAGAGAAATGTGGCACTGTTGTAGTCTCCGTAGCCGAGAATTACCATAAAACACGGGTAACAAATGAAAATGCTAATTTATGCCTACGTATGCAACGACAGCGGCAATAATTTGGGCTATAATCGCATGTGAAAAGTTCCGAGAAAAATATTTTCAGCTCAGGTTGAATAGGAGTCTCACATTACCGCAGCGCACGTTACTCGTAAAGTTGTATGTACTATTGTAACCAGTACAGCAGCTGTACGCCATCACTTCACTGACCAAATGGCCATAAGTGGTAGGTTTCAAGATGCCCGGCTGCCTCGGTCTCCTGATCTAACCCCATGTAACGTTTGATTCTGAGGTTATTTAAAGTCGAATGTCTATCTTGGTGAATTCGAAAACCTGACTATCTTAAAAGACAACATAACACAGACAGTGAGTAATATTAGTTGTGATATGTTACGTTCGGCCGTAGAGAATGTTGTGCAAATAATACAAGGTGTAGTCCAAGAGAACAGCGGTCACATTGAATGTGGTCGAATTCCTCGCCGGGGAAATGAAAGTGTTGAGTAAAGCGTGAAGTTTCACGTATATTATTAATTTTGCCAGTTTTGAATCGCTTTATTTTCCATTGTACAGCGCCACATTTCCCCTTATCGGCAATGTTTTGAACATTTTTTTTTCTCGGAATCTTTCTTCCCATGGCGTCATTAGTCCCCTTGCCAATTTTATTGTCATTCCGGCTATTAGAACGACCTACAATTGGCTCTAAATAGTGACACTTTTGAAAAAAAAAACCTGTATATTTATTATTATTCAAAAATGAACTGATACTCATGTGGAGAAGGCCTAAAAGAGCCTTAACAATGACAAAACATTTCACATTTTTAAGCTTATTAAGCATGTAAAAGTTTTGTCACAAATATGTTAAAATAACTCTATAAATGCATCGATGAAAATGTATATTCGCCTTTATATATAAAAGACTTTCGTTGTACTTTACTTACATATCTGAGTGTAAAACGAAAGTATATTATGGCCTGCATTTTTATTTTCAAGGAATTTCTTAAAGGCACATTTGACATTAAATTCGATAGCATTGACACATTTTACAATTATATTTAGAACCTCATTTAAGAAGATTCTACACATCTATTAAGAACAAGTGGTAAATATTGGAGCATAAAGATATGTTATGAATAATATACGTACATACGAAGAATTTCTGGATTCTCACATATATCAATTTTACGTCATTTTCTTTCCACTCAAAAGAAACTTCTCTCTTAAGACATTTCTTACATATAATCGTCAGTGATCCACCGTGTATTGTATAATTTAAATGTTTTAGGGCGTGTTCACCTTAGACGATCATATCGACTATGGTCGAAGGAGAAAATATACATGGAGTGGGTCTTATTGGAAGCGCTGGAAATAAGCCATAATTGAATTATTTGAATTATATTCTGTTTCTGTGCCTCATAATAGGTGAAGCCAGCGACTATACGTCCTTATCCTTCCGAAAAAAGTGGCTCTTTTAATAGGAGTATCATAATAGGAATCATGAACACAACACCCGAAACATTCATGAAAAGCATCACGTGATCTGATTTAGCCCGATCAGCCTGCGCAGACTTCGCTCTCTTGACCCAAAAAATTTTGTGGGGGATTTGATCACGTGATTGGGCTTTTCGTTTGAGAGTTTGATTGAACACCTTTAACAGTTCGATCGGAAATCTAACAATTTTCAACTTTATAAACTGATTTTTTAAACCTTCGTATTTCTTAACGAAACAGTATAAAAAAATAACAATACCGGAGTACGATTAGTATATCAGTTTTAGTGACATATAAGTTGATGACAGGCCAGATGTTCGATCACCGATTAGTGTCAGCTTTGGCCTAACCACTGAGCTCTATTATAGTTCTATGTAACTCAGTGGGTCTGTAGTAGGATAATTCATAGTCTTTATACGGGTATTATATTATGTTTAGCTCGTTGTATTATATTTATCTAATTCACAATTTTATGTAATTTTGCTTTTCAAATTTGGCAACACTCAAAAGTTTTAGTTTTTGTTTGGAACTTTAAAAAGTATGTTCTATGCAAATAATTTATCTGAGAAGTTAAAACTGATTTAGAGATGTCAGTCGTTTTTATTTGGAAATACACATATTAAAATAATTAAGGATCGTATATGAAAGTCGTCTCCCAACAGGTCTAACACAGAAAGCCTTAAAATAATTCGACACAAGCTCTCAAAAATAAAAATTAAATATAAAATATTACATACACTTACGATATTTCGTCGCACTAAACAAATGAACCTGGATCATAAGCCTCTCTTTTTATTTTAGATTTTTCTTTTCAATTTTTATTAATATATAAAAATGCTTCATCAGTTAGTTGCTTTATATTTTCATTAAAATGGAATACTGTTAATATAACAAAACTGTGATATCAGCATGTTATGAGATTCATTTGTATTAGTAAATTAAAATATTTGTTAAAATCTGATAAAAAGAGGTTCTAATATTTTTATTAAAACATTTATTTCGATAACAAATTGTTTGAAACTTAAATATTCCATTATTAAAATTTATTTTTTTAATTTGATTAATTTTTTTTTTTGCGTTATACGTATAATTTTATTTTTATAGTATTTTACACGTTGAATTTTATATTGTAAAATGTGCTTTGCATTTTTAATTTAGTAATAATAAACTAATAAGGCACTCCATAAAAAACACACACCCATTGTATGCGCACAGGTATTTTCGCACAATTCTTATTTGCTAAAAAAATATTAACGAATTGGAATGAAATAGTAAATATTATAAAGCACTGTGGAAGAAAATTTTAATCGGGAGATTGCCCATTTATCGTATTTAACTGAATATTTTATAATAACAATAGAAATAAATCTGTAATTGTTATTAATATCAGAATTTATTTTTATTAAAAATATTCAATTTATCATGAAAAATATAAAGCAACCAATAAACATTTTAAATAAAGAAAAAAATCTGAAATACAACATTTAAATAAGTATTTTATTTTAATAAAAAATATTAATCTAGAATTGTTATTAATGTCAAAATATACCATTTAGCATGAAAAATATATAGCAACTGACAAAACATTTTTAAATAAAAAAGCTTGAAGAAAGCGTGGGATTCGAACTCAAACTATCTAGATTGAAAGTCAATGCTCAAACCGCGCACCTACTAAGCACACAACCGAAATGCAACAAAATATTAATATAAGTAGGCAAATGCGTGATCTGAACACTTGGTTCTCAAGTTCACTATAACTGTATGTTTAAAGTCCTACTCCATTTTCCAGTCTCCTTCGATCATGGTCGAAGTGATCGTCAAAGATGAACACGCCCTTAAATGTATACGCCATGACGTATGTATATAAACAGTAAAAGTCTGCATTAGAGCCATTCAAAATTACTATCCGGGCATTTCCTTCTATGATGCTTATGGGGATTTGATTATTTTATAAAGTGGCTTAGATATTTCAACTGATTTTTAGGTTAAACGTGTTAGGTAAAGACAGACAGTTTTAAAAATACCGTTAAGTGTTTTATTGTGTAATTGTAGATTCAATATGAATAGAAAATTCATTCAATTAATAGTTTAAAATGCTGTATAAATTTTTTAAATAGAATGCAACCAGAAAAGTTTAAATATATAAAATATATGAAAACATCCATTAGCTGTTCTTTAAGGTTATTCTCAATGATTACGTATTTTGAGCCTCTGAATCTATTTAAAATAAAGATCTCCTTGAAAATTGAAATAAACGCATTTTTTCCCTTTAATTTTGAAGTTTACACTTAAAACATTTATTTTTAGTCTATAACGTTACTTTAAAAAAAAACTGTCGGGGATTGAGTTAATAACAAATCGGTAATTTACCCCTTTAAAAATAAAATTACCCCCTAACAGGCTGTATGTCTCGTTTTTTGAATCAGTGTTCTAGCGCAAGTTTTTTCAACCTTTTTTGTCTCGCGACACGCTTGAACCCATGGCGTAACTTCTGCGGTACATTAAATTGTATTAATGTAACAAAGTAGGAAATATACATATGAATATGGTCGGATGTTCGGTGAATTTAATATTAATGTATTGTTTCAAGAGAATATTGAAAACGAGTGATTTGTTTGTAACACACGTGAATTTACAAATGTGATATAACACATTAGACTATAATGTTCGTGGATGAAGTTTTCTTTGCAATTGTCCACCATTCATTATTTTATATAATTATTAACCCTTAACTCTATTTCCGATTGTATGACGTACATACACATTCACTTAAAACATCTCTTTTAGGTAGATTTCGTAAGAAATACTACCTATTACATTCTCACCTAAGGTGGAAATTTTGAAAGAATTTTGCAGATCTACGCCGATTATGACTCCCAGAACCCAAAACCACCCCCAGTTCAAAACTATATATATATATATATCTGTCTATGTCACTTTTTGATGGACACGATAACTGGAAAAATTCTGCATAAATCTCTTCCAAAATACATAAAATCAAGGGGCATAAAATCTCGGTCAAGTTCGTTAATGGGCAAAATCGAACCAAGGGGGGGGGGGGAAATGGGGACCTTTTTGTGAAAACAGAAAAAAAAACATAATTTCTTAATTATTGTACGTATCGAATCCGTTTAAAGTTATTATTACTTCTAGGAAAAGGACCAAAAATTTATGTATGACAGATTTTTGATATAATTAAAAATGGCTCCAAGGGGGAGAAAAGGGGGTTTTAGAAGAAAAAAAATCATAGCTTCGTCAATTCACAAGATATCAAATCCGCGTGAATTTATTATTAATCCTCTTAATATTATCTAAAACTTTTATATTGACAAGTTTTTTATAGGACCAACCGTTATAGCAAAAAAAAAAAAAAAATTAAAAACAAAAAAAAATCCCTGCCGGCTCCGCCTGCAAACAAGTTATTTTTCGAAGTAGGCGGTTCCAACTCCCTCATCTTTTCGAAACTGATACATAAAATCAAGGGGCATAAAATCTCGGTCAAGTTCGTTAATGGGCAAAATCGAACCGAGGGACGGGGGGGGGGGGGGGGGCTTTTTGTGAAAACAGAAAAAACCCCATAATTTCTTAATTATGATACGTATCGAATCTGTTTGAAGTTATTATTACTTCTAGGAGAAGGGCCGAAATTTTATGTATAACAGATTTTTGATATAATTAAAAATTGCCTTAAGGGGGGGGGGGAAGAGGGGTTTTAGAAGAAAAAAATTCATAACTTCGTCAATTCCCAAGATTTCAAATCCGCTTAAATTTATTATAAATCCTCTTAATGTTATCCAAAAATTTTATATTGACAAGTTTTTTATAGGACCAACCGTTATAGCAAAAAAAAAAAAATTAAAAACAAAAAAATCCCTGCCGGCTCCGCCTGCAAACAAGTTATTTTTCAAAGTAGGCGGTTCCAACTCCCGCATCTTTTCGAAACTGATACATAAAATCAAGGGGCATAAAATCTCGGTCAAGTTCGTTATTGGGCAAAATCGAACCAAGGTGGGGTGGGGATGGGGGGGCTTTTTGAAAAAACAGAAAAATCCCATAATTTCTTAATTACGATACGTATCGAATCCGTTTGAAGTTATTATTACTTCTAGGAAAAGGGCCGAAAATTGATGTATGACAGATTTTTGATATCATTAAAAATGGCCCCAAGAGGGGGTGGGGAAGGGGGGTTTTAGAAGAAAAAAATTCATAATTTCGTCAATTCAGAAGATATCAAATCCGTTTAAATTTATTATAAATTCTCTTAATATTATCTAAAACTTTTATATTGACAAGTTTTTCATAGGACTATCCCTTATAGCAAAAAAAAAAAAAAAAAAAAAAAAAAAAAAAAAAAAAAAAACACAAAACAAAACAAAAAAAAAACCTGCCGGCTCCACCTGCAAACAAGTTAGGTTTCGAAGTAGGCGGTTCCGACTGCCGCATCATGGCAAAAAAGTCATTTCTTCCGCAATTCCCAACAAACAGGCGCCCAACGGTCTGCGTCTTCGAAATCTACCTGTGCCTGTAGGCCGAGCCGTCAGGGATTTTTTAATACTGAATGATGGTTCTAGACAATTCTAGATCTGAGCGGATATATTCTTTGAAATTTCAATAAAAATAATCAAAAGTGTAAAGTGTGTTTCTTATTTATTTTTCTTTTTTAACACTTTCCAACCTAGTTGAAAAGTGTTTATGACTTCGGTTTGTCTGGCCGTCTGCCGTCTGTCCGTGCTCTAACTCCCGTAAATACGCTCGGATTGCCCTGCAATTTTTATATGTTATAATCGTTATCTATAGCATGTTCCCTATTTCAATGGAAGTGTGTAGCACTTATAGTTTTTTTACAGGGACACTCAAAAGAATTCCGTTACATTGCGGTCTATGGGGAAAAATCATTTGCGGTTTATTTAAATAATGTTTCACTATTTTAAACGCACTGAAATTTATATATATCACTAAAGTGCATTAGAAGAAGCTTAATATGGAATAGGGTGTGCATAGCACTTATCCTTACTTTACAGGGACAGTCAAAAGAATTCCGTTACATTACGTCTATGGAGAAAAATCGTCTGCAGTTTATTTAAATAATGTTTCCCTATTTTAAACGCATTGAAATTTATATAAGGTTCATTACAAGAGACTTACTACAGAATATTGTTTGTAAAGCAGTCATCGTTCATTTACAGGAACACACAAAAGAATTCTCTACTGTATGTTAACAATAATTCCTGGAAGTGCGTTTTAAGTTACTGAACGCGATTTTATTTTTAAATCGCTTTTTGTATATTACGTGGTGTGTATAAATTCTGTAGATCCTATACAGGGAAGCACAAAAGTTCGGGAACACATTTCCGTATTATTTAACTCCAGACGGAGAATTTTAAACTGTGCTACGTGTTTCCTAACTGAACTAAAATTTAGCATCCTATATAATATATATACAAATCTATAGATCCTATACAGGGCTGACTAAAAGTATTCGGATTACTTAGATGTTATCTTTTAGCTTATTAAAGAGTATGATTCGTAAAATTATTTTGGAAGCGTTGGAAAGTGTTACATAATCTATGCTTGACGCATGATTTTTCGTTCTTGTTTAATATTTGCAGTAGTTTAAAATTTCTGTTTTAATTATTTTCCTTTAAGAGAAGTAAATTTTCTATGAAAGAATAAGCCATCTGGATCTATGAGATCAATATCTTGCTTCCCATATACTTTTATTAAAAGTATTATATCAATTATATAAACCAGCAACAAAAAAAAAACTTAATTACAAAAAAATCATCTAAAAGTAATAAATTACATTATTTAGAACGTTGCAAATAAATTTCTAAATGGGCATATTATAACTAATATTTAATACACTCTTGATAGCTCTCACTGGACTACTGAGATCTTTTGACGCACACGAGTTTCCCGCGACGCACCATTTGAAAATACCTGCCCTAGAGGGAGAATTCGTATTCTGGTTACTTGGATAAATCATTTAGTAAATTATTGCTGAAATTTGTTTTATATAATACTGTATAATAAAAAAGTATATAAATATTAAAGCAAAACATACAATAATACAGATGACTATAAAAATAATTTATTTAGAACTATCTTAAAGAGACACTCTAAGGAGTCAGCACAATTCTGTCATTCGTTGAAGAATCTTGCACATGTTTGTATATTGGATAACTTTCTTTACGAAAAGCGTTTCCTGGGTGTTTGACATACTTTTAAGGTGGTTTCTTCTAAGGCATTATGACCCAACCAGTCTCGAAGACATATTTAATATCCATCTACCTCCTGAGAATAGTTGCGATTGAAATAAAAATACCATACTTTGCAATTTACTCATTTTCGCACCATAATGTCATCCATATACACATCATGGTTTTAAAATATTATACATAAAGAAAATCAGCAATATTTTATTCGATATTGTGTAGTAAGCTACAAAGCGCCATCTAGCGTCTCACTGCTCTATTTACGACCATTCATTCTAGCATGATTTGTGCTTGTATATGTCTATTTCATATTCTTTCAACATATTACAAAAAATGTTAGGGCACCGTGTTTACTGGAATAAATCTAGCAATTTATTTTGTATGTGTGTCTCTTTTTATGTTAAAATTGTATTTTAAATTGTTTAGTGAGACTAAAATGTAATGGACTGTTACTGCAAATAATGTACCTGGAATTAAATTATTGTACGAGAGGATACTTTGTCTAAAATTAATATAAAATATACATTTGTAAAACACCACTTTACATGAATATATTTGAATGTTTTATTTTTATACAAATGAAAAGTCATGTAAACAACCCCATGTATTAATTTTAGAAAACAAACTAAGTCATACTACCGATTATTAAAAATAACTTCACAAAAGCTATTAGATTTCCTTTATATTTAATTTATTTTAATTTGTGGAATACATATTCAAAGTTTAAATTTTATTAAAATATTAATTAGTTCAAAATCGTAAAGCTAAAAACAATACATATATATTGCTTTAAACCATTATCTAACTTACTTTATTGAGATTGAAAATAAAATTTACAAATGTTAAAGTTTTTGATAGCGCAGTGTTTTTTATGTAAAAGTACGACGTTATATATTTTATTTGTTTACGTATTATTTATGTTATTTTTAATCTAAAATTCATGAATAAATGTTCAAAATTAGTATATTCTTTTAACTGAGAAATAGTATTTTAATTGGATTTGTTTTTCTATTGTTATTATTTTTCATTTGTATTTCACATAAAAATACACAGAAATTAAAATAGAAATGTTAGTTTACACAACATGTAAAGTTGTAATACACGATAAAGGTTCTTTTAAGAATAAATTGTTAGGATAAAAAAATGCTTTTGCAAAATTCGCAAAAGGTTATTTATAACTATTTTATCAAAATTTGTTACAATGTTTCTGTAGTTGATATTATGTTTAACTGGAAAGAGATAAAAAGCAATTGTCGCCAGTTGCAGCATTTTGTAGTTGTTTGTTTGTTCATTATTAAAACATTTGGAATTTATGTTATCTAAAAACAGATATGTAGGATAAAAATGTTACATTTTGCGTACTTTTCTCTATTCTAATTTTAGTATTTTATTATACAGCTCCAATAGTGAAAAAAAAAGAAAAACCCGTGAAAGAATTTTTATATGAATAAATAAATGCCTTACCATACTTCTGAAATTGTTATTCAAATATATATAATGTTTAACCAGATATAAGTTGCATGAAAAATGCCATAGTAAGAATTTTGTAGATAAATATATAATGCGAATAAAAATTATCTGTAAAACTTTGATTGCTAATAAATTCTGAAAGAAATAAGTTAGTTAGTACACAAAAGTTGCATTTTTTGTATATGTAACGGAAAAACATACAATTTTATTTCCAGTCAAAGCGTCTTTTACTTTTTTTTGTGTGCAAAATAATGGATTATTCACGGATGTATGGATTTCATGGGACCCAGTTAATCCTAGTTAGTCCCAGACTGATGGCTTAATGGTAGCATTTCTACAGTTTCGCCTGGTGCATAGCGCCTTTTTTTCGGTACACATATACACTAACGTACACGTGTTTTACATTTTTTTAAATTTTATTCGTAAAAGAATGGATTATTCACGGATGTGCGGATTTCATTTACTGTTAATCCCGGACTGATGGATTGGTGGTAGCAGTCTTACAGTTTTGCGAGGTGCATAGTGTCTTTCTTTCGGTAAACTTATACATTAACGTACACGTGTTTTATATTTTTGTTACAAATTTATTCGTAAAAGAATGGATTATTCACGGATGTATGAATTCCATTGGATAAGTTAATCTCAGAGTGATGGTCGTTGCTGTTCTACAGTTTCGAAAAAGTGCATAGCGCCTTTTTTTCGGTATACGTATATACTAACGTACACGTGTTTTACATTTTTTTACAATCTTTAATAGTAAAAAAATGGATTATTCACGGATGTACGAATTTCATTGAATAAGTCCCGAACTGTTATCTGTTACGTGTAACGTACACGAGTACGGTACTCCAATGCCTATTAATATTGAGTTTTTGAAAACAACAGTGTCCCGAGTGTCTGTTAATAAAAAAAGTTTCAAAATTTGATTATTATAATAAATAAACATATGTACGTAAATGATTTTACAAGGCACATTTTGTAATATAGTATTCGGATGCTGATTTAAGAAATATTTTTACAACATTTTGTTTTTCTTAAAAAAAAAAGAAAAAATGTCTCTAAAAGGACAAGTCAAACAATATTTCGCGATGGTTTTCAGAAAACAGGAAAAATGTTGCTCTTAATGATTAGCATAGTTTTCAAAAAGAGATTTTTTTTTAACAACTACATTTAATTATATACTAGCTGACCCACCCGGCGTTTCCCGAGTTCGTGTAATAAACTTATATCTCTTAAAAAACTAAACTGTGGCCAGGGTCTTCGATAGCTTCGGCACCGAATACCAGGTATGCTCGTACGCTCCGGAAAATCTTTTATCTTCTCCTTCCAACGTCAGGGAGAGCATTCTGTTCTAAACAAACCTCTTACCGAACGAACCTCGCCGCTGCCTACGGTACTGTATAGTAGGCGTGCTACAAAATCGAGCTGGTTTGGAGAAGATGGGAACGAGTTATTGAAATAAGGCACAGTTAGAGAAAATAACCTTGCAGGAGGTACCGTGGAAGAAGTGGATGTTCAAGTGTCCCATAAAATGACTAATTAGGAGGACCACTATGCACCTTTAAAAATCCGTGGTTTGATTAAACTAGGAACTTAATTACAAATTCAAGCTATTATTCGAAAATCGTGGTAACCGCTACATAAATTTAGTTTAATGTTATAGAGGGCGACTATTAAATGAATTATAATGTTTGGAATCAGTTGCATAGAAATCGGAAACATAGTTGCTGAGTTATGGAAACGGGGAATAGTTAGAGAAAAATCCTTGGAGAAGAGGCCGAGGGAGAGGGATGTTCAAGTACCCTTCAGCAAATAACTAATTAGGAAGACCATTACGCATCTTTAAAAACTCGTTCGTTTGGTTAAGCTAGGAACTTAATTACAAATTTGACTTAAACTATTATTCGGAAATACTGGTTACTTCTACTTATAAATTTACTTTATGTTTGGAATCAATTGCTCATAAATCGGAAAATTTAGTTGCTGACATGTGGAAACAGGGCACAGTTAGAGAAAGAACCTTGAGGGAGGGGCCGAAGAGGAATGGATGTTCCAAAGTGCTCTTCAGCAAATGACAGATTAGGAGAAACACTATGCATCTTTACAGATTGATTCATTTGGTTAAGCTAGCAACTTAATTTGAAATTTGGCTTAGACCATTATTCAGAAATACTGGTAACTGCTTTCCAGAAATACACCTTGAAGCTATGAATGCTGATCTTTACGATAATTTAGCAAAATGGAACTGTCTTGGAGAAGTTTGGAACATTATTAGCTGAGTTATGGAAATAAAGCGCAGTTGGAGGAATAAAACGTGAGGGTTGGGCCGCGAGGAGGCGTGCGCTCAAGTGTTCAATAACAAATCACTAAGTTTGACTGTTGGTATGCATCCACTGAATACGGGCTGTGTACTTTTATTATGAACATAAATTACTTTTTTACGAAAACTGTAATTTTAAAATAGCGGTATTATGTATATAAAACAGCAAAAAAAACGCTACGGGTGAAACAAAAACGTTAAATTTGTTAAATATAATTCGTTCTGTTGAAATCAGAGCAGTATATTTTTATTTATTAAGAAAAGGGGGTAAATTAAAGAAAAAGTCGTCGCCAGTTGGCGCGCGGTTAAATAAAATAAATGCGATATTTAATAAAAAGTTTACCCTTACCCCTTTCCATCCCCGCAAATATAACAAATAATCTGTTAAATAAAGTTTTTTTATTAATAATCTCTATCACAATAATATAATGTCATGTATATAGCTGTATCTATATCTATATCTATATCTATCTATCTATCTATCTATCTATCTATCTATATATATATATATATATATATATATATATATATATATATATATATATATATATATATATATATATATATATATATTTGAAGTAAAGATCATACAATTTAAAACAACTTTCTGTAGGATAGAATTAAAACATTCTTAAGATGATACAGTTCAAAACGGACTCTTTTGAAACAATTTTCTGATATATATAGATATATATATATATAAAGAACCTTAAACTCAAGTAATTATCATAAAAAAAATGTGCCTCGAAAATTGTTTCAAATAGGTGCCGTCTGTTTAGAACAGTTGTATCAGTTCGTCTGCCTAGTCACATTTTCGGTTTGTCGTATGTATGTGGCGCTACATTAACACGGCTGTACGCCGGTAACTGCAATCCATATTAACACTATTTCGTTAGAGGTCTTTATTTTTGCATCCCTACTGTGGTTTATTTAATCACTTCTGTGAAGACACCATACAACGAACCGACCAAAGAAAAAAAGCGTATTTTTGATGAGAGTTTTTTGTGTATTTTAATTACCGTAATTTCCGGCGTATAATCCGCAGCTCAAAGAGTCGTTTTTCGACCCAGAAATATTATTTTATAAAATGTAACTTAAAAGATCGCTGTAAATATTTAACTACAATTATTGAATAAAATTTCTGGGTCGAAAAACGACTCTTTGAGCTGCGGATTATACGCCGGAAATTACGGTAATATCTTTGTAACTAATTAAAATATTAAAATTCTGATTCTCGGGTGAATCAGGAGAGGCTTTGGACTATCCTTACCTAAATTTTCAGACTTCTAAGTGCGCTAGATTTCGCTAGCCATCGCACACATACACAGAGACGCACAATCGCACACACAGATCGTAACTTTCTTTTATTAGTATAGATATAAGCAATTGAAACTTTGTTTTTCTTTAGTTTGAAGTGATGTAATTTCGACGGTTGAATGGCATTATGAAAACGGAATTAAAAAGACTTTATTACAGATGTATTGTATGTTCAAACAAGTTTTCTCCACAAATTTTATTCCTTTGAGACACTGTGTTATCTTTATTATTATTATTATTATTATATACGATGTCGTTTTTTAAAAGATTCTGAAACGTAAGTGAATAATTTAAAACGTTCATTTATGGCATGTTGAAATATATCCCATATTGAAAATATAGGTGCAGCATTTAAGATTTTTGTTTACAGGAACATTAAAGAAGTTTCAGGTACGTTATAGTCCATGGGCGATAATATTTTAAAATGTATTTTAATTACGTTAAATTACTTCAACTAAAATATTTTACTAACATCTATCATTCGTTTGAAAGAACACACAAAAGTAATCGATAAGATTACTGTATAAAGACAATAATGGTTATAAGTTTGTTTATAATATGGCGTACAATCTAATACAGAAAATTTGTATTTTATTTTAAACAAAAATATAAAATAACATATTTTCAAATACAGATATTATACTCCATGACTGTGTATTGAAGATTTTCTTCAAACAAATATCATAGTAATAACTACGTTATTTCAATACAGTGCAGTAAAATGTTTTATATAATAAGCATTATCATGATTTTTGTTGTATAACTTAAGTCATTCTAGTCACGTAAATGCATTTTTTATAAATATTGTTGAAGCACAGAGACAATAAATTTCATACGTTGACTACTCCACTTGGCCTGACTCTGCTATAAGGATGCTACACTGGTGTGCAAAACTTAAGCAACAAAAACTAAATGCTAATTTCTGAACACGTGAGTACTCAAAAGGAAATTCTATAAAGAGCAATTGTATAAAAGAGGTACTACCCTAACAGCACAGCCAGTCGATGTGAAGTCCCTTTGACGTCACACATAGTTAGAAGTGTCACAATCGCTATGGTGAATCAAAACATGGGATATTTCACTGTCTCATTATTACTCTCAAATGATTGTTAACACTAAAAAGTTACTGTGACTGTCGCTTTGTGATGGGTCACCAGGTGACATTACAATGAAGTCACCTTGTGATTCTCAAGTCATTGTCAGTTGAAGACTGAACTTTGAAGTCATTGTGAGCATTGCATTGTGATGAGTCGCCAAATAATGTCATAATGAAATCGCATGGTGACTTTCTCGTGATCGACACTCTATTGTGAAGTCATCATTGCACTTCTTTGTGAAAAGTCACCAGATGATTTCATTTTCTGTCACTTGGGAGCTCGTCATAGAACAGCTATCATGATGACTTTACAATGGAGTATCAAAATGACAGTCACATGAGAGTCACAAGATGACTTTACAATGGAGTATCAAAATGACAGTCACATGAGAGTCACAAGATGACTTCATTGTAAAGTCACCTGGTGACTCGTCAAAAAGAAGCAGTCATGGTGACTGTTCAGTGGAGTGACCAAATGAGAGTAAAAATGAGACGAATGAAAGATTTCTGTTCATTGTAGTGACTGTGAGAATTGTGACCATTTGTGATGTCAAGAAGACTTCACATCGACTGTCTGTGCTGTTAGGGTAGTACCTATTTTCTACACTTGCTGTTTATTGAATTTCCTTTTGCGTGTTCAGAAATTAGCATTTTGTGTTTGTTGCTTAAGTTTTGCACATTAGTGTATAATGTTTTCATAAATTATTTTCTAAGTGTATCATAAATTATTTTCTATAGAAATAATGCTTGTGGCATTTAATGTTATTTTATATAATCTGTCAAATTAAATTCAGATATATTATCGTCTATGACAACTGCTGGGAGTGCGTTTTCAGGTATAGTATGTGTTTGCTTCGTTAACGAAATTTTAGTATACTATGACAAAAATGTAAATATGCTATATGTACAAGATAAATATATGCATACACAGGACTACACAAAATAATTCCAATACATTACTTTCTTTGTGCGGCAGTTGCAGGAAGTAAAATTTAGGATGTGTTTTGCTGTATCTATTTGCATTAAATTTTAGTATACTGTGTGGTGTCTATAAAAAATCCACAGATCATATAGACTGCTGCATGAAAGTATTTAAATATATTACGGACTATGGTCAGTAAATGATAAAATATGAGTTTCAGTTGTGTAACGAGTTTGTTAAATTGCTTAACTTGATATCTCTTTTTATCGTACAAAAACATAAAGTCAACTAATAATATTCTAGTAGTGATTCGTAATCTATTCGTTACGCATGATTCTTCTTTCTTATTATGCATTATTTGAGTTTTTCATTTTTCATATGTTTTTCTCTCTATTTTTAGAGACAAAACAGCGCAACAAGAACATGCGAATAAACATGTAAATAATAAACGAAAATATGTCAATAAACATTAATGACACTACAACGAGAACATGCCAATAAACAAATATAAATGTGTTAATTATATAAATTAAATAAAACATAATACAAATTTACGTTGGTGATTATAATATGTCAATCAGCGATTTATTATTGCTTGGCTAGTTGTGTCCTGTATAGGGAAAGAATTAATGAAGTCACCATTATGTTTTTCGAACATTTTTTCAATTATTTTTTAAACCTAATCTTTTGATAAAAAATATATGCGTAGAAATACATATAAGGATTAAAAAATACTTCAATAAAAATCTGATAAAAGAAAGAGCAGCAAAATTTTCAACATGTTATTTTTAAATGCTTAAAAAGTTTTAAAATAAGTTCCGAGAGTTTATTTTGGAAACAAAGTAAAGAAAAAGGTTTGGCTTGATTATTGCCGTGACAATGAAGTGCATTAAATATAAAAACTTTCTGTATTGAACATATTTATTTGTAGATTTTACGGGTCATAAAGAAAACTTACCTCTGTAAAATATTCATAGTTCTATTAAATAGGCAATTTAGAAATTGTAGATTTCCCATCATATTTGCATTGAGTTAAAATATTAAGTTGCCATATGCTACAATGGCAAATTATTTAAAGCATATTGCTAACCTAAGCTGAAGTTATACTTGAATACAAACTTTCAGTTAATCTTAAATAATAGTATCTTTATACGTTAGAGTGGCAAAAATGAATGGATCTCTTTTAGTTTAACACCTATTGCTAGAAACACTTTTGTAGGCTATAGCACGGAGTTCGATATATAAAAAGAAGAAATTGCAGGTTTCTGGCGTCTAGTTCCATTCGATATACAAAAAGAGAGATTTATTATTTTATTTTCTTGACAAAATTTCCGTTATGGGGTTAAGTATGTACGTTGTTTTTATTTTATATTTGTAATTTCAAGTATTTTCTACAAACGGATGCACAGTTTTTATAAATAGCAATTCGAGACAGGATGCTATGATTTATTTAAACCACGGAAAAGCATAGAATTTATCAAATAAAAATATTTGTATTGAAATTAGAAAAATGCTATTGGAATGGAATGGTGCTAATATTTTTTCAAAAAATTTTCGATTCTTTTATTTTTTATTATTTTTTTAATTAAATTTTATATTGCTAATAAAAATAGACAAGTTATCAAGCAGTTACTCAAAATTAGGATTATATCGATTAAAGAATAAACAATGTCTCATTTACATATTTGGTTCATGTGATGTAAAAAATTAACATGATTTTTTTTAGATTCAAAGACAAATATTTCAAAATGTATGTAGAATTGTATATTTAAATTAATTATATTAGGTAGCTGAAAAATTGGTAAACATATAAATAAACATAACTATGTTAGAAAACAATTTTTATAACATAGATTATATTATTTTGTTTAAGAAATTCTGACTTATACAAAACATGTAATCGTGTATTTTGTAATATTTTCATATATCTGAGAAATATACTTTTGTATATATATATTTTTTTTCAAACCAATGAAGAAAATGCTACAACGGTAATGAACACATATTGTCGATAAACTCACAAGAATTCTTTTTTTTTCTTTAATTGTCAACTCGCTACATTCTCTACATTTTAATATGACTGAAGTCAGAGACGTTTAGAGGCCATTAAATTGTCAAATTCATAATTATCAAGAAATTTTATTATTTGTTGCATTTAAGAGAACCGATTTCAAATAACGATAAACTTTGAAAACTTTATCGCCCATCGAAAGTTTAAAGCTTTATGTTTTTATTTGAAGTGCTTTTTTCTGCTGATAAACGTGCCAAATTTTAATATGACTGATGACTGAGAAGTTTAGGGGCGATAATATTGTCGAATTTCATGATTCTCAAGAAATTGTACTATTTGGTACATTTAGAAGGACCCTTTTAAAATAACGAGCATCTTTCAACATTTCATCAGTAGTCCATCGAAAGTTTAAAACATTATGCGTGGAATATATTTTTTTCTGACAACTTCATAATCTTTAATATGAATGAAGTATGAGAAGTTTAGGGGCCATTAAATTGTCAAATTCATAATTTTAAAGAAATATTAGTATTTGGTAAGCATAGGAGGAGCCATTTAAAATAATAATGAGCATCTTTCAAAATTTTACCAGCAGTTTATCGAAAGTTTCAGCATTATGTCGGCATTTGAAATCTTTTCAATAACTTTCAAACTTTATTTTTCAAGAAAAGCTGCAAATTTCTCCTGACAACGTTGATCATTAGCGCTCAGAATGATCTTCTGGCATGATCTTCTGGCACATTAAAATGTTTTCTGAAAATTTAGAATGAGATTTCTTTCTCTAGCACATTAAAAATTATTTAAAAAAAATAGAATTATAACATATAATGAAAATCTATCGAAGTGTTTCTAAAAGTTGTCCACTAAATATTATTGGCTATTAAATTTATAATCATGTATATATTTTTCAGAGAAATATGTGTTAGAGTAATATCTGGCAAACATGCATCAACATGTATCGGTTTTCAAATATTATTTTCTATATTTGTATGCGATCTCGAATTGAACACTCATCTTAATTCCCTGAGACAGATAGTTTAATAAATAAAGTTGAAATGATAAAACACTTTCACTACCTGCCTCTCTTGCTATCCTTAGACATAATGTAACATACACAACATTATAGAAATATTTATAGTGAAAAAAAAGGCATAATGCAATCTAAGTGTTTCTCTGAAAGCATTTTAGAACTTCATTGTTAAATACACACCAGATGATATCTCATCTGATTGAAAAATATATTTTTTATTTTAAAATTAGTTTAATTTAATAACTATTTGGTCACATTTCTCCATTTTAAGCTTCAAAGTCATGGTTGTCAGTATGCGTGATTTTGTTCTGGATTAATTTATAATGCGACTGCTACATTTAATATAATATATTATAATTATACCTAAGAAAGTTTTGTTACAACGGCAACATTCTAGTTTTGTTACGTTTTGATCATGATTTTACAGTAGGGCATATATACCTTTGTGTCGAATATTAATGCAGTAAATGATAACTTACAATTATCTTTAGGTATGAGTTTATGATCACATTTTATAAACCTCAGTCTTTTGAAACATAACCTTTAAAATCTATAATTAAAATGATATTTTTGTAACAGTTTTAGAATGTTGAATAGAAGTTGCTGTGTTCTTACATTATATATAAAAGTTATTTTAAGACAATTTTGAAAAGGATTGGGATAAAAATTATTTTTTTAATGTTTTGTTTATCTTTTTTCAAGCGAAAATTTCTGTAATAAAATTTATTATGTATTTTTTTTACTTAGTGTTAAAGCTTAATTTTTCAGTTTTCGAAATCAATTTGAATTTCTTTTCGATTTTGCTTAGATGTTAAATATAATCATTTGAATATAGTAATTTAAAAGATAAATTACTGGCTAACCACTTCTCAAAACGATATTTTTAACATTTTGTTTTAGTGCAAAGTATTATAACGACAAAAATGCACATAATATCATGAACGTTTTTTACAGCATTCTAAAACGGTTGATTTTATGGAATGAACCTCTCCTGTGATAATAGTTACATCCTATTTCTAATTTTTATTGATGCAAGCTACCAATTGTAATAAATTTTGAAAACAATTCTGTCAGATACAACAGTAATTTGTATAACATTTTTCAAATAGCTGGATTAAAAGTCTTGAGAGTGATTCTTTCCTTTAAGTAGGTTCCAGTTAATATAATAAAATTTACATAATAAAATATCTTGAATTAAATTATTATCTGTCGTGTAATTTTATTGTGACTTTTATGAATATTTTGAGAGAAAAAAAAGAAATCATAAAGCTTTTTTTCACATAGTTCAAAGGTTTAAGCCAAATTCTAATCCACAGTATAAATTGATTTAAAAAAAAAATCATCTTTGAATATATCCGGCAAATTCAGCTAATATTGTGTAATACAGCTGCAAATAATATTTAAGAGAACTTTCCTCAAACAAATGATGACTTTATCTGTTTGCCTGTATACATTAAAATCACACAAGCATAAAATAGATGCACAAAGTTTTATAATATATATATTCTTTTGTTTGCACGGAATTGTTCCCTAAGTTGTTCTGTGGAGCGGATATTGTAACAGACACACAATCTATCTCTTTAGAGATAGTTTGTGTCCGACTTCCTTTCTTATCAGACTGTGCAAAAAAACTGTTACTATAGAAAAATTCATATAATATTAGAATAGAGAAAACGTTTTTCTACAAAAAACTATCATCGTCTCGTAGATAACTTATATTTTTAAAGAGACGCGTAGAAAAATCTGCAACTTAAAACTTTAATAATCTGCGTAAAATAATATAATCAATATGCGTGAAACCCTTGTGTCATGCCTGATGACGTCAGGTTTATGGCAACACTTTTTTTTCTCTCTTCTACTGCGGAGTAAGGGAGACGGTAGGAGTGTTTGGCAGGAGGCAAAAGTGGAAGGTTGTGTGCATGCGGTGGGCATGTTATAGAAATAAATTTAATGGTTGGATAGAAGGAATAGTAATGTAACTGCTGCTACTGTGCTTAATCCTTGTGTATATCTATGTGTGTTCTTCATGTTCTGTGTCACGTGCTGTCCCAATAAACTGGTTTATTGTCAAATTAGCTGCATCTCTGTGTATAACGGAATCTTAAAAACAAAACGGTATTCGGAAAATACCACCTTTAAATGATAAAAGAGGTACGAATGTGAAAAAAACAGAAGTAAAGTTTATTAAGGATATTACACGCTCTCTTTCGAGAACCAGAGATTGGATTTACGAATGAAGTAAGTTGCATGCTTCTCTATGTTTCTTTATGAAGTAAAAAAGAACTTACAGAATAGAATAATGTTTGAGAAATATTTTATGATTGAAAACAATGTGTTAATTTTGGTAATATGAGCTTTATTTGAAACGAGATAATATAGATATTTATAGAGATATTTAGAGTATTAGTAAATAAGTGTTAAGAGTAACAAAGTAAAATGTTTAATATTAAAGGGTTAGGAAAAGAAGATCTAATTGTTGTTGCCACGGAATTGGGCATAAAAGTAGAAAGTGAGCACAGGATAATTGATTTTAAAGCATTAATTGAGCAAAGCGAACAGTATGAAAAAGATAGTGAATTTATAAAAGAATTTTTAAATACAACGGTGTCAGATCGCATAGAAAGAGAAAAGCATGACGCAGAAATTGCGAAATTCGACAAAGAAAACTCTAAGTCAGAACAGGATACTTTATTAGAAATTGAAAAAACTAAGCTGGAATTAGTTAAGGCTCAGACAGAAATGGCTAAAATGCAAAACGAGTATAGAAATATTGACACAGGGGTGGATGGACCCAAGCCAAATTCGTTAGAAGCACTAATCAAAAGCGTCAAAACTTTGACTATTATAGTCCCCAGCAGGTCTGAATCATGGAATTTATTTTTTACTTCGCTCGAGAAAGCATTCGAAATTAAAAATGTCGCAGAGGAATTAAAGGTTGAGATTTTGTTTAATTTGGTAGTAGAACGAGCAGCGCATTTGTTAGTGTACGCAACCATGAAAGAAATGAAAGATTACCAAAAGGTTAAGGCGTTAATATTAAAATAATTTCAACCCACATCAGAGGCTTGCCTAGAAAACTTTCTTTTTGCAAAAAGATCGAGAAATGAGAATCATATGCAATTCGCTAGTAGGCTCAGAGCCAATTGGGATTTCTATTGTGAACTGAGAAAAGTAAATGATTTTGACACGCTTAATGAGTTAATTGTCAGCGACAGATTATTAAGTTCACTAGATTCGGATACGCGAAGTTATGTCAGGATAAAACAATTAGATATTTGGTTAAAACCACGACAAATTTCCGAATTATGCGATAATTGGTTTACGTCAAAGGGCAGAACATTTGCGGAATTATATGATAAACCGGTAAAACCCCGCAGTCACGACGAATCCGGAAATATAAATTACAATAATGGAAAATATGTACCACCCCATGTCAGAAATAATTTCAATTTTCGCAGCGATAGAAAATTAAACACATCAAAAGAATGTAGACTTTGTAAACAGACGACGCATTTGCGATTTTGTTCGAATAATAGAGAAAAGGATAAAATTGGAAGTTTGCAAAATCAAACAAAAAAAGATTCTTTTGTCGGAAAAAATAAGCAGGATGACAAAATAATTGCCAAGGTTGAAACACTCTCTTTTGGAAACGAAATAAGTACGGAACCACTTCAATTTGAACATTTGTGGATAGGGGGAAAGGAGATTAAATGTGTTTTGGATAGCGCGGCAGAAATACCCGTAATAAACTCTAACCAATTACCGGATTCATTTAGAAATAATGAAAATTCAAAAATTCAGTTAATATCGGCTTTTGGAGAAAGAATAATTGCTAATCTTGTGACACTACCAGTAGCTTTAAAATCCGGAGAGTCAAATTGTATATTTAACAACAGTGTAGACGTACTGTTTGCCGTTACGGATAAATTATATGGGACATGTATTATAACACCGGCAGTTTATGAAATATTACAGTTAGCTAGTAACGAGGGGGGAAAGGAATGTTCTTTGGAAGATGATGGACAGAAATGTTCTTTGGTAAATGTTCCAGTAAATGATACGCAATCGGAAAAAGGTAATGAAATTGTAAGGCAAAAGGAGGGAGACAACCAAATGGAGGGTATGATATAAATATTGAAAATTTATGTTGGCGAGGTGAAAATCAAAACGTGGAGAGAGAATTAATAATTAGTTGTTTTGAAAGGATAGATGATAGCGGAGATTTGAATGCAGGTCAACGATCAGATGCAAGTATATACAGGGAGCAACAGAAGAGTTGCGAAACATTACAGCGTGCTTTCAAACACGCGGAAAATGGTAAAAACGGTTCGTTATAGTAGATAATTTGCTTTATCATAGAGAAAGAATCACGGGGTATTGTGTTACGCAATTAGTGGTACCAAAGGTAAGGAGGGGGGAAATTTTAAAAATTGTGCATGAATCGATTTTTGCTAATCATCGCGGCATGAAAAAAACAAAAGAAAGAATTCGTTATTCATTTTATTGGCCGAATATGTCACGGGATGTAGAGGTTTATTGTAAATCTTGTAAAGACTGTCAGTTACGGAGCAGAGAAAGGGCTAGTGATCAGATACCCATCGTCCCAATTGAGAGACCGAAACTGCCGTTCGACGTTGTAAATATCGACATAATTGGAAAAATTGAACCACCTTCAGCGCGTAGACATCCATATGTACTTACCTTAGTGGATCAGCATTCGCGGTTGCCGGAGGAGGTCCCGTTAAGGACAATTACGGCTAAAGCTACGTGCGATGCATTATTAGAAATATTTATGCGAACAGTGATACCCCGCGTAATAGCGAGTGATCAGGGCAGAAATTTTGTTTCGGGTTTAATACAGGTTTCATGCTAGGCTAGGAGCGGCTCCTAGATTTGCAATGCCAGGGCATCCACAAATCTCGGGATTAGTGGAGCGATATAATCAGGTTCTGAAACGCATGTTACACCATATAATTCGGAGCGATTCAAAAAAATTGGGATAAACACATCCCTTATTTATTATTTGCTTATAGAGAAATTCCGAATAGTACCACGGGAGTATCGCCATTCAAATTAATGTACGGAAGGGAGGCGAGGGGCCCATTAGCAGTATTGAAATCTACATGGTCAGGAGAAATACCACTACCCATAAATCTTGGAAAGAGCGCAACCGAATATCTTCAGGAGTTAAAAATTAATTTAGAAAGGGCGGCGGAGCAAGCAGCAATAGTAGCGGAAGTTAAACAAGGCTCGTATGCAAAGTACGCCAATCGAAGAGCGATTTACAAGGAATTTAGACCAGGGGACCAGGTATATCTATTAATCCCGGATTCCACGAACAAACTTTATGCTAGGTGGACGGGACCAGCCGAAATTGTAGCGCGCTGTAAGCCTGATTTTTACAAAGTAAAATTAACAAACGGGAATGTTAGGAATATCCACGCAAATAAGATAAGAAAATTTACTCCTAGGGTACGGGCGGTGGGACTAATCTTTGAAAATGAAGAAGAATTAGGAGAAGTCCATCCCACCCCCAGTCTGAAAGATAACCCAAATTTATTTGACATAGAAGAAGTAGATTTGAAGCATTTAGGAAAGGTAGAAAGAAAAGAGATGTTATATTTATTATACAAATATAAAGATTTATTTTCAAAAAAGGTACAAATAGCTAAGGTAGGAGAGCACAAAATTAGATTAAACGGCGCAGAAATGAAAAAGCCCTATGTTTATCGAATTCCAGAGCCGTTGAAGCCACAAGTAGATAAACAAATCGAAGAAATGCTAGAGTTAGGACTGATCGAAGAGAGTGATGCGGAGGCGCCACACCCGGTAGTGTGCGTGATGAAGAAAGATGGGGCCCTCCGACTGTGTGTAGATTTTAGAGCTTTGAACGCAATCACAAAAACCGACGATTTCCCGATTGAAAACGCAACGGATCTTTTGTTCAATATTGGCAGGACCAATGTAATAACTACAATCGACTTGCTAAAGGGATATTGGGCCATACCGCTGGAAGCAGAAAGCCAGGGTTTGGCATGTTTTAAGACTCACAGGGCTCAATATCGCTTTAAAGTGATGGCCTTTGGGCTCCGGAATGCAGCTGCGACCTTTCAGAGAGAAATAAATAAGGCACATTCAAAATACAGGAACTTTGCTAGAGCGTATATAGATGATATAGCTGTTTTTTCAGAAACATGGTCAGAACATATTACGCATCTTAACACGATATTTTCTAAACTTCGAGAATTACGGTTCTCAGTCAATCTGAAGAAGTGTGCCTTTGCGAAAAACCAGATAAAGTATTTAGGACATGTCATAGGGTCCGGCAGCCATCGAACCGACACAGACAAAGTGGAAGCCATCCGAAAATTAGCCATCCCACAGACCAAAAAACAACTTAAGAGTGTCCTCGGATTGTGTAATTACTACCGCGATTACCTGCCTAAGTATGCCGAAACAGCATACCCATTGAGAGAACTTATTAAAAAGAACAATCCTGAGAAATTGTGCTGGTTGGAGGAACATGATAAAGCTTTCAACGAACTAAAGAGGGGTCTCGTTGAGGCACCTAGTCTTTATACACCAGTTATTGGACTTCCTTTTACCATTCAATGTGACGCATCTGCAATAGGCATCGGTGCATGTCTATCTCAACAGAAAGATGAGAGACTATATCCAGTCAGTTATGCCAGTCAAAAGCTCACCAAAACTCAGCAGGCTTGGCCGACCATTGAACGGGAGGCCTATGCGGTTATCTGGAGTCTAAAGAAGTTCGAAACTTGGATCTTTGGTTCGCCCGTGGAACTTATCTCCGATCACAACCCACTGACTTTCATCACCAAAAATGCTCCCCAATCTTCCTAACTGCAGCGATGGGCATTAGCTTTGCAGAAATATGACATCATTATTTCACATTGTCCTGGCGCAAAGTTGACGAATGCGGATGCACTGTCGAGACTGGAGACAACAGACTAATAAATTGACTATAAACTTTTCATGAACAATCAATGACTGTTTAAAAAAACAAAAAAGTTTTGTTTATGCTGCAGCTGTAATTGAATTTCATATTAACTTGTATTCTATATTCCATTTGTTATTTGTATTTAAGTATTATGTATTATGAAACATTAATTGTATTTTTATATTGCAGTAGCTCGCAGGAGTTCCAAAAATTTTCCGGAGAAGTTATAAGTATTGTTTTGTATTTCTTTATATGTATATTAAGTTCCTCATGTCAGGTTTATGGCAACCCTTTTTCTCTCTCTTCTACTGCGGAGTAAGGGAGACGGTAGGAGTGTTTGGCGGGAGGACAAAGTGGAAGGTTGTGTGCATGCGGTGGGCATGTTATGGAAATAAATTTAATGGTTGGATAGAAGGAATAGTAATGTAACTACTGTTACTGTGCTTAATCCTTGTGTATAACTATGTGTGTTCTTCATGTTCTGTGTGACGTGCTGTCCCAATAAATTGGTTTATTGTCAAATTAGCTGCATTTCTGTGTATAACGGAATCTTAAAAACAAAACGGTATTCGGAAAATACCACCTTTAAATGATAAAAAAGGTACGAATGTGAAAAAACCAGAAGTAAAGTTTATTAAGGATATTACACCTTGAATCGGTTGTTTAGATAAAAAACATTTCTCTAGTTTTAAATTTCCCTTCTATCGTACATACTATATATATGTGAGGGCAAAATCAATTATTTAAATATATTACCATTTAACCCATCGTTAGTCTCACCATCGCATCTGAAGCTGAAGATAGTACTTCTCAAGAGTACGTTAAGTGATTATAATACTTTAATTTTAATGGTATGTATGAGAGCCGCATTGAAGAATACACTTTTGAATTCCAGATCTTGTGTGACAAAACAAAAAGTTATATGAAGGTGTTTATCTATGATTAAAGAAATGTTTATGTGTATATAAATGGTAGTAACTGTTCGATACGCATTTAAACAAATGATGCATTGAAAAATAATATTGTTCCTAACAAAATATTTTATTTTTACATAAAGTAATATATGCTAGTCTGAATTATTCTATGATTGGTCTAAATGAGCAAACAGAGAGATTTCGTGGATTCCCATCTTTTTGAAATCTCTGAATTCTGTTCGTTTATGAAAAAAAGAACGCTCTTCCGGATCGTGGGTAACTTGGAAGAGGATATATTATATTCTTTGAAACATTTTTGTTAGATTAAAAAGCATTTCTCTGTTTTAGAAAGTAGCAAGTTCCTGCTTTTAAATAGTAATTTTGCACTGTGTGAAGGACAAAACAACATCTGTATGTCTAGATATTTCTAAAATTTAATGTTATACTTTTAATGAAAAATATAGCCGAAATTTATAATAATAGTAATATTAGATTAATTAGAAAATTGCAATATTTTTTGCTTCATTTTTCTAAGTTTATATGTATTTTTGAAATAAATACACACTACCAGACATTTCAAGGAATTTTCTCTGTTACTACTCAAATTAATTTTTTTATTATATATATATATGTTTATATATATGTGTGTGTGTGTGTAATTTCGGACGTACATCTATTTCTGCTATTTACTACGTTTTATGAATAGAGAACCTCAAATAGATCATGAAAATACAGAACAAAAATTTCTAAAACTTTCTATGCTTCGGGTATTTTGGAAAATTGCATATAAAAGGAGAAAAGAATGCTCTAGTAAGAATCTGCAAAAAGCAAAATAGGAAATTTCTCAATATGTTGTTTTCTGAATCCTTAAAAAGATTTAAAATTAGTTCGGAAAATATATTTTCAGAAACAAAATAAATGTAATTTTTTTTCAGGAGATTTTTCTTAGATCATGAAGTACTTTGAAGACAAAATATTCTTAGTGAACAAAAAATATTTTGAAGAATTTACGAGTCTAAAAGAACAAGAAAGAAAAGCCATGCTTTATGTATAGATTATGAAAAAATTTCCAACACTTCCAGAATACTTTAACAAAACTTTTTATTAAGGCAAATAAGATACCTAATTAAACATCTTAGAAAACACATAATGCATTTGAAAGCCATGAAAAGTACAGGCCTTTTGTGCAGCCCTTTATTTTATCCATACATTGGTATATATTTTACATAATATACTAAATTTTAGTTTATTAAGAAAACGCACAATAGATTCAAAATTCACCTTCAAAAATTTCTAGCAATAGATGTAAACATACTTGAATTTTTTTGTATGGCCTTGTATATCACCTACAAATTTTTATACACGCCATATATTAAGATAAAATGTAATTCAGACTAAAACATGCTTTAAACTACTGAAATCACACATCCAGAAATGATCATTTATGGACGGCCATGTATCCAGTTCTTTGCGTGGCGTTGTATATGATTTTCTTATATTCTACAAACATCTCTTAGCATACTGAATATTTAGCATACTGTTCAGCTTGAAAATGCATAACTCAATTAAAAATCATCTCTATGTATTTGCGCTCATACTCAGTAGTGCTTACGAATTATTTTCTGCAGCCTTGCATATGATTTACGGCGTTTATACACATCATGTAGTATGAAAATTTTAGTTAAAAACGAATAGCATAATTCAAAACGCAGTTCCTGCAAGTATCGCTCGTACGCATGTTGCAAAGTGTTAAAAAGGCATCTCTGTAAAATATTCAGTGTTCTTTAAAAATCAGAACATTAAATTAAAACATTAATTTCTCTTTCGATGTAATATCAAACTTAAAGCTTCTTAGAATACCAAAGAAGCGGTATAAAGTAATGAAATATTTCAGTATATCATTTTTTTGTCTGTACCTTAGAACAGAAAAAATTATTGGATTCTTCCTTTTATTACCATATAATTCTAATTATTTCTTCATAAATGGTAAAAGTATTACGCTTACATATCCCTTCGATAAACAAGGGGGAAAGATCATTTATATTCATTTATATACATCATTTTCATTATTTGCTACTTTGGCGATTTCATAAAAATTAATAAATATTTGTTCTAAAACAATTCGAAGAATTTGTGAATAAATACTTGATTTTCTAAATTTAACTAAGCAAAATAATAATTGCAACTAATTGATACATTAATTAAACAATTCTATCGTAATTTTTTCTATCGTACGTTGAATGTTCATATTGCACGTCTGTACTATTACTATTTCACAATAATATTTATTCATATAAGCTTTATGAGATTTATAAATAACTGCAGTCTCTGATACTGCACGCCCCAATTATGTTTTACTTTCTCACGGCCCCTGTTACTGGTTAACGCCTCATTTCCCCCCAAAAGCTAAACCGTACATGATCCCCTCGTTATATGGCACATACCAAAAGGCAATGAAAAAAGTGTTATAGCGAATGAGCACTATATAACATAACAGAGGACATAAAAAAAAAAAGTAGAATTTTTCTTTTATATATGTTTGCAAAATGTTACATTATATGCAAATTACAATTAATATAAAATTTAAGAAATGCTACAAAAGGAGAAATAGTTTTATATTTGTGTCAAAATTTGGTATACGGGGCATACCGTCCTTGAACTAATGGCCCAAACTGTAAGGGATGATAGAACACCCCTAGACAAGTTCAAAACACCATACAATGCATGGTCATAACTCAAGCAGTGAAGCACCACATGGAGCTTTCTAATTGTTGAGCGAACGCTGTTTACAACTCAATTGGGACTTTCAGAGCACTCACATCTTCAGCACCACATGAAATGCATTCCCGCCTTTTCCTGATTATTCAAACTAGCCATCCTTTTCGAAATCCACTGTAGAAATGACGATGTGTGTGACAAACCAGCTCTTATTGTGTTTAAGGCCAGCGTCATCTAGCGGTTCACCACTTGCGATACACGAATGCATTATATGACAAAAATAGCTTGTTTAGATGTGTTCTGTCGCCTTTTAAACCCCTCTTTAGCCCCATGAATCTATGAAGGAAATTTGGTCCGGTTTAAGATACAGTCAACCCCCTCATTCTCTTGAGCTACTTTCTCTGCAATTTCATTATTTCTTCTTCTAATGTTCATTTATATTAGCATCCTAATTAGTAACACCATTCCGCATAAATAAAATCAGCAATCATTTTTTAGATATTTTGTAGAAAACATGCTTATCTCGATAATCAGAAAGTTACTCTGAAGCGCTTCAGTTGAGTTACGACCATGCATTGTAATATAGTATTTTTCAGCTTGTCTATCACCCCTTACAGTTTGGCCATGAGTTCAGGGACACCTTGTATATACAAATTACTATTTACTTACAAATAAAAATATATAACTACACATAATATTAAAATTTTTTTAACATAATATTTATACTGGATTATTTTTTTAACACAATTATTTCAAATTGGTAAAGTAATCATACAAGTTGTAAATTTCCAACTGGACGAAAAATGTCAATATCCAGACATCCAATATCCAAATGTCAATATTTGACATTTTTCGTCCAGTTGGAAATTTACAACTTGTATGATTACTTTACCAATTTGAAATAATTGTGTTAAAAAAAATAATCCAGTGTATTCACGTATCCAGCGTTTACTGGAGTTCCATTACCTGCGATCTTTTCTGTTGAGCTGATTAAAATATCAGACCAGATGCTTTGATCAATAAGGTTAACTGGATGAATTATGCCCTCCAGATTCGACAGGGATAGCTCAGTGGTAGAGCATGGCGGCTTCAGCCAAGCGATCCCAGGTTCGAATCCTGGCCCGGACATTTTTCGTCCAGTTGGAAATTTACAACTTGCATAATATTTATAATCTGTTGTGATTATTTATAAGAGATGCTTAGATAGAGTACACAAAATAAATGTTACCGCTTTTACGCAAATCATGGATTACATCGAAATCTAATGGTATAAGCAAAAGGCACATATTTCCCGCTATAATTTTTAACACTGAGGGCCAACGCTTACATTATACCTGCCTTTTTTAACACTTTCCAACCTAGTTGAAAAGTGTTTATGACTTCAGTTTGTCTGCCGTCTTCCGTCTGGCCGTCTGCCGTCTGTCCGTCTGCCGTCTGTCCGTGCTCTAACTCCCGTAAATATGCTCGGACTGCTCTGCAATTTTTATATGTTATAGTCGTTATCTATAGCATGTTCCCTATTTCAACGGAAGTGTGTAGCACTTATAGTTTTTTTACAGGGACACTCAAAATAATTCCGTTACATTGCGGTCTATGGGGAAAAATCATTTGCGGTTTATTTAAATAATGTTTCACTATTTTAAACGCATTGAAATTTATATATATCACTAAGGTGCATTAGAAGAAGCTTAATATGGAATAGGGTGTGCATAGCCCTTATAGTTACTTTACAGGGACAGTCAAAATAATTCCGTTACATTACGTCTATGGAGAAAAATCGTCTGCGGTTTATTTAAATAATGTTTCACTATTTTAAACGCATTGAAATTGATATATATCACTAAGGTGCATTACAAGAGGCTTACTACAGAATAGTGTGTGTATAGCAGTCATCGTTCACTTACAGGGACACACAAAAGAATTCTCTACTGTCTGCTAACAATAATTCCTGGAAGTGCGTTTTAAGTTACTGAACGCGATTTTAATTTTAACTCGCTTTTTGTCTATTACGTGGTGTGTATAAATTCTGTAGATCCTATACAGGGAAGCACAAAAGTTCGCAAACACATTTCCGTATTATTTAACTCCAGACGGAGAATTTTAAACTGTGCTACGCGTTTCCTAAATGAACTAAAATTTAGCAACCTATGTAGTATATATACAAATCTATAGATCATATACAGGGCTGAATAAAAGTATTCGGATTACTCAGATGTTATCTTTTCGCTTATTAAACGGTATGATTTATAAAATTATTTTGGAAGCGTTGGAAAGTGTTACATAATCTATGCTTGAAGCATGATTTTTCGTTCTTGTTTAGTTCTCATATTGTGATATGAATTTTTTCATCGAACTTCATTTAAGCAAATGTTCATTTGTTTGAACTGTTTTTAGAAACAGTTGTTTAATGATAAGTTATGAGCTGTCATAAAATGAAATTATAAAATAAATTACTCTATAAAAGTATTATTGCTAAATATTAAGTAAAGTCTTTTCATTAAATAATTAAATACATATATACAAAAATATCTTGTAAAAAATAGTAGTATTATAGATTTTTGTCAGTTTATTCGCTATCATTACATACTGTCAAAATGAATCCATTTTATAATACTCTTTTAGTTATATCGCGTACAATGTGGAACGCGAAAAGAGCGCGATATAGCATAATGTGTTATATAAACGAGAGCATTTCAAAATTAAGAAAGATAACAAATAGGAAAATATTTAAATATTTATCTTTAAAATATTACTTTATATGCTTATAGAAATTTCTTTAACAAAATAAAGATAAACAATTAAATGTTTTATAATCGAATTATACAGAAGTTAATTAAAAAGTACAGTTATTATCATTTTTTGAGCGACACACAGCCGAACGATATATCCAGAAAAGCAATGTAACGAGTACGATATAATGTGAAGAATTAAATTAATATGGAAGATGTAATGGAAGATTTTTTGGTTTTCATTAAAAAAATTTCCTTAATTATAAATTTGTTAATTTCTTGACATACGAATTATAAATATACATATGATGTCTAAAGAATAAATTAGGTGCTAGAAACATATGGTCAAAGTCCGTTTTTCCGAACCTGAAAAATATGTGGCGGACCAGTTGGAGGTTTTCGAAAATAAACTTGATTTAGCAAAACTTTTGCTGGTCTGTGACTCTTTCAAATATGTTATAAAAGTCAGAGATTGCCGATTTAGGATATCGACCAGGATGGTTCAGTGATCAGAGCAGCAGCACGTTATGCTGAATGTTCCATGTTTAAGTCCTGATCCAGGTCAATTTTGCACTCAGGTTGGGTTATTGTATTTAAGTGTGTCTGAATTAATATGTTCTTAAATTGGAAATAAAAGTAATCAGACGTATTGTTTATGTGCTTTAATATACTTAAAACGACATTGTTAAATTTAATTAAAAATTAATTTGGATGGATAAAAGTTACTAACACAATATTGTACTAACCATTACTAACCATAGTCTCGTGCTTCTTTGCGTCCAACTTTCCCCTTGTTAATGTTTTGGTTGACTTGTGCAACTTGTAGCCCTGACACGTATAACTGATACGCCTGATAATAAATAGATTAATCCTAAGAGATGGAAATATATCTAGCAAGTAGCGTCTCTTTTAAAAGTGAAATAAGACATAGATATTATATTTTGTTACTTTAAGGCATTATTATTAATTGATTGATGGTTCAATGTACTAGTTTGACAAGCTTGTGTGTAGTTAATATGTTCTTTTTTAACATTTTCATAATGATTGCATCTTTTTGACTTTTCACATGATATTAAAGATATGTGCTAATGATTATTGTAATGGCAGAAATTTTTTTCAGTCGACATATTGTAGCATTTATGTGCAAATGCATATAATAAACGCAATACTATTATTTAGTACCTTTAAAATATCTAAATAATTCATTTTCGAACTTCAGTACTTTAGGCAGTTTACTGAATTGTTTTACATTTTGTTTCATACTTAAATATTAAAAATTTTCACGTCATATAAATGTTCACATCAATAATCTTCAGCAATGTGGAAAATTCTTAAAATGTTATCAAAAAGGTTCGTAACGTTGCGTAAGAATGGCAAATTTTTGACGACTTCCAACATTCCAATATCGAGTGAACTCGAGGATAAAATTTAAAAATTAATGTTAAAATTTAGAATATACAAATATAATTTTGGATGTGGTTAATTAGATGATACTTAAGTGAAGATTTTGAAAATGTTAGAGAATTTTATCTCACAAATATTCTTGAGTTTCGTTGATAGAGTTTTTGAGATCAGAAAGAGAGATTTCACCTTCCTACTTAATTCTTGAGAGGATTTTTAAAGTTCGAAAAAAAGAACTCCTCCCTTTCTTAATAAGGTTGAAAATTACAGCGTTTTTAGTTGAGTAAAAATTAACAAACTCATAGAAATTTGTTTTAAGATTATAATAATCCATTTTTTTTCTAAGAGATTTTTCAACAAAAAAGATTTTTTTAAATGTATTTTTAAAAGTAAATTTTGTACATTCTACAAAAGTGTTTTAATGTTAAACAAGACGTGGACTCAATTTGTTCTGAAATAAAAACTATCTTTGTGTCGGCAATCTCTTAAACCACAAAACAAATGAATTAGCATATAATAATAATATTACAAACTTCAGATGTTTGCAGAAATAAGTTCATTTCACAAGTGATTTATAATAAAAAGTTGAGTAGTTACTTTTAAAAATAGAAATGACATTAAAGATAGTAACCTAAGACATTTTTATGTTAGTGTTATGTTCAAAAAATATATTTGTGCAAGATTCTAGGTCTATAGTAACTCCCTTCATTTTCTTAAAACAAAAGCTTTCGATTTGTTTTTGATTTTATCTTAAAAGTAAAACATTTTTATTGTACAAAATCCGTTATAAACGAACATAAAAAAAATCTAATTTGTTTGCGATAAAAAAGTTTCTTAATTTGGAGAATAAACATGCTTAACTTTCCAGATTGCTATACATGTGTTTTGAAATAATAAACACATAAAAAAGTTTTTAAAGAATCGGCAAATAAATTACTTAACATTATACTAATGCTGCTTTCTTAGATCTTTCTGCACATACACTAAGAGAAAGGTTCATTAAAAATAGATTTTCTCGTCTTTTCTCTTAAAATTAATGTCAATAGTAATTTAGAAATGCATTAAAGTTTCGCGATTCTTTTTCACCGATTGTTTAAAAGCAAAAACGAAAATAGCGGAATGAAAATGTTTAAATTAGACTGCTGCAATGTACATTTGACATCAATATTAAAAGACTCTGGAAATATACTGCACAGTGGAAAAATAAAACGTATAAGAATTTACAATTACTAAGTGAATTTAGTTTACAGAATTTAACATATTAAGTAATATGTAGTAAATGTATTCAGATTATTATGTAATTAAATAATAATGTTACCAAAGTAAACTTTTTGCTTTTCCGATTACACCTGCAGATGTAAAAGTAAACGGAAAATTAAAAATTCAGTAATTTGAAAAATAAAACCGTACCAGAAACAGGAAGCGGTTTTCACAGAAATGTGTAAGAAGACATTGGATTTTTTAATTGCGAATAATTATATTTCCAGACTAAATGCGTTTATTACCGACAGTTAGCATTGCAGCAGGTACTATGCGTCACTATTTAAGGTATTTCTCTACGTTAAAAAAAACTTTTTCATTTAAATAAGGCAGAAAATGAGTACAGTACTAATTGTTTTAAATACATTTGTACATATAAGAAGGTAATTTCATTTCTTATATAAACTATTTTCATCCATTTTTTTATTTCTAATGTTTGAGAAAAAAAATGCAATATTTAATACTCTAAAAATCTACATATTTTACTATTTCTTTCTTAATTAACATAAAAGTCACGTTACTACGAATGTAAGTCATGGAAAAATTCATAAGCGTACTCATTCAAATTATGACTTTGATGATTTTTCATACATTTTCTGTATATTATTTTATAAAAGTAGCTGTAAACATTCAGAAAATGATCAGATAGTTAAACCAATATTACGTTACATCTACGACAATACATACATTGCAAGCGATCGGTCTTTAGTAAATATAAACATAATTGTTGGAGATAGAACTTTTTCATAGCTGTTTGTTTATGAAAATTATAATTTTTACACAACAGGTTTATAGCTTTTATTTCTGAAAATCTCAGAAAAATATTGTAACTAATTTCTTAAAACCTCTAAAATTTATTTATAATATTTACCTTAATCTCAATATTAGAAAATGTTTTTCATCATGAGGCAGCATAAATAGGTATTTAAATGGACACATATGGTTTCAGAGCTGAAGTAATCATGCGACAAGCGTTTGCCGCAGAAATTATCTTAGATACTGTGGAGTGTGTTTAACGGCTATTCTTATCACTAACATTATTATTCACATTGAAAAACTGTGGAGTATGTTTAACGGCTATTCTTATTACTAACATTATTGTTCACATTGAAAAACTGCGAAGTATGTTTAACGGCTATTCTTATTACTAACATTATTATTCTCATTGAAAAATTATATCGAGCATTAGATGTTTTGACATAGGTAATGAATATGTCTTACGATTATATTTACATTCGTTTTCATATTTATATTGATACAAATGTGATGTAAAGAACAATGGAGGATAGTAAATAAAATTAGTGGGAAAATTCAGAACTCTTTCAGAAATTATTTTAACCACGTGTAGAATATTTGTGCATTTCGCTAAAAAAAATACTATTTACGAGGCTGGATTGAAAAGTAATTCCTCCACGGCAATAACTATTTTATTTATGCACAGATTTGAACACTGTTTTGTTCATGATAACTCAGTTTATCTTTTATATAATGCATTATTCACTTTTCAACGTAGTCCCGACTTTTAACGCACGTGCATCGACGCGTGACGATTCAGGCAAACTAATCAGAAAAGAAAGCTGGTTTTTGTTGCTGACACCGGGCCCGAACAGCAGTTTTTACCTTGTCGTTATCTCGTTAACACGATTTCGATGCTTGTCATCTGTTATGAGAAGCTTGCGGTGAGTGATCTTCAACTGTGAGGAATGATCCGCCAGCCTGGAGCTAGCTGGGTTTGTGTCTTTAATCTTCCGGGATCACCGTTTCACTGTACTGATATCAACGGTAGCCTCGCCATAAACAGGTGTCATTCAGTGATGAATTTAGATATGTTCGTAAACCTCAGCTGTCAGGAGCTCTATGACAGCTCGCTATTTCAATCTGATTTCCATGAAGGTTACCATTTTCTGCACTTATCAACACATCAACATCACCTACAACGAAAAGTGAATAGTGTGTTACACAGAGGATAAACCGGGTTCATGTACAAAAAAAGTGCTAAAATATTTTCAGAAATAAAAAAAAGTTATAGCCATCGAGATATTACTTTTCAATCCAGCCTCGTATATAAAGGACTTTTTATAAACTTTAAGATGGCTTAAAATAGGAAATTCCACAAGCTTTGATTTGATTAAATACATATCATCATAAATACTCAAAATTTTGAATCCAATTTTCAAACTAACAATTAACGCAATATGAAAATACTTATTATACATATTTGTACATTTAGCCTGACTTATATTTGTTCTGCGCAGTCTTTTCAAAATAAACATTTAACATTACATTTGAAAAATTTTATTCCGAGTTTCTTTTTTAGAAATGCATAATTTATTAAAATGTGCAAAATTTAGTAATTTGTTATAAATAAACATTACGCTACATCTTGAAAATTCTCATAGTGCCATACTTTCTTTAAAGCTTTAGTGTGAAAATTTAGCAGAAAAATTCATTAACTATTGCACTGCAAGAGTGACAGTGATAATCTCTTTCTAATGGGATGCTTGCATATGAGTGCGTGCCCACAACAGGCAAATGCAGCGTTGCTGAAACTGTGAACGCTGCTGAACACTGTTTTTGTATTTTTTCATAAACTAGTTATAGGTATTGACATTAAGCTCAATGTATAAATATTAAGGAAGATTTAAAGTGTAAAAGACACATTATATTTAATGCAATCCATAATATCGAATGAAGGCAGGGTGTGTCACTTTTCGTCACAGCCTGCATCCGAGCAGACGGGGTTGAGTTCTCATCCTGTTCAAGAAGCTGACAAGACATTAACCTTGTTGAAGTTGAATCTCAGAGTATTGAAAAAGATAATAGTTAGGAAATATGACTATTAGAAAAATGCTTTTGTGATATTAGTTTATGATGTGGTTATGGAGAGCGGAAACGTACATATCCAAATTATGTTTGTTTTGCCATGTAGCCAATTAGAGCTAAATAAGCTAAATCGATATGATGTTACTTTATGATATGGTTATGGACAGTGGAAACGTACGTATCCAAATTATGTTTATATTTTGTCATGTAGCCAATCAGAGCTAAATAAGTTAAATAGATATTCATTTTAAAATTATAATTAGTATTTATGGTATTTTCTAAAACATATCTGTGTGTAAATACTTTTTAAAACAATTTTATGTTACGTTTTGTTAAATTATTTAATTTTATGCTTTATTTTCCATTTTTTCAAATTCAAAATAATATAAAATTGTTTTAAACAATTTTATTCCCATATTTTAAAAATTTATATGCTGCAAGATTTCAATATTCTTAAAAAAATAAAAATTAATTAATCAAAGTCCCTTTGAAATTGAAATTATAACCTATGATTATGTTCGAATAATTGATAAAACATAAAATTTCAAAATGCAATTTCATTACAAAATTAAATGTCAGTTTGAATTTATTAGATAAAGCATTAGTTTCAAACTAAATAGCAGCATAATACATCACTGAATTTACATTGAATTTTGGTCAAATGACGTATTCACGATTTCTATAGGAGTTAGTTACGTTTAATACATGCCTAATGAATCAAGACAACCAAAAGGAAATATAATACAGCGTAAAATGGTTTTAATATTAGTTTTAATATGTTGTATTTGTATAAATTCAGTTTCTAAATACCGACTTTCAACTTATACTGCGCAGAAAATGATATATTGTAACATTAAAACGCTTTCATTTCATTTCGGCATGTTTTGAGAATTTGTTTAATTCATTTTAAAACCTTAAAAGAATCATCAAAATAATATACAGTCGTGGTCAAGAAAATAGCAGTAATCGTGCTATTATCGGAGAGGGATGCAAGGAGTACCATTTGACACAGAATTTTGTTTAATTTCTAAACATGAAAGATAGTTTTTGAAATAGGTATGGTCTACGTAAGGTAAATTGTTCCAACTTTCGTTTTTCAAATGGTAATACCCATTTTGGCACTTTGCAAGTTTCTTTGATTAAAGCAAGCCGAAATGATAGATAGTTTATACATTTTTTCAGTAGGGTTTTAAAAGTAAATGTACCCAGTAAAAGGAATTGATTAAAACTACAAAACATGTTTTGTTGAGTACATTTTGGTTGTTTTAGAAAAATTCAAGTAAAATTGAACCATTTTACTTGAATTAACACAACACTTTTTTTGCTGAGGATACAAAAATTTTTTTTGGAATTGCAAAAAAAAAAAAAAAAAAAAAAAAAATTGTTGATTAAAACAAAATTTCCATTGACCTATATTTAAACAAAAAGTTTTGTTGGGTCAACCAATTTTTTGTTGATTCAACAAAACTTTTTTCTGTGTTTGTGTCAGTTGTTTAACTATACATTTAAAAGATACTTACAATAATAAAGCCAGAATATTTCAAAAAGTAACTGTGAAAAACTGTAGAAAAACTCTGAAATATGAAATAGCCTTTCTTCAATCAGAAGATTTTTTAATTAAACATTCCTGATTAGTTTTTTTAAATTTTCTTTTCTGTTTATACAAACGGTTATGACATGTGACAATTCCCTTCCACCGACATTTTTTTTTTCTCTACATCACGAAAATTAATGTTAGAAAGGATTTGATGAAAACTAATGATAAAAATATCTTTGACAACCGCGTTTCTTTTTATGAAAAATGAAAGTAGGTCACAATTCACACTTTTTATTATGAAATTATTAATTTCCATATTTATAAACACATTTTGGAATACCAAAAATTTCAAAATTTTTTTTGTATCAAATTATTGCATTAAAAATGAAACATTTAAAAGACATGATTTTTAGGAAGATATTCATTAACGTTTGCCATCTGAAGTTAACATTAGAATAATCAAATTTTGAATTATTCTAACTGTACTAATAATGATTGAAAAATGCATAATCTCCTATAATTTTCTTTCTTACTTTGATCCAAAAAACTGAAATATAATTTCAAAAGTTTAAGTAAACATTTCAGAAATGACAGTTTTTACGGTTATCAATATATTGACGACCCTTTATAACAAAATTCACCATATCTATATGAATTAAAATGGTATCTTTTTTAAAATTATTTCACTAATTAGATCTGAAATTAAAACCATCATCGGTAGCGATCAGATTATTCTTGACGCGTTGTACATATCATCGCTACCAGGTCAAACTATCGAATGTAAAAAAATGTATTTTTCGTTACTTTTATAAATTGATCGATTGTCACCACTAAATTTTTAGAATTATTCACCTAGTAAGAATATTAAAAGAATTTCTGCGAAGAGCAGTGTTTCCAGTTTGACCTTCTCTTCTTTTAGGCATACTAATACATACCGGAATTTTTGAGAAAATAAATTTATTTTGAGTAATCACGAAATGTCTGTCATTAAATAAAGCAAAAAAATCTGATTGAAATTTCTGGTATGGATTCGAAATGTCTGAATGAAAAAGGCGGCCAAGCTGGCAATGTTGGTGAAGACTTACTATTAAAATTTAGTGGTGACAATCAGCCCACTTTTAAAAGCATGAACGTAGAAGAAATCTAGGTTCATGTTTAAAAGTAATGAAAAATGCATTTTTCACATTTGATAGTTTGACATGGTAGCGACTGTAAATGTCCTTAAAAATAATTGTTTAATCTTTTTCTCCTAACGTCCTGCTTATGATTTTGTAAGAGCTACGGATCAACGGGCAAAAGTTTTCAAGAAAAAATAGAAAACACTCTGTTGACATTCACTTGGAACACAAAACTGATTCCTTTCACGAAACGGAAACTGAAAATCAAAATAAATTGATATTCAGTTTAAATTACATTCAAATAATCTTATGATTCCTACAACATACTTCGATATAAAGAAATTTCGTCAAATAAAAATTCAATTGGTATACTTTTCAAAGTAAAAAAAAAAAAAAACATAAACTTCTTTCTTAGTTTTGTTTTATTACATTTTAAAGTGGAAATATTTGCTGGCTATTTTCATTAAATAAACAAGAACGAAAAATCATGCTTCAAGCATAGATTATGTAACACTTTCCAACGCTTCTAAAATAATTTTACAAATCATACCGTTTAATAAGCTAAAAGATAACATCTAAGTAATCCGAATACTTTTATTCAGCCCTGTATAGGATCTATAGATTTGTATATATACTACATAGGATAATAAATTTTAGTTCAGTTAGGAAATGCGTAGCACAGTTTAAAATTCTCTGTCTGGAGTTAAATAATACGGAAATGTGTTCGCGAACTTTTGTGCTTCCCTGTATAGGATCTACAGAATTTTTACACACCACTTAATAGACAAAAAGCGAGTTAAAATTAAAATCGCTTTCAGTAACTTAAAACGCACTTCGAGGAATTATTGTTAACAGACAGTAGAGAATTCTTTTGTGTGTCCCTGTAAATGAACGATAACTGCTATACACACGATATTCTGTAGTAAGCCTCTTGTAATGCACCTCATATAAATTTCAATGCGTTTTAAATAGGGAAACATTATTTAAATAAACTGCAGACGATTTTTCTCCATAGACGCAATGTAACGGAATTCTTTTGACTGTCCCTGTACAGTAAGTATAAGTGCTATCCACACCCTATTCCATGTTAAGCTTCTTCTAATGCACCTTAGTGATATATATAAATTTCAATGCGTTCAAAATAGTGAAACATTATTTAAATAATCCGCAAATGATTTTCCCCCATAGACCGCAATGTAATGGAATTCTTTTGAATGCCCCTGTAAAAAAACTATAAGTGCTACACACTTCCGTTGAAATAGGGAACATGCTATAGATAACGACTATAACATATAAAAATTGCAGAGCAATCCGAGCATATTTACGGGAGTTAGAGCACGGACAGACGGCAGACGGCCAGACGGCAGACGGCCAGACGGCAGACGGCCAGACGGCCAGACGGCCAGACAAACCGAAGTCATAAACACTTTTCAACTAGGTTGGAAAGTGTTAAAAAGAAGCTTACCATTTAATTTGCCTTTCGAAATTTGCGATATCTATAATGAAGTAATCCGCAATTTGGATTTGAACACAATTAAAATAAAAATATTTCGTTCGCAAAATTGTTTAAATTTTTAAAGCGCTTGAAATATATTGTTGATAACATCTAGAAATTTCAATCCACGTCGAATTGCTTACAAACTTTAATCATCTCTCTTTGTTTACGGTTCTTAAATAAAGAATTTCGTAAAATAGAAGTTCAACTGTAATTGGATATTTTTGTAATAAAAAAATCAATACCAAAAATCAATAATTCAAAAAAAAAAATCAATATTGAAAAATCAATAAAAATATATAGAAAATGTAAGCGATACAATATTCAAAATTTTATATTTATAAGAGGAAAATTGACATAATTTTCACCGAGCTACCTGACTGTTGTGTGAGTCGATTATATAGGCGTAAATCGTCTACCAGAATGCCTGTTTCTTTATAGCATGTATCTACGTCAAGGCAATGGCTTTGGTGTTAAATTAAAGCATAAACAGCATCAAATTTTATCTTATTCCTTAATTAGAATGGTGATTGCTAGAACATGAGTCATAACATCCTTTATCTGTCCCTGGTTTTTGCATACAATACAAGCTAATCAGTGCTAGTGTTTTTTAACAAAGTAAAAAAAAAATTCTCAAATATTATAATTGTAAGTTAGAGTATAGTAGTATAATATACCATCAAACAGTGTTAAAGGATGTCTTTAGTAAAATCAGAAATGAATTTGCAAATAATGCCGTTCCATAGGACCAGATGAAATAACCAACAAATACGGTTCTTGAATAATACACATTTTATGAATGGTATACCTGAATAATAATAAAGCCATAGAATAGTACACCTGAACACTACACCTTTTATAGTACACCTTTTATGCAGAAACTTTAAATTAGAGAATAAACCTTACTATCCTCAAATCACAAGCAGAAATTTCGTTGACTGCAACATTCATAAATGAGTGATTTGTTCCGATAACAACACTTTTTCTGAAACTGTGTCAATATTCGTCATAAATAGTACATTTATATATTATTTAAGTTCCAATGTATTTAAAAGAGTTTGAAATAAATGTGATTCATTGTTTGTTTATCACCTTCACAGCAAATTTATACAAATTTGAAAAAAATGAATCCATCAATAAAAACTTTTTGCGTAAAATAAATTAGTTTGTTTTCTCTAGTGAGATTTAAAACTGAGAAGGCGATTCAAATAATATCTCGCTTCCATAGGAAATGATTAATGATATTGGGTGCTAAGGTTATCGTACAAAAGAAACGAGAATGTTATAAGAATTTCGTTAACGTATTTTGCACTTCAGATTTTCTTCAATTTTCACAGCGAAAGTCATTTTATCCAACAAAGAAATTTAAAAAAAAATAATTTTTTGACTGAAAGTCATTTCTGAAACATTAAAAACACTGAAAAACAGACTTGAAACAACAGAGCATGCTCGAAATGAATCAGTTTAAGTAGTTTGAAAATCACATGTCTTCAATACTGAGAAAGATGCACCAATTATAAATATATAGAATTTAAAGAATTGCGTTCACAATAGAAAGGTGATACAATTCGCCGCCCAGTAAAAAAAAAAAAAAAAAAAAAAAAAAAAAAAAAGCTTCTAAAACTAAGAAAATATAATAGCCAAAAACGAAAATATAGAATAAACTCTTCCAAGTCACCCATGATTCTGATATGTGATTACAATAACTTTATTTTTAGAAACCTCAGAAACCAACAGAGTTCCAAGAGATGCATTTGAAAAAAAGAATGTTTATTTTTCTGAACGTTTCCGAGTAGTTTTTATAGTGTATTAATCAGTTTTCTCAACCCGGAATATGGGTTTTTCGGATGCTATCAGTTCTCATGTAATCATCTTCATGTACAACAAACATTTTTCAGTGACAAACATGATAAATTTATAGCATTAACATTAACTTTAAAATTAATATTATTTTGTTACTCTTTCGTGAATAAATTTAGTTACACAGCAGAAAATGTTCATGTAATAGCATCCTAGAATTCGATTTTCCAGTTTGAGAAAATTGTTTAATAAAATAAAAAACCTATTTAGAAATGTTTTCGGAAATCAGTGCCATCAAAAGAAAGTTTGTTTTTATAAATACTTGATTAAATCGAAAATATATTGGTGTATGGGGTTTCTGAAGATGAGAACGCTTATAAGAATCGTGGGTAAATCGGAAGACGTTATTATATATTTTCGTACGCCATTATATTATATTTTCGTAGATTAAGAGACATTTGTATTTTTTACAGTGTTCGACTCTCGCATCTATCTGAAATGGTTTGAATAATATAGAGGTAGTACTTTTTTGTTTTTCTCACACCTGTACATATTCAAATGAAACGAAATCCAATTAAGATTTAACCTGAATGAAGATATAAAATTTACTTAATAATGTAAAATATATATTTATTTTTATTTCATTTTATCATTATAATCATGTCATATATTAAACTGATTTAGAATTACAACTGCCGCAATTAAACAATGACTGAAAAAAATATAAAAAGAACGCTATATCTAAAGTATTATGAATTATAATCCACGTGTGCGCCTGCCCTAAGTTGTTCTCACTTATATGCGAAATTTCTGGAAGACGTTCTCTCATTATGCTCGTTAAACTAAGTTTCATGTTACTCACTCTTCATAACATTCAAACTAATTTTAAGATTTAATCTGTCACAATTAACAATAAATGGAAAAATTAAACAAAAGCAATATATTTATTTGATATTTTTTTTTTTTTTTTTAAATTAGACGTACGTGATTGTGATTATCCAGCAGCAAACAAAATTTATGGAACGACTTCATTTTCACAATTCATTTTTTTAAACAAAATTTGTCATTTCGATTTTGATTTTAAACAATAAAATACAATATTATATGCGCCAATTTATATAGCTTCCAATTAAATATTCCAAAATATAAGTATGTGGAAAACTAAACATTAACCTCTTAAGGATGATAAACTCAATAAAAAAAATTACAGATGAGAGGAATAAAAATACTCCATTCTTTAAGGTAGCTTTCATTACAAAAAGTTACCTATTGCAGCCGTTCGGAGGAAAGAATATCCAAAAAAATTTGGTATATTTTCACCGATCATGACCCCCCAGACCCCCAAACCACCCTCCGTTCAAATGTATGTTGATTATATATATTATATATATATATATATATATATATATATATATATATATATATCTGACGTATGTCATGCTGTAACTGTCTTATTTATGAACCGATTCAGATGTGACTGAGTATGTGTATAGGGCATACCAAGCTCTCGACCAAGTTCGTTGTCCAGTTTCACACGCCCTCTTGTTTCAAAATGGCGGTCAGTTAAAAAAATTTATTTAAAAAAATCAAAAAGATATACGAAAAAATATACATTGAAAAAAATGTTTCTGTTAAGTGTTAGAAAGTGATACAAGGATCCTGTAACATGTTTTGTTTTGGCTATATTTTAAAAAATGACTGAGGTATGGCAGGTTGAAATTCTAGGGTGGCTGAGATTTTGAAACAATCTGATATTAGTTATGCTATAACTCTCATATTTATGAACCGATATGAATGTGACTGATCATGAGTACAGAACATACCAAGGTCTAGACCGATTTCGTTGGCCAGCTGCATACACCATCTTGTTTCAAAATGGCGGTAAGTTAAATTTTTATTTTTTTTTTTTAAATTCAAAAATATGTATAAAAATTATAAATTGAAAAAGCTGTTTCCGCTAAGTGTTAGATCGTGATATAAGGATTACGGAAGATTTTTTATTTTGGCTTTATCTTAAAAAAAATGGTTGAGATATGAAAATTTTAAATTCTAGGGTGGTTGACGTTTTGAAACAATTTGATTTTTGTTAGCTGTAACTCTCATGCTGAAATTCGCATTCAAATTCAATATTAACTGAACCGGGATTGAATCTTCTATAATCGGGTTCCAAGCTTTTTAGCTTCGGGTGTTTGAGTAAAATGAGTTGAATTTTTAAAAACTTGGCCTATGAAAGCTACCTTTTTCTCCCGGTACAGGTCGGAAGGAATTTTCATTCTTTTTTTTATTACAAAAAATGCATAGCATTTTTAATAGATATTTCAGGGCAGGCATTTCACATTTATATTCAGTAAATTTCTACATTATTTCTATTTAAGAATATCCAAAATTTTCTTGCAAGAATATCCATATGGATTCTTCATGCTAACTATTTCTATATTTACCCGACTCTAGGCAAAACAGGAGGATGTTTTTGAGCATTGCTAATGTAAGATTTTTTTATCCCTGATAAAATAGAAACTGGTATATCGATTTTAATGAATGTGATACCAAAATGGTTTTCTTCGCTCAACCAGTGCCATACACTATAGATATATAGCTTATGTTTCCTCTGAATAACAGTATATCTCAAAAATCCTTATAAATGTTTGTTCTATGTATGTAAGTAATGTATAAAAGTATGTTGCAGCGAAGTAGTCAATAAGGCACTATGACTCCGTGATTGCGACTCCAACTTCCAAGCGGATAGTTCAGGATTAGAAACCATCCCATTCCAATGTGATAGAAATGATGAAACATGAAGTCGTGTGTTTCCAAATGTTCAAATATTTTGATTATTTCATAAAAACATAACAAAAGAACAGAACGTTTTTTTTTTTCATTTCTTTCCTTTTGCTTTCGTTCTATTTGAAGTTGTTCATGTAATGCCATGCGTCATTTACCCACGTCGTTTTTTTTAGCTCACGGGTTATCAAAGCCTGAGAGCTAATGTGCCCGCCCGGTTCTGTATGTATGTATGTACGTATGTAAGTAATGCGATAACTCTTGATAGAATTTTCCGTTTTGCTTCAAATTTTGTTTATAGGTTCATTGTGATAAGGTGCTTCCCTGTTTAGGTTTGGAAGTTCATTGGTTAAGTATCAAGGGGGGAACGGGGGGCTAATACCGCCTTAATTTAGATAAATGGGTTTTTCAATCAGAATTTTCCGATTTGATTCAAATTTTGTTTATAGGTTCATTGTGATAAGGCACTTCCGTAATTAGTTTTATAGGTTCAGTGCTTAATTATAAAGGGGGAGAACTGGGGGGCTAATACCTCCTTAATTTAGATAAATGGGTTTTTCATGCAGAATTATCGGATTTGCTTCAAATTTTGTGTATAGGTTCATTGTGGTAAGGCGCTTCCCTGATAAGTTTTGGGGATTCATTGTCTAAGTATAAAGGGGGACGGGGGACTAATCTCCCTTTAATTTATTGTCGATTTCTTTATTTTTCAAGGGGCATTATTCTTTGAAATAAGAGTATAATATACATTGAGTGTGAATAGCCTCTGAGCTCAATGCCATCAGTTTAACTGGGCGCTTTTCTTTTTTTAAATTACTTTTAAATTGTTACTTATTTATTTTAGTATTATAAATTTTGTTACAACCAAAAACTTTGCTCAGATAAGAGTTCGCGAAAAATATTCCTTAAAACAGGAAATCCAATAAAAAAGTATATTGTTAAAGTAAACTACAACGAGATAAAAATCTATATCACCCGCATTTATTGAAGATTAAATTTGTTAAATGAGATAGAAAAATTTGAGAAACACGTTTACTATGGTCTGTGATGAAAAGATATGTCTAATATGAAATATATAAAAATCCATTTTCAATTTTCCTGAAATGATGCAATTCGATAATATATGTGCCAACATATATGGGTTCAATTTAATTATTACGAAAATACTAGTATGGCATTAACTTATAAAAATGAGGAATTCAATAAAAATATAGATGAAAGGAATATAAAAGGTATTTTGATTATTTTTATATATTACAGAAAATGTAAAAAGATTTGTTAAGAGATGTTTTTAAAAAGATCTTTCAGCATATGCATTTCACATATTCATATTCACTACCATTCCATTCATATTCTGAGACCTTTTTTGTATTTCAAAACAGTTGATACACGTAAGAACGTACTTTCATTTTATGAATTTTTGCCTTTATCAATGCTAAAAGTAAAATATATCTCAAATTTATCTGCGTTAAAATGCAGTTTAAATTATTCACAAAAATTACGGATGCACAGAAATGCGTTTTTAAAAGATACTCATAAAAAAAAACTGGCATAGAAAATGAAGCTAATTTTTAAAACATTTCTGTTCGTGAATTTTGAAAAGATGAAAGATTTTATATCACAGTTGTACTTATAATTCCGTTTCCAATTTTGTCTACTGAACTGTGTGCCAAAATTTTCACGAAATAGACAGATGTCAGATGTCACAGTTACTTTGGTTTTTCAGCACTAGCTGCACATTTTGAAAAATCATCTATGTATAAAGTTGGTAAAAAATTTTTTAATGCACCAGGAATATTAAATAGATATATCTTGACACCTGAATTATTGCCTTAATACCTTAATGCCTTATTACCTTAATATGTGAAAAGTTTATTTTGAAAAAGTATGTTTATTAAATTTTTGTAACTTTCATTTATTAATGGTGTCTGCAATTATTTGTTTTTTTTTGCGATTTTATATTTTAATTTATTAATATAAATATTTATGTTGGTGCAAGTTTGGCTTACCCCAAAATACCTAACTTAGATTATAGATATTAGATATTTGTTTGTACTTTTATATATGAATAACGAACAAGATTGAAAAACATGGGACGATTTTGACAATTTTTGTATTGTTTGAACAATGTTACTCTGCTAGTAGTTACGTAAAATATATGTTAAGATTTGAATAAGAACTATCCGTATAATAATGGAGTAGCTATGAAAATCTTATATATTCTAAAGGAAGAGAAATATTTTACAAATATACAATTATCATCAACTCGTATAAAACTTTTTAGAGACACAGGAAATATTCGCTAATTAAACATTATTTTAATATTTTTAAAAAAGTGATGAACAAGCTAAAACACTTTGAATAGGTTGCTCAGATGAAAAAAAATATATTTTAATAATCATCTGCAATATATACACTTTTATGAGGGCCAGATGAATAACACCAATATATCATGAATATCATTAATATATTTTTATTACTATATCCAAAAATGTACTAATCCTTCTCAAGGGTTGATACTATGTAATCCAAACAATTTAACAGATTTAACAGACAGTCGCAATGAACATTACAATTTCAAATAGCGGATATTCTGTAACTGAACTAAAGGATATCTGAACGCCTTTATAATTTTTTCTAGATATATATTTGATATAAAAGACAGCCGGTGTATGATATGCATTTAAACCAACAAACTTATTTTACTAAACGTTACTTTAATTAAAAAAATAATTTATTACTTAAAAATTGTATCAAAAACTGTCGGAAATGGAAAACAGAGTTATTTCGTGTAATTCCCTCCTGATTAGTTGCTAGTCTTCACAAATAAGCAAACTAATTTCTAAATTTGTTCAAATGAACAGAATGATTACACAGTGTAAAAAAAGACCGATGTTTCTTAACCCACGAAAATTTAATATAACCTCGAATGAAAATATCCAACAACCCCTTCCGAGTACCCATGATTCCTTGAAAGCGTTATTTATCTATAGAAACGCCAGAAACCAAAATATTGTTGATAGTTAAAGAAGTATTTATAAAAACAAAGTTTCTTTTGTTGCCACTGATTTTCGAAAACATTTCCGAGTAGTTGTTATAGTGCATTATTAACCAATTACTTCAAACCGGAATATCGGTTTTTTGGATGCTACCAATTATCAATTAAATATTTTCAGCTGAGTAATTGAATATATACATGCAAAAGTAACAAAATAATATTAAATTTAATCTTAATCTTAATGACGCTAATTTATGATGTTTGTCTCCAAAATATGTGTTGAATATGCTAATGTTTACTTGAGATTTGATAGCATCCGAAAAACCTATATTTCGGATTGAGGAAACTGATCAATACATTATATAAACTAGTTGCAACGTTTCAGAAAATAAGTGGCAGTAAAAGATTTTTTTTTTTTTTTTACAAATGCTTTTTTAAATCTCGAAAATATATGAGTATTTCACATTTCTAGAAGAAGCGCCGTTTGGAATCGTGGTTAACTCGGAAGAGATTATTGCATATTTTCGCTCATGGTTATATTATATATTTTTTAGATTAAGAAACATGTGTCGTTTTTTACAGTGCGTGTTTAATTGAATGAATTTATAACACGATTATGTTTTTAATACAAATATATATATAGCTATGCAGAAAATACATAATTCTTCTGGAACTTTTATTTGTTAAAATGGATAAGAAAATGTTTAAAAAGTCATATTTGGAATAATTAATAAGCATTTGATAATAATTAATCGTTAAGTTATTTATAAATTTGTCATGATTCAAGAAGTGTACACAAGAAGCTTTTTATTTTGTAATAATACATTTCAACGCGCAAAATATTCACCGCGCTACAATTACATGACAATGTTTAGAACTAGAAGAAAATTTAGTCATGAAAATTTATGTTATTCTTTTATTTAAAAGCAAAACTTAAATTTAAATTTCACAATCAGATTATATTTCCATTTCTATGTTTTAATTTTAATGTATGTTGAACATTTTTATGCACATTTAGCATTTTTAGCATTTGTTATTACTGCTCTATTCAAATTTTCTTTTAAAAATAAATTACTTTTTTATCGGCTTTTAGATCCTACGACTTTTATTGCTTTTTACGAGTGTAATATCTAAAATACATAACAAAATGATCGAATATAAATTTCAAAGACTTTGAAAACTGTGGAGATATTTAAAAGAAAAAAAAAATACAATGAGAAAACATACTTGAATAAAGAACCTCCTAAAACTAAACCATAAAATCCGCAACAAGTTTTTTCTGAATCCGTAAAAATATTTAAAAGTAACTGAACTTCTGAAATTTTATTTTTAGAAACAGAATAAAACAAGGTTTCACGTGGGTGTTTCCGCTATCATAAAGTACTTGAAAGATAAAACATTCTTAACTCAAAGGATTTATTAAAAGTATTTCCGAGTAAAACAACGAAAAAAAACCTACATTTGTAAGATAAGCATAGATCTCTCAAACATTCATTTAAGAAAACGAAACATTCTTAAACTTTTGAATTAATTTTCCTTGTGATTTAAAAGCAATTTTTTTAAAAATAGTTATCTAATAGGTGTAACAGCAATCATATTTGAAAAGTTTAAGGTTCATGCTAAAACATTAAAGATAATAACTGTAAAGAGGATTAAAAGCTTTGTAATATTATTTCTGCACGGAAAAATTTTCTTTACTTTAATATTTCAATGTGGAATAGTAATATTTAATTGGGAAAATGTTACTTTTATAGTTTAATTTAGAAAGAACCGACAAATAATCATAAAGTCATTTTAAAAATTTAACTTTTAAAAGATTTCAGATTATGTTTTTCGATATGTAAATATGTATGTGTGTATGCGCCTGATGCTTCAGGCATAAATATCATATGGTATGTTTTTCGATATGTAAATATGTATGCGCCTGATCCTTAAGACATAAATGCCATATGGTATGTTTTTCGATATGTAAATATGTATGTGTGTATGTACCTAATTCTTAAGGCATAAATATGCATATGGTATGTAATTAGAAATGATAACGTTTGTGTTCAAAGATAAATCTTTTACCAAAAATGGTTCAACGTATACATTAATACATAATCTCTTTGCCTTATTTACGTACAGTAGCTATAAATAAACTAATATTAATAAACATTTCTGTATATGAATGCATAATTTCTAATTGTGCAAAATTTACCAGTATGGTAAAGTATCGCTGGTAAAGACATAATAAAAGGAAAAATTGAGACAATAACAAGTTGCTTATGAAAATCAGCGAGTAGAATATGACGTTATACGATGTTAAATGCTTTGAAAAAAGATGCAATTTACAGATACATTAATAAACTAGTCGTTGGGGGCCACCGTAATACTTACCCATCATGGATATGCATAATGTAAAATATTAAAATAAAAATGTGTAAACTAAAAATAAACTTGAGTCATGAAAAACACAACACTCAATTGAATCAAATTCACCTCTGTCTATAAATAATTGTTTAAAAACAACACAAAATGTCACAGAAACATATATGCATCATTTATTAAACACTTTTACTTTAGGTGTTTTAAAAATATACAAAACTGCATTTCACATTAAAAACCTAGCGCTTTCGAGCCGTCCTGGCTCATCATCAGGGTTAAAACATCACCACGCAGATACACACAAAAAACACACAACTAGTCTGAAACACTGTAAAAACATCGATGTCTGCTGAAGACAAGGTCAAACCATTATAAACAGGGTGGGAAGCATAGGGAGGGATGTGCCAATCTTATTCATTCTTGAACTATCTGTAAAAGCTTATACCATACTTTAGGGATATTGTACGAAACTGAATCATTGCATGTTTTATTTTTCCTGGTTAAAATTTCTATTGATTCACTTATTATTGCTTCATAAAAAGAGGATGTGGGTTTAATAATTTTAGCGTTATCAAAATCTATTATAATCGACTGCTGTTGTTTTAATCTGGAAAGGGCCGTTTTACTTCTATTATACTTGACATCTGCAATATGTTCTTTTAACCGAATTTTAAATTTCCTTAAAGTCATACCAATGTAGTCTTTAACTTTATAAGATTTTATCCTATTTTCAACTATTTCCATAATAACTGGGATTCTATAAATTCCTGCTAAATCTTCAATCGGTATGGGATCAATCTTCTTATGTAGTAACGCATTCAATTTAACTGGAGGGGATGCTACCAAATTTATTTCATATTTCTTTAAATTATATTTTAATTTTTCAAAAAGTTTCGAAATATATTGGAACTTGTAAAATTTAGTTGGTTTTTCTGTTAATTCTTTTTGTTTTTTACCCTGATATTGATATTGACAAATTAACTTATTAATTAACCTCTCTGAAAAACCATTTTCATTTGCTATAATTTTAACTCTGTCAAGCTCCTCATTGATATAACTATCAGTACACACTGAAAATGCTCTATGGATGTAAAACCTATATGCAGCCAGTTTATAACTTAAAGGTGATGAAGCATCTCTGGAAATAGTATTATTTGACCTCATATTTTTCCTATAAACTGTCCGATCTATTGTTAAATTACTGTTTTTTATCAGCTCTACATCAAGAAAAGGTAAACGATTCTGTTTTTCTAACTCCAGGGTAAATTGTATTTTTGTATCAATTTTATTAAGTTTAACCACAAAGTCCTTCAATGAATCTATACCATGCTCCCATATAATAAAAATATCATCTGCATATCTACACCAATATGCAGGTCTTTCACTAAAATCATTCATAACCATATTTTCAATGGGTCTTAATTTAATCTCCGCGCATAAACCTGAAATGGGGGAGCCCATTGGAGCACCATCCTTTTGCTTATAATAAATATTATCAAACTGAAAAACGTTATTGTTTTTAATTAGATTAAACCCGGAAATAAGTGTATTTTTTGTGCTCACGCTAAAAGAATCATTACCATTAATAGCTTCTTCCACGAACAAACCTACATCATTCATATCCACAGATGGATATAACAATACTACATCCAAACTCGCAAAAATGCTGTTCTCAGTAATCTGAAAAAGTTTTACTTGCTTAATAAACTCCATTGTCGATGAAATGACGAACTCTGACTGAGGGAGGATAGTTTTTAATAAGACAACATATGCCTTTTCTAGATAATATGTAGGTCCTATACATTTAGTTACAATTGGCCGAAGAGGGTTTCCTTCTTTATGATCCTTTAAGCGTCCTATAATCCTTGGGGTAACTGCTGTTTTATTAATCCTAATCATGTGTACCATTTCATTTGGCCAACTTCCATTATTTACAATCTCTTGTGTTTTCCTTGCGATCAAATCAACTGGGTCCTTATTCAGAACACTTACATTTAAATCACTTATACAAATCCTCATTTTCTGTATGTAATCTTCTCTATTCATTATAGCTAATTTATTTGACTTATCTGTCTGCAATATAATTATATCATTATTTTCACGAAGTTTTTTAATAACTTCATTCCTGTCTTTAACCAATTTCATGCGTTTTAAATTACTTGACTTTCCTTTATTCACGAACTTATTTACATTATAATACATATTATTCCGTATTTCCTCCTTTAAATGACATGGTGCTGAATTAACAATACTTTCACAATTAGCAATAATTGATTTAATATTTACCTGATTTTCAAACGTATATTTGGGTCCAAGTGATAATATACGGTGTTCATATTCATTAGGAATCCAATTTGAGAGATTAGTGTATGGAACTTCTTTTTTCAAAGCATTAACCTGTCTATGTGATAAAATTAATTTGTTTAGTTTCTTCCTTATGGTGACTCCTCTTTTTTCTTTTTGTATATCACGATATACCTGCAATGACCTGAAAAACATATCAAAATCCTCTTTCTTAAGATTAAAAGTCAGCTCATGGTAAAGCCGATATAAGTCTCTTGAAATGAAATCGATTAACTTGAATTTTTGTCTAATAAACTTATCCAAACATGCTAACTCATATTTCAGCTTAAGCTTCGTAAAAACACTACCAATAAAATGATTTTTAGTAACGAGGAAATGGGGTACAATCTTCATATATTTGCATGTCTGCAAAAAGTTAACACTGATAATTTCACGATCTAGTTTCAGCCTTTGTGACTTGTATCTGCGTTTCAATATTTCAGTAGATTCCATATTAACCAGTATACGTTATAGAAGCAAAATAAACTTGAGTCATGAAAAACACAACACTCAATTGAATCAAATTCACCTCTGTCTATAAATAATTGTTTAAAAACAACACAAAATGTCACAGAAACATATATGCATCATTTATTAAAAACTTTTACTTTAGGTGTTTTAAAAATATACAAAACTGCATTTCACATTAAAAACCTAGCGCTTTCGAGCCGTCCTGGCTCATCATCAGGGTTAAAACATCACCACGCAGATACACACAAAAAACACACAACTAGTCTGAAACACTGTAAAAACATCAATGTCTGCTGAAGACTATGTCAAACCATTATAAACAGGGTGGGAAGCATAGGGAGGGATGTGCCAATCTTATTCATTCTTGAACTATCTGTAAAAGCTTATACCATACTTTAGGGATATTGTACGAAACTGAATCATTGCATGTTTTATTTTTCCTGGTTAAAATTTCTATTGATTCACTTATTATTGCTTCATAAAAAGAGGATGTGGGTTTAATAATTTTAGCGTTATCAAAATCTATTATAATCGACTGCTGTTGTTTTAATCTGGAAAGGGCTAGGTTTTTAATGTGAAATGCAGTTTTGTATATTTTTAAAACACCTAAAGTAAAAGTTTTTAATAAATGATGCATATATGTTTCTGTGACATTTTGTGTTGTTTTTAAACAATTATTTAATGTGTAAACTACTTATAAAATGCATTGCAATTCAAATAAAATCGTGGCTGGATGACGTCATAAACTTTAAAGGCTCGATTACTGTATTGCTTGAAAGAGGTTTTTCCTTATAACTCCAAAAATAATAATCCTATTAACTAGCGGTTTATTGCATCTGATTAAGCGTCAAATTTCCAATTAAAATATATCTTTGAAGTGAAATTTGGATGAAATACAGGGTCATGAAAAATCGAAGAGTGTGGCAAATAGGATTCCAAATATCTCGGCAACTCATTATCCGATCGACTTCATGCTTTATGCAAAATTTACGTTTTTTTATTGTCTTTTATGTTCATTTCTTAAAATAAACAATTTCGAAAATTTTTATATACCTTTTATCAGAACGAATATTTCGAGAGTCCGAAAAAAATTGTTCCGGTTAATCGAGGTTATTGAAATGAAATAGGCTTCTTCCCATTATTACATACTAAGTACATAATAAATTGCAAGTCTCTATCTCAATTTTTTCGGGAGATAGAGCGTTTACACACAGACACACAGTCATCCAGACACACAGACACACAGACGGACGGCAAAATTTTTTTTCTAAAAATATGTTTTTCGGAATATCCAGTGTCTGATACGTGTAAATCCGTCAAAAAAAAGTTTTCGATTTTCAAAACGATTACAAGACTTACCCTATACTACGTATGATGGGTAAGTAAAATAACGAAACTCCAGGCTTTAATCTGAAATTTCAGTGGTTGGAATTTTAGAATACCAGTATGCGCATAATGCTTAAAGACTAAATATGCATATAGATAAATGATAATAAATTACGCTCCATCTATATAAAAATTGGTCTAATCATCCTCAAGTAATTATTAAATGTCCCCTTTTCTTTACAATATTGCAAAAACATTGGAGTTAGTATAAATCAGGTATATCATATGGTGCGTTTAAACTGCATAAATGAGTATGTCCTTGCACATCGATAAGATCAATAGGATATTTGTTTTGAACAATAACTCATAGGCAATCGTCGAACAAATGCATGGACATTTCCACTAGGAAAAAAGTTTATATGTCTCCTATATTGTTTTTAGGTTCCGTTCTCAAACAATCATGCTTATTTAAACTTCCAAATCGTTGTTTTTTGACTTATAGAAGAAACTCCACAGAAAAAATTACAGTATTTTTTAAATCTTTTTCTAGAATCTTTAGAAAAAGATTTTAGAAATTTTATAATTTTTAAAATTTTATAATTTGTTTCTTTCTGAAACATATTTTTTAATTTCAGTAATTCTTAATTTTTTTTTATTAATAGCCATTTTTTATAATGTATAAAATATGTATCAATTTAAATTTCTAGAAAGAAATTGGCATTTATACATAAATTTAAAACATATTCTTGAGTAACATTAGTCAGTAAATGTTACATATCAAAAACTTGATATTTCAAGGATCCTACAGAAAGATTTTTTTGTGGACCTAAAATCTGACTATATATATCATAAATGCATATAAAATTATAGCAAATGAGTCATAAATAAAACTAAAAGATTTACTCATATTTAAAATGAATTTAAAAAATGAAATTGAGTATTTGTAACTCACGTATTAATAAAATACTGAATATAATATATATATATATATTACTGACTGAAGATTTTATCGTTATCATGATTTTAAAATGTAGTTCAATGCTAATTTCCTTTTTTACAATTTTACTAAACTTTGTCACAGATGCTTTCTATAGGTGTATCAATATAGGTTCATAAAATAATGTTATTTAAAGCTAATTATTTTTTTAATTAAACGAGATAAAAATTTCAATATTGTTTTAGTCAAATCTATAGAATACAAATTATGTTCATTTTTGAAAATCTATTTATGAAATATAGTTTTTAGTAACTTTATTTTTTATATATAAAATTATCATTGTTGGAGAATTTTTAACTTGAGTGTAAAAATGAAACGAGAGAGCGGATATTTCCAAATTGCTAAAATTATTCGAGATTTATAGCATTTTGATTATTTAAAGCATTAAAGCTTTTTTGGCCATAATTTTCATACTTATATCTATTAACTCTATAAACGCGTACTGCAATTAAAAAAATGCATTTTTAAATAAAAGTGATGATTTTGATTTTACAGCGTACACTTAAAAGTAATATAAATATTTTCGAATGAAACTTTGATATAATGTTTTAAATCTCGTTTTTATAGTTCATTTTGAGAGAAATTTATTTGCCATTTTTGTTAAAATACACGGATTGTTAAATTATTAAAATATCGTGAAGAATTTTTATTGGGAAAAATAATTACTATCATTTGATATCCTTCTTTTTACATTCTTTCTTTTAACTTACATTTCTGTATGTATGTGGCAGCCAAATCTTGTTACTCATTTTTTACCCTCTTCCTGTACACATAGATCTTTGCGATTTGGAATATACCAGAGAGCAACACATGAATTAGACATTGATTCTTTAAAATTCGATCCCTAAGGGGTGGGGGTGCAGTGTCGGCCCAAAACTTGCATTTTTCCCATAGAAATAACGTTACGATTGTTTAACATTAACTGAAAAAATAGCTCCGTGGTTGCAACTTTCATCCATTTTAACCACAATGTTGCCCGCATCATTATGACGTAATCACTGAGCGACGCACACATTTGTGCTTTATAGTATAAATTGTCTTTTTGTGAATTTTAATGAAAGCATTTTTTTTAAAAAAAATCTCTTTTACATTTAATTTAATTTTCTTTCCTTACAAATGCCTAGAAAATGTTTCGGCATATTACTACAAAGGATTAGTAAGTATTTGAAGTGTGTTTGTTATTTACATTTTAAAATATTTCAAACATTCAAAATGGACTTGTATGTTTAAATTTTCAACTCTTCGTTTTGTTTAGAGATCGTATATTTGACTGTCAAATTACAAAACTTAGGACAAATTCTGTAATTCTGTCTATTTCATATTTTATTCTATATATTATTACCTGAGTATAAATAATATTTATTTAATAAAAATTCCATATCTGCATCATGATGATTTATTAAAGAAAAAATTGCCAAGCGTTTAATGTAATATTCAAAATGTTATTATTTTTTTCATTTGTTTTAAAAACCATGGTGGGGATGTGGAAAGGGAGAAAAATTCGTAATGAAGTTTAATCAACATATAATACATAAAAAACGTGAAACATGTTGCTTATTATAAATATGCAAATTAAACATAGATTGGACAGTTGAGTGATTCACTATGATTGTTTTTCATCAACTAAAATGGCCGTCCCGAAATTGAACAAATTCGCTATCACAGCACCACCTTGTGGCAGATATTCTTTAAAATTTTATACAAACCTCGGCCAATTACATTACATTTAAATACAAAATTTCGTTGAAAAGTATTCATAAATTCTGCACTTAAACTGGAAAAAATCGAGGAAATTGCACAAAAATCGCTATCACCACGCTCCCTTCTGGGGGTATATCTCCTTTTTCTACTGGGTCCTGACGTCCTTAGTCAAAAACGTATATATGAAGTTTGATTCAATTCTATTCACAACTTCCAAAACTTTCGTACGATACAAAACAAATCAGTATCACAGCGCTCCCTTCCGGGGGAATATCCCCATTTTTAACTGGTACCTGGCGTATATAATCAAATACATATACTTAAAGCTTGGTTCAATTCTATCGAGAACATCATACATTTTCCGATGATATAAAATAAAAATCGCATCTAAATTCGCTATTACAGCTCCACCTTCATGCCGATTTTCTCCAAAAGTTTATACAAACCTCTGCCTATGATATTACATCTAAATATAAAATAAAAATATTCATAATTTTTTTCTTAAGCGTAAAAAAATCGACAAAATCGTAAAAAATTGCTATCGCAACGCTCTTTTCTGAGGGAATGTCCTCATTTTCAACTGGGACCTGTTGTCCTTAGTCAAAAACGTATATATGAAGTTTGATTCAATTCTATTCACAACTTCCAAAACTTTCGTACGATACAAAACAAATCAGTATCACAGCGCTCCCTTCCGGGGGAATATCCCCATTTTTAACTGGTACCTGACGTATATAATCAAAAACATATACATAAAGCTTGGTTCAATTCTATCGAGAACATCATACACTTTCCGATGATATAAAATAAAAATCGCATCTAAATTCGCTATTACAGCTCCACCTTCATGCCGATTTTCTCCAAAAGTTTATACAAACCTCTGCCTATGATATTACATCTAAATATAAAATAAAAATATTCATAATTTTTTTCTTAAGCGTAAAAAAATCGACAAAATCGTAAAAAATTGCTATCGAAACGCTCTTTTCTGGGGGAATATCCTCATTTTCAACTGGGACCTGTTGTCCTTAATCAAAAACGTATATATGAAGTTTGATTCAATTCTATTCACAACTTCCTAAACTTTCGTACGATACAAAACAAATCAGTATCACAGCGCTCCCTTCCGGGGTAATATTCCCACTTTCAACTGGGACCTGACGTTTATAATCAAAAACATATGTATAAAGCTTTGTTCAATTCTATTGAGAACATCATACACTTTCCGATGATATAAAATGAAAATTGCATCTAAACTCGCTATGACAGCGCCACCTTCATGCCGATTTCCTCCAAAAGTTTATACAAACCTCTGCCTATGGCATTACATCTAAATATAAAATAAAAATATTCATAATTTTTCACTTAAGCGTAAAAAAATCGTAAAGAATTGTTATCACAACGCTCCTTTCTGGGGGAATATTCTCATTTTTAACTGGGACCTGACGTTCGTAGTCAAAAATGTACATAAAAAGTTTGGTTTAGTTCTATTCATAACTTTCATACACTTTTCGATGATAGGAAAAAAAATATCGTTATCACTGTTCTCTCCTTCCAAATAAATATCACCAGTTTCAATTATGACCCAACGACTATAGTCAAAAACTTATATATGATTTTTAATTAAATTCCATTCACAACTTCGCAGCTTTCTGATGATATAATAAGGAAAATGACACAAAAATTGCTATCACAATGCCCCCTTTCGTCGGAATATTCCCAATTTCAACTTGAACCTTTTCGATGAAACAAAGAAAACACACAGACATTTTGTAAAAACGGGTTTTTCGGGATCTCTGAACCTTAAACGTGTAACTTCGTCGAAAACCGGAAGTCGAAAATAATTTCGAGTGCAATACTTTCTTCTATTATAGATAGAAGAAATTGAAAAGTAAATTATTAAGTACAGAGTTGTTCCTATCTCTCTGATATGGGAACTAATCTAAAATTATGTTGGAATACAAAATATATATTTAAATTTCGATATTCCATTTCATCACGAAATTAAATTTCTGCTTGAATTAAAAGATAAATGAATAGTTTAGACTAAATAGCAGCTTATCTATTATTTCATTAAAATTTAATTTAGTTTCGAGTGAATAATGTATGCGTATAGTAAATATTACTTACATTTAATGCAAACTAAATAAGCCAAAATAGACGGGGAGAAGCTTAGTAGTATCTAAAATATATTTAATGATCGTATTGATCTTTTGCATTTTTATATTTTCACTCATAAAATACTGACATTAATGACGATATCTACATTAGATTAGCATTAAATTATCGAAAGTAAAATTGTAGATTGAACCTGGAGAACTTTACATAATCACTTTCATATTTAGACTGAAGACAGAAATACACATTGAATGTACTCGTACGTTCATTGAGAATTAGCTGTAGTTAATTCACGACAAACAAATCAAAATGTTCGAAATAAAATTTAATAGTATCGTAAAAAGATATACTATATATTATGAAAATTTTGAAAATGTTTACACAGAAAGTACTAATATCAAAATTTTGAACGTTCTTTTTAGCATGGTAATTAATATTTAAACGCGAGGCATAGAAACAAATATGTGACTATTCAATAAATCTTTTTCAGAAATAAACTGACTAAATATATAAAATTCACTGCATCTTTTCATTTCATTTGTTAAATTATGTATTATGAAATTTCGTTTTCACAATAATTAAATTATGTTAAATATTACGAGTATTACAACTGATCAGTGAAGGAAAAAAAAGGGAAAGAATATACTATATGTGAGATACTGGGTCTTTAATATAAAGCTGTATGTCCCTTTGGTTTACATGTTTACGATCAAAAATTGTATTTTTGATGCACGTTTAGATTCAATTTTAAATACATTCATGTCTTATTAAATCTTTTTTATAGGACCGATTGGGATATTAACTGAAATTAAATATGAATTGAAATAAGGCTTCATTTTTGACTTGCCGAGCTTCGCCCAGTTCATCTGCTTCGCTGGTTGTTTTTATCGAAACGAAACTGGCATTGCGGGCCTCACTACTCTAGACAGCGTACACACATAAGGGCTAAGCCCCTCCGGTCCCGAATCAAGCGAAACTTAAATTTTTGTAATTTTTATTTCGACACAGATTAAAATAAAATTTTTAGCATCGTCATTCACGTTTCTATAGGAACAGATTTAGAATTTTTCTAGCTTTAATTTAATCATGGCAGTAGAAAAATTTATCGGAGAGTTCTTTTCGTTACAGATACAAATTTCAAAAAAATTGCTACGGAACGCGAAAAGATGCTAACATTCGAATTAAAAAATTGCATAAAAATCAAAAATGAAATTGAGAGAACAAAATTTTATGGGATTCATTGGTTGAAAACTGGATTCCATTTACGAACGTCAAAATGTCGCCGTAAAATGTGAAAAAAACTTTACAATATGTCAGAAATCTCGAAAAATTCAAAAATTACTGTAGATATCCGAATAATTTTTTTGAAAAAAAAAAGACTACGTTTACCATATAGGGTTGAAAAATTGAAACTAATTTATTTTACTAATGGGGAAGAATCCTTCCAAATCTCGTAGCTCTGTGCTCAGTGGTCTTTTTGAACAGAACACACAGACAGGCACACGAACAACTATATTTATTATTCTAGAATAATAAAAAACAACAAACATATATAACGAAAAAAAAAATTCCGCTAACCATAATTTCGTAACAAAAACCAATTCTATTGTTTGCAGTACAACACAGCGACCATCATCACACCTACTGTTTGCAGGATACGTACAGATACATCAAAATTTTCTAATATAATTTTTTGATTTTTTTTAAAATTTGTTCTTAGAGAGCATTTACATCTTATAAGTAACTACCATACTAAATTTCATGTTTCTAGCTCTTTTCAGTATAAAAAAATCGAAAGTTTAGAACGTATTTCGCTTCTGCACCCCCCCCCTGGGGGTAGTGGCACCGACATAAAATATAGCGATGTTGGTGCAGGGACTGTCACCATCAATTTGCCACCATCACATTTAAAAACGGTTCTGTATTTCCAGATATTCCATAGAAATTGTAATTTAGAATGTTTTTAGAACGCTTTTCGCTCATCTCACACCTTTTAAATTTCGAATTTTTTTAGAATTTGTTCTTATAGATCATTTACATCTTATAAGTAACCACCATGCCAAATTTCATGTTTCTAGCTCCTTCAGTATAAAAAAAAAAATCGAAAATTTAGAACGTTTTTGGCTCCTGCACCCCCCATGGGGGTAGTGGCACCGACATAAAATATAGCTATGTTGGAGCAGGGACTGTCACCATCAATTTGCCACCATCACTTTTGAAAACGGTTTTGTATTTCCAGATATTCCATTGACATTGTAATTTAGAATGTTTTTAGAACGCTTTTCGCTCATCTCACCCTTTTAAATTTCGAACTTTATTAGAATTTGTTCTTAGAGATCATTTACATCTTATAAGTAACTACCATGCCAAATTTTATGTTTCTAGACCCTTCAGTATAAAATAATCGAAATTTTAGAACGTTTTTCGCTTCTGCACTCCCCTGTGGTTAATGGCATCGACGTAAAATATAGCCGATGTTGGAGCAGGGATTGCCACCATCACTTTTGAAATCGCTTCAGTAGTTCCAGAGATTACCCCCTACAAACAAACAAACAAACAATCTTTACTACTTTATAATATTAGTATAGATATACAATGTAAATTTCAAAAGAATCTAATAATTATGAATGCGCATGGAACGCGTCAAAAGTTAGAAATGTGCGATTTTTTTAATTTTGAGAAAAAAGAATTTTAAGTAAAAAAACTTTATAAATATATAGAGTTTTTACAAAATAAAAGCTTATAGCTCTGCAAAATAGGGTCAGAATTTGATTTTTTTTTTTTTTTTTTTTTTTGTATCAGATAGATTTGAAAATCTAGTTTCATAATTATCCAAATTAAAAGAAAAAAAAAATCTATTTTGTAGTCGAATTTCTTGATTTTGAAAGTCCACTCTCCCCTTAATGGGTTAACTATATTACTTTGATTCATCGACTGGAGCACACTCGATGATTTTGGTAGCAAAACGCAGACGTATTAAGCGGGATTGCATCATAGCTGTGAACGTCTAAACCAGGCCAAACTGTATTTTTACTACTATTGTACATTTATAGAGATAAACCTCTTTAATTTATAAATGTTTAGATAGTATAGAAAATACAATCGTAAACGTATCATGTTTAAAGAAAACTATAACGAATTAAAAATCGATATCACCCGCATTTATTGAAGTTTACACTTTTTAAATGTGATGGAAATATTTGAGAAAAACAATTATCTAAGGTCTGTGTGGAAATCGACTGCTAGTGAAATATTTCAAAATATGTTTTCAAACTCTGCTGAAGTGATGAAATTTGGTTTTAAAGGTGCCAATATATATGAGTTCTATTTAAATATTTTGAAATATTAGTTTCAAAAGAACTAAATAAAAACTTTATACAGATGAAAATATATAGATAATTAGATTTAATTGTTATTATATAGATTTGTTTTGTGAACTTTATAAGAGAAAGTATGTAGGATTTTTAAAATTATCTTTTAGATGTTTATTAAATTTATGGTCAATAGATTTATATTTATTTTTTAAATGAGGTTTTGTGAGAAACATCCCCTTATAATATTGAAACAATATTAATAAATAACTTTTTTTTCCTAATACTAAAATTCATAAATAGGTTTCCATCCAAATCTAAAGAATGACGACAGAATATTTTATAAAACTGATTATATTTTGGATTTCAGTGGAAAATGATTATAAAATCTAACAATTTTTATGCATATCTAAAGATGGTTAAAATCGTTTAACCAGTTAGCAATCTGATTTTTATTTTGAATAAATGGGCTACTTTAGAAACCAAATCAAAGCTTTAAGCAGTTAATGTTACGATTCCTTTTCACAGATTTGGTTTCACTTTAATATACAATAGAACCTCCATACGTTGACCACCCAAGGGACTGTAACTAAGTGGTCAACATACGGAGGTGGTCAACTTAGGGAATTTTTAGAAAATATTTAGTACAATATTAGAAAAATAATAGTAAACTTTTTTAGTATTTTTTAAGGAAAAATTTAGAAAAAAATTAGCACTTACTCATTTTTATTTTTACTGAATGTACAGCACATTTTTACAATTTTTGAAAGAATAATTCAGTTTTTTTAGTCCTCTTTTTGTTCATTAGGTAACTGCAAAAAGCACTTTCAAAGTTTACAAGTCCATTAAGCATGCTTGGGCATTTTTCTGCAGCGAAATCTTTAAGTTGCTCCATCATGCACTTTACATCGTCTTCCTTCAGTGTTGGGTACTTTTCGGTTTCGTCGTCACTTGGATCATCCTCCTCTTCGCCGTCCATTTCTTGTACCTTAGAGTCCTCGCTGTGCTTAGTTGCAGAGAGTATCTCATTGAAGATTGCTTCTGGGTCTGGTTCAACACATGTTACTAACTCATCGTCCATGATAACATAATCTTCAAAATCAAATCCATCTAAAACTGGCAAGGGAGATAGAGGAAGCTCATCCTCTTGCACAGATGTTGTAGCTGTAACAAATCCAGCTTTCTTGAAGCAGTTCTTAATCGTGTTTTGCGTAACTTTATTCCAAGCAGAATTAATCCAATGAACAGCATTCAAAGCATGTACTGATGCAGCTGTTGACGATGCCGATGCAGAAGGACCACAGGTTTGTGCTTTCATGATCACCTATTCCAGAAGTTGAGCTCTGTAGTGCACTTTGAAGGACTGATTAATGCCTTGATCTAAAAGTTGGGTTTCCGAAATTGTGTTTGGAGGCAAAAATTTTAGCTTCACATTTGTGAGATTATTCATTTTCAGGTGACTGGGGCAGTTGGCTACGGTAAGTAGAATAGATCCCCACTCTTCAAACAAAGCACTGGTCATCCAAGCGGATCTATTCGCTCTTCAAAAAAACAGGAAGGTCTTCAGGTTTTACATTATCAAATGCACGAGGTTTTGCGGATTTGCTGATCACCGTAAGCTTCAATTTTTCCCCAGTCATACTAGCACATAGGAGAACTGTAAAACGCTGTTTTGAAAGTTTTCCTCTTTTGCAAGTGTCACCCTTCATTACTAGACTTCTATCAGGCATTGCTTTAAAGAAGAGACCGCATTCGACAGATTTAAAGATGTCCTCATCTTTAAAACCTGTAGAAAACTCTGGGAATTTTTCAATAAACTTTTCCACCACTTCAGCTGAAACCTCATTCGATTCCCCATACAAAAATTTTGAGAAATATCGTATCGTAGTTTGAGTTTTTCAAGCCAACCTGCTGACGCTTGGAAGTCCTCTATTTCGAATTATTTTGCAATTTCTTTTGCCAGTTCCTGAAGCATAGGTCCCAATATTCTTGCATTGATTGATCTCATCTCTTTAAGCCAACGAAACGTGGCTTCGTTCACAGCGTCGAGATGCGTTTTTCACGTTTTATTTGGAGTCCCCCGTTTTCAGATGAATATCTTTCCAGATATTCTTCCTTGCGTGTTAAAATATTGCTCACAGTTGTTTTGCTCACACAAAATTTTTTCGCTGTCTTTCTTTAGCTGCTGCTTTCCAGAAAATTAAGAAGATCCACTTTCTCCTTTAGTTTAAGTTCTTTTAGAACTTTTCTTTGTGCCATTTTTAATGAAAATTCGCAAATAAACGACCGGTCCCGTCACGACGTGACATCCAGATAAAAAGAACGGAATATGTTTCACATGTGAGCGATACACGTTGTTTTCCAATTCTGCATGTAGCTACACCGCTACGCACATCCTCCACTCCCCTGACACTTTTCACAGATTCCAAGAATTTTGGCATTTCCCTCCCATTGTATCATACTGGAAGTGAACAATGAATGGAGCACCACAAGGGGGTCGAGTGTTGCTCAGATAAACCGAAAGACTGATAAAGAAATTCCTGGAAACCAGATGGAGAAAAAATGGAAGAAAAAGCAAATTTAAGAAAACATGAGTGGTCAAGTTACAGAGACTAAAACCTACTAAAAAGTGGTCAACATACAACTTACGGAGGTGGTCAACATAGAGAGGTAAATCTCCATTGAAAATGCATTGTGACCATTCAAACTAATAAATTTCAGTCAACATAGAGATGTGGTCAACGTACAGAGGTGGTCAACTTTGGAGGTTTTACTGCAAAATGCACAGTTCTTCTTAAAAGTTTATCGTACAAAGCATTTCTCATTAATTAAACAGATAAATAAATCATAGATGATATAAATAATCACATTTCTTGCAAAAATAAAAGAATCGTAATAATAATTAAGAAAAGAGAAAAGCTTAATAATAATTGTATTACAGACTCTGCAATAATTTTTATATTAACTATTTACTTATTTCTCAAAAATCAACTTTGCAAAAGATTAACCGAAATATCTTTAATACATGAAAAGAACTGCAATTAAAATAAAGATTAATAAAACCATTCTAAGGCTCAAATCTAACCCTCTAAATCGGCAGTATTTCTAACATTCTAACGATAAGACGCTTTTTATTTCAACATAAAAACCTCTCTGGACATAATTTTCTTTCGTCTAGGGAGTAGAATCTTTGCTTGTGCATAGAAAGATTAGAAAATTTTATACTGTAGGGAAAAAATTCTACTTTTCTCTAATTTCAAAAGATTGCAATGTCCTTTTTCAGTCTTTTTCTCCTTAAATATTTTTTAAAAATATTTTTCTTTCTTTGAGAAATGTTACTTATACTCAAATACAAAATTTCTTTATAGGAATATTAATTATTTTATTGATTCACAATTTTTTTTATTAATATTTTTATTGATTTATTTGACAAAGGAACTTGCTTGTATTTTAAAAAGCGATGTGTATCTGTACTTTTTCAAATATTTTCAAATATTTTTCCACTTACAGCAAAAAAATTGATAGAAATCAGAGTTTAACTCAAGAAATAGTTTCCAATGTAGTTTTGACTTGAATAAAAAGTTTAAACTAAGCTTGTTATAGTTATTGTAGTGCGAAGATAATTATCTAAATAAATAAATTACTAAAACATAAATAATTATTTGAATTTGTGTTTGTGTTTGTGATTTAAGACAAATATGTACAGTTGAATATTATGTACATGCTATGCTTCTTACCACTGACCAATTGCTAATTCCCAAACCATTAACTTTAGAGGTGATCATTGAATTTCGAAAAGTGTGTTAAATGTTGCTTCCCCTCATATTAAAATCCTTTTAAGATAAAAATAATTATTTTTTACAAAAGTTTCAAAATTTGAACTTTTATATGAAGTGTCTTGAACACAAAGACCGCAGTCCACAGATGGTCCCTGAAAGCATTTTATTGTCCCGCCATGTCATTTTGATGAACAAAGGAAATAAAAGTTTTCAGTGAAATCAAATATAAGAGACATTCGAAGCGTCTTATTACGACAAATCCAAAGACATGTGTAAAATATTGATGAGAGGAATCATTTGTAGCCACAATAGGAACAACTTTGTCTTTTATACAATTGGCATAGCGGGACTACGGATGACTACTTCTCATTCCACTATATACGCTTGCATAGGGTCCGATCAGGCCGGCCGAGGTATAAGCTATAAGCTATTCATTTTAAAAGTTGAATCTTTGTACTAAAGTGAAAGCTGACCACAAAGCATAAAATGACAAAACATCGTATGCTATATACGCGTCCTGTCTGATTTGATTAAAAAACCTTAAATATGGCGTCAAAAGTTTGGTGTTACTATTAAACAAAAAATTGTATAACTTTTAATATGTAGACGGTCTTCAAACCCTACTCCATGCATTATATTTAATAGTAGACAATATTACCAGTTGGTTGGCCCCCCTTTCATGTTAATAGAATGATTCGAAGTAGAATTATCGCGTAGAGGAGGAGGGGGTATATCTTTTTTTTCCATGACTGTACCATGTATGTTTATGTACCATGGAGCAACATGGTACTATGGTAAACATGGCGTTGCTATAGTCTATATCTCTTTTAAGACGATGCTACCTGACAAATTATTATCATCATTATAATTGTTATTATTATCACTAGTAGTAATAATACTAAATGAGGTAATTATATGGAATTGATGCATGACAAAATTTAATAAAAAAGTGGAAATTTAAATAAAAGGATTTTTTAAATCGAAAAGATAGTAGGAATTTTATTTCCTCAGAAATTATAGAATCTTATCTTGGTCTTGAAACAAATGCGCACATACATTTCGTTTTTGTGCTAATTAACTGACCTATGGTGGTCCACCGATTTTCAATAATTTGTTAAAGAGGTCCTTGAGCTTGAGGACCCTATTTGATATGATCCCTGTGTCCTATAAGTTATATGCAGAAAAAAAAAAACATTCTCCATACTCTGATAAGTACAACAAAACAAACAAATTAAAAACAATTTGTTTTGGGTACAAAATTACTAAGCTATAATAGTTTGAATTTTAATTATTTTCAGCGTTTTCTGGCACTAAAAACACGTTTGAAACATTTACAATACATTACGAAATTTTTGCCAGCTGGGAATGTTTTTTAAACAAGTTTGGAGTTTATTAATGAAATAATTTCTTTTCAACCATCTTAAAATTATAAATAAATATATTAAAATAATAATTACAGTTACAATAATGTTCTTCTAATAGTTAACACTACTGCAATGAAAAATTTTCAATTTAAATTAAAGGTAAAGTAATGATGTCATCTCATGTATTTCATATTGTTTGAAATAAACATATTAAAACCATATGTTATAAATGTCAATAAGCGCCGGCTATAATAAATTCTGAAAGTAACACCAACTGCGATTTTCTGAATTAACACTTTAGGCGATTATACATATATAAATATTTTTGAAACAGTTGGGGTCTTCGAGAAGTTCGTTTGGAAAACAAATTCGTACCGGAAAGTTGTGCCCGTCAATTATTAGACATTAGATATCGGAATTAATGTATAATAATTAAATTAAGAACTTTCTGGTACGAACCAATTTTCCCAAACGGAAAGAACTTTCCGAACAACCCAATATAATTAGCATGTTAGCTAAATCATCTTCTATTATTCTGTATTACGAATAGTTATACTAAATGTATCCTAATACATAAAAACTAACACATAAAAAATATTAGTAATGCATCATTATACAAAATTGGAACATGTTTCAAAACATTAGCTTTTGAAAAGAAATAAAAAAAAAACCACGAAGAAACAATTTTCTATTTTGGTGTAATAGTTTCTCAACTGGCGCGAACTTTCTTATTTATGAGACTTGTTTCCGGATTCTTTTTAAAATTAGACAAACGAACTTCTTTGAAAGAAAAATATTCCTGTTTTTATGAGTTAGCTCTATTTCTCTTGCACATACATTTCTTGTTTAACATGAAGATAGCTTTTTTTTCGTCTTTCAAATATTCAGAGTTATTATAATTAAAATCCCGCATTTTCTTTTATATGGTCACATAGTGAAATTAAAGAATGTTTTTACGGCTTTATAAATTGGAAATGATGGCGATGCAATTTATTATATTTAAAGGAAAGGTAAAAATAAATAAAGCGTGTATTTAAAATCTGTATGCTATTGTATAATTCGAGTAAAACATCACAGAAATAACAAGTTGGAAATTGTACGTCATACCTGACAAATGAAGTGCGTTCGTACTGTAACTATTTTTATAAATATCCATATCTTGGTGGAATAGCTGTTGCACTCTAATGCAAAATTGCATGAATGCAAAATTTATTTTATGTGCAGATTTTCATATTATAGATATTAATTTTATTTTATGAAATTAAACTTCAATACACATTTACAAACAATTAATTACAATTTTGTTACATTAAAATTATACTATACGCAAATATCCAATACAAGATAATGTAAAAACATCACTGTTATTATTTCACTGAAAAAAAATGAATTATACTGTATTTTATTATGATATGATTAATTTCAGTAATAAAATAAGTATATTTTAAGCGGGCAACATTTTATCTTTTGTTGACATTTACTGAAAATTCCAATGCAAAACTTATGCCTAACTTTCAAAATTTCAGAACTTGAAATCCATACTTTTTTCATTTAATATCTATTTCTCCGGAAACAGCTATCCAAAAAATTGTCGGTAGATTATATTATTGCTATATTTAAACAGTATACAAATTCGGTTTTTAAATTCAATAATACGGAAATAATATGATTCCAGCTTAAATATGACGTAATCACCATGGCGACCTAGTATCGTTACCTACCATGGGATATCATTAAATTAATTACGTAGGATAGGATTTAATAGAAAGAAGAACACTTTTATTAAGTTTTTTAAGCTTTTTAAGTTTTAATTCAATTTTCATACAATTTGAAATGACTCAACAAAATTCTTCATTGAGTATATATATTAAATTTCAAACCATTCGATTGGGTAGTTTTTGCGCTGTTATATGCGGACAGATGGACGGACCAGACGGCGACTATAGGTTCTGCGTATTTACAGAATTACGAACGCTCTTAAAAAGTAATGAAGAAACCTTTACTACCTCTTCTTTTAAAATAATATCTGAAACAGCACGCAGTATACAATTTATACAAAAAAAGATAAAATAATTCTTTTTTTTTAATTATTAACCCTCTAAGCGTTTTGCCCGTATTTTTCCGTTTCCCAGAAACAGCTTAAATTGGCTGTAGACAAAAATATTTTTAACGGAATTGTATTTTAAGATATATGTATGATAAAGAGATATGAAGTGTATTTTAGAAACAAACCGTGAATTAATATTAGTTTTATGAGTGTTTATGTGAAAATGCAGGAAAGCCCTCAGACGCTCAGAGAGTAGAATTTCCAAATTTTTTTTAAATTAACATGCAGTTGGATTTTTTACAACATAACTTTGAAAATATTCCAGTTTTTGCATTTACAACAAAAGTTTTTTCACCTATTTTTAAAATTTGTGATTGTTTTAAATCGAAGTAAAATAAAAAGTATAATTAAGAAAAACAAAGCAAAATTATATAAGTCAGTATGGGTCTAAAATAGTTATAACAGAAATGATACAAAATCTATCGTCTGTATATATCTTATTAAATTGTATAAGGTATATTCATAAGCATAATTTTATAATTACTCGGTGATCATGGAAATATTTTATTATATATTTTCGAAAATTTCATTACAAGAATTAAAAAAATTCCTTCCGGCCTGTACCAGGAGGAAAAAGTAGCTTTCATAGTTCATGTTTTTTAAAAATTCAACTAATTTTACTCAAATACCCGAAGCTAAAATGTTTGGAACCCGATTATAGAAGATTCAAACCCGGTTTTCGTTAAAACTGAATATGAATGCAAATTTCAGAATGAGAGTTACAGCATAAAAAAATCAGTTTGTTTCAAAATGCCAGCCACCCTAGAATTTCAAACTGCCATATCTCAGACATTTTTAAAGATAAAAACAAAAAAAAAAGTTCTAGAATCCTTGTATTACTGTCTAATATTTAACGGATTTCAATTTATAATTTTTTATACCTATTTTGGAATTTTTTTTAAAAATTTAAAAAACTTAACTTGCCGCCATTTTGAAACAAGATGGCACATGAAGCTGTCCAACGAACTCGATCGAGACTTCAGTATGTTCTGCACACATGATATGTCACATTCATATCGGTTCATAAATACGAGAGTTACAGAATAACAAATATCAGACTGTTTCATGATCTCTGACACCTTAGAATTTCAAACTGCTATATCTCAGCCATTTTATAAAATATAGCCAAAACAAAAAATGTTCCAGAATTCTCGTAACACGTTCTAACTCTTAAAAGAAACAAATTTTTCAATTTATAATTTTTTGTACATCATTTTCAGTTTTTAAAAAATTAAAATTTTTTAACTGTTTGCCATTTTGAAACAAGATGGTGGATGAAGCCGGCCAACGAACTCGGTCGAGACCTTGGTATGATCTATACACATACTCAGTCACATACAAATCGGTTCATAAATAAGAGAGTGACAGATAAATAAATAAGTGATACAGAATGACATACGTCAGATATATATATATATATATATATATATATATATATATATATATATATATATATATATATATATGGATATATGTAAATCAACATTTGAATGGAGGGTGGTTTGAGGGTCTGGGGGTCATGGTCGGTGAAAATATGCCAAAATTTTTTGGAACTGCTTTCCTCCGAACGGCTGCAATAGGTAGCTTCTTGTAATGAAAGCTACCTAATATTATATCTAAAAATCTCTTTTGTACATTTATTTTATCAGTTTACATGAAAATGTAATTTGTCAAATTAAACTTGAGTTATGAAAAATACACTCATTGAATCCATATTCACCTTTGTACTATAAATATTACTTAAAACAACATAAACGTCTAAAAACCATTTTATAAAATTCCGCTCCATTTTATAAAATTTCTTTACTTAAGGTGTTTTTATATACAAATCTGTATTTTCACATTGAAAAACCTAGCGCTTTCGAGCCAACTTTAGCTTGTCTTCAGGGTTACAAATCCAAAACGCAGACACATAAAACAAATGGTCTAAAACTAGTAAAACATCGTTCACTGTTGAAGAATGGACTATAGCATTATTACAGGTCAACAGGGGTGGGAAGCATTGCGAGGTATGTGACAATCTTATTTCGTCTTGAACAATACCTAAGAGTCTATACCATAATTTAGGAATATTGTATGATAATGAATCATTACATGTTTATCTTTTTTAGTTAAAATTTCTATGGATTCATTAATTATTGCTTGATAAAAGGTTGATGTATGATTAATTATTTTAGCTTCATCAAAATGTTTTTTAACTGATTGCTCTTGTTTTAATCTTGAAAGTGCTGTTTTATAAAACTAATAAAACATCGTTCACTGTTGAAGAATGGACTAAACCATTACAACACTAAACCCAAGCAGCACTTTCAAGATTAAAACAAGAGCAATCAATTAAAATGCATTTTGATCAAGCTAAAATAATTAAGTATACATCAACCTTTTATCATGCAATAATTAATGAATCCATAGAAATTTTAACTAAAAAAGATAAAACATGCAATGATTCATTATCATACAATATTCTTAAATTATGGTATAGGCTCTTAGGAATTGTTCAAGACGAAATATGATTGTCACACCCCTCCCAATGCTTCCCACCCCTGTTGATCTGTTTTAATGGTTTAGTCAATTCTTCAGTAATGAGCGATGTTTTACTAGTGTTAGACCATTTGTTTTGTGTGTCTGTGTTTTGGATTTGTAACCCTGAAGACGAGCTAAAGTTGGCTCGAAAGTGATAGGTTTTTCAATGTGAAATTTCAGATTTGTATATAAAAACAACTTAAGTAAAGAAATTTTATAAAATGGTGCGTAGTTGTTTTTAGAAATTTATGTTATTTTAAGTAATATTTGTAATTTGTCTCTTAAAATAACATGAAAATGATAATCATAATAATATAATAATAGTTTAGAATCATATGTATTTCAAACTTTTATCCCTACACGGAATTTTCAGTTGGCAATATTTTGGAGCACATTTTAATGGTATTAATACACACACACACACACACACACACTCACACATATGAATTGGACATCATATTAGTATTTCCCAAACTTAATTTTAATCCCACATTAATGCTGGCTTCAGTCCAAATATTTTAACATATCTTCTAATTATTCAGGGTCGTTACTGAAAATTAAGATGTCGTCAGCAATTTAGAGATAACTTAGGTGTTTTCCATTTATTAAAATTCCTTTGTTTTCCCAATCCAGCTTTTTAAAAATATTTTCCAAGAGAGTAGTAAAACGTTTAGACGAAATGATGTCACCTTGTCTAACTCCCTTTTCAAGTTTGATCTGTGTTTTTCCTATGTCCAAGCGGATGGTTGTTAATGTTTTCTTGTAAATCTTCTATAATATTGATGCAAGTTTTGTCTATACCGATGTCTTCCAGAGATTTTAAGATTTATGATGTGTAGGCAGAATCAAATGCCTTTTCATAATCAATAAAAGCGCGGCAGAGAAACGAATAATAATTTTGTTTTCTAATTTATAAATCAGGATTCCCTTTTATAAATCAAGTATTTTTTATTAATGTTTCTATGTTACAGCTTAAAGTATGTAAACAACTTTATGTAACAGTTTTATGTTACAATTTTATGCTATTATCTTACAGTTTTTCGAGCTTTTTTATAGCTTTATACTTTTAGGTAGCTTTCAATACAAAAAAGTATAAAGCTACCTATTGCAGCCGTTCGGAGGAAAGCAGTTCCGGAAAATTTCGATATATTTTCACCGATCATGACCCCCAGACCACAAAACCACCCTCCATTCAAATGTTGATTTATATATACAGATATATATATATATATATATATATATATATATATATATATATATATATATATATATATATATATATATATATATATATATATATCTGACCTAGACCTATGTCATACGATAACACGCTCGTATTTATAAATCAATTTTGATGAAACTAATTGTGTGTATTAAGATAACCAATGTCTCGACCGAGTTCGTTGGCCAGCTTGGTCCGCCATTTTGTTTCAAAATAGCGGCCATTTAAAAAATTAAAACTAAAATAAATATACAAAAAAGTTAAAAATTCAAATGTATTTTTTAATTACGTGTTAGGCCTTGATACAAGGATTCCAGAGCATTTTTTGGTTTACCTCTATCTTAAAAAATGGCTGAGATAGAGCAGTTTGAAATTCTAGGGTGGCTGACATTTTGGAACAAAACAGCACATTAACGCGATTACTCGTAAAATTATTTTCTTCCATTGTTGTAATAATTTTCCCAATCATACGCATAAAACTATATATTCATATCCGTTAGCGCCAAAATTGGCGACATTTGGCGAAATATCCCCAAATTTAGCGACCAAAATAAGTCTTCATAAATGAAGCCAATTTGGCTATTGCTCAATAATTTTGCGAATTTCTTATTCTAATTCAGTATTAACGAATCTTTTGTAAACGTTTCTTTTCCTTTTAACTTGCTGTTTTCGTGTAACATTAGCTAAAATTTTAAAACGAAGATATAGGAAAGCTACCTTTTCCTCCCGGTACAGGCCGGAAGGACTTTTTTGTATTGAAAGCTACCTAAAAAGGACTAATATTAAAAGCTATGCAAGATAAATAAAGTCATTCCAGTGGTATAAAAGTTTGAATTCACGTGCACATGTGAAAATGATTAATGAACATACTTAATACTGTTCAACTTATTCTTAACGTTGCATATATGCGTAACAGTTAAATCTTTGCAACATTTCTACCATTTTTCGTATTTTATTCGTTATAAAAATTGAATCGTTTATTTTGAAAAGATCTGAAGTCCGCTAAATAACCATTTTAAAATAAAGACGATCGAATGTAAAAATTGAAGGAGTGGTGGTTTTAATTCTTTTACGTGTTAATGCTCTATTAAAAGTTGCTAAATATATACAGTTTGTGAACATCGATAATCGTAAGCATGAAAAAAAAACAATAATTTGAAGTTGTGGACTTGAGCCCTTTTAAAAATAAATGAAGATAATTGTAATGAAACATTAATATCTATATATGGTTTACTGAGTCTTTATTTTGAAAAATACCACGTTTTTTATATTTAAACTTTATACTTATTTAATAATCATCTATTTTAATGTCGTCAGAAGTTTTAGTAGTCCAATTTATTATTAAATTATAAAAATGTAATCAGTAGGAATGTGTTTCAGCAATTTCTTTATATCATATTTTTTTAATTATTTGCAGGAGCTTCTGTACCATATTCTTTTTCTGTTAGTGAAGTAACGCTTTCACGGCCAAGAGACAACTTGAAATATTATTTTACAGCTCCATTTATAAATTCAGATGTTTTTAAAAAGCTTGGCTTGATAACCCATATTGAAACTCATAAAATAAAGATATATTGAAGTTATTTTTTTATTCTCTTAGCGTTCTCTTCCCTAATTTCTGAATAGCAAGAAAGTTCTTTTTATAGTACCTGAATCACTAATGTTTGAAGTCAATAACGTCTTATGTTATTGAAGTTGTGTTATTGAAGCTTAATGTTATTGAAGTCAATAACATAAACATTGTGAATGGACATTTTTGGGATGTTGGTGCAACTGACTGCTTTACTTTTATATTCTGATGTTAGCTATATTCTATGATAACGTGCTGCTAAGTTAAGGGTTACCTATGCTGGTAAACTCTAGACACCGCCTACTAAAGGCCGGTTACAGCTGTCGATAATTAACAAATTGCCCCACATAGAGATAATAAGGTGTTGAGTGCACCTTTACCTTAACTCAGGAATTATTTTAAAGGGGCTTCTGGTTAAAGAAGACTTTGTGATCGTTGCTTAATTAGGTACTAAATTTCTCAAATAATAAAGAAACTTTTTATTTAAAAAATAAACCATTGCGTTGTGTATTAGAAGAGCACCTAACGTATAGAATTTTTTTGATAGGAGTGTAAAGAATTCCCAGTTTTACTAAACAACCCCCAAAATAATCTTAAACTAAAATTTTAATACTTACGTTAATGAACTCTGAAAAACATTTAGGTTTTAAAATTAATCACTAAAACACTTGAATTGTGACATCTTTTTCAACAAGCAAATAATTAAGTTATTTACATTAAACATTAAATAAACATATTGAAAAAATATACACAAATCATACAATGCATCCTTTGAGTACTTTTCTCTAAGTAACATTATAATCTACAAAAAACAACTTTTCAAAAGTAAAAAAAAACGAAAGTTGCGGCTAAATGGTGTGATATCAAATTTCCAAGCATTTATTATAGTACTCATTTAACTTTTTTCCATTAAATAAGTTATCATATATATAAATCGAGTGCCTACGTATATGTTAATTGAAATCCTTTTCTCCTGTACTAAATACATCCTAACGTGTTTCTGAAAATTCCATTTGTTTCAAATTATGCATGATGGGCTTGGCGGCCATCTTTCCATGTTATACACAAAATTCTAAGCACCCAAATCCGTAGTTAAAATCCGAAGTTCCAAATTGTAACTTAAGTAAATATTTTAAGCGTTTCGTTTATGGACTTGCATGCTCTGAAAATTGTGACTTAGGATATTGATGACGTATGTTAAGGATTCATCGTATGATTTATTTTTTAGAGTAATTAATCATTTCAAAGTAGTAAAAATCAATTTCTCAAACTATCAGTCTTCCTCAATTTATCTGTCTGCAGTTAAAATCTGAAGTTCGACATTGTTATAAACATATTACATTGCAAACATATTATGCTTTTACTTTAGAAATTTGAGTGCTTAGAAAGATGGCCGCCAAGCCCATATGCATAATTTAAAAAAAAATGAATTTTCAGAAACAGTTAGGATGTATTTAGTACAGGAGAAAACGATTTCAATTAACATATACGTAGGCACTCGATTTATATATATGATAACTTATTTTATGGAAAAAAGTTAAATAAGTACTATAATAAAAGCTTGGAAATTTGATATCACACCATTTTTTAGACACAACTTTCGTTTTTTTTTAAGCTTGGCTGTTTTTTTACTTTTGAAAAGTTGTTTTTTGTATATATCATTTCTTTTTTTTAATAGATAATACATAATTTAAATAATCCACTCTACGAAATTAACATGACAATGTTATATAAAATTACATTTTACTTTCACTTATTGTTTAAAGGGTTAACTAGAAATACCAGTAGATTTTTCAATTAAACTAATTACACTCTTAAAAACAACATACTAAATGTGGCTTGTTATAATACTTGTTATCCTTCATTAAAAAATATCGCTGACTAATCCATGAGATGAGTAAAAATGGAATATGTACATTAGGGTGGAACGAAAAAACTCTTTTTTTAATTTCAAAATGCTATAGTTTTCAAAAGTTGCATTTGATCAAAATAAAGACGGAAATTAAATATTAGCGTAATTGGATTATGTTTTCAGGTGCCGCAAGAAGGGCAAACTTTAGGTTTTTATTAAAATTTTGACAAATTTCGCAATTATGTTTAATTTTTTTTTCAATAGATTATAGTTTTCATAAGTTAACTTTTAAATCAGTTTTAATCAGTTTTAAATATTTTTAATCAAAATACATGGTAAACTTACTGCGTAATACATTTTAATTAGAAAAATAATGAAACATAAATAGTATACAATGAGGTTGAAACAGAACAAAGTTCAGAAGAGAACACTATACAATCCCAATTTTTTATTGCCTCTACGTCCAGTGTCTCTGAAACCTGAAGTAATCAAAATCCTATTCAAATAAGCATGAAACTGCGATTTGTGGCTTCTACTTGCGATCGAACATTGAGTATCAGACAAAATTGCTGCAACAATTCCAAGCGCCGCTCTGCAGGATATTGGTCTGATTAGTGATGAAGAATGAAGAATGAAGTATGACAGAAATGTATTGACAGAATGAAAATTAGATGAGAACAAATGAAGAACCATAAAAGATATGTAGAAGAAACTGTAAAACTAGTTACAGAAAGTGATTGTTTTTTATGTAAGAAAAGACAAGACTATTGTGCAAGAGAAGAAAGGAATTAAGTATAACAAAATAACTGTTATCGAAGAACATATATCACTTGTTTCAGAACTTTCATCAAAATTTTCAAGACACGTAATACCGATTTCTGGCACTGGAAAAGGTATAAAAGACAATATAATGACATTTTTAAATGGCAACAACCAATACTTAAACATTACTGCAATTGGATATGATGGAACTGCCTCGAACAGTGAATTGAATAATCGTGCGATTGCTTTATTGAAAAAAGAATTATGAAAGCCACTGCAGTGCTTGATTTGTCTGTTTCATGCAAATGAACTACCCGTTCGTCATATATTTTCTTTCCAAGATGGAAAAACTAAAAATCCAAATGGATTTGGAGTGAAAATAAGGAAACAACTGGAAAAGTGTTATGAACTTCCAGTGACTGCGTTTTCACCTACTGAAAATAACATTCCATTGCCAAAATTTAAGGATAATTTAAGTATGGACCAAATATATTTCTTACAAATGTGTAACACAATCTCCGTTAGAAGTTGCTCTTCTGATTTGTCTATGAAGAAACCAGAAAAAAATTGTCATTCACCATGATTTACCTAAGCAAACAGAATAATTCGCTTGTACATGGGAACAGAATATCCCTCACAAAATCTCCAAATACTGACTGAGTACATTTTGAAAGTGTATGCAACTGTTTGGTTTAACATAAAGTTGAAATCATCTATGTATGGACGAAGCACTGGTGAAAACGTGTCAGCTATTTGCGTTACCTCAATTACACTCCTAAAAATGTAATTGATCCAATCATCCAAAGCAATGCATACCTTGCTGCACATGAAAATGTACTCCATTGTATGCTATCAGGTGATAGAAGTCATTAAGGAGTTTGCATTACGCCGAATTGTAAAAGCAGGGACTGGAAATGAAGTTGGCATCAGAAATTTTTTAATTCCTGTATGCATAAACTTTGATGTCACGGATTATATTGATATGATTCAATGGCATGATGTTAAAGTAACATAGCCTCCTATGACGATGTATATTGCTGACGATAAAATAAAGCAGTAACTAAAGTAAGCAGAAGTACCTGATCATGAGAGTCAACTTCAATTTTTCAATATGTGAAATAAAAAAAGTAGTAAAAAGGATTATTAAATTAGTTAAAGAGTAATTGTTGTAAGTTTGAATGAATTTTTGAAAGAGATGCATTGATAAAAACCAAAATAAATTTTCAAAAAATCATACCAACATTTGAAAAAAAAAACCAATCCAATGTGTCAGTGTGATTATTAAGGACCATGTGTGATTACTATGGACATTAGAGAAAAAAATACTGTTTCTTAAAATAGCGTTTTGCCTTTAAAAACAATATAAAATCAAACCTCTTTTAATGGACACCCTTATATACGGTCACCCCTCTCTTACGGCCAAATTAAAATTTCTCAGCGAACATTAACCTGTTGTTATAACTAACAACCAATCTCCTGCAGCCACCTCATTTTTCCAGACAAGTTTTTTTGGTCACATAGGTGTCCGTTAATCAGAGGTTTCACTCTTTTAAAGCTTTTCTAAATAAATGTGATTTGTTTTATTAAGATACGATAGTTAAAGATTGCACTCCTTTCATTTCAATGTAGTATTATAAGAATATGTTACTGTAAAATTAATAAAAATGAATATGGTAAAAATCGCTAAATTCTACAAAATAATTCTTTGTATAATGGCATCTAAAAATTCGTAATACATATAATGTGCACGTTTTCTGCAAAAGTATCATATTTTGAATATTCTGTTTACAAAATATATGCATATTATTCTAATTATCAAGAAAAGAACTTTTTTTCAAAAAGGCAATTTTTATCGATTTTTCATAGAAAAGTCATTTTTCAAGCTCTTTGCGGCACCTGAAAATATTTTAGTACAGCAACAAAATTTTATATTCTTCATTCTAATCCGAAGAGGCAACTTTTGCTGACTATAGCAAATTTCTAACTGAAAAAAAATAATTAACCATTATTTTCGTTCCACCCTAATGTACGTAGCGTGTCAGCACTGCATTTGAAATCAAATGTGATATCACGCTCTTTTATTATAAGCATTAAATCACATTGATTGGCGAATCTTTATAAAACGTAGTTAATGGGGAAAAGTAGCAAAATATTTTAGCAATTTCTTAGATTTACATTATTTTATTCAATTAAACACTGTACTCTCACAGTAAATTTAAATGGAAACTTCACTTCTAAAACAAAAACAATTTAACAATTGGATTTTATTAATTTATAGAAAAAGGACGTCATTCTCTGCCTGCGTACGAAATGCTTGTCCTTTACCGTGTTTTTTTAGAAATAAATGAATCACATTCAATTTCTTTACGAAAATTTTGTTTACGTTTGGAAAGAAATTTCGAGGCTAACGAAAAAGGAAGGCTACCGCGGTGATTTACGCGTATCTTTTTTTACAGACCGCGGTCGTCACGTGATGCTCGATTCCACCAATGCAGTTGTACGAAAAGAGCATCACGTCACTCTAGCGGTCTGTAAAAAAAGATAAGTGGAATGCACCGCGGTAGCCTGTCTTTTTCGTTAGCCTCGAGAAATTTTAAATGACGATAACTCTTAATGTATACATTTTAGAACATACCTCTTCTCCCCCCAAAAAATTATTTTTAAAGATCTTTCTAAAAATGTAAATTTTATTAAGTTGTATTTATATATATTAAAGCATAAACACTACGTCTGAGTACTTTATTTTACAATATTATAAGAACAGACATTTTATCGGACAATTAAATGCACTAAACCAACATGAGCGAAAAATTGACCTGGGCCAGGACTCGAACCTGGTACCTTCAGCGTACCATGCTGACGCTTTTCCACTAAGCAACCCAGATCGATATCCTAACGCGGCAATTTCTCACTCTTATTCATTTTGGAAACTGTCATCGACCACAATTTGCAGTCACATTTAATTGTCTGATAAAATGTGTGTTCTTATAATTATAAAGTTTTATTAAATAAAAATATCTTCAGAAAAAATATTTTGCAGATGATATTTGATATGATTAACCCGTAACTGATTTGTGCGGTAATACAGATGGTACACAGTCGTTGCCGGGGTTTTATCTCTGTTTGGCATAATTTTTTAATTGCCAAGTTAATTAACAGTTTTTTGCTAATTAAGGATATAAATTTATATTTTTTCCCTGGATTTTATAAAAGCACGTAGATTAGTTAATTAGGTTATTACTTGTCCAAAAATGCAATCCTTTTTCATTTCTGCCTTATATTTAAGTCTGAAGGTTGTTTGAAAAAAAAAAGTTTGACGAAGAAAAAAGTGATCATTTTAAGTAACTGGACGTTTAAAATAGAAAAATCTATATCTCTGTTTATAAATCACTTATGAAGATGAGTTTGGTCTCAAATTGAAGAATTTCTTCATTAGATTCTTCTAGTTTTCGTTTTTTTTTCTGCGACGCTTGGTTTATTTGATATCTGATCTTTTAATCTGGCATGTTTGGTCAATTTAACATTGCGAAGTTGCTTCCTGTTAGTAAGCAGCCGTGTAGTCCAGTTCTTGGCGTTGTTCGTTTGGCGGGGTTTTTTATAGCTTGGCTAGGCAGAGCGACCGCCCTGCTTGATTAATTCTAAACACTTCTTACAAATTTCTAAACATTTAAAAATTACTGAATTAGGAACGACATTTTCTCTTGTGTGTGATACTATAAAAAACTGGCGGTACACATTGTTTACATAGATCAGAAAATCAAAAAGCAAATTCATACCTTATACACTTTTGGGGGACACCAGACTTGTGGGGCCATGTAACTTGAGCCCTGGGAATTAAGCAACACTGGAGCTATATAGGAACACTTTGTCGGTGTATAATCCCTCCTTAAGTCAGACGTCTTGTTCCACACTCAATTAAAAATCGAGTTACACGGGCCAACTCACATTAAGCTGAAAAATATTTCCATCCAAAAATTAACTCCAACTGTTAATCTCCGATTGCTGATCTCTGACTTCGGGTCTCCGACTCCTGATCTCCAACTGTCGCTTCTCTATTTCTCTATTTTTCATAGATCTTGTTTACAAAGTAGTTGGGGCTCTTAAAAGTATCCAAAATTTACATACTTGAATTGGAATGGCTACGGTGGGCTAACCGTCACACCTATCTTCCTTGACAATCCAATCCAAGTTAAATAGCTCTATACTGTCTGGTCAGTTGACGGAGATTTTCTTTCCCTTTGGCCCCGGTAGACATCTAGGCGCCTTCTCCCCCATCTTACTGAAAATTAAGGAGCCTCACATGAAGCGTAACGAACAGCCCCCAGAAATTTCCAGCCATAAAACTTTCAAATTCGGTTCCAACTGACATTTTGGGCGAGGATACACTCATAATATTGTTAGCCAGCCCGATAAGTAATGTGCCTCAATATACTTTTACCACCATAATATGCTAAGCAAATACAGTGGCATTTTCTTTCAGATGTGGCAGTGCTATACTGAATCATTTAAATTCGTTCCAATTTAGAATATATATGGTTTTCTTCATTGCTCAATGATTATGCAATTACCAAAGCAAACAATTCTGAAACTTCTTCAACTGTAGTTTTGAACACAGACCCGAATTAGTAGCTATCAAAATCGTATCGACGATTCATCAGAGTCATGCTTTATCAATCAATGTCCTCTAGGGTGTTGTATTTTGTAAGGCCAAAAATAAAATGTCAAATTTTGTCCCGAGTCTCAGTGATGTAAAATATATATATATGCCAAATTTCAAGAAGATTGGATAATATTTAGAGGTTGCACACTTTGACCAATTTTGTAAAAGTAGGCAAAAATTACGATTTTTCAAAGTTAATTACTTTTATTGGGAAAACTAGAAATCACAAACTTAAAATAATACTAAAACTAGAGAGTAATATTAACAGGTAGTATGACAGACAAAATATATGTTATATTAATCAGCTTTGAACAATGCAATCCCATCTTTTGTTCACTTGGTGACTACCTTTCTGTGATGCTCGACTACCTTCAACAAGAAGTTTTTGTTGTTCGTCCCGGACCGACTCTTTAAACATTTTTATCAGAGCAATCCCTTTTTATACGACATCATTGACCACCTCAAGGGCTTCTTACAGAATCACTGTAGTATTTTTTCACGTCGTGGATCCCAAAAATTTCAAAGAACGTTTTTTTTTTATTAATAACGAAATGGCTCAAGTCCTTTCCTTGAAAAATTGGGTTTTTACCCTCTAATCATTTCATTTCATTTTCCTTTGCAGAATTGGTTTCTAAATTTTTAGCCATATTTTCTTTATCAGCTTGAATAATACGTTCGTGCAAAAAAGCCAATCCTACGTTTGTTTATCACAGATACAAAAAGTGTCTCTTAGAAACTGAAATATCATTTTTTTGGCGTTCGCATCTGGGATCGTGCTCAAAAGCTGTAGCATATCCGAATCATTCTTTGGAGCTCATCGACTTACAAATGCCTCGTGACAAAAGAGAACATATATGAGGCTGATAAAATATGCAACCTGTTTCATTCCCTGCAATTCTCGCTCCTAAATATTCATTTGTTTAGTGAAGAGAACAATTTTAGTTGCATATATTGCCTCCGCCATCTATCTTGTTTGATCAGGATCCCTTGTCAGGATCCCAGAGTGCCTGGGATCCTGAAACTGAATTCGTTTTCAGACCAATCGCCTAGGTACAAGAATGAGAATTGTAATAACTCTTTGTAGTCTTCTCTTGCACAACCTCCGTCTTTGAGGACATTTTGGAGGTAATTAACCAATTGACCTTGTTCTTCTAGAAAGCCTTGAATAGGAATTTCTTCATCCAGCATTGTCGTATATGACATCTTATCAAGTAAAGCCCACGGAATTTGGAATTTCTAAAAAATATAGATGTCAGGATCACTTGATGGTATGTTACAGCACTCCTCAAACGCTCTTTTCAATATTAGTCCATGGATGTGATGACGGGAAGCCAAACACAACAATGTTCGTCCGAATTCCCTTTCAATTCTGATACATGCCCCTTGGATCAGTCCTTTATTAGATGCTGTAGAATCAAAAGACATACCGATGATATTGTCACGTAGCCCCAATCTGTCCGGTTCTGAATAACTATTTCAACCATCTGCTCTCCAATGCTTTTCAGGGCAACAGGTACGCCAAGCAAATGCTCAAAATATTTGCCAGGAACTAGAACTGCAACTCTATCTTCCAAAGTTTTGACATTCCTATGAGCAACTGAGGGCAACAGTTTACTATCCCAAGTGAAGACCAAATGAGGAGGATTTTCAAAGAGTGGCCCTTCGATTTTCTTTACCATTTCACTTCTATTGATCGGCTAAGCTCGGTAAACGGTAGATGGAGGTACGAAAATTATTTTAACATTGTGGCCAAGGCTTTTTGAGGTTGCTATAAATGAAGTACTTGCAGTTCTCGAATCCAAGTAGACGTGAGTGACAACGTAATGTTTTCGTTGCTGGAAGCAAAAACTCGGCATCCGTCACTAGGTGCTGATGATGATGATGGAGATGGGTCTTCCAGTATAACTGTCTTATTAATTTCAGCAATAGTTTTGTAATATTTATTCCTACAGGAAATATTTTTCTTCTCGTTTAAACACTTAGTTATTATTTTCGAGGCTAAAACATTGTCTACTCCACTCATTGACTAATTTATACGATCTTCTCTTTGTGACCTAAGAAATTCTTTATCTTCTTGTGATACGCTAGTCATGTCCATCACATTTTGTCGGGAAATGTCAAGTAACTCGACGAGGTCACCTTTCCAAATCTGCCATTTCAAATTTGCTTTATCCGTGTTTCTCCATTTCTCGTTACCCAGATATTGGTATTATTTGTACAGATTCTCTATACCAGCACGGATATTTTTCCCGTCTTAACGGGGATATTTGCTTTACCCCACACTTCCTGTAGTTTAGTACTGGTAGATTTAGCTACATCAGAAAGTGTTTCTTTCTTTTCCTTGTGATGTTAAGAAAAAACTAAACGTAATTGTTTCTTTGAAGTTAGACAAGCTCCAATAACCTCACCACTAGGCACCTTTTCTAGCAGCCAAATTCCCCTTATGCTTCCCGTTTTAAAGTTCAATTACCTCCAAAAGATAAAATAAATACCCCCAAATATTATCAAATCTTATAGAATTTTCCCATATATATCTTTTACATCACTGAGACTCAGAACGTAAGCAAAGTCATATAAAAATCACATCTTTGGAAAAATTAAACACCCTAAAGTCCTCCACATATCTTCAATATTCAAAATTAGCATTGTTCTAAGAGATAGGAATTAGTAAAAGTGCTTTTGTCATTGTAATCCATGTTTGTCATGTTCGTATTATTAATAGTAACATTATTGAATTCGAGACTTATCTCTTTCGTTGGAAATAATTTTACTTTTGGTGTTTTCAATACCAAAGCCATTTAGTCCAATATAAGGTAAAGCTAGGATACACTGCGCACAATTCAAAAGAATAGCAATAAAAAATCTAAATATTAATTTTTTGCTAAACTATTCATGAATAATTTTTACTTCATTTGTTTTTTATGCATTTCCATTGCTATTTTGTTGTTATGTTGCAATTTAATAGAACAGTTGTAATAAAACCAAGAAAGTTATTTTGCGCAATCTGCCCTTACAGGGTTGGTGTGATTGCGCACTTGGGTAGGAGAGATTGTTACTAATAATAACTACAATTAAATTGTTAACAATAATAATTACACTTAAATGACATTGCTGTAAGGTTTTTGAGAACAAATATAATTGTACTAGGAGTGAATATTTCAACCTAATGATTAAAGAATCAGAAAAAGGAAATAATTTAAAAAACGATTAAAAATTTTTAATTAAAGGGAAAAAAATTAAATAATATGAAAAAGCAAGTCCAGATAAGATTACAAAATAAAATTATGTTACTGGATAACACGTTTAACTTAAAATTAGTCCATTTTTCATTTTTTATTTTTTTATGCAAATTTACCAATAAGCTGCGTAATCTCTCCTAGCATAGAAACTAATGGGAACGAAGCGCCATCTCTCCTAAGTAGCAGTTGCGCAAATTCTCCAAATTCGGTAGGAGAGATTGTGCGGCCTTTTATTTAAACATGACCTCTTCTAAAACGAACCGTTGATGTTCACATTGTTAGTCTAGATTAGTAGCTTATGATAAATCGTTTAAGTTTAAAATATTTTGTACTATTGACTTTGTATAGAAATTCTGATGCAGAGCTATGAAAATTCAAGCACTTACTTTGGGAAAACAAAACAAAATAGCAATACTTTATCTTAGATGCTCAAAGCAATCACCGTGCACTTTCATGTAGACATGCCACTTCTGCTGTTGTACAACTACCTGGAGTCGCTGCGCGCTCACTCTACTCCTCCTCCCTGAACCTCTATTTGCGCAATCTCTCCGACTGCGTCATCTCTCCTGGCTTTACTTTACAGTGTTTACAAGCCGGCCCTGAACGCTGACGTATTGCGGTAAATGTACAAGTTGTTGATTAACATAGTCATATATTGCTAAAATATATTCACTAAAATTGAAAACTGTAAGATTCTTTTTAGCTTGTGTATTGCTTAAAGTTTCGATACCTACAAAATTGACTACAGAAATATTCATAAAAATGGGAATAAATAGTGACAAATGGACACAAATTTGAAAATTATTGTCAGCATTTGCATTTTTAGTGCCATATACCGAGACATGGGGACTGTCTCAAGTAAATAAAGACGTTTGGTCATCTTTCTACTAGACATTTTGCAGACTTTAGGCTTTTCATGACTTTTTTCTCCTTGTATTTCTGTTTGACCGACTGTTTATGGTGTAGGTTTAACTTAATTATTTTTTTACAAGTTCTTCTATTGCATGTCGTGAGAGAGACATTTTGAGTTACATTTCTGAATGTTTTTAAGTTGCAATACGTATTTAACCCGAGAGTAGTCGCGTCTTTTTCAGAACACTAATGCCCACGTTCAGTCTTTTTTCGACGGTCGCCTCATACAGAAAATGGAAAACAAGAAACAAATTTCATTTAATATTCCAATATTATATTTCAAGGAAGTTATAATTTTACTTTTTACTTGAATTATACATTTTACTCACGTGCTTTAGGATACTACGAAAAGGTAAAAACTGATTTATACTAGTGATCATTACGTATATTTTTCCACGCATTTCAACTTTGCTTGTAAAAATGTAGCTAAAAAAACAGAGACGTCTTGTCACCTGTATGGTGGTGTAGAAACAGTTAAGGTCAGCTACATGGAAATTTCCCATTTTACTTGAGAGGAGAAAAAGAGAGGTCATTGTTTAGGAGAAAATAATTATTGATACAGGTTGGCAAAAAGATCGATATGGGACAGCTGCCGGGTTAATTTACTTCCAACCCCATTACAGAATGCTCAAATAATAATATAAAAAACAAACAGTATACGAAATACTTTTTTGAAATTTCCGAATTTATAATTTGTATTCTAATAATATATATATATATATATATATATATATATATATATATATTATGTATATACACTAATAAAATAAAGTTTTTGTCTCTGTGTCTGTCTATGTGTGCGTGTGTTTGTTGGCGATGGCCAGCGAAATGTGCAGCTCGCACAGTCTGCAAATTTGGATTTAGTTAGTCCAAGGCATGTCATGATGCACTTGAGTCTCGTATTTTTAATATTTTGATGCTTAGACAAGATATTAATTAAAAACCCATCTCTTCCTTTACGATACAGTAAAAGCATTTGCGTATGCCCAGAACCCGATTTACGTATCGGAAAGAAAATGAAGAAGCGAAAACGCTTTTTGTGTGTTTCGTGCCTTAGTTCTTGATTAGTGTAACATATATTTGGTAATCGACTTTAAAATACGTCAAAATATGTTAAGACATTCCAAAACATGTAAATACATTAAACTACAAAGACCCCGTGGCAGAATGTACGCGACGCTGCGACGGTGTCGCAGATTTTTTAGGGCACCTGCAGACTAAAAACATACAGCGATGCGGCGGACGCGCTATACCGCGTAAATTACGCGAAAAAAAAGGCAAACTTCGTCGAAGGATCGCGAAAAAACGGTGAATTTCGTCGAAGAATCGCGGAAAAAACGCAAAATTCATTTAAAGATCGCGAAAAATCGTTGAAAGATCGTGAAAAAACCGCAAATTTAGTCAAAAAGCCGCGCAAAAACGTGAATTTCGTCAAAAGGTCGTAAAAAAACATGAGTTTCGTTGAAGGATCGCAGAAAAAAGGCGAATTTTGCCGAAGGGCTACGAAGAAAACGCCAACTCTGTCAAAGGATCGTGGAAAAAACTGTTAATTTCATTGAAGGATCTCGAAGAAACGGTCGATTTCGTCGAAGAAATTTCGTCGTCGGATCGGGAAAATGAAAATTCTGCCGACAGATCGCGAAAAAATTGCAAATTTCATCGAAGGATCGCCAAAAAACGGAAAATTTCTTCGAAGGATCTTGAAAAAATGGAAAATTTCGTCGAAGGATCTCGAAAAAACGGTAAATTTCGTCAAAGGAGCTCCAAAAAAATAGTAAATTTCGTCGAATGATCTCGAAAAAACGGCAAATTTCGTTGAAGTATCTCGAAAAAACGGCAAATTTCGTCAAAGGATCGCGGAAAAAACGCGAATTTTTTCCACAGGCCAAAGAAAAAACGCGAAATTCATCAAAGGATCTGGGAAAATGGCTAATTTCGTTGACAGATTGCGATAAAAACACAAATTACGTCAAAGGGCCACGGAAAAACTTGATTTTCGTCAAAAGACTGTAAAAAAAAAAAACATGAATTTCGTTGAAGGATCGTGGGAAAAATGCAAATTTCATCAAAGGACCACAGAGAAAACGCAAATGTCGTCAAATGGCCGTAGAAAAAATACTAATTTTGTCAAAGAATCTTGGAAAAAAACTGCTAATTTCATCAAAGGATCACAGAAAAAGTGTGAATTTCGTCGGAGGTCCACGAAAAAAATGTGAATTTCGCCAAAGGATCGCAGGGGAAAAAACAAACGCTAATTTCGTCAAAGGTTCACGAAAAAAACGTGAATTTTGTAAAATAGTCCCGGAAAAGATTCAGCATTCCTTTAGAAAACAGCAGACACACAAAGTTCTATGCTTATTAATATAGGCATAGTTTTTAATCTGAAACAATATACTGAACTAACTTTAAAAAATCGGGTTAACGCGAACCCAATTTGCAAGAATCTACACTCAGCCTGAAATCGACTTGAATCAAAAGCAGAGTTAATTCGTCCTGCAACAAGAATAATTATTGCCGAGAGAGGATTTTCTCCCCTCCCCCGTCTGCTGTAACCTTTCAGAATATTTGCTGTGAATTTCAGAATTTTTTTTTACTCAGAAAGGCTGATAAATGCTGATGCCTTAATTAATTAGCACTACAACTACAACAGCAGCAAGAATAGATTTATATGATATATTGCGTAATGCAGACTTTTTTTGAGAACACTATTAGCGTTTCAGACACTTGAAGATAGTTCTGTCACTGGGTACAAAGGTGAACAACTTACACGAATCCAATATTTATTTTTTTCATATAAACGTAACATAAACTAAAAAGAAAATGGCCCAATCTACCTGAAACATAATTTTAATGAATGAAATTTCTTGATGATTAATTATCAATATATGTTAAACTGTTAAAATCTTATTAATTAAAAATATCAACCTGTGCGTACTTTAAGGATAAACTGTAATATATATATATAATTCTTTTAGTAAAAGGAATTATAACGGAGATCTGAAATCCCAATTTCGTAAGTATCAATTTAATTATAAAAAACTACTTTTTTAGTATTTGAAAAATCTTAATTTAAAGAAGATAAAATGTCTAGTATGTTTAATAAAATGCAAATTGTTTGATAATACGTTTATAAGTATATATACTGAATGCTTAAAATAAGTAACTTTATCTTTGATTTAAAAAAATCAATTCTTTGATTCATTTTTTCATCGTTTAACTTAAAGGAATTAGGTTTTTTTTTATTTATCTGCAAACTATTTCCGCGAGATTAAATACAATTAATATACAGAAGAATTTTTGCTACGAATATTACATGACAAAAAACATATAAACCGTAAAAATATTATGTTATTCATAATTTTTTTACGCAATAACGAGCTCAAATCCTCTGCCGATATTTTAATTAAATTACTTCAAAGGCTTTACTTTCTGTACATTGCTATGCTATAGATTTAAATTAATTTTTATTGTTTATAAAAATTACTTCTTCCTATTTATTAAACTTTGCTATTTAAATAAAAAAAGGTAGTATTTTTAAAATACAACTCTAACAAAGTGTTTAATTTGAATAATTGCATTATTTTCTTTATATAAAACGAGATGAATATAATTTGGAAGATTAATTTATTTTCATTAATAAAAAAATATTTTATCAAAATGTTTACAAAATAATAGTTATTGTCTTAAATTCAAATTCTTTAAACCATGCACACTCATTTAAATGTAAAAACGTTTTTAACATGATATATTTGAAATATTATTTCGTACGTGATTTAATAGTCATTTTACAAAATTATTCTAATAAAAATAATTTTTAAGAAAATATTTTCACTTAACATCATTATTAAAAAATTATACTTATTATAACATAATATGATGAGAAATCCATGAAACATCATAAATTTAACTCATAATACCTAAATTATTTTATAATTTAATTCAAATTAATAACAGATCGTCCGACGTATATTACAGATTATGCTTTGTTCATTTCTCTTTTTAACGCTTTTCTTTAGAAATATTACTTATTAAAAAGTATAAAAATTGAGGATATTGGAAATTTCTAACCATTATCTTTATAATGGTTCCATGAATTGGATATAGTGGTGTGTAGATTAAATAAAAGTAAACAAGTAAGATATTTTAAAAGATTAATTTTTAAATTCAAGTCCTTGCATGACATAAGATGAAAACTTGTAAATTGAAACAAAAATATTTTTGAACAAAAAATATAAACTTTATTGTATATCTAGATTTCATGATGCACTGTAAAAATATTTAAATGTAAGTTTTTACTTATTTTATTGGGAATAGTGGTAGACAAAATAGCAAAAATATAATCATCTGTGGAAACCTTGCAGAAAGTGCACTTATTATTCTTTATTTTTTTTAATACTTTGAATCTGTTCATGTATATCAACAGAATTGTTGCACCATTGGAAAGCCTTTATGATTTTTTGCATATTTTTCATTTTCGTAACTGATGCATGATATCTATCTCAAGCGATTAAGCCATCGTTTGGTTTCAGCTGCTAATTTTTCCAATTTAATACAAATAAAATTGATTTTTAAATGATTTATGGATTCGGTCTTTTCAATCGAGGACATTGTATCGTAAAAGACTAACAAACCTCCTATTAGGCTAAAAGTACAAGTACTCGTTTTTTGTCTTTATTAATCTATGCTTATATTTCTTTCTTAGTATTCCTTCTTTATATTGCCTTCTTATTATTGCCTTATTAGTTTTTTTACATATTGTTATTTGAATTATATTTTACTTTTACAGTCAAATATCGATTCGGAATCCCTAAAGTTAAGAGTTAATCTCTATCTACCAGCATCATTTACAACATTTAATACTGATATATGGAAATAACTGTCTGCCATACCAACAGAAATATTTCTTGATATTTTATAAAGTGTGAAGTGTTATCTGATAGGTCTGTTGCTGAGAGCATGGCGTATTAAAGATATGTATGCCGTTACTTATCCGGTCTTAACCCTTCTTTGCATGAGTTTTTCTTTTACAATTGTTTTTTTATACATATATTAAATATTAGACACCAGAAATTTTAAGATAGATTTTTAACTTTGTTCAGCAACATAGTTCACGGGAAATTTACTAGATTAATATTTCTATATAAATATAGTGGTGGCGAAGAAGTTGATTTATTTATTAAAAGTTAAATAAAAAGTGATGGAAATTTCCATCACAATGCAAAGAAGGGTTAACTTTTATATCTTTCAATGAAAAGCAGAAGCATTTTCTTATGACTCAGAATGCACAGCATGCAGCCAATAAATTTTAAAATCGTGACGAGAAAACAAAAGACTATTTCATGTCCATTTGTAAAAATATCATCTTTTCACTCTCATCAGTTTGAAAAATGTTTGTTTAAAAAAAAATCCTGTCTGTTGAATCGCCCAGTATAGATCACATAGCTAAACATCAAAATATCGGAAATATAAATGTGTGTTCTCGAACGCTCTAATTTTTAGATGTCCTTGGATGTCTTAGGTACAATCCTAGGATGCAAAATGTTTCACCTCGTGCTACCTTAACACCAATTTATTGTATATAATATGCGAGTGGTACCATTCTATAGGAATCGTGTATACGTTCTTAAAACGAACACCTTTTTTGAAATGGGGGTCTCGATATTATAAATTGTAACATCTCTGAATTTTCAGAATTACGTGAATTTTCCAAATTACATTTTTTGTTGCACAACATTTGATTTAATTGGATAATGACAGGTCTTAAAAAGATATAGTTTATAATTTTTTTTTTAAATCTTTAACTTTATCGAGTTAGATATGGTCAAATTTGTATGATGCTAATTTTAAATAACCGTGACTAGTTTTAATTAATGCGTTCCAAAAGATAATCTGATTGATTTTTTTGTTTTTTTAGTTAGATAGAATTCATAAACCAAAACACATTCTAGTAACGTTTTTGATTTATAAACAGATTTTTATTTATGAAACTATAATTTAAATAAAAACTAAGATTTAATTATATGTTAATAAATATGAATTATGACATCAATTAATTATTACAAAAACAAATCACGCTCATGAAAAACATGAGTGTGCAAGAATAGCTCATTCTAATCATTAATTTTAGATACATAGAAATAATTTACTTTTTGACGGTCTAAGTTTAAAGGGGTCTAAGTCTAAGGGGACAATGTTATCAAAATATCCAAAGAAATGAAAATCTTTGAATTTACCTGGAAAAATTCCATAACACTTCCTTTTTATAAGCAAGGTTTTTTTTTTTTCCAGCAACCAATGGGGTGTTTCCGTACTTTTCCTTGTAAGATCTTTAATAAATTTTCTAAATTTATTAATGAACACCTGTGGGGTTTTCTTTTATATTTCTATGCAGATTTAAGAAAATTTGTATAAACTGCACCATTTTCTGAGCTTCCGTAACCATTGAATTCAAGCAGGATAACAAATATGTATCTTACTTTTGAAAATTCATAATTGATAGATATTTTAATATGTAGATGGCCCCTATTTCAAAAAGTGCATTAATATTTGAAAAGTAGACATCATTCCCAGTGTAACGGTATCTTTCGAATGTGTATACGATAATTTCCGGATCAAATAAGTACGTAATAATCATTTTTACTAGAAAAGTACTTACTGAGATCATTAAGAAAAACTATTGTATATCTTGTTTTATAGTTGTCTTCAGAATATAACTTCTGAGAATATTTTGATATACTAATCAAAATACTGGTCGTAGCTTATCTAAATTTCTTGAAGAATCCTAAAAACTAAAATTGGATTTATAAAACCATATGTCACTTTACGCATAATTTGTATTGCTTACTTTAGTATTGGCAATAAAATGTATTTATTAATATGTAATTAATTAATTAAAAAATATTTACTACAAAGTTTTGGTTTAGCAATAATTTAAAGTATTTTAACAATATGAAAGTTATAAGTATACTTCTTTTAGTAACTTGTTTCAAGAGCTCTTTTCAAGATCATTTTGATCATTTTACACTTTTTTTTTTTTTTTTTTTTTTTTTTTTTGCTGAGCAAGCTTGTTAAAAATATTACTTTTTCACATTTCTCTAATATGTATGAAAATGAAAAATATTTATTTCGAGTTTATATGTATCTACGAAAATAACATATTTAAGTTTCAAAATTTGTTCTAAAACTCTTTCCATAATGCTTCAGAATTAAAAAAAATAAGTGTATTATTTTGTAAACGGATATTCGAGTACGAATCGGTTAAAAATATATTTTAGCTACGTTAAAGTTTCTATATATTTTTTTGTTTTTTAAACTACGTTGCAAAACGCACTAGAAAAAGACTTAAAGTGTCTGCTTTGTATTGCTTTCCAAATTCGATCTTTCGATTTGATCAAATTAAATATTTAATGGCATATGTTTCTTTTCCCTCTGAGAAACTTCATAGATACAGTAGTATGTCTTTAGATCAGCTCTGCAAGTCATTTTATTTTTTATCTTGCTTCCGCATAATATCTGATATTTTAAAACCAGCAATTAAAAAAATAGGCTATAGATATTGTTTTGAGCATATCAGATTAAAAAAATATTTAAGAAATATAAATTTAATATTCTTGTATTCATATCTTTCATGCAAAAACTGATGAAATAGAGAATCAGGTTTTAAATAAAACAAATCTGTTATTAATAATACAAATTGAGAGATTTTTTTCGAAAAGTTCCAGTAAAAAATATCTTAATCATATAATAACAAATTTTATCTTCGCATTTTTTGCGCGGAGATCAGTGGAAAAAAATCTCACAAAAATCTTCTTATTTTACTAGATAAAATTTTATATTTTTTATTTAGTAATTAAATTAAATAATGGTTAAATGGGTTACTAAGGAAAATTATGTTGATTACTATTAAAAAAAGATAGACTATTAAGAAGCAAACTGTTTCAGTAATTAAATATTTTACTCATGCATTCCTAAGCTTTATTAGTTTTGTACGTATATCAGCGACAACTAATCTGACAAAAATCTTCGTTTATTAGATCAGATTCTATAGATGAAGTTCATGTTGGTTTGTTGTTTCCACGACTTATTTGTTTTTGTATGACTAAATATATTTCATGTGTTTTGTATTTCTCGATAAATGCGTTCGAACAGAAATATTGTTGTGAAATCCTTCTCTATGTGGAAGTATTTTCCACTTTTTATTTAGTAGTAAATTAAATAATTTGCTGCAGTTTACTACTAAAACAAAAAATAGTATTAAAATACAAACTGTTTCTGTAAAGAAATATTTAATCATGTACTGCAAATATTTATATCCTTGGTTTTTTTGTGTGTAGATCAGTAACAACAAAGCTGACAAAAATCTCCTATTTTTATTAGACTAGAATTTATGGCTCATGTTTATGTGTGGTGTGACGTTTTTGGGACTTATGTCTTTTTGTGTTGATATTGTCACTACGTATTATGAAGAAACAATTTTTTTGAGTTCCATACTTTTCGATAAATTCCTTTCGATATCCGCATGAACATTCAACGTATTCTAGCAACACTATTTATAGTAACTTGTAAATAGTAAAATAACTGGAGCAATAAATAACTGTAAATTATTAACAGTAAATTATTAAAATAACTAACTATGATAAATAATTGTAATTATAATAAAATGTTATAACGGTTTAATTTTAAATATTTTAATTATAAATAATATTTGCTGTATGTAATAATAATAAAAGTTAAATATAAGTAATAATTACACTTATAATAATTATAATTACAGTAATTTTGGCAAATTAACTTTAATAAATGACTGTAATTGTAGTAAATTAATAACCTCGTGTTTGCATATTTCGAGTACTGTACATTGCTGAAAGAATGCAGCTAATAAATCTTAAGTCCAATGTGGCTAAATGTGATGACCAATACGACAGAGTTCTTAGATCTACCATTATAACGCAAGAATCGTATATAAATGTGACATATTCAAACATCCGCGTTTCAGGAACTAACCGTGAAACATATGCTTTCATTTAAAGCCTTTTGTCTAAGACAATTTCCCAGTTCAGCATACATCGTTAATTATCAAACTCCAACAACGGTTCTTAAATATGAGAAATGGAAATCGAGATTCTTCGTCTATGCCATGACATGTAAGGTCTGTTTCATCTACGGGAAGTGACAGCGGGAAAGGACGCTTCGAAGCAGCGTTGTTTTAAAATTTTTATCGTAGTTTGATGTCGGGTTTTTTGATAGAACTATTAGCAAGAAAATGGAATCTTAAAATACGGAGAGGCTATATTACTTTTAAATGCTAAAGGTGTAAAATTAACAACTATAATATAAATTAAAATAACTTTTATTAGTTGTTTTACATGTTTCGACTCTTTCATTAGTGCAGCTTTAGAATATTCTCATTTTGTTTTTGAAAATGACTCGGAAAGAGTCGAAACATGTAAAACAACTAATAAAAGTTATTTTAATTTATATTATAGTTGTTAATTTTACACCTTTAGCATTTAAAAGTAATATACTATTACAAGGTGTTATATTTTACTTTATTGTTACAGAGAGGCTTTCAGTAGATATACTAAGGTAGATATACTATGTTCAGGGTTGCCACAGGAAACTAAATATTTGTATTCTATTTCAAAGGTTTTATACCACTTTTTTTCAATGTATCATCATTGTCATATATTTCTACAAAATCTAAACAAGTTGGAAATTGTACGTCAAACGTTACAAACGAGGTGCGTTCGTACGCACGTTTTAGAATTAAATTCATGATATCCCGTGCGTAGAACGGGTTAAACAGCTAGTTAAGTATATATTTTATGACACTGTTCATACAAATATCTTAACTAGTTATATAAATATTCAGATATATATGTATCAGCTAGTTATATAAATATTCAGATCTTGATGATTTTTAATTCTGTGAAATGAATTATATCGTCTGCAGATTAATTTCTGTCATAAAATAAGTATCTCGGTCGCTTGACGATTTAACATCCATCAGAAGCTCATATAACAAAAAAGCACCGATTTAAAAAAAAAATCAAATTTCTTAATAAATATTTTTATTAATATCTCCTAAAGTTTTGATTCGATTTTGATAAAATTTGAAATGTCTCGACAAATTTATGCAAAGATAATATATTTCAAATTGCAAACCATTTGGTTGGGTAGTTTTTGCGTTGTTATATGCGGACAGACAGACAGACGGACGGACAGACAGACAGACGGACGGACAGACGGACGGACCAAACGACGACTATAGGTGCTACGTATTTATATAATTACGAACGCACCTAAAAAGAAATGTACTATAAAGAATTTTTTTAAATAGTGATACAACTAAAAAATAGAAATATGCTCCTAGGGCAATCCTGTGTGTCGTATATTCGTATATTAAAATGAAATGATGATAAAAATCAGAAACTGTGAATAATGAAAAAAACGTGAAGCTTCTCGACTATGGCAGTTCTTAAATTCCAGGAACAACTATAGTTTTCCAGAAATTTCTCTCTATATAAAAAATAATTTATGAAATAGTTATGTAGAACATACAGTAATACATATTGTTTTGGTAAAATAAATGTTATGTGGGTCATTCATCATGTAATTTATTGAAAAAAGTTATTATTTTTTTTTAGGAAATCATAAAGCACCAAACAAGTGTGAGACCGCAGATCAACTTCAAGAGTCAAATAAAGATATATGACGTAGAGATATGACGTAATATGTCCCTCAAGATTCATTTCTTCAATTTTTTTATTCATATTTGGATGTTTTTTCCTTTTTATCGTTTTCGTTCCCTCATTGACGAACATTGCGAATGTTTTCATCAGCCATCTCAACTGTTAAAAGAAAATAATATGGCAATGGCAATGGAGTAAAAGATTTCTTGCTGATTACTGTTGGAGAATGAAGAGGGATATTCCAGCTGCCACACGTTGAAGAAAATTCACAACACTAGCATTTTAACTAACAAGGGGACCACCAAACATGATGTGCACGGATTTTGATGATTTTAAAGTATGTTGCGGGGATCATACCCTTAACTATTCAGGTCAAAGGTTTCCTTCAAATAAGATTTAGTTTTCGAGAAATTTTGGGTTAAATTTCAGCATACGTTTTAAATAGTTAGTTCGCTATCTTGAACAAGGTCTCCGTGGTGTAGCGTTCGCGATTTGAGTGCCAGGTGTGAGGGTTCTGTCCTCTCATGCAACTTTTTACCTTTTTAAATAAATTTTATATATTTATCAAGTTACAAGTTTTATGCAGAATTATGAATTCTGCATAATTTTTTTTTCTTTTTTTGTTTTGTTTTGTGTGTGTGTGTGCAGTTTTGAAATTAATATTTCTATTGACGAAATTCCAAACTAATTTATGTCTGGAATTAGTTTATTTATTTTTTATTATTATTTACCCTTTATATTTTAATAACCGTTCTAAAATAATACTTTTTTTTTAACTTTATGAAAGTTTAAATGAAAATTTATATTTTTTTATAATTTATACAAAATATTTTTATCTCAAATCTTTTAAAGGTATGTATGATTAGGTAATTGCAACAACATATCTTGAAAGGAGTAATAAAATATTAAAGTAATAATGCTTATATCCAAGTTTTAGCCAGTTATATATATATATATTTTATGTTATTTGAATACATTTAACTGTAAAGTTCAAACTCAGCATCATTTTTGATTTGCACAAATAAAAAATAATGTATTACAATTATTTTTATTTTCATTCTAACAAGTCGATGCCATACAGAAAAATGCAACTAGAAATGAAAAAATCGTTTGTAAATTACAATACATATAAAAAATACATGAAAAAAAAATCTTCTGCAATGACTTTTACGGTAATATCAGAATAAATAAAATTTTCTTTTTATCCATTTCGTTTAGTTTCCTTTGCCAGATAATTACCACGTTTGAAATAATTTCTTTTTCAAATTTAATGCATTTTTTAATATACAAGTATTTATCACAATTTAAGTATTTAAAGAATATATTATATGATAATTTATACATTCTTCCAATATTGTTAAAACAATTTACGTAAAGAATACATTTAAAGGCGATTTTTAATGCGGAATTTGTTTAGAATATTTTTACGATATGTATCACACAATTAGCTCCATATTTAATAAACTAAAAATGTCGATGTCGGTGATGATAAATATTTTAGTATTTCAGCAGTTAACCTATTTCAATATATTTAGAACAAATCAAATATTAAAAGGATATATTATTTTGTTAATTTTTTCTTAATCATTTAAAATTTTTTTAATAAAAAATGCAAATTAAAAAAAATGCATTATTTCATAAATACGATAAATAAATAAGTAAATATGCATAAATGTAAACAATAATCATTTTAAAAAGGCGAGATATCAAGACATAAATTAGTTTGGATTTTCGTCAACAGAAATATTAGAATAAAAATTGCGCAAAAACTACAAATTTTTTACGAAAAATAATAAATGGAATTTATTAGGAAAATATCAAAAAGTTCAAAGATGCATAATTCATAATTCTGCATAAAACTAATAATGCGACAAATATATAAAATGTATTAAAAAAAGGTAAAAGTCACATTAGAGGACAGAACACTCATCTCCGCATCTCAAATCGCGTGCGCTAGCTCTGCACCACGGAGACCTTATTCAAAATTGCGAACTAATGGGTATTTGAAATGCATGCTGAACATTTAACCCGGAATTTCTCGAACGCTAAAGCCCATTTGAAGGAAACCTTTGACCTGAATATTTAGGGGTATGACCCCTACAACATATTTTAAAATTATCAAATTCTGTGCGCATTATGTTTGGCGGTCCCCTTGTAAGTTGATTAATCCATTGGAGAGTGACGCATAATATACGCAATATACGTGACGCATAAGATGCTCAGAATCATTCATTATTCGCACCAGTTAATTTTTATTGTAAACTTTGACTTATTTAATCCTAGCATTTCTTCGATTCATTTGGGCGCAAATTTCTGTTTTGAAAAACCGGTGGTGAAAGATTAAAAATTCTGTAAAGGACGCTCGTCGCGAAGGGTTTAATATCCAGTATACGTGAAATATTTCCATTTCTTTCATAATTAATCCATTTCGAATAAGAAAGGAATGAGTGATGTAGAAACCTCCTACGTACTATAATTCAGTACACAAAATTACATTAGGATCACGTATTTTACTTCGCGTGGCATAACAAAAGGTACACGTAGTACAGTTTAAAATTCTCCGTCTGGAGTTAAATAATACGGAAATGTTTTCCCGAACTTTTGTGCTTCCCTGTATAGGATCTACAGAATTTATACACACCACGTAATAGACAAAAAGCGATTTAAAATTAAAATCGCGTTTAGTAACTTAAAACGCACTTCCAGGAATTATTGTTAACATACAGTAGAGAATTCTTTTGTGTGTCCCTGTAAATGAACGATGACTGCTATACACACAATATTCTGTAGTAAGTCTCTTGTAATGAACCTTATATAAATTTCAATGCGTTTAAAATAGGGAAACATTGTTTAAATAAAGCGCAGACGATTTTTCTCCATAGACGTAATGTAACGGAATTCTTTTGACTGTCCCTGTAAAGTAAGTATAAGTGCTATGCACACCCTATTCCATATTAAGCTTCTTCTAATGCACCTTAGTGATATATATAAATTTCAATGTATTCCCCTGTCATAAGTAAATGATAGAATTGCTAAAAAGGAATTATAAATAAAAATATATACTTTTCTTCGTTTACGATACAATAAAAATTATTAAAACACCCCTAAAATGAATCGTATCACTACTGATCACTTACATAGTAACTGATTGTCAGTTTATGAGCAAATATGTAAAATGTTCAATTAAACAGATAAATATTGTAAATCCATTTCATGCCATTTCACGTATGCTAAATGCTAACGGGCCAACAACACATTTGTTTATTTCCAGAAGAGCATTGACGGGAGTTCATGAATTTAATTCCAAAACCAAAATTAAAAATAACAAGAACGAAAAATCATGCGTCAAGCATAGATTATGTAACACTTTCCAACGCTTCCAAAATAATTTTACGAATCATACTCTTCAATAAGCTAAAAGATAACATCTAAGTAATCCAAATACTTTTATTCAGCCCTGTATAGGATCTATAGATTTGTATATATACTACATAGGATGCTAAATTTTAGTTCAGTTAGGAAACACGTAGTACAGTTTAAAATTCTCCGTCTGGAGTTAAATAATACGGAAATGTTTTCCCGAACTTTTGTGCTTCCCTGTATAGGATCTACAGAATTTATACACACCACGTAATAGACAAAAAGCGATTTAAAATTAAAATCGCGTTTAGTAACTTAAAACGCACTTCCAGGAATTATTGTTAACATACAGTAGAGAATTCTTTTGTGTGTCCCTGTAAATGAACGATGACTGCTATACACACAATATTCTGTAGTAAGTCTCTTGTAATGAACCTTATATAAATTTCAATGCGTTTAAAATAGGGAAACATTGTTTAAATAAAGCGCAGACGATTTTTCTCCATAGACGTAATGTAACGGAATTCTTTTGACTGTCCCTGTAAAGTAAGTATAAGTGCTATGCACACCCTATTCCATATTAAGCTTCTTCTAATGCACCTTAGTGATATATATAAATTTCAATGCGTTTAAAATAGTGAAACATTATTTAAATAAACCGCAAATGATTTTTCCCCATAGACCGCAATGTAACGGAATTCTTTTGAGTGTCCCTGTAAAAAAACTATAAGTGCTACATACTTCCGTTGAAATAGGGAACATGCTATAGATAATGATTATAACATATAAAAATTGCAGGGCAATCCGAGCATATTTACGGGAGTTAGAGCACGGACAGACGGCAGACGGCAGACGGCCAGACGGCAGACGGCCAGACGGCCAGACAAACCGAAGTCATAAACACTTTTCAACTAGGTTGGAAAGTGTTAAAAATCAGTACAACCAAATTAAAGTTTATGAATATAAAAATTTGTTATATCTATTAAAAATCAGTGTTTACACATCCAAAAATCCGTAGTAAAAAGTAGTAGTACGTAAAAAATTCACATCAAGCAGACATAATAATAATCGAATATGAAACGAAAATTAGCCTAAAAACGCAATGACAATAAACAACTTTAAAATATCTAAATAAGAAATAAGAATTCTCCTGTAAAAGTGTTTAGTTGTTCAATAACTATTCGATTTGGAAAAATAATTTTCTACATCTGTGCATTTTTTAAAATGAAATTTAATTTATCATGTTGCTATGACAGCAGACGATAAAATGATATCTTTGGAATAAGGGAATAAATAGAATAAAAAGTTTTGTTGATGTTTGTGATAAAATGTTTTCTTTTATTAAAAAAATGTAATAACTAAGAGCAATTAATCTCTAATTACCTGCATGCGAGGTAAAAGAATTATCGTAATACCCGCTACAGCTTCGTAGTATTGCAGCATGGCGTAAGTAAGATGTATATCTCACATTGCAGTAAACATTTAGAACTAGTTTTAACTCGCGCGATTAAAGGTTAAACATAAAAAAAGGAAAATTTCGTCAAAAACATAAAAAAAAAAATCTATTTAGAATTTTTGAATTTTTTACCCCAATCGTTCATGATGTTACATAGATAGATACGCGCACGGATTTTAATATGGTAGATGTTCACATAATTTCTACTTTAACTTACATTTAAAGCATTTCTAAAATACAACAGTGAGTATATTTATTTAAAACAATTGCAAAATGGCAAAATAAATTAGATGAAAATACATGTTTGTATTTAAATTTTTAAAGTTCGTAAAGAATAGGCATGTATACGGTAGCTAAAAAAAATTTTTGAACTACATGAAGATTATTGAAAATTATAATTATCTTATTTAATTGAAAAAGCTTTACTCTGCATCTTTTGAAATTCAAGTTATAATTTGCGTTCGAAAATAATTTTCAAAATTTAAAAGCATCTTACACCATAGACATTTTTATTTAAGTTAAAAAAATCGACATATTATATTGTTATTTTAGCTTCTATACATTTCTGACACACCTATATATTCTTATCTTTAAACTTTGACACTACTGATTTCTATTAGTAAAGGATAGTTAAAACAAGCAATTTAACTTTTGAAAAGCCAAATCTCATAATCTTCCGTTATGAAATTTTAAACATCATTATCATTTTTCATCTGAACATCTGCTATGACATTATAAACTATTTTAACTTCTTTTGTGTGTCTTGAAAGTGTTTTTAAAATGGCACTTTTAACACATATTACACTGGGGAACAATTTTTAACATAATTTCTGTTGACTTTGATTTTTCAGCTGTTTTTAAGTCAAAAGATCGTGCTGATTTCAAAACTGCAATTAGTTTCCTTCTATCACGTCAAGTTTTTTCTCTACAGCTTATATGAATGTGACCACTCTACGCTGAATCGGACGTGAGGCATAGGAAGATTTAGTTTTCTACTAATGGCTGAAGTAAACATTCTCCGATTGGGGTGAGGTGAATGACACCATAAAAACCAGCAACAGTTTTATACTTATTTATGCAATTCAGTTATATCTGAGACGTTTGAATGTTGATTTATATAGTGAAGAACATCCCCGTCAGGAAAACAAGAACCAGAAAAACAAACATAAAATAGAGTATCCTAGTTTACCATCCGCCATACGTCCAGTGCCTCATTCAGTTGAAATCCCAGTGCCAGTTTTTAAAGAAATGTCCTCTTTCGAAATACAGGAAGACGAGTATGGTGGAAATCTAAGTGATCCCCTACGATGAAGATTTTGAAATTGAAGATGACTCCGTTCGAAAGAGAGTTGATCAACATGAACTGAATGATTTGGTACCAGATTTGGGACTACCGAAAAAAGCTTCAGAATTATTAGCATCAAGACTGCACGAGAACAATTTGCTTGAAAAGTGTGCTAAGTTATCCTACTTTCGATCAAGCGAAAGTGAATTTCTTAAATACTTGCAAAGTGACAATGGATTTGTTTATTGTCATAACATACATGGTTTAATGGAGGAGTTGGGAGTTCCATCCTATACCGCAACTGAATGGCGGCTGTTCAATGGCGGCTGTGCATCTCAAAGAGAAGCTTGTAGTACGTGCTCCTTCATAATGGAAATTTATTTGGAGCAGTCCCAATAGGCCATTCAGTTTATTTACGCGAAGAATATGAAGACATAAAGAGAGCCATTAATTTATTGCAATATCACATGCACAAATGGATCATCTGTGTTGACATTAAAATGGTCTGCTTCCTTCTTGGCCAGCAATGTGGATATACCAAGTATCCCTGTTTTTTGTGTATGTGAGACAGCAGAGCTCGTGAGAAGCATTGGTTCCAGTTGAATTGGCCTCTAAGATCTGACCTCAAACCTGGTGATCCCAACATTTTGCATCAGCCACTTGTCGACAGCAAGAACATCATATTTCCACCTCTGCATATAAAACTGGACCTAATGAAGCAGTTCGTGAAAGCATTGCCAACTGAAAGAGACTGTTTCATGTATGTTATTTTGAAATTTCCAAACTGTCTTTTGAAAAGATAAAGGCAGGTGTATTTGATGGGCCACAGATTTGACAGCTCATTGGAGATGAACATTTCATCAGAACAATGACAGAACTACAAAAGAATGCTTGGTTAGCATTCAAAAACCTTGTCAAAGACTTTCTTGGAAATACCCGAGTAGAAAATTACACCGAAATTGTCCAGTAACTTTTAGAGAGCTTTAAAATGCTTGGTTGCAACATGCGCATCAAACTTCATTTTCTGCATAGCCATCTCGATGACTTCCCGAAAAATCATGGTGCAGTCAGTGGAAGAACGGTATCAAGGTGGATGGGATGAACATATGATGGCTGACTATTGTTGGAGCATCAAGCGAGATTGTCCACAAATTGAACACTTCAGGAAAAGCTACAAGCGAAAATTTTACCTTAATATGAACTTTTTTCGTTTTGTAAAACCACTTTACTACTTCTATGAACACAATGTAACTTATAGTAAGTATATATATAGCCGTTGTGTGAATAATATAGTTGGTAATTTTTCTTTATTTTCCTTTGTATCCTCATTAAATATGATTTTTGGGGTATGCTGTAGCTAAAAAAGTTGACGTGATAAAAAAAAAACTGATGTCATTTTTGGATTTAGATGCCAATAATTAGCCAAACACAAGTGCCAGATCTAAGTCAACAAAATGTGTGTTCCCCAGTGTTATTATAGAACATTAAATTCGAAAATGAGATATGAATTAGAATAAATAAAAAAATGTATGTCAGTTCAGATTGGTTATATTGATTTTATCTCACCGGAAAATTATTTAAGAAGTCATATAACTGCGGGTGATATGAGTATGATAAAGTGTTGGCGTGATGATGGTACGACGTTTTAATGAACACTAAACTTGATCGTAAGTGATAATTGTAATATATATATACTATACATGCTTATAGAATAAAAATAATATATAGTATTAATTAATACAGTAGTTGGTTCGCATGTATATTTAACTTTTAAAATGTTTCGCTGTGTCTATCAGGATTTTTTTCATAATCCTTAATAATTGTATATGAATGTTTTAGTGAAGAAAAAGACACTAACGATACATTCAAAGTAATAGAATTGTTATAAGAACTATTTCTTTTCATCAGATTTATTTGCGATATAAAGTAAACCTATAATAAAGAACTTTTGTCTTTACAATGTTATATAATCTAATATTCCTCTTATATAAAAACAAAACGCTTTTCGTAAAATAAAAAAAAAATAATGATAAATGATTATCTATTTTAATACGGTAATAAGAATTAAGATTTTTGATATTTACAATCTGTTATAGCTTCCTAAACGAGGATATTCTAAAGTCATCAATATAAGCTCATCTTTTATAATAAAATGCTATAAATAACCGTCAACATTCTTCCAATTAGTGCAATAATTAAAATAACCAGACTTATATTTGTTGGCTTCTCTTAATTTTCACCAAAAGTAATGCAAAACACATTTTAAGAAAGATAAAGTAAAATGAAAATATTTATAACTTCTATTAAAATATGATATTTAATGCAATGTTATTTTACAATGAATCTCAATAACACTTTTCCATTTTTAATTAATGTGCACTTGAAGACAAACGTAAATTTGACGTACCAGCTAGCTACTGACACACATTGAAAATATTTTGACAGATCAAAATTGAATACATTTCTTTTTGCTATATATTTAAAACACTAATATGAATTTTTAATAAATTGCCATTACTCATTCCTCATTATTGTAAATACCAAAAGAAGGTGTTCTTAACAAGCTTCGGTTCTAAGTTGTCAGTTTTGATACCACTACTAATTTCTACTTCGTTTTGCATATTTACTCTGCATTTATATATGTTACAGAAAACGTTACTAACTCTTTCATTCCGGAGCAGCCTCAAACTGGACATCTGCAGAATCCCAGACAACCGCCCGAAATTTTCATCCCCTCTTTTAAGATACCTTTCTTTCACACGTTCATCAAGCTGACACATGTTACACACCTACTACGAAATGGACTTTTGTCTCCCGTTCCCTACTTGAAGGCATGACACTTTGTCAACTAAATTTAGAAAGCCAGCGTAATTGATAGATGTTTTCACCTCCCAAAGTGTGTGTGTGGGGGGGGGGAGAAACTTTCTTTAGCCGGCAGTGCCGAAATTTGATTTTCTATGTTAGGGCGCCTAAGGCCGAAGCGGTAACAAAATAGTTAAATTAATGTAGCAATTAAATGTGTATTTTTACGTTCTTTGTTGGTGGGTTAAAAATTAAAAAAATTGAAATACATTTTTTAAAGTCACAAAAAATTGGTAAAATTTTCAAACATGATTTAAAAGTGTATTTCCGATTCTATCTGATAGAATAAAGATTGAAATTCTTCTATAATTATAAGTGAGAATATATACGATGGTAATTAGCGATAACGCTGTGTAGAATTAAAGCAAATCTAGTACAGATTTATATCATGTGTTTAACGCAACATGTACCATTGGCGACTTTGCACTAATAGTAGTTAACAATCGAATCATTACGAATATAGCACACATCCATTCTTAAATAAGCTCTTCTACTAATATCTTTTAGAAGCCTATGTTGATAATTAAATTTTCAAACTAACATGATTTAAAAGTGCATTTCCTGCTCTATCTGATGGAATAAAGATTGGAATTTTTCTATAATTATAAGTGAGAATATATGCGATGGTAATTAGCGATAACGCTGTGTATAATTAAAGCTAATCTAGTGAAGATTTATATCATGTGTTTAAAGCAGCATGTACCATTGGCGACTTTGCGCTAATAGTAGTTAACAATCGAATCATTACGAATATAGCATACATCCATTCTTAAATAAGCTCTTCTACTAATATCTTTTAGAAGCCTATGTTGATAATTAAAATATGTGAAGGTCGGTTATCACGTATTAAAATTTAACCTGCTCTAAACCACTTCTGCGGATTATAATGAATAATTAAATATCAGTTTAATTTTCTCTGTGTTAAAAAAAAATATTTGTAGCTCCAAATTCTTCTCCCCTCCAACCCCACACGAAACAAGGAAGCATCACTGCAAAATCCACTCTGCTATTACATGCATTCGATCTCTTATTTGCTAACAATATAGCCTTCTAAGTGTAATGAACTATTTTTGAGATATATTTACCGATTTAGAAAATAAAAACTGTACAAATCATCGGTACGAAGATTTGTGTTTGAATCATTTACATATACTTTTTATCTTACGTATGGTAAAAATTCACATGAATTTAAAATTTTTAATAGCCACGTATTTGTATTATAAATTACACCTGTCGGTCTTCGCCCGTTTAGCCATTCGCTTATGAGTGGGGAACATATACATTCTGCAGCGTACAGCTCTGAAAGCCCATTTCACATGCAAACAGAAAAATATAAATAAAATACTTTATTTTAAACTATGCCAAAATAAATAATATGAATATAAAAAAAGTACGTAAATAAAGATTTCGCGACATAAATAATAATTTTTTATGAGCCCCCTGACAAAGTACTGCTCGGCCCTGCCCATGATTATCTAGGGGGAAGGGAGAGTTTTCAGATGAAATAAATAAAAATGGAAATTTCTAAAGTATATGGCGATTTATAAATGGTCACTGTGGTTTCACGCCCATACATTCTTAATACGGTGATGAAAATAACAAAGCCCTATGTGTTTATCAACCATATATCACTGATACAGCGACCACTATAACGGGGTTCAGTTATTTTGCGTGCATAAATCTTTAAAATGAAATTATTTTAACATTGTACGCCTGTAAACTGATTATACGTCAATCACTATAGCGAAGAATTGTGTATACCCGAGTCCATAAATATATTCATCAGTATTTAAATCGCATATCTTTAATTCCAAAACATGTACTTAAAAAATGTGAAAATGTATTATATTTTCTATAAAAATGTAAAAGACGAAAAAGACGAAAGCGCAAACACAACTTATAAAATATGAAATAAAAAAAACTTTTCCTTGGAAAAATGTCACACAAAATATATAATACAATATTAGCAATAATTGTTTTATTCGTCTAATCTTCCATAATCGGGTTCATAGCCGATGTTGGCGAGAAACTCGCTCGCTCTAAAATGGCTGAAATACATGTTTAACCAATTTTTTTAGTAGATTTGTAATACTGAAATTCACGTTCCTAATTTTAAACTGCTTCTGAGATATGGCGAAATGATCTAAAACTTTCGACCACACATTTAATCACCTTGGTGACTGAATATCTAAAATCGCCGAAATACCTATTTAACTATTTTTTGTATTAGATTTGTTATTCTGAATTGCACGCTCCTACCTACAGCTTCTAACGTGATATGGAAAAAGGACATAAATCATTCAACTGTATTTGATCACACCTTAGTGGCTGAAATTCTCGAATCACAGAAATATGTGTTTAGCTATTTTAGGTTGATTTGTTATCGTGAATTTTACGCTTCTATCTAAACCTGCTGCTGAGATATGGCGAAAAGGCGAAATGATTTTAAAGTTTCGACCCCCCGTTTAAGCCGTTAGTGGTTAAATTTCTAAAATCACTGAAATGCGTGAATAAATATTTTTTAGCAGATATGTTATCCTGAATTTACGCTCCTACCAAAATCTGCGGCTGAGGTATGGCGAAAAGGCGAAATGACTTAAAAGTTTCGACCCCCATTTAACACCCTTAGAGGGTGAATTTTGAAAAATCCTTTCTTAGTGAGTGCCTACATTGTGTAAAGGACATAGCTTCCAAATTTCATTACCCTAAGAGCAACAGTTGAGGCTCGGCGTTGATTATGAGTCAGGCAGGACATATTCTTTTATAGGTATAGATCAACGAAATGGACGTTTTAAAGGCCATGACTTAGAGTATTAATTGAGCTTACAAACTAGAGCACAGATTTACTATTCTTGAATGAAATGTATTTTTTATGCTGGTGTATACGATATTAATCTCGCTATAGCAATTTGAAGATGTGCAGTGAGATGTAGTAAAAATTAAGTCAAATGTATCATCGATTTCTTAATTGCTACTATTTAGGTCATACAGAAGTGAATGAAACAAATGCTGTCACAGGGCGGAATACAATTTATTTACAAAAAACTGATAGTACATCAGTTCGATATAATCCCGGGCCAAGTCAAGGCAATTCTGCCATTTGCCTGGAAGGTCTCAGAGGGTTTTGTCAAACCATTCTGTGGGGATGTTGGTGCACCACCTACGGACAATAGCTTGCAATTCCGAAGAAGATTGAACGTGTTGGCCTATGACTACTTCCTACATCTTGTCAAACAAGGCGTGGTTTGAGGGAACCAGGTCGAGCAACCAGGTTATGGCTACACAGTGACGCCCAACGCGAGAGTGTCGCGGGTGTTCCACCTGGTGTGGTGCGTGTGTTGTCGTTCTGCAGAAGCAAATGCCCTGCCCATTTGTCCGGACGGCTCTGTTAACCCTTTGCGGCACAGACAAATTCTGTTCGTAAAATGCTAAATTACTGACTGACACCGGAATTTACAAACGACTTTTTTAGAAAATAAAAATTTCTTATTTTAAGCTTTCATTGTAGAAGAAAAAAATTATTAAAATATTCTTGGTGCCGAATGCAAGTTTGGAATTAAAATTAAGTGTGCCCGGAGTGGGACCACTGTGCCGGAAAGGGTTAAATGCGCCGTCGTAGCGTTCTGGCAATCTTATAGTACCGGTTGCTGTTGATTGTGCGCTCAGGCTCTAACCATTCCACGATGAGAATGCCTTGGACATCCCAGAAGAGTGTTGACTGTTGTTTCTGCGTTTTCAACGACGTCCTAGGCGTCTTGGGATGTGAGCTTGATGCATGCTTCCACTCCATTGAACTGCGTTTTTTTTCGGGTTTGTCGTGCAAAAACCACGACTCGTTCAACGTGACCAGACGGGCGGAGAAGTCATCCGGATCGGCATCCGACACAATGCGACGATGGATCTCACTACCCTGCATCCCCTCCTTCCATAGGAGCCACGCTGTCCAACTCTGACTGTGATAGTTACCTTTCATCATTGGTGTTCACCCTCTCAAGGACGGCGGCGAAACGAATGTGCGCTATCTCATACCATTCGCCGGCGGCCAGCGGCATCTATTCATTCCGCTTAGATCACGCCCCCTTGTGTCTATCTCACTGGTTTTCCCTGTCGTATCGTGCATAGTTTCGGTTTGTGAACCACTGTGTCAATCCTTTCTGTACGACCCTAGTATTTATTTTTCATAGAAACCACATTTTTTAAATTTTATTTTAGTGGTCCTTTTTGCTAGAGTAAAATAAATTTTCTACATCTTAACTTTTTGTGCGCGTATTGGAATGTGTTAGGGTAAAAGATAAAAATATATGCATAAGCATTTTAACAGCCATTTATTTAAAAAACACCCACAACTTCTACAATATGGAATTTTTTAAAAATGAAATAACGATTTTGCTCGATACAAATTTTTATCAATAAATTTTAACTTTTGTGTTTATAATAATTCTCTTCAACCTGTTTATGTTTTTAATTATAACACAACACTCTTAGAAAGTTTTTGCTCGAGTAAAACTATAATAGCATTTTAAAAACATCTAAAATAAATGGGTAAAAATTTCGAAATAAATTCATAGCTTTAGTTAAGTCATTAGCAAGTCATATTAGATTAGGGTAAAAAACGCAAGTAGATATTTTAAGCCGGGCAATTAAACAGTAAGTAGTGAAAACTTAATTTTTCAGTCTTGTACAACGAGATTTTTAAAGAAATAAAATATTGGATGTACTTTAATTAACCACAGCAACATTTTTTTCTTAAAAAATATTCATTAAAAGTGTTTGCATGAATATATTAAATAAACTAGTTTACAACAAATTTACAGAAGAAAGGGATTTACAAAATGCATTTAAACTCTCAAAGAACATCCTCATGCTTTCAATTTTTTTTTTAGTATTTATAATATTGTTTTGGCGCATTATTAAATGATATTATAAAAGATAATGTTTTTATAAAGAACATAGACGATGCAGTAGGTACAGTTATAAAGATTATTATTATCATTATTATTATTATTATTATTTTAAGAAAAACACTGTAAGATAATTTTTCTTCTACACACATTAATATTTTGCATAATTTTTTTATACTGTTTTAAGAGATATAGTCTATAAATTAAATGATTTGATTTCCGAAAAGTAAAATAATTTTAGAAAAAAAATAATAAAATGCCATGATCTATGTAAAATACAGAAAAAAAGACGATTTACCTAATATTTTTATTTGAAAAAGTAAGTGTTTTGTATTATTGTACACCCTTAATTAGAATACTTACCCATCATGGATATGCTTAATATAAATCATGAAAATAAAACATGTGTAAACTATATATAAAATGTATTGCAATTCGAATGAAATCGTGGCTTGATGACGTTATAAATTTTAAATGCTCTAATATTGAATTGCGTAAAAAAAACATCCTTATAACTCCAAAAATGTTAATCATATTAACTAACGGTTTACTGCGTCGGATTAAGCGACTCATTTCCAATTAAAATATATATTTGAATTGAAATTTGAATGAAATACAGATTCATGAAAAATCGAAGAGTGTGGCAAATATGATTACAAATATCTCAGCAACTAATTATCCGATCGACTTCATTCTTTATGCAATTTTTTTGTCTTTTATATTCACTGCTTCAAATATACAATTTCGAAATTTTTTTGTACCTTTTATCAGAACGAATATTTCAAAAGTCCGAAAAAACTAGTTCCGGATAATCGAGGTAAAATTCAATAAGCTTCTTCCCATTATTAAATTCTTTCCAATGTTACATACTAAGTACATAACAAATTTCAAGTCTGTATCTCAATTTTTTTCGGCAGGTTTACATACATACACACAGACACACAGAAACACACACAGACAGACGGACGGCAGATTTCTATTTCTAAAAATATGTTTTTCGGAATCTCCGGTGTCTGAAACGTGTAAATCCGTCATTTTTTTTCGATTTTGAAAACGATTAGAAGACTTACCCTATACTACGTATGATGGGTAAGTAAAAAAACTACAGAAACTAAGAAAAATTAACTTATATCTTCAATATCATAATTTCAGAAAACTAAGTTTTGTCGTATTTAACCGCAAAATATTGTAATTCAATAAGGCAAAAAATCCTTTTTGAAATGGTGGTATAAAAAGTACATTACTTTGCTAACCTTGTAAAGAAACAAGGGGGCTGTAAATTCCCAGTGAATTGTACCTCTGGGGGTGCCTAGTCAGGGTAAGGTCTCGTCACCTGATCAAGGCTCTAAATTACGAGACCAATTACTTTCTCTTCCTTATTTTTTTTAAAAATCTGCCAATTCAACAAAGTTAAATAGAAACCTCGAACCGGCAACCAAAGAGAACTGTAGCAAACCACTAGAAAGCACTGAAGCGATGCCAACAAGGCTGTTGTCAGGTGGATCACGGCCATGATGTGATCAGGCGAATTCCGTTCCGCTCCCAGGTGCTAACTCACCAAGCTAGGCACTCATGCCGGGTAGGTAGGGCCCTGGTTAGCGGTATAAAAATAGGGGGATGTAAAAAATATTTTTTGTATATTTTTATGACAGAAAATTTTATAAGACTTAATCATTATATGCCATCGAGGTATAAATAAAAAAAATATATTATTTTCATCCTTTTTTTTGACATATGAGGGATGCCAACGCCAATTCCTCTAATGGGATAAAAAAAAAATCATGCGTATTTTATATTAACTGTGGAAGTGGATAGTTGCAGCAGATTTCTTGAGATATTTACTGCTTAGTTAAAATTAGGATAAATTAGTGATAAGACATATTTCAAGTCATACAACAGGTTAAATCTGGAAATGTCCAAACCAGAATTTCTTAATTGGGTAAAACATATTTTACTCATAGAATATTCTTTTTATTTATTAAGTGTTCTTCGCCGTTACCAACGTTAAGTTTCCATAGACAATTTTTTAATAATTTTTAATCTTCGGTGTAGCATTTAAGCGTCCTCTATACAAATGAGATAGCAAACATGAATGCTTATTTTTACCTTTGAACAACATTTATTAATTTCTGTACAAGAACATAGCCCATGCTTTATCCTGATCCCCAAGTTTTACTCCAAAATAGGATAAATAAAATTTTTCAATGAGATGTGTAACACAACACACATTTAATTTTCTGGAATAAAAAAAATCTTTAAGAAATCTTTTTAAAATTTAATTTATAATGAGCTTTGGTAGTTTAACGACCATATCCTAAAAGCCAATTTTGTACATTTTTATTGTGCTTTTTAAATTCAGCACCAAAAAATACATTAATAGTAGCTAAAGTAACAGAAAAAGGTGTTTTATTATAAACCTATGTTATCACAGCGTCAGATATTAAATTAATTTTAAATTCTCATAGAATTTGCAGATGATATAAACATACATAAAACAAAGTTTCTTTAATTTCACACACAAAAACAAAACTTTCTTAAGATTTTTAAAAGTATATAATGTTTAATTTGTATCATTTGTTGAAATAATTGCAATAGTTTAATTATTCATAAAGTTTCGTAAATCCGAATTCCAGTTTTAGTAATATTCTTCATATCTATTATTAAAAGCTGCTGTGACTATTGGAATTTCACTATTCCTCCTCCTGCAATATGAAACTGTGGATGATGACAACAGTTATTAGAATAGGTCCGAGTATGTCATAGAACCTCTTAGAATTAAATATTCAATCAGTTTTCGAGATAAATGTTTTGTTATTTTTAACAACATTTCTGTAAATGTAGAATCTAAATTACTCCATAGTTTGATAAAAGAAGTAAAAAGGTGAAATAAAACAGATTATCATATATTTATTAAAGTTATTTTTTCAATAAAATTGAAAAAAGAAATTGTTTCAATTTTAACAGATTTATGAAAATAAATCCTTATTAAATTAAATATTCAAAGAATATATTCAAAGAAAATACAAAGAAGTAAAATATTAACATATTCTAGCTTCATAAATTAATTTATTCTACCAAACCTGAAACCGGCTGCCGATATATGGACACTTAGAAATTAATACATCGTAGATAATCCACCTTTTACATTCAATCACGGAGGCAGATTTATGCTCTTTGCATTTAAGTGGCAATTATAGCCCCCTATTCACAAAAAATGAATTCAAAGAAAAATCATTTAAACATATTTAAAATGATTTCTTTTGAAATATGATGGTAAAACGTTTCATAAGGACACTAAAAGTAAAACAGTTTATTTGATAAAAATGACATTTTAAAAATCATGTAAAACCTTTATTATAATTTATAAAGCTAAAATATTTTTTATGCTTTCGTCAATGTGACGTCATTTTTATTCCACCAGCTCCGAAATTGTAAACCAAATCTTAAAAGAATAATGTATATTTCGCAAATGACGTTTTGCTTCAAACATCATATAACTGGCAACATATAATTTTCGCAATTCCTATTAAACCAAAATTGTAAATATTATTTTGTATTTAATAAAATTAATGTTATAATATTTTTGTAAACGTACAATATTTTTTCCTTCCTGAAATCAAAACATCTCATGCGATGCATCGGGTTAAAACGCAGTTAATTTTCGAATAAATAAATAGATTGCAATCCTGGTTTCTTGATAACACTAAGACAAAAAAGGTTCATTTGAACTTGTATTACTTTTCTCGGTTTGTCGATGTGTTAATTGAAATACATATACACTATAATTTCCACAATTAAACAAATGTGGTGTGTTACAAGTGATTTTTTAAAATATAATTACCAATAATATAATAATAATGAGAAATTTCCGAATTTATATTTATTCAAATTATTTTTCACCTTTTGTTTTTAAATAAAAACATAATATTCAACAATAAATGTATTCAAAAAGTACATGCGTAATGTTAAAACATTCGTAATTACATTTACATAACAAAACATCGTTCCAATATGAAATAAATTCCTCTTTATCTTTAACTTTACAAATTACTATTACGGGAAAATACTATTATAGGAAAATTATAGTAATGTTCTCTTTAATAATTTATTGCTAAATCTAGATTGTTCATGAAATGAAGATATAAAATAAGCATTTGTCCTTCTTGGAATCTTCCTATGAACATTTATTAAGCAAAACTTTGATAACAAAGATGTTACGTAGCAAAAACAAAATAATGAACTTGAAATTTATGTACCTCACAGCATCTTATGAGGTTTTCCGAAGTTGAAATTTGAAATATGATTTGTTGTATAATACTGTGAATCATAATTTTCGGCGTAATGAAGATTTAATCAAAGCTTAAATTTTTGGTGGAAAACTAACAACAATTTTTAAGGTTATTATGAATCACAATGGTTAAACAATCACATATTAAACAATCTTCAGCTTCGAAATACTAATCAAGAATATCTCCAAAAATAGTTCTACAGTATGTGCATTTAAAGCAAATATCTTTTTAAACGATTTTTTTCTGACATTTAACATTAACATGATCAAATTTTGCGCACAAATGTGTACACAGTATGAAATCATTTCAATAATCTATTTGTCGCATACAAACACAAAACAATTTTATATTCTTTTTTAAATATTTTGTAAAATATTATTGTAAAAAAGTTTTTATGCGAATATTTATTTTAGTTTTCCAATTATTCCTTTAAAACAAATTATCAGATATAATTTGTTACTACAATGAGCCTTTTAAAATGTACTTTAAAATCACTTATATTGTTCCTATAACTTAATATATCATATATTTTCTTTGATTATTTATACTTACATTTACTTTTATCTGTAGACACGTGCAAGATATTCGCATGGCACTCTTTACAATTATTAGCTTATACGTCTTTTCTTGACGTTTTTATTAACTGTAATTTCCTAACAAGCAATGTGTTTTAACAAAATACGATTGTATTAGGTCAAAACAGTGTTTCAAAACATTTCGTATGATACCTCATTCATGATTGTAGCGTTTTGTATGCGAATCAGAAAAAAAGTTGTTGACTTTAGAAATAATTTATAAACTCTTAGCTTTATTTAAATTTGCTTTATCCTTACACTTAATAATAATAAGATACTGGTACCAAATAAAGCCACTTTAAGGATTTATTTCACAATAAAATATGTTATATTAGCATTAACATTTTAAATATTGTTGGATGAAAGAATTATATATATTTTGACAATATTAAATCATGCCTACTTTTGTCGCTGTTGCATTTTAACCAGAAAAGCTCAAAAGAAACGACACTGTAAAGTGGTCTTATTAATAGTATGTGTTCTAAATAAAGCCATTATTTCCTAAGTATATGGTTTAACTTTAATTAACAAATGTGTTACAGGTATTAAACAAAAACAGAACAAAACAAAAAAAAAGTATTTTTAGATTGCACATTTTGACTGTTGAAAATGAAATATGTAAGTATAAAAGAAGTGAAAATAAAGGAAATATTATTTTATAAAGAAATCCAAATGAAATTATTTCACATTTGGTGCATAAAAGGTACCTGTGTCATTTGGAATCAGCCCTACACATTCCTCATGGACATACTTTTGGCACTTTGAACAAAGGCGCATGCCTAAGACATGATTCGTTTAGAAAATGAAACAATACCTTATTAGGGGGTTTCTGTTTTTCACATTTTTTTTTTTACTTTCAAACACAAATATTATGAAAAATACTGAATCTTTAAATACACATTCAAAAATATCGTTAAATTATCTCATAGGGGTTAAATAGGGTAAAACCGAGTAGGCTGGTCAAACTAGGTACCCTGTTTACTCAATGGTGGGTGCTGCCCTCTGGACAGCACCCGTCTTAACTACATCCCTTAGCTTCCCCTAGCAGTGTGCCACTGGTTTATGAAATGAGTTAATCTCTGTGTCCGTCTTATTTCGAAATGGTGGCCGTTTAAATACTTTAATTTTTTTTTATTTAAAAAGATGAAAAAAAATTAAATTTAAACAGTTGTTTCCGTTAAGTGTTAGATCGCGATACAGGGATACCGGAGCATTTTTTTGTTTTGGCTTTATCTCAAAAATGGCTCAGATATGGAAGCTACCTTTTCCTCCTGGTACAGGCCGGAAGTACTTTTTTATTATATGTCATAAACTCATTATATTATATGTCATCATATATGTCATAGTCATTCATATTATATGTCATAAATCAATTCAGTTAAAATTATTTTGCAAATTTGCTTTATTGAAATTAATTCAACAATAAATGAATTCCAATAAGAATATATCTGATGTTAAAATATTTCTAATTGCATTTACATAATAAAACATTGTGCAACTATTAAATAAAGCACTCATTAACTTTATCTTCAAGAGTAGTTTTTATTGGAATATTATTGTAATTATTGTTTTACCATTTTCCTTACATAGAAGTTGTTTCTAAAAATAGATTGCTCGTGATAGGAATGGGAGGAAGATTCAAAATTAGCGTTTCGTTACGTTAGAATTTTTCTCGGGAATATTATAGTAAGTATTGTTTTGCATTTTATCTTACGTAGAAGTTGTTTCTAAAATAGATTGTTCCTGATAACAATAAAGGAAGTTGTAAATTTAACATGTGGTTACGTAAAAATCTTGTAACAAACATTAATTAAAAGAAATTCTTAAAATATCCAAGAAAATGTTGTGTCGTAGAGAAAGATAAATTATTATCTGAAAATGTACAAACTTTAAAGTTTCTTACAAAGTTTAGAAAAGATTGAATTTTAATTGAGATTATGTCATAACATTTAGCAAACGACCAGTTGATATTGAATATTTAATTCTAGCTTATAATTTTTATACGCAAAACTGAAAATGATTTTAGGAAAAAACTATTTAAAAAAAGACAAAATCCTTAAAACGACAATTGAAGAAAATACTTATCGGAAAAATAATGCTAAAATCATCTTAATTTAATTCTAAAATACAATTATTTATAAAAATATTGATGAAGTTTTTGTAATAAAGATTTATGCATTATGAATACCTTTTTTATCTGTTAACAGTTTCATTTGAGGGAACTTATTATATATTTTAACATTCCAAACATGCATTTTTTTAATGAATGTAATTTAGAATACCGCACGAAAAATAACGATATGGATATAACATAAATTGAATTGAAAACATTTAATTCAAATGTTTCATTGATGATGTTACAGTCTGAGGATATTTAATTTAATAGGAAAGAAAAGGTGTACTTAGAAAAGTATTATTTATAATTTTATTAATCTGTTTTTGAGATCTAATTTGTACTTAATTATTTTGTAAACCGCAATGTGCCATTTTTCAATAAGAAATAATCTTTAAATAGCACGTGTAGCTAAGTACTTTCAAAAGTACCCACCTTAAACACTTTCCAACGTAGTTAAAAGGTGTTTATGACTTTAGTTTTTCCAATCACCTCAATGAGTCAGTGCTATAACTATTGCAAATACATTTTTGTTGTCATGTATAATTTATATGTATTATTGAGGTTTACTATAACATGTTCATTATTGAAAATGAACTCTAGTTTCACATACAAAAGCTGCTTAATTTAATTTATAGCTGTCTCAGTTTGTCGCCATCATAACTGAGCATCCGGTATATTATAATTTCACAATTAAAATAATTGGGTGGAATAAAAGGGAATCCATTAAAAATAACGATTATGAAATTCTATTCACGGAGTTTTCCTAAATTCTTTTTAATTAGTTTGATGCAGATAATCTCTTAAATAATTTTGTATTTCAAAATTCCTAAAAAATGCTTATTTACGACTTATAAATTAAAACATTCTTATATGTTTAGAAACACTCTTACTTATTCTTTTTAACTTATACCTAAAAATAATATAAGGTGGGTGATCCAAAGGTGACCAGTGTTCCTCACTCAAATGTAGAATTTATTAAATATTTAATTACAAAATCGTGTCATGTATCTGTAGTGCACGTGGCTGAATTTAAAGAGATCCCTTTGATTCTCTAACATTTTATGCAGTGATTTCACTTTTGAGGAGTAGTTGTTCTAATTTCCAGGTAAGAAGGTATTTTAATTTACACGTGTGTAATTTTTTAAAACATTGAGTTATAATGCGTTTTCTGAAAGCTTATTTCTTTCTCTTTAATCAATTTATTTCAATTCTAAGAAATGTATCAGATTAATACTTTTACATCGTACGAATGGCGACGACCATACGCATGTTCCCAAGGTGGTCACTTTAGAAAACAAATGTAGAAATGAGTGTAGTAAGAGTGATTTTCAAAATTTCTACATAAATATCTGAAAAAACGTATTACCATTAACTGTTAATACCAGAGATCACTCAAAAGAATTCAGTAACTCCCAGAAGCAAATACCTGAACTACCGTATACGTAAAGCGCTTCAAGGTCTTTTCCTATCATAATATAAGAAGACTAAGAAAAACTCGAAAGGTATCAAAAGAAAGAAAAGATCATCAGAGCATAAAAGTAAGCAAAATAGTTTGCAGAGTACTTTTCACATTTTAAAAGTGGTTTGAATGCCTGGGCCACCTTTGAAACACTATACGCCAAATGTAGCCCCCAAGCTACAATTTTAAAATTGTATTATAAAAGTCATTAAATCACCTACTTTATTATTTATATTGTATAAATTATTAATTGAAATAATTTTTTAATTAGAAATAATTTACAACAGTTTTTAATAAAAAACATAATATTAAACAATAATTGCATTCCAATCAGTATACAAAGCATTCTTCAAGTTTTAAATAAAATCCTCATTAACTTTACCATCCACACGTTTTGTTAAAACAGAAATTGTTCTAATGCTCTATTTAACGATTTAATTTTATAGAACTTGTTGCCAAAAATAGATTTTCTACGAAAGGAAGAAAAAAAAAATAGCATGTGTTTATTTTGGAATCTTGCAGCAAACATTAATTAAGAGAAATTGCTAGTATATGAAGAAAATGATGTGATTCAGCGAAAGATAAATTATTTTCGTGGCATGCATACATTTCGCTGTTTATTACAAAGTTTTGCTAAGATGGAATTTGAATTAACATTATTCACACATGTGAACTATGATTTATTGTTATTGCAGATTTAAGCTGAGTTTTATAACTTATTTAAGTAGCAATAAGAATGCTTTGAATGTAAAATTATAAAAACAACAAAAATGCAAAAATAAATTTAAAAAATATGCATAAAAAAAAAAGAATGCTCAGGAGCATTTTAAGATAGTCCTAAAATGTTTGTGTATCAAAAAGATGTCAAAAGTTTTGAAAATTTTACATGGCCATTATAAAATTTTTCTAATGAAGTTTTATGTTGAATTTTTAACTATTTTAATTTTCTAATTTGGTCATAAACATATAGAAGAATATTATATTCTTATTGAAAAAAAGAATTATTATTAAAAAAAGTTTTATGAAAAAATTTGTTCATTACACAATTGAAAATTCTCCATTAGCACGTCCGTCAATAAACGGAAATGTACTCGAGATGAAATAGTGTATATGAAATGTACTTGAGATAGTTTGTGCTGCCCTGTATATGTTCCTTAGATTTGTACACTGTTAAAAATTAGCAGCAAACTGTCCAGACGTTTGACCGTTTTGATAGAAAATGATTACCTAACCGTAATTTAAATCTATTCTGACCATAATATTGGCAATAATATGGTCATAATAGAGTTACATTACGGTTATGTAACAGTATTCTATAAAAACGGTCAAATGACTGGACAGTTTGCTGTAATTTTTTAACAGTGTATATATACTAGATAGAGTCTGGGAGCAGGTGAAATCAAAAGCCTCGTGATCGTGGAATTGAATTTTTTTATGTAAATTGACAGTAAAATGTCATAGGAACAAAATGAGCTAGATATGACTAAGTTTGACAGGCCGAAAATATGTTTAATTAAATTAATTATTCTTAAAAAGCTATAATGTTTTACCGTTATCGCGGATATTGATCACTATTGGAGAATTTTATATAAAATGTTGTGCTCTTACAGAAAAAATTCTTATGACAAACCTCATTAGAACACCACCGAAATTCACGGAGCAGGCGGCCGCACGTTCATCAAACGTCCGTCAAACGTTTACACCTGACCAGCATCCAGACGCTAAATACTGACGCCACTGGTAAAAATTTAAAGCAAAATCCAATTGAAACTGTATCACCGACAGCCTCTTTAAAACAGGTATCATAGATTTTTCCAGCAGAATAAAGTTTGTCGTACTAAGTTTTTCTGAAAGAGCATAAAATTTTCTATAAAATGCAATTAAGAGTAATCAATAACCGCGATAACGGTAAAACATTATATATTTTTAATAATAATTAATTTAATTTAACATATTTTCGGCTTGTCAAACCCAGTAATACCTAGCTCATTTTATTTGTCTCAATTTTTTCTATGGATTTACATAAAAAATTTTCGATTCCGCGATTACGGGGCTTTTGATGTAACGAATTTCCAACCTAAAAGTATACAAAAAATTAGTTCACGGTTGAAAATTCTTCTTTAGCACTTCTGTCAATAAATGGAAATGTACTCGAAGTAGTTTGTGCAGTCCTGTATATATTCAATGGAAATTATACACTACAGTAAATGCAAAAAATAGTAAATGCAAAAAAAAAATGTTAAATTTAAAAGAGTGCACAACTGAACACACACTTCCAGCAATTATTGTTCATAGACAGTACTGTAACTGAATTATTTTGTGTGTTACTATAAATGAGCGATGAATTGTACGAACTCAGCATTCTATAACAAGTATCTTGTAATGCACCTCATTGAATTTCAATATGTTTGAAATAGCGTAACATGATTAATATGCATCACAAATAAATTTTCCCCATAGACCATAATGTTACAGTATAAGTCCTGATTACCAACTGGGCAAACTGCCACCAGTAAAAAGGAATAGCAATTTTTGTCTTATTCATGACAGTAATTTTGCATGAATACGGCGTTTAAATAAGAAGAACATTTCCATTAAAATTTACTGGGGAAATTTTCCCCGTTGGAAATCAGGCATTGAAAGGGATTCTTATGAGTGTCTCTATAAACGAACTATAAATGCTACACACTGTAGTTTCAATACCAAAGGTTCCACAGTAAATCACAAAAAACGTATATCTACTGCATGGAAATCAGAGTATTTTTACGGAAATTAGGGCAAGGACAGACAAATCGAATCCATAAACACTTTTCAAATATGTTAGAAAGTTTTAAGAAAAACAATTTTCCGTTCTGCATAATAAAGACCTTTGCCCAATTGTCATGTAATTGGTCACATTTCTTGGCTATTTGTTTTATTTTCCTAACAATTTAGCGCCGTTTTGCTGGTAAAATGAATTTGCGCACTTTTCGAAACTTCCCCGCATTAATCGAAGTATTTCATAAGAAAAAATGACTGAATTAACAGAATATTGCAATAGTTGGAACCGCACAAATCCATGAAAACCTGTATATTATAGTTGTTGTCAACATCACTTTTTTATACACATACAAAATAGACCACATTCAATGTGGTATCATTAAAAAGATTTTTGAACAGGCTTCTGATATAGTATGCTCACGTATCTTTAAAGGAATTTGTTTTATTAAAACCTTTTATAAATTTAACTGTAAGAAAAAATGAAAAAGCTCAGAGGCGGCCAATAGAATCAGTTTCCTCAAATGATGTCATAGATTGCGTGATCAATCAAAATTACCAAAATGACTGAATTAATTTCATTTAAACATTCTCTATAAATAGATTATCAATAAAGAAATCTAACAGACTACTTTTATTTCATATAAAAGTTTTAGATTTGCATTAAATTTAAAATTTAAATTGTTGTTATTTAAATAGAGATTAATTAATGTCTTTCATATAAAATATTTTATTAATATACTGTTAGTCACATCATAGGCACATCATATAATAAAAGCGAGCAAGGAAAACAAAAGTTTTGATAAATTATGAGTTGTTAATATGAAGTTTTTAAATGCAAAAGTAATGTCATATTTATTTACAAAACGTACACAGTTTATTTTTAAATATTAAAACGAAATGTTAATTTAGATATATTTAGATGCGAAATAATGTAATTATAATAAGGTTAAATTGAAGTAATTTTCACATAACATATATTTCACATATATCAAATTTATGTACATATAATACACAGTTTTTTACCGAAAATGCATTGTTTTCATCCTACTCTTGTGATCTTTGTTAAAATAAATAACAGGAACTTTAGTCGTAGAAAGTACAAAATGGAAATTGAAAAATACGTATTCATTTAGAAGAATTATCATATATATTATTTCACATATCAAAAAGCATTTTTCTAAAGACATTCCAAGCGTACAGCGATTAATGAAGTATCAGTCGAATTGATTTTGAACAGGCGTTTAATGTAGTATTTTCACATTTTGTTATAAAACGTTGTTTGATAAAAAAATTTCGGCTAATTAAAAATGGATGAAACAACGTATCAGTAAATAATGGCAAAGGTTGCAGCACTGGCCTACTGATTCATTACTTGTAAAATTATATATTCTTATAATTTTGATAAATAATTATATGCAATAAAATTATATTTCTAAATTGCATTTACGTAACATTAAATAATATTAACTTAGTTAAAAATATTTTTCTACTTTCTATGTAGAAAAAAAAGTAGTATTTAACAATAAGTGCTGTCTTATAAGTATACACTTAAGATTAAAACCATTTACATAACAAACAATGCTCAAACCAATAAAACTCTCTGAACTTTATCTTCAAGAAATATTGATGTGAAGAGATCATTGTAATATTTTGTTTAACTATTTACCTTTTGTAGAAGCTGTTTCTAAATATAGATTTTCCATGATAGAAAGATCTAAAAATAGCATGTGTTTACTTTGGAATCTTGCATCAATCATTAATTAAGAGAAATTCTTAGCATATCCAAGATAATGACATGGCGTAGCGAAAGATAAATTATTATTGGGAAATATGCGCACTTTGCAGTTTCTTACAAAGTTTTGCCAAAATGAATCTTAGAAAAATATTTGTCACATTATTTTGAAAAGTATGATTTATTGGTATTGAAAATTTGATCCTAGCTTATTAATTTGTAATTAAAAATTATGATGACAAAAATTTAACCCGTCACATTGTTAACATTTATAACTTTTAAGCTTTAATTTATTTAACGCAAATAATTTATAAATTCCTTACAGTTGAATAAGATTTTTAAAATCAAACTCAAAAATAACAAGAAAGAAAAATTATGCATCTATCATAGATTATGGAACATTTTCCAAAATATTCAGAATACTGTATGAGAACTTTATCGTATAATAAGGTGAAATATTATGTTTGAAAGTCGCATAGTCTTCTTTTGCGCAATCCTGTATACGATCGATTGATTTGTATATAATACTACATACTATACAAAAATTTCGTTCAGTTAAGAAACGTATCACACAGTTAAAAATTCCCCTTCAGCAACTTCTGTTAATAAGCGGAAATTTATTCGAATTCGTTAGTGCAGTCCTGTCCCAAAAATTTAGTTAAATTTAAAAAAAAGTTGATAACGCTACACCCTTCATTTCAATAGTTATCGTGCTAGAGTAAAAGCCAATAACTTATGAAAATTATAGGTCAATCCGAGTATATTTACGAGAGTTAGAGAACGGACAGGTAGACAGGCGTACAGACAAACTGAAGTCACAAGCACTTTTCCACTATTTTGGAAAGTGTTAAAAATTGCCCTGATTTTGGGTGTTACCACGTTCGTCAAAATCATTACATTAAGCTTCCAATTTAACACAAAATATTATCAATACTTTTCAATAGAAATTGTTATTTGTTATCAAAGCGCTAAAAAAGATTATTATATATTCTAATAAATTACTAATACCAGTGTTACATTTATTATAAGTTTAGAAATTATTTTTTTAAATGACTATATAGCCTCCCCACCCATCTCAAAGTCTTTTGCAGATGGTTTTAAAAACATATAGAATCGAGTGAAAATTTTGCATATTCAGATTGAACGCTTCAGTAAAACAATGTTTATTAAAAACATCATAGCTTACCATTAATATGTTTTCGGCTTTTTATTTTATAATTCATTTTGCACATATAAAAAATTAAAAATGTATAAAAGTTACAAAATTTTATTTGAAACGAATAATGCCTACTCCACAGAAAAAAAAATCTGTGTAAAAAAATAATTCTTACAGAATGAAAAAAAAAATTAATATAAGAAGGTTAAGCTATTTCATGTTCATAATTCTTTACATTTTTGCCCGGATGTTTTCCAATTCGACATTTAAAGTTAAACTGCACTGTAGAATTTAGCTATAGAGTCAAATTTACTTTGAAATTTTCAAGATTTCCTATTATTTTATTCTGCCATCTTAGCTTGTTTTTTAAATATAATTTTAAATACTATTTGTCAGCCATTTTGGTCCTTCTCTGCGATAATTTGGTAATAAAAATGCACGAAGTGTTCGGGTTTTTTTCTGATTTTATTGACCATACATTGCATTTGTGACAAATATTCATTTTCAGATTTAAAATGTCGTGTTTTTGCTTTATACATTAAAAAATGTTCTTGATCTTTTTCTCAGTTTTTTCCACCAAATAGAAAATTTTACAACCACATTTACATATATAGTACATATTTTCAATTTATGTAAAATTTTGGTAATAACATTTGTGTTCTTCTAATTTTGCCTTGCTATGTATAATAAAACAAAATGTCTGAAACATAAAACAATATATTTAAGAATTACGAGGCGTGCTTAATTAAGTAAGTAACGTTTTATATTAAAAAAAACACAAGACAATTTTTTTATCAGTTTTATTTTTACATAAAAGCCTGGATCTTAATCTCAACATAATGTTCGCCTATATTAAGGCAATTATCGTATCTTGCGACTAGCTCTTGTATCCTATACTTATATATATCTGCCACCTGCTCTGATAATAAGTGTATCATGGCCGTTTTGAGGTCGTTATTGTGGTAAGCTGCGTCGTACAATCGAAATCAAAAGGCGTGGAATGCTCAATAGAGGTATACTTTTGCTGCATGACGATGCTTGTCCACACACGGCTCATCGAACTCAGGATCTCATTGCGTTATATGGTTGGGGACAAATTTAACCTCCGTATAGCACTGATCTAGAACCAAGTGACTACCACTTGTTCAGGCACTTAAAGATGCAACTTGGTGGTCAGTACTACAACGACGATGACGACGTCAGAACGGCGGTGATGCAGTGTTTAGCACAGCAGGCGGAAAATTTCTATGAGGATGGTATACAAAAGCTGGTCGTACTATACGATGAGCGTATAAATAGAGGCGGAAATTATGTTGAAAAGTGAATTACGGTTCAGGCTTTCATGTAAAAACAAAATTGTTAAAAAACAATTGGCTTGTGTTTTTTAACACTTTCCAACCTAGTTGAAAAGTGTTTAGGACTTCTGTTTGTCTGTCCGTCTGGCCGTGCTCTAACTCTCGTAAATATACTCGGATCTCCTTGAAATTTTTGTATGTTATTGTCGTTTACTACAGCCTGTTATCTATTTCAACTGAAATGTATAGCACTTATGGTTTTTTTACAGGGACAGTCAAAAGTATTCCGTTAAATTACAGTCAATGGGGAATAATCGTTTCAAGTGCATTTTGATAGTTCTACGTCATTTAAAACATGATGAAATTGATATATAATTATGAAGAACATTAAAATATGATTTTGTAGAATATTGGGTGCAAAGCATTAATTGATAGGGTCAAACAAAAGAATTTTGTTAAACATTGTTCTATAGGTAAACATCGTTTGAAGTGTAATTTAGTGATATTTCCCTATTTCAAACATAATGAAAATTATATCCATTGCAGAAGTGCACTATAAATTGCTCTCTTGAAAGTGTGGTGTGCATTGTGTTTATTTACAGGGACACACAAAAGATGTATGTTACAGAGCATATGCGATATTTACAGTCTGTGTGATAAGTGCGTTTTCAACTTTGGCTTGTGTTTTTAAATTTAACTAAATTTTTTCATAGTACGTGTGTATTAATAAACTCGTTTGTTCATATATAGGGCTACTCAAGGGAATCCGTAACTATTACAGACTGTGGGAGTGAATTGCTAAAGGATAGTTTTTAATTGTGTTTACGCATTTCCCTGCTGAACTATGTTTAGTAGACTAATAGAAGTTTGTGGAATATAAATAAATTCATATACAGGGCTACGCAAAGAAAAAGATACATTGTCGTTTACGGTTGGTAATTGCTACGAGTGAGTTTTAAGTTGCCTTTTAGTTTAATATGTGGTGTACACAAATGTCTTCAGATAATATACAGGGCTGTACAAAACATTTCGAGGGTATTTCCATCGATTGGCGAAAATTGCTATAATTCGATTACTTTTTTGACACTGGAAGGTAATTTCGAGAACTGTATTTTTCAATGTGTTATATGTTTTTTAAACTATTTACTTCTACTATATATCTTCTTTCACCTTATTTAACGGTGATGTTTCGTTACAGTTTTCTGGATGTGTTGGAAAGTGTTTCATAATCTATGCTTGATGCATGAGATTTCGTTGTTGTTTAATATCAAAATAGTACTTAGTTAAAAAACACGCTTCGAATATACAATTTTAAACTAACACTCATTCCAACAATATTTACAAGAACGAAAAATCATGCATCAAGCATAGTTTATGTAGCACTTCCCAACACTTACAAAATATTTTTACAAATCTTTAACGTTTAATAACGTGAAAGATGATATCTATGTAAATACTTTGGAAAATGCATAACATATTTAAAACACACAATTTCAGGAGTTACCAACAATATTCGGAACAATATCCGAACTCTTTTGCAGCTCTGTACACGATCAATATATTTGTATTATATGCTACATAGAATGTTAAATTTTAATTCAGTTAGGATATGCGTAGAACAGTTTTAAATTCCCCTTCTCGAATTTCCGTCAATAAACGGAAATGTACTCGAGAACTTTTATGCTGCCCTGTACATGATCTATAGAATTTATACACACCAAATAATAGGCAAAAAGTGAGTTAACTTTAAAAACGCGTCCAGCAACTGAAAAAGCAATTCCAGCAATTATTGTTAACAGACAGTACCGAATTCTTTTGTGTGTCCCTGTAAATGAACGATAAATGTTATATACACAATATTTTGTAGTAAGCCTCTTGTAATGGACGTTATATAAATTTAAATGTGTTTGACATAGTGAAAAAATATAAAAATAAGTCACAAACGATTCAAATTAAAATTACAGACAAAATGTTCAGACAAAATTATTCTCCATAGACCATCATGTAACGGAATTCTTTCGAGTGTCCCTGTCACTATGAGTACTATTTACACCATATTCTATAACAAGCCTCTTGTAGTGCACCTCAGCACCTCTTGTAGTGCTATATTAATTTCAATACATTTGAAATTGTGCAACATCATTAAAATAAACCGCAAATGATTTGTACCGATAGACCGTAATGTAACAGAATTCTTTTGAGTGTCCCTGTAAAAAACTATTTCATTTTCAATACAGAACATGCAATGGTAAAACTCAATAACATATATCAACTGCAGGACAATTCAAAATCAAATATCTTGCATTCAAATATCTTGCAGAAAGTGACTGAGTATCGCCTTGCACTAGAAATTCGAGTAATTCTGAAAAGCTGCTTCCAATGTTGAACCCGACAGAGTTACCTTGTATACGAGGTAATACCGATTTGCTGTAATCAATTGGGAACAAGTGGGTAAGTGTTATCCAAGTTCGCACAAAGGGTTTCGTTTAATATTCCTTTCAAAACACTTTATCTTTTCTTTAAAAAATCCAAATAAATTTCATTTTCTAAAAAAAAAAAAACTGTCTATTTTTCTCGGTTTTTCGAATATCTGAACCGCCCGATAGCGGGTGAAGCCCACTATTATATTCTGTCATAATAATATCTGTCATGTGGACTAAATGCGATATTTTAAAAAAAATTAATTTCAAAATTAAACATGTTGTACACCTTCAAAATGTTAAAATATGCGAATATTTCCATAATCGGGTTTTTATCATGATTCAATACGTTCCTCAAACTCATATATTTACTATTCTCTATTACTCATATTTATACTCGCTTTGTATTATACTGAAACATTTGAAAAATTTGTTAAACTTGCGATATGACGTCAGATTTTCTTTTTAATTCTCTAATGACGTGTAATTAATCTGCTTTGTGTACATGCACACATACTCATACTCCTTGTATTATTGAGAAATCTTTCTATTTTATTACCACTATGACGTCAATCTTTTTTTATTTCATATTAATCTTTTTTTTTTTTTTAAATTGGTGAAACTTTTTATTTCCTTTTTATTTTTCACGTGGAAATCGTCTGATAGAAAATTAATTATTGTAGATAGAATTTCATCATGGATTTTTAATTTTTGGCATCTGCTATAAGGGAAAATGTTCAAATTTAATAAGAAAAGGCTATTAGAATTTTGGTTTTTTATCTCTATTTATTAAAATAACACGAATTTTTCAAATTTTAATATTTTCAGCTCTTCGCAGCTGATATTCTGATTTATACACAAAGTTTCAACTCTGTAAGTTACACAGTTTTCGAGAATGGCTCTTTGACAGACAGACAACAGAGCGGGAGCAATAGGGTTTCGTGAGATGAACGAAACCCTAAAAAGGATGCTGGGGATAAAGAGTTAGATGCATATGCAATGGAAACTATTTATACTAGATACCCCATAAAAGAATGGCTCCGCGTTTATACGGACGGCTCCAGACTCTCTTTGGAAGAGAATGAGGGTGCTGGAATCTACTCGGAACTTTTCGCATTTTATGCATCCTTGGGAACAAACACAACACCGTTCGATGGAGAGGTGCAGGCTATCTGTATTGCCACACAACAGCTAATTATACGAGAAAAAGATTTCAAAAAGCAGTTATTTTATCGGATTCAATATCTGCTATTCAAGCAATAACTTCCTTTAAGATCCCCGACTCAAGAAGAATTGAGGACTGCAGGAAAAATTTTAAACAACTAAAAGAGAGTAGAAAGGAAGTGGAACTACAATGGATCCCGGCCCATTGTGGAGTATACGGGAATGAAGCGGCTGACCAACTAGCCAAAAAAGGAACTAAAATAATACAAACACCAAGCAATGAAATACCTTTCAATTCAATATCAAGAATTATAAAGAGAAAAATGGACTCTCAATATGAAAGGAGAAAACTAAGTGAAATCGAAAATAAAGAATGGAAAAATGCAATATCTCATGTCCCTGCAGCACCTAGAAGAACAAGTGTTGCCTTATTTAGACTTGCCACGGGACACGATTGTCTACCTAATTAACTTTTCAGATTTGGTATTCTTGAAAGTCCAAATTGCCCTATTTGCGGAGAGGATGTAATCTTGAATGCTCAGCATTTAACACTGTGCCCCGCACTATCAAGTAACAGTATATCTGGCAGATATTGGGAGGCCAGGTAACTAATGAGGACCTCAAAACAGCAGCCTAATTGATTGTATTCCCTGTTTACAGTTGACTTTTTGTTTTCTCTAAAGTCTCTATATGTCACTATTGTTTCATTTGTTGTTCTGTTTATTCTTCAATTGATTTGGTGGCATATAATAGTGTATAGATGTTTGTCTAAGTGCTATTGCTTTGAAAAAGAAAAAAAAAAACAATTCAAATATATTTAGGTGAGTTAGAGCACGGACAGACATACGGCAGACAAACCGAGTTCATAAACTTTTCAACGATGTTGGAAAGTGTTAAAAATGTATATAAACAAAATGCATAAAGGTTTTAATTAAATAAAATTTTTGAAAATGTGTATATTGGCAAATTATCAATTTACTTTAATACCCTGAAAAAAATAACGTTTTTGTAAAATATTTTGGTGTTTGACGATATTATTTAGTTATGTACAATGCTAATCATATGCGAAGAGATACACGTTTTGTTTTCTTTTTAGCCCCAGAAAAAATTCACTTTATCTGTTTTATTTTAAATTCTTTTTAAATAATTCTTTTTGAATATGTTGTATTAGATATATATCTTTTTAAATGTCTTCCTCCTTTCATGTTTATTGAAGTAAAAATTGTAACAAAGAACGTTGGAAATGTACTATGTTAGACATAAAAAAAGTTTCTTGTCAAGTATCAATATAATTTTAATTAAAACAAGAAGGAAAAATCATGCGTCAAGCATAGATTATGTAACACTTTCCAACGATTCCAAAATAATTTTACAAATCATTCGTACAACCGTTTAATAAGCTGAAAGATAACATCTAAGTAAACAATTTGGAAAACGCATAATATATTTAAAAACGTAATTTCAGGAATTTCTAACATATATTTCCAGCATATACAATATTCGGAAAAATATCCGAATACTTTTATTCAGCCCTGTATATGATCTACAGATTTGTATATATACTACATAGGATGCTAAATTTTAGTTTAGTTAGGAAACGAGTAGCACAGTTTAAAATTCTCCTTCTGGAGTTTCTGTCAATAAACGGAAATGTGTTCGCGAACTTTTGTGCTGCCCTGTATATGATCTACATAATTTATACACACCCAGTAATAGACAAAAAGTGAGTTAAATTTAAAATCGCGTTCAGCAACTTAAAACGCACTTCCAGGAATTATTGTTAACAGAGAGTTGAGAATTCTTTTGTGTGTCCCTGTAAATAAACGATGACTGCTATACACACACTACTCTGTAGTAAGCCTCTTGTAATGTACCTTAGTGATATATATAAATTTCAATTTGTTTAAAATAGGGAACATTATTTAATTAAACCGCAAACGATTTTTCTCCATAGACGTAATGTAACGGGATTCTTTTGACTGTCCCTGTAAAGTAGCTATAAGTACTATGAACACCCTATTCCATATTAAGCTTCTTGTAATGCACCTTCGTGATATATATCAATTACAATGTGTTTGAAATTGTGTAACGTCATTAAAATAAACCGCAAATGATTTTTCACCATAGACCGTAATGTAACGGAATTATTTTGAGTGTCCCTGTAAAAAAACTATAAGTGCTACACACTTCAGTTGAAATAGGGAACATGCTATAGATAACAACAATAACATATAAAAATTGCAAGGCAATCCGAGCATATTTACGGAAGTTAGAGCACGGACAGATGGCAGACGGCCATACGGCCAGACAAACAGAAGTCATAAACACTTTTCAACTAGGTTGGAAAGTGTTAAAAAGGAAGATTATATAATGTATAAACTTTACTGCCATTGTAACGGTTTCGTAATAAACAGATTAGTTTTTTCAAAAGTACTTAACATTATATAACCCATTTTATAGAAATGAAAGTCTTTATCTTAAAATAAACAGTAAAAGGTACACTGTAGAAAAATTACAGTATCATTTCTTGTAACAGAAAAAAACAGCGTCATTTGAGAGTTACACAGGATTCTGTAAACATTTCCATTACATTTAGGATTTTTTAGGATAAGAACCAATCAGTAACACCTTATAATACAGAAAGTTTCCAAAATTTACGGGTCACAGAGAAATATTTCATTTCAGAAACGTTAGCATAAACCTCATAAACCGGTAGTTTTAAAATTGTTTCAGATAAGTTCTTATCCAAATTTCTTCTGAAGGTAAGAGGTTTTTGAATTCCTATTTAACTATGTTCTCTGAAGTTTTGTTAAAGTTTCGGTTATATAAGGAAAATTATTTTACATTGTTTTACAATGTACTTTAAGGACATAGATGTGGATAAATTTCGTTTTATATTAAGTCTGAAAATAAATGTATTTTTCTTATAGACATTTTAATACCTCAAATGTTATAGGTTCTCAAAGTATAAAAGTAATCATTTGATTATTCAATTGTGTTTTAGATTAGAAAACAAAATACATCTGTAAAACTATTTAGACAATGAGACTAATATATTTTTAAATGTTGGAGGATATTGTTTTTACAGATGTATCACCATCCACATAATATAACTCATACGTGTCGCTCGATTTATTTGTAATTAGAACTACTTAAATAACCTAAAAAAATCCACACATGTACAAAATAAAATTTTTAACAAGGCAAAATACCTTATCTTCCTGATAATCCCAGAAAAATTAAAATTGTATAAATTTAAATACTCATATTTACTTAAAAGTAAACTTTATTATAGAGATATAATTAAATGCGCATTTCGAATAAAATAAAACAAAATAACAATGTATTAGTAATAGCTTAAAAAGTAGAGAAGAGTTAAGTTGAAAGAGTATTATTTTTATTTTCGTTTTTGGTCGAAAATCAAAAATAAACTTATATCTCGTTTCGGTTCAGTTTTAGCCTGACAGATTTGTTTAATTGATACACTAGTTCTAAGTTTTATTATTATTGTTAATATTATTATTTGTCATCCTCATTTGATGTAAATAGACCTTGAAGTTTTCTTAGGCATGAAAAATACATTGCATTTTGTAGATTTGAATAAAGTTTGTCCTTTTATTTAACTAAAAAAGGGAAATTTTGACATATTCTACTTTTTGTATTTTATCTAGGAGCAAGTATTGGAGTGATATTTATTGAATTATTTATTGGAAGAATATCTATCTAGCGTCAGGCCATTACCAATCACCAAATTTTACAAGATAATGTTGCTCGACATTTTTAATTTCCCAATTTTTTAACCAAGTTTTCGTCCCAGTTTCTGAGTTTAAAACATGATAAAAAAATTTTTTATCACATAGTTCTTTTGGGATGACATTTTTTAACCTGATATGCAGCCTTTGTTTGGTGGAAAACGGTTTTTATGAAAAATGCTGTAGCTGCTTTATTTTTATACCTATCAAGATGAATCAAATTCTAAAATTTTCAGAATAAACCTGTTTACATATTAGGTGCTTAGAGAATTTCCATTAGACTTAAGGATTTGGGCCAAAATAATGTTTAAAAACTGTAGAAATAAAAGTTCAAACACCAAATTTCGCTACCATTATTTTTTATGAAGGAAATCAGACTTACTTTAAATACTATTTTCTTCAAATAATACCTCATAGGACTACTTGTGCAAATTTCAGTCTTTAAAACCCTTTTTTTCTTTTTGTACAGCTTATGAAAAACTGTGTTAAGCCTGTTTTTTGCAGTTTTTACTAAATAATATCTCAAAAGGAACAAAAGAAAAAGATTCTGAAACCCTGGGAATAAACTTCTTTGTAATATAAAGCTACTAGGTAATTTCTATGAGAGAGACTTAACTGGTTTTAGATTGGTGGAGCATTAAATTTTTGAAAAAAAAAAGTGTTAATTGTTTTGGTCTAGTCACTATCAAAATCGGTATTAAAGACTGTTGTTCTTGTTTCAACAATGAAAGCATAATTGTTTTTTTAGATTTAACCCGAAAACTTATTAATGAAATGAAATTAATCCGTAATGTATTTAATATTAATACATCCTATAAAGGTATAAAACATTTAATTAAATATATTAAAATTAACTTGGTTTAATTCCATGTAGCGGTACTGATATGAATAAATTAGTGTGTGTTCTGTCTGGTACATGTGGCAGTCACAGTGTTTGTCTGTATGTAAATATCACCAGAAGTTCAAAATTATGATAGAAGGGCTAAAGCTATCCACAATTACCAGGCTTTGTTAGACGTCTTTGTGTGGGACATTGAGAGTGAAACCTGTATGTTGAATAAGTACTTGGAATGTTTCGTAGCAAAAGCACTTCTTGAAGTCTTAATGAATGAAATTGATAACTTACCTGATAAAATAAGTTTCTAACATTGGATGAAGACAGATAGAGCTGATCTTATCACACACATTTTATCTAGTGCTGAGTTTCTGAAAACTCTTTCAGAAAAGTGATCAAATTAAAATTACATCATTTTAAATCAAATAGGTCCAAGCTCGAAACCTTAGAGAACTGAAAGAGAATCTTACAGATTTGGAACGTATAGTTATTGGAGATTTCTCAAAGAATTATACTTTTACTATCCAAGACGAAATTCATAGCTTTCATTGGACAAATATTATAAATACTGTTTAAAAAGACAATGATAATCCCGGTTTTAATCTCCAAAAACTGGGAAGAAAACTTGGTTAAAAAATTAGGAAAATAAAAAATGTCGAGTAACCCCTCCTTGGTGATTTGAAAAGGATTAATAATAATATATTAGATAATATTATATAATATTTCATATTACATTTATTAAGATGTCTACTTGAAGTGTATTAAACAATTACATTATTTTTAAATGAAACGAAAAATATAGAAAAATATTTAAATTTCAAAAGCTTTACATTTTATCAATAAAATTTTAAGATTTATTTATCGAGTCCATAACGCAAATTTTAATTTTAAATTTGTGTTTATTTTCTTAATCTATTAAAAAACTTGCAGATATTTCAAAACCAAAGTTAACTGCACAAGATATTCCTGTAATCTCTGAAAAATATCATACTTTATCAGGAAAAATCTGAACGTTACTTTTGTGGCGCATACTGCTGAGAAACTTATTTAAATCATATGTTTCAGTTTTCCTTAACAATGAGACATATTTCTAAAATATTAATTAAATATTGAACAATCAGAAAATAAAAGAGAATCTGAAATGATGTATACATAATATACATTATGCTCAAAATATTTTATGCATAAAATACAGTACGCGAAATAATTATGGCTTATCACAGTTTTAGCTGATATATTATAATGACAAAACAAAATCATGGGCTATTTCCTCCGTTGTAACTTGCAAAGTAAACACGCATACATCGGTGGCTGTAGAAGTACTTGGGCATATACTTTGAAAGCTTATTAGTGAAATCTGGATTTCAGAAAAGAAAACATTATGGCCTTTCTAAATAGAAAGTGCATCTGTATGCTTGTACAATATTTTTTTAATTTGTGACAACAATTTAAATATAAAATCCAATAAATAATTTGTTTAAATGGCTAGATTAAAAAACTACTTTTAATACCATCTGGCTCACGACTTTTTGACAGAAAAAGCGATGCTGTATTCAATTAATAAAGCTAATCGGAAAGTATTCGCACGCAGCCATATGATTAGGAGCACTGAATAGCAAAAAGGTATTTTCCCTGATGATAAAAAGTTTAATCTGGATAGTCGTGATGGTATGCACAGCTATTGGAAGGATAATAAAAATCTTTAGTTTTTTTTCCACTAGACAACAAGGAGGGAGTTCGATAATAATATGGGACGCAATAGGATGAAAAAAAAGCAATATTGAATTTATACATGTAAGAATGAACAGGTCTGATTACCTGACCATGCTAAGTAAGCGGTTTCCTCGAAATTGACTTCAAATGGCCGGTAGAAATTGGTTTTTTCAACAGGACAACTGTAAAATTCATGTATCAAATACATCCAAAAAATTATTGAAGTCGAAAAAAATTGGCCATATAAGGACAAGAAAAGTTTATGCAAATGGCCGACATTTTATGTCCAAGGACAATTTGCAAACAACTATTCTTGAAGCATGGAACTATTAATATGAAATATATTCAATACATATATGAAAGCTTAAACACGTTGAATGCAAGTTTGCTGCAATTCTAAAGGTGGGTGGAACAAATATTAAGGATTTCTTGCTTGAACAGTTAATATAGGGGACTTTAAGCTAATAGAGGCCATAATTATTTCGAAATTTATGTATCATTTGAACAAAGCCTGTATGAGTTTATTTTTTGAACATACAAGTTTTAAATGTTCGTTGTACATAATGTATTGTATAATCTTTTATATTAACTATGTCTTTATTAACTTGTAACTTATATATTTTGTGTTTGTTTAAAATTAGCAACGGGCCACAATTATTTCGTGCACTGTATTTTAATAAGAGAACATGTTTTAGATTACTTGTTAAAACGGTTCTACCGTAGATCTTTATCTCACATATAAGAAATAATTTTATACCTATTTTTCATGTTCCACAAAGCGCTATTTTTTGGGCTGTGCGCAATTTTTTTTTTAAACTTTTGTTACTAAATGCAATTTCTTTTTATTAATATTTGAAAATAAAAGTCTGATACAAAAAAATTAAATGTTTTTTTTTTTTTTTGCTAAACAATTAAAGTATATTTATAATATAAATAAAATTACCTTTTTAAAATTAAATTTTCTGAATTCGTTTATATAGTGGAAATTTGTAACTAATAATCTGAAGTTTTTATGAATTTAAAAAAATTAGATACTAATTTATAGAGGGTGATCCCTAATTCTTGGTACAAACTTTAGGGGTTGGTACAGGACACTGTAACAAACAATTTTTGTATTGGAAACAGGGTCAAAAATCCATTTATATAGTCAAAAATACAAGGTATCTCACTCCAATCCGAAGTCGCGTTTCGTTCATAACTTTAACAGTAGTGAAGATACTTTAACGAAATCCTTACAATATCTTTACATTTCATACAAAGATGAGTCTGTTGCGAATTTTGTTTAAATATCTTCAATACTGTTAAAGTTATGAACGAAAATGCGACATCGGATTGAAGTGAGTCGCCCTGTAATTTTGACTGGTTTGTGCATAGAAAATAGTACTTTACTTATGGAGTGATCTTTTAGAGATTAAGTATTATATGCACGTCAAAACTGTGCTGTATATTTTAATCTAATTTACTACTCTAAACTCACTGGCACGACTACATAGAACCGAAGCAATAGAAATTGATTTTAAAAATAGTAAAATAATTTACCCATCAAGAGTCTACTTCCCATCCATTATCCGTGAATCCATAGAAATATACACGCGTAACGTAAAAATTTGCAACGAATCCGCCTCATTTGAATTGCCTAAAATTTGGAACGAGGTTCTTTTCCGGTTTAAAAAGCAATAATGAAATATAATTTTCACGATTACAGTTGGCTACTTCAAGCACCTGCTTTTCTCTTGTTTTACATATTTGGATCTCGTGATTCATGTTTTTGAAGGTTATTTTTCAAAATTTACAAGAATACTTTGTTTATTATTATATTTTCTTGAAAATGACGCCGTAATGAGCGTTGAAACGTATGTTGGATCATTAAAACGGTTTTTATAAGCCTTTTGTTGTTTTATTTTAGTATCCCTTAAGCATTTTTTTAGATTTTAATTTTATCCTTATTGAACTGTATATTAACATTACATTTTTTACTCAATCTTGAAATTGCAGTGGTAAAATTTTATATCTGACATATGTTCCTTAAGGCGTAACATGATTTTTGTTTTTGTTTTTTTTTACTGAAAAGGTGTTTAATACGTATATTAAAATAAACCAAAATATAAAATATAAAATATCTATAACATAGCGCTTTCATTTGGTAATTTCATATGCAACAGCCAATTAAAGAGCATAAACTGACACATGCGAACTATGGCCATCCAACAGTAAAATGACTTTTCTCAGAGGTTTTCAAGGTATAAAGTGCTGTTGAATCCAGATATTGGATAGTTCATTCGTCATGTAGTCTGATCTCTGGGACATTCTAATATTTGAACCAGGTGGCATTGAGTCTTGCCACTCAATCTTTCTTTGTTTACTCCTTAAAGATACAAAATGGTGGGAAAAAATTCTCTTCTGCGTAGCAACAAACTACAACGGTGATAGTTTCTCTCTTTTCAGTTGAAGAGATGTTATGGACATCTTTACTGCCTCTTTTTGGCAAGGACTTTTCCTTCTTCATTGTTGAGCTGAAAGCTAGTTTCATCCATATTAGCTATCGCAGGAGGTGTATTAAGCATATTTCGATGTATCATTGCTTTCTCTAATACTCCAAAAAACTTATTCACATCTTCTGAATTAATACTATTAGCTCTTGTAATACAGCTTTATGAATACTCAACGTTGGATTCCTTTCCATAAAAGAAACAAACCAATCACGACCAGCTCTCCATTTCTCATCTTAAACTTTTTTGGGAGTAATTTCCTTTCAGAAGCAAGGTCATAGGCTAATTAGCTAATAATTAAAGGAGCTTGCGAAAATCCATAAACTTGAAGTTTTTCTATATGAGTAACAAATTTACTTTCGGCCTCTACACCGAGGTATGATTTTAGCACATCCGATCTCTAGAAAGCTTTTCCATTTCAATCCGTATCTAATTGATCCGTTCTAAAACACCTGTTCTCCTAGCTGCATCTTTAATTGAGACTCCTTCATTTTTGAGTCTTATAGCCTCTAGCATATTGTGTAAGTCCCATTTCCCTCTTGAAATTGCTCTTCCCTCTTTCGCAGCATTTTCCTAAAAAAGAAAAGTACAATGAAGTAAGTTCCGCTATGGAAGTTAAAAAACAGTTTCGTTTAACATTAATTAATATCGTTATCGTTCGTTAAATGAAACTTACTTTACAAAGGTTATTTATTAAAAGTAAAGGATATTTAAAAAAATATTAGCTAAATAGAGAAATGCGTTGAATATACGTTCATTTATATGGAAGTTCAACTGAAATTGTAGTGATGAACTTATTGAACCAAAAAAGAAAAACATATTAGGTGGCCTCTAATCTTCAACCTAGGAGCGTCATCTGTCGTATAGTGTTGGATAAGCTGCCGCACCGCCATTTTGTATGATGTGAACGACGAGGCGGCAGAAAGGTAAGCGCATGGATGTATTCTACGAGGTTTAAGTCTACAGTTACAATTGGTTTTGGGATAAAATCTCTACTTATATATGTTATATAAAAAATTTATTTCCTTCGTATTCTTCCATTTTATTCGCATTAATCTTTTAAATTAATCTGGCTTCTGACATAGTCAGCATTTCCTTAATTCTTAAAAATATTTATTCCTATTTAATGTCCTTTTAAAAGTAAATATCCGTATATTAATAATTATTTTATTCCAAATCTGAATCTAAAATTTTAAGTTCATTCGTAGCTTTTATCAGCTCCCCAATCTATAAAATTCCGAGACGCTTTCTCATTTCGAATGTTTTTAAAAAGCAATTTTCTTTTTATTATTATTCTTATTGCTCTGATTTTTCGCGCGCTTGGGATTTTCACTTCAAAATTGATACGCGCTCAGGTGAGGGATTCTTTACTGTCTTAGCTCCTCACTCTAGCCTCATTCGCTGGTCTATAGGTCGCCTCTCACTCATTGGTTTGTGCGCTCGTGACGTAGTTTTCTGTATGTCTCCGCGGAGTGAACAAAACTCGCTAGCACGTTTTGGAGGACAGATTTTTGACGTGTTTGGAAGTGTAAACAAATGGGTATCTGGTGTTGTAGTCTCATAGAATTTTCATACAGTTCTTTAACATCTTTAAATCAATGGAGTGACCCATCGTGAAAACCGAGGGCTATAAGTTTATACCTGTGGGAATTGTGCTGCATCTCTCTTATTTCTAAATAAACTATTTACCTGGAAATTGCCTGGACTTTACTGGAGAAACTGTTCTGGTGTCTTTTCATTGCCTCACTACTTCGCCATGATTGTGAATATCGGCTGCAATATGATATATCTTTAACGGACTGCCATTTTCTCATGGAATATTATTTCTCGTAATGTCTCATCTTAGTCAAAATGCCATATATATATATATATATTAGGCTTAAAATAAGTGATAAAAATTTATTAGAATAATTATAGAAACTTACCATGCACTTTTGAAGCATAAAAACTGGAATAAATATTAAAATACTAACGATTAAGCGGTGGAAACGCGTACAACACAGCACACAGCACAGATGTACATAATGAACTACTGAATTTGACCTAAGGAGCGCTAGTGTCGCCCACACAATCTCTGCGGCATATGTCATACCGCAGCAGCTGTCCCCATGTTGAACTATAATTACTAATTTTGAAAATAGTAAATATGGTGTGATGAAAGATTTTTAATGTTACTTGTAAATCTATCATATCTAAACAACATTTAAAAGTTAATAGTCACAAATAATCAAAATGCTTTAGGAAATTTAAATTAAATATGTCACCAAAGCCCGTCATTGGTGGTTGGTGACAAAATTATTAAGATAGCAAACATTGAAAATTTTGCGTTGAATCCCAAAGGTAGGCGAAATGTTATTTGTGTATGTTATTACTTTTTACTTTGTCCTATTTAAGTTTATACTCTTTGAGTTTACACATGTTGTAGATTAAACTTCTTTTTTAATTAATAGTTTATAATTAACAATACAATTATTAAACATTTATAAAATGTAACATACTCTTTTTTGCTCCATTTGGAACCAGCATGATTGGAAACACACTTATTTTTTTCTTTGCCTTATGCCCCTTTGGTTTCATATTTCTTTAAATATGAATAAATGACAATGATAAGTATACGATTTTTAGATTAAAATTGAAAATTAAATATCTGAAAAATCTGGAAGGCTAAATATTAGTAAAAATCGACATATTTATCTGGTAAAAAATTATTCTCTTTTATGTAGTGCACTATGGATGATTTTTTTTTTGTTGTTGTTATAAAGTGTGGAATTTTTGGTTGTATAATACAACTATTGATGCTTTGTGTTTTAGATAGTGATAGAAAAAGGTGATTTTGTATGTGAATTATTTCGCATGGTCCATTAATTTAAAATTTTGTAGTGTCAATAGTACAAACATCGCTTTATATAAGATTACATTCTCAGGATTGATATAGCTAATTTTTATAGACGATATCTTAAACACTTACCAATAGATTTTTTTTCGAATCCAAAGAATACAATAGAATAAAGCGTTGCAAGTTTTCTTTACCTGGTTTTATTATATAAACATTACTATTTGAGATGATCACCTGAGATAACTGCCATTGAATGTATTAAAAAATGAAACTAAGCAATGAAATTATCTTATTTATTCGTATAATTTATGCGTACTTTTTCACCCCCAACTTCTGAGAGGAAATTTGGACAAAAATCAAATAATCGTGTTATTTTCACATAAGAAACAAGAGACAACTTGAGATACAGAAATGAAATTCCCATTAATTAAATTGCATAACATCCGGCAATATTTATTTCAAATTCTGTTTAATGCCCGGTTTTATTTATCGCAAACAAAAAATTCGCTGTTTTGTTCCTCGTGGTTTTTTTTTCTTTTTACCTTTTACAATAGTGCAGGCGGTTCCCAAACAAATAATGCTGCATTATCAAATGTGTGATGTATTCGCATTTTCTGTTGAAATTGTAATGACTGTAAGATTGTTTCTACATCTGCAATGCTTACAAACAATAACAGTATCATTGAGGATTCACGTTAACTGCAATTTGCTTTGATTAAGAAATAGTAATATAACAAATAAAATTGAATTTGGCTTAAATGAAACATTTATTCGATAACAAAACTATTAATAAAATTGTACGAGCATTTGCTCCTCTCAAATTTAGAAAACACTTTAAATAGATGTAGAACTAACTGACGAAGGACAATATTTTAAGAAAATTTTAAATGAATGTTGCTCTATATCAATGGAAATGTTACAACATGCATGGTATATAGTTCATTATCTAAACATTTTATAAATAATAATATTATTTATATAAATTAATACATTCATTTTAAGATCAAACATTATTTAGTTGCACAAAGTTTTCCTTAAAGATAAATTATTATTAATAAACACTAAAAGAAAATAAATTACGCAGTTTATACTTCCTCTACATTTGACACCGAAAAAATATGCCACAAAATACGGGAATTAAGCATACCTGATGTTATATTGTAAGAAAATTTAACCTTTATTTTTAATATTAAATTTATTATTTATTAATATTTAAATTGTATTTAAAATTCCCATACATTCTTTATTGGAAAAAAAAATACTTAAATCATTTACTTTTATTTACCTAAAGATAAATTAAAGTTTGTTTTAGTATTATAAAAAAAGAGTATTGTGAATTTACTCGCGAATGCATTTTATTGTAAATAAGTTTTTTTCGGAATGATAGCATGGTATGAAGGTATTAGAATGACAGTGGAGTAAGTCAATATTTAGTGATTTGAGATATGAAGGGTTTTGGGAAACTTGTCGTATTGCCGTTGCATTAAGTGGTGCAACTTGTTTTGGCCTCTAGCGACTCCCTTAGTGAACTATGAGTTATTTGACTGTCACACTGAACAGAAATGAATATAAGTTCAGTGAAAATATGGTTATCTAGATTTTTCTAATTTTTGACTTACTCTACTGTCATTCTAACCCCTCATATATATATATGCACATATCCATCCATTTTTATTATTTTAGCTACTTTAGACGACAATACGTACTTTTCCATTTTATAAACCGTAAAAATATTCCTTAAATTCGTTCTGTAAACATACATAAAGAATACGTTGGGGCATTTTAATTAGCACAAATAAAAGTAGTGTTTCAAAGAAAACAAATTCTTCGTGGTTAACAAAAAATAGGTACTAACCAAGATAAAAGAAAATGGCTCACATAAAAAAGTGAATGTTTTTCTTTCAGAGAAGTTTGTTTGTCTAATTTTTAAAAGAATCTGGAAGCAAATTTCATAAATAAAAAAGTTTACGCCAGTTGGGGCAATATTAATTTAAGAATGAAAGTGATTTTTTTTATGTTCGTGCTTTTTTAAAGATTTTTTTAATAATAAATTACTACACTCTTTGTTAATATATTGAGTGTAAATAATCGCAAGCATGAAAATAAAATTTCAAATACCTATTGTAGAATACTTAACACAAATACAGACAGACATATCTATCTATCTATCTATCTATCTATCTCTCTGTCTATATATATATATATATATATATATATATATATGTCTGTCACATATATCTATGACATATATATGTCACATATATACATATATGACATGTCTTGAGGATATATGTATGTCACATATACAGTGGTGGCCAAAAGTTTGGACATTTTTTGAAAGTTTCATGTTTTTCAACTTTGTGTGCTTTTAGAATATATTAATTTTCACTTAAATGCAAACGTTTATATATCAAATTAAAGGTAATTTAATGCAGACGTTACTAATAAAAAAAGTGTTACAATATCTGTTTAAAAAAAGTTATGCTCATTTTAGTAGAACAAACAAACACAAATCGTTTTGAATAAGGACGTGTTTTGTAATAAAAGCGTACTAGCCAATCACAAGCACTGTTCTGAGGACCAATCAAATGTCTGTAACTATAGTTTAGGTTATTTGGATGGTAAAAGAGTTATTGTTGTGGAAATATTTTACGGAATGATGCATACTAGTACAATTAAATAGAGTATTGCTGTTTTTGAATATTTAAAGTCTTTTTTAAAAATTGGTGGTTTTATAAAGAAATGTTCGATAAACACGCTGAAGTAGACTTTTTAAATCGAAGAATTATATTAGGAGATATTTAATATTAAAGTTAGTCAAAATAATTTTCTTATAAAAGTTTTATAGAAACGAAAACTATGCACAGGAATTTAACCATAACTTGTAAGGATATAGTTGACAAAGTTGCGGTGTGCAGACTGCAATTATTTTTTCAATTTGACTCATTTTTTGAAATTATATTTAAATTTTTTATTCAACATTTTCATTATTTTTATGAAGATTTATTTCATATCTATATATATATTTGTCTTACGTGGCGCTGAAATAGGGCTGAATTTCTACCTTACCGTTGGCAACAATCGTAGTTTCCAGATCTCAGACCAATGAACAGACAAGATTGTGTTAGCCCCGCCTCCAATATGGCGGTCAGTGTCAGAGCAATGAAACTGAAGCTAGCAATTATAAAAAATAAAATAATATGAACGTAATCCAAAGCGTCTGAGATATTCCTCATTTTAATTATGAGAAATAGTGTTAATTTCAAATGAATTCATTTTTTCAAATGAATTCATTTAGAATTTATTTACGAATTTCACTCACACAAAAAATCGGAGATAATAAAATATAAACTTTCTAGAATGCCCTGCTGCCATCTGTTGCCGTTTTATTGAAATAAAAATAATTTCTTTTGCAGAAATCTATAATCAATTAGAATAATAAAATGTTGAACGAAATTTAAACAATCATTGATCTATCTTCCTACCACGTAGTGTTTTTTTTTAATGAATTTAAGCCGTGCTGTACAATAATATAGGCGCTAATTATGTTTCCATGATCCTCTTTTCATAGTTATTTAAATTATTTATATGTCCATTAGTAGCATCAACTAAATGCATTTTTAGTTGTGTTTTCAACGGAGTTTTCAATTACTTTTTTACATTAAAAAAATTGTCAATTTCATATGTTCAAATGATTTATTGTAGTACTTATTCCGGCTAGAATTACTAGAAAAATAAAAAGGTGCGAGCAAGCTGTGACCGCGTAGCGGTCTCAATGTGAATTGCTTTGCAATTCACCGGGGGTTGGCGAGCGTTAGCGAGTAGGGGGCTGAGCCCCCTAGTTTTATAAAATCCATTATTTGAATTGTTGTTAAGAAATGTATTTATTCACACGTGACTATTAAAAACAGAAATAAAACTTTCAAATAATAATTAAATGATCACGTGATAAAATCAGCAAATGTAGAAAATTACATAATAAAAAATATACTTGCGTTAGACTCGTTTTAACATGAAAGTTAAAACGAGAAATAATTAAATTATTAAGCGTTTCAAAGCATTAAGTAGGAAACTTACGTCATATTTAAAATGCTCAAATAGCAATATTTCCAAACAATTTCAATTAAAAATTATATTTGCACGAGAGATTAATTTGTTTCGACAAATATTTTACCTGTTATTGCAAATTTTAAAACAGCGTAAAAAATATTTCCTCTCAATTAAAAACTATATTTTTAAGTTTAATAATTACCTTTAAAATGCCGAAAGAACTAATAAATTGTTAAAATATCATTAACAGTATGCTACCTCTCCTTTATCCCGACGACCACTTTTCATAACAAAAAAACTATCGCCAAACTATAGGATTTAACACCAAAAATGCATGAAAGTGGCGTCACCACTCGCTTGACGTCAGAGGCAATACATGTGTTTGTTATAGCATCAAGTGGTTTTTAATTCGACATATACATATATTTTTCATTATGTTGCACTGATTTATTAATTATTTCATTAATTAAAATAACAATTGCATTCTTAAACGGCAGTGACCTGACATTAAAAAAGAAAAGGCATTGAAAATGTTGCGATGAACAGTTACATACAATAGATCAGTTTCAACTGACGTCACAAACATTTATTCACTAGGCGAGAGAGATAATTAAGAAAAAGAATGTAAATAAAGATCCAAGACTATTTTTTTCTGTTTTCATTAATATATTGTAAATTTTATTGTTTAAACTTACTGATAGTTGACACTTTGGTGCGTGGGGTTTTCCGAATTTCTTGTTTTTGATTTATTTGTTTGTTTATTTATTTATTTGAATGCCTAAGGGGGGCCACTCGGCCCAGCAAAGCCAGGCCGTAGAGCGTTAGCACCTCCCCCGGGATGTTCCCCGGCACGCGGGGATTCGTTTTGGGTGATTCCAGCCACCGGCGGAAGGGAAGGCACGACGCCGAGACCGCCAGCGCACGCGCAAACGGCCCAAACAACAACAAAAAAGAAAAGAAAGAAAATACAAATTAGGCCAAAGGCCGGCACTGCCAGGACAAGCCTAAGCGCGACAAGGGGCAGGCAAGAAAGCTAAAAACAAAAAAAAAAAAAAAAAAGAAACTGAAAAAAGCCTGAACCGCTGGAGCCTGCACTCCCTCGCGACAGACAGCGGCAGGTGCAGTGATGAAGAACTTGTAGGTGAACAGTCCTTAACGCTCCTGCGTCATGACACACAGTTCGCGGCCAAGGCGGTCCTTGGATAATAATGATGCGCCGGAATCTGAGAACTCAGTTACCACGCGACAGATGGCGCCACAAGTTGTTGCGTTGGAGAGATGAGACCGCTGCTAAAGACTGCGAAGGGAGCACAGCAAGGTGCTCAAACACTGACAAGGTACAGCCGAAATAAGGAAAAGTCAGGAGAAGGAGGGTAGGAAGATCAATTACAGTACTGATTGGTGGTGAAGAATTTAATATGTTTAGTTAAAAATTTGATAAAAGCTAGAGTTGGTTACTCAATTTGTTAAGTTCGATAAATCCATTAAGAAATTAAAAATATTTTTTAATTTTTTTAGTAAGATTGGTCTTGTTAGAATATTGGTTAGCCAAGAGGGTGGGGGAATTTCGGGAGATCTGAGATGCCAGGCAACGGTCAGTGGGCAGTCAAAATAGTAATGAGAAGGCAAGCCCCGCTGGCCACATGGACACACATTGGAGGCTGCACGTTTATAATATTTGAGGTAAGTAGGGAATGGACCATGTCCTGTGAGGAACGCTGAGGTGTGGGGGGCGAGGTTAAGCAGGTTTAGGGAGACAAAAGGGAGCAATTTGTGGGTATGTCGACCTTTATCCGAGTAATCCCAGTGGTCCTGCCACTGAGGAATGATTTTAGATTTTAAAAACCCTCTAATGTAGGATGGGGGAACAGGGAGGGAAAGATCAATATTTGTGCTTCCCGTAGCTTCTTTTGCCAATTTATCAGCTAATTCATTGCCAGCAATGCCAATGTGTGCCTTCACATGGCCCAGGGCTACTCGCCGTGCAAGGTCTTTTAAAAGTAGTTTTATTTGGAGTACAATGGGATGTTTTGTGCGGTGAGTAAAGATTGCTTGTAGGCTGGAGAGGCTGTCTGAATATAGCCTGTAAAATTGTACTGTTGGGTTAGAGACAATCCATTCCAATGCCCGCAGAATCGCGAACAGCTCAGCCTGGAAGACAGTGTTGTTATCACCGATTCTGCAGGCCCACTTATGGGTCACGACCTCGCCTTTCATGGCAAAGAATGCTGCTGCCACGCCAGTCTCCGTGCGTGACCCGTCAGTGAAAATGGTCGGACAGCGGGGAGAGTAGCTGTGTTCAAAACCGTGCCTGGTTGTGTTTATCTGTAAGTGAGATGTCTCTTCTGCGGGATGTATTCTCCAACTGTGAACCTTCCTCTGTAGTTGTATTTGTGGAAAAACTGCTGCACACGTTGGTTCATGTTCTAGGTGTGTGATCCTGTTTTTCTGGTATTCATATTGGAGTGTTATTGTTATGGGAGGAATACCTGTTATTACTGTGAGTGCGTCCGTTGAGATTGTCCTGTATCCTCGAGCAATTTGCAGCAAAAAGAGCCGTTGCATCGAGGTCAATTTGTCCTTCACGGCTTGCGTGAGGTTACCTCCCCAGACGCCCAAACAGTAGAAAATTATCCGCTCCACTATTGTGTGGTACCAGATTTTTAACATTGTTGGCTTTATTCCCCAGGATTTTGACGTTAGTTTACATGCGTTTAAGTGTAATTTTCCTACTTTAATCCTGAGGGTGTTGATATGTTCCGTCCAGCTTTGGTGTTCATCTATGGTGAGGCCAAGAAGTTTGAGGTGTGAGACATGCTCGACACTAACCCCGTTCACTCTTATGATTGGTTTACGTTCAAGTTTGCGTGGTTTGGAAAATGTGACTGCTTGTGATTTTTGGCTTGATAGCTGGAGGTTGAGGTTTGTTAGCAGTTGGCAGAATACGGGGAGGGCTTGAGCCGCCATTGCCTCCAAGTCCATGCGCCGCCTGCCCGAGAAAATAAAGCTGAAGTCATCAGCGAATGCAAAGAGAATGAAGCCTCTAGATTCTAGCTCTTTTAGAATTATGTTAGCTATGAGTAACCAAAGTATTGGGCCAAGGCAGGAGCCTTGGGGGCAGCCCTTTTCGAGCTGATGTACCGAAGTGCCTGAACCCCAATTGATCATTATGCTACGAAGGCTTAAGTAGGATGCGATGGTTCCAGCTATATTAGCCGGGCAGCGAATTTCAATTAGTTGCTGGATAATGTCCCTCCATTCTACATTATCGAAAGCACCTTTAATATCTAGTGAAACAAGTGAGGTGTAGTCTCCTTTGCTGATGGTTTCATTGCAAGTGGTAAGAATGTCATAAAGGGCCTTGTCCCATGACCGACCCTCTCTGAACCCATATTGCCTATGATGCAAGATGCCATTCGTCTCCATGAAGTGCACCAGTCGTGTGACTAGTAGTTTTTCTAGCAGCTTCCCCAGAGTTGGTAGGAGACAAATAGGTCTATAGGATGTGGGTTCTGAGGCATTCTTTCCTTTTTTCAGGAAGTAGATGGCCTCACCTTGCTTCAGTGTTTGAGGGAAGTAATTGTGATTGAGACACAGATTGGCCCATCTGGTGAACAACTTTGGGATGATTTTGAAAGTTAATTTTAAAATTTTGAAGTCCACACAGTCTGGGCCAGGGGCTTTTTTATCATTAAATGTATGTAGAGCAGATGCTACTTCAGCTTTAGAAAAGGGTTTATCATTAGGTGTCGAAAAATTGAGGTCTGAATTGTCCCTGTTGGGATACGAGGATGGTCCGAAAAGTGCTGCAGTTAGGTGCTCCATATTTGCTTGCCTGGATGAAATGGAGGGTGGAAGCTCAAGTTTAATTTCGTCTGGTGTGAAGAAATTTCCTGTAAAAAATTTTTGTGCCGTGCCAAAAGGTTCTGATTGATTGCTGCAGAAATTCCGCCAGGCTTTGACTCTGGCATCCTGAACACTTTTCTTGAATTTTGATGAGAGTATTTTGTACTGAGCGCCAAGGTTTTCAAAATAAGGTGTGTTTCCGTGTGTTTCTCGTAGATGTTTAATCTTTCTCCTTAGCGCTGTGAGTTTGTTTCGTTGTGTCTTTAGTTCGGTGGTCCAGAACGAGAAGACTGGAGTCCTCCGAGTATTTTTTAGTCTAAAAGATGCTCGTGCCGCCTCTTGCATGGAAGCAATAAGTTTTTTTGTGAAGGAGTTAATGTCGGTGATGTTTGTTGCATCCCTTAGGTGTTGTGCAAGGAGTGGTCTGTGTGTTTTAATGATTTGTGTAAACTTTTTAAAATTTCCTCGGGTTGTGTTGAAACGTCGTTTAGTTGTAGTCAGTGGTGTAATGTCAAAGCCGAAACGTATGTATTTATGGTCCGAGGCATTGTGGATGTCCATTACTCGCCAGTCCCTGATTTTTTGTGCCGCCTTCTGATTCGCCAGCGTATGATCTGGGAATCCTTTGTGTGTTATAATACCTGTGTTGTTCATTCTGACAAATGTGTGTGTTCTGTTATCAATGTTAACAATGGTTAAATTATGGACTGCGAGATGCTCGATGAGACTGTCTCCGCGGATGGTTTCCTGTGGGCAACCCCAAACAGTGGAGTTTGCGTTGAAGTCACCTCCGCAAATGAAGTACTGCTTATAAGTTATTAAGTGTTGCCACTCCATAAGGGTTTCATCAAAATTGAAACGCGGTGCTGCGTAGGTAGAGCCTATAATTAGTTTTCCTTCCTTCGCCATTATAGTGATGAAAACACAGTTGTCTCCTGTGAATAGGTGTGAGTATGCCAGATCCGTATTCTGGACGACCAGATGAGCGCTGTTATCTTTGGACGCGAACTTCGCCCAATTTTTCGGAAAAATTGACAGCAGCGCTCCATCATTGCCACAGTAGGCATCCTGCAGCAATGCAATGTCTATATTTTCTGATATCATGTAATTTTTTAGGCTGACATTAGCTGCCTTGCAGTGATTTAAATTAACCTGAATGATTTTGATGTGGCCAAATAGAGGGGGGTCCGAAGGTGCTAGAAGAGACATATTGGTTTTCTGAAAAGGTACTTAATTAAAAGGTACTTAAATAAAGGGTTCTTGGTTAAGTTAGTAACAAAAATTATGTTAGATTCAATAGAAGGGCCTACCTTGCCAGTCATGGTGATGCCCGTTGTGGCCTCCTTGATAGAGTGGGTGGTATTCATTTCTATATGAGCGATTACCATACCATTCATCGTGATGATAGGGGCTATTTGCTGGTGTTGCCTCTTGTATGGTTGGGTGCTGTGTGTTGAATTGTTGATGTCTGTTTGGTTCTTCTGGTGTTAGGTGAACTTGCGAACTGTTACCAATTTGGAAAAGCAGGTTAAGTCTTTCCCGTTCTGAACTATATTTTGAGCGGTAGGCACTGCAACCAGAATCTGATGCTTTGTGGCTTGTTGGAAAATGTGTGTTGTGTTGTGTGTTATGTTTGGTGCAGTTGATGCATCGTGGAGCTGCTGCACATGTTTCTTCATGGTGTGCTTCGCCACAGCATGCACACACAGACGTGGCCGCCTTGCAGTTCCGTTCGTGGTGGGTAAGGCCTTGACAGCGGCGACAGCGCAGGATGGTAGTATGTGGTCGGAGGCGACAGGTCTTTAGGCCGATGACGATGCCTCCATCATTTATGAGCTCTATGCCAAGTGACTTAGGCAGCAGAAGAATCAAATCTTTTGTCGCCTCGTTGTGTCTATTATGTAACTCCTTGAGGACGATGATGTCTTCTTCAGTTATATGGTATGTTTTGCCAAGAATAATAGTGAGGGCCTCCTTCGTCAGCGCCTCTGGGACACCCAGGAGAATCATTTTATGCTTTGGAACTGCCTTCTGCAGAAAATTAAGTTTTTTGTTGAGAACTTGATTGTGCTGCAGCTCTGCTTGTAGGCGCTTTAGGTCCTCTTCTGTTTTGCAGGTAACTTCTACGTGATTTCTCCTGGGGGCCACCTTATCCACGTGTATTGGCGTTGCAATTGCCTCTTTAGATAGCATTATTTCGATTTCTTTTCCCGGTGTTATTGATGTACCTTTAATGATGAGGGTTTTGCGGTTAGAGCTTTCCAGAACAAACTTTTTGGCTGGTTGTGCGGCTGTTTGACTGTATGTTTGTGGGACTTGAGGTGTTGCTGTTTCTGTTGGTGAAATGGTGGTGCTTTCTATTGCCGCTGCTTGGTCTGCTTGATTTTGTTTTAGTGTTGATCTGACTGCTTCTATAAGTGTGACGGTGTCTGGGATCCTTTCAATTATCTTCTCATTCGTTTGGCGTGCGTGAACTAGGCTTTCTCGGAGGTGCTGGCAGCTTGTCTGGAGGCTTGCTTCATTTATTTCTAGTTGGCGTATCCTGGACTGCAGTGCCTCTTCTGTATTTTGAAGGAACTCAAATACATATCTCAGATTTTTTAGTGTTTTTTCTGTGGGGAGTTCTTTTGTAGCAATGCTGTTTTCAGCTCTTGTTACGTAGCACTTTCCCATCGTAATAAGTTCTGCCATCGTATATGTTTCTATTTCTGCATCAGTGTTTTTATGTATTGTGGATGCTGCTGAGCTGTGGCTGACGCTTCTAGACAGCTTTGCTCTGGTATTTCTAGTTGATGACCTGCTCTTTCGAGCTGCTAACTGAGAGCTAGAGTTTTTGTCAGAAGGAAATCTTCCGTTGCCTGGCGACATGTTAGCAAGGGAAGGAACAGGATGAGAAGCTTCTACTACGAAACGATAAACAAAAGTAAATTATACTAAGTCAAAAACTAGGTCATTGGGCACTCACGCCACTTGACTGAATAAACCCATGAATGGCTCTACAGGTCTCGCAGCATGTTTCAAAATGGAAAAGTGTAGGAACAAAAGCTTGCCGTTTGTCAAAAACTCGTGACTGCGCTGAAAATTAGACTGGTATTATTAGGTTCGACTTTAGAGTAAAGAATAATGATTGACCAGTATCAAAAAGCTTAGACTTAAGGAATTGTTGGGTGAGAAAGGGAAGAGAAAATGAAACGATTGGGGCTCGCTAAGGTGTTGAAAGACAAATTGCTATTCCTTGCTATGTAACTTATTAATAGTACATTTTTAAATATGGGTAGAGCAGAACTTGTTGCGATAGATGAGGAGGATTGTTGTTGATGATGATTGCTATAGGAGGGAGAGACGGGAGACACAGGCGCCAGCCAAGGCCAGCCGCAGCGCGCCACCCCGACCGAAGAGTGGTAAAGGGGAAATGCTGTGCAAAAAGCAAGAGAGAAAAGTCTTGTGGCATTTTGCGAACACAGGGGAGTCTGAGAAAGTCTAAGAACGTACTTTGATGCAAGAGTAAATTAAAAAGTAAATAAAAACATTATTATTCTACTCAGGAGTGTAAGAAAAATGAAGAAAAAAAAAAAAAAAAAAAAAAAAAGACTTTAATACAACAAAGGAAAAAAAAACACACTAAAGCTTATAAATATGTGGGCAAAAAAAAAAAAAACCTGTAAATGGGAAATAATTGTAAAAATAAGTTTGGTTACAGTTAGATGTTAGAATTGGTTATATGGTCCGAAAATGTTAAAGTCCGCAGATAGGTATTCTAATTTGAAGAAGATAGTGAAAGAGGGAAATGGAATCTGATGAAAAACAAGCCCCCCCCCCCCCCCCCAAAAAAAAAGAGAATTTCAGGATTGTGTAAAAAATGATAAAATTTAATAGAAGCGCTAGAGAACATAAATTCACTTAAGTTTATATGAGAGGACAAAAAAACGTTATATAACAGTATGAAGAAGGAATAAATTGCGAGACCTAGCCATATTTTCGTGAGAAAAAAGAGTGTAAACAAATGATGAAAAATGCATATATTTAGGAAAACTAGACAAAGAAACTTAATAAGAAGTGGGGGGTATGAAGAGCAAAATGTGTTAATTTACGAAAAGAATTTTTATAGTTATTGAATGTGAGGAAGATTAGTTATGTAGAAAAAAGTGTGTTTTGCGACAAACACACACACACAAAAGAAAAAAAAAAGAAAAGAAAAGAAAAAAAAATGAATCCGCTAAAACTAAAATTGCTGCAGGTGTGTTGAATTTTGGGGGGGGGGGCTAAAAATTTGGGGGTTACAAAGCTAATTATGATGAAATATGTATGAATTATTTACAAGTTAGAAGCAACTAGTGAAGAGAAATGGGGTTCAGCCTTACCCCAGCACCTAGGTCCGGCGCCGGCAAATGAACCCAGTGGTCCGGTGGAAGGCAATACGCCGTACTCGGGAGAAGAAAAAAGAAAGTATGAAAGAAATATTTATTGGAGTGTGAATAATATGTGTTGGGAAGTAAATTGACAAATTTTGATGAGTTTTACTGAGTATTTTTTGTAAGGTGAAAAAAACAACAAACTTAACACTAAGTGCAACTAAAAAGCCCCAAAAAATGCTGAAAATAAACTGTTATATAATGTGAGAATTTGCACGTAGAGATAGATGGGAAATTATTGAAAAAATAACAGTTTGGTAACAGTTAGGTGTTTGAATTGGTTACATGGTCCAAAAATGTGAAAGTCCGCAGCTAGGTATTCTAATTTGAAGAAGAAAGTGAAATAGCATTTTTTTTTTTTGAGATTCCTATGGCGAAATTCGGCAAAAATGTCATATACGCACCATGTTGGCACGATTTTTTTCAACCGCCAATTTGGCGAAATCTTTGTTTTTCAATATTAGTTTCAAATAGCATGCAATAATAACACTTGATTTTTTATTTGAATATAAAAACAGAATAACGTAATAAATGAAATAGCTTCTATTATTTTAAAAAAGGAAATAAATAAATGATAGTTTGATATAAATAAATATTGATATACATAATAAAAATAACTTATAGAATTAAAATAAAAAATAAAAGTAAATAGACAACAATTTATTCAAAAACAAAGTTATCGCCAAATTGGCGGTTGAAAAAAATCGCGCTAACCTGGTGCGTATATGATGACACCTGTGCCCAAAATTCTTTTATTTGTTTATTTGGCGTTACAGTTTGGTGATAGTTTTTTTTATGAAAATTGATCGACGGGTATAATGGAGAAGTATCAAAAAGACAAATAAACCTTGAATTAAAAATCCCTCAATGAAATAACTAATGCGTGTAACGCATCTGATGCCAACTGAATGCAACGCGACGCCACGACCATGCACGTTTGGTGTTAAATGATATATTCTGGCAACAGTTCTTTTCTTTTTATAGAAAGTAGTCGACGGGATAATGGAGAAGTAACCAATTTTCTATAGCATCGTTATAAAATTCTCCAATGCAGCGACATAGTTTACTTAACCATTTCCCACAAGTTGATTTTTAAATGTTTAATTCATCTTATTTAATAAATCAGGAAAACAGTTGTTAGCTGTTTCGAGAGCAGATGATTCGAACTTAAAATCCCTCAGTCAATGGAAAATGAATGGAAACCCGGTTACAGCAGATCGCCACTGGTCTTTTAATCATAATAAAATCTTCCGTAATCGTTTTAGAGTTGATCAAATCAGAGTCTTTTTAAATCATGCTGTGTTAGAACGGGGGTTGGCGAGCGTAGCTCGTAGGGGGCAGAGCCCCTAGTCACTTGAAAAAAATGCAAATCTAAGATAGATCTTACTATTAGAAGCATAACTTTTTTTAATACAGATATTGTAATACTGTTTTTATTATTAAATTCTACATTAAATTATCTTCAATTTGATATATAAACGTTTGTATTTAAGTGAAAATTAATATATTCTACAAGCACACAAAGATGAAAAACATGAAACTTTCAAAAAATGTCCACACTTTTGGCCACCACTGTATATATGACACACACACACACACATACATATATATATATATATATATGTTATATAAAATTTATTTCCTTCGCATTTAGTTCGCATTAGTCCTTTAAATTAATCTAACTTCTGACATAGTCAGTATTTCCTTAATTCTTAATAATATTTATTTCCTATTTAATGTCCTTTTAAAAGTAAATACCCGTATATTAATAATTATCTTATTCCAAATATTAATCTAAAATTTTAAGTTCATTCGTAACTTTTATCAGCTCCCCAATCTATAAAATTCCGAGAGACGATTTCTCATTTCGAATGTTTTTAAAAAGCCATTTTTTTTATTTATTATTATTCCATGCGCGGTTTCGCGCGCTAGGTTTTTTTTCACTTCAAAATTAATGCGCGGCTCGAGAGGAATTCTTTCATGTTAGAGCTTCTCCCTCTCGCCTCATTCGCTAGGCTGGAGCTCGCCTCTCACTCATTGATTTGTGCGCACGTGACGTCGTATTTCGGTATCTATACGCCCCATGAACAAAACTCGCTAGCACGTTTTGGAGGGCAGATTTTTGACGTGTTTGGAAGTGTAAACAAATGGGTATCTGGTGTTGTAGTCTCATAGAATTTTCATACAGTTCTTTAACATCTATTAAACGATGTAGTGAGCCATCGTGAAACCTGAGGGCTATAAGTTTATACCTGCGGGAACTGTTACTGCATCGCTCTTATCATAAATAAACGATTTGTCTGGAAATTGGCTTATTGAAGAAACGCTTGTGGAATCTCATTATTGGCTCACCTCTTCGCCATGATTATTGATATCGACTGCAACATTCATATCTTTAACAAACTGCCATCACACACACACATATATATATATCATACACCGACCGTGCTGTTTTTTAAGTAGTAGCATTTTATTCAAAGAAAGCAATTTTCTCATAGTTGAAGATTTTAACTCGTTTGTTGATCGCCATATGACGCTATATGACGAGATTTATATTTTGGTTAAAGTTGATTTATAGAAGAAAATTTTGACCTCAGAATCCAAACTTTTGCAAATAGTGGGTCGATTTAAAAGGCCAAGTTGTTACAAAGTAAGTTTTTCCATAATCTCAAGAAAACAAATGGTTCAGTTCAAGGCATATTTCTATAATAAAACCGTAAGTCATGTGACTGTCATCAACAATTCCGGAATGCCCGCTTTACTTTTTCATATGCCAGGCGGCCATTTTTATTCAAAATTATTTTTTCGAATAAAATTTAATAAATGTTACATTTTTAGAAAGATCGTTCAAAATAAATTAATATTTGAGAGATGACTTACGTTTAATTATGTATATATTCTTCAATAACTTCAGTTGAAATTAGCCTCGCAGTTCCAATTCTCTATCCATGAAAGTAAACAACAACAACAACAAAAAAGATTCATTCGTCGTGAAGGTTTAAAATATTAAACCATTAAACCATGGAGATAATTGTTCGTAAAGTAAGTTTTCCGTGAAAGATTTTTTGGAGCGCTGCTGGTGTCAAAAAAATAATTCGTACCAGTGACACAATCAAAGTTTACCATAATTATGTGCTATACAACTCAACTTCATTCTTTATCTTTTCTTGATGTAAGCTGAATGTAAACAAATACAACTCCTGTAATGATATTTAATGAATCAAATTTCGAAACAAATTGTCAGTTAATTTGGTATTTATGTATTATACGTGCAAGGAAGAGAGACCACTGAAAATGATTGTTAATCACCAATCATATTTACCATTATTAATGACCAATCGCTTTCAAAACAGTAATTTAATATACATTTACAAAATACATAACATCATTAAGTACTTTTGTGTTATTTGGGCGCAAATCTCGCCAATAGCATATTTAAAATCGCCAATACCAGCTTTTATTTTTCGCGTGTGCAAATTAGAAACGGTACTTTGATTTTGAAATCAAATGTTCTGATGGAACAGCTGTCGTAGACGCACCGGAACACTATATTAACTATAGAGTTGCAATATAGAGAGAAAAAACGGGTTGCTGTAATTAGAATTATAGGCGGTATTATTAGAATTATAGAATTATAGGCGGTAGAATTATAGGCGGTAATGTTGGCGTGCCGTATTTACAAGTTACGGATCTTAATAGTCAGTAGACATTAAGCAGAAATGCCAAAGTAAGGGAATTATGCAGTTATGAAAACTCCTGAACTATATCAAAATAGGAGAGCAGAGAAAAACAAAGTCGAACAGAGATCGGCATCTAGAAGGAAGTTCGTGAATTTTAATCAGATTCTACGCCACGGGTCAAAAGTGCTGACAGCAAATATGGTTTAAAAGGAATGTGATTATCAAAACTGGCTTCCAAAAGTTCAATGTTTCACCAAACCATACTCGAAAATTACGTGTTATAATATGCACCCCGATTATGTCACATTATTCAAGACGTTTTAAATGAGAATAATGATAGATTTTCTAATCTCCCGTAATCAAGTCTACAGCCAAAGTTAGCGAGAAACAAACAAACAAACAAAAAAATATTGGCAACAATATGGTTCAGTGTAAATGTGTATATCATTAAAGACTTTCACAAAATAGACTTCAATGCAGCAAATCGTATTAACTAAAATACGCCATTTGGCAATGGATCCAATTACGGAAAACTACTTAATATGTTTAAGAATCTCCTCATTAGCAAACATATTGCAACTGATAAGCAAACGGATATGAAGCATAAACGCTTAAGTTGGTTAAGCGGTTTTTGTCAAGAAAAATGAAATACATAACAACAAAAAATATGCGAAATGCTACCATGATCGCAAAAGTTTTTTTGTCTATTAGAATCTTCCGGTTTGGCAAAGGATTACGGAAAAAAATAAATTATGAATAAAAGTAACGTGTTATAGTGTATGTTAAATACATTTAAGGGAGACCAAACTGGTCGCCAGTGGCGGCTAGTATTATAATATTTACATCTTATCGGCTTGACGGAAAGACTCCCAGTCACAAAGAAGCAACATTTCATTTCGGCGTATTTAACCCATTAAAGCCTACTGGTACCATATGGTACCGTGATAGCTGCCCTGCATTTTGTTGCTTGTATACCACTATATTTTAAGAGAAATATCGTCTTTATTTGATGACAGAAACTCCGTAATAAAATGAGACTAAAGTTGCTACTTTGAAAAATTGGTATGAAAGGCAATTTTTGCAGTTTAAAAAGAAAAATAATTTCGGCTTTGATGAGTTAAATCTTGTAAATGTTTTGTAATTGTCCATAAGTTAACTGCTTTTAAATTCTGTTCATCCATCTTATCACTCTATCCATAAAATTGTACAATTTCTTTTTAACTAACAAAATAGCTGTATTCTCCGGGGATCTTGTGGAAGTAAGTTTAAAAATTGCAAAAACAAAAGGTGATTAAAACTATGAATATTAATCAGTTATAGATTTAAACTGTGATTATTTGCTTATTGAAATTGAAAGAGAATATTAAAAATATTTTTATTAAATGTAAACATCATTCCCTCATTAAGTCCCCATTCACACATGTAGGAAAGAATTATGCTATTATTGCTATTATATCTGCTATTATTGCGTGTATGTTTATAAAGTTCCTTTTATAAAATTCATTAAAAATGCTTAAATAAATATTTAGCCCCTTAATTATATTAATACTTTAAGCAATGAAATAAAATAGGAATGTTATTTTAATGTTCTCACTCGTAGTTTACAGCATTCACGCACATTACTATAAATTTACCCTATTTACGCATTAAAGGGCAGCATTCAGTTCATTATAAAGTTATAGGATAGTTTGTATCGGAATAAAGTAATAAAACCGTCATGTTTTTTGCTCCACAACATTCTTCAATAGCTAGCACATGGCTTTCAAGTATTAAATCAAAGTAAGTATTTATATTACTCATCATTCCTTCATCTATTTAATACAAGCAAATCCATTTTTTCTGTTGATATATTATTGGAAGTGTGCTCTGTTAATATATTATTGAAAATATTTAGCAATTGAAAATACGCTATTGTCAATACGTATTTCGACACCTATGCAAATGCCCATATCTGCGGTACTGATACACGTCACGCTTTCCATCGTTAAATATGCTGTCGGAAACAACATTGGCATCCGTCGCATGCAAGATGTCACGAAGTACAGAGTTATCTGATTTCGAGAAAGGTGTAATCATCAGGTACCACAGAAATGGCCGATCCTTAAGGGACATATTTAGCGAGCTTAATATCCCAAAATCGACTGTGGCCTATGTGATTCAGAAGCGGAAGGTGAGCGGTGATTGTGGGGATATGCCCCGAGTCGGCCGACCCACGAAACTGGGAGGTAGAGTCCGATCGGTGCTATCCAGAGAAATTCGGAAGAACCGCACCCGACCAATGGCACACATACGCCAAGAGTTTCAACAGGCATCCGGGTGTGTTGTTTTGATGAATACCATCCGTAAGGAAGCTTAACTGCTTGGGTTTAATGGTCGTGTTGCCGCCTATAAGCCTTTGATCTCCATGTCCAACCGCGCTGATCGGTTAATGTAGTGCAAAACACGTCGACAGTGTACCGTACAGCAGTGGAAACGAGTTCACTGAAGCGATGAATTAAGGTTTATCCTCTACAGCTCAGATGGTAAGGTTTGGATCTGGCTTAGGTCTAGAGAACGCCTCCTGCTAGAATGAATTGTGCCCACAGTTAAGTTCGGCGGAGGAGGAATTACGGTATGGGAATGTTTTTCCTGGTTTGGTCTGGGACCCTTGGTCCTAATTCATGGTAAGCTCAACACCGACGCCTACTGCACTATTGGATGACAGTGTGCTTCCTACTTTGTGGCAGTTCTACGGGTTGGACTCATATTACTTCCAGAATGACAACGCAGCTGTCATGTTGCGAGTTCCACCGCGACCTACGTTATACACGGCCGGTGCATGACGTTTAAAACGTCACATGGAGTGGATCATTTTTACATGGTGATTGGTGTAAAGCGACGCGCCCCCCGTTTTGCACCAATACCGTGTAAAAATGATCCACTCCATGTGACGTTTTTAACGTCATGCACCGGCCGTGTATAACGCAGGTCGCGGTTCCACCATAGCTTGGTATGGTGACAATCAGGTTGATCGACTGGACTGGCCTGTACAGAGCCCAGACATGAATCGAATCGAAAACCTCTGGGACTAGTTGGATAGTCGAATTAAAAAGTGCGACAACCGTCCCAATCAGTGATGGAACTTACCTTTCTTCTCCAAGCCCAATGGAAAAAAATACCACTAGCTGCTATACAAGGACTTGTAGAAAGCATTCCCAGGAGGGTTGTGGCTGTAATTGCATCTCGTGGAGACTCTACTAACTATTGAATGTAAATAAATGTTGTTTTTGTTTTTGATCACAGATATCCAAATACTTATTGGTAGATAGTGTATACCTAAACATAATCCTTTTTGTATAAAGTGATTTTCACAAATATTTTATCATACCCTCACAATCATTTCCTCATAATTTTCATATATGAGTCAATCATCTGAATCCACATGTGTATGTATTATACAATAAAATAAGACTAATCTAATGCAATAAAGTACATATTAAAAGACCCATAAGATTTTTAATTACAGTAATTAAAGATTAATCTATTTTGGGGGAATTTCAGTTTGGTTCAATTAAAAAAAAAAAAAAAAAAAAAAAAAAAAAACAATTTTCAGAGAAAGATTCTTTCACTTAAGATTTACACTTAAATGTACTTGTATACGTAAATATATTCACGTATGAGAGATCAACCAATTACTTGTGAGATTTGTAAACACATTATTCTTTATGATATGCGACAATAAAGTTAAAAAAAAAAGACACTAAATTTCCTAAATTTCTACTAAAATATGAAATCCAAAACTCATAAAAAATTTATGTAGAAATTATATATTTTTCTTGTATATAACATTTAATTGCGCTATAAATATTTCATTTAAAATGCGTAACAAAACTTAAACCATTTTAATGGTTTACTTGAGTACTTCAGAATGAATTTTTAATCTTGTATCTTATTATAATTTGTTTATTCAGTCAAAATAATTTGTTTATTCAGTCAAATTTTCTTTTAACTATAGTAATCCTGAGGCTCTAAAGTCATATGAGTAACATTTTACACAGTTGTTAATTAAGAATGCTATAGCTAGTGTATAATACCCAACATGACTACAGTTGTATTAAACTATAATGCACTCAATATGAATATTCCCAGAGTGAAAAGGGGACATAATCGTGATCTGCTGAGAAATGTCAAAAGAAAAGTACAACTAAGAAATAAAATGTATTTTTTAAATATTTTTTCTGGCCAAATTTTATATTATTGGCATTATGTTCTATCAAATATTTTATTGTGTAACATTCTATAATTGTAATTTTTTTAAAAACTATATCGTCTATAACTTGAGCTGCAGTTTAAATTTTTAGTACGACACTTATGCATAGTTCAATAACTTAAAGTTTTGATATAACGCTATCAAAGTGTAAACTTATGTATATATTTGTATTATGCATTTATATATGGGTCGCCCAAATGAAATTGGCACTACAGTCGGTTTGAGAAATGGTTTAATGGTATTAATATAAATTAGTATACAAAAGAAAGAAGTAGTACAGACGTAACACATAGGCTAGACATAGTAGGTTGTCATCTTGTGGGTCTTTGGTGATAAATACATGCCCTTGACCAGGTTGTGACCTGTCGTCAGTACTGCTTCTTTCGCTACGAAAATCCCTACACCATCGAAATACCGATCTGCGTGACATACACTCCGTGCCATACACATTATGCATTCGACGATAGATTTCACTAGCACTCACATTTTTCCGCTGTTAAAAATTGCATGACTGTGCGTTGACACCGTTTGCAGGCATCCATGATGCGAACGATCTCTTTTAACGTGCTGCCATGCTATCACACACGCATCTGGCGGGATCTGATGATATCGCATGCATTCCAAGCATTCTGCGTCCTCTACTGGATCATTTTTCTCTCCAAATGGCGGAGTTATTAAAGCAATGCCACTTTCATTTGGGCGACCATTATAGTATATTTTAAATTAAATGTATATTATAAATTTTAATCTATAATTTTATTATATTTATAATTTCAGCTAGAGAATAAAACTCCAATTAAGATCAGTTTAGCAATATTATAAAACTACCAATGAAATGACGAATGAAATATTGTATGATTATAAATATCAACAAGCAGTATACTAATCAGTTCTACTAGGTAGTTGCTAGTAGAAAAAAGTAATAGTAAAAATTTAACAGATGATTAAGATTGCCTGATTAGATAACTTAAAGAAATATGTTAATTTTTTTTCTGTTATATTATAATGTGTAGTGGCATTGTGATAGAAACTTGTGTAAGATAAATATAAGAAAAATCTAAAAATTTTCTTAACACAAATATTACATACACACTGCAATAACATTAAAAAAATGTAAATAATATTCTTTTAAAATCAATTCACCTATTTACTTTTTACTTTATCAGTCTTCTGAAGTTATTTATTTATTCTCTAACTCACATATTTCAAAATACTTAAATAGAAACCATATAAATTAGCATTTATCTAACAAATCAAGTAATTCTAGCAACCGTTGGAAATGCATTTTGAAATATTTCACTGATATTATGTTTCCACAGAGACCTTATTTAAAAGTTATACTGAAATATTTTCATAACATTCAAGATTATGTAAACTTTTATATATGAGGGCGAGATCGATTAAACGCAGTTTTCAGTTGAATTTTCTATTTTAAATTGCCATTTATATGTATAGAAAATTTTTATTTCTATTGTGAAATATTTACAATATTAGTTGAAAATATTAAAAGGAAATATATCAGTAATCATCTGGAAGCACTTTGAGAAATTTCTTTATCCTACGTTGCCAAGAACGGATTTTTCAAGTAATTTATAACAATTCAAGGGTACTTTTTAAGACTTTCTATCATAGTTGGAAAGAGTTCAGGATTCGATTTGTCTGTTTGTCTGTCTAACAATCTTAAATATACTCGGATTGCCATCCATTTTTTTAATGCATATATTTTTATATGCAATTTTTATATGTAATTTTTATATGATTTGTTTGCTATAGAATGTTTGGTATTGAAACTGAACTGTGTAATATTTATAGTTCGTTAACAGGAACACACCAAATAATTCCGTTACATTATGGTCAATGAAAAAAAACATTTCTGATGTATTTTAATGATGTTACAATGCATTACAGGTAATGACATTTCTATTAATCACAGATGTCGACAAAACCAAGCTTTCTCATGAGTATAGAATAAGAAACATTTGTAGTCCATTTACACAAACGAAGTCCATTACATTATAATCAATAATTACATTATAAGTATGGAAAAAATCATTTTCGATACATTTTAATGATTTTATAGTGCTTCAAACATAATGGAAATAAAACGGATTACTGATATGCACTACAACATATTTTCTGTAGAATATGCAGCCGTTATCGTTCATTTACAGATAGACACAAAATAACTCGGTTACAGTACAGATTAAAGTAGATTGCATTTTATGAAGAAATGAAAGTTCTTAATAATAATCTGTTAAAGTTGTAAAGTGTTTTCTAATCTATGCCTGATGCTTGGTTTTTCGTTATAATTTTTAAATAAATTGAAAATTGAAGAAGTTCCAAAAATTTTCATTGGTAACGGATATTTACAAATATGCAATTGTGTTTATAAAAAACAAGAACATAAAAATAATCATAGTGTTCTCGTTCCTATTTTCCTTCATTATTTGATTGTTATAAGTTAGTCTACTAAACTTAACAATCTTTTTTTTTTTTAAATAAACCAAAAAATATTATAATACTGATTGTTTCAAATGAACTAGTATAAAAAGGAGTTAAAGAAAGATTTTAGTGCAATTTATTTTTCAAATTGCAACTATTAATGAAAACAATGCAATATTTAATAATTACGACAAATGTCCTGACAACAAAAAGTATCATAGTTTACTAATTTTAATTTTAATATTAGAAGTTCTGGTCTTTCTCGACAACCTTATAAAGTAACTTACAGTTATTTAAATACACACTTTATGTATAAAAGTTGAAACAAAAACAGTCTTAAGTCCACTTCCAATGATCGTAATAAGAAAACAAAAACTGTTTTGGATAGCTAATTGTACAATATTTCAAATAGAACATAAACTAACATACAACTGAGAACATACTCCTCTTTCACTTTTTTCTGTCACTCTTTAATTGTTATACAGTATTAAATAATTACGTTAATTTAAATATTATATGCATGAATATCATAATAAAATCCAATGAACATAATGAAAGAATGAAGTTGGGGAGCTGGGGGGATGAATGGGACAAGGGATGGATGGGACGTTCTCAATGTTTCAAGAAATAAACCTTTTTTTTAAGTTGCTTCCTATCCTCATACATTTCACTACCATAGTGTGCTTAGGAATCAAAAGCAAATACATATGGCTGTTTTCTGTTTCCTTCAAAGTTGCATTTCCTGAAAACTCTGCTTAAAAGTAATTTTTTTAACATTTGAAGTTGCTTAACTATCTTATGCAATATAAACAATTAAGTTGTAGTTGTTTATTTCAAGGATCAATATTGATAATTATAATGAATGAATATTAACTATTGTGACAAAATAATTTCTGAGTCAAAATGGCTGACAATTGAATGCATACATCATGGGGATGATTGGTGCATTTCAAATGGGGATAAGTGGGACTCTCTCATTCATCCCTAGAGGATGTTGAAAAAGATATTTATTAACTAAATAATATTATATAGGTTGATAAATTAATAATTTATGGTAATTATTCTTTTAACATCACCTCCTCATTGTAGCCACCGTCTTCAGCCATTGAATGTTTCTGTTCATGGGCTATTTAATGCAAAGCTAAGATCAGTCCAAGGTGATTGGCAGACAATTAATTCTGGAGAGCATATCACAATTTATAACCTCTCAGCTTTTTTCAAGGAGGCATTTTTGTCAGCTATTAGTACTACCAACATAAACATAACCAGTGGTTATAGGAAAACTGCCATTTTCGCTTTTAACAGCAATACATTCGTTGAAAGTGATTTTATGTCAGCTTGTGAAACTGACAGACCACATTTATAGAAGAACTAACAACTGAAAGTTCTAAAAATATAATTCATTACAATATGTTGTTCACAGTTAAAATATATAATATAAATTACAGTTTTTTTCGTGCATAATTAACTATGTTTTCACTTTTTAGATTACCAACACTGATATATAACAGCCATATAAGATTATATTTTACAAATATAGTTACATATAAGTTTATAATTATAAATTTTAATTTGGTAAAATGAATACAGGGAGGCAAATACTTGCGTCCTTTCCATCTGTGGGGATGATTGGGACAGAGGTGAGCTTTTTTTTTAATTTCATAATATATTTCTGTATAATGATAATCTTGAATAAATATTGTGCATAAGATGTAGTCAAACACCTAATGTATGAAATGTGACACATAATATTGATAATAACTTAAATAAAATATTGAAAATAAATATTTTTGTGAAAAAGTCACATTAATCCCCCATCTCCCTACCTTATATTTCTTTATTCAGTTTCATTTTTCACTCAATTAGTTTAATTTTGAAAGTTTACATCATTTTATATAACATTTAAAATTTGAAAAAGTAATAAATATGCTCTGAAAAACAAGCCGCAAAATAGAAATTGTATAAAATATGTAAGGCCTTATAATATCCCCACTTTTCCGTTTAATTTATTATTAAGAACATTTCGAGATCATGTTATACAATGTTTTAAAGCGGATATTAAACTGATTTTAGCTAATATTAAATTATCTTTCGTATGTCTTGATCAATTTAGTGTACATCAACAGTAACTAACACTTAGCGGATATACGTAGACATTATTTGTTCGAAATTAAATGAACTTTTAAGGGTATATTGATATGCACCAATTTATTATATAACTGGACTTTTATCAATTTATTGAAACGAAATATAATTAAGTCAGGAAATAGGTCATCGAAACTCAAAGATTTATTAATTATCTACATTATAATTCCAATTTCAGAGATGCAATGATTATTGTCTCCTTCAAAATGATAACGAATGTCATCATGATAACGAAATGTTAAGGTATAAAATAAGTTTCTTTTAGCTTACAAATATTTTTTATTATAAAAGTTCTAATTTAGCCAAATAAAAATGAAAATTTACAGATACATTAGCTAATCATCCAGTTCCTCTCTAACTACTTTCTTTACCTTCTAACTGTTCTACAATTTAATAAGGTGCATGTCAATTGTCAAGGATTTATTATATATTTGAACGGAACTGTACATCATATTTCTAATTTAAGGATGTGGAATAATAAATGGAATTTCTAATTAAATTTAAATTTAATTACAATTTTTTTCTTTTAAATTTTATTAATTTAATAATTCAATATGAAACTTTAATTCATTTTCAAGCTACATAGACCACTGGCGTACACAACAACTTTCTGAGGGGAGGGTCGAAGGTTCAACGTTCGAGTAAATCAACATTTTTGTATCTTAACCTATTAGTCACTCTATGTTTTTAATTTTCTTGTTGGACGAGAGTTGAAAACATTTAATTAATAAATAAACATTATTGATGGTAATTAAAAATATAATTATTAATAACAAACATGTTATACAATTTATGGAGAAATTTATAAAATTAATTTATACAAGTCTTAAAAGAACATAGAATAAAATATATTCCTATTCATTATTTAAAAAATGAAAAATAAAATTTATAATAACAACCATAAAATATATTCATTATTTAACCTTCCTTGTGCCAGGTTTAATTATTGATGAGCGTTTTATTTTTACATGATTTGAATCAAAGATTCAATTCTAATAAATACAGATTCTTCTTATAAGTTCACTATTTGATTATATTTATTAAGTTTAATTTAAAAAAAAATCCGGTTCGAAACATAGAAAATTTCAAAACAAAAATAAGTTAGGTGAAACAAACCAATTGTATTAAAAGAGTTATTTATCACGAAACGATTAGAAAGAGAAAAAACCTCTTATATTAATTTATCTTTATGGGATAAGAAATATAATAAGATAACTTCATGATTCTGTTCTTGATGATTTTTCACTTAAACTGTCGGACGATTATAGACGATTATGAATTTACATATGATGGACGAAACTTAAGATTTTTCAAGTAAAAATTGCACTTAGTTTTGCAACTACTCTAATAAAAAAACGTAATATTTACATTGAAACTTCTACTTATGTCAAAATTGAAAATTATTGAGTTGTTCCAGTAATGTATTCGATAAGATGTTTACTTATGATGATCTTCTCAATGACCTTTGATATAGTATTAAGCATTAACATGAAAATATCCAGATAAATTCATTGTAAAAAGTCCTTTATAACAAATTATTTTCATTGATAATAATAATAGAAAAAAATTGCCAGGTAGACAACAGCTAACTGATGAATTTATTTCTGTCCAATAGATCCAGAATTTAATGTTCTACATACCCGCGGATAACCCGCGTCAACTCGACCCCAACCTCGAATTGGCGCTATTTTTTCCTCGTCCCCGGTAGATTGTTTTCATATTTTTTTCGGAATTCGAATCTTGAGGATGGGTTTCTGGTTGATACGATTTATCAAAAGAAAGCCCAAAATATATTTGTAGTCAAAATACCTTCAGTAAAATATTTTATGAAATGGTATGTATATGTTTTAGGACATTTATGTTGATTTTATTAGTATTTATATTTTTCGTAAGAAAAAACATATTTTTGAATATGAATGAGCATATATATATATATATATATATATATATATATATTTGTCAATATAAAATATAGAATTAATATTAAATGAAAAGTTGTAGATTATTTTTTCATAAGTGTATTAATGAAAGTACCGATTTTCTTACATTTAGGGTTTGGAGAAGGTTTCGAGTTGACGTATTTTGGATTTTTAAATATTTTCTTGGGAAAAAATATTTTATTGGACTTGCTTTGGACTTCGAGTCAACGAAACCCGAAATCCGCAAATGAAATGTTCGAGTTTTCATTTAACTTCAAATTTGGTTTGACGTCCAATTTCGGGTTCACTTCCGTAATTTTCGGATTTCAATCTGTGAGTGCCCAACCTATACAGGACTCTACATGCATAGAAAAAAAAATAGTTAAAATTAGGATAAAAATTATCACCCAAGAATTTTTCATATACAGTAACAAAAAAATGCTTACATAGAATTTAAAAACCATAAAAAAAAGGAATAGAAATTAACAAACCTAATTGAAGAGTATTATTACATAATTTGCATAATGAGAGTATCTCATGAATAGCATTTGTAATCATCATCAGTATATTAGAAGTATTAGTAATTGTCACTAGTATCACATGTATCAGTAATAATTATTTTGTTTCGTGAAGAAGGCTTGTAAAGTATACGGTGATTAGAAAATGATGTTAACTATGTGACCATAACTGCATATCCGAAATATCAAATTTCGTATTTATCTTTTTTAAAGCCTACACACATTTTTATGAACTATCTGCATGTTATATGTAATCGGAACTAAATTACTTTTCACATTAGGTGATATCCTGTCAGTATTACACGTTTTATTAAATAATCTAATATGTTATAAAATCCATTTAGGTATTTTATAGTAGAATTACTTTTTGTTTCTGACACATTCTTACATTTTCTAAAGCTAATTGTCGCCTATACTGTACATACATTGACTTTAGGCCTATTAGATTCCAACAAACTACATATTATATATGCTTATTTATAGAGTTTTTTTTTTTTTTTTACTTCTCTAAACTAAAAAAACTTTTCTCCCAAATTGGACAAAAAAATTAAACTGAACTGAATGAATGAAGATTTATGTTACAACTGAAATATACTTTTAACCCCAGAAAATCACAATTATATATACCTTTTAAGAAATACGAAAATAGTTTTCTTACTTTAAAAAAAGTGTGAATGATCAACGCATGACGTGAAGTTATTATGCAATTTATATTTATTAAAGTTAGGTAAGTGCTACAATACATTAAACCGAATTAAACCGAAGTTTATTCTACGTTTCGCACATGCATACATTTCATCACTAAAACATTACATCACACATTTTGATTTGATAGCCTAAGAGGGACTGCTCAGACTAGTAGAAGTCTGTAGAGCATAGTGTCCCTCCCGGTCCCCTTTATTAAGGTCTTAAAAAAAAAAAAAAAAAAAAAAAAAAAAAGCATACTATTTTCAGTGTTCTTCAGGGAATTCAGAATCATTTCCAATGATGCAGATAAAGTTCATTTAGTTGGTATGTATAGGAGCATAATGTAAACTGATTTACATTCATATATAAATTTAAATAATTTAAAAATTATTGTATATCATTAAACATTGTTTTATTAAAGACATGTGTATACTCATTTGAAAGTACTTTTATAATTATTTAAATTCCGTTTGTAGAAATTAATTTTTTGTCCATAAATTATATTTAACATATTTGGAAACACATCATAATTATCAAATATTCATAAAGTTTAACAAAAAACATATTTTAGATGTCTGCTTACGTTCAAATGGCATTTTTAAGTAAATTTTCAAAATGTATTTTTAACCTTCGTTTTATTTTGACAATTGCTTTATTTTCATTTTATGTGTATTAGTTGCGAAGATAAAATAAAATTTAATACACCTGATATGAACTTTTAATACCCGTAGTTTATAGGTAAAGGCAGAAACAGAAATTGCACACTTTTTGATTTTCCCATATTTTTATATATCTAAAAATATATATCAATATATATATATATATATATATATAATCTCATTGCATATGGTCAGTTGCTTCTGTTTCAATGGTTAATTTTTACAATAAGTTTATATATATATATATATCTCAATATATATATATATTTTCATATTATATATATATATATATCTCAATATATATATATTTTCATATTATATATATATATATATATATATATATCTCAATATATATATATATATATATATATATCAATATATATATTTTTTCATATTCTATATATATATATATCTCAGTATATATATTTTTTCATATTCTATATATATATATATATATATATCAATATTTTTATATATCTGTAAAATACAACCTGTTTGTAACGGAATCCTGTCTTAAACGATATATTTCTATAGTACCAAAAGAAAGAATACCATGCAATTATACCAGCTAAATCAGAAATCTGTCGAAACGTGATTCCGCTTTCTCAAGTATTGCAGTATTAGAAAGCTTATTTTAATAATGTTTCATTCTACAGAATTTTAATTAATGGTTAAAATCTTGTATTTCAAAAAGAAAACCTTCAAATGTGTATTTTGAAAAACTTGCTTTTTAGTAAGTTGGTTTGTGGTAACGGATGTTTCAAAAAGTGTTTAAGATATTCTTATGAAACTTCGCTATATTCCTGTATATAAATTTATCAATAAAATGAGCGAGAAGTTAAAATTATGTGAAAGAAATCGTTTATTTAACAACAATTTAAAGTGTGAAAAACGAGAATTTTTCCAAATAATGTAAAGTTTTTGGACACAAATCAACATATTTCACTAATATTTTGAAACAGTTCAAAACTGTTGGTTCATTGTACAGAAAAACATCTGAATACCAATGCGTTACGAATTTTTTTAATTAATTAAAATTGAGTGTAAAAGTGCACGTGTTTAAAGGACTATACAGGCTAAAATATTTGGAATATTTTTAAAAGATTTGGTATTTATACTGTTTAGAACATGCGGAAACAAGTTCTGCAATAAAAAAAATAACTGAAAAATTTTCCAACAAATGGCGTTGTATATAATTAAAATAAAACAAGATAAGAAAAAAATGCAGAATTATCTACCAGTTAAATTTAAAAAAATTATCACAAATTTCACATGATTCTAGCTTAAGGTTTCAGCCTTGAAGAGCTTTATGAGCATTAAACTTTTATCCGAAAACAAACAGACAAAAAACAAACCAAAAATAGGCGCCCTATTAATAAACTGTTTTTATCAAAATGGCAATATTTATAGCGCTGCTATGAAATAGCATTGTAGTCTTAAAAAATATTGATTTAAAATGTTAATGTTTAAAATGTTAATAAAATGTTTTGTTAATATTTGCTAATAAAACATCTCTAACATTTAAGTGCATTCTATCGGTAAAATTTCGAACTAACCATTTTCATTGCTTAAATCGTTACCGCATACTCCAAAAAGTATAAATACCAAAACTTTTGAAAATATTCAAAATAGTTTACTTGTAGATACCTTTAATCACGTGCACTTTAATTATGGCCACTCTGTATTTAATCGAATTACACATTTTAAAACAGTTGTGTTAATATATAAATCAATTTTGTTTTCCACTATTTTCATAGTTTTATAAGAGAATTCAACAATAAATCAATTTACTAATATGCCAATATATTTCAACTAGTCGGATGTGCCAATATTAAAACTTTCTTCTATCTTATACAAACAAGTACTTCAAAATTCGCTATCACATCGCCAAAAAAAAAAAAAAATTTTTTTTTCGTCATTCTGTTGTTAGTTAGCTGCTTGTGAATCGTGGGGTTACCTGGATGCGAGCAGTAGCCAAGTAGGCTCCATTTATAAAAAGATTTTTTTGTGGTAAAATTTTGCGATATTTTGCCCAGTATCGCCAAGCTTAGCGAGAATTTGACGTACTTTGACGAATATAAATATATAGTGTTAAGCCTATACTGTGATTACAACAATGAAGGAAAATTTGCCGAAACCATATTCACTAAAACTCATAAATTGAACCCATTTATGGAAGAATCCTGCTGTCTTGTTTCAAAATGTAAGCCGCCCTAAAATTTCAACCTGCTATATCTTAGCCATTTTTTAAGATAGAGGCAAAACGAAAATTGCTCTTGAATCCTTGGATGGAGGCCAAACATTTAACGGAAAAACCTTTTCGGATTTATAATTTTTTGTACATCTTTTTTAATTTGAAATCTTTAAGCGCCAATCACCGCGCTCCATTCTGGCGGAATATCGCCAAATTCAACTGGGACCTGCAGGCCACAGTCAAAAATATATACATAAAATTTGGTTCAATTCTCTACATAAATTCATACAATTTTCGATGATACAATAATGTAAGTGCAACAAAAAGCGCTATAGCAGCTCCCCTTTCGGAGGACTATTCTCAAATTTAAGGAGGACCTTACTGTCCATAGTCCTAAACCTATAAATCAAATTTGGTTCAATTCATAACTTCATACACTTTTCGATGAAACAATGAAGACAGGCACACGGGCAGTCGGACAGACGGACATTTTGTAAAAATATGTTTTTCGGAATCTTTGACCTTAAAACGAGTAAATCCGTCGAAGATCAGAAATTGAAAAAAAATTCTATTTCTTCTATTATAGATAGATGAAAGTAATATAAAAGAAAACTGCCCAGTTAAACTGAGGGCATTGAGCTCACAGGCTATTCACACTAATTGTATATTATACTCTTATTTCAAAGAATTTGAAATATTCCCCTCGAAAAATAAAGAAATCAACAATATATTAAGGAGGGGGTCATCCCCCCGTTACCCCCCCATAGTTAACTAATGAACCCCTTAAACTAATCAGGGAAGTCTCATCTTACAATAAATATATATACAAAATTTGAAGAAAATCGGATAATTCTGCATGAAAAACCCATTTATCTAAATTAAGGGGGAATTAGCCCCCCTTTCCCCCTTTATACTTAACCAATGACCACCCAAAACTATTCAGAGAAGCGCATTATTACAATGAACCTATATACAAAATTTGAAGAAAATCGGATAATTCTGCATGAAAAACCCATTTATCTAAATTAGGGGGGGGTTATCCCCCCTTTCCCCCTTTATAGTTAACCAATGAACCCCCAAAACTATTGACAGAAGCGCATTATCAAAATGAACCTATATGCAAAATTTGAAGAAAATGAGATAATTCTGCATGAAAAACCCATTTAGCTAAATTAAAGGGGATTAGCCCCCCTTTCCACCTTTATACTTAACCAATGACCCCCCAAAACTATTCAGAGAAGCGCATTATCACAATGAACCTATATACAAAATTTGAAGAAAATCGGATAATTCTGCATGAAAAACTCATTTATCTAAATTAGGGGGGGTATCCCCCCTTTCCCCTTTATACTTAACCAATAAACCCCCTAAACTATTGACAGAAGCACATTATCAAAATTAACCTATATACAAAATTTGAAGAAAATCGGATAATTCTGCATTAAAAACTCATTTATCTAAGTTAGGGGGGTATCCCCCACTTTCCCCTTTTATACTTAACCAATGAACCCCGAAAACTATTGACAGAAGCGCATTATCAAAATGAACCTATATACAAAATTTGAAGAATATGAGATAATTCTGCATGAAAAACCCATTTATCTAAATTATGGGGGGTTAGTCCCCCGTTTCCCCCCTTTAAGCTTAACCAATGAACCTCCGAAACTAATCAGGGAAGCGCCTTATCACAAGGAACCTATAAACAAAATTTAAAGTAAAACGGTTAGTTCTATCAAGAGTTATCGCGTTACTTACATACATACATACGTACGTACAGAACCGGCGGGCACATATACTCTCAGGCTTTGATAGCCTGTGAGCTAAAAAACTGCTTCGTATGTAGACAGCTTCCTTAACAACGTTCCCATAAAGATATCGTTCAGTATATTTTACATTGTCAGCATAAATTAACAACATACTGATAAATTGTGCAATAATCGTGGCAATGTGAATAATCTCATACATAAACAAAACAATTATCTTGAAGTACTGATCGACGATTGTGAAACATTATCATATTAAATAGAAAAAATTCACATATAATTACATAAAGTAAATACCACTTTGGTCACCAAATATTGAAGAATTCAGAAAACACCGAAATGCTATATGACGTTGTCATCAAGAAGTTACATAGGTAGCACTTCTTTAGAGAGACAAAAAGTTGAATGATGCGTGATATTGAGTTCAGAACGAAGTGTGACTTGCAATACAGGGTGCCCATAAAAGAACGCCGGGATTTTGAAGCAAAATAATTTTAATCAATCATAAAATAAGGTTAATGTTATACATATGTACTTAAAGGTAAGGTTATCAAGATTTTTACCATTTAGTAGATATCAATGAGTACCCCGTTTGTGGCACGGCACACATCCAAACGGTTTTCAACCTCTTCGTCGAAACCGCTTCGATTGCGTCCTCTTAACGATCTTTTCGGACTTTGTTTACATGAAGTACGGATTTTATTGACGTTCTCATCTGATACTCGTGGCCTAGCCGGCGACGTTTGTTTTAATACACTTCTGGTTTCTTTAAACGCACATAGCCACTGACGAATGGTTTTGTCTGTAGGCGCATTAACCACCATACTCGCTCTAAAACTTCCGCTGTACAATGATAGAAAATCCGGTTTCTATAAGCCAGATAACACACTGATCCTTTTATTGTGGCGTCGCCCTCACACTGAATTAACTGATAAGTGAATGATGGAATGAGCATCTGATACGTTACTTTCAAGGTCAATGATGCGCAGTGCTACCTAGTGGTGAAAAAAAAAAACTGAAACAGGTGTGGATAAAATTAGATGTGCTACTGATTTCTTCTAAATTAACTGATCTGAACTAACTGATACCGTTAACTTGATATGATTTTTTAAAACCCCGGAGTTCTTTTATGGACATCCTGTATTTTTACTTTGGGGAATTTACCATTCTGTTTAATAATTTTTGTTGTACACTTTGTAGTCTTTACTTTGTATTTCTGAAATTTTCTTCATATAAATCACATTAATGGAACAGGAACCACAAATATATTTTCACCGTGGAACAAGCCGAAGGTTTCGTAGCAGTAAGCAATATTGAACCTAATTTCGCTATTCGAAAAAAGTAAAAATAAAAATATGTTCATAAACAAATTCTTTTCTCAGTGTTTTATTTGCAAAATACAATAAAATTCATCAACAGGTTTTACACTTTCAGTAAACATTTGGAAATTTGTAAACATAATTCTGGGCATCACTAAGCAATTAGTTTTAACAACTAGTCTTTTGCAAAATCACCTGTTTTATAACAACGCTCGAAAAACATGTTTTGGGGCCATGGAAATGCATTAGTATGCATTCAAATTTTAATAATTTTCAATAAAATACGAAAATATCTTTTAATTAATAAAAAATATCTATATGCCTTGCACAAAGAAAAGTGATATATTTACTGTAACAGTGCTGTATTGAATCAAAGTGGATATAGATATTTATAGATAGGTGGCGTGGTTTTTTTTCCCAGTTTTCAACAACAGCAAACAGCTACGCCTTCTGTTTCCTGAGTTGTGAAAGTTGTGTTGTTTTGTCTGATGAATGATAGATTCTTCCAGTTCAAAGTAAAGAGCTGTTATACAATTTATTTGTGGTGCAGCAATATTTTGCTGATGCATAAACAGGTCTCCAAAAACAAGTGCATTGTGAAGCTCTCAGAAGGGATAGTGTTGCTGCCGGACAACGCTTGGCCACATGTGGCCAAGGAGATCCTTGACTTGCTGAAAGTATTTCAATAAAAAGTCTTCAAACATCCTTCATATAGCCTCGATATATCCCCACGTTTTTCTATATCTTCGGGCCCATAAAAAAATAATTGAAATGTTTATGGTTCACATGTGACAACGAAATTAAGAACACCGTTAAAAATTGACATCTACACTGAAACAATTCGCTCTTTTTCTACGTACTGGGATAATTGCAACAAAATCAAGGGCAATTTTGTTTAAGTGGCATGTTAAGTAACTCAAATATTCTGTAATTAAAATTTTTGCTCTCAAAACATATTTCGTCAAAAACATAAAAAAGTACAATCTGAAAGTTGCCGGAACACCCTGTGATTGGAAGGTAGTTTTCTGCTATTTGAAGAATTTTTCGTCTTTTGACTGGATATTTTTTTCAAAATGAGCTTAGGATTGTCAATTTTTCGTGTTTATAGGGGAAAAGGACATACGTAAAAATTTTTAATTCGAAAAAGTACTAAGCAGTACAGTTTCCAGAACATCTTTGTGATTTGACGAAAATACTGCTTTAGATTTTGGAATTTTCTTTAGGTATAACCCTAGTCTATTTTTCATTCGGACAATAAATATAATATTTTCAGCTGAGAAAGAACGACGTCAATTATATAAAAAAAAATCTGTTTCATGTTGTAAAGTGTACAATTTGCATTTTTTTGCAGAAAAAAATGTATATCCAGAAATTTATATTGTAGTAAAGTTTTATAATATCACTTATCTCTACTGAACATAACATCGAATTACTTCATCACTTATCTGTACTGGACATAACATCGAATTACTTCTTTAGTCAATGCCACCATGTATCTTAACTATACCTTACGACTCATGTTACAGAAATACATTATTTTATACTGCTAAAAAACTTTTCTTATTACAACATACTTTTCCAGGATCAGGTTAATTTGTTTCTAAACCTTTTTGCGACAAGTGTTTAGTCCATCTATCATAACAAGAAACTCAATTTGTCTCGCATCACACAGCTGTTACCCAAAACAAATATGTTTCTTACCTCCAGTTTATTATAATTTATTTTATATGTGGGAATTTAGAAGAAAAAAGTATTTTATATCCCGTACTTGAAAAAAAAAATTCTTTCTAAGATAGTATAGTATATTCTAAACATAAGTTTAATAACGCAATTTTATCACATGGAAATTTTTAAATTTAATTTTCTTTTTTAAAATATAATGATACAAAATAAAGTATTGTTTATTTAACGCATATATTATGTGGTAAATGAAATATGATAGATAAATTGATTTTAATACAGGTTTCTTTCACATTTAAAGATTTTCGTTGAAAAGACTTTCAATTAATGCAATACAGTTATTCAGTCAATGCGATATAATTTCGATTTGTGTGTAAAGCACGGAATTAAGTTATCTTTTTTTTTCATTGACTTCTTTTTGAAACGACGCGATGCTGAATGACTCTGAAAATAATTAATAAAAAAAACAAGAACAAAAAATCATGCATCGGGCATAGACTATGAAACAATTAAAAACACGTGACTCAGTAAAAATCCTTTTCAGCATTTGCTGTCAATATGCGGTTTTATGTCCGAATTCTGTCGTGCAGCCCTGTATAGGTTCCACGAATTTATATGCGCCGCGTAATACACTAAAATTTGGATGAGTTTAAAAATGCATACCACATCGGAAAACGCACTTCTAGTAATTATCTATTATAGTCAATTTTTAATCGAAATATTTTGTGTGTCGCTGTACAAGAACGTTATATGCTACGCTCCCCATAATCTATAGAAAAAATGTTGTAGTGCACCTCAGTGTTCCCTTTTAATTTCATTGAGTTTGAAGTTTCATAGCATCATTTAAATGCACGGAAACGGTAATGGACTCTTTTGAGCACCTCTGTAAACAAACTAATAATGCTTATCATTCTATACTCCCCAGAAAGCATATCAGTTATGCAATTCATCAAAGTCATGCATTATGCATGAAATATTGAAAATTAAAAAAAATGCATCGTAAACGATTTTACCCTAGACCGTAGTATAACGGAATTTTTTGTGTGTCCTTGTAAACAAGCTACAAATACTACATACTTCATTTTCAATACCGGATATTCTATAAGAACACCAGTAACATATAAAAATTACATAGCAAATCGAATATATTTATGATATTTAGAGCGCGGTAAGACGCCCAGACAGGCCAGGCAGACAAACACACACACACACAAAAGGAAATCGTAAACACTTTTCAACTTTATTGAAAAGTGTTGAAAACCTTTACAAAAAAATGAAAATCAATTCGAAAATAAAAAAAAATCAATCCGAAAATCAAATTTCGTGTTACAGAAGTATACAAAATATTACTATAAATAATGATGATGATGAAGATGATACTCCGTGATTTCTAGTTATTTAAATAGCATGAGATCATTCATAACAAAAACAATCCTACAAATATCATTTTCTTACATCATTGCGGATTATCAGATCGCGTTAAAGCTTACGTATGATGTTACATATATATATGATCGAAACAAACATATACAAAAGAAGAAAACATGTTAATATTCATCAGCTTATGGCGGTTCTAAAAAAATATTTTTCCCCTCTCAACAATAAAAACTTTCTACCCCTTTAACTGGTGCAATTTTGAACACAAAATCAAGCATAAGATGCAACTTTTTCAATGTCTATTAATCTATTAAAATTTCAAAACACGATTCCAATAAAAAAAAAAAAAATCCATAGAATTTTTTTGTTGTTGTTTTACAGCTTTTAAAGCTCAGAAGTACTTTTACTTACAAAAGTATTATTACACACTGGCGTAGCCAGGACGGGGTGTTCAGAGGTTCTGTATAACAATATATGAAAGATGTATTTCTCGCCTTATCTAATCGCAGAATTTTTAGCGGTTAAACAAGGCGAAAATAACTGTAGGAAATTAGTGGTATCCAGAGGATGTGGACCTCCACCGTAACGACGCCATTATTACCAGAAATTGGTAAAATAGTACGTTCTCAGGAATCGAAGTTTTAGTAATAATTTCCATCAGACGTCTTCGGGATTGACCCACTTTTTGGATAGAAAGAAGAGTAAATCACAAATTCCCATTTTCAGATTTCTTGATTCATTTCAATTTCCATAGGATTGCTGAATAAAAATAACTTTGGATTTGTAATATTAAAGTTTAGTATAAAAATTTTAAAAGTTTAAAGACTGTGATCAAATCATAAGCATGATTATATTTTTTCTTTTCACGAAATCTTTTTTCTGACAAATATATGTAAGTCTGTATTAAAATTTTTATTTGTTACTTATGTGAAAACAGATTTTCAGTTTGAAATTATATTAAAATGTGAACAGACCTTTACAATTAACTACAAATATTTTGTTGTATTTAGAACAACATAAATTATATATAAATTAAAATTTTAAATTTCCACAATATATGATTTTTTTTTAAATCTATTCTTTGGTAGAAAAGGGACCATTCAAACTCACCATTTTTGGAAAATGTTCACGTATCACTTTGAAATAGTTAAAGGTATAATAAATGTTTTTTTAAATACTAATGACCCCTCTTTAATATATTTCGTAATAATCATCATTCTACAATGAACGTATTTTTTTAGTAATGATTTAAAGAAATTTAAATAATAATAATTATACAATAAATGACCTGTCAATTAAAATGCCAAAATTAGATATTGACACATTTTCTACCAAAATAACAGACATACTATCCAATAAGAATATATACTTTCCTTAAAATATATGTATATGACTAGAAAAGCAGCGTAAATGTTGTTATCTATGTATAATGTACACATTCGAATTTTCTTATGTTATTGGCAGATCTATTATCACAACAACAACAACAAAAAGGCAGATTTGCTACTTATATTTTTTCGCATTATCGATTTTTTCCCCTTGCGAGCACTTATAGTTTTTAATGCATGTGCCAGTGTGTAGTAAAAAAGTCATATCACCTAAATTATAAAAAAATATCGTTATATCTTCTAAACTATAAAAAAATATCGTTCTGCAAATTACATTTCCAAATTATAAAAAGTGTCTTAAAATTAAAATATGTAATAAAAAATGTTTTTTTTTGTCACAAAAGGCATTAAAAATGAGACAGTTAAGGGGTTAAATTTTAAAATGATGTTGTCATATTTCACTACGAGAATAATGTAAATATGTGAAAACTTTAAATAAATATAACGCGAAGTAGAAAATTTATAAATATTTAAACGAAATAATGTAAAAACATAGATTGCAAATTAAATCTGATTGGCTGCTTTACGCAAGCTAATTTTGATAGGCTATCTTACTTATTTCGGATTGGCTGATGAAGTTGACGATGAAATCATCTGTGTTTCTTTAATTTTACAGTGCATTTTTGCTGTTTTTATACTCTTTTTCTTATGGCTCCATTAGGATGTGTATCACAAATACTCATATACAGGGAGTGGAGTTGTTAACGACTGTGAATCCCATCGAAACAATCTACTTTTTCTGTTTCATTCATCGTGGTAATTATTTTATTTAAAAATGCGAGGGAGCAGGAATTGGAGATAATGAAGCTGATGGTACAGATGACAACTGTCGAACATAGGAAAAGGAGCGCACACAAGAGGTGTCAAATTATGATGAATGACATTAAATGTCACAATTGGGGAAAGTAAAATTTACAACCGAATAAAAAAGTCACAAATATCAGGGTCTCGGTGCCAATGATGTTAAAATATCTTAAAATCTACATTATTGAAAACGAGTGACGATCAGGAAGAAGCGGCTGGAAATGATGTTATTTCTTCTTTATTAAAAGAGCATCCTTGAATTTCTTAGATAAATTAAACCTGAAAAAAAATTAAGACATTATCAAAAATAATTTATTGAAAAATGTTACTTTATATATATAAATGATTATTATATATATAAATGAAATTACAAAAATTTTTACTTGACACTTATCAGTGACAAAATTAAACTTTTTAGGTTAGTATTTAAAAATTATATAAAATTTATTGTTATGCACCTTTTTTACACAACTTTATTATAAAACTATTTTCAACGTTTAGGAAAACATTTCATATTTAAAATGTTAAGTTACGTTATTTTTTCCTTTAATATTTTCTACGACAGAAGGTTAATATAAAAGAGAAAGTATGAGAAGAAAAATTTTGCAAAAGTAATGAATAGTTGCGAAGCAAATTTGAGGCAAGTAAAGGAGCAGGTTTTGCGTTTTGTTATTTTGTAATGGAAGGTTTGAGCTAGAAAGACTTCTTTTTGCTAAAAGAAGGCAGCGATTAACAGTTTTTTCACAGATCTCTGAGATCATGTATACTGTTATAGGAAACACTAACTTTACAAAAAATGTTAAACAAATAACATTTAAAGTAGTATTCCATCAATATTTTACAGCTATAGCCTTGAAATGAAACCCAAAACGTCTTAATCGTTGATTTATAAATCTTATTAACTATTATTTTATCATAATAATTTTGTTAAAACGTCTACAATTAATGTCTGTGAAACTTGAAATATTCCTATTTTAGGAGAAATATCTATTAGTATTTTCATTCTAAGTCATATTTATATGTGTTCAGTCCTAAATAATCAGAAGCCACAGCTGAGTATTTACTCCCAACCACGAGGACCAGCTGAATAAAAGCTATACAAATACAAGAATTTTGAACAGGTATGCCTATAATCATCAGCTAAGGCAGCGTTTTTTAATAGAGAATACTAACATCTAGTAAGCTAAACTAAGAATTTTTGTGGAAGATAGTATTCAAGTAATTTTTATATACGAGGGCTGTAAATTAAGTAATGGCAACATAGGTATAAATCAATTTTTAATGAACTTACTAGTACAATTGCATTACATTCCTTCTATGTAATCACCAGCAAAGCTTATAACCTTTTGCCAAATATCGGGAAGCCGTTGTAGACCAGTGGCAAGGTGTTGATTGTTGATGTGAGCGACCGAGCGCCCTACTGCGTGGAGTACAGATGACTCAGACCAACCTCTAAGGATAATTCTTGGGCAGTCCATCGGTGGTCTATGGTAAGGAGACCACTCAGGATGTCAATCTGCTCTTGAGGAATGGAGGGCCTACCTGTGCATTGCAAATATGCAGGCTCATTCCGACCCGAACGAAATGCTTGAATCCATCGTGCTACTGTCCTATACGGTAAAGCATTTGTGCCACAGGCTTCCACTAATCCTCGATAGCATTCTGTTGCATTTTTGCCACGGGTACACTCGATTTTAAGCCACGACCGCTGATAACCGTTTGAAAACATGCTTTAGAGCGATGGAAACGAAACTCCTCACTTTAACGCCACACAACTACCCTTCTAAGCAGATCGACTGTTTTTTGCACTCTACACATCGACAACAGCGCCACCTCACCATTCTCATATCCCATTTGCGTATGCCCGCCATTCTGCGAGTTTCAAGGTTAAGTTGCCACTATTTAATTTACAACCCTCATATATCAACACAAAAAGTAGCAGAAATATAAGAAATACAAAACGTTCAAAATTCAAAAAAAGAGAGAAAAGCTCCTGTCTGCTTTTTTTCAAAATGAAGAATTAAACAGTTTATTTTCTTTTCTTTTAGGGGGCTTTGTACATCCCTTTGAACCGGACGAAGATAATTTTTAAATACACGAAATTAAAACGAAATTAAAAAGCCAATGCTCCCATTTTGGAAACAACTTGTTCTTTCTGTAATTGTGATCGATCTATTATACTTATCAAGTTCGGATTAATGTTATTTTATATATTAACAGTTATAAACATATTTGAAATAAAAATATAATGTTTAGCATAAAGTTATTTAAAACAAATTCTTTTGAATGCGGCCAAAGAGCTAACTTTCGCCTTTTTTAACATGTTTTAAAAATAGACACTTCCAATGAAATATATATATATATATATATATAAGTCATCTCATATATTCAAAATGCAAATAACATGAACTTTCTAACACTATATAAAGTACTCACTGTAGAAAAAAAAATCCTAAAACAATGTTCCAAAAATCAGAGCAAAGGTGCCTAATGGGTTAAAAGAATTTTATAGAATATATTGTTACTTTACAACCAATGTTCATGATAAAGTTTATATTTTTTTAAATAACCAGCGCTGAAAGTTTTTATTTGTGCATTGCCATATTCTAAAACGCAAGTACTGGTCTATGTAGCGAGATGAACAAGAAATACAAAAGGAATTTTACTAGATATAACTTGTAATAATTTGTGCATAGATTTTGAACTTTGTTGTTTATTCAGATGGCTGAAAACGTTAACAACAAGGTTTCTTATGCATTACCATTAACTAGGATTACTGGGACCCTGGCGATGGTTACTTTGACAGGCGATGGAAAACTTTTTAAAATAAGTACTGCCCCCACTGTCCTCTGAATATTAACATGATTCAATAATACTGGGAGAATTAAGTCAGTACCTTGAATAAAGTAGGCCCTTGAATAATTAAAAACCTTTTTTCTATCATGAGTGTGTAATCCCCAGGTTTCCAGTAATCTCAGTTTAATGTATATTATCCTAATAAGTTCAGTTTTCACCTCCAGTAAAAAGTTCTTTTTAGAAGGATTCGTTTAATGTTGTTTTCAGAAGCACATTGCAACCTGAACATTGGTACTTAGTGGACTGCTTTTGCGATATTTAATGTAGAGCTTCAACATAACATCTAGAAACATATACAAGTTTTAAAAAAGAAATTTTACTATGAAGTTTTAAATGTTTTATATACTCTGTAGAGTATTGAGTGGTCAATTTTGGTTTTTTATAAACTAATATCCGTTTTCACATCTTTTTCCATATTGTACTTAACAAAAATTATTTAAAAGAGACTGAACTAGAAAAACACTTGGTTGATTGTTATTGTCCACAATTCACATCAACATCGATAATCCTTCGAGATTCGTAGAAAGGAAAATTAAAATAGCAGCTTCGAAGTTAATTAAATTCTGATCTCTAAAGAGTAATTTTGTCTGATTAGGGACAAACTTACACTTCTTACACTACGGATTGTTTGGTGTCATCAGAAATGTGTAGGCCACTTTCAGACATCTATAAACAAAAACGATTTCTATTTTCTATTGCTACTAAATACGCATTATTTACATTTTCACATTATCGAACAAAACAAAAATGTAATCGAACGAAGCTTTTTTGAAAGCTCTATCTGAGTTTAGTTACTTTTTATTCATTTTTTAATAACTTTGAAGTAAGATTTTTTTAACGTACCCAGCAAAAAAATGGTTTGTGATACTAATCTAAAGTAAGTAAAACATAGTTATCACATTTGGCAAATAAAAGGATTAAAAAGCAAAATAAACATAACAACATATTAACTATAAAGCAAACTAAAGTCAAAGAAAAAATAATCTTTATTTTATCCTGAAAGTAAAATTAATATCATGTTAAAGGAAAGTATTTTTTATTCTCATTTTCTTTCTATTCTTAAGTAGGTCTAAATACTTGGAGAAAAATGTTAAAATTTCCTAGACGTATATTCGAAGAGTATATCATTCGAATAAGTGTTTTTTCTTGCAAATCTAACAGCCTCCGGGGCACACGTAAGCAGCTTTACTATATTACATTAATATAGAAGGATGTCCGAGAAAATAAAATTATTATTATTTTTCTGCTATATTATTTAATATATATATTCTTAATACATTTTCCTTAAAAAAGTATCAAGATGCATGAATACTTTTAAGGTAGTCCGTTATACAATTTCTGGTGAAAGAATCCATTATTGTTTCTGGGTAGAAAGCGAAAGATTTTCTTCGCTAATAGCTCGATAATTTTTATTTTAAAAGACGTGATTTTCTAAAATCATTTGTAGCTCCTTAGCTATTCACTGGGCAAAAAGAAAAACATAAAGATTTCGGATGACTACTCAAATTGTCTTTCGCAGTATGCCTCCTAAACCCCCCTCCAAAAAAAATTAGGATGATTATTTCACTTATATTCACGTCCTCCTTTTAAATACTTCATAATGTGTTGCGAGATATTACAAAGTTTAAATAGTGTGATTCCAGATAACTAACATCATAACATCACACAAAACCTGATAGGGCCATCGTTGATATTCATAGATCTATGATTGCTATGGCTTTTAAAATGCGTTGAAAGCTATTTCTCTGTTGTGCAATTTTTCTTTCCAAATTGTATGGGGTTAAAATAAAATATTGGATTTGAACATTTTTGGGAAGCGTTGTACTATGCAAGTGAAATCAAGTATTTCCTGATCTTCGAAAGAATCCTTGCCTTACTTTTCAAGCAAGTAATTTTACGAATACAAATATTTCACATAATTTACGCATAAACATGTTAAAAAATGTCTGTGGTCATCCCTTTTTAGATATTAGGAATGACCCAATAACGTATTTTTTAATGAAATTCACTTAAAGTTTGACAGCATATGTGCATAAGCGTCCATATCAGGAAAATAAATAACCCTGTTATTCAAATGTGACAGAAAAATCGAAAGTAGTATAAGAGGTAGAGATTGTCTTAAGAAAAAAAAAAATTCTGCCAGTATAGTTACATTTTTCACTAATATATGGTGCTATAGTTGTGTCAATATTTTTTGCGGAAGAAGAACACGATTCTCAATGAAGATAGTAAAAAATTTAATAAATAACCATAAAAATCTTTTTAGTTTAAAATAGTATTTTTAAAAAAGAAAATCGTTTTTAAATAAGTGCTACAACAAAAAGAAAAAGTTCGTGCAATTATATGCATTAATATGTGTTTTACATTATTCACTTATGTTATACGTAGTTATTTCATAAATATTTTCCATTTTGACTTACATAATTGTCCAACACAACATTAAAACATCATTAATCTAAGATAAGGTTGACGCGAAATCCTACATTCTAAGCTGCATTTTCGTGAAATCAGAAGGGTGTTTTGACAATTATGCTGCAAACCCGTTACGGTTTAGAGACGGAATTCTGTTTTTATGTCCTCACATCACTGAAAATGCAGATACGTTGCGAATCTCAATTCCACATTTTTTTAAATCCTACATTCAAAAGTCAGGAATGAAATCTAATTGCCCCAATAATATAAAAAATTATTTAAATCACAGAGGTTTCTTGGTAACTGTACTGCAAATAATTTTTGTGTTTTTTGACGATAATTGTCTTGAGAGTTAACTTTATGACCTTTACTTAATAAGTTAAATTATTTACAACGATGTTGTAAGACGTTCATTTCTTTTCAACATTGGATCTTGAAAATATATCATTTAAACTCTAGTACTTCTAACATAATCTTTTAAAATACTTTTATGCTGTTTCAATGGTAAAATCTAACCGTGATAAAACTTTATCACGCTCATATATTCCCCATTTATATGAATCTAACAACAGAAATAACTTTTAGATTTAAGTAAAAAATAATATAAGGAATCTGAACATCTGAATTGCAAAAATATTTTATAAGTATTCTAACTTTATCAACCATTTTGAAACTTAATGCTTCATATACATATGTATTTAAAATGTAATTTTAAAAAGACACTTTGCATAGGTCATAAAATAGTTTACAATGTCATAAGAGATGTTCTAGGAATATGAGATTGGATCTATCAAATGCTTGTGTTAAACTTTTTTTACTATAAAAAATGTTTAATGTCAAACTATAAAGAAAAGAATATATAGGTATAGTATAACTTTAACAAATATAAGACGAAAATACATTAAGTCGAATTTATTAACTGGAAATGCGATGTAAAAAACATATTAGTGTGTATTTAAGTCTTTTGAACTATAGGAAAAATTGTGCTCCCATTAGTAAAAGAAACGATATGTGCGTGCCCGATCGTGAGCTAATAGTTGCAACAACAAATTATGAATGATTTCTATCAAGAACAACCAAACTTTTGGTTATGTTATAAAACTGTATTACAGAACTGATGTTGTACCTGAAATATATGAAATACAGTAAAACAAGTGTTGATAGAGAAATGTTTGAAAAGCATCTAAGAACTAATGATAACAATTAACTTTGATTGCATACTAGCAAAAAGGCGTGTATGCAATAAATCATTGCATCTTTTTATAAAAGAACATCTAAAAGTGTATATAAAAAACAAGCTCGATATAACTCGAAATAGAAGAGGAAAGACTTTTGAAACTGTATTTTGTAAAATCTTGCCGACATTGGACCATTGATAACGTGTCATCTGTTTAAATGAATTAATGTTCCAACATTTTTTTGCTAATGCAAGAGTTAAAGAAAGAACAACTCAAGACGAAGTAGATCAGTGACAGTCGGGAATTCTGCAGGCAGGTGGTGATGGCATGCTAGCATGAATTTCATATACTTCATCATGGCTAGGTGCCTTCATAGCAATGAAAACATTCCGAACAGATACGGGATAGCCCGAGGTAATAATAACCTGTTCTATACGAATATGACTGAAATCTGTAAAGCTATAAAAATCAAGTCGAATGAGGCAAACCCCGTCGTAATCGGGCTCATAGAACGCCCGAGATCGGAAAGCGCTCCCTGGCGGACAAAGGTGCAACTAAAATATTTAAGGCTATAGTTATCAAATCGAATGAGCCAAACCCTGTTGTAATCGGACCCATTGAACCAGAGATACTCCTATAGTTCCAATTTACACAGCCAGAGGGCGCAATCTGTTCTGGAAAAGGCCTTTTCAGAACACTCGACCCAACCAAATTTCCTAGTAGAATTTAAATTTAAACACGGTTAAACATTGACAAAATAGCGGAAATCGCGAAAGTGGGTTAAAACGGTGGGTTAAAAAAGTGGGTTAAGTGGGTAAACGATCGGTTTCGAAAGGGTTAATGTAGATATTTTTTAAAACCCAACAGTGCGTTTTGAAGAAAAGGAACGTGTCTATGATATGGAGTCTACTTTTTTCCGTATTCTCATTTCCCGAGTCGATGCCGATTTTGAAACATAGGCCGAAGAAAGAAAATCGCGTGAGTTTTGTAAAGGATTTTTTTAGGCGGGTTAAAATTAAAATTTTTCAAAACGGATACCAGATATTAAAAAGCAAAGGGATGTAGATTAAGTGCGGTAATTTTAGATTTAGTATCTTGTTTATAAACGCCGATTACAATTTTTAAAGATAGGAGAAATGGTTAAAAAAGCGAAATTGACTTACGGGAAGAAACGTTTTCGAAAGAGTTAACGCGATTTATTTTAACTAAAGGTTTTTGCCTGAACCCGATAGCAAGTAGATGTCTTTAGGTGTGTTTGTTTTTTGTTTGGTTACTTCAGAGAGCCGATGCCAGATTTATAGATCGCAGAAAATCGGAATTCGCAAAACTGAGTCTTGCGCCCAAATTTTTTTTGAAGGGTTAATATTCGTATTTTTCAAAAACAAATACAGATGTCAAAAAAAGAATAAATGTAGTTATTGTCCAGTATTTTCAGTTTTTCCCTTTGATCTGAACCGCCGATGCGAATTTTTAAATATTGCCAAAATTTAAAAAATCACGAAACCGAAAATATACAGAAAATATAGTTTTTTAAAAGGTTAACATTCGTATTTTTTAAACTCAATGGTGGTTTTGAAAAGGGCAAAGTCAGCTGTTTAATTTGATATTTTTTTAGTGTTTTTCTGTATCTCTTGTAGACCGGTGCATGCGAGGCTCGAAAAACGGGAGAAAATATAAAACACGAATTCGTTGCTTTTTGATTATTTTTTTGAAAAAGTTAAATGTGAAATTTTTTCGAACCAACGGGATTCGAGAATATGTAAACGGTTTTTCGGTATTTCCAACCATTCGCCCATAGCGAATTTAGAAAACTTAAAACAGAAATGGGATGGCTCGTGCTTTGTTTCATCTATTTACGGAGGAACGGATAAAGGGCTTCTGAGCATGCGCTTGCGTATTTCGAAAGAGTGATTTTTTATTTGTGATCTTTGATCAGTTTTTAATTAAAACTGCTCCAATATTCAAAATATTAAAATTCTGACGCTCGGGTGAACCAGGTTTGGACTACCTAAATCTAAATTTTCAGGCTTCTACGTGGGCTGGATTCTGCCAGCCATCGCAGACAGACAGACAGACAGACAGACAGACAAACAAACACACACACATTTAATCCATTTTATAATAAACTTTCACCGAATGATTTTCGTATCTTCTAACAGGATAACTGCACTTCTATATCAATTTAGTAAAACATTTGTTAAAACAGTATTTAAGTAATATTTATGAAATCAATTAAACTTTCATATCATAAGATATCAGTCTCATTGAGTGTCCGTGTAGCTTAGTGGAATGCCCCCATTTAGCTCTTAATCAACTATCGTACTCGGTAATGCTTTGAGACAAGCATTAATGTATTTTTAGATTAATTGCCACCAGCTCGCTTTCAAAACCGCATCACTGCCCATGGGTATAACCGTTGCCATTGTAGTCCAGTCAATCTAGTATTCTGCCTGGAAAGTTTTGGAGAATTCTTTTCTGTTTCTTTCTTTATGTTTTAAGAGGTGCTGAACACGAATTTAAACTTTACCACCTCGTATCTGGTCGGCTTAAAAAGTTATAAGCGAAAAATCATGAAAAAATCGTGTTTTTTCGGGTTTACCCTTGTATTCGGCAGAAAGTTAAACTTTTTTGAAAACATTATTGCTCCAAATTAAACTAGAGAAAGTTTCCTACATTTTTCATATACAATGTTTTTTTTTCTAAGATGAATAGTTTTGGCATACCAGTAAAAAGAATTTCAGCGATATTGAAAATCGAACATCGGAGGGCGTTAACGCGATCCAGTCACTACGCAGCCATTACAATCACCAAATTGAAGCTCTTTAGTTATTTGTAGTTGCAATTTGGATATTTAAAACTTGCTTACCAAGTTTTAAACCTTTTATAGCAAGCACTAACAAAATAAATTGAAATCACGTTATTAGGAAAGATATAAAAACCTAAACACTCTGAATAGTTGAGAACATCAATTTTTTCTCGTAATCTGATACAAGTACAATTATAACTAATAAAAGTTTTACATAATAATAACATATGTCGAAGATGGAACACAGGAAAAAAAGAGAAAAGCAGTCTTGTTCAATTAATGTCGTTTTGGTCGCTTTGACACCACTTCAGCGGAAATGCGAAGAAATTGAAGTATTCAGCGGGACAGCTTTTACGACTTCTGAACAACATGTACAGATGAGAAACTCCAGAGTGGCCAGGGACAAGGAATTTTGTACAAGGAATCACTTCACTCTCACCAGACACCACTTTTGGGAGAAGATATATGTATGACATAGATGGCATTTACTGCACAGAGTTTTGTAGCAGGGTGGCCAGTAATTTGGATCGATTTATGTCAGCTATGTGGACTTTGTTAAGTCGAAATATGCAGCGAACGCTGTAGTAATCTTTGATGGATACCCAGAAAACATTACTGGAATTAGTACTAAATTTGTTGAGCGTGAAATAAGATCTGGCAAAACGTTATCTCATGAAGTTGCTTTTAATGAGACTATGGTGTCAACGGTTTCTTCGGGGAAATTTCTTGCAAACGACAAGAACAAAAACCGTTTAATAGCCCTGCTGATCAGTAGATTTGGCTTAGAAAATACAATTTGCAAGGAGGCAAAGAAGATCCCGACACACTCTATTATCAACACTGTTCTCAATTTGGCACATAATCATGAGAACGTGATAGGTATTGGTGAATATGTAGACATTCTGGTAATCTTAATTGGGCTTTGCAATTTTCCCAATGTTTATTTCTTGAAACCAGGAAAAGCAAAAAGTCCCCCAAAAATCTATTCAGCATTGGGTGCAGTCAACAAATTAATTACTAATCACATTCTATTTCTACATGCCATGTGTGGATGCGATACCACTTCTGCATTGTACAGTTAAGGAAAAAAAACTACCTTCAAATTTTAAAGAAATTTGCCGACTTGCAACATGTGGTCGATATATTTAAAAACCTGGTGAAGTAGCCGACAATGTTATTAAAGCTGGGCTATTTTTTCTGGTACACCTGTATGGATTCAGCGGGAACGTAACACCTTCCCTAAAGAGCCTGAGGTGTAGGTGCTATGTTCGACATAAAATCTGCTTTTAAGACTGCTGAAAATATAGCATTGCTTCTTCCAACAGAAGTTTCAGCTCCATATTTCTGTCTGAAAGTTTACCATCATGTGCATCTGGGGTTAAGTAACTGTAAAAAAGACGAGGAATGTGCTGGAATAAAACGAGAGAGGCATCACACCCATAACATCTGTCAAAAGCTCTCGCACCAGAAGCTGTTCTGCGAAAAATATCCTGCAAATACAAAACAAACGGCAATGGAAAGTGTGGCCGTAGGAAAGCAGGTTTGTTTTGTTCTCTCCTATGCCTGAACTGCGATGGCCATTGCAACAATGTCAGCTTCTTCATCGCCGAAGATGACTTGGAAGTAAAGGTTGACGACCCAATACTCCATGATATTTTAAGTCAAGTGGAGACACAACCTGGGCCATCAAGTGATGATGAAGAAGAAGAAGTTAACGAAGAGTCTCCTGTCGAAGAGCATCAACCAGGCCCTTCAAAGCGACCAAAATGACATTAATTGAAAAACAACACTGCGTTTCTCTTTTTTTCCTGTTTACAATCTTCCACATATGTTAGTATTATATTAAATTTATGATAGTTACAATTGAACTTAGATCAGATTACTAGAAAAATAAAAATTGGTGCTCTCATCTACTCGGGGTGTTTGTGTTTTTATATCTGTACTGATCACCTGATTTCAATTTATTTTTTAGTGTTATAAAAAGTTTCATACTTGGTAAACAAGTGTTCACATATTCGAAATGTAATACAACTAACGAAAGAGATTCAAATTGGTGACTGAATTGTGCATAGTAACTGGATCGAGCTTTCGCCCTCCAATGATGGAATTTCAATATATCACTAAAATACCTTTTACTCGTATGCCAAAACTATTAATCTTAGAAAAAAACATTGTACATAAAAAATGTAGGAAATTGTAACTAGTTTAATTTGGCGCAATATTTTTTTCAAAAACGTTTAACCCTCTACTAAATAAAAGGAAAAATCCGAAAAAATTCCGATTTTTTCATGATATTTTGCTTATCACTTTTTAAGCAGACTAGATACGAGGGGACAAAGTTGAAATTCGTGTTCAGCACTCCCAAAATCATAAAGGAAGAAAGAGAAAAAAACTTCTCCAAAATTTTCCAGGTAGAACCTTTTTTTGGCCTAAATTTACTAGACTATTGGGCTTACACGGTACTAGTTTTGTATGTATAATAAAGTGTCTTTAAATTGTGCTTTTAAGAAATAACACGGAAAAATAAAAATAGTAAAAGGAATCTTTCTTTTCCAACATATTTCCGTAGAAAGTTTTGAAAATTTAAATGACAAAGAAATGACAATGTAACATGAATGGCAAATCCATTTTAGATTTGCCATTCAAGAATATGAAAGATTTTAAAACAAATCTATGGTATTTAATAATTAGCTTTTTAATTTAAAATTTAAATGAATGATGAATATCTTTTTAAAACAAGTAATAAAAATTCCTGTAATTATTTTAAAATATATTGTGTTTTCTGAAAACATTCGATTTCCTTCACTTTTGAGAATTCATATGAAGTGCATAAAAAAGTGCACGTAAGATATAATCTCTAATTAAAATGCCACTAACATTTGAAATAAAATGTGATAATGATGAAATGTCCCGAAAAAACATGAATTTACAATTATAGTTTTGCCGGTATCTAATTACTTGTCATTTAAGTAATTCTTATTTAGTTTAAACATGTAAAAGTGATAACGAAAATGTACAGTTTATTTTTATCTTGATGAACGTTTAACAAGTAAATAATTGTTATACATTTTTGTAAGAATTTTGAGCTGGTATAGTATTATTACAAAATGATATTTGTTTAATTAAAATGTTACATATAACATATAAGTTTTAAAATTCATATTCAAAAATCCTTGTTCGGATATTTAAGGTTAACCACACACACACGGAAAAGAAGATAGAACAAAAAATATGAAATTAGATAATGACAAGTGAATTTAGATAATGAATAATGAATTTAGATAACGACTAATGAATTTAGATAAATATACTAATACAGGTTTTTTATACTTTAAATTTTGAAAGTTTCATACAAATCTTAACAATCTTTTAGTTAATTAAATACCCTATGTAAACTTAGAAATTTATTATCCGAGTACAGTTTTTCAGTTTGGTTCTGAATGAAGCAGGTTTTAGATATTTGTGCGAAAGTAATTTATTTCAGATTTTCTGCACTGTTACTACAGCTATTTTCTATATCTCTTATTTTCATGGGTTTTTAGGAGAATTTTATTTTAAATGTTGATTGTACAAATTATTAATATTTATACGAACTTTAAACATTTCAATGCTAGCATTCATAATTTTTCAATTTCAATACAACTGGCAGTTCGAAATTACTTTAAATACAAATATCTCACTAATCCATCCTGAAATATACGATAAATGTAACTGGAAATGTATTTGGAGACTATATCAATATTAAGAAACAAATCTTAAAGATTGAGTCAAAAAGAAGTTCAAAATAATTAAATAAAAATAGAATATGTATTCTTGAATGAAAATAATGATGCTTACCTGGAAACCCATATTGTTGACTTGCTGATAACTAGAATATATGAAATGGTACGAAATAAATTTTAACCTATAATCTAAAGTATAACTTCTTACAGTTGCGAACTTTACATATTTGCACATAAACGGACAACGAATAGTCGGATGTAAATGGAAAGTTATTTTTGAGAGATTTTGATAGTAAATATTGCAATGGAAAAGAGAAAAATACACTGCTTGACAATTGCTAAGGAACAGAGACATTTTTCATCATAACTAATGACAGACATCGTTTAAAGAAATGAGACTTAGAACATATTTAATAGAGGCCCTGGTGTATCTTTATTATGCAAAACGACACAGATATTGTCTCATGACAAAGAAAGATGCGCAAATGAACAAAATATGCTTCTTACAGCATTTTTCAACAGTTACGAAAAATTATTGTTCTTCCCGAAAAAGGAACACATATGAGTAGGTGAGTATGGAGTATGACTTTTTCCGATACTGGTGCACATTTTGTATCATTTGTGCATGCTGTTCACTAAACGGTTGAAAGGAGCTTGGGGAATTCTGTCCCATTCGCTTCACAGGGTGATTTTCAGTTCTTGCATGATTCGAAGAGAGTTCTGAATTTGAGCAATAAGTCTACCGATTGCATTCCAGGCATGGTCTATATGATTTATATCCGAAGAATAAGCAAGGCATGTAGTACGCTCAATATAGTCTCCTGATACTGCGAGAGACACTTCGGGACACTTTAGCTGTCTTAAGTGGGTGGACATTGTTATCCGTGAACTGAAATTATGGACTAACAGCACTACAGAAAAGATGGATATAACCTCGGAGAACATGTGTGCAATACCACTGCGATGTCACTGTACCTTTTTCAAATATTTGAAACAAAATTATGCCACTGTGAATGGTACCGGATCACACAATCACTTCCAAGCCATGGTTATCGGTTTTTTGGACACTCTGGTGGTGGGAATGAATTCTTATCTCTTTCCACATTAGTTGTGCATAATTACGATATATTAGGCCGAGCAATCACAAAAATTACAACGGTAGCGTATGTTGTATGGAAAGGTCTCTTGTTCTTACTAAAGACAGTGCATCCAAGTGGTTTTCATCTTGGCCATTGCAAGTATAGTAACATTTTAGGGGGAAGTCACACTAGAATTCTTGGCCAGAATCACTGTTTATGGTGAATCAGAATTTATAGAAAACATGATTCTATACCACTGTTTCCGACTCTAAGGAAAATGCTCTTTACACCAAAGTAAACTTTCCCTACGATGATGTGCTCATGAAATGCATGTAACAAGCTTCTATGAATCTAAGGCAACATTATTTAATTATCGAGAGATTGTTCTCAGAGATAATGAAGTAACAGTAGCTTTGGCAAGGTCTGAGGTTACCTGACCCCATTTATGTCATTTTTGGCCACTAGGCAAACATATCGAGGCTCTTGGGGTGTGATGATCTTATCACGGCCTCCAGAATGCCTTCTCGTAGCAGTTGCACTTTCAGAGGTCTTTTTTAACCACAATATTCTGTTCGACACGTCTCTAGCTTTGGTAACTTGAGTGACCCTTAATCCTACCTTGAGACATCCAACTGTTGAAACATGGTCGTATCCAAATAAATTATGTCTTACAGATATTTAACAGTTAATATTTGTCATCCAAAAAGAAAATTTGGAGCTCCAACTTCACAAACCAACAGTGTAACTTCCCCATCAAATGATTCTATACTTGCAATTTCTAAGATGAAAACCACTTGGATGCACCGTCTTTAGTAAAGACAAAAGACCTTGCCATACAACATCCTCTACCGTTATATTTTCTGTGATTGCACGGCTTAATAAACCGAAATTTTGCACAACTTCATTGTTTCTTTGTATTTGTCAAACAGTGTCTATATTTCGGGTTATAGTTTGTTTAATCTATACTAACGAGCAGGGAAAACCAAGCTATGCTCGATCAAAATTAAATTTGAGTTCAAATATCATGACCCATGACCAAAATGACCCACTAATTGAATTTTCTCAAACATGTGACTTAGCCCAACAGTCTTCTCGTGCCCGAAAACCATAGGATGCAAAATTTAGTGTAAATTGAGCCACTTTTTACATCTTGACCCACAATGACCCATAAATGACCCACTAATCGAATTTTCTCGAACATGTGACCTAGCCCAATGATTTTCGCGTGTCCGAAACTCGTAGGATACAAAATTTAATCAAAATCGTTAGAGCCGTTTTTTAGATAAAGTTAATTTGAGCCGCTTTGAGCCGAAAATGACCCAATAATCAAAAGTTCTCGAACATGTGACCCAGCCCAATAGTCTTCTTTTGCCCAAAAATAGTCGGATACGAAATTTCGTCAAAATCGTTTGAACCGTTTTTTAGATACAATTAGCTTGACCATGACCCAAAATGACACAAAATGACCCAAAATGACCCAAAATAACCCACTAATTGAATTTTCTCGAACATGTGACCCAGCCCAATAGTCTTCTCGTGCCCGAAAATAGTCGGATACAAAATTTCGCAAAAATCGTTTGAACCGTTTTTTGGATAAAATTAGCTTGACCATGACCCAAAATGATCCAAAATGACCCACTAATTGAATTTTCTCGAACATGTGACCTAGCCCAACAGTCTTCCCGTGCCCGAAAACCATTGGATGCAACGTTAGTGTAAATTGAGCCGCTTTTTAGATCTTGACCCACAATGACCCAGAAATGATTCACTAATCCAATTTTCTCGGACATGTGACCTAGCCCAATGATTTTATCGTGCTCGAAACTCGTAGGACACAAAATTTAATCAAAATCGTTAGAGCCGTTTTTTAGATAAAATTAATTTGACCCGCGTTGACCCAAAAATGACCCACTAATTGAAAGTTTTCGAACATGTGACTCAGCCCAATAGTCTTCTCGTGCTCGAAAACCATTGGACGCAAAATTTAATGTAAATTGAGCCGCTTTTTAGATATTGACCCACAATGAACCCGAAATGACCAACTAAACGAATTTTTTCAAACATGTGACCTATCCCAATGATTTTCGCGTGCCCGAAACTCGTAGGATACAAAATTTAATCAAACTCGTTAGAGCCGTTTTTTAGATAAAATTAATTTGACCCGCTTTGACCCAAAAATGACCCACTAATCGAAAGTTCTCGAACATGTGACCCAGCCCAATAGTCTTCTCGTGCCCGAAAATAGTCGGATACAAAAGTTCGTCAAAATCGTTTGAACCGTTTTTTAGATACAATTAGCTTGACCATGACCCAAAATGACCCACTAATTCAATTTTCTGGAACATGTGACCTAGCCCAACAGTCTTTTCGGGCCCGAAAATCATTGAATGCAAAATTTAGTGTAAATTGAGCCGCTTTTTTAGATCTTGACCCACAATGACCCAGAAATGACCCACTAATCGAATTTTCTCGGATATGTGACCTAGCCCAATGATTTTATCGTATTCGAAACTCGTAGGACACAAAATTTAATGAAAATCGTTAGAGCCGTTTTTTAGATAAAATTAATTTGACCAGCGTTGACCCAAAAATGACCCACTAATTGAAAGTTCTGAAACATGTGACCCAGGCAATAGTCTTCTCGTGCCCGAAAATGGTCGGATGCAAAATTTCGTCAAAATCGTTTGAACCGTTTTTTAGATACAATTAGCTTGACCATGACCCAAAATGACCCAAAATGACCCACTAATCGAATTTTCTCGAACATGTGACCTAGCCCAATGGTGTTCTGGTGTCCCAAAGCAGTAGGATACAAAATTTCGTCAAAAGCATTAGAGCCGTTTTTTAGATAAAATTTGCATATATATATATATATGTATTTATATATATATAACCACACACAATATTTGCTCTTATTAGAATATATCTATACTAATATTATAAAGGAGTAAAGCTTGTTTTTTTGTTTGTTTGTTTGTTTGTTTGTTTGTAGGGGGTAATCTCTGGAACTAACGAACCGATTTCAAAAGTGATGGTGGCAAATTGATGGTGACAGCTCCTGCTCCAACATAGGCAATATTTTATGTCGGTGCCACCAACACCAGGGGGGTGCAGGAGCGAAAAACGTTCTAAAATTGCGATTTTTTATGTACTGAAGGAGCTAGAAATTTGAAATTTGGCATTTTAGCTACTTATAAGATGTACATGCTCTCTAAGAACAAATTTAACAACAAAATTTAAAAGGGTGAAATGAGCGAAAAGCGTTCTAAAAACATTCTAAATTACAATTTCTGTGGAATCTCTGGAACTATAGAACCGATTTCAAAAGTGATGGTGGCCAATTGATGGTGACAACCCCTGCTCCAACATAGGATACATTTTATGTCGGTGCCATCAACACCAGGGGGATGCAGGAGCGAAAAACGTTCTAAAATTGCGATTTTTTGTATACTGAAGGAACTAGAAATTTGAAATTTGGCATTGTAGCTACTTATAAGATGTAAATGCTCTCTAAGAACAAATTAAAAAAAAAATTAAATTTTAAAGGTTGAAATGAGCGAAAAGTGTTTTAAAAACATTCTAAATTACAATTTCTGTGGAATCTCTGGAACTATAGAACCGATTTCAAAAGTGATGGTGGCAGATTGATGGTGACAACCCCTGATCCAACATAGGCAATATTTTATGTCGGTGCCACCAACACCAGGGGTGTGCAGGAGCGAAAATCTTTCTAAAATTGCGATTTTTTGTATACTGAAGGAGCTAGAAATTTTAAATTTGGCATTGTAGCTACTTATAAGATGTAAATGCTCTCTAAGCATAAATTTAAAAAAATCAAAATTTAAAAGGGTGAAATGAGCGAAAAGCATTCAAAAAACATTCTGAATTACAAATTCTGGGGAATCTTTGGAACTATAGAACCGATTTCAAAAGTGATGGTGGCAAATTGATGGTGACAAACCCCTGCACCAACATAGGCTATATTTTATGTCGGTGCCACTAACACCAGGGGGGGGGGGGTGTAGGAGCGAAAAACGTTCTAAAATTGCGATTTTTTGTATACTGAAGGAGCTAGAAATTTGAAATTTGGCATTGTAGTTACTTATAAGATGTAAATGCTCTCTAAGCATAAATTAAAAAAAATCGAAATTTAAAAGGGTGAAATGAGCGAAAAGTGTTCTAAAAACATTTTTAATTACAATTTCTATGGAATCTCTGGAACTACAGAACCGATTTAAAAAATAATGATATCAAATTGATGGTGACAAGCCCTACCCCAACATAGGCTATATTTTATGTCGGTGCCACTAACCCAGATGTGGTGCAGGTGCGAAAAGTGTTCTAAAATTGCAATTTTTTTTCATACTGAAGGAGCTAGAAATTTGAAATTTGGCATTGTAGTTACTTATAAGATGTAAATGCTCTCTAAGCATAAATAAAAAAAAATTGAAATTTAAAAGGGTGAAATGAGCGAACAGCTATCTAAAATCATTCTAAATTACAATTTCTATGGAATCTCTGGAACTACAGAACCGATTTCAAAAGTGATGGTGGCAAATTGATGGTGACAATCCGTGCTCCTACATCCTCTTTAATAAAAAGCTATGCGTTGCTGACGACTGAGTTTTTCGGTAATTGTTACAACAGATTAATCTCGGAAAATGAAACATTTCAAGTTACTGGAAAAAATAATAGCTCGAAAATTATTTGTCAAAAAATTGTTAGACAAACTGCGTTTGAAAGGTAAAAAATTGTATTTTTCTTGATATAAATTTCAAATCTAATGATTATGCCATTTTTCAAATATTGAATTTCAAAAATTACGAAATTCCACAATGAAGTACCATAGCGAAACCTTCATGCGTAAAAAGATAATGATAAGGACGACGTGTCCTGACGTGTTTGGCATTGAAATTTTTAATAATTTTTTTTAATTTATGCTTAGAGAGCATTTACATCTTATAAGTAACTACAATGCCAAATTTCAAATTGGCTATAGCACGAGTCACAATTTATAGTAGCCTTATTATTCTGTTAAAATATAAAAGTGAATTATGAAATTTCAATATTTCGTTTGATTAAAAGTTCGTTAAGAGAAATCGACCAGCGTAGCGGGCGTAGCTTGCTAGTGATATTATAAAGACGTAACGTTTGTTTGTTTGTTTGTTTGTTTGTAGGGGGTAATCTCTGGAACTACTGAACCGTTTTCAAAAGTGGTGGTGGTAAATTGATGGTGACAATCCCTGCTCCAACATAGGCAATATTTTATGTCGGTGCCACTACCCCAGGGGAGTGCAGGAGTGAAAAACTTTCTAAAATTGCAATGATTCTTATACTGAAGGAGCTAGAAACTTACATTTGGCATAACAGTTACTTATAATATGTAAATGCTGTCCAAGAACACATTGTAAAAAGAAATCGAAATTTAAAAGGGTAAAATCTGCGAAAAGCGTTCTAAAAACATTCTAAAATACAATTTCTATGGAATCTCTGGAAGTACAGAACCGTTTTCAAAAGTGATGGTGGCAAATTGATGATAACAGTTCCTGCTGTAACATAAGCTATATTTGATGTCGGTACCACTATCCCCTGGGGGTGCAGGTGCGAAAAACGTTCTAAAATTGCGTTTTTTGCGATACAGAAGGAGCTAGAATCTTGAAATTTGGCATGGCAGTAATGTAAGATGTAAATGCTTTTGAAGGACAAATTTTTTAAAAAATCGAAATTTAAAAGGGTGAAATGAGCAAAAAGCGTTCTAAAAACATTCTAAATTACAATTTCTATTGAACCTCTAGAACTACCGAACTGATTTCAAACGTAATGTTGGTAAATTGATGGTGACAGTCACTGCTCTAACATAGGATATATCTTATGTCTGTGTAACTATTCCAGAGGTAGCGAAAAATGTTCTAAAATTGAAATTTTTGTAATACTGAAGGGGCTAGAAATTTGAAATGATATTTACTTATAAAATATAAATGCTCTCTAAGAATAGTTTCTAAAAAATTAGAAATTTAAAAGGGTGAAATGAGCTAAACGCGTTCTAAAAACATTCTAAATTACAATGACTAGGGAATCTCTGGAACTACAGAACCGTTTTCAAAAGTGATGGTGGGAAATTGATGGTGTCAGTTTCTGTTGTAATATAGATTATATTTCATTTCGATGCCACTACCCCTATGGCGGTGCAAGAGCGAAAAAGTTCTAAAATTGCGATTTTTGCGATACTGAAGGAGCTAGAAACTTGCATTTTGCATGATAATTACTTATAAGATGTAAATTCTGTCCAAGAACAAATTCCAAAAACATTCAAAATTTATGCCAAAAGCGTTCTAAAAACATTCTAAATTGCAATATCTACAGAATCTCTGTAACGACAGAACCGTTTTCAAAAGTGATGGTGGCAAATATATGGTGATAGTTTCTGCTGTAATTTAGGCTATATTTCATGTCGGTAGAACTACCCCCGAGGATGTGCACGAGCGAAAAACTTTCTAAAATTGTGATTTTTGCGATCCTGAAGAAAGTGGAAGCTTGAAATTTTGCAGGATAGTTACTTATATTATGTGATTATGACAGTATTATTAAAAACCTTCAAAATATATTCTAAATTACCATTAATTTGGAAATAATTGTAGCTCTTCTTATTCAGTTATGTCTGATATTCGCCTAATGCAGTATAAAAATGAAGGTTATTCAAAATGTGGCTAAATTAGTAATTTTTGAATTATCTGTGGCAGTGAAATTTCCTCTAATGAAAATAGGCAACGAATACCACTTGGCATTTTTCAACTATTACGCAAGCAATTTTTAACAAGCAATTAGGTTTTCTTAGTAATTTTATAATTTTTTTATTTATAATTCTACATTCTATCATTGAATCATATGTAATTATTATTTGAAAACTTAATTAGGTGAAAATATTCATTGGAGTTATGTTTGGGTTTTTACAAAGCAATTTATAAAGCAAAAGTATTGAGAAATCATTCTTCAAGACATATCGAAATAACTGACATTTTATTAAATCATTGTTTCTTTCATTTTTATATAAATTACATCTTCCTACTAATCATTCCAAATTAATTAATAAAACTATAATTCAATTTTTCTAAAATGTAATAAAATTATGGAGATTTTATTGAACTTTTCAAAGTTGAGTTTAATATGTTAGTAAAACAATTTTCATATATAATATATTTATTGTCAACTTCCCATTTTCTATGCAAATACAAATTGTAAAATGGTAAATAAGATATCATTTAAACGTTTTTTGAATAGGCTTCTGAGACAGTACACTTACATTTCGTTAAGACATGTTGTTTAATTTAAAAATGAAATTAATTAAAAATTCCTATAAATAAAACAGTAACAGAGAAATGTAATTAGTTTAGACAGCCAATTAGATTTTAGACAGCAAATTAGAATTTAGACAGCCGTCAGATTTGCTCAAATGTCGTCATATATTTCGTTATAAACCAAAGTCATCAAAATGACTAAATTAATTTCTTTTAGACTCGCTACATAAACAAATTATAGTCGAAAAAGCGACATAGGTGCTCTGTAACTTATTTAAGCGAGTGTATTTATATCAAATTCAAAAGCAGAATAATAATTAATATCTTTCAGAGAAAATGTTTTATAATATGCTTTTGCCAAATTTTAGAAAGAATCTGAGCAAGACAAAATAGTTTTGAAAAATTTTCAGTCATTAATTAGTGATTTTTACATGTCCAAGTTGAGTCACATTTATTTCTAATACGCGGATAATTTTTTAAATACAAAAACATAATGTGAATTTAAATTTATAAATATTAAACAGGTTATTATTTTGACGTGAATTTGATGTAATTTCCACTCGTATACATATTGACAAGTGCTTAATTATTCCATTATATATAAATCATAGTATTTGACTTAAAGTACAGTTTTATACTTTTATTGCTATTTTTGTTGAAATAAAATAACAGGAACTTTCGTCTTAGAACGTAGAAAATGAAAACTGAAGAAATACGAATTAATTTAATTTAATTACCTTCCATTATTGCTGAAGTCAGCAACCATTTTTCTATGTACATATCAAACGCACAGCGATAAAAAAAAATCAGTCGAAAAGTTTAGTAAGATCACAATATTTAAAATGCATTATTTGATTAATTAAATATTAATAAAATACGAATCAGCAAATGACATCAAAGAATGCCGTACAAAAGACTTGCACGTGTGTTATGATTACATTGTAAACCACTAATAACACTGTACAACATGAAAAATATCCTTTAGATGAAAATACGTGTTCTTGTATATTTTCGGCTGAAAATAACGAATCTGTAACTCTTTTTTCTTTACCTCGCACCAGATTCCCAAAAATCCTCATTATATCTTTTTACGTATTTTCTCGATAAATTTGTATGTTTTCTTAATTAAATTGAATTTAATAACAACCTGCTTATTATATTGAACTTTTCCACTGCAGGTATAGATGTACACACATTTAGCAATGGAAATCTATATTGTAGCGTCAAGCGAAAATGTAACTTACAAGCAAAGGAAAGACGCTCTCATTGACAGTGAGGCTGTCGCCAACTTGTCGACCATTTCGGCGACTTTGGCGACATTTTTAGCAACAAAGGCCTTATTTATCTTTCCGAAGTTTCGAAGCTCTAGCTGCTTTAGGAACAGAGATATCCGAGAATTCACTAGAAGCTTATCGACTTTTCTACGGAGGGAATTTTCTCCCTTCGCCAAACCTGTATAAAGGAAACGCCGACTGCTGAGAGCAGTTCTGAGAGATCAGACAGTTTTTGTTAATTTTCATATGTTTCATCCCACTGTCTTATGTTGCTGATTCAAGTGTTGCTGGTTGGGAAATTCTAGTGACGTTAAGTGTGAAGTGTGAAGTGTGCAAGTGTTGTAAGGACAAGATTATATTACGTTTAGTGCATTATACGGTCTCGTCAGTGTAAAAATAAGCCGAACGTATTTTGTTATGTGTGTGACGAATTTACATTGAAAACTCAAAAATGTAGCTTGTTGCCGTTAGTTAGAAAGGCTTATGGACTGTACTTTGGATGCAGAGTTGGGTACCAGGATAAGTAAGTACTGGGCTCTACATATATGCTGCAATCCATGTTCCATGGATCTGAGATTCTGGTTACAAGAAAAACGTGTAGATTAAAATTTGCAGTACCTATGGTGGGGCGTGAACCGTACAATCACGTAACGGATTGTTACCTTTGTTTGACCGATGTCAAGGGGTTCTCTTCAAAATCCAAACATTGTATTCAGTATCCAAACTTACACAACGCTATGCGATCAGTTCCTCATTCTGAAGACTTCCTATACCTACAGCTCCATATAAACATACTGTTGATTCAGAGGAAGACATCTCCGATGACCCAAACCATCAATATCCTGAATTTCAATCATCCACATCTATGACATGTTCACATCATGAAATCACACAGGCAGAGCTTAACGACCTTGTACGGGACTTAAAACTCTCGCAGACTCAGAATTACTGGGTTCTGGGCTTAAAGGTTGGAATCCATTAAAGAAATATGTAAAATTAAGTTCATTTAGAAGGCGAGAAAGCCCTTTTGTAGACTATTTTGAGGAAAAAGAAGACATCGTATATTGCTGTGATCTGAATGGCCTATTTCAGGCATTGGGACATGAATATAATACAGTAGAGTGGAGCCGTTTTATTGACTCGTCCAAACGTAGTCTCAATGAGAGTGCTCCTCCATATAGGCAATGTTTGTCCGTTTGTTCCTGTACCGCATCCAACAAATACAAATTAAACTTACGACATTTTAAGTGCTATACTGAAGTTAACTGGGTACACTACATTCAAGGACATTTGAAACTCATTGGGATATTATCAGGCATGCAACAGGGATACACTAAATTATGTTGCTTTATTTGCAAATGGGACATCCGTGACAGAAAAATCACTACATCCGTAAACAGTGGCCTCCAAGAAAAAAATCATTCCTGGCACCAAAAACATATCACATGAAACACCTATGAATCCGCAATTTGTCTTTCTTCCAACATTGCACATTAAACTCGGTTTGATGAAAATATTTGTAAAAATTCTCGACAGAGAAGGAGTGGCTTTCTTGCATCTCAGAAACAAATTCCAAAAATTAAGTGGGGTAAAGATAAAAGCAGGCATTTTTATTGGCCCACAAATTAAAGCAATCTTTCATGATGAAGAGTTTGAAAATATCAAGCAGAAAAAACAGTCTGGCGGGCATTCAAATCAGTTTGCTCACGTTTCCTTGGAAAGGAGAAAGCTGATAACTATGAGCATCTTGTTGGTGACATGGTGCAATTCTTTCGTGTTATAGGTTACAATATGTCTTTAAAACTACACTTTTTGGATTCACATCTGGACTTCTTTCCTCAAATTCTTGGCGCAATTGGTGATAAACATAGCGAAAGGTTTCCCCACGGCATCTCTATGTTTGAAAAGCGCTTCAGTGGACGGTGGAATGGAAGTATGCTAGCTGAATATTGCTGGTCTGTTATCAGGAACCCTCCAACATATGTCTACAAGTGGAAATGTCCAAAAAATCATTTTAGTGTTTGTGTTTTCTATAATAAAGCCTCTGTTACATTTCTCTGTAAACAATTTGTATAAATACGAGAATTGGGTCTTCTACAAAAACAATACGTGATGGACAATTTTGGTTTTGATATATGAATCAAGTACCTTTTGTTTATACAGATTCACATAGTTTATTTAAAAGACCAGTGTAATTAAAAAGACTTATTCGATTTAAAAAAAGAAACATTTCTTTTTTTCCTGCATCAAATAAAAGCGAAGTTATAACCTGAATTTAGAACATTTAGAGCACTGTACAGTGCGTAACATAATAATGATAATAATAACAATAAACGAAGGATGGGTTACAATCTAATTCTAAAAATCTCAGAATAAATTTATTTACACTAAAACTCATTATTTATTATTTTCAAGATGTTTTTGTAGAGACATTTTGATGAGGAGTCATCTATATATTAAATTTGTATCAAAATCGCGATACAAACACATAATGTTGACATTATATTTAGATTCGATGATAAACTTTAAATTAGGATAGCAAAACGGAAGTCATTCGGTCAAGTAGTTTAGGAATTATGAAGAATGCAATGCAGAATTGAATGAAAGTAATCTTTTAAACATTATAAAAAACTGTTGGCGAATTACCTGTAATATTGGATTCTCATATTTGATGCTTCTAGAATTTGATTTATGTGAAAAAAAAAACCACACGTTATATTTCATATTTATTTAAAATATAAATTTCTAAATATATGTTATTTGAATCGTAACCTAAGATATTTTTAACAAATATCGATTTATAGAAGATTCAAATATGCGGATTTTAAATTACAGTTTATTTAGCCAAGTTTTTGAGTTATACTGAAAAAAACTGCTCCCAATGCAATCGGCTTTGCAACGATTAAAAATTCATATATAACGCCAACATGCCATCGTCGTCAAGCTCTGAAAGTGCCTTAGATCTTAAAATATTGCTATTTTAGCTGATAAATTGACTGATCTGAAAATGTTAAACTTATACCCTGAGGGACATTTTCATTAAGTTTAATACGAATCCACTTTAGAGAGCTCCGGCCATACTGACGGATTCTCCTACGTTGATTGACCGTGCATAGAAGTAATTCTAGAATTATCTTCAGGATGATTTCTCGAGAGACTCGTGATATTTCGTCATCACTGTTGGAATATTTTAGGCACTCTTGGATTATTAAGAAAATATGTACTTTTCTTGAATTAGAGTGTCACGGTTTCTTTGAAATACACGAGTTATTTCCATAGAAAATCGAGTATAAAGACATATAGAAGTAACAATTTTGATTAAGCATTTATACAAGACAATTGTTTCTTAAATAAATTGTCTAGAGTCATTCAGTAATGATTAATAAACATACCACGTGATAAAGTGCTTGAATAATTATTTGGTAATATTCGATCTAAGTGTGAAAACTTAACTCGTTTACTTTGTTCACACTTGCTTCAGATTATTAAAAGCTGTAGCAATTCCCTAACATATTCTCTGGTAAAATAGGTAAAATAATTCAACTTTAAAGGATTACTTAACACTAAAAAATAATTCTTGGAGAAAAAATATCTTCGGAACAAATTGTCGATCAATTGCCTATCCAACTGGACTGTCGAAGAAATCGCAGACTTACACATGTTACCGTTCTTACCTTACAATATAATAACGAATTATGTCTGCTTGACAGTTTTAAAGACTTCTTAAATGCGCTATCTTACGGTTAGAGTGTCACCTGTATTTTAGGCATTGTGCATATACTAACCCGTGTGTACACCTGTACCTTATATGATTTACTTTTCACTAAATGTTGTTTGAAGCATTTACCTTATTTTTATTCTTGAAATTTCTTTAGTTTTAGAAGAAATCATCAGTATTTATTTAATTTACGGCACTATAATCTAAAGATTATATGCTTTAAAATAATTTTTCCATCAGGACATTATTTCGTATCAATTATCCGTGAATCCATAGAAATCTATATGCGAAGCAAGACTCTTGAATTTCCTAAAATTTAGTACGAGATGTTTTACAAATTCAAAAAGCAATATGAAAATATTAATTTTCACACTTACAGTTGATCATTTTTAAGCCCCTACTTTTATTATACACATGATCTCGTGATTTATGATTATCAAGTTTATTTTCAAACAATGTTGCGATAATAGTTTATGTATAATTTTTTATCTTGAAAATGTCGCCGTTTGTGCGTTCGAAACATGTCGATCTTTAAATTACAATTTTTGCTTTATAATCCTTTATGTGTTCTGTTTTAGTACTTTAAGCATATAATCCTTAGTTTAATGATAATGAGTGATTTTCTTCTATAATTATACTACTCAATAGATTCAAAATTAAATATATTAGCGCTTAGAGAAAAGTTCACAATAATTTTTTTGTTCAAACACATTTATAGAAAAGTACGGAAGACAATAAAAATTATTTCTTCATAATACAAAGTGACAATAGTAACACAAAAACGAAATGAGTGGTAAAAGCATGAAATCCCACATAAATGTAAACTATCAACTCTGATATAATAAAATGAGATTTTTGTATAATTTAATGCGTCTGATCTAATTAAAAAATATATGTAGAGTTTAACAATATATAAAGTATTTCTTTACTGAAACATTTTGTTTCTCTTTACTAATTTTTAACACAGTCCAAAGTACTTTAAAGTTTTGACTGTGTAATGACTGTCTGTCTGTCTGTGCATCTGGCTTTGTTCTAACGATTGTAAATATATTCCGACAGCCATGTGATTTATAAATGTTTTTGAGGTTAATTTTAAAATGTTCGTTATTGAAAACATGTGTGTAGCATATATAGTCCGTTTACAGAAATACATAAAATAATTCTGTTACATTATGGCTTATGGAGAAATTTTTTTGTGGTTCATTTTAATGATGTTAAGATAATTCAAACATAATGATATTGATATGCATAACTGAGGTAAACTAAAACATGTTTAGTATTGAACATACAATAAGTAGCATTTATTTTTACAGGGACGCAAAAGAAAATTCCATTACAATATGATGTATATGGAAAATGAGTTTGCGGTGCATTTTAATGATGTTACGAGATTTCAAACATAAAAAAATATATATGGTTCACTCATTCATAACATATTTTTTACAGATTATAATGTGCACAGTATTTGTCATTCACTTACAGCGACATTAAAACAAATCTGCTACTGGACGGACTATGATCGATAATTGTTGGAAGTGTGTTTTACATTTGTGGTATATATTTTTTTAATTTAACTAATATTTAGTGTATTTATGTAGTGTATATAAGTTCTATAGACCATATATTGGGTTCCACACTGTTAAAAATTTGCAGCAAACTGTCCAGTCATTTGACCGTTTTTGTAGAAAACGGTTACATTACCGTATATGGACACAATTTGTAGAAAATGAATATTAAATGCGTTTTATTTTCTTAAGTTGCTTATTTAGGAATTGCAATTCATTTGCGGGGCATTTTAATGATGATACTCGACTTCCAACAAAATAAAAACCACATGGATCACTGAGGTATAATACTACAACCTGTTTTCTACTGATTATAGTGTGCACAACAGCATTTATCATTCACTAGCAGCTACACTTAAGAAAATCTGTTACAGACAGACTATGTTCGATATTTGCTGTAAGTGTGTTTTCATCTGCGGTAATGTGTTTTTAAACTTGACTAATATTATTATACTTACTTTTTGTGCGTCAGTTCTACACACTACCTACAGCATTGCAAGAATGAATTCGAACACATTACCAGATATGGACATAATTTGAAGAAAATAAATTTTTAAAGCGCTTTGTGTCTTTAATTTTTTATTTAGGAATCCCATTTCATTGCATGAGACACTTAAATTTCTTAACAATATTCTGTTTGTGTTGGGAATTGTTTCATAATATGTACCGGATGCATTGTTTTTCGTACTTTTTGTTTGTATTTAGTAGAATTTTTCAGTACATTACTTATTTTGCTTACTAAATATAAAATGGAATATACTAGCATATAAGGAATAACTTCCAAAAGTATTTCTCTATTTACACGTATTTAATTAAAAATCATGATATTTTTTCATAAAACGATGTGATAATAGAGAAACATAAACGAAATAAAAGATAGAAACAATAAATCCGACATAAACACGAGCTATAAAAACTTTTTTATTAAAAGTAGACGATATTTTGTGAAATTTGTTGCCACTGATCTACATACACAAAATACGAATAGAAAAATTATTAATATATGATTAAAGTATATCTTCATTGAAACATTTTGTTTGTTATTAATAACATTTTGTTTTATTTAGTAGTTATTTCACTTAAAAAGAAAAAAAAAATGTATGAACTAGCAAATGGAGAAATTGTCACGAGAATTTTATATGGAAGTACAGAACTCATGAAAGATTTTTCTTCTTAACACCAATCCAGAATAGCAACAGAAAAAAAAAATAATAATTTGAAGCAATATCAAATTTTAGAATAGCTTGAGCTATAAACACCGATCTAATAAAAAAGGAAGATTTTTGTCAGATTTGTTGCCACTGATCTATGTACAAAAAATACGAATGAAAGACTTATGAACATATTGTCGAGATCTTTTTTACTGAAACGTATAAAAAATATATAACTCAGACCTTTTTTTGCGTTATTTGTAAATTAAATTGATTGGATTTCTCCTCATGGATTAAAACCTCATGTACTTTTACTTTTATTCCTCATAAAACGTAGGATGCATTGCGAACTCAAGAATGCTTCACACAATTGATAGCATTCAGATTCCTGCATTGAGAAATGGGGAGCCTAAGAGATATTATATTTCAGGATGCGAAGTGACAATAGCGTCACAAAAATACAATGAGAAGAAATAAGAAATCTCACATAAAAGTTGAGTTGTAAACTCTTATGTAATAAAATGAAGATATTTTTGTCAGATTTGTTGATCTAAAGATAAAAGAATAAGTTTTAGATTTATTGATAAAAATAAGATGCTTTTCTTAGTAACAACAGGATCAAAAGACGGTATGTTGCGTAAAGTACTATGTAAACGAAAAAAAAAAGTTTTTACATTAAATATTTTTACATCAAAGATTTGTTTCATCATAACTTAATAAATGATTTTTTTTTTATCAAACAAGAAATTTGACACAAAATGATCTACGAAAAAATATTTTTTTATTTAAAAGCTTAACCTATTTTTCAATTAATGACTAAGAATAAAGGATTATTCTTTTTTAGCTATCTGGGTTTCTATTTATCTCTGTCTATTAGATATAATAATAGTTTATGTTCAATAAATTTGCGCAAGTTTATCGAAGAACGACGAATGCTTTTTTCTTTAACATACTACGTATGATTCAACAAATTCCATATTTGAAATTGATATCAGCATTACATATATATAATGCAATTAAGTTGTAGTTACATAAAAAAATAATTTAAACAAAATAAAATATGTTTTCTGAGGGTGTTGAACATCACCTTGTTTAGACAAACTGTTATGTGTTGAAGCTATTACAAAAATGACATTGTGAGTGGTTATATATATATATATATATAACCACTCACAAGATTTGCTCGTATTAGAATATATGATAAAGTAAACTACAATTATATCTAAATAAATTGTATAAATATCGAAGAAATTGCTTATTTGAAACTGTGAATAGAATATCTCTCTCTCTCTCTCTCTATATATATATATATATATATATATATATATACGAGGGTCATCCAAAAAGTAAGTTTCCCACGGCCCGTAAAAAGAAACAAAACATTATTACCTTGAAGGATTTATTGCAAAAGATACAGCAATGTTTCAGCTACTTCTCAGTATAAGAACGACTGTAATTGTAACACATGTCATAGCGTGGATATATTTTTGTAACCCAGTGTCATAGAAATTTGCCACCTGGGAAACGAGCCAGCTTCTAAGCGTTCTCTGTACATCTTCGTATGTGGGAAAATGATGACCGGATAGTAATTCCTTCAGGTAGAAGTACAGGTGGAAGTCGCTGGTCACATGATCGGGACTATAGTCTAGACTAAGACACCTCCCAGATAACCTTCTGCAGCAGATGTTTTGTAAAATTCGCCGTACGCGGGCGAGCGTTGTCTGGATCACCACAACACCAGCACTGAGTATCCCATGATTCTTGTTCTGAATGGCTCATTGCATGTTCTCTACACGTTTAGCATTCATGGTCGCAGTGACGTTACTGTGACGTCACTGCAAGTCATGGTGTTCACGTCACATCTGTGACAAAAGTGCCACCACTCAGTTACGCTCAATTTTGACTAAAATGCGAACTTCTCTAAAATATTTAAAAAAGGGACAAGAATACTTTAAAGCTTGTTAGTTAATGTGAAAGTTATCGTTCTGGCGATTTTTTTTAAATTTTGGTGACGTCACTGTGACGTAATTGCAAGTCTCGTACGTCACATGCAGAATGTGAACAAAAAACTACCAGACTGTGAAGTCCCATTGTGACCAAAAAATTATATTGTGTAGTCTCATTGAAACCAAAATGTGAATTAAAAAAATCTTTGAAAATGAGAGAAAACATTTTAAGAAAGGGTCGCCTTAATTAGCCGTCAGTACAGGGTAGTCACTTTTTAATTTATGGAATTATAATGAAATGAACTTTAAATAAATCGATTTTAGTTAATATGTAATGTGAAATTATGACTCGAACATAATTCTGCATGTACTCCAAGATAAAATGTGTATTTTAATTTAAGAGAATTTTTCATTTCCGTCTATTTATTTTTTAAGAACATGAATAAATTGTGTTACAACTACTTTTTAAATTAGAAATTACTGCTACCACAGAGTCGGAGGAAAAATATATATGAAGGAGGGGGCGGGTGGTTTAAATAAGTTAAATAATTTTGATTTATTTCTTTATCCAAAATTATCCAAGATTAAAACTACAAAGTTTAAATGTCAAAATTAAGGTGCCGGTATGTGCTCCGATAAGTTCGAAATTAAACACGAAATTTCGAAATTTGCTACCATGAAAACATTTATGGCCGTCTAAATGAAACCAAATAATCCGAATAGCGGGATTCTCCGGGTAAGCTGTTTTCTCAGTTGGGCGGGCTTGTTTGTACGGCAGTATAGTTCTGTCCTATATTTTGCTGATAATAAATGCACAATTCTTTCATATAAATGTTTTTCTCAAAAATTAAGTATGGTTTTATTTTTGTTTAGTAAGTGTTTACTTCTGCTAGTTTTTGTCTAATATTTTTTAGGATTTTCTTTCATCTATTAATGTCTCAATTAACTGTAGCCGTTAGTTACAAAATGTTAGTATGTTGGGTTAACATCGTATGATATAAAGTGCTTGGTCTGTGAGTAATTTTGTTTTATTACCTATCTTTCCTTGGTTTATTTTATTCGTTCACTTCTATTAATGCAATATTTTTAGCAGACATATACTGTTCTTAGCAAATTTGTCAGTATATTTTATGAAATATTGAATTATTTTTAGACATGTGCGGTGTGCTGCCAAACTGAAGATTGTACACGTCTCTCTTCTTTTCGAATTCCATTTTTAATATCATTTGATATCCAAAATTCATTATTAGGTCTTATGTTATTGCGTTGAATCTGTTCTATTTATATGGCATCTTTTATCATCTAACTATTTATTTTTTTAATTTTCTTTAAAATTATTATGTATGTTTGGCTGCGTGCCGTCTCTGAATTGGTGCTTCGGTAATTTGACATTTAAATTTTTTAATTATATATTAATTTAATAGTATTCTGTATACACTTTATCTGTGTTTAAATTGAAGATATTTAGGCCGATTTGTTGCAAGAACTTGTTTGATGTATTATAATAACACACACAAACACACACACACACACACACACACACATATATATATATATATATATATATATATGTGTGTGTGTGTGTGTGTGTGTGTGTGTGTGTGTGTGTTTGTATGTATTTGCACATTTCATGTCTTAAAAGTTCAAACACACACTAAAATATAATAGTAAAAATTAAAAGGAAATATATAAAACAATTTTACAGGAAATAGCGAAATGTAATTCAAATGAAATATAATAAAGACATTTCATTGGCTGTAATAAAGATTTTTTTAATTATTCTTATTTCGATTGCTTCTTAAAAATCGCCGTATAATACGGATAGATTTTTAAGCATAGCTCAAAAATTGTTTGACGGAATAAGCTTTAAGTATGGATTTCCATATCTGAAACATGAAGAAGTCAATTTATGTTTAAAGGGAGAAACTTTAAAGGTTACAATTTATTTTCTTTATTTTTGAAAAAAATATCAATTTCGGGGATGAGATTTCAATGACTTTTTGCATACCAGTATAATCTTAAGGAAAATGTTGTTCTGTTAAATCGCAGAATGTTCCGATTAAATAAAAAAACATTTTCTCCAAGATTATACTGGTATGCAAAAAGTCGGAGAATTCTCATCCCCAAAATATATTTTTCAAAGGTTTTTTTCAAAACAAATGAGAATTTTAACTTATACATTTTTTTTAACAGACATACATTTCTAGCAGTTCAGGTATGCGAACTCAAAATTACAGATTATTTTGTCAAGAGATTTTGAATTGTGCTTAAAAACTACTCTCTTTGTAATCAGTTTTTCTACGATTGAAATGAATTTAACGTCAGAAGTTCTAAACTTTAAACCAGCATAAGTCCTAAACTGCTTGGCCGAACGTTTTTGTTTCGATAGCAACAATTACCGAAAAATCCATGTGTGGTATCAAAATTAGATGTTCACAGTGAACATTTTAAGGTTTGTTACAATTTCTACATGTAGTTGATCCAACACAAATTTAAGTATAGCATTTATTAATAGACATTATTACTAATAAACTGGTATCAGTCACATTTTTATACAATTATTGCGGAAAATTAATAAAGAGTGAGCATTTACTTTTTTCGAAGACTGTACTTACTACAGTATATATGTTCATCTGATTTGGAATGTTGGTTTATCCAAATCCTCAAGTAAGTACATAAATAGATTTAATATGTGAATTTTTACAAAAAATTTCTTTTTGTGTTTTATATATTTAAAATAAATGTCTGTCTTATTAAAAAATCATTGCAGAATATTTTATTAAAGTTATCATAAGTAAAAAATGAAATGTATGACGGAAAATAGTTTAAATAATTTGAATTTACTAAAATTAAAAAATAATAATTAAAAGATTTAAATCTTTTACATTTTCAGTAAATTTATGTTTTTAAAAAACCTTTACACGTGGCATAGAATCCTGGTACAGAAAACCTGGTACAGAACCCTGTTTTGAAGATGTACGTATTGTTATGTTATAAATAATGCGATATAATTTTTAAAGTCCACCGTTCTTTTAATGACAAAGCCAATAATTTGTATTAAAGTTTTTAAATTACATTGTCTTAGTCTAAGTATACATGTTGAAAATTAAAGTAAAAATTCCAAAATATATTCATTCCGTTTCAAATAAAATAAAACAAAAATAAAACACATTACAAACAATAATCATTATCCACATATGTAAACATCTCTATCAGAATTCAATTATTAAAAACGCTATGTTTAAATACTTATTTTGGTTTTATTTAAATAACAATTTTTAATAAAACATGAAGTCTTTTTAGAGGCGTATAAAAATTTATAATCATTAAAAAAGAATTTTAATCTATTACATAACGATGAACAAGTCTTTGAAGTGCTTTTAATTAAAATATCGGCATGGGATTTTAGCTCGTTAATGCGTATAAATTTGCAAATAGCATAAATGTTTTATCGTTTTTCATCTTTCATCCTTTCTTTAAAAAAAATATTTTTTATATTTATTTAATTTAATCTTGCAGAAATAGTTTGCAAGTACTATAAAAAACTCCTAATTCATTCAAGTTAAAATGTTACTAAAAAGAAACAAATAATTGCTTTTTTTAAAAAATCAAAGAGAATCTTGTGTTTTTAAACATTAAATAGACAATTATTACTGCGTTATCAAACAAATCTCATTTTATTAAACATGCTTCGTTTTAAGTTTTTTAACTAAATATGTTGCAATTACTATATTTTTGTGCCAAAGAAAAAAAATTACATAAATAAATTGATATTTATGGATCTATGATTTTACAGTTCATTTCATAAACTGGTAAATTTATGATTATTTTTTTTTATTAAAGTAGATAGTCACATGCTTTAAATATCCACTAGAATATTGATCTCCGTTATATTTACTTTCACATAAAGAAAAGTATATATACATACTTGCGTTTGTCATGAAAGTTGACACATGTTTTAGGCTTCTGTTAGATTTTAGATCTTCGTTATAATTCTTTTCATAAAAGCAAAATATGTAGATTTTGCGTTTTATCTTTAAGTAGCTATATGTTTTATGGCAAGGTTCTGCAATGTGGTGCCTGCGAGCGACAGCCCACCCTTAAAAATTTTATTATTATTATTATTATTATTATATATATTTTTTGAAAATTAAAAAAATTATTATAAAATAATACTTTGTTTAAAATCATTATAGTACTCGTATGTAAGTTTTTTTGGTACTACTCCATTATCCCGTTGACCACTTTTCATAATAAAAAACTATCGCCAAACTATAGGATTTAACCCCAAAAATGCATGATCGTTATATGAAATTCACTTGACGTCAGAACCGTAAACACGTGTTTGTTATGTCATTAAGTAGTTTTTAATTCGACATTTACCTGTATTTTTCATTATGTTTTACTGATTTATTAGTTATATCTTTAATTAAAATAACAAGTGTGTCCTCAATCGGAGGTGCCCTGATATTAAAAGAAAAAAAGCTTTGAAAAAATGTTGCGATAAATATTTACGTACCAACAGTTTGAACTGAAGTCACAAACATTTATTCACCAGCCGAGAGAGATAATTACGAACAATAATGTAAATAAATAAATAGCCAAGATTATTTTTTTTCTGTTTTCATTAATATATTGTAAATTTTATTGTTTAAACTTGCTGATAGTTGATACTTTGGTGAATGGGGCTTTTCTGAATTTCTTGTTTTATTTATTTATTTATTTATTTATTTGTTTATTATTCTGAGATTTCAATGGCAACAGTCTTCTATTTGTTTATTTGGCTTAACAGTTTGGCGATAGTTTCTTTTTTTTATGAAAAGTGGCCGACGGAATAATGGAGAAGTACCGTTTTTTTTTTTTTTTTTTTTTTTTTTTTTACTGTAAACATCATTAACATTTTTGTTTATTTCCCTTCAAATATTCTTGTGATCCTCCCCTCCCCGTCCTCAACAGGAAATTGAAATTCTAAATTTACCACGATTTATGTTTTTTACTGCAATTTGTGTTTTTATGGTGCCTTAATTTGTTAGTGCCATGTGTGATACATGTGATTCACGTATGTAGACACTCTTGTATCGCTACCATTACTATAATGAGATACTATTACTGCATGTTTCCAATTACGTGAATAACTGCGCCCTTCGTTGTTTGCCAACAGCTGATTTGCGCCCGGCTTATTGAAAGGTCGGAGGGGAGTGCTTTATGTCTCCATTATGTTTTAAATCATCGTTTTAATCCTGCACGGGAAAAGAGAAAATATAGATATATTTATTTACTTCCTTATTCATATTTTTCCTTAGCTATTTTAATGAATTGATTATAAGATGTGTTCTTTTCACATAATCAACCGAAGAGGAAGTTTCCGCACTCGGATTTATGGCAGTCGTGTTATCCACAGTAGATGGCGTGTGTGCGTCTGCATAAGAACAAAACTTCATCGAACAACACAATCAAACTTTTATTTAGAAACGTAAACGACATCATTTGTAGATCTGGTTTCACCCGAGCCATTTTTTAGTTTTGATGACCAAATTTTCATTACAGCAGAAGCCGGATGGTTAACTTTTATAAATATTCATTCCGAATAGCATCAGAAAAACTACAAGTCACTTCGCTAATACCAAGCAGAGATTCGATTTAACCAAACAAACACCGATCCAGCGCCCATCTCTTCGAATGCTCGCATCTTCGAATGTTCTCCGAAGCGGAAAAAGCGGCGATATATCCTTTCAGTAAGAGTAGGGATACAGAGATCACGTGAGGGCCTGTGCGCCAATCGTGAGCCGGGATAACCGGGATTCTATGCGACGGCTCCAGAATATTGGAATAAAATGGTTTCTGCTAATTATTTGGCGCGAAGGAAGATTCCAGAAAATTCCATGATGTTCGATAATTTAGCTATGACCCAGAGTGTTTTAGTTTAATTGATTACCGTTAGTTAATTGGTTCGAGAATATGGAATGATTTTGACTTTTAGGGAAAAGAAAAAAGAAAATAAGAGAAATGGTTCATCGAGTTTGGAACATAGCCAGAATGGAATTAGAATAAATGTTTTTACATTTTAATATAAGAAAAATATTTTATGATCTGGCGAATTATTTTTAATATCGGAACTTATTAAAATAAATACAGTCTTTTTAGGAATTTAGAAAATTAAAAGGGAATTATGCGGGTTTTTTAAAAGTATGAATATTAGGGAGTTTTATAATTTAAAGATAAAGACGCGATTTATTGAGCTAATTAGTAGCCATTAAAATAATGAATTTAGATATGAGGTTTTTTGGAATAAATAGAGTTAAAATACATTAATAAACGGAGGAAATAAATATTATAGAGTAAGTTAGACTAGGATGGAATAAAAATACTTTGGCTTATCGCGATAAATTTTAAATTTTGTTATATATATATATATATATATATATAATTTGCTTCGTATTTTTCGCAATAGATGAAGATTCATAATTGTTGATACTATTTTTTCAAAACAAATATAGATATGTTTATTTACTTAATTATCCTTAGAGAGGGCACATGCTAATAAGCTTTAATTATGATAAATTTAAAAGTTATATTCAAATTTATTTAAACTTTCACGTAATTTGTTGCTGATAGAGATTTTGTTTATATTGACAAAAAAAACCAATTTGCTCCTTACTTATCACAATAGATGAAGATTCATAATTGTTGATACTATTTTTTTCTAACTACCCAATAATTCACCTAAAAGTTATATTAAGAATTCATTTATTTGGATTATATTTCCATAAATAAGTAAATAGACTGAGACGTGAAGCTTATAATTTCATATATATGATCTGGACAAACATCTGCATGATTTCTCCACTGTTGTATTAACCCTTCTCTGCATGAGTTTTTCTTTTACAATTGTGTTTTTTTATAAACATATTAAATATTAGACACCAGAAATTTTAAGATAGATTTTTAACTTTGTTCAGCAAATAGTTCACGGGAAATTTACTGGATTAATATTTCTATATAAATATAGTGGTGGCGAAGAAGTTGATTTATTTATTAAAAGTTAAATAAACAGTGATGGAAATTTACATCACTATTCAATTAAGGGTTAAACTAAAAATGACAAAAGTTTTTTTTTTCATTAATTTTTACTTTCTTTCTTTCTTTTTCTGTTCTTTTCTTTCTTTTTTTTCTTACTTTTTTCTATCTTTACAAGAAAGTATTAGGTTTGAGTGTTTTTAGAAAATGTCTGTCTGTGTGTTTGTAACAGACAAAAATTTTGTGAGTGCACTATCTCAAGAATTAATGCGCGAAATTTAATAAAACTTTAGATTCAGTTAGACCTTGTTATAAATTGGCATTGATTAATTTTTGGTTAAAATCACCTAGCAAGTAGCGCTGCTATGCTGCATTATTCACGATTTTCAAGATAGCTATATATCAAGAGCTAAGCAGGGATTTTCATCAAACAACAGATTCAATTAGACGTTGACGTAAATTGCTGCTTATTAGGGTTTTATATAAATCTCCTAACAGGTGGCGCTACTATGCTGCTTTTTTCCGGATTTATAATCTTTTAGTGATAGTCATATATTAAGATTCATAGCCGGAATTTAATAAAACTTTATCTCTAATTAGACCTTGATATAAATCGGTTCTAAATTCATTTTTGGCGTAAATCATCCAACAGATGCCGCTGGTAAACTATATTTTTCATGATTTCAGCAATAGATGTATCTCAAGAACTAATGCATGGATTTTCATAAAATTTTAGATTCAGTTAGACGTTGACATAATTTCTTGCTGATTAGGTTTTCGTGAAAATCATATAACAGATGGCGATGTTGTGCTGCATTTTCGGATTCTAAAATGCATATTAAAAATAAAATACGCTTTTTTAAATATTAACACGTATGAGATAGCAGAAAGTTTTGGGATTGGTACAGTAGTTTTTGTTTTTCGCCATAAGGTAGTAAAATATACAGAACACTTGATTATTGAATTAATGAAATCTTTAGAGGATATAAGCAAATCATTCTTATATGTGACACCAATATTCTTTGACTTAAGTTTGAAAAAAAATGATAGTTTATCCAATAATAACTGTTTTAAATATTTTTTGAAGTAAGGAAAAGTTTAATAATGAAAAAAAAAACACTTCATTGGATTAAGAGTAAACATGAGTCCTAAAATTAGATGTTTTTCAATATTCAGTTGCATTATTTATATTTCACTTCTACAAATCTAAAATTCGCAGTCGAAACTATATTAAAATAGTCTTTTTATCATTGTACTAACCAGTGTTTGACTAAAAATGAACTTTATGAAAGTTTGGAGAAACATTGAAAGTTCACTAGATTTTACCATTGTTTACCTAATTCTAATAAGTTTGGTATTCAGAGATGATTGCTTCTGTATTTTCATATGTTTGCATTTCTCATTTTCTTAACTGATATAAGTGAAAGCATGCATCTATTTATGCGTTCATATTCACATATATTAGAAAGGGGTGATTTCAAAAGTATATCAAGTTTGCATTTATTAAGTGAAGACTCTGAATTTAAGAATTTTGTGAATAATACGTTTGTTTTAAACATAGGTATGTTGAATTATGTTTTTTTAAGGTTTTGAGTCTAAGCAAGTAAAGAAAACAGTTATTAAATTATTGTTAGGAAAATATAAAAATATATTTCTTAATATAGCACAACAATAAATAAAATAATTTAAAAATCAAATTTCCAAATTAAAGCAAATAATTTTTTTAAGGATTTAGGGATTGTTAACTTTATTTGTTAACGTATTAAGATTAGTATATAATAATATATAAATAATTGTACAGCAGAAATATTGAAAAATTTGCAAAGATTGATGTCAAAATAATAGATAGCCTGTAATATAAAAGTCATACGTTTTTTCATAATGTACATGTTTTAGAATATCTTAAAAGATCATTCTGAATTAAGTTAGCTGTGTCATAGTAAGAAATACATTAATACTAAAATATTAGTTTCGTTTTATATATTTTAATTAATTTTATTCAGAAATGCATTGTGCTAACATGTATTATTTTCATTAATGGATATTTTTCATTAGAACGTATCGTGAAGACGTGTATTTTTAATTATAGTTTGATATTATTAAATTTTATTAAAATTAAATTAAACTAATTTAAATTAAAATCTAATAATTTCTTAAAGTGATAAAAACATAACACGAAATGTTAAAAAATACTTTTAATACAGATTAAATATGTTTCATTCGCTCTACCGGCGACATCTTCAGATCTAAATGATGAATAAAATATTCTGGCATAGTTTTTTGAAAATGGTAAATATAAATTAGGAGATAGCATGTCTAAGGCCAACAGGTGCTTAAATTGGTGAAACTGGAAAGCGTGAAAACTATTATTTATTTTTATTCCTTTTTCAATCTGTAAATCTTCGCGTGCCAAATTTTAGGTAATTCAAAAGAAGAGGCTTCGTTGCAAATGTTATATTTTCGCAAATATATTTCTATTGATTCACGGATAATAGATGGCAAATAAGCTCTTGATTGAAAAATTATTTTACTTTTCTTGAAATCAATCTGCAACGGCTCTATTCTATATTGTGTAGCTAAGGCAGTAGTTTTTCTGTCATATTTGATATCTGCCATAGGTTCTTTTATTCTTGTTTTAAATTTTCTGTTTGTCATTCCTATATATTATTGTCCTGTTCCATCTGCCTTGGTGAATGGGTTTCCATAAACACCGGAAAGTTGATCAGGTTCTATTGGATCTGTTTTTCTACATACTATGTTTTTTTTAATTTTGTGGATCCATTTGCCTTGGTCAATGAGATTTCATAAACATAATTCTATCAAAATAATATAAGAAGCAATATTATATTTTACAAATAGCGATAATCATATAAATTCAATCACTATTGTAATTAATGCAATAAAAATTAATATCCTTGTGCAATTTTGTCTAATTGAAAGTTTTACTATTTCTTCCAGAAACTTCTTTCAAATATCTAGCGTCCATCTATTGAGTTGCAACTAGAGGTATAAACCAACTGGTCATTAATTTGGAAAGTCCGGTTTCATAATTATTTATTTGGTCCCAGCTTCTCAGATATAACTGTTTTCAAAATGCCTGGTCAATTTTGACAGTCAAAATCTTTATTACATTTCAATATTTTTGTACAAACACAATATTACGATAATTTAGAATTCGGTTTGATCTGAATTTTATAATGTTACTCAAAGAAGATTACGGAAAAATGTAATTTAAAAATTTAAATCAAAAAGAACATTTTCTCAGGAAATAAGTAAAAATTGGCTTAAAGCATCTCTTTATAAATAATAGAGTTATTATGCCGCAGCAACAAATGAGACTTTTTCTAATAGGGATATCTTCCAAATTATCGTATAATTGTATTAATATCAAATATATTTGCGAAATTTATCTATACGCACCTCTTTCAGCTTTTTTCGTTGATCCTATTTCATCGAAATCAACTTTGCCACCCAAAAATCCTTAAGCTACAAAAATAATTGATTTTTTTATATTTTTTTCGAATGATGTCACACAAGTTTCAATGTAATAAATGAATTTCTTAAACTATTACCAGCTGTTTATATAATGCTGTTTTTATTTTCGATTACGTGGGTGTGAAGTGTCTTATTGTGTCGTTTATTCTGGCAGGAGTAATAGGTTTCTCAGTCAAAAGTTATGAGTTTACATGTATAGTTGTACTCAACGTACTTTTCAAACGTGTTAATTTTCAATAGATTGTGTAAGTGCACCTTACCTTCTTTTTTTCACTTATTACTGTAAAACCTCCATGACGGACACTCCAGAAAAGAGAACATCTCAATTTAGAAAACACTTTTTCAATTACCAACACGTATGTAATTGAATGTTTTTATTTCTGAAAAACTTACATGTGGAAATTACGCAGAGTTCCGCAGTCCAGCTTTTGAGAAGTTATACCGTATTAGGAATGTATCCTTAAAAATAGTACGGTGGTTGGTGCACTGTTGGTGTTATAACCACAGTGAAAACGGCCTGTGATATGGATTGAGCTTTTATCGCCAAAACATTCACTTTCATTCATCAATACATTCATCACAAACATCACCTAATTTCAATTTTTGGGAAACATGAATTATATTTTAAAATAAAATATGGAATTCTCAACTGAAATGTGCAAACATGAAATTTTAAACATTTTTCTCAACAGTAAACATTTGTTTGCTATAATAATGTACAATAAACAAATGTCGGAAGCAATCCTGATACAATGGACAATTTATTGTCCATGCTCGTAGGGTATAAATAAAAAACTAAAAAAAAATCATTTTCTTTAAAAAGACGACGTAAAAAAATAACCTATTGCAGTGGCTTCGTTTATATATATATTATCTCTATACATTCATCTATATAAAGTGCAAATCCTGTCAATACGATTACGTTGACAGAAAAAAAAAGGAAAGAAAGAAAGTAAAAATAAAAAATAAATGAAGAATAAAGAATAAAGAGAAAATATGTCATTTACCATCCCAATAACTTCCGAAATACTGAACCAATTAGAAATTACTTAAGGGAGTTTATTGATCTTGCCAGGAACTTAGATTAGATCTTTAAGCAAGCATGCAACTGTTACAGTTTTTTTTGGTTTGGTGCACGAAAGCAAAAATTGTTATTGCGATAACGTCCAAAATACGAAACTAATTGTAATCTTATTGATTTTGCAAGTATCTTAGACAAGTTGGTTAATCAAGTATGTAGCTCTTTTAGTTTGTTTACAGTGGCACACAAAACCAAAAAACATGCAATATTTGTTATAATGATCATGCCTGAAATATTCTACCAATTCGAATCTAAATAGCACACTATATTGATCATGGAATTATATTAGATGAGATCATGAATCAAGTATGTCGCCTGTCGCCCTTACTAAATTAATAAGATATTAAAAATCAGACATTTAAAAAATACAAAACTTAAAATACCACACAAATAGCACATAATAAAATATATTAATACAGCAGACGTTTCGAGACCTATACGATCCCTTCATCAGTAAAAATGTCACCAGATGCCGAAGTTGTTCTTCATAAATGATTAGGAGAGTGTATACGTCAGAGCAGGACAGCATATTCCAATAGCATTGCACATGCTTCGATTAGGGGGGGGGGAGGGGATTTATTTCTCTACTCTTCTAAGCGAAACTTATTTAAAAAATGCTACTTTTAATATAATTGCAGTTGGATTTAATTATTATACTATTTTCGAAATCTGTAATGAGGTGTCTATCTACTGAATAATTAATAAGAGTAAATTGCAAATCGATGCATTTGAAGTTGCATTTATGTTCTTCTATACTAATGTTGCATAATCCTTCAGAGTTACCAATATGTACAGAGTCACAATCTTTACAATGTATACTTGAATTTACATAATATATATTACATTCTGAGTTTTTGCGGTTGTAATATGAATCGATTTGAAAAAAAAATAAGATTTTTATGATATTTTTTTATTATACAGAATGGAAACATAACATGTAGCATTTATGTGGTACATAAAAGGTGATGCAAATTGCTCTGAAAAAAATGTTTTTAGCCATCCTATAGATTAAACATTATATTTCAAATGGGTAAGGATTTTTTTCATTTTTATAAATGAAGAAATCAATCATTGTTGAAATCTTTCCTTTCACTTTGAGCTAAGATTTTAACAAGAGCGATTTTATGAGAGACAAGATATTCACAATTAAAATTTAAGTACTGATCTGAAAACGCTGACATACTGTACACTGAGGTAAAAATTTCGTAATCTGTAACTTTTCTTATCTTTTAATTAAGCTATCTAAGAATGGGGGTTTACACTTAACTCCATTTTCGATTATGTGAAAGTTATTGCTGAATATATACAATTAGCTATTTTGAAAATTTCAGTTAAATCCTCTTGTTCAGAAATAAGAAAAAAAAGGTCACCATATGTTTAACAGAAACAAATTTTAGGCCAAAAATTATTTCATATTAAATTCGACTATGTTTTCGTCGATTTTTACTGAGATGTGAAATACCATAACAGCGCTTTTAATTTGTTTAATGTATTTTCGAAACTATAGTAGTTAGAAGCTAAGCACAATGTTTAACAGTATGTTAATATAATGTTTAACGGTATTATTATGTACAGAATGTCACTGTTGAGCATTCTATAAAAAATTAAATATCTAAAATAATTTTGAAAAACTTGATGTTTCAACCCAATGAATTATTCTAAAGATATTGATATCGGAAAACATTGTCTATAGCGTTTTCTATTGTGTTCCATATTTCCTGCCGTATGACCTTTATTTGAAATAAATATGCTTATATAAATAACGCTCTTGAATCATTAGGGGGTACTTCTACTTATGAAGTTTTGATGAAAACTCAAGATGTCATGTTAACTCTACATAATTAGCATCATTACGCTCAACAAATTCCATTTATAACGCCACACAGACTCGATCCAGCTTACATGTTTGGCTTGGAGTACTTGGCGAACGCTTGACAGTGACACATGTATTCCAATATATCTGACAATCTAGGGAGCTAAGAAATTGTCCACTACGACCAATCCATCGCGGATACTAGTCAGAAAATCCTGAATAGTATTTGATGAATATGCAGAGGCCGCATGGCGTTGAAAATGATTTCCGCTCTTTGGGGTGGAGAAATAACAGCAGTAATCCTGGCAGAGGATGTTCTCGAAACTCTAAAGTATGTCGCTTGTCAAATGATCCTGTTATAGATGTGGATCTATCAAACAATCACCAGCCATTCCAAGTCAAATATTTAATCTGAATCACATCTGGAAAGATGTGTTTAGCCCTTTCAAATTTATTTTGTTGGGCAAAATTATGCCAGTTGTCTAAATTTAACATGCCATCAAAAGTGATTTCAGTGATGTATTTCAAATACAAGGCTAAATACCTCCTGAAGTAGAACACCGATTTGGTTTATTGTAATCTTATTTGAAAGCTTGTAGATTATGCGAGGTTTTAGTAATTTTGACCGATTGTAACTAGGAAAGTGTTTGCGATATTGCCGGTTAAATATTTTGACGTCAATTTAATTTTGGGTCTTCGCCATTGTTTCAGAGCTTGTAGTACTCCGTTAAATCCAATTATCCTAATGGAATGGAGTCATCTTATAGAAATGTTTTTGCTCTTCTCATATATGAACTTATTTTGAGTGTAGAGTTTAAAGTAACATAAAAAATGTAAGTTTTTTCAGAATTGACATATTTTTGGAGCATTTCTTTCTTTCCAGCATAACTCGGAAGCGGTTAGAGGTAGGACAAGCTTTCTATGGTATTTTATGATCCACATGGGCTGTTATAACACCCCCACCCTTTCGTTTGGCACATTACGTCACATTCATACTGTAAATATATAAATATATAAACACTCAGAAATTATATTCAGAAAGGTATTGGCAATAAAGTGACCTAATTGACATATTGGGGCGAAAATACAATTGGATGATAAAGAATATCTCCCTCGCCCTAATCTGTCAATTAGATCACTGCACTGCCGATATCTTTCTGAGTTTTCACGATGTTTGACCGATCTTTTATATGAGCTGCTCCATAGAATTGATTACCAAATCATGAAAAAAAAAATCTTTCGTTGCACAGTTAAAAATTATTTCATACAAATGCTCATATCTCATGAAATATTCAATATATTATTATTTTTTATTGCAGTATACTGTTTCTACTATTCTTAAAGTCAATAATGTGCATTATATCATCGAAGTTCAAAGACAATTTGTCAAGAATTTCAGTAGATATTCGACAAACCGTGTAAAAAGTCAAAACTTCCGGTCACTGCCAATTATCTTCAGAAATTTAAAAAAAAGTGTTTCTTGTATTTGTTTCTGCTTTCAGTATTTTACTATTCACCTGTATTATTCTTTTCACTTGTATTATGCTATTCACCTTGTACTATGCTGTTTACCCTTCTTATTATGCTTTTGTTAAAATAAATAAGCCTTTGAAGTTAAAAAGGGCATTTTCAACATAAAAACATTCAGAATGCAAGCCGAAATACCTCTAGCCTGACATACAACAGACGACCGTGAAAAACACTTGGTGTTGTTATTCCATCAACCGTCTGTCGAGCAAAGAAGCAAAACAAAACTAAGGCTTGAACTTCCTGCTTATAGAAAAATATGACTAATCGATCACATTTGTTGGCGACAGTCCCCATGTTTCGGCTTTTGACCTCAAAAATATAAATGCACTCTAGGGACCACATTTTTCAAATGTTGGCCACATTTAATTTTTGTAAGAATATTTCAATTGTTAATTCTGTATGCTTCGAACCTCCTATAATTACACAAATTATTGGCATCATACTGTTTAATGACATCCGAATGACTGAAATCTAGTTCTGTGTGTCTTTTGCAAATCAACAGTGTCTGCAGAAGTTTAAATATATCAGTGTTCAGGGTATGTTTGTGAAACTGTCGTTGGGACCGAATTCCTTCGCAATCGAAATCACCACACGGGAAGATTGTTTTTAACAATAAGGAAAATTATGAATTAAGTAATGTATCTATACAGCCTGGACGCAACCTGGAAAACATTCATTACTATGATAACAACACTGTTACAAATTGCTGCTCCGATTTAGAATGTTGAAGCTGTATGGAGGGCTTTGATTGAGAAGGCATGTGAAGAATTGTCGATACGATTTCGATAGTAAGTAATTAGTGTTTGAGTGTAAATGCACAGTAGCAAAATCTTCAGAATATTTTTTCGTTGTAATCATAAATTTACTGAAACTGTGCGATGAGTAAAGTCCTGAAGTTAGAAAATTGTCACGAGTTTAAATGATCCAACGTTGGTCCAATATGAGATCTGAAAGAAAAAGATCAAGCTTTTCCGTTATGAGAAGTACTATTGGTATGGACTACAAAAGAGTGACTATGTGCAGAAATTTCCAATTAAATATTGTATGCTTATATAATTTTGATTTTCAAAATTTAAATAAAATATTTACAAATAGGCGTGAATCATACTTACTTTTAATTCAGATATTGTATATAATGCGCTATTTGTCTCCCTTTCTTCATTTCAAAATTAACCCAACGTATTCTACATACCATTATACTTTATATTTCTACTAATGTCAAAACCTCACCATATCTCAATCCATTAGAGTAAATAAACACAGGAGATTCGTTCATTATGTGTCATAGAAATATTAAACCATGAATGTAATCATTCGCAAAGAAAGATCTCCATGGGGAATTTTGCTGCGCTGTTTGGTGTAGAAAAAAATTTCGACGTTGTAAACGTGACATACGTAATGAGAAAAAAAAGGTATGCTCATTTCGCTCATAGCAGACGATATAATGCATTTCACTGAAATAATAAGGATGATTTTTTTACATTGTGAAACTAGTTATAAAACGAACGCACCTCATATGTCACGTTTAATGTACAATTTCTAAATTGTTATTTTTGGACTCTTCTTCCTGCTGTATTTCCTTTCATTCGTACTCTGGTTTTTAAGTGAAACATGTGTCTGAAGAAGAAAGATGTATTTTTTATAAACGTCTTGTGCTTGTGTTCATATTTATGCTACATTTTAGAAATATATTCTGTTGTAAATATAATTTTAAAAATCTGACCACAAATTATTAGATTAAGAACAAATTATTTTATATCCCATAATGCCAATCACTTTAAAAACCTAAATTCCTTAGCATTAACGTAAAGCTAGGAGAGTCTGCGCACAATTCAACAGTATAATAAAAAAAATATAGAAATATTATTTTTTTGCTAAACTATCCATGAATAATTTTGACTTCATTTGTTTTTTATGCATTTTCATTGCAATTTTTTTTATGTTGTAATTTAATAGAACAGTTGCAATAAAACCAAGAAAGCTATTTTTCGCAATCTATCCTTACAGGGTTGGTATGATTGCGCACGTGGTAGGAGAGATTGTTATTAATAATAACTACAATTAAATTGTTAACAATGATAATTATATTTAAATGACATTGTTGTAATGATTTTGGGAATGAATATTATGAATGTATTAGAAATGAATATTTCGACCTAATGATTAAAGAATCAGAAAAAGGAAAGAATTTTAAGTATAATTAAAGAATTTTAATTAAAAAAAATAAAGCATGAGAAAAAACAAGCCCAGATAAGATTACAAAATAACATTAAGTTACTTGATAACATGTTTAAATTAAAATTAGTCCATTTTCATTTCCGTTGTTTCAAAGTTTTCTTGTTTGCAGACCGTAGTTGTCGTCAACCACAATCAATGTACTTATTTGCTGTAAATGGTGCAGCTTTCGTGCCATCACCTACCAAAAATAGTACATTGAATCCAGTCACCGGTCGAAGTTGTCTCTTGGTACAGTTCCAGACGTTCAGTGCACTCATTCTCATTGCTCAGTATTTTTTAGCAAATTAATTTGTTGCGAAATTTAGTTTCGATAATTATGTGGTTTTTAAAAATTATTTCAAAATTGATTCATTCATAGGTTTTACATATAATTTGTTATTTTTTGGAAATTTACCAATAAGCTGCGTAATCTCTCCAAGTATGGAAACTAATAGGAACAATGCGCCATCTCTCCTAAGTAGCATATGCGCAAACTCTCCAATTTCGGTAGGAGACATTGTGAGGTCTTTTATTTAAACATGGCCGCATCTAGAACGAGCCTGTAGTGTTCGCACCAGTATTCTAGTTTAGTAGCTTATGAGAAATTGTATAAGTTTAAAATATTTTGCAATACTGACATTATGCAGAAATTCTGACGAATAGCTATGAAAATGCAAGCACTTACTTTGGGAAAATAAAACAAAATAGCAATGTTTTATTCTAGACGCTCGATGCAATCAACGTGCACATTAAAGTAGGCACTTCAGTACTGCTGTTGTACAACTACCTGCAGTCGCTGCACGCGGACTCTACTCCTTCCCCCAACCCTCTTTATGCGCAATCTCTCCGACCGCGCCATGTCTCCTGGCTTTACCTTATACGTGGTGTCATTATTAGTGTCATGTACAAAATTTCCTTGGTTTTACCGTAACAAAAATACTTTTCCGACAAATATGATTCAAAAAGTAAGAAAACAGGAAAATAAAAAAATAATGGCATTAACATTTAAATCATTTTTTTAATCACGTCTAACTACTGGAAAAGTATTCTTAAAGAGGTATTTTAAGTGATAAATTTTAATGTGTGAAGTCAGTTTAGAAAAACTAAAGAGAGTTCTATGCACTTAGTATCGCTCAGCATGTGTATTTCGATTAAAGAAATAAAGTTTTACAGAATTTTTTTGTAGGTCCTCTGTCACATATTCAATGAAAAACGATGTAATTTAGTGAAAATATGAAAATTGGTATTTAAAAATTTTTAAGTTGGTAATTATGTGTTCAAAAGACAATTATTTGATACTTGTAAATATCCTGTCGGTTTTGAAATTTTAACATTTATTTTTTATAATAATTATTTATGTCTGTAAGAAAAGAATAAAAATCAAGAAATTAATATATATATATATCACAAATTGTGTCTAAAATAAAATAAACTCTTTGTATCTGTTAGAAAAGTATCCTTGATCAATTGAATTCACAGAAATATAAATAAAACTACTTAAAAAACAGTTTAAGCTGATAATATATCTTTTAAGAAAATAAATGATTTTTAGTTGCTGGAAAAAGTATTCTTAAAGGAATCTTTTAAGTAACAACTTTTTATGTGTTTAAATCCTATTAGAAAAATCAAAGTGAGTTCTTTGAACTCAGTATCGATCAACACGTGTATAACAAACAAAGAAATAAAGTTTTAAAGACGTTTTTATACGTTCCGTGTCATACGTTCCATATTCAATGAAAATAGATGTGATATAGCAAAAATGCAAAGAAATGTATTTAAAAATATTTTATGATAGTTATTCTGTATTTATAAACAATTATAAATAATTATAAACAATTATAAATTCATCGTTTCGTCACACTGTACGGCGTATACTATCTGGACTTTTTGAAGAACACCCACGTTAATTATGCCTCGCTGTGTATTGTATAATCCAAATATGATCCAGGTATTTCTTCATCACTTAAAAATGTTATATGAGGCTGATGTTATGAGGCTGATCTCTAGGAATCGGATGTTAATGAAGAGATCATTTTACAAAATTCAAACTTTAAAAGGGTAAAACGAATACAAAAATCCTAAACCAACATCCCTAGTAGAAATAATTGTTTTCACGATTTATGTAAACCACGGTACACCCTCCACTATATATCTGATAATTTCGTGCGAGTGTACGCAGACAACCAGACTTACAGACAAACTCTTAGTTTCATTAATGTAGATGACATTACTTGCTTTTGTAACAGCGCAGCGTATGGAAACGAAACACTTATATCATAAAAAGTAACAAGATTAACGAGGAGGTTAGAGTAAAAACTTTGCTTCAAGGTACGAAAAGCATTTTTCAGATTTTCGACTTTGCAGCGCTTATACCGATCGTTGGGAATTAATAAAAATATAATATATAATATTTTGTGTTTTTTTAACCCTCTAAGCGTGTAGAACGTAATATTCCGTTCACTAAGCTCCAGGTTTCACTGCAATATATGCAATGTTTAAGATAATATAATTCTATAGATTTAATAAATTTTCAAAACATTGAAGGATGATTAATACTCTCAAGGGTTACATTCATAATTGTAATTAAGTTTTATTTATAATGCTGAAAGAATCATATTTTTTTAGCATTTAAAACAAAATTCAGGGAAAACAACATTACAATTTTACCCTTTTTCAAAACGGTCAGAGGGTTAATGAAGTATTTTGATACTACTAGATTTTCTGTGTGGTTTTCCTGTACTTTCATTCCTACTAAGAGGAGAAAACTTACGTGACAGAACGGAAAGTAACCCATCTTTTAACTCAGAATAGCGAAAATCATTTAAAAAAAACTAAAAGAGTGAATAAAAAATTAAGAAGTTTCATTTTGTAAGCCAGTGTCTCTTAAGATGCGTTTAGTTGATTTGTAATGCAACTTATTTTGTTAATACTTTTTAAAATTTATAGAAACGCGATTAAGGGACAAAAGTGGTTTTTAATGAATCATCATAGTCATTAAAAAAAATTAATCAGTTTAAACTTCTAAAATTGCTTTGAAAAAAAAACACACTATATTGTTTTCCAAAAATGTGTTCGGGGAACAAATTTAAGTAATAGTTTTTAATGCATGAAATTCATATAGACAAAATAAACAGAGTTCCGTGAAATTTGTATCAAGGAGCATGTGTACTTTGAATACTGAAATAAAGTTTAACAAGAACGAAAAATCATAGGTCCAGCATAGATTATGAAACACTTTCCAACACAGCCAGAAAACTGTAACGAAACTTCACCGTTAAATAAGGTGAAGGAAGATATGTAAGTAAACATAGTTTAGAAAACATATAACACACTGAAAAATACAGTTTTTGAAATTACCTTCCAGTGTCAAAAAGTAGTCGAATTATTTTGTGCAGCCCTGTATATGATCAATTGCTGTGGGTGGATATATCGTATGATAAAATTTAGGTCAGTTAGAATAGTTAGAATAGTTATTCACATTTAGCAATTTTCACCAATCGATGGAAATGCACTCGAAATCTTTTTGTACAGCCCTGTATTATATCTGAAGGCTTTTGTACACACAACATAATAAGCTAAAGGGGAACTTAAAACTCACTCGCTTCAATTACCAACCGCAAACGAAAACGTATCTTTATCTTTGCGTAGCCCTGTATATGAATTTATTTATATTCTACAAGCTTCTATAAGTCGGCTAAATATAGTTCAGTAGGAAAATGCGTAAACACAATTAAAAATTACCCTTAAGCAATTCACTCCCATAGTCTGTAATACTTACAAATGCCCTTGTGTAGTCTTGTATATGATCAACCGAGTTTATATACACACGCGTACTATGAAAAAAAAATAGTTAAACTTAAAAACGCAAACCAAAGTTGAAAACACACTTATCACACATAGACTGTAAATATCGCGCATGTACTGTAAACAATATATTTTGTGTGTCCCTGTAAATAAACGCAATGCACACAAGAGAGCGATTTATAGTGCACCTCAGTAATGCATATAATTTTCATTGTGTTTCAAAAAGTGAAGTATCACTAAATTACACTGCAAACGATTTTTCCCCATAGAGAGATGTGTGACAGAATTCTTTTGTTTGACCCTGTAAATAAATAATAAATGCTTTGCAACCCATATTCTACAAAAAGCATGTTTTAATGCGCTGCATAATTATGTATCAATTTCATTATGTTTTAAATGAAGTAGCGTCATCAAAACTATTATTCCCCATTGACTGTAATATAACGGAATACTTTTGATTGTTCCTGTAAAAAAACTATAAGTGCTAAACACTTCTGTTGAAATAGGCAACATGCTATAGTAAATAACAATAACATACAAAAATTTCAGGACAATCAAAGCATATTTACGGAGTTAGAGCACGGACAGACGGACAGACGGCAGACAAACCGAAGTCATAAAAACTTTTCAACTAGGTTGGAAAGTGTTGAAAAGCATTTTATAAATAAAATAGCTGAATATGTTCAGACAAAAAATGTGTGATATGACAAAAAAATAGTAATTTAAGCTGACAAAAATGTTGAACACACTGGCATGAAACAAATAAAGCCAAAAACCTTCTAGATACCATCATAACATTAAGAGATGATCAAGGGCTTTCGAAAGACAATTGTCATTCTCCGCAGACACAAAGAATACGTGCTACCACTTAGAAATCAGAAGAAAAGATGAATAGCAGGAGCAAGATGTCTTGCTCTAATGATAAATGCCTTTTTTACAAAGAAAGAAAATGCACAAAACTTACTCAATTTTGCTTGTTGTTCAGTACTTATTCTTTACCGGAGAGTAACGGTTTTATTAAAACGCTATTGGACGATTACGGTCTTTTTCCTGCCTGCCAACGGGATAGAGGAAATAATATTCAAACATTGTTTTTCCATGGTGCATAATGTTGGACATTACTGATGTTATACTGTTTTTTCCTGAGATTTAAAATTTTGGGGAATAGTAAAATTGAAGTGGCACTAATGATCGTGTCACGGACTTTTCCATTAATTATGCTTGTGAATACATACTTAAAAAAGGCCGGAATGCCTAGGAGCTTTACGATTGCGGTGGAGAAACATATAAAACTAGATCCATATATTTATCTCTAATGTATTTTTAAGTGCAGATGCGTGAAGGGAAGATAACTGTTAGACAGAACCAAAAGACCGAGGCGAGTTTACTGCTGAGTTAACAATGTTCAACGAGGCCAGTATTGCAGAAAGTGTTTCATAAATGAACCATAATTAAATTTAAAAATTAAATTTAAAAAGTTTATTCTTTTCGTCGGTGAAGGTATTTAAGAGTATTTGATCTTTTTCTAATAAGTCGTTAAAATCTGAAGAAATATATACATGTTTTTAATTTTTGCTCATTAAATAAAATGTCATGCTTAAAAAAATAGAAAATTAATTAACAAAGTTTCCAAAAATTAAAAAGTCATGTTCTCAGTATATCCATATCATTTATTTTGATTGGGTAAATCGGGCTAGTATGATATAAGATTCTAAATTTTTCATAGTCACTTTCGATCTCTTGACTTTAGACCTAAATAAAAAATACTGTATTATGTGATTTCTTTCCTTTATCTGTTTATCGATAAAAAATATTGCATGCCATAAAAATAAAAGTAAAAAATAAATTAAAAGCTTGTCTTATATTAACCTATTCGGTGGGCTAATAAATGTCTCCCTAATTTATTAAATGATAATTTAGGGTAAAAAACTAAGAAAAAAATATCTGTAACACTTAAAGTATATTTTTATAAATTTTTAGAAGTAAATTTGCAATAGTGTATCATTCGTTATTGAAAAAAATTTGTAGACACCGATCATCACTAATCGAGTTAATCCATTGTTCATTAATGTTTTTACAGACATTAACATTACGAGTAGTTTTCATGATGTTAAATGTGGTTTCAGGGAAAGGAAGAGCAACAATGTCAATAATGCCCATTGTAAAGATTTCGTCCTCTATATACACGTAATCAGTCCTTAGATTGATCGTTAGAACAACACAAACCTTGGACTATTACATCAACTTTGTCTATGATACAAACATATTTATAGGTACAAGACTTTCTAATTCCACGTTTAAAGACAGCAAAAGCAAAAATTCCTTTTTTAATAATAATTCTTAAATGTTGGTGCGTCGAAGACAACAGGACCAAATTTTTCCCTTGTGGCATTTGAAATAAAATCTGTTAATTATTATTATTCATCAGCACCATGCAGCGAAGACAATTCTTCACTGTCTGTGCTATCTACTTTGAACAGTTTATCAACGAACTTCATTTTTTTGCTTCATTTTTTTAAATTAGGTTTTTGTATTTTTATATCTCCATCGTTTGCAGATTAGTCTACCGGTTTCTCACCTGCTATTTGGTTAGAAATTTCTGTCCTTGTGATATCATCTGTTCCTTAAATTCCCCCTGTATAGTTTTCAACATATGTATCTTTTTTTTCTTCTTATAGTAAAAATATTTGGTTTGTCGTTCTTCTGCATTTTTTTGTTGTTGATTTACATCCTTTCTTTGGATCCTTTCATTTCCTGTAATTGTTAAATATTTTGACTTATTTTAGTTTTGATTTTTCTTCCTCCTCCTTTTGATTTTACCCTTTTCGATTCTTATTTTTTCTGTCGCTAACCACCCTTCGCATGTAATCACTTTTTTAATAGCAACTATTCTTTTTTTTTCTTCTTTGCAACAGCATTTTTATATATTAACTGTAAAAGCAACATCTCAAAAAACTTGGAGAAATTAACGAACTTTCGCTCGCATTGTTTATGATAGGAGATGCAGAATGTGAGCTGGTTCCCATTGGCATATTTTTACGGTAACTATCCACGATGTTTAGCTAAACAACAAATGATTAATTATTAATTATACCTTTTGGCTTCATCCAAAATTATTTGTGGATGAACTCTCCTTCTTCCAATCGGTTTATATAATTGCGCTTCATTCTCAATGTTAAAAATACACAGGCTTTAGCCTTCAAGGCAATTTTTGGTTTGAGGTATAAAGCTAAGTTGTAAAATCAACTAACTAGCTTGTCATATCAGTCGTTTAGAAATTTGTATCAAACATAGAAGGATATTCTACTAGGATTTGAAATAATAGAAAAAACAGAATTGGCATATGAATGCAAAAAGACATTTAAAGATTAACACATTCTGTTATTATTTGGGGTAGATGTTTCAAGCTATATGATATAGAATAGTATTATTACTGCTAAATGATTTGTCTGATATTAGCCACGTACACTGTCTCACATTACACCCTTGAGTTTGATTGTCTGTAGCTCAAGCTACGTTAAACATACTTCAAAATTTGAATAGTTAAAGTTCCTGACACTTTCTTACTGAATAAAGGCTTATTAGACAAATTTACCGAAGTGTTGCACGTCAAAAATTTTGAAGTATGGCAGAAAAGTTTTTCTTATGAAAAAACTTAAGGTTATGTAATGTATATATATATATATATATATATATATATATATTTTAAATTGTTCGTATAATTCGTAATGGTTATAAATAAAATGACGTACAAAAACGATGTTGTTGTAACTGCTTAGAAAAAAATCACAAAGGAACTTTATTATTATAAAATGTTTTACCTTATTTGTGTGTAATCCATTAGTCCAATTTTTTATCTGTCTCATATTAACTCCGAGAAAGCACTAATTCTTAAAAACGTTAATAATAATAATAATAATAATAATAATAATAATAATAATAATAATAATAACTATTCATTTTATATGCAGGAGCTTTAAAAAATTTTCTTCTAAACGAAATTAAAAGCGTAATAACAATTATAAATATTTTTTTATCAATTTATTTTTAAAACTTTTATAAAATTTCAAAGGCATTTACTATTTTTAAGCAGCTATGCAAATAACATAATTTGTGAAATGTTGTTTAACTGTTTGCCGAAAAAGAAGAAAGACTACTAAATGATGTTTACTTACCTGAAAAATACGTAAAATAAATAATGCAAAAAAATAGGAAACGTTATTAAACGTTTATCTTTCACAACATGGAAATGAAGTCCTTACGTAAAAGAACTCGTTTAACATTAATTAAACATTTTCATTTAGTTAAAAGCAAGATTTTCTATGTTAGTAGGTTTAATTAAAATTTCTGTATTTTGCATAAATTATGTTATCAATGGAAGGAAACGTAATAGAACTAGAGTAGAATGCATTTAGAAAATCAATAACAACTGATAATAAAATATATAATTCTCAAAATGTATTATTTTTAATAAAAAAGCAGACATTTGTCTGCGTAATGTGAATATAGAAATGAAAATAAAGTTAAAATACTTATTTTCTAAATTAAAATTACAGAATATTATAATGATATTTATTTATATACATATGAAAAAGAAGATACTGCAAATCAAAATGTAATATATTACAGATACATAGATGATGTTCTATTAGCCGGGATTAACAATTCCTTGAAAGATTTCAACTTTAATCACTATCCAAATAGTTTAAGCCGGAAACTGCGTCAAATAATTCAAAATGCGTCGATTTTCTGGATGTAACTTTAGATGTTTCTAATGGTGAACTGGTAACAAATATTTACGATAAGAGAAATTATTTTAATTTTGATACTACTAAAATGTTACATTTCACTTCAAATGTGCATTTGTCCATTTTCAGAAATATTTTTATAAATGGTTTATGCCGTATTGAGAAATTGTGCTCTAATTATGCAAATATTGCTAGGAATATAGCTGATTTTTATTATATGGCGTTATCACAAGGTTATCCGGTTCAGTTTTTGTCCGATCTAACATACAAATTTATGAGAAATAAAGGTTATAGTGACGAACTGTTAGGAGTGTTCAATACGAGCGATGTTTTGTTGATGTGATATTTGTGGGAGTGTCGGTGTAGTGGGTTGTTTACCGTGATGTAAGTTGAGAATTTGATAGTGTAGTCTGGTTTTAGTTTGTCGGTGTAGAGGGTTGTTTACCGTGATGTAAGTTGAAAACTTGTTGGTGTAGTCTGGCTATGGTTTGTCGGTGTAGTGAGATGGTTGCTGTGATGTAAGTTGAGAACTTGATGGTGTAGTCTAGCTATTGTTTGTCGGTGTAGTGGGATGTTTGCCGTGCCGTAAGTTGAGAACTTGTTGGTGTAGTTTGGTTATAGTTTGTCGGTGTAGTGGGTTGTTGGCTGTGATGTAAGTTGAGAACTTGTTGGATTAGTCGAGCTTTAGTATTTCGGTGTAGTGGGATGTTTGCCATGATGTAAGTTGAGAAATTGATGATGTAGTCTAGTTATAGTTTGTCGGTGTAGTGGGTTGTTTACTGTGGTGTAAATCGAGAATTTGTTGGTGTAGTCTGGCTTTAGTTTGCTTCCTTTTGTTATGTCTGTTTCATTCATTTTCAGTCTGTACTTGTCAGGTATGGGGGAGTGTTGCATGCGTAAAACTAGTTTAACCCAGCAGTGCATGTCTCAAGCCATGCCACCTGACACAGGTTGTTTTAGCTTTTCTTTGTTGTTTATTGGCTTTTTTAATTTTTGCTGCAATTTGTTGTGTTCTTTTGGTTTGAGTTTAAATAGTTAGTTGCGTTTTCTGGTTCTGTGTAATTGTAGTTTTTTTAGTTTTGTTTTTCTAGTATTGAATTTATGTGGTTTAAAGTTTTTGGTTGGCTTTTGTGATAATGGTTCTGCAAGTGATTTTCCATTGGTGTTTATTATTATTATATATATATATATATATATATATATATATATATATACAGAGTGTTTCAAAACTATGTGTCAGAAATTTATTTAAAAACAGGTAGACGGGACATAAATAAGCGCATTTTAATAGGAATGCGGGTGCGGAAATATAGCGTTGAGGCTGTAACGGACGCTGTTGAATTCGGCGGAGGAAAGCACTTCGCTGGATTGAATCGTCATTCCTCGCACGAATTTCAAGCAACATGCATTACTACACCAATGCGAAACTTGCCGGCATGCATCTCATGTATGGAGCTACGCAAGGAAATGGAGCGGCTGCTCAAAGGATGTTCATGGAACGATCCCGAGTAGGAATCTGCCAGATCGCCGAATGTTTGAGAATCGTCATCGGGAGTTGTGTGCGAGTGGATCGTTTTATTCTTCCAGGTGTGATACGAGCGCTGAAAGATATCGCAGAATTCCTGCTGTAGAAGAAGAAGTATTACACACAGTAGAGGATAGTATTTCAACAAGAACGAGAGCCGTTGAACGTGCGCATCCTTTGAGCAGCCGCTCAATTTCAATTGTGCAGTCCCATACATGAAATGCATGTCGGCAAGCTCCGCATTGGTGTTACGATGCATGTTGCTCGAAATTCGCGCGAGGAATAACGTTTCAAGCGAGCGAAACGCTTTCCTCCACCGAACTCAACGCTGCATTTCCGCACCCACATTCTTAAAAAAATGGCTTATTTAGGTCCCCTCTACCTGCCTTTACATTTTTGACACATAGTTTTGAAAACCCCCTGTATATATATATATATATATGTGTGTGTGTGTGTGTGTGTGTACATACTTGCTACATACTTATTTTTTCAGTATCCCCAAAATGTGTTTTCAAGGATATTGTAATTTTTCCCAATTCAATAGTATAATTTATCTAACATAAATTATACTTTATATTGCCAAAAGCGACCGGTTACTTGCGATTTTAGACGTTTTATTAACTATCTAGAAAAATACATGAGGAATTAACCTGAAACTGCAGGTGTGTAAACAATTAGGTAATATATTTCCGTGAAGATTTTTTCCCGAAACCCCATAGGGGACTGTCAACAAATTGAAAAAGAACGAACATATTTTGGATTTCCCTGTAAAAACTAATGTAGCAAAATCGTTCAAACTAGAGATTATTAATAAGTGGCTTATTGTAATATACTGTGTTCATTTCTATGAGAATAGCATGTATACTCGTAGAGAAATTAAGATTTTTATAAAAAAAGTCCCAAATTTCGCCAAGTTTTTTGCTTATAATTTGCAGAGTTCTTAATATAAAAAAAAATTCTTTCCAGAAAATATGAAAAACAACATTGTACATAATACTCTAAATCAGAATTAAAAAATAATAAAAATTGGATGAAAAATGAGCAGGTTTACTAAAAATGTTTCACTGCGCATGCACGAATGCAATTAAAATACAATATGCATAATATCCTAGCTAAGTATATAGAGCAACTTTTGTGAAAGTCTCAAAATCATAGCTTGAAAATTATCGCCGATAGAATAAGCTCGAAATCCGTTGTTCCCAAAAAGAAGCAAAAAGATGAGTTGTTGTATCAAATATCTGTTGATTAGTGCCAAGATAGAGTACACAATCTTGCACGATATTTGGATAAAACCCTCATCTTTTTGCTTGCTTTTGGGAACAACGGATTTCGAGCTTATTCCATCGCGATAATTTTCAGAATTTTCAAGCTATGATTTTGAGACTTTCACAAAAGTTGCTCTATATACTTAGTTAGGATATTATGCAAATTATATTTTAATTGCATTCGCTCATGCGCAGTGAAACATTTTTTAGTAAACCTGCTCATTTTTCATCCAATTATTATTATTTTTTAATTCGATTGCAGAGTATTATGTACAATGTTGTTTGACATATTTTCTCAAAATAACTTTTTTTTTATTAAGAACTCTGCAAATTATAAGCAAAAAACTTGGCGAAATTTGGGACTGTTCTTATAAAAACCTTAATTTCTCTTCGAGTATACATGCTATCGTCATAAAAATGAACACAGTATATTACAATAAGCTACTTATTAATAATCTCGAGTTTGAACGCTTTTGCTACATTAGTTTTTACAGGGAAATCCAAAAGATATTCGTTCTTTTTCAATTGTTTGACAGTCCACTATGGGGTTTCGTGAAAAAATCTTCGCGGAAATATATAACCTATACTATACTGTTTACACACCTGCAGTTTCAGTTTAATTCCTCATGTATTTTTCTAGATAGTTAACAAAACGTCTAAAATCGCAAGTGACCGGTCACCTTTGGCAATATAGTATATACGAGCAGGGAAAATAATAACTAATTGAATTTTCTCGAACATGTGGCTTAGCCCAACAGTCTTCTCGTGCCGGAAAACCATAGGATGCAAAATTTAGTGTAAATTGAGCCGCTTTTTAGATATTGACCCACAATGACCCAGAAATGACCCACTAATCGAATTTTCTCGAACATGTGACCTAGTCTAATGATTTTCGCGTGCCCTAAACTCGTAAAATACAAAATTTAATCAAAATCGTTAGAGCCGTTTTTTAGATAAAATTAATTTGACCCGCTTTGACCCAAAAATGACCCCCTAATCGAAAGTTCTCGAACATGTGACCCAGCCCAATAGTCTTTGCGTGCCCGAAAATAGTCGGATACAAAATTTCGACAAAATCGTTTGGACCGTTTTTTAGATACAATTAGCTTGACCATGACCCAAAATGACCCAAAATGACCCACTAATCGAATTTTCTTGGACATGCGACCTAGCCCAATGCTTTTATCGTGCTCGAAACTCGTAGGACACAAAATTTAATCAAAATCGTTAGAGCCGTTTTTAGATAAAATTAATTTGACCCGCGTTGACCCAAAAATGACCCACTAATCGAAAGTTCTCGAAATGTGACTCAGCCCAATTGACTTCTCATGCCCGAAAATGGTCGGATACAAAATTTTGTCAAAATCGTTTGAACCATTTTTAGATACAATTAGCTTGACCATGACCCAACCCACTAATTGAATTTTCTCGAACATGTGACCTAGCCCAATAGTCTTCTCGTGCCCGAAAACCATTGGATGCAAAATTTAGTGTAAATTGAGCCGCTTTTTAGATCTTGACCCACATTGACCTAGAAATGACCCACTAATTGAATTTTCTCGGACATGCGACCTAGCCCAATGCTTTTATCGTGCTCGAAACTCGTAAGACACAAAATTTAATCAAAATCGTTAGAGCCGTTTTTTAGATAAAATTAATTTGACCCGCGTTGACCCAAAAATGACCCACTAATCGAAAGTTCTCGAACGTGTGACCCAGCCCAATTGACTTCTCATGCCCGAAAATGGTCGGATACAAAATTTCGTCAAAATCGTTTGAACCGTTTTTTAGATACAATTAGCTTGACCATGACCCAAAATGACCCAAAATGACCCACTAATCAAATTTTCTCGAACATGTGACCTAGCCCAATGGTTTTCTGGTGCCCCAAAATGGTAGGATACGAAATTTCGTCAAAATCGTTAGAGCCGTTTTTAAGATAATTTTTGCATATGTATATATATATATATATATATATATATATATATATAACCACCCACAAGATTTGCTCGTTTTAGAATATATGATATATATATATATATATATATATATAATTTTTCTGTTTATCAATCACTACAGTTTATATGTTTTAGAAGGCGTGTTTTGACTAAAGATTTGAAAATTTTTGAAATTATAAATTAAGAATTATGACCCGATACTATCGATTTTAGACTTTTTATTAATATTTACAGAATTCCTTGACAATAACGTCCTTGCACATTCAGGATGTAAAGAACATGTTTGACATGATATTCGTCTGTAACGAGAGCAATTAGAGGGTTAACAGTAAATTGAAAATAAATATATGTGACCGCTCTGTATTATAAAATTCTCAGAATAAACCTGCAATGTATTAAATGACTGTATGGGCCATGTACAACATTTGTATGCATTTGTGTAGGATTAGTACGTATATTCTTTAAGATATGAACGTTTCTGTAAAAAATAAATAAATATGTTTGTGTATATCATGGCAGAGTTTTAAACGAAATTTAACGCTACTTGCCGAAAAAATGACAAAGTGTGTTGTAAACACTACACTGTATTACAAAAATAAATATATTGAATATTTGATGAGATATGAGTGTTTCTGCGAAATAATTTTTAATCGCACTTGCGCGAACGATATCAAAACTGTTTTTTTTTTCAAAATTTGATAATCAACAATATAGAACAACCTTATACAAGGTCGCATCCGATTTTCTAACCGAAATAAGATAAGCAAATACCCATTTATTCGGGGTATGTTTCTCATTCTAATGGCATTATTTATATAAAAAATGTAACATTAATCCATTCAGAGAAAAATATATTCCGAATCCTGTTTTCGTGTTTCAACTTTCTTTCATAATTTTTAAAAAATCGCAATGTACCCACTTATAGAGGACATCTTTGCCTGTTTAATGATGATTTTGTTTTTAAAAATCTAAATTAATATTTACTATTTTAAAAAAAAAAATCTGGAAGACCTTTAAAGAATTCGCCAGAACTCTTTTACTTATCAGTGCTTTCTCAGAATTCATTGTAACTGAAACAGTGCTTGTACTTACGTTTGATGTGAGCTTCATTTTATTTTTGAGGAAAATTGTGTTTTGGAAATATTGGAGATATAACTGCATAATTTACATGTGGTGGGTGGGGGGGGGGATTAATTAGGTTTCCTCGGGAACAAATTGGTCAGAATTAAAAGTTTTATGTATCTAAATTGCCTAAATTACATCGACAATCACTTTGTCGGAGGCGATTTATTTTGTTCAGAAAGATTTTTATTTAAAAATATAAATCCATACAAAATAAGTATTAAAGTGTAAGATCATACAAATATTAGATTTAGTTGAAAAAAATGGAGAGTAAGTACTACGTCCAATGTACGCTGAAGAAGGCAGTGTGGCCTCATACAAATATGCGATTGTACGCTGCAGGAGGCTCTGCCCCCCACTCCCCAACTTTTGGTTCCTTTGGAAACACCGTCGTTTAAAAATACAAAATTATTCATCACTGATTTTAAGTATATTTAAGGTTTTTATCATAGGCCCTGGAAACGCCAACTGGATCAGTTAATTACCCATATCTCCTAAATGCGATCAGGATTTTTTTTAAATAATTGAAAAATAATAATTACTGAATCCTCTTAAATTTTCAAGATGTTGTTATGGAACAAAAACTAAATATGGTACTTTGATAAAGTAATTGTTATAAAATAGTGACATCTTTATAAAATAATAAAAATTCTTAAAAATAGTCTGTTTATTTTTGGTTTTGGAAAATTATAAAAATATTTGATCAATTAAGCAAATACTACATATCTGTAGTGTCAATTTCATCAAGAATCATATTTAAATTTATTTAATATTGGTAAACAAAACAGTATATCCCGTGTTCCCTAAAAGTTTCTGTCCAACCGTTGATAATCTTTGTCTATTTTTTGTATTCCCATCCGGTCCACGTGGATAGCAATTTCAAGCTGCCGACAAACACGAAAACATACAAATATCCTCCAGAAAATGATTTTTAAATAGTAACTATTCATATATGTATACATATACATACATACATATATATATATATATATATATATATATATGTGTGTGTGTGTGTGGCGTTTTTACGAAGATGAGATACCACGAAATGTAATATTCCACGAGAAAATGGCAGTTTGTTAAAGATATAGAAGGTTGCAGTCTATATCAATAATCATGGCGAAGAGGTGAGGCAATGAAAAGACATCAGAACAGTTTCTCCAGTAAAGACCAGCCAATTTCCAGACAAATAGTTTATTTATGAATAAGAGCGATGCAGTAACAGTTCCCACAGGTATAAACTTATAGCCCTCAGGCTTCACGATGGCTCACTACCTCGTTTAATAGATGTTAAAGAGTTGTATGAAAATTCTACGAGACTACAACACCAGATACCCATTTGTTTACACTTCCAAACACGTCAAAAATCCGCCCCCCAAAGCGGGCAAGCGAGTTTTGTTCACTGAGCATAGAGATACAGAAATACGACGTCACGTGCGCACAAACCAATGAGTGAGAGGCGAGCTCCAGCCCAGCGAATGAGGCGAGAGGGAGAAGCTTTAACACGAAAGAATTCCTCTCGAGCAGCGCATTAATTTTGAAGTGAAAAGTACCTAGCGTGCGAAACCGAACTTGGAATAATAATAAAAAAATGGCTTTTTAAAAACATTCGAAATGAGAAAGCGTCTCTCGGAATTTTATAGACTGGGGAGCTGATAAAAGTTACGAATGAACTTAAAATTTTAGATTAAGATTTGGAATAAGATAATTATTAATATACGGGTTAATACTTTTAAAAGGACATTAAATAAGAATGAATATTATTAAGAAATAAGGAAAAAATGACTATGTCAGAAGTTAGATTAATTTAAGGACTAATGCGAAATAAATGCGAAGGATTTGCGAAGGAAATAATTTTTTTATATAACATATATATATATATTATGAAAGAGAAAAAGTATATCTTAAACATATAAAATAAATCCATAATCATAATATAAAATAAATCCATGGTTTAATTTTACTTTTATTTTTTATTTATTTGTAACCTTTTAAAAAAAATCTATTCGGACTATGAGCGACTCCTGCTCCACTGAAACAAAAAAAAAAGGGTTATTAACTTGCATAGTAGCCACTATTGTCCCTACTAAAATGAACAATCTATTATCATATTTCGGAAATTTACAGCATTTGAAACACATAAATCGATTTATTGACCCGTTTCTCTACATTTTGTCCGCAAAAATGTCCTGTTAATTAAAAGCTACAAATATGATCGCAATAAGGACGATAGCTAAGAGTTTGATAGTTAATTTGCAACTATTTGGGCGGAAATCGGTTGAAGAGTTTCTGAGATATCATGCTCACCATACCAGTTTGAAAAAAGGATTTTGAGAAAAACGCGTTTAAAGGTTCTATGACTTTTCTAACCTAATGGGTTTTTATTGCTATAATCTACTCGAAACATAATGTTTTCTATTATTTTTAATAGGAAGATTTTACTAAATTATAATCTATTTTACTTCCTGTGTCTATAATTTTTTTTTTAATTGACCCTATACATGCAAAAAGGAAAACATAATAAAACTATACTACAAATTATAATAAATAACAGAGTTTGTACCCAGGAAGTTATTTGGTTTTTGTTCTTTGAAATTTAAGTAAGAAATATTTTGAAGTAAATGTTATTTATTACCTTTATTTATTTTTTGACACGCCAAAACAATTCCAGAATAATGTTATTATAGAGACTAATGAACGCTTCCTTTGAATTATAGCTTATATTTGTTGTTTAACTGATCTAGTTTATCTTAGGAACATTTAATTTTATTACATTTGAATATTTCTTTTTATTTATTATGACAACGCATGTGCATTTAAGCAGGAATATTTTTTTGAAATAATAAACAGCAAAACATAGTTATTCAGACATTTCAATTTTCTACAGAAGAAAATCAATATATATAATTAATTAATTTGTATGAATGGAGAAAAAGAACACATGAAGTAGAACGAGAAATCAGTTTCGATTTCCGAGTGTTTAGAATGTTTATGGCCTTTGTTTTGGGGGAGGGGGATTTATAAGAGTATATTTTACAAAAAACACAGATATAGCGTAAAAAATATTAACAAAGTAAGAAGGTTTTGTGAAAAAACATGAATTACGATACATCTATAAATTATTTTAAAATTTATAATATTGTTTCTGAATCGCTATGCAGTTGATATTGGTGTATTAAAGTTATCCTGTTGTGCATTAACTTCTTTCAGACGTCAGACAATTTTATTCTGTCATAAAAGTATATTTGTGATATATTGCATTAGATCACCCAATCCAATAAAGGTGCGTTACAATTTAGAAGATTGTATCCAATAAACTGTCAACCTTATTTTTAACTTTAATCAATATTCTTAAATATATCAACAAATTTTGAAAATTCTCTGATATTAATACATAAACCTTTTAGCTATCCGATCGCGTTCCGATCCCGTTTTCCGATCGCGTTTTCTAAAAATAAAACTAAATATAACTTACAGCAACAGACATGGTGAGCAAATATGACTTTAATCATAAATCATACTTGCTGGCCAATAAGGATATAGTGTTTTCAAAACTTAAATTTGGCTTAATTGAAAATCGTATCAACTCACATAAGTGAGTAAGATTTGTTTAAATATCAGAAATATATGGAAATTACATTGACAAATAATAGATTGATTATCTAGTATTTGAACTTTTTGAAAACATTTTCACATTTTTTCTGAAACCTTTTATACATGAGGCAGTTTAATTTCCCTTTTTTTAATACTCGAAACTAAATGGTCTAATCAAACTAAACCCTCTCTGTAGGACAAATCAATTCACACCTTCAAAATTATGATATTTGTAGGAAGAAATCCACAATAGAAATGTTTGTTAAAGTAACTCAAAAAATTAAAAACACTGAACCACGCAATGGTAGTTACATCAAATACATCACAAACTTTGCAAAAAAAATGCTAAAGGAGTTCCATTTCCTGAAGAGTAATCCAATATAGTTTGTAATATAGAAGAAGATCACTAGCTCAGTAATCAATGCATGACTCTGCCACACTATAGTAACACTTAAGTAAGAAATATTTTGAAGTAAATATTATTTATTACATTTATTTATTTTTTGACACACAAAACAATTCCACAATAATGTTACATAGAGACTAATGAACGCTTCCTTTGAATTATAGCTTATATTCGTTGTTTAACTGATGTAGTTTTTCTCATGAACTGTTAGTATTATTATATTTGAATTTATTACGACAACGTATGTGCATTTAAGCAGGAATACTTTTTTAAATAACAAACAGCAGAACATAGTTACTCAGACATTTCAATTTTCTACAGAAGGAAATCAATATATATAATTAATTTATTTGTATGAATAGAGAAAAAGAACACATGAAATAGAACAAGATTATAGCTTACATTCAGAGTTCTCCTCCGGGCTTGGGCAAGGGTCACTCAAATTTTCATGGTTCTGGGTTCCTATAAAATAATTCCACGCTTGCTTGAAAACTAACCATTAGGCTGGCCACCTGCATGAGACATATGCTGTATAGCACTTCCGGGTCTATGGTCTTAAAACTGGCGTTGGAGACCGTCGGTCTTGATGCTTAATGTATTGCAGCGTCTCGGAATTCCATTATAGATTTGGCAAAACTACATTATAGATTTTCAAAACTGTAGGCAACGTTCTTTTTTTCAGGTGGATGTCTAGCACTCAATGCACCAAAGTGTTCAGGCATGTTAAAATGAACTCATTAATAACATTGAATTCCTTGTTTTAATGCATAGAACAAATTAAAAAAAACAGTTTTAATATTTACACAACGTATTTTTAAATCTCTTAATAAAAATAAAGTACACAGAATATCAATCTTATATACTGGAATTTAAATTTTCACTCTACCTGCAGTAAAATATTAAAATTTTCTGCTAATTTAATATTTTGTTTGTCGTTTGTGTTTAAAGCTGTGATATATTTCAGAAACAAAAGTTTATTTACACACGCAGGCACTTTCTATGATTTCCCGTTTTTCACAGACTTTCCGTGATATTACGGTTGTCGTGCGTTTTTTTACTCAAAAATAATATCAGATAAAGTATATATTTTCCTAAACAATGTCTTAGCGGAGCTAGAAAGTTTCAACATCTTTTTTCTTTATTTTATTTTCTATGTAAATATTTTACATAAAGTACAAAATATACAGTTTATTTGAAAAATCTGGATAAAAGTAAAACCCGATAAAGGAAAAACTATATATATAAGAGTCGGAAAGAGTTGCAGCTTGCAGATTAGTGATCGCATGATGCGAGATTTTGAATGGCATGGGATAAATTGCAATAGTTGAAAATCACGAGAGTAGCTGACTCTTCAGATGCTGGTAATTATATGGTGGTGTAGTATGTAATATATACTTTGCACAACGCAAACAAAAGATCACGTCAAAATACATTTTATGATTTCTGATTCTAAGGCTACCTAAAATCATGTACTTATAGAAAAAACTCCCAATTTTTACCAGCACGGAAAATAACCATATCATAAGATATTGTAGAAATTACCGCTTATGTACTCTTTCGTACTGTATCCCTCATAATATAATGAATGTCCTAAGAACTAGTAAATGACGGTGAATACATTGAATACTTACATATTTAAATCACGATGAAAAAATCGTCTCATTTGAAAATTAGAACCGTTCTTTGTTTTTTATTTCTCTTTTTCCAGCAGTTTGCACTATTGTTGAGATCATTTACTTTCATGCAATTCAAAATGCGAATCACTGGGAAAATTAATCTTGAAACCGCATGTCGGTCTGACGCTTTTTTCATTGCATTTCGCATCTAATCCCGACTCTCAAAACAGTCGCTACATATAAGAGGTGTCGTAAAAATGCAAAAATGCCACGTGTGAACATAACATCTGCTTAAATAAGGTATCTAACATCAAACGAATACAATTTAAATTTTTAGTGAGACAAAGTTGATGTATTATGACAAATATTTCGAAAAACAATTACAGAAAATAACCATTCATTATCATAAAATAATTGTCAAACACAAGCTATCATGCATTTAAAGAAAAAAAAACATAATTTGTAGTCCTGGCAGAAAGTTGATGGGAAAAGGATAACAACAATGAAAATCATACATACTTATATTATCGCATTTATTCTTCATGCATAGAAAGAAAGTTACAAAACTGCAATGGGAAATCGAAACATATAATCCGAGCTTAAAATCAACCGAATTTATATGCATCATTAATAAGTTAAACTTTTGGCATCACTCGAAAAAGGATAAGTGAAATGGTATAAATTTCTATTTTCAACCACATCGAAATCCGCCCAGAAGGACAGGATGAACAGGATTATTTTTGGAAGGAGAAAATATTTAAAAACTAAATTTTAAACAATAATTGAAGATTAATGCTCACAAACTAAAATTTAAAAATGTGTTGTTGTTAATGACTTTATTCGCTTTTTTTTAACTTTTTTTAAATGTGTAGAATGTGTATTTTGATAATATTTAAACACTTTAACTGGCATAAATATACCAAGCTAAAGTTAGTTTATTAGATAACAATATATTAAATGAGCAATGGAGCATTTCGTTGTCTACAATACTTATTGACCTTAATTAACAATAACTTTGTTCATGAAACAGTTTAAGTTATGGAATTAAATGTTATATCGATCCTTTTAAAACACAAATATTACCATCGACGATTTACTCTAATTTAAGATAAACAGAGTAGATCGGCAAAATTACCCTGAAAATGCACATTTTGTTCTTGAGCACAGAGCAAACAAAATTACAGGCACCTCCAAACTCTCAAAATATTTCTATATATAGATTCATTAACAAGGCTGTCTCAACATTTTTATATTTTCTACTTAAAATGTTTTTCAACCGATCTATATTGAACTAAAGTTAAACCATCTATAAAAATTGATAATTATTTCTAACTATATTTTAACTAAAGTAACATATTTTATTCACAACTTATTTTGCTCTCTACGAATATTCACCTTTACAGATGTATCAATAATTTTTCTCATGTCTTCACACACATATCTTCACACAATGTATACACTACGCGACATTGAAAATGCAACACCAGGAAGGAGTGGCCAGAAATTTATGCAAATTTCAGGATATACCCACGTCACCGAGTTATTCAAACAATGTGAAATGCGCAGCTCTCCAGCACACCTTGGATAAGATATAAGGGAAGGAATCTGCAGAATGGGCAATATTCGCGCCGTTACGTCTGCTAGGGAAATAGAAATTTTGTTCTTGCCTCACAGGATGCGTGTAACAGCAGAGAATCCCAGGCCACCTTCAACAGAGGCAGTTCCAGCAGACAGATGATTTTACGAGGAGAATGGTGATTGGACTGAGAACAATAGGTTGGTCTAAACGGTAAATCTCAGCTGAGACACACCTGGACGCGTCCAAAGTGCACCAGTTGTGGCGAAGATGGTTAGAACGAGGAAATGTGGCAAGTTTGAGGGGTGCTGGTGCAGCCAGAGTGACGTCATCATGCGTGGATCGACGCACCCGCCGACAAGTGGTGGCGAACCCACAAGCCACTTCTACCTCCATTCTCCAGCGTGTTCAAGACACCTTGGAAGTTCCCATATCTACCAGAACCATTTCCCGTCGATTGGTTGCTAGTGGCCTGCACATGGCGTTTGTTAAGAAGACTGATATTGACCCCACAACATAGAGGCCAACGTCTGCAATGGTGCCGGGCTAGGGCGATATGGACGACGGAATAGTACAGGGCCATGTTCTCAGATGAGTCACGCTTCTTTACTCCATAGATAGTCACCAAGTACGAGTGTGGCTTCGACGTGGAGATAGGTCCAATTCGGCAGCAATTGTGGAACACCGCACAGCGCGACATCGTGGTAACATGGTTTGGGGAACAATTGCGTAAGATTCCAGGTCATCTCTAGTTTGTATTCAGGGCACTATGACGGCGCAACGGTACGTGGATGATGTGCTGTGGCCGGTGGCACTCCCCTACCTTCAGGGGTTTCCCAACGCTAATTATCAGTACGATAATGCACGACCAAACACTGCTCGCATCAGCCAACGTGCCCGGCAAGGTGTACAGATGCTTCTCTTGCCAGCGTATTCTCCTGATCTCTCACAATTCGAACGCATTTGGGATGTGATTGGACGCCATTTGAAGACCCAGCCACTGCCGCGTTCAGAAGCCGAACTGTGGTAAATGATTAACAAGGAATGGAGAGATACTCATCAGGACGTCATACGTACTCTCATTGACTCTATGCCTAGACGTGTTGCTTCGTGTATCGCCGTACAGGGTGGTCCTACATCCTATTGAGCCTATGCTGTTCTCGCTCTGTATTATGAATATCACTTCGAAATAAAGATCACTTATTGTTCCTTGGCCATTCCTTCTTGGTGTTGCATTTTCAATGTCACGTAGTGTATAAAATGAATAGTGCTTATGAATTGGAAAAACTTAAAAATATTTCAGTGTATTTTGCGGAATACAACAATTAAAACATTGTAGTGATCAGACAAACAAATAGGCCATAGATTCAAATTAGTTAAATCAAAACACTTTAATCTACCTTAATGAGGTATAAAATTGAAGATTATCCAGGCAAAATAACACAACGGGTGATGCCGAAGGACATTTTTTTCAAAACAGTACAAAAAAGAATAAATAAAACAGAAATGAAATTAGCACACTGCATAGGTGACAACTTTGGTACTTTTTAATCGAGGATCTTTTGCAAGCCCTGTGACTTGTCTGAAAAATACTTAAGTCTCGAGATATAACAGAAAGTGAGATTGTAACAGAAACTGGTGACCAGATGCAAGCATGTCATCCAATATTATAAAAATCTTTCAACATTTCGTTTTCGCCCATTACTAGACTGCCTGAATAAAGCGAAATGATGCTGATATAGTATACAAAGTGTATCTAGGAATAGAAATTCCTCAGTTGGTTCATAGATAAGGAAATATTAACAAAAACAATTAAACGTATTTAATGTATTTTATATCGACTAGAAAGATTTATTGCAGACGAAAGAGTATTTTTATTAAGACGGAATTAATAAATAATGATAAAAAGAAATTGAGTCCATATGTGTGAACCTTCATTTATCCATAATAAATTGGAGGAGTAAACATATAATTTATTATATTTCTTTGAATAAAAGTAGAAAAATTTCTTGAAAAATATAAATATTTAATGGATACAGAAAGGTGAAAAAATATATGTTTAAACTATGATACAAGTGTATGATATTTACTGTTCAGAAAACATTTACTAAAAATATTTTACCTGAAGAAATAGAAGGAACAAAATTCAGTGCTCAAAGACTTTATATTTACAGATAACATTTCACAAGATTCAAACTAATAATAGAATGGTTCAGGTATTCCATGCATTATTATAAATCACTCTGAAACATTAAACTATTTAAAGTACTTGTAAACCTATACTTAATTATCAATTTTAATACAATGTATAGCACTCACTGTAGAATAATTATACTTTTCGCATCTCGGGGCTGAAAGAATATTTCTTTAATAACACCAGAAGTAAAAGATTGCTGGCATTTTCATAGATTTTATTTCTTGACGCAAAACACACACATCACAAAACTTTACATGACACGTATATATAAGATTTTACTTTCACATTTCCGGAGAACAAAACAACCCATGACATAACAATATTCTGTTTACAACACCGCTCTTCGAATAACATACATCTTACGGCAAAACTCACATGACAACTGCACTGAACGAACGAAAATATTTTTAGATCACGTGATGCGTTTCGCCAGGAAGAGTCTATTTTCGGGAAGGGGTTTTCTGCGTTACAAATGTTTTTTAATCTTTGAAATTACAATAAATATATCTATCTAGAGAGATAAATATATTACTAAAGAGATTAAAAATTCAAATATACCGGGTGGTTATAATATAAGTATCTCCATTTGGAGCTGTCTGTAACTTGAAGGAATAAGCGGAATGAAACAAAAATCGGTGTACTTACTAATCAAAAAGGGGGCAGAAGAATAGAATAATAAAAAAAAATATTTCAATAATTGCCAACAGATGGCGCTTTTGAGTGTGAAATGTAATGTGTAATATTCTGTACCGTGGAGGTGTCACAAGCCTCTTTACTATGACTTTACCGCATATCACAAAATGTGCGAAACATCATTCATGATGCATTACATTCCGCAAATTAGCACGTCATACAACGCCTAAATTGTGCCCTCCAGCACAATTGCCATGTGGAACATGAAAATGATCGGCACTGCCATTCGAAAGGGGAACCACATTCATTGTGACATTTTCCAATAAATTAGGTGTGCCATCCAGTTTCACGCTTTAATTCTTTGTTCTTGTATTACACATTACATTTAACACACAGTAGCGCCATCTGTCGGTGATTATTGCAATTATTTTTTATTGTTTCATTCTTCTTTCCCCTTCTCAAATAGTAAGTGTACCGATTTTGGTTTAATTCAGGTTATTCCTTCGAGCTACAGACGGCTCCAAATAGAGATACTTATATTATAACCACCCTGTACATTAAAATCAAAAGACAAATGTTTTATCAGCATAATAATTTTAATGAATACATATATATACATATATATTCGAAGTAAAAATCATACAATTTAAAGCAGCTTTCTGCATGATAGAATTAAAACACTCTTAAGATGATACATTTTAAAACGGACTCTTTTGAAACAATCTTCTGAAGCGTAAACAAAGTAGTATTTACAACTGTTGAATTTTAACCTGTATTGTATCTGTATTCTTTAAACAACTAGCAAAACAAAACCAATGAAAATTATTTAATTCCGATGAACGTATTTACAGGAACAATGCTGTAAGTCATATTTTCTTAAATGCTTGAAACCAAGGATTTTTTGAACGCACTACAATGATTTACTATATATATATATATATATATAAGTATTTGAAATAAAGATCATTTCTTACCCCGTAAAAGATCTACGTGTTCTATTTCTGGGCAAATTTCGTAATCACTTATGCCAAAATTCATATGTAGAGATTTACCTGTTTAGATACGCTTCATAAACTAATCTTTTTTTTTCAAATTTATTGACCCACACCACTGTGCTTTTAAACATCTTTTTAACAAAATACTTCAACTGTAAGATCTTACGTGTTAATAAAATTTTGATTATAATTAAAAATGCGTTTTTTATGATTTAATATTTCCAAAGGAAATAATTAAAAAAGAAAAATTATGACATCCAGATTCATGTATGTACAAAACAGATTCATGTATGTACAAAATAATTTTTAGATTAAACAAAACCTGCAATTGAGGGGACAAATCATATTTTAATCTATAGCATCGAAGTTACTTATTAAATACTCGAATACTTGTGTTTTTTAAAAGTTACATAAATTATAACTTTGTAATATCTCATATATTTCTATGTCAGAGATTAATTGACGAAGTTGTATCGCACATTTAATTTGAATCATAACATAAAACCTAAAGCTTTATTTAATTTCAGAAGGTAAATAAAACTTTACAAAAATCACTGCTGCAGTAAAATGTTTTTTATCTTTAAGAATTAATTTGATTTAAAAAGAAGATGAATATATATTCATGTATATAAACTGAGAAATGATTCGAAAGTTCATATTGAATTATTTTATATTCAAATCTGAATTTTCGGATATGTTTTTCCAAAAATACCCATTTCAGCCACTATATTTTATTGGTGAACAAATATATTATGGAAATTTTTTTTTTATTGGATTTTTCAGTAAACGGGGTCATTGTTTTATAAAATACAAAATTATGTCACAAAGTATTTATTATAACAATGTTTGAAATTGAAAATTAATCAAAATATTATGTAGCATAATCATAAAATACATTCGATAAATTAAATGATAATACTAAGTGAAAAGGATATAAACTATATGAAGTTTCTTCAATCCTTAATTCATCTTATTGTGATAATTCATATAAATTATTTCGTAAAAACAAAAAAACTGCATTAAAGATTTCTTAAAGGTGTTTCATTTAAATATATACATTGTACAATTAAAATATCAAAAATAGGTACTTTCGAGCATATGACGTGGTAATCATCTGGGTTAAAATCGTTAAAAACCAGAGGTTGAGTTCATTCATTTATACTTGATGGGCTGTTTTAAAATTCAAACTCAAAAAGTGGGGAATGTTATGCTGTTTGGAATGTTCCAAAATTCAAACTTAAGTGGGGAGGCAGTTTTTTTATCCCTAGTAAATTTTACAAAATCTTGGGAATAGTGCATGATAATGTATCATCACCTAGACCGGGAGGCGGCAGCACAGACAATCACCTGCTCGGGTTCACGGCTGAAATTCCCGAATTAGTTAAAACTTGATTCACATATTAAAACGCAATCGGTCTGCAAGGTCATATCTTGGTGGAAAACACCCGAAAACCCGATTTTAGTGATTGGCTCGTAGGTTTATCATTGTGTGTTCCTGCTCCCAATCCTTCATGTTTTCATGCCTTTGGGTGCAGGAAAACACAATGGTAAACCTACGAGTCAGCCGCTAGAATCGGGTTTTAAGGTGTTTTCCACCAAGATATGATTTGGCAGACTGATTGCGTTTTAATATGCGAATCGAATTTTAGCTAATTGTGGAATTTCAGCCGTGAACTCGATGAGGTGATTGTCTGTGCTGCCGCCTCCCGATCGAACCCGTATAAGTAGTTCGACATAGAATTTAAATTGATTCGATATGTAATAACTTTTGCTAACTTGATAACTTCTTTAGGATCTTATTAGCTCTCTTAAAATCAATCATAATATCCTGTTCTTGATAGATCTTATAAATTGTTGTTCAACATCGGTTTTGTTTAATATTCGCAATGTATTCTACTAAACGCTCTTTGAAGTTTCGTGATCTCATACCGACATAATCCAATTTTTTTCTTATTATCTGTTATTGTAGCAGGGATTAAGTATACACCTGTGGAATCTTCCATAAGGATAGCATAAATACTAATATGAAATCTTACCTTTATTTTAATAGGGCGGAAGCGATATGATTTATATTGTATTTCTTTATTTATACCGAAAACATTCAAATAAACCCGGAAAATATTGAAATTAGCGTAGTTTTACTTCATTACATTTAAATTTACTATTGCTATTACTTCCCTATTGAGTTTGATAAATAAGCATATCAATAAACTTAAGCGAAAAACGCATATCATTTGTTATATTTCTAATGATGTTGAACTCCTGATCAATATATTTCTCAGTACTGACAGTGAGCATTCGTTTCAGGTAAAAAAATATGCATGCTGCAGCTTTATAATTAATTTAATATGAACTATTAACTGAAATGGTATTATTTGATCGAGTTTTTTCCTGTAAACCTTGCTTTCAATGGTTAGATTATTACTACACTGGCCTCCAAAAGTTAAGGTAGAACATGTTTTTCGAAGCTCACCAGACAAAAAATGGCAGTCAGATTAAACTTCATAGTTTATATGAATGACAATAATAAGCTTTAAAAAAACTTACGCAAAAATTACAGCTACGACTTTTATTTTATAGAAAAGAATAGGTATTTGTGAATGAGAGAAAAATGTGCAATTAAGAAGCTTTCGTAATTTCGCGTGGAAGTTTTGTTGTATTCGCACTATAATTATCAGTTTTGTTCACAACAGCCAGTAGAGTCTAGAAATGTCTAGAAGAAGACGTTTGCCCGATTCATTAAGGTGGCGGGCGGTAGGATGGATGGAAATGGGGTTGTCACAGGCCGATAATGCTAGACGGCTCAATGTGTCTCGCAGTGTAGTCTAACGACTCTGGGATCAGTATGAATCCGAAGATTTTGTTTTCAGAAGACATTGTCCAAGCCGCCCACGTATTACAACACCTGCAGAAGACAGGTTTCTAGCTCTTTCGGCCCAAAGAAGAGGACGCACTACTGTGCCGCAACTCATTGCAGACCACTTTGCAGCATCAGGGAGAAGAATCTCCGCTACTACGGTGCGAAGACGTCTTCACAATGCAGGTTTCTATGCAAGGTGACCAGTTGTGTGTGTCCCTCTCAACAGTTGACAGAGAAGGGCAAGCTTATGTTGGGCAAGATAACATGTTTCCTGGACCAGACATCAGTGGACTTCTGTACTCTTCAGAGACGAGTCCAGATTCACACTGGGAGCGATTCAGGACGTCTTCTGGTCTGGAGAGAACAATGCACTCGATACCATCAATCAATCACTGTCGAAACACACAGGTACAGAAACGGTGGAATCATGGTTTGGGCAGGGATCTCATTCGGAGGCCACACTGACCTGCATGCGTTCCATGGAGGAAATGTGAGTGGTGCGAGATATCGGGATGCGATTCTTGATTCATATGTGCGCCCATATGCAGGTGCTATTGGCAATTGTTTCTTTCTAATGGATGACAATGCGAGACCACACCGAGCTGTGGATGTTGAGGATTATCTTGAGGATCATGGTTTGGAGAGAATGGAATGGCCAGCTCACTCTCCAGGCTTGAATCCGATAGAACATCTTTTGGATTATCTTGGAAGACAGGTTGCTGCTTTAAGTCCTCCTCCAAAGTCATTAAATGAGCTGGAACAAGGCTTACTCCAAGTCTGGTCAGCGTTAGCTATTTCGGTGTCCGACAATTTAATTGAGGGCATGGAAATTCCGCCAATGCATTCAAGCCCGGGGTGGACATATTCCGTATTAGAACCAGTTTTTTAATGTTTTTGTCACATTTTACTGCATAATACTGCGATGTACTGATTTTTCCAAGAATGAAATTTTCCACCATGAGTGCTTTTTTGTTGTAATTTCATATATACGTTTAACTTAAGTAAATTTCTAAGTCGCATTTAATAAATAACAGTTTAGCGCACATTTTCTCCAAATTTTTTGTTTATATATTCATTCATTTTCAAATTAGATGGAAAAAACCGGTTGTACCTTATTTTTTGGAGGCCAGTGTATTTTATATAAGTTCAACATCCAGAACAGATAGTTTTCCGTTTTGTTCAATTTCTAATGTAAACTGTATGTTTCTATCTATTGTATTGATTTCATCTAAAAAAACTTGTATACGGTGAAGTTACACGGCAGCAGGAACATTTTATAGCATTTCTGGTCAAAACTCTTTCAGTCAAATATGATATCATCGGTCATAGAGTCTCATTGGTGGGAAACATGGTTCTATAAGGAAGGCGTTCGCAATAAGCGCCCAAATATTCGTAGAGAAGCAGTGGTGGAATGCATGACGTCGTGTAGCAAGTCGGGTTCATGCTATTTTTTTCGTTGTGGGTCTGGTTCGGGTTGGACAGAATTTAAATGTTTTCGGTTAGAGTTAGCTTTTGGCGCTTTCGGGTCGGGTTCGGATTGGTCCAATTTTTCAAAAGAAAGTCCTAAATATTTTTAAATGACAAAAAATATATATATATTTGAATATTAATATTCCATTTTTATACAAAAATGATAATAATCATATTGCAAATATAATTGTAGACTTTTCCATAATTGTAATAACAGAGGAATTAATTTTATTTGTCGCAGGAATCCTAGTGCAGGACGCTAATTTGCAGGATGCTAAAAACCGGTTGTACCTTAACTTTTGGAGGCCAGTGTATTTTATATAAGTTCAACATCCAGAACAGATAGTTTTCCGTTTTGTTCAATTTCTAATGTAAACTGTATGTTTCCATCTATTGTATTGATTTCATCTAAAAAATCTTGTATACGGTGAAGTTACACGGCAGCAGGAACATTTTATAGCATTTCTGGTCAAAACTCTTTCAGTCAAATATGATATCATCGGTCATAGAGTCTCATTGGTGGGAAACATGGTTCTATAAGGAAGACGTTCGCAATAAGCGCCCAAATATTCGTAGAGAAACATTGGTGGAATGCATGACGTCGTGTAGCAAGTCGGGTTAATGCTATTTTCTTCATTGTGGGGGTTCGGGTTGGACAGAATTTAAATGTTTTCGGTTCGAGTTAGCTTTTGGTGCTTTCGGGTTGGGTTCGGATTGGTCCAATTTTTCAAAAGAAAGTCCTAAATATTTTTAAATGACAAAAAAAATATATATTTGAATATTAATATTCCATTTTTATACAAAAATGATAATATTCATATTGCAAATATAATTATAGACTTTTCCATAATTGTAATAACAGATTAATTAATTTTATTTCTCGCAGGAATCCCGGTGTAGGACGGTAATTTGTGTTATAAAATTGGATATAAAAAATAACGTTAATTCTGTGTCAACTAATTGAGGAACCTTTGTTAAAAATGTTTCGATCTTATGTGCAATTTTATTGTGCCAGAGATCCACAGCAACGGTGATTTGACACTCGTCGACAAGTAACTCCAAAAAGAAAAGTACCACGCAACTGACTCCTTCCTTCAAAATGACAAAAATAAAAAATAACTTTTATTAACGTTATTTTTTAACGTATTATGCTTTGATAATTTCAGTCTTGTTCACGTTGTCACAAACGTCAATACCTAAATGCCCTAACCTAAAAACCAAGATACATCATTAGATAGCAAATCTTGTAGGCATCTAGATGGTTAATTTTGCATTATAAGCAATATGACCTGCCATGGTGTTAAAAGCGTCCTTCATTTTTCTGTGGATACTGACGGTGTCGTATTATCAATATATTTCTCTCAGAGCTTAAAAGTCTTGGAATTGAAAGAGCTCTGTACTCTCTATTGATCTGGTCTAATCCAAAGATATTTTCTTATTCATCAAAAACCGGGAAATACTAGAGAAGAACAATCTATGGCCCTGATAACCCATCACACAAATACCTCTTTGCAACTAAAGTGAAATTATTAACAAGTCTTCCTACTACATTTGACGCGCTTAAACTGCACACTTTTCGAACCATATACCAAGCTGTGTATACATAGGGTCCGACAGGCAACATTATACCCTATAGGTCATCTCCAGGTCTTTGGATCTGGACAATATAAGAGAAAGATTCACTCCACAGTAGTCTATACAGCTATCAGTATGAAAAACCTGCAAATAACTTCTGAAATGTTGACGTAAAAAGTAATGTATGTTGAGCAAATGTGCCTGCAAAACAGCCGGAATAAACGCTGATGTGTGAAAAGCGCGGAAAATATCAAAATCCAAACAAAATATATATTACTTGGTGTTTTTATTTCATTTTAAAATTTTGAAATATTTTGTACTTTTGCATTACTATGTTGTGTAATTATGTAAAAACAATTATAATATTTCATTTCATTTTGATGTCTGATGTTTATTTTGACATTATATCCGTATTCTATGACTCAAAACATATTGAAATGACACCAAACACGATATAATTTGAACTTTTTTGAACTTGTTTGGCCGCAAGACCCATAGTTAACAACTTCAATTCAAAGGAAAATTTTGAATGCCTCGCATTCCTAAATTCTTCTCATAGGTTTCATCTACAACGGGTAGTGCGTAATTCAGTGTTCATGAAGTGTAGTAAACCGCGACCTACGTTATACACGGCCGATGCATGACGCTTAAAACAACACATGGAGTGGATCATTTTTACACCGCGATTGGTGCAAGGCGACGCACCCACCGTTTTGCACCAATCGCGGTGTAAAACTGATCCATTCCATTTAAATGTCATGCACTGGCCGTGTATAACGTAGGTCGCGAGTAAACTAACCAGATTTTTCGCTTAATGACCGTACTACAAAAACATATACCTCTTTAAAGTATATAAATAACGTGTTTATTTAAATTTTTTCAATAAAACGTATAAATAAAATTAATTTTATTGTAGTTTCTTTGTTTATGTAATAGCAATAAACATTTCAGTTTTTTATAAATAAAATAAAATTTACTGTAACATTTTTTCCCTTTACTTTTGCTTGCGCATGAACATGTATGGGCATTAAAAATCTACTTTGATGTTGTTACCTTAATATACACCAGTTTAAGGTGAAGGGGTAAAAAAATTAATGGATTCTCATTATTCTGTATTTCAGAATTTAATACAAAACATGCCATTGTACTTAAAATTAAGAAAACATCTGTCAAAAGAAAGAAAAAAGAACTAGACTGTCTTGTTTAAAAATTAAAACGTGTACTTTTATTGGATATAAAAGACAATAATTTCTAATTTTATTGAATTGAAAACCGATTCAAAGGTTCTTTTTAAACCTATAGACTTAAGCTGCTTTTAACGTATCACAATTTGACAGAACTAAAATTTTTGTTCTGCTTTTATAGGAAACATGAACTAAGAAGTTGAACTAAGAAAATGAAACGTAACTTAAACTGTAATAAAAGTAACATTTATAATATAAATTAAGACTGTTTGATGTATTTATATTTTAGTAAAAAATAATGTATTAAATTTTATATAAAATATATGACATTTAAATTAATATTAAATTAATATAATATTTGTTAATAATTGCTGTCTGTGTTATTTCTTATGGGGTTCGATAATTATTTTCGTATAAGTGTTTAAAATATTTAGTACACTTTAATTAGGAGCAAAAGATTTCTAATGGGTGGTCAAAAATATTAGTGACCCCCCCCCCCCCTGTACGCACACGCACATTTACCCGTTACCTAATGTGAAGTTTATGTAGTGTGGCCAATATAAAGCATATTTTTCTGGAATTTAGTCTTGATAATATGTCAAGTTAGAAGGGTTTGCGCTATATTTGTTGGAGTTTATGTAAGCTTCATAATGATTTTGAAATGGAAATTATGGATACTTTTTTTTATATGAAATGAAAATATATGCAGTGCTTTTTTAATTCGACAGTCAGATTTTTCATGACTGATGATTTCATCTAAAACAAATTTTTCAGTTAGATTCTACACGATTCTGTGGAACTTATTATGAAATTTAATATAAAAATTTTGTAATTGACAAATTTATATCATTTGAAAAACAGTGTTATTTTTGGGGTTTAATTTTAAATTTAGTGCACTATAAAAATATGTAATTGTTAAAAGCTATCCATTTTGCTTGTATGAACTCCAGAGACTATAATAATCTAAAACAAAAACTAGTTTCAGATCACAGTCGTGAGAAAAATTACCGTCGGATTAGAAGTTCAAACACATACACTCTGTCATATGAAGCAATATCTCAAATATTCCCGACAGCCATTATACATTGGGCGTGTCTAAATTCCAATATTTGTACTGCAAAAACCTATGTGTTGATACCATATCTCAGGTATGTTGTAAAATAAGCCATTCTACGTACAACGAAATTATAATACCTACACAGAAATATTATGCTTTAAAAATCAGAGAATCATTAGAAATTGTGAGTAAAGGAAATCTCGAATGTAATGAAGGTTTATCTTAAAACATACCGGCGATATGATTCAATCTTTTGAAACTACATTTCTATTTTACATAACATTCTAAAATTTTACACACAACCTAAGAATTAATCTAAATTATTAAAAAAATAAAATTTCAAATGAATCGGACAGATAGTTCATGGTGCGATGGATAAAAGGTCAAGCATAGCCTAAACAAAATTACCGGCGCATTCAAGCTCTAAAAGCATTACAATATGCACAATCTTAGAAAAAAAAAGTAATCACATCCTATTAACTCTGTCACACATCATCATCTAAAAAAAATTGGTACCGATAAATTAGAACTAGCGTATACTATTTAATGCTGTACTGATTTTTATTTTTTACGTCGTCGTCTATATATACAAAACTATGCCAAGTAGGGAAATTTTCCATACAAAGATCTATTATTGACATCATATTTGAATTATTCAGTAAATTATTACTTCCAGATATAAAACGAAGAGTCTGTCAAGTAGTTTAAAATTCATGCAGGTGTAAAATTTTAAACTCTTGGTGTTAAGTTTATTACTTATCGTTACAAAATAGATTTTTAATGCGTGTAGCTTTGCAAGTATAACTGAAAAACAACTTTGCGGAAATGGCTGTAATTTTAGATTCGCATCCGCATATTTGAAGCTTCTAAAAATCGATATCTGTTTTAAACAAAATCCATATTTTAAAATATAGTGTTTCTGAAAAATAATTTCGAAATATATATTTTTTCGAAAAAAAAAAATGTTAATTGTAATCTAGGAATTTTTTTAACAGAAATCAATTTCTAGAAACTTTTGAAATACGGAACTACAAGTACAATTTATTACGCCAAGTAGTTTTTCAGCTATGCTTAAAAAAATATCAGCACTACATTCTGTTTTGCTAAAATAATAAATTTAAGATTATGGGTTCATAAATTTTAAATCTGCATACTTACTGAACTATTTGTTCGAATGTCTTCCCTTTTGGTACTCAAAGTTAAAATGTATCGAAACATCCTGATATGCTGTCAACATTGAGTGTTTCTATTTAACATTTTCATGTTTGGTACAATGTGTATATGTGGACGATCCCTAAGCAATATTTAAGTAAAGCATTAATTAGTTCAATTTATTACGAACAGACTAGTACCAATCACATTATATACGATGATGTTTGGGCAAAGTGAGTAAAGGTGATTGATTTTTTTTTTTTTTTTTTTTTTTTTTTTTTTTTTTTGGGGTGTGACTGTATTTTTAGTTGCTATGCTATCTTAACATTTGTATATAACAATTTAAAATGTTTCGTACTGATATACATTCATTGGAAATTAAACTATCAAAAGAAAATGGATATTTTATCAAACTACGCGTAACCGAAAAAAAACTCTACTAATTCTCGTTGTATTTCGATATCTGTGAATACCCAATCTTACAAATGAAACATTAATTTATCTTATTAACATCTTCAGGTATAATATGAATTTGCTTATAAGCTGGACTAAATAACTAAATATTTTTGTATATTTTAGACATTTTTTATTCAGGTTTATGTTACGTAAGTCACCATTTTAGAAATCCGTAAACAGAAATTGCAATATTTTTTTTGAATTTTTTCTATATTTATAGATGAATTTTGTAAAGTCAAAACTAAAAGATGAATGCTTCCGTTATTCTACATGTTACGCAAATTAGTAATATAATTTTAAATTTTTTAAAGCTTTTTAAAATCTATTCTAAAATATAATTTTTAATTATTAGATTTATTAAATGTTTAAATTAAATTAATATATAGAAAATTTATGGAAAAAATTCAAATCTAAAACATGCATTTAAATCAAAAGAAATAGCCTTAACATTTTTAATTTTGATCTTATACAGTTTTATCTATAAAGATAAAAGAATTCAACTATAAATATTCCTATATCTGTTTACTGATTTACAGGGTGTACGAAAAGTCTGGAAACGGTCGAATAACTCGAGAAATATACATCGGATTGAGAAGCGGAAAAATGAAATTTCAGTATTTTTGAAAAATCTATTTAAGGATATCAAAGTTGCTCTCCCTACCCCAACTCTGCCACCTAGGGGACAAGGGAGGGGCAACTTTTGAAATTTTAAATGAGAAGACAACCCGTCTTTTTTCATTGCAGATTCATATTCTACGGAAAAAAATACGAAACTTTTGTATTTAACATTTTTTTCGGAAAATTGTAGATGGCGCTGTAATCGAGTAAATTACAGTGAGAATCGTTACCTTTGAAAAGTCTGGAAACGTTCAAATAACTTGAAAAATGCATGTTCAATGGTTTTGAAAAATCTTTTTAGAGTTATCAAATTTGCTCTCCACCCAACTCTGTCCCCCCTGGGGAGAAAGGGGGCAACTTTGAAATCTTAAATGGTAACCCCCCCCCCTTTTTTTATTGAGAATTCTGATTCTACAGGAAAAAATACGTAACCTTTGCATTTAACATTTTCTTAGAAAAATCGTAGATGTAATAGAAAAATATGCAATGAGAATTGTTTTTATTGAAAAGGATGGAAATAGACGTTTTTCAACTCGAGAAATGTGCATCGGTTTGAAAAACTTAAAAATACGTATTTCACAATTTTAGAAAAATCTTTTTAGGGATATAAAAGTTGCCATTTTTCTAAAATAGTGAACAAGTATTTTTTTTTTTTTTCAATCCGATGTATATTTCTGGAGGTATAAGAACGTTCCCAGACATTTCAATGGAAACGATTCTCTCTGCATTTTACTCAATTACAGCGCCATCTACGAATTTTCGAAGAAAATGTTCCGTATAAAAGTTACGTATTTTCTCCCGTAGAATCCGAATCTGCAATATGAAAGGGGGTTGTCATTTAAGATTTCAAAATTGACCCCCTTTTCCCCCAGTGGGACAGAGATGGGGGGACAACTTTGATATCCCTAAATATATTTTTCAAAATTATTGAACATGCATTTCTCCGTTTTTCAATGTGATGTATATTTCTCGAGTTATTTGAAGGTTTCCAGACTTTTCAATGGAAACGATTCTCACTGCATTTTATTCGATTACAGTGCCATCTACGATTTTCCGAGGAAAACGTTAAATACAAAAGTTGCTTATTTTTCCCGTAGAATTCAAATCTGCAATAGAAAAGGTGGTTATCAATTAAGATTTCAAAGTTGCACCCCCTTTCCTCCCAGGGAGCAGAGTTGGGGGGGGGAAACTTTGATATCCCTAAATAGACTTTTCAAAAATATTGAACATGCATTATTCTGTTCTTCAATCCGATGTATATTTCTTGAGTTATTCGACGTTTCCAGGCATTTCGGACACCCTGTATAAAATAGTGACGTACTTAACATTATACCTGAATAAAAAATAATGCCTAAAATATACATAAATATTTAAATATTTAGTCAAGCTTATAAGCACGTTCGTATTATAACTAGAGATGCTAATAATATAAATTATCAGCGTTGTAATTTCGATGAATAGTAAAAATATGAAGGTCAAACTTTCAGAGTAAACTATATCCTGTAGAAAGACATGATATAGATTAAACAGTCGCAAGATGATATTTTCCTTTAAGACAGACTCTTTTGAAGAAGTTTTCTGAAGCGTAAACAGAGTGCACACAGTTATTTAACCATAACCTCTATTGTATCTGTTTTCTTCAAGAAACTAATACAATGTTGAAATAGTTAAGATTAGCTAATTGCAATTAACGAAATTTTAGTACCGTATCATGTGTTCCTAAAGTTTTCAATATAGTTTAATATATATTGTTTATGATGTTACATTCCTAAAGAAATGTTTGAGAACAATAAAATTCTACACTTAAAGATTTTCAGAAAACTATATCTTATTAAATTAACATATTACATCAACGTTCTTTAATAATTACTTTAGTAATATTTTTTTTCTTTTTGTTACATCATTGGCGAAAACACGTCTTTCCGTTTTCAATTTATGGAGAATGCAGAAAATTCATAAAAAAAACCACAGTATCGTAATCCGGTACTTTTGGTCAACAAAAATAAACAGTTTTAGTTTTACTTGTTAGAGCATATACACTCTCAGAAAAAACTGTAAATTTATGAGCGTTGCCCTTCAATTTTCACGGGCAACAGCCTTATTTGATGAAAAACGGTCTGATCCACTAAATAAGCGGCCTTATCCCTTAGATACTTAGAAAATTAAGAGCAATCCACATATTCTTACAGTTCTAGCCCATATGTTAGCAAAAATACTGTACGACCCCATACATTGTCCTCCGCTAGGGTGTAACCCTTCATTTTACTCGTGTTTCGAAAATTTTAACCCGCTAAAACAGCGATTCTGTGATGATTATCTAACGTGCTACGTGCTACGGAACAGTTAGTAAAGTGTTATTGTGTTTTAAAGTGCATTATATCCTGTGCATTATAATGCTGTATTACTTTGCCCCGTAAAATTACGGGCAGCACAAAATGATCGGCATGGATTTTTTTTTTTTTTTTTTTTTTTTTACGGGGTATGACTGGAATCTCTGCTGCCGGCCTCTGTCCGTAATTTTACTGAATTTTTTTTAACAGTGTAGGTATTTGATCTCGGTGATAGAGATAGTTTTTTAATTTAAATTATAAGAACCAAGGACCATACAAAAATTAAAATTTCATAACTTTTAAAAAAATATTTATTTTAATGGAAATGATGGTTTAAAAATTTTGGAGTATAGAATTTGAAACATTTTTTATAATTGGAAATGTGCGTCTAAACCTGCTGGATATGAAATTGACTATTGGACATTAATAAAAAGAGACACCCTGTAGATATGAAAACCATTTAATTTAAAACAAATTTCTGAATGATGTAATAACAACAAGAATAATAAACTCACAATATGATATATAGTACAAAACGGACATGTTTGAAGCAGATTTCTCAAGCGTAAACAAGGTGCTCACAATTATTTAAACTTATTTGATCTATGTTCTTAAAATACTATCAAAACATTGAATCAACGAAGAATAGTTAATACTAGTTAACAAAATTCTTGAACTGTATCATGTTAAGTGCTCTTAAAGTTTTCAATTTAAACTGCATGTTTTATGACTGGAACTTTTTATAGAATTGTTTAAAAAGTACTGCATCTCTGCATGTATTTTTAAAATATTTTTGAGTTTAAAAAAATTCTTATTTTTATTTCAGAAAAAGAAGTATGTATGTTTTAAAACATGCCAATGAAGTTGCTTAATAATACTCGAATATATTTTCTTTTCTTTGAAAATTATCCATGTTATAAGTTAGTACAAAGGTGTTATTTTTATACTTCAATTGTTAAATGATCAAACTCTATCTTGCAATTAATGTGTATAATACAATATAAATATTAAAGCTATATTTAATCTCAGAAGTTAAAAAATATTACAAAAAAAATATTTTGTTTTTAACACTTTCCAGCATAGTTGAAATCGGTTTGTTTGCCTGTCTGTCTGTAATGCAATTTATATATGTTATTGAAGTTTACTATGGCATGGTCGGTATTGAAAATGAATTATGTAGAAGTTAAATTTTTTTACAAGGACACTCAAAAGAATTCCATTACAGTACGATCATTTGCTGTTTATTTTGATGCTGTTACACAATTTCAAACATATTGAAATTCATATATATCACAGAGGTGAACTACAAGAGGCATACTATAGAATATGGTGTGCATAGCACTTGTAGTTCCTTTATAGGGACACTCAAAAGAATTACTTACATTACGGTCTATAGAGAAAAATCGTTTGGGGTTTATTTTAATGATATTTCACTATTTGAAACATATTGAAATTGATATAGTATATCACTAAGGTGTATTACAAAAAGATTACTATAGAATATTTTATGTATAGCATTCATCCTTCATTTACAGGTACACACAAAATAATTCGGTACTATATGTTGACAATAATTAGTGGTAGCGCGTTTTCAGCTGTTGAACGCGTTTTTTAAATTTAACTAATTTTTTGTCTATTACTTGGAGTGTATAAATTCTATAGATCATATACAGGGCAGCATAATAATCCTCGAGTACCAAAAACTAATGTTAAAATAAACTGACTTTCAACAATGGACATAGAGTTAATAGCTGCTAAGCAGCTCAATAGATGGCAATAGTATATGCATTCTTTGGTATAAAAGAGAAACCCATCAGACATTTTTAAAGAAGCAATGCATTACAAGAGTAATCTATGCTAAAATATTTAAATTTCTAAAAACATGTTAAATAAACCTTAATCTTAGATCAATGTTTGATGAGTAAAATGATTTTCTATTTTGCTGTGTAAAGATTAGTTACACATCCATCGTAGACGAAAGAAAAATAAACGATTTATATATTGTAACTCAAGGATTTAAAGTGAAATGAGAAGAGTGAAAATAATTCATTTTAAACAGCCTTATAATTGTATTTATATGCAATTATATATATCCCATTCTGAATAAATATAAATACATTTTAAAACTTTAAAATATAAAACTTTTTCTTTGAAACCAGTCTATTTTAAAAATATTCCTAATATAATAGGAAATTGTTTTCGAATTTTATCTCTTTAAAACAACTTTAAAACTGAAAGTCCAACTAATAATTTATTGTGTTTGGCTTTGCTCTCAAACATCTTTAACATTCTGTATAATCTTTTTATCTTAATACATCACTGAGTCAGTGACTGGGGTTCGCCCTTATTCACTGTCTATTGTCGGGTAGGATATGTGTTTCCTCCGGCAGTGATATTATTTTTTTACCGAAGTATTTCAAATGACGCATTAAATATTTTAACTGGAGTGCCTCCAATTACCATCAAAATACCAAACGAATTCCAAGGCTATGAGATAAAGCAAGGAAACAGATCACTTAACATCAACAATACAATAATATACAATAATCTTATCCAACGGGAAGCAACTTATAAATTTCCAGAATATTACAAGTTGAAAAATATAGAAATTATAGATAACCTGACAGAAAACATAATATTGGAAAATCATCTACAAATTTTTACAGATGGATCATCTATGGGAAATGGAGTGGCAAGTGCATATACTGCCTCTCTTACTAATAACTTCATCCATGATCATGCAGTAAGACTACACCCAATTAACTCAATTTACCAAGCCGAATTATATGCGATCCAGGAAGCAATAGTTTGGTTAACACAATCACAATTTACATCAGCCCTTATTTTGACAGATAGTCGCTCATCCTTAGATGCACTCAAGATAATTTTTCCTCGAAACTCCATAATTTTAAATATCTACAATAGTTTACTACAAAACCCCAATAAATTCATAAAAATAGCGTGGATTAGAGCACATGTAGGCACCACTGGTAACGAGCGAGCAGACCTTCTCGCAAAAAATGCAATTACAGAAGACCATTATGATGACATCTCTGTCTTACCATTTCCAGAATCCATTCTAAAGAGTTATTTTAAAAACAAAATCATCACAGATTGGCAAAATGATTGGACCAACTCAACGAAAGGAAGAGAAACGTATAAATTTCTTAATAAGGTAGATGTTACATTTTTATGTGTTCAGAAATCAGCAGCATATTATCTTAGCGGCCATGGAAGCTTCCCAAGCTTTTTATATAAAATTGGTAAAAGAACCACGGATAGATGTCCTTGTGACAAAAACTCTGGAACTCCTATACACTACATCTTCGGTAACTGCCCTCTTATGGAATACCATTTTAACTTCAATAAAAATAAAACATTAAAGAGAAACCTACAACGTGTGCTATTAGACACTTCCAATTACGAAAAGTTAGATAAAAACTATAATGTCCTAAATAAAAACTTTTCGTATATCAAAGAATTATTATAACCTATATAAAATTCTAGATCTATAGATTTTAAAAACTATGTTTTAAAAGACTTAATAGACTAGTGCATAATACAATTGAAAATTTTAAGTACAATATTATTATTGTAAATATCTGTAAATATTTATCTTTAATATTATTATGTAATCTTATCGGTATATTCATATAGAACTTATATACATGTAATAACTTTGGGCTCACCCAGCAATAAGCAATATTGGGTAGCTCGTGTGATTTTTTTTAACTTGCTGGGGATTCCGTGTCTTTGGACACTGGGGTTCCTGGTAGATATAGGTTTTCCCCTCGTGGACTCATAGGTCCTATGCGAGAGGTTGGCTGTCCACGAGTGGGAGGTTTCTGCTTCTGTTCTGTATTTTCCACAAATATTGTTCCCGTTATATTCATATATTCATTTATCTATTGTTCACCACCCCGTCCTCTGTCGCGTTTACCTGCGAGCTCAGTTTCAGCTGAATTTTGTATTTTTTAACGCAATAAAGTATACTGGGAGGGACATCTATGCTCTACAAACTTAATACCTAGTCTGAGCAGTCCCTGTCGGGCAGTAAAGTAAAGTAAAGTATCTGTTTACTCATATAATATAAAAAATAATGGAAATAATGTATTTCAATATCATCTATTGATACTATTTAAATATTATATATTCTACAGACAACATTAAGCAAATAAAATATCAAATTAAATTTTAATCGTAACTGAAATTGTGCTCCCCATATCGCTATATTTTTACGATATTCGACTGGTATTTTTGCATGAACTGTCCTTCGGTGATTACCAAACAAAGAAAAAAGTTATCGTTTGCGCATACGCATTTAAATATTATATCATTAAAATGCTCATTTTCCATCAAATATTTAAAATATTTATATTCCAATTGCAGGATATTGTTTCTACTTCACGTTGTCGAGTGAAAATGGCATTAAATTTGGTTGAAAACCCTGCATACAATTTCCAAAAAAAAAAAAAAAAAAGTGAAAATTTTTAACAAGTAATTTTTATATCGCCTTGGATACACGTGTCTTTATTACACAAATATTCACAAATGTTATACAAAATTCCCATAGGCATCTGCTACAGCTACAGAGCATTTCATGCAAATTTGTTTTATAGGGTGATCGCAAATATTATTTTTTTTTTCAATTTGTTGTTGGCCCCCGGACTTTCTTCTGTACTAAACAATCGTTGAAAAATATGAAGTCAAACATGTTCTATACATTACTGAAGTTCAGGAAGAATTTTTCTTGTAGAGCCGAATGTAATTTTATATTTTAATTACTTAATGTTGTCTGTAGAACAGATAATAGTATCAATAGGTATTATTTAAATACGTTATCTCCATGATTTCCCTAAAGGTATTCGATAAAACGTCTAAAACCGAAAGTACCTGGGATATTTTTGATCAGTTAGTAAATCTAGAAGCATAATGCTTCTAAAATCGTTAATTTTAAATATAATGCGTATTTTTGTAATCTCATATGTTTAAAACAATTCGAGTAATAGAAAGAGTTTATTCTTAACGTTATATAAGTTCATTTTTGTTTTCAAGATAGTGTGAAACTTTCTTTTTCAGAATAGGATAATTCGAAAAAATTATCTTGCTCCCTAAAAGTTCGAATTAATGAGCGTAAACTGTACCTAATGCCAGAAAAAAAGTTAACTATAACATCATCATTTTGGTCAACCTAAAACCCGATACAAATGAATACTTTCGTCTAGAATTATCCTGAAATGAAATTACGGTAAAATCTTTAATGGCTTGTGCTAATTGTTTTCTGGATGCGTACTTTTCGCATGTTAATTTAACAAATGTCAGCTAACAGTTGATTTTATTTTCTTTTGTATGGCTGAAATTACAAGACAAAATAAATATTTGTAGTTAAATACTTTGGTAAACATGTTGATTATTTCAGTTGAAATGAACTTTAGTAAAAAAAAAATATATTATTTATTTTTAAAGTTTAATGTTGCCTAACTTCGCGATTTTTGGAAAATTTTAATTGGATTTCTTTTCAGTAAGACATACTTAATTTTATACATTTTTAAATAAAACAAAAAATATTTTTTAAACAGTAGCTCGTGTTATTATTCCGATTATTTTATCAAATGTAGCTAAGGTTAGTTTAATATATTTGAATTATTTTATACTTAAACTTTGAATGTCCAATATGGTATTATAAAAAATTTTATCATAATTTCTGGAAAGGTAAAACGTACTACAGTGCTGTCTTAAAAAGCAAATAATGTAAAAAATATGTTGACCTACAACAAACAACAGAAATCGAAATTAAAAAGAAAAATGTTAAAATATGTATTTAAAATGTATAACTATTTATTTCTCATCATACTTGATAATTTCAATTAATATGTAGACATTTATACCTCAAGTGTTTTTTTAACAATAATACATACATTATTAATAAGGGTAACCTATGTTATTTATTGTGAGATGTTTGCATAGCAGCATTTGCTGGTTGGTGAATAAAACAATACTGGAATGTAAAATCTTACCTAATTAAATGTATTTTGTTGACACTTGATGGTAGTTATGCAATTAGCGTCACTAAGTACCGGGTGAACATGTACTGGTACATCAAAATCAAGATAAAATCAAATATACCTGATGTGTGAGCGTACGTTCTGCACTCAAATGCTTCCCACAATGAAAATTTTGTGACAGCAAATAAAAGATGTCGTTCAAAATTTAGCCAATAGATAGCGTTGTAGCAAAGAAAACAATAATATAGCATCGCATACACAGATATACAGCTACAGACTATTTATTAGATGCAATTCATCACCATGTTTCAACGCTTACTATATTTGTAACTTGAACCGCATTCAAACGATATTTAATTTTAATCAATGTAATCGCTCCCATTAACCCCTTCGCGACGATCGTCCTTTACAGAATTTTGAATCTTTTACCACCGGTTTTTCAAAACAGAAATTTTCTCCTAATTGATTCGCACAAATGCTAGGATTACATAAGGCAAAACTTACAGTAAAAAATATATCTGGTGGGAATAATCGAGGATTCTGAGCATCTTATGCGTCACGTATACGTGTCGCTCGTTCCCAAGTGGTTAACTCAATAAGATATTAAATTATACCCCCAATCGCACAAAGTAAATGCCTTGTAACAGTTTCTGACAAACATAATCATTTAAAAACTATTTGGTTTGCTTTTTATTGCTTTGTTTCTTGTATTTATGGGTATAGTAGACTGCCCAGTATCGGTAAATGTTCTATTGCCTGAAACAAAATGTTTCATTATGGAAATTACTTCAGCCCAAACCGCACAGTTATAATTGATGTTATATTGAAATTACAATCATGTTAGTTAATTTTCAGCCAACCTCTATTCTGAATATAGATTTAAAATTTTTAGGAGAAATTTGTTGTACTAAGAGCTAATTTACTGTTTAGATGCAAAGAGAATAAAAATTAAATAAGCTGATTCTTGATTTGAAATGTACAGTGGCAAAAAAAAAAAAAAAAAAAAAAAAAAATTGACACTGATTGAAAAAGATAAAAAACTTTCTTTTCAACCACTACCAGAACTAAAAATAAAAAGAAAACTTCCCAGTTAAACTGAGGGCATTGAGCTCACATGCTATTCACACTAATTGTATGTTATACTCTTAATTCAAAGAATTTGAAATAAGCCCTCGAAAAATAAAGAAATCGACAATATATTAAGGGAGATAATACCCTGTCCCCCTTTATAATTAACCAGTGAAGCCCCAAAAGTAAACAGGGAAGCGCCTTATTACAATGAACCTATATACAAAGTTTGAAGCAAATTGGATAATTCTGCCTGAAAAACCCATTTATCTAAATTAAGGGGGGTTAGCCCCCCGTTCGCCCCTTTATACTTAACCAATGAACCCTCAAAACTAATCAGGAAACCGCCTTATCACAATGAACCTATAAGTAAAATTTGAAGTAAAACGGTTATTTCTATCAAGAGTTATCGCATTATGTACATGCATGCATACGTAAACACGTACGTACATACAGAACCGGCAAGCACATTAGTTCTAAGCCGTTGGTAGCCTGTGAACTAATAAAAAGAAAACGGCCCAGTTTAACTGAGGGCATTGAGCTCACAGGCTATTCACACTAATTGTATATTATACTCTTATTTCGAAGAGTAATTCCCCTTGAAAATAAAGAAATCGACAATATATTAATGGGAATCATCCACCCGCCCCCCTTATAATTACCCAAAGAACACCTAAAACTAATCAGGAAAGCGTCTTATTTCAATGAACTTATATACAAAATTTGAAGCAAATCCGATAAATTTGCATGAAAAAAAATATTTATCTAAATTAAGAGGGGATTAGACCACCGTTACCCCCTTTGTACTTAACGAATGAACCCCCAAAACTAATCAGGTAAGCGCCTGACCACAATGAACCTATATACAAAATTTGAAGAAAATCGGATAATTCTGCATGAAAAACCCATTTATCTAAATTCAGGAGGGTTAGCCCCCCGTTTCCCCCTCTTATACTTATCCAATGAGCCCCCAAAACTAATCAGGGAAGCGCCTTATCACAATGAACTTATATACAAAATTTGAAGAAAATCGGATAATTCTGCATGAAAAACCCATTCATCTAAATTAAGGGTGGTTATCCCCCTTTCTCTCCCCCCTTTATACTTATCCAAAGAACTCCCAAAACTAATCAGGGAAGTGCCTTATCACAATGAGCCTATATACAAAATGAGAAGTAAATCGGATAATTCTGCATGAAAAACCCATTCATCTAAATGAAGGGGGATTAGCCCCCTTTTCCCTTTATGCTTAACCAATGAACTCCCAAAACTAATCAGAGAAGCATTGAAATTTCGATTTGATTTTGATTTGAAATTTCTGAGGCTGGTACGAGTTCCATGTGCCCCAAATCAATATACTCTTTCATGAATGACGAATATTGTTCCTTAAGTACGGAATTTCCTTGAAGTTTATTTTCTAAGGAATTGAAACGCTTTAAAGCTTGAGATTTAGAATTTCCGAGAACAGGTTTAGATTTAAATGGAAGATCCACGATATATCTTCCTGATTCGGTGCGTGATACTGTTTTTACATAATTATCTTCTACTAGCGAAACTGGATCATAACTAGGAATTGATTCGAGTTCCCAAAATTTTTGCAATTGAGAATTTATTTGCGTCGTAAAATGACAACTAACAGAAGAATTGTGATTTGAATAATTCGAATAAATTACTCCAGATAATATCCAACCCAGTTTCGTATTAACAGCACTCGGTGTTCCCTCAGGACCTAGAATGGACTCTCCGATTATTATGTTATCAAACAAATCCGCACCTATGAGTATATCAATGGAATCGGACACATGGAAATTGGGATCCGCTAGATTTAATCCTTCAATATGAGGCCAATACTTATTAGTAATCAGAAAGTTCGGTAAATTTTTTGTCATCTGATTAACAACTAACGCATTTAACTGAAAAGTTTCGTTATTAACATGCGGAGAAAATGTTAAAGAAACTTCCTGAAGAGCTGTCTCTGTGACTAAATTGTTGATTCCTGATATCTTGTGAATTGTAGTTCTCAAGGGAAGACCTAGCTTTCTACAACACAATTAAACTCCTTTGAGAAGCATTGTCAACAAGTGCTCTGCATTGAATGACATTACCTGTGCTAGATTTCACATTAATCAGAGCGGTAGATAATAAGACGTTATAATTTTGCATAGATGACTGACACTGCGCGCTATTAGACACAGAAGTGCCTGGTACATTATTATTCACAACCTCCTGACTGGTTTGAACAGTTGTATACACATGTAATAATGTATGATGTTTTTGAGAACAATTTTTACAGTTCACATTTATTCTACAATTTTCCACTTTGTGATTTTGCCTTAAACAATTTTGACATAATTTGTTTAATTCAACAATTTTCCACCTCTCCTTTACTGGTTTAGAATTAAAAACGGAACATTTGAATACCGCATGATTTTGATTGCATACTACACAATTATTACTATTCCTAACAAATGCGCTGTTTAATAGGTTAGTTTTAATGGTTCCTCTGTTAGAATCTGGAGGCCTTTTTACAAAATTGGATTTATTTTCTACTTTAATGAATTTTGATTCCTCTACACTCCTAGCCTCACGTTCGATAAATTTTCGAAATGAATCTATGTCTGGTATTTTATTATTGTCTAACATCAATTCCCATCGCTGTTGAATCGGCTGATTTAGTTAACATGAAATTTATAACCATCAAATCACTCAACGCATTAGACTCTAACCCCAATGTTTTTAAATTACGAATTGCCTCATTACAAGTATCTAGTAATTCTAATAAAGATTTTGAATTATTAGCTTTGAGAATTTTAACAAAAAATATTTTATTTATTTGGCTCAATGCCAGTTGTCTTTTGTTGTCGAATCTCTCACATAGCAACTCCCAACATTGATCCAAATTTTCGTCCTTTAATGCAAATCCGCGAATTAATTTAGCCGCATTTCCACGAACTGAAGAATGTAAATATTGCAATTTCTCAATATTTGACAAATTTTCATTCTCTAATATCGTCGATTTAAATAATTCTTTGAATGAAATCCAATGTTCTTTCTCGCCATAAAAATGCGGATTATCAAACTTAGGCAATTTTACCAAAGAAGTCTGTTTAACTTGAGAATTCAAATGAATTTCGTGCTGAGAATCGACCTTAGTCTTTTCTTCGAAGTCAACTAACAAATCACATATTATTTCTTGATACTTCAAATACGCATCTAAATTATCATCATTTTCTTTCGGCGACAATTTTTCAAAAGCTTGCGCGAGAATATTTTCATACGGTATTACTTTCGATTGCAAAATCCTAATTTTTGCCTGCTCATCAGAATTAGATTCGTTCACTTTATTTTTAAATAAATCTATTTCTTTACATATTCTTTCAAAATAAAGTTCTTGTTTTGATTGCTTAGTCATATTTAATATTTACAAATAAGCACTATAAAACTGAATCTGATTATGAAAATTCGTAATCAAAATACTACATATAAAATATACTATAATACCACATTCAGTAAAATATAAAAGCATAAACCCAAATTAAATCAACACCTATAACAATTTTACCAATTTTTTTTAATTACCACTTTTTTTTAAAATCTAGCACAGATAAATGCTCTACGGCTTAAGAACAGATTCCACGTAGAAGATCAGGCTCCGGCTCGACGGACCAAACACTTTATTTATAGTTTCTGAGATAAAGTTTAAGAATATTTTTGTATTTTTATTACTGAATAAAATAAAGAATATCTACGTACCTCTGGTTTGAGTCGAGGCTCTGATTCCATTCCTGAATTTCTATTTTCCCCGATTAAATCGAATATAATAATAAATCACGTAATGGATTATGAATGATGAATTATCATCGAATTTCTGATGAATCAATTCTATAATTTTCATATTTCACTGATCAAACTTAAATTCTTGTTTTGAATCATGATTTGAAGACCAGAAGATTTTCCTTTAAAAACCCAGCAACATTTTCTTATGAAGAATTGTATCTTAAATTAAAATAAGTGACTCCGTTCACAATAATTACTTGAGACTTGAATCTTTTTCCATTTTTAATTAAGTAGAAAGTAACTTCGAATGAGAATTTTTGAATCTTTACAAACAATTAGAATTTACGTTCAGAATAACACCGAATCATAACAGAATTGAACTTTTCAGAATAACACCGAATCATAACAGAATTGAACTTTTCAGAATAACACCGAATCATAACAGAATTGAACTTTTCAGAATAACACCGAATCATAACAGAATTGAACTTTTCAGAATAACCACCGAATCAATAGAATTTTTTACATCACTGCCCCGCAGAAAAACAGGGTCGCATACTTTCACAAAAAATCTAATAAAAAAAGAATGAAAGAAAATTAATAACACATCTTACAGTAAAATAATAACAGAATATTTAAAACATAATAAGAATTAGAGTTTTATGAATAGTTTATAGTTTTATAGAATGTTTTTTATTTATTGAATGTCTGACGTAACAATATCAGTTCGAAAAGTCTTTTAAATAGCTTTTTTCATAGTGCTGCCATCTAGCGGAAAGAATTATTACTTAAAATCGTACACCCCCATTTCCCCCCTTTATACTTATCCAATGAACCCCAAACACTAATCAGGGAAGTGCCTTATCACAATGAGCCTTTATACAAAATTTGAAGTAAATCGGATAATTCTGCATGAAAAACACATTTATCTAAATTAAGGGGGGTTAGCCCGCCGTTTCCTCCCTTTATACTTAACTAATGAATTCCCAAAAATAATCAGGGAAGCACCTTACACAATGAACCTATATACGAAAATTGAAGAAAAATGGATAATTCTGCATGAAAAACCCATTTATCTAAATTAAGTGGGAGTTAGCCCCCTCTTTCCCCCCTTTATACTTAACCAATGAACTCCCAAAACTACTCAGGGAAGCGCCCTATTAGAATGAACCTATAAACAAAAGTTGAAGGAAAACGGATATTTCTATCACAAGTTATCGCGTTACGTACACACATACGTAAACACGTACGTACATACAGAACCAGCAGGCATATTAGCTCTCAGGCGTTGATAGAGCCTGTGAACTAATAAAAAGGGAGAACAGTTAGCCATTTCAAGTTGCAATCGCCACCACTCACGTGACCAGCGTGCGATAGAAATAAAATAAAGTAAAATTATAAAATCTCATAAAAAATAAAATAAAGCTAATAAATCTGAACATTGAGATTGTGGCTTGAGTGTCAAGGTTTTAATTGCTGGCACTGTATTTATACCAATATTTAAATGAGTAGTTTATACATTTGTAGCTTAACATAGATTACAACTTTCCATGCATTATTTTCAAAAAATTAAAAAAAAATCTTTTCGTCATGCCAACAGTGCACTTTTTACAAATCTGAATGTAAGAAATATTCATATTATCGTTTTTACACTATTAACTATAAAATATCATTTAGAAATTTAACCATAGTTTAACACTTTTCTATTAATTATCCACATCTTATCCACACTAAGAAATCCTTCTTTTATGAAGCTGTTAGATCGATTCTGATACTGTACATCAACTGCTCTCAAATATAAAATGGCCAACCACTGGCGGGTCACCATACCTTGAAAGAGGTATGTAGAAAATTTATCTACTTAAAAAAAAATGTGTTAACCATTTGTGTCACCGTGTAGCATATCTACAACACACACCAAAATCCATGTTATTTCACAGAGAACTTTAAAAGACGATTTTATTGATTGCTGTTTTCTTCTAAAACTGCAGTCAATATAAATTGTTTACAGATTCTCCAGGAAATGGTGATACTGCTTTAATGTTTTATATTAATGTTTAAATTATCAGTTGAGCTGTTTCGAGTTTTTATTGAAATTAAAAAGGCTGGAGACATCGAGAAATAGACTTTTCATAAAGGTAAGTTTATATGCTTTACATTTTTTAATTACAGAATTTATAATTTTTATAAGAAATATTTAATTTTCTTCTTGTTTATATATAAAACAATCATCTATTAATTACCCATCATAGGTAGTATAGGGTAAGTCTTATAATCGGTTTGAAAAATCGAAAAAAAATTTCACGGCACTGTAGATTCCGAAAAATGTATTTTTAGAAATGAAAATTTACCGTCCGGTCTGTCTGTGGGTGTCTGTAAATGCTCTATCTTCCAAACAAATTGAGATATAGATCTAAAATTTGGTATGTAATTATTATGTAATAATGGGAAGAAGCTGATGGAATTTCAGTAAACTCGATTAACCGGAACTTTTTTTTTTCGGACTCTTGAAATATTTGTTCCGCTAAAAGGTATATAAAAATTTTTGAAGTTGTTTATTTTAAGGAATGAATATAAAAGATAATAAAAAAACAAATTTTGCATGTAGAATGACGTAAATCGGATAATTAGTTGCTGAGATATTTGTAATTATAATTTCCACACTCTTCGATCTTTCATGACCCCGTATTTCATTCAAATTTCAAATCAAATATATAATTTAATTGGAAATGAGACGCTTAATCCGACGCAGTAATTCGTTAGTTAATATAGGATTATCAATTTTGGAGTTATAAGGATGTTTCTTTTACGCAATTCAGTAATAGAGCATTTAAAGTTTATTACATCATCAAACCAGGATTTTATTCGAATTGCAATGCATTTTATAAATAGTTTACACATGTTTTATTTTCATATTTTATATTATGCATATCCATGATGGGTAAGTATTACGGTGGCTCCAACGACTAATTTGTGATTAAACTTGTATTTTTAGGTTCTATTTTTTTTGTATTTTTTACATGCTTGAAATGTCTTGTCATGTCAAACATCTGATTTTAACATCCGAGTACATATTTTTCAAATAGTTGATCTACAAAGGGGCAAAAATATAAATAAGCCACTTTGTGGAAAGACGGTTTTTGTTAAACTTTTTGGAGAAAGCAGATTAGAAAGTCATATTAGAAAATCAGGCTAAGATTAGAAAAATTCGAACCTCGATAGTGGTTGCTATTCTGTATAATAGTATTAGTGATATACATCCTACATATTAAGAGATTAAATTTTTTTAAAAATAACATTGAACGGCAGATAGCAGATAATCAAACGTGTGTTGTGCAGTAAATGAACCAAAATTTAAAAAAATGTAATATCGTAAAATAAAGCATCTTTTTTAAGATATTTTTTATAGACTAACAATAAAAGAAATATGATGTGCAGTGAAACTTGTGAAAACAAAATTTGTTTATGGCAAAATATTGTTATAAGTGAATTAGATTTTAGGTTGAGAAGGAGGTTGAGAAGGTACTCATTAAGGAGTACAGTTTATCTCTAAAGCACACACTGAAATATATTATTAAAATTGGAACGAGAAATATATGGAATATAATTTCACAATAAGTATTCAAAATGTAATTGAAATGAGACATAGCAGATATATTATTATGGTTTCATCAGTCTTTTTTTCAATACGCCTTTTTCTATATTTCTTTTTCAAAATGTCTTAAAATTTTGGGTACATTATGCAAACTTTAACAAATACTGGTTTGGATTAAACCAACCAATCATTCTAACCATCCAGATGTTTTCTCTGAGCAGTATAATAAAAAAATTCGATTTCTGTTCGTTATTTAAGATTCCAAAAGTGACAGAATTCATAAAAGAGGAAATGTTAATGATAAAGTAAAGCTAGGAGAGTCTGCGCACAATTCAAAAGAATAACAATAAAAAAATCTAAAAATTCATTTTTTGCTAAACTATACATGAATAATTTTGACTTCATTTGTTTTTTATGCATTTCTATTGCTATTTTGTTGTTAGGTTGTAATTTAATAGCATAGTTGTAATAAAACCAAGAAAGTTATTTTGCGCAATCTGTCCTTACAAGGTTGGTGTGATTGCGCACATGGGTAGGCGAGATTGTTACTAATAACAACTAGAATTATATTGTTAACAATAATAATTACAATTAAATGACATTGTTGCAAGGTTTTTGGGAACAAATATTATTGTATTAGGAGTGAATATTTCAGCCTAATGATTAAAGAATCAGTAAAAGGACATAATTTTAAAAACGATTAAAAAAATTTAATTAAAGGGAAAAAAATTAAAGAATCAGAAAAAACAAGTCCAGAAAAAATTACAAAATAACATTAAGTTACTTGATAACACGTTTAACTTAAAATTAATCAATTTAATTTTTTATTTTTTAGGCAAATTTACCAATAAGCTGCGTAATCTCTCCTAGCATGGAAACTAATGGAAACGTTGCGCCATCTCTCCTAAGTAGCAGATGCGCAAACTCTTCAATTTCGGTAGGAGAGATTGCGCGGCCTTTTATATAAACATGGTCGCTACTAAAACGAACCGTTGATGTTCACATTGTTAATCTAGATTAGTAGCTTATGAGAAATCGTTTAAGTTTAAAATATTTTGTACTACTGACATTGTATAGAAATTCTGATGAATAGCTATAAAATTCAAGCACTTACTTTTGGAAAACAAAACAAAATAGCAATACTTTATCTTAGACACTCAAAACAATCAACGTGCACTTTCAAGTAGACACTCCCCTACTGCTGTTGTACAACTACCTGGAGTCGCTGCGCGTTCACTCTAGTGCTTCCCCCTGAACCTCTATGTGCACAATCTCTCCGACTGCGCCATCGCTACTGGCTTTACCTTATTTATGTTGAAATCGAAAAAATAAGTACGCTATTGGAAAATCTTGAATATTAAATCGTTCGATGCGAGGGATATACAGAGTACTTGCTAGAAATAACAATTGCGACTGGAAACCAAGATACAGTGGCCACGTGTAACTTTTGTTCAGACTGATCGAAAAATTGAAAAATTGATAAAAAAGCAAAATAGGTCAATGAGAGAAATTAAAAATAATCTGGGCACAAAGGACGCAATACATAGACGCAATAGAGACCGCTAGAATATTGTTTTAAACATGTCTTTAAATCCGCAACTAAAATCACACCATAAATAGGCCAGAATGAATTGGACTCGAAAGCATATGTCTGCCGGAAACAAGTGACACATCGTACTATTCAGCGAAGAAAATATGCGGAATCTGGATGGTCTTGATGGCTGGAATTGTTACTGGAATGACCTCTGGAAACATCCATATACTTTCTTAAGTAGATGACAAGCCGGTAAGTCTTAGATGGTTTGGGCGATTGTCTTTAATAGCCAATCTTGGCTGGCGTTTCTGCATGGGAAACAAAATTCAACAAAGTCTGAATTGACACTAGATTAACACCTACATTTATTTGGTGACTGGTGACATCTTAGTTGGTTTTGAGTGAAAATTTCAGCAAGAAAATGCTTCAATACACAACTCACATAGTAGGAAACAGTGGCTTTCCGCCCGGAATTTAACTTTTTACATTGGCCAGCTTTAAGCCCAGACTTAAAGCAAATTGAAAACCTGTTTGTTATCTTAAAGTAAAATAAATAATAATGGAAAGCAATATGACTCTATTAAAGAACTATATGTTGCCATTGAAAAAACATGGAATTCTCTGCCACAAATAATATTTGAAAAACTAATTTATTCCATGGAAATACGATTATTTGAAGCTATCCGAATCCAGGGAAATACTAGTAATAAATAGTATCATGTAGAATGATGATTCTTTTCAACTGTGCGTCAACTTTTGAGACACGGTATAGTTAAACACTATAGATACAGACTACTTATTTATCATCAGTTATAATGGTACATCCATTTATTTTATTTTAATATAATTTATTTGAATAAGTTTAGAGAACCTAATAAGTAAATTATATGTTTTTGTTTAATTTTGTGCTTTTATTTAGAATAGGACATTTTTTTTTGTTGTGCCAAAGATAGACTGTACTACATATTTATATTCGTGAAGAAAAAAGGCTTATCTTAAAATATTTTTCCCAAACCTAGCGATTCCATTTTCAAATACTTCACTGTAATTCTTTCTCATAGTTAAAAAAGTACAGAAAACTGTTAATTCTACCGAAAAACATTAGATGCAAATAAGAATCAACGCTTGAATAATTAGAAGATCACGATGCTCCATTTTTTGCAAGATATTTAGCCTTTAACTTTACTCAAAATGCAAACATTACGCTAAATACTTTCAAAAGAGGATTTCCTAAAGCGTTAAACTTATGTCTAACTCTCTTTCTCTCTATCTTATCCGGCAATTTTACTAAAGTAATTAGGAGCAATTAGAACATGTTCTTAAGTTATTTTAGTTAATGTTACGTCTCATCATTTTCTACTAATAAATTTACATAAGCATGATCAATTTTTAATATCCCTTGTGTGCTTCTCTCATCCAAATGTTTAAATACGTTCTTTAAATAAGTATATAAATGACAGTTTAAATAAAATAACATTTTAAAGTGCAAAGCCGTTTAGTAAAATTTTGAATTAAAATCAGATAAATTATAGAAAAATATAAAATTTCTGAATGTGCAGACATAAAGCCGTATCATATTTGTGAAAGGAAAATTTCATTAACATAAGTGAAATAATTCATTTAAATGTTACATGCTAAATGTCATTTTGTAATCTAGGTGCTTCGAAATGAAAAATCCATGTTCAGCCTTGACTGTGAAAAAGAGCAATGTTACTTGAACTAGCAAGAAATTTTACGAAAATATAATAGAACCTCTTCCGAGTTACCAACGATTCGGAAAATCGTTCCTTTATTTTTAGGAACCTCAGAAACAATAGATTTCAGAGATTTGTGGAACAATTTCCGAAACAAATTTTTATTTTTTGGTCGGAATTTTCGGAAAGGTTTCTGTTTAGATTTAAAGTGTATTAATCAGTTTTTTTCCCTGTAATATCGATTCTTTGGTTGTTATCAAGTTTCAAATAAACATTTTCTGGTTCAACAATCATATTAAATTAACAGTGTCAACATTAATATTAAATTAACATTATTTTGTTAGTCTTTCATAAATAAATTCTTTTGCACAGCTGAAAAATTTGACACAGCAAACACAGCTGTTTACTTAAGAATTGATAGCATAGGAAAAACCGATATTACGGTTTAAAAAACTGTTTAATATACATTAAAACCCCCTCGAAACGTTTCAGAACGTTACGGGCTGCAAGAAAAACTTTTATTTTAGAAATACTTATTTAAATCTTGTAGATATTTTTGTTTGTACAACTTTTTACCTATGACGAGGTTATATTATATTTTCGCAAATTTACTTGCTTTATTAACAAAAATATTTTCAGAGTGCTAAAGAAAAACAATGGAAATTCGGAACTATAAATTTTCGTGGTATGCATTTCAGAATATAGGATAATGAACAACGCAAATACAGTGAAATAAATAATAAATTAAAAATCACGGTAAAAAATATTTCCGTCCAAGGAAACCAATATAAAAACAAACGCAAATCAAAGTTCATCATCTTATAAATAGGCAAAAATTATTTTGTGTATTATTAACTGACATTATTTTGCATATATGTGATATCATATCGTCAAACTGTCTTTCATGCATATAGGATAGAATATAGGATAGAATATAGGATAGGAATATAGGATAATAAATGACGCAAATAAAGTAAAATAAATAATAAATTTAAAATCTCTTTAAAAAATATTTCCGTACAAGGAATCCAAAAAAAAAAAAAAAAAAAAAAAAAAAAAAAAAAAACGCAAATCGAAGTTAATCATCGGATAAAATGGCTAAAATGTTGTAAACTGACATTATTTTGCAGACATGTGATATCATACCGTCAAACTGTCTTTCATGAATATAGGATAGAATATAGGATAGGAATATAGGATAATAAATGAAGCAAATAAAGTAAAAGAAATAATAAATTAAAAATCACGGGAAAAAATATTTCCGTCCAAGGAATCCAATATATTAAAAAAACGTAAATCAAAGTTCATTATCTTATAAAATGGCTAATGTAAACTGATATTATTTTGCAGACATGTGATACCATACCGTCAAAGTGTCTTTCATGAGCGACTATGTAACACCCATAATTAATTTTTTTGAGGAAATATCCTCAATTGCTTTGTTCTTTATCTGAATCTCTGAAATATGTAATTTAAAAAAATGACCTGTGGGAAAAGGGTACAGAATATTCTTAAAAAAAAAACGTTCTGATTACTATCATTAAAAAAATGTATGATTTTGCAGTGCTGTTATATATTAAATACGAATTTTAACATGTCTGTATAATAATAGCTGTGATAAAAGTAAAATATTACATTTTTAAAGTATTTTGTCCCATGAGGCAGCAATAAAAAACAGGAAATATTATATTTATGGAAAGTATTTAAGTTTAATTTGCAATTTAAAAAAATCGTAATCCATTCATTATTCAAAAAAAAAAAAAATACACAAAATGCTTATTCGGCCTTTTTAAGATTTTCTTAGTCCTTTGAAAAATTATACTTTAATACACTGTTAAAAATTTGCAGCAAACTGTCCAGTCATTTGACCGTTTTTATAGAAAAAGTTTACATAACCGTAATTTAACTCTCTTCCAACCATATTATTCCTCATATTATGGTCAGAATAGAGTTAAAATAAGTTTATCGAACCATTTTCTGTAAAAACGGTCAAATGACTGGACAGTTTGCTGCAAAATTTTAACAGTGTAGTAACCACTCCGAACATTAAGTATTAAATATCAATATGAGATATTATTGGTGAAAGATACAATTTTATTAAAACTATTAAATCATATACGTATTTAATAAAAATGGTAAATTTAAAATGATATCAAATACAAATATCTATGAATATCTATATAAAAAAAATTGTATTTTAAAGTACTGTTTTTTTCAGTAATGGAAAATTATTTTATGGAATTTTTACTATTTTTTTCTAGTTTTCATATCGCTTTGAAATATCTGAAAGAAGAAATCTATCTTAATATCCCTCAGAGATTACTGACAGTCCAAAAACTCTTTAAGAAACCAATTCAGCTTCATTGGAACTCACGGACTGTGAAAAAAGCACTTATCTTTTGTGACTTTTAAAAGATAAATGAATGCCGACCAACTAAAATAATAAATATGTTCATAAGTGCTGTTAAAAAGAAAACCACATATTGAGTTTTAGAGTATTATATATTAAATAACAAAAAAAAAATAATACAACGTTTACTTATTTTTTACAGCTTCTCATTCATTTGGAAATATTTAAAAGTTGAAATCTATTTAAAACTGCTTAAATGAGCATTAATAAATAAATATCTGTAACTATGTTAATTAAACTTCATTGGGAGTCACGGACTATGAAAAAATGCGTTGGAATGAAGTTGTATTAAGATCTTTTAGAAGTCTTTAAATTGTGATCATTCAGATTTCTATAATATTTGTACATTAAGAAATATTTTTTTACACTAACTATGAATAATGCTATCGAATAATTCTATAAGTGTTTGTGAAAGAACGATCTGGAACTAATTTTAAATATAAAATTTTTAATATTATTTTAAAGAATGTCAACTACTGTAGTTAATAATTTGCAGCTTTTGCAGGAATTAACAAGGAAGAAGATTTAATAATTGCACAAAAATCACAGAAATATTATAAAGAAATATAATTACTGAATATGCTTTCAATTTTTTTACTATTTATTAACTCAAAAACAAATTCTTAAAAAATAGTAGCTAAACATACAGCTTTATGACGCAGAAATGATTTATTTTGAGTAGTTATTTACTTTATTTATCCATAACTCTCTTTTCCTTTATGAAAGACACAATAATTAATATGAAAGACGCTCTTTTATATTTTTCTTTCCATAAAAAATAATAATAATAATGAGAGTTAAGAAAGGGTTTTCATACATAAAAATATTCTACAATATTTCATGAAACACAACATAACATTTAAAATATAATCTTAAATTATTATTAGTTCTGTATAATTACAATAAGCTAAAATGTGAGAATATTACACGTGTGAAAATGGGATAATGTGAAATAATGTTAATAATTGTAAATGTGAGAATATTTTAATATTTTTTTATTCAGAAATATTATGCGTTTTGATTCCCTTGGGAAATTGAATAGTAATGTTATGTTTTAGCTTATATAAGTGGCTCACATGTGACAGCGAATAAATTTTTTTAAAGAAATTTATTGTTTAAAAGTCCCATTCTAGCTAATTCATAAAGGAAATGTTTAAAAAAATAAAATATATTAATTTGTTTCATGAGAACTCGTTTGTATGCGTCAGTAAAAATCTTTATTAGTATTCATAAAATTTAAATTTAACATTTATTGTTTAAATTTACTACAGTTATAGATGTTATTCATAAATTAAACATTGAAAATTATTAAATTTAAAAACTAATTGGATTCCTAAATGTTTTCATATTTACCCCACTAATAAAATGTTTGAATTATTTAAAAAAATGTATGTAAACACATGTATAATACGCATGCGTATATAATACGCATTATACACGGACTAATTTTGATGGGAAAGATAATTAAAAAAAACTCATATGTTAGGTGCAGAATATTAATATAACGACAAAAAATCAACGTGTGTAATTACTTAATAAACGCATGCATAATTGGGGAAAATATTTTATTTACATTGTGCACTCTTCTGTTAAGACCCAAAAGTTTTTAAAGAATGCGCATGCGTAAACATATTAAATTTGGTTACTTAATGTGCATTTTAAATTATTTCTGCTTCTGATCTTGAAATACATATCTGGTACAGATTTTGGTAAGATCTTATCTACCGAGAAACAAAATTAAATACAATTTGTAACTTTAAAAATTAACGTCATGTTATCGTCATTTTCGTTTATTAGTCTGAATTGACATACCCTAACTGAAACCCAATATTGAAGTTCAAAAAGAAAAATTCGGCAGAAAGCCTCACTCAGAAAATGTTTGATTTTAATTACCGTATTTTTTTCGCGTATGTTGCACTTTATTTACTGAAATACCAGAAAATTAAGGTTTGCTGAATGCATACTTATTTCCCGATGAAAACATCGTTACAGAAATTAACTTTATCGATACTGACAACGAAATAACAATTATATACGTGTCATCAATGTACGTTGATATTTTTTACCGTTTTAGTTGTAGTTTGTGTTAATTTGATAAATATGCATAATGATTATTTATTTGGTAAATATTTACTTCGTTTCTTATTTAGTTTTAGTAAATTAGATTAAAATATACAGTTTTTTTTTACGTTCATATTGGTATAAGAATTGAGTAATTATCATGTATTTGCTCATGAAGAAGAAACTGTGTACCAATAGCACCTGTAAATATAAATATAGCACTGATAAATGCTATTTATACGCGCCGACCAAGTGCTTTGTTATTATTTGCAGTGTTAGTTTCGCGATGCTACACTGATAAGTATATATGATAACTTCCCTATGTGCTTCATTGTTTAATTCATACTTTTTTCCGATTAAATTTTGCTAATGAGGGTAAATGTATGGTAAAGGTTCAGCTATGCTAATTAAAATGGCAAGGTATTTTTTTCTAGTCATGTTGGTAAAAGAAGTTATTCCTCATCATAATTTCAAAAGTGTGTAATTATCATATAATTCCCCATCCTTCAAATCCTAGGCACGCAAAAGTGTAATGATTTCTTACTTTAATAACCACTTCCATCTTCGTAAAAGAATATCTCAAAATTTACTTGTTGTGTGGAGTTACTTCGGAAAAATATGCATAGCTTCATACGTCTGTATATCCCTTCTATATTGCGCACTCTACTGTTTAGTTCTAAAAGTTTGAAGAAATGCGCAAGCGTTAATATAGTAAATTTGCTTAATTAATGTACATTTTATGTTTTTTTTCTTCTGATTTTAAATAAATAATTGGTATAGAATTTTGTAGCATCTTTTCTACAAAGAAAAATTATATTTTAATCAAAGCAAACTGTAGCATTAAAGATAAACGTCGCTGTTATCATCATTATTATTTGCCTTCGAAGTGCCTACCCTAATAGCAAATCGATATTGCCTATGTTGAAGCCCAATATATCCTCAATATTGCATTTAAAAGAAATTCGTCCACTTTTCAGCAATTGACCATGATTTCAGAAGTATTGATTTTGCTGTGAACACATTTGCAATGAAGCGCCAATATTTCAGAAATGCTGGAATTCCATTCACAATGGTGAAAATCAAATGGTAAAATGTATCTTACCATTGTTAGTGCAATATTGGAAAATAATGCAAGTTCTCAATAGGGCAATGTCTCTAAGCCAGTATTGGATAAATTAGCAAATATGTTGCCAATACAAACAATATTGGCTTTATAAGTTTTTTTTTAATTATTGCTTATTAATAGGGTGTTATGTTTTATTCATGATACTATAATTATTTTCTTAAAATATGAACTCAGAAGATTTTTCAGCTCACACTGTTGCTGCTGAACTTTAGGTTTAAATTAATCTAATTTTACTTTATGTTTTCTTGATTTGTAATTTACATTATTATTTACCTTTCAAAAAGAGACTCATATCAGGACATTACACTGAAAATTGGAAATTAAACAAGCAAAATTGTGTCTAGACACATATTAGAAACAATTCGCATGATGTAATGTAACGCAAATTCACTAATTATCCAAATCAGAATTTTAAGAACATGTTTAAAATGAAATCTAAGATACAGTAGCTACTTTTCCCATTCCTGTCATAGAAAACTTTTCTTAAAATTCTTCTTAAATATAATAAGCAAATGTTTAATGTGCTGATATATTGTGACACTCATCGTATTATTATTTGTAAATTTTATTTAAAATCGAATTAAATCCGTAACCACCTGAAATATTAATTAATTTTTTTTTACAACTTTTAAACATTTTATAAGAATGTATCAGTTATATCACTGTTTGCAACATCTATTAACACAACTTTCCGAATAGTTTTTAGATGTAATTATTTATTGTAACAAAGTGAACAGTACAAAATATTTTGAATGGATACTTTCAGATATGCGAAGGGCAACACGTGACCCATCCCAATCTTCTTCTCGTTCCCGAAAATGTTAGGATACAAAATTTATTCAAAATCGCTACAGCTCTTTTTTTGGATAAAATTTACATAAACACACACACAGAGAACATTTGCTCGTTTTATAAGTTATATCATGATATCTGATATGATTTAACTCTATAAAAAGCCTTTAAACCCCTACATATGATACCAGTATCGAAATATACGTTTTGGTATTTCTCACGGTTATTCTCACTGAGAGCCTACGCTATTAACACGTTGTAACTAGAAAGCTATTGTTAAATCAATGGCAGCGTTTTATAAAAGTTCTAGTTTGCAATTTAATAGTTTTGAATATTTTTTCACATAGGATATCTGAGGTCGATATCTCATCGAGTAAATTCGTAATTTTTCGAGTTCAATTCCATTATTTTTTCTGAGAATATTTTTACTGTCAAAACTGGTCCTGCATTCAAAATCGAAAAACCCATAAAAGCATACGGTTAGACACCAACCTCAGATGTCCTGCGCAAAATAAATAAATAAATAAATAAATAAATAAATAAAATAAAAAATAACAATATCAATACTAAATGGAAAAACACTGGTCCTTTTAAAAAGTATCTATCATAACTCAGACAACTGGGTTAAACATCCACACATTTAGAGAGGTTTGATTCAGGAACTTTATACTAATTAATTTATTTACTATTTGTTAACTTTATTTTCAACTGGCACAGAAGGTTACTAATAAGAAATAAAAAGAAATCTCCCTACTTTAGGGAGGTTTGAGGTCCAAACAAATTGCGATCTAAGTAAGTGTTGTCTCTTACGTGGTCAAGCGCTCCCTTCCATATTTAATGCCTTTCTTAGCATTACTAAAGGTCAGAGATGAAGAGTGGAAGCTGTTGGCATGTCGTAAAACAGCAATTTCAATTTATTTTGTTGAATCTCCCCTTTCTTTTGTCGAAGGCCACAAAACGATTCAAGATGAATGAAAAGGGAAATGATTTATGGCTGTCTCAGTGCGAATTGCTCAGGAAAGCTTTGAACTGGCCATTAACGCACTAAGTACTATAAATATATTTTCATCAGACATTTTATAAAATAAATTTGTGACTTTTTGGTCTAAACATGTTTATTAGACCAGGATCTTGGTAAAAGCTAACGGCCATCAATTTATTAATGTCTCACATTCAACATTTTAGAAATCATTGTAGATTTTCATAGCCTGTGAAGTTAAATCTAATTTTCACTGACACTGTTTCTATTCTAAACTGTTACTCGTTATTTAATGGTAGTTCAGAAGAAACTAAAACGATATCTTTAGAACAAGCTGTGATAAATGTATATTATACTTACAATATACATATTTAAGATTTATGTAGCTATGTTATGCCTCATTCGTTTAGAATTGTCAGACAAATTTGTTAGAATTTACATTTTATATAATTTATTAATAGATATTTTCGCATTTTATTTTAATTAGAATATTGCATTATAGTTCATATTATAAAATAATTAGATGCATTACGCTATTAATTATTGAAATAAGTTAACTATTAATTTTTGATAAGTTTAAATCCAATTATTTAGATGCGTTCAATTACACTAAAGGAACAATGGGAGATATAAATTTAATTATAAATCCCATAAATGCAGCGGGTCAAACATTTCGCTGCTGCCATTTTGAAAAATAAAAGGCTAAAAGCATATGGCAATAACTATACCACGTTCTGGTTCATTAACGAAAGTATAATAAAGCAAAAATATCTTCATTAAGTCATAATGAACAGAGGAAAGTATATTCAACTAGGTAAATTTATCCAATTGTTGGAGTATCATAGCTCAGACTTTTTCCAACAGAGCGTTCGAGTCCTGGTCTCGCATATTTTCGCTCTGTTGGAAAATATACCAACTATGATACTCCAACCATTGGTTATCTTCATTAACTTTATTTACTAATGATGAAATAAACAATTCCAAAATTACACACATTATTATTCATTATCATTATAAATGCCTGAAAAACAATATTAACTACTGGAAAAAGCTTATAATATGCTTTCATTTTGTGCTTGTCAGCAAAAAAAGATTTTTGAAAATAAAATAAAGGCAATAAGTGAAATAGCTTCAGTTTCTCTTATATTTACGTTACGTTTGTATGTCGTCTATGTATGTTATAATAACCGATGTTTGAATTTAAACGAAGTGTTATATGAAATAAAAATGAAATAATGCGTATAGTTCAAAACCGCCGTTCCTGAAATTATTAACATACACTATTTTCTAATATGGAAACTGTAAATAAAAGACGAAATCAAATGAGACTGCACCGCAAAGAATATTACACAATAAAAAACTCTTAAGCATGTTCAATGGATGTTGATTAGATAATATTATTTTGAATGAACGACACTCTATTAACGTGGATTGGTATTGTAGCTACTTTGCATATTTTTTACCATCAGATACTGCTCAAAATGTTTCCATGTTTCTACAACATCTTTCTCGGTAATGCATTATTTTATTTATTTATTTATTATTTTTTTTTTCAATAAGTATTCTTTAAAAATATATATATCATTAATATTCTAATTTCCGGCATCTACATAATGTTCAATTTTTAAATATTGTATAATTGCTAATTAGTGATACTATAATAGATATTTTATCTTCTAAAATAACTAAAAAATAAAACTTACTAAGGCTAAACAAATTTATATTTTTAAGGAAAAATAAATGAACTGATAACCATTGCTTTTATCTTCTTTTCTATTCTCAAAATCATTCTGAAAAATTAATGTAATACAAGCGCTTTTTAACATAGAACTTTTAATCTCGACTTTAAGAAAATTGAATTTTCATTTTTTATGAATCCGTAGCATAATGGCTTTCATTTTTTATACTTGCTGCAAAATATAGTGTATTTTGATATACTTTGTGTAACTTTACAATTATGCTGCAAAAAAAGTTGAACATTATATTAGTTTTTTTTTTAATATAAAACAAGAAAGAATAAGTGAACATGTCGTTTTTTAAAGAGCTTTTAAAGAAATATTAAAGGAGTTCTATTTAAAATCACTTTAAGATTTAATAATAAATATTAAATTACTCAAGTAATACCTTTCTATGTTTAGAAAAATATATTTCTTTCTTGTTTTCAATTTTAGAATAATGATGTAGACAAACTAGCTTCATATTTCTCTTATTAATTTACAATCTACTTAAAATAATATAAATATTTTTATAATATTAAACTTTAATCCAATAAAAGTGTCATATTACCGCAAATTGTTCTAAATAATCAATTTTTGCATAAATTAATTAGTTAGCATGGGAATGTGCAATTAAATGGAAATTCATAGCGATAGTAAAATAATAATAAAAAAAACATATTATTATTATTTTTCTTTTACAAACATTTATAAACCAAATTAGCTTAATGACTGTCATCAGTATATTTTTGCGCTTTTGTACATTAATTTATATATTCATTTTGTATTGGTTCAGAAAAATTTTTCTTACATAAATAAAGTTAAATTTTACCTTTGATTCATGAAGTAATTTTGTGCGGTGTTTTTTTTTTCATCCATTTTATTTCTAGCCCTTTTTTTATGCGATATAAAAAGAGTAAATTATATCTACACAGTCGGAGTAAATGTGATTTAATTTGCATATGAATCTGTAATTTCAAATGTAAGTCTGTAAAATCCAACGACAATGACAGGGCGTTGGATAAATTACTTCTAAATTAAGTAAGGAACTTTTCCACTGAAATAACATTCCATGGGACTTTAAAAATATTACTCAAATTTATACAGATGTGGTTTTTTCGGTAAAATAAGTTTTAAAGGCGTTTTAATTTAAAAACATAATAAAACTCCCTTGTCACATACCAAAATTTACAATTTTGTTTTGTTTTTAAAAGCGTTTTTTTCTGTCTTTTGCTTTTGTTTGTGGAACTTTAATGACATGCCAAGAATGCATTCCGATAATATTTATAGATTTTAGAATTCAGAAATGTGCGAATTACTTATCTACACTACCTATTTGATCTCAAGTTAAGAACAATTTAATGTAATGAAATACAGATTATTCGCATTGGTGCAGTTCAACGCGAACAATACTTATTAATCTTAATGAATATACACTTTGTTTATTAACGAGGTCTAACGATGAATTGTGTTCTACCGAAATTCCTGTAAATTAAGATACACTATCAATGCTTTTAAAGAATTAAATCTCAGCATAAACGTTGTAGACCCAGCAAAATATCACGTATTGTTCTTGAGCACCGCCCAAACTATTTTACAGGTACCTTCAAGCTGCCAAAGCATTACTATATATAGTCTGGTTAACGCTACTGTAATAACATTCCCATATTTTTTGTAAAATTTTCCCACCGATCCACATGCATTGAAATTAAATTATTCAGATAAAATGTATATTCACATTCAATTACACTTAGTCAAAGTAACTCACAATGAATTTTGAATTACATGAATATCAACAATTTAAAGTGTACCGATAATATTTCACGTCTCCGTCTATCTATATACAATGGATCGTGAGTTCAAAATGGGTAATATTTTTATGATACAGCTTTTGTAGTTGCATAGTAGCGATTATTTTCGTTTCATGAATAAACTTTTTAAAAAAGTTATAGGACTCCTATTGTGAAATATTCCATAGTGTAAATATTTATTTATTTATTGTTAATTGGATCAGGATTATTCTTCAATTTTGAGTTCCCTCACGATCACTATTACTTTCATTTCGTGAAAGATGTTTGTATGTGTTGTATTCATAATATTAATTATTATAAGTATGTTGTAACTATTTTATATTGTTGCATGTAGATATGTATTTATATATCGTATGTATTTATATATCGTATGTATTGTACATTGCTGCATGTAGGCATGTTTATACATGTTGTATATATTGTAAAATATTGTAAAAAATATGTAAGTATGCACGTATATTGTATGATGTATGAGTGTAAATAGGCAGGTAAGTATACATTTAAACATGAAAATATCGAATACAGAATATGTTGAAAAAACCCGGCAAAGTATGAAGATATTTAAGCTACAACATTAACAAGTATTAAGTAGTAAGTTATTAATAAGTACTTATTAATCTTAGAACGGAATCTACCAATACGATTTTCTTTAGAATAGGTGTATATAATTTTCTATTCGAAAGGGTTTCAATTTTTGGTTTAATTTTAGACTTTTTATCTGAACTAAAAGATGTAGCACAATGAAAGGGTAAAATATGTATATAGTTACAGAATGTTTGCAAAAAGTAACTATTTTTACATTAGAACACATAAACTATATATTTTAATGTATTGGATTTAATAATCATTTTAAATGTATCAAAATATATATAACTTTAAGGCAATTCTAAATTGAAGTATACATTTAAATGAAAAGACAAATAAATATTCATCATAGTAATTTCAGTTAAACTTATATTCATATGAAGATTATATAATTTCAAAGAGTTTTCTGCATGATATAATTTAAACACTCACAAGATGATATAGTTTAAAACAGATTCCTTTGAAGCAGTCTTATGAAGCGTAAACAAAATGCGCATAGTTATTTAAATTTAACCTGTATTGTATCTATATTTTTTAAGAAACTATTAAAGGATTCAAACAATAAAGATTAGTTAATTTTATTTATCTTAATTCTATTAATGTACAAAGTTAAGTGTTATTAAAGTTTTAAATGTAATTTAAAATGCTATTTGTGATACAATATTTCTATAGAAATGTTCAGAAACGTAATTGTACGACATTTTAACATAAATTGAAAAAAAAAAGATTTTGAGTTTAAAAAATCTCTATTTAAAAGGTTTTAGAAAATAATAAAAGAATCTCAATCAAAAGAATCGTTTTAATTAAAGAATGATATTAAAGGATCCGATTTGATTACGAAATGTTTAAAAACAAGCAATTTTTTTCTCCGATGCCTTAAAAGTAATCATAGTGCAAAAACATGTCAACTGGATCGTAATTCTCTTAAATGTATTGCATGTAAACAAAGGGGGTGGGCCTTCTTTCAACAGTTTGAATTTGCACATCGTTAGACGAAAAGGGGAAAACTAACATGCATAAGTTAAACGCAGCATATTACAGAAGAGGAATTTTTTTTAATATGGTGTATACAAAATAATAGATGTCTTTGAAAATAAAAAAGGCATTTCTAAAGGTTTTGAAAAATATTTTTCGACGATGAGCATTGAGTGCCACAAGGTACAGTTTGAAGTGGATTTGGGTGCAAATTTTACTTTTATTTCCAATGATAAATTCCATAAACTGAAAATTTCAACTCAACTTCAATATAAAGCTATTGGTTTTCGATCGTATACCGGGGTCGTTTTTGTTTTCAAACGGAAAGATTTTGGTAAACCTAGAATACCAGGGAATTACTTGACGTAACGACTTTTATATTGCCTCGGAGAATTTAGATGCAGCACTAGGCCGTGTACGGATTTGACATCTAAGAAATTCCATCCAAAAGATGGATTGGCAAGAGCCAGAAAATTTCCATACCTTACACATAACAACTATAGATAGTCTCAACGATGTTATTTCTAAGTATCAAGAAATTTTAGAACAGGAAGTAAGATGCATTCGAAGGGTCAAATTATTTCTAAAACTAAGCGAAAATAGTCAGCGAGCTTTTCATAAGGAAACAACATCCTATACTCTTCCCTAAATATTTGTTAAATAAATAGCTCCATTTGAATCTCAAGGGGTAACTAGAAGATTACCCTTGTGACAAGTGTAGAAGTGATTGGGTATCGCCGTGAGACAAAAAGAGATGAAGCCGTACGAATATGAGTCAACGGTGGCGTAAAAGAGCAACTTATAAGTGTTAAGTATCGAATTCGCAGAATAGAGGAAATTCTTAACAGTTTAAGAAATTTAAAGTATTTTTGTCGTCCACATCTGATAAAAGCCTAGATCCCCATGTCCCTGTTGATAAGGAAAACAATATCATTCCGACTATATGTTCTCATCGAAAAAGTTGTTGCATGCATGGGTTGTCGTTTGGATTAAAGACTGCTACTATCGCTTAATCGAATTCTAGATCGAATCCATCTTAATCAACCATAAACAAAAGAAGAGTAAAAATATAGAATTATGTGTTCAAAAGATAAAAGAAAAAAGATCTAAATTTATATTGTATAAAACGTTTCCTTTTCAGTAAACAATTCAGTATTTATTTAACTAAATAAATAAAAGTTCAATAAGCTCTGAAAATGTAAGAACGATTGTCGATATACTAATACCGACAAACGGGGAAGAATTACAATTATTTCTGGGAATGGTGACGTATTATTCTCTTTTTTTTTTAACATCTCGACAATCATATAACCTCTTCGGCACCTTCTTCGAAGGAACTTTTGATTCTGATGGACAGTAACATGTGAAGTTACCTTTTGAAAACGGAAAACTGAAATATATAATGAACATATTCTTTTCGGTATGATCTTAAATTACTATCTACTTTTACGTGAGATGCTAGTCTTTTAGGTGTTGTCCATATTCTATCACATATTATAGGCGACCAAGAATGATAGATCTATTGTATTTGCAGCCAGATCCTCAAGAACAGCTGAACAAAATTATCCACAACTCGATCGAGAAAGTCTTGTTATTTTATTTTTAGAAAATCGTTTTTTTCTTTAAATTATCTATTTGGTAAACATTTTGAGTTAGCTACTGATAATCGACTTTTAACAAGATTTTCAAAGAGTTCGCCATTTTGCAATATCTACTAGGTCTTTTATTAATATCTATGTTAATTATATTTAAAAAAAACTGTCTTCGAGCTGCAATCCTTTAAACATACATGTACCTTCCTGCTAAATCTTGTCGCGCTGTGCCCAGCGGTCTCGTTGGACTATATCACTCACAGCGCACATGTACGCACACTTAGATATATAGACACTAATGCATCTATGTTAACCCTAGAATGCTACCCATTCGTCTCCTGGACGAAGCCCATAACAAGTAACTTTGACCTGCCTCTCCCAAAACAGGAAATGGATTGTGCCACTCAGTACCTTAATTTGACCTTGGATACTACATTTAAGGATAATCCTTTTTCCCGAAATATTTGTGCAGAAGGTGTTTTCAGAACAATATTCGTCTCGCAGACAAATGGTTAGCTGTGGCGTTTGCATTTGAGAATCTGACTTAGTTTTTTATCCTGTGCTGCCGTGAGATATCAAAACGTTTTCTCGGAGAAAATGTTTGGAGTAGACATGAGGCTATCTGGAAACTATTAAATGAACTAAGTGATCAAGAAAATTCTATTTCTGGGAATAAATTAGAAAATGAAGAATTAATTGAAGTTGACTGTGACGAAATCACAGATAGCAACACAGATGATAATTATGAAATATCCTTTGACAATAAAGATGAAGAAAAGCAATTCTTGAAAAACAAACCTAGGAGGATGGAAATATGAAGTCAAATTACGAAGCTAAAATTGAAAACAGCAGTGTATCAAATAAAATTGAATGGGTTGGAAAATTTTCGAATATGTTTGAGTCATATGACGACGATCTATATATATGATGACGTCTATAATTTATCCAGACAAAATTCAGCTCAGTGATAAAGAAAAGTCAAACTGGTCATATGTTCCTCAATTATGTAAGACAAGATCAGCAGCTCGAAATATAATCATTGAATTTTTTAACTCCACAAAAGGAACTGCAGACACATTGGAACAGATATGTAATAACATGTCATGTAGTAGGAAAACACGCTGATGGCCTCTTTGTGTGTTTTATGGTATGATAAATATCAGTTTATTTAATGCACATGTTATATATGTGCATAACATGACTCCAAAATTTGAAAAAGCATTATCCAGAAAAATGTTCGCGATAAAGCTAAGTGAAGATCTTCTTGCTGCATAGATGAAGAAGCATCTCAATGTATCAACTTTGCCCCTATCAACAAGGGCAATTATAAGTGAACTTTTGAAATTGGGTATCAACATTCAAAAACTCGAACAATCTGAATGTAAAAAAAAGGAAAAATTCTGCATTTTGCCTGTACAATTTGCGCAGAATGACGAGCAACTTTTGTCTAACGTGTTCCAGAGCAATGTGCGGTGAACATCACGTAATATGTGTAAAAATTTCTTTGAAAATAAACAAATTGTGATTTCTTGCTTAATTGTAGATCGAGAGTGATAAAGTCACCTGCAGTTAGTATACATTTATTTTAATTAGCTTTTAAAATTGATTTTAAGCACGCGTACCCACATTTCGTCTGGGAGACGAATGGTTATCATTCCCGTAAGTTTTTCAATGGGTAGCATTCTAGGGTTAAATAAATAATTTAATTATTAAATAAATATTTTATTACTAAATAAATAATTATATTATTATAAGCACATAAATTATATTTTTATATGAATGTTAAATGCTATAGTTACCGGTAAAATTTACCTGCAAGCCCACAATTCCTTTTTATTCAGATCAGTAAACTTAAAAATTTTTGAAGTGTTCTGCAAGCATTTCTGATTTCGGCTCTTCGTCCTCCAAACTCTGAAACAAGTGAACTTAAATATTGTATTTTGTATCTTATTTTAGAATGGAAATTCATTTTCCTCTAATGAAAACTGCAAATATATTTTAGATACTAATAAAGTTCCCGAGCACGAAATTGCTCCATAAATGTAGAGCAAAACCTCCAAGATGGCAACACTACACCCGGTTATAATTGTACTTTGGACTTTTGGATAACAGATTTTGTAATTGGTTAATAAAAGAAAATCATTTTATTTTTTTTAATTTTCCATATTTTACTATTATTCTTAGACTACAATGTTAAACATTTTACAAAATTATACAAAAGAACTGTGAATGTATTGGTTGAGTATTATTATCAAGTTGTCCTTTAAAAAATCAAATTACCATCCTGTGGGACTTACGCTGCACTTTGGGAACCACGTCTGTAGAAAATAATCATAGTAATTTCAGATTTAAAATACGCAAAAATAAATTACATAATGGGAAATTTTACTAAACATTTAAAAATAAATAATACTTCAATCTTAGAAAATGTAATATTTTGACAATGTGATAAATAATTTGTCATGCGAAATGGAAATAAAGTTTATGTATGAAGTAAAAATATGTACTATTTAAGCAAAAATGATTCATTCAGTAAAAGTGTTCGTTGTTTAGTATTGTAGTTTTGTAAACAGAGTTCACTTAACAGTATGTCTCTGTCTATTTGAAAGCTCATAATTCATATTTGGAGTTGGATTGACGCGTGAAACAATTTTTCCATTCTTCTCTGTAAAGATTTGTTACTCTCTATTCCAGATAATAACAAAATAGATGATGTTTAAAAGGAAACGAGAAAAGGGAAAACAATTCATTTTTAACAACTGCATTATCTGTCAAAAACATAAGGTTATCTATAGGATCAAATGTGGAGAATTTCGAAAATATATATTTTATCCACTTAAATACCTCTAAATTCGGTTAAACCGAGATTTCACAATATAAATCTATATAGGTTCATTTTCTAAAAACGTATTGAAAAAGACATCCTACGATACAAATGCTTATATTATTGAGTAAAACGTGTTATTACGAAACTTTACTTTTAAAGGTTTATTTCATGGTTAGAAAAAGTATTATTTACGGTTGAAAGAAAATACCCGGTTTTCATTTTTGGGTCCAGGAAAAACTGAAAAATTACGAAATTTAATTTTTGGTCGTAAAAAAATTGGATTTTTTCGATATACTTCTTAGACACAGGGCACCATTTATATAAATTCTAAGAATAGGGGGTGGAAATAAACAAATCGTAATTAAATATGTATAAAGCCCTTTGTAAAATAAATTCCCTGCATTAAAGCTGTACTTGATTTATGTACTTTTTGTAATTGGAACTATGTTTCATCAACGATTTTAGCGATCAGGGCCATTTCAAACATTTTTTGAATCATCCAGTATGTGCCTTTTATTTATAATTTTTTTCAAGCAGTGGTTTATTAAAGCCATAATTGTAAACAAGACGTGATATAGGAGATTATATAAAAGCGAAATTAGTATATATGTTATTCAAAAATCTGCATATATTTGGGACTATTTAATGTGGAGAATCTATACAAAAATAAATTCATTTACTTATGTTACAGTACCAATTCTTAACAATGTATTAAAAAAATATTTTGTTTAAGGGTGTACTCAAATCCAAACTGCTTATTTTGTGACACATTTTCAAATTCATTTTTGCTCTAAAATGCATCTAGTTGGCAGATTCTCTTATTCAGAAACTTTATAATGTCTGTATTGGTCGATTTTTGATAAAGGCAGAATATATTTCAAAAAATGCTGTCAAAGTGGACATTTGAACCAAATTTCTCGAAGCAATAGCGCTGGAAACAACAACAAAAAAATATCGTACTGTGAAAATAATTATTTGTAAGTCAATTCCTAATTAATTGAACGAAAATTAAAAACAATTGTCCCTTATAAATCTCTACATAAATCACGTCGCCAAGTTTCATGTTTTTACATTAAAAAATAAGTCTGAAAATGTGTCAGAAAATTTTGAGTCGTTGAGCGTGGAAAAATATTTTTTGAATACCGCCTTAAAGTATTTTTACAATCATCAAGATTCCACGCAAAAAATTCTCGATAATACTGTCCATAAAGAGTTTGAAGAAAAGCGTATTTATTCAGTTACTTAACAAAAGATTATCCACATACGTTATTTGAATGTAAGGTAAATATTTTTATTAAACAACATTCTTTCTCCATTGTAGGATTTTCCTGCAAGTAATATTTTCTAAAGTCTAAACTAAATTCTGAAACATAATAAGAAGGATCATACTGTGAAGTAGATAACTTACGAATAAATTCTTTTTAATATGATCCATGATTTACAACAGATGTTTTGACAACTGATTATTTCATCCTCTTCCCTGTATAAAGAATCTAGCTTTTGACTGAAATTTCTTGTAAAAACAGTATATAATAGAAATTTTCTGAGAAAGTATTTTCTATAAGAATTCCAGGCTTAAGTTACGTTAAAATAATTTTTATGATAAAAAAAAATCCGTGTAGAAAAGATATATAATGTTCTTCTTTGTGCATTCTAAACAAATTCCATGGAAATTAATTTAGAATTAAATAAAATTTACAGTTTAGTTAAATTTATTTTCTTTTTTCCCGTTATGCGTGCGAATTAAAATAACTCCGTTCAATAAACTTATATATTATATCTATTCAATATGATGTTAAACAAACATTCGTTACTTTCAAAATGTGATTTGATGCGAAATACCAACATTTGTATGGCCACTCAAAATTCGCAATCGTGGCATATAAAATGTCTTTGTCTTGCCTTGTTAGCAGTGGTCCCTTTTCTCACAAGTTGGGATTCTTTAGACTTTTGTAATTCGTTCCCGATCCATTAAGTGTCTGAAAAAAATCATCACAAAGCGTTAAAGTGCAATACAACCTAGCAGACTGAACAGGGCATAACTTTGTTTTTCCAATTCGGAAGCTGCACCAAAATAAGGTAATCTTGCCAGATCAAAATAACAACTGCCTTGAAACCCTAGAAAATACAGATAACCTGTTATATATACAATACAGTATTATACGGCAAATACCTCTCCGACATTGCTTCATATCACGAGGGTAAGTCACTAAGTAAGTCACAAAAGATAATTAAATAATAACTTACAATGATTACTTACTATTAAATAATAACTTACAATTCACTTCAAAACTATTTTTATTTCTCAACATATTCTCCACCAATATTTATGCACTTATATCACCGTTTCATCAGTGCCCCAACACCAGCTGCATAACATTTATTGGGTTGCTGTCTCAGCCACATTAGGACTTCAAGTTGAACCTTTTCGTCATCTGTGAACATAATCTTGCTTCCAAGATGGTTTTTTAGTGGACTAAACAGATGAAAATCGCTTGGGGCTAAGTCAAAGATGAATGATGGATGTTGAAGAAGTTCCAAGATGATGTTCACAGATGATGAAAAGGTTGAACTTGAAGTCCTAATGGGGCTGAGATAGCAACCCAAAAAATGTTATGCAGCTGGCGTTGGGACACTGATGAAATGGTGATATAAGTGCATAAATATTGGTGGAGTATATATTGAGAAATAAAAATATTTTTGAAGAGAATATCATTGTAAGTTATTATTTAATTATATTTTGTCGACTTACTTAATGACTTTCCCTAGTATTTTATTTTAGCAATTTGATAATAAACGGTGAAACTAAAGTTGAGTCCGCCAAGTGGCTATAATAGCAAAACTGGCCTGTATTAACACAATTACTCAACATGCTTACAAAGTTCATCACAATTAAAAAATAAGAAAGAAAGTAATATTTAAATGCCGGATGTTCCGTAAGTCCGTTCACATTTACAAAAGTATACAAAAAGTTAACCGTAGTGGAGTGCGGTTCATACCAAAGTAGTTTTCGAAGAGTGAGAGATTTTGTGGCAAAATAAACACTATATTTCAAATTTTCAACGATAGGATGTCTACATTATTAAAAGAAATGACAAATATTGAGGTTATGCAACAGGTATTTCTTTTCATTTGAAGTAATAACATGAACCTTAATAATGCTATCTATCCGTGGAATTTAAACTATATTTTTTCTGTATTTCTTTTCTTCCCTTTTTTTTTCTCCCCATAATGTATATACACTTTTTTATGTCTTTTATTTCGAATACGGCAATTCATTTTCGCATTTTTAAAGTATGAATGGATTCCCAGTTTATAACTAAAAAAAGGTAAACTTAATTTTGGCACACTGGTTAATCAAAATTTCCGAGAAGCTATACATACTTTAGTCGAGAATTTTCCCCAAAACAATAATACCGTAAAAGCTTTAATGACTTATACTATGTCTTTTCTAGAGGTGCTTTTTGTATGTTCAGTTAACACATTATTAGTTAAAATCTCTATCATTTCCTTTAGTATTGTTGAAATTATAAGAAAAGTAAATATTTTCAGTTAAATGCTTTGGTAAGTGTTTTAACTGCTTCAGTTACACCACGTATTTTTAAATGTTGTTGTGACAAATTAAAATTTAAATATTGTACTTATTTTATGAAATTTTTTTATTACTATTTTTTTATTGATGCATACATATTTTATTTTAAAACTAGTTAATTTCATAGACTAATAGTTTCTGTAAATCTAAAATTCAGTTCATATAAATAATTATAACACGATTATACTTACATTATTTTAATTTTAAAACTTTAACAAGAAGAATGGTATTGAATAATTTTTTCATTCTCAAACAAATCTCTCAAATGAAAGAAAAAACAACTATAATACCGACTTTAAATATCAATACCTTTATCGAATTTAAAAGCCATCAATCTCCTTTTTTGTTAAAATAAAAGTACATCTAAAAGATTCATTAAGTCTAACGTTTTAAGCGATATTTCATGTTATCATGATCTGCAAAAATTAACTCAAATTTTAGTTGGACTTTTACAAGAAAATTATATTAAGCTGAGACAATAACGCAAAATTGAAATAGAAAAAAAATATATACGCTTATAATTTATACTTTTTATTCAATTCAATAATCTTAATACATTAACTTTTATATTTATTCTGTGTTTGAAGTAAACGTTTAATTATATAATTAATAGCAATTCTCTGTATACGTATTTTGCATATTCTGAGAGAAAATATCAAAATGCATTTCTGCAATAAAAATTAATTAAAAACTTGACGATGCAAATGTTTTATGATACAAATTTAGTGACATGGCTAAAACTTTATGTTTTTCTGGAGTATTGCTTTTATTTTAGGATATAATAGAATATATAACATTGTAAATAATAGTCACTAAGATTAATATTTTCAATTTACTTATAAAAGTTTTTAAATATGAATCTGATAAGTATCAATTAACATCAATCTCTTCTAAAAGCGAGGCGTGTTTCAAAATGTAATATAAGAAATTCGGAATTGAAGTCTCATACCTTTTGAAATCTTTCCACCGCCAGTGAAAATTGATGTGGTTTCGAGTTACCATAAATTTTAAAATAATTATTGAAATAACATAAATCTCTTTAATATATTTAAGCCTTTTATCAGTCTTTATAAAATGAAAAATTAAACATAATATAAAATATAAAATACAGTTAGGTTAATATTGCAAAATTATTTCACATGGTATGTCACAATCCGCACAATAATTTAACTTAGAATGTATATATGAACAAAAAACTTGAGTTAAAACTACTTTTAAACTATATTTTATAGAATGAATTTATATTATTGTGACAGTTAACTATTTTCAATATTCTTTAATAATTAATATATTTTTTTTATTATTTATTTTAAAATTTTTAAAATTTAATTGAATTTTTTAAATATTTGCTCTGAAAGAATCTATACACAGTGTTCGAAATGTCTGGAAACGTTCGAATAACTCGAGAAATATACATCGAATTGAAAAACGGGAAGATGCATGTTCATTATTTTTAAAAATCGATTTAGGGATATCAAAGTTGCACCCCCCTAATCTGCCTCCTGGGGGAAAGGGGAGCGACTTTGAAATATTAAATGATAACCCCCCTCTTTAATTGCCGATTCGGATTCTACGGGAAAAAATACTTAACTTTTGTATTTAACATTTTCTTCGAAAACTCGTAGATGGCGCTATAATTGAGTAAAGTGCAGCGAGAATCGTTTCCATTGAAATGTCTGGAAACGGTCGAATAACTCGAGAAATATACATCGGATTGAAAAACGGAAAAATACGTGTTCAATATTTTAGAAACATGGCAACTTTGCTCTTTGCTATCTTTAAATATATTTTTCAAAATTACTGAACATGCATTTTTCCGTTTTTCAATCCGATATATATTTTGCGACATATGCGACCATTTCTAGACTTTTCAATGGAAACGATTCTCAACGCATTTTTCTCGGTTACAGTGCCATCTACGATTATCCGAAGAAAATATTCAATACAAAAGTTATGCATTTTTTCCCATATAAATCGAATCTGCAATAAAAAAGAGTGGTTATCGTTTAAGATTTCAAAGTTTCCCCCTTTCCCCGTCAGGGGGCCGAGTTGGGGAGAACTTTGATATCCGTAAATAGATTTTTTTAAATAAAATATAATCATACGTTTTACCGTTTTCCAATGCGATGCATATTTCTCGAGATATTCGATCGTTTCCGGACTTTTCGGACACCCTGTATATCATTAATTTATGCTACAAAATATACTTTAGAAGTGATTTTAATAAAAGTTTTAAGTTCATATATCCATAATAAGTTAAAATATCGTGCGTATTGTGACATACCAGGTGAAAAAAATTTGCAATTTTAAGCAAACTGTATTTTATTTATTATATTGTATTATATTAATATAGATGTTTACTTTTACATTTCATAAAGCCTAAAATATGGCGCAAATATTGTAGAAGTTTGTGTAGTTTCAATAAGTATTTAAAAATTTGTGAGAACTCGAAACCACATCATTTTTCATTGGCGGTGGAAAGATTTCAAAAGGTATGAGACCCCTTACGAACTGAAAGTGTGTCTAGACACATATTACAAACCGGTGGCACGAAGAAATTTACTAATTATAAAATTCAAAATTTTAATTAATTGCGCTTTGAAAATGATAATTAAATGTGTTTGACTTTAGTACGAAATAAAACATCGTAATTTCTCTTTATTTTATTTATTCGTTAATTTTTTGTAATTCTTTTAAAATAAAAATATAATACTTTTTTATATAATATAATTCGTAATTATGGTATGTAAAATAAAAATAAAATAATTGATGTCTCTTTTCTCTGCATTATTGTTTCCCATAACTATGTTGTTTTACAATAATTATATTATGTTATAAATATTATATACATATTAAAACTTTTCTAATAATACGCCATTTTTTTGTTGTTTGTTTGTCCCATTTATTATATTTTATCAAGGATAATTTAAAATTATAACTTATAATGGCAGATTTAGTATAAAATATAAATAGATTGGAATGAATGCCTTTAAAATTTGACGGATTAAGTCGCTATATTGGCGGCTTGTATAGAGTAATAAAAGTTTCAAATACAAAAATTAATTTTCAAGAAAGCCACTTTTATATGCATGAAGCATTAGATAGCATTAGCATGAAGCATGAAGATATAGTTAATTTTTTTAAAAGTAGTTTTTAAATTGAAAATGATATGCTGGGAAAAGCATTTGTACGCAACTATATCATTTCTTTTATTAGAAAAATATCTTTTCAATTTACAATTTCATATTTACATTACTCACACAATATCACACAATATTTGTGAGTAATGTAAATGAGTGTATTTGCTCAAAATAAACGGTATATTGGTAAGCATGTTTTAATACCTATAGAGAATTTCAGTGTACTTCAAAATATCCCATTCAATAAAAAAAAGTCACGGTAAAATTAAGCTTGATCCCTTAAAAGAAAAAAAAAATGATATTATCGCTACTCTCAAAAACAAATTCGTACAAAGGAATGTTTGTTTATTTAATAAAACCATCGGAAAGAACCTGGGATTCCCAAGCTACAGAACATACAAGGAAACCATTTTTACTTACCCATCATACGTAGTATAGGATGAGTCTTGTAATCGTTTTAACAATCGAAAAAGAAATTTTGACGGATTTACACGTTTCAGACACTGGAGATTCCGAAATACATATTTTTTGAAAAAAAAAGGCCGTCCGTCTGTCTGTGTGTGTGTCTGTAAACGCTCTATCTCCCGAACAAATTGAGACAGAGACTTGAAATTTGGTGTGTACTTAGTATGTAATAATGTGAAGAAGCTTATAGAATTTCAGTAACCTCGAACATCCGGAACTTTTTTTTCGGACTCTCGAAATATTCATTCTGATAAAAGGTATATAAAAATTTTCGAAATTGTTTATTTTAAGGAGTGGATATAAAAGACAATAAAAAAAAAACATAAATTTTGCATAAAGAATGAAGTTGATCGGAAAATTAGTTACCGAGATATTTGTAATCAAATTTCCCACACTCTTCCATTTTTCATGACCTTGTATTTCAGTGAAATTTCAATTCAAAGATATATTTTGATTGGAAATGTGACCCTTAATCCGAGGCAGTAAACCGTTAATTAGTATGACTATCAATTTTGGACTTATAAGGATGTTTCTTTTACTCATTTCAGTAATAGAGCATTTAAAGTTTATGACGTCATCAAGCCACGATTTTATTCAAATTGCAATGAATTTTATAAATAGTTTACTCATGTTTTATATTCATATTTTATATTATGCATATCCATGATGAGTAAGTATTACTGTGGCCCCCAACGACTAGTTTATCAATTGCTGTAAGATATTTCTTACGTTCAATATATATATACATTATTGCTCAATAACAATTCCAAAAAGCATTTTTATACTCTGTCAGAAAAAGAAATCCCAAAACCAATAAGAAATTAATTTGCAGGAATTAATTTTCTAGATAACATAACTATTTGATTAAAGTTCCAAGGTCACAGGCTAAAGTATGCACGCGAAGAGCCATTTCATGTGAAATGGTTATAAGCCGCTGTAGTCACCACGGTTTTATATGCAAGCATACAAACTTGCATGCATTATGTCGTACACGTTCCGTATGTCATTTTGTAGGATGGAGTTCCATGCCCTCTCAGTCAAATCAGCAAGTGTCTGTTCTGTTTGTGAATGACGCTGCATTTGTTGTCCAGTAATATCCCATACGGGATCAATGGCAGAAATGTCTGGTGAACTCGCAGGTCAAGGCAACATGTATACAATCTGTAGAGCGCGTTGTGTGACAGAAGTACTGTGGGCGCAAGCGTTATCTAGTTATAAAACGTCATCTGCAAGAGGGATGAAGACTTACTACATAACTGCAGTTACATCACCAGTCTGAAGTACAAATTTGCTCTGATGATGATTGAGATAACGACGAAATTGCTCAAGTTGCCATAGGAAATTGTTACCTAGACCATAACTCCTGGTGTAGTTCCAGTGTGTCTATATCAAAGACAGCTTGGTTCCAAGCACTCACCTGTCTTCCTTCTAACCAGCATACGGTCATCACTCACAACAAGATAAAACAACTCTCATCTGGGAATACAACAGATCTCCTCTGTGTCCTCCAATGAGCTCTAGTTCACCAGCGAAGTCTCTGGTGGCAGTGAGTTAGTGACATGAACGCTACAGAGCGTAAGGCTGGTAGATGTCACTCAAGTAATAGATTTGTTACAGTTCGCAGCGTTACTAAGATGCCAACCGAGGTCGATTTACTGCTGCAGATGCAGTATGATGCGTCACATCCATGCGGCAAATACGGTGGTCTTACGTCTCACTAGTGGCCAGTGTGTGGCCGGAAACTGGAAATCTCGAGACAGTAGCTACCCGTGACCACTTCTGCCGATAATCATGAATAGCGGAAACATTCCTGACAAGTATTTCTGCAATATCTTGAAAAGAAAATCCACCTTCTTGTAGCCCTATTACACGGCTTTGTTCAAGCTCAGTAAACTGTTGATTCTACCTTTTTCGTCACCTTAAAATCTTTTTTAACTCAATTGTTGCTTATAACGCCCAATAGAAAAAATAAATAAGGCTCACGAAGTTTACATCGCGTATTTAAAACAACCCGATCTGCCAGATCATAGTGGCGCTGACAGCGTCTTTCTTATTCGTCTACAGCGAAATTTGAATGGACGCTATTTTACAGATGTGCAAAAATGCTAACCACTTTTCTTTTATTTAGCACAACTCCTTCTTTGTGTTGGGATTTTTTCTTCCGCCAGTGTATGAAAAATGTCAATTATCTATTCAAATAAAGTTTCAAAATTTATTAAAAGCGATACTCTAATATTTGCCGAGTGCAAGAGGTTAATAGCCGAAGAATTCACTAAACAATTTGCTGCTTACAACAGACTTTTTGATTCTATATATTTCAGTGCTTAAGCACGTAGTTCGTTTTCCTATCTGCTAAATTTGTGCTTTATTTATATTATTTTAATCGTTTATTTATTAATAAAATATGAATTTCGTTATGCAATATTAGATGGAAATAAAAGCTGAACTACTTATATTGTTTCAATTACAATCGAGTTATTCATCCGTGCACAAAATGCACGCGGTAGAAATGGATTATTAAAAAAATCATGCCAGAAAATTATTTTCAAAGTATAAAAATACAGTAAATTGAGATACAATTTTCAAACAAATCGCGTTTCAAATTACAATGTTTCCATAAATTATTGAATAATGATCACAAACTTAGATAGATGGATTACATTTTGATGAACTTAATAAAACTTTATTATTAATTATTAATTTAATATAATCATTATATAATTAATAACATTTTGTGTTGCAACTTTACGCATATGTAACTTTGTTTGTGTTATTAAAAAAACTTTATGAGTTCTACTTTACGAAAATCTAATGATATATTCCCAACGCTTGTAAATCAAAAGTAATGAGGAAATGAAACCCCGACAATAATCTATGGACACGTTGTACATATTTTTCACTTTTCGTCGGTGTAAAAATTTAAATTATACGACTTTTAGAAGCAATTACATTTTTGAAATATGTGAAATGGATTGGTTAAATCGTTGCCATCTTCAATATGAGGTCGACGTCGCTCACGGACAAAATCTTGCGTTTAGGCAGCTTCCAATACAGAAACTAATAATCTACCTATTGTATCGCTCCCAAAAAAGTAATTCCGGAAAATTGCGGCATATTTTCTCTTATCATGACCCCCAGAATTCAAAACCACCCTTTGTCCAAATGTTTTTTTATTTTTTTTTTCGTTATGCGATAGCATTTATATTTATGGTCTGATTTGGATGTAAATAAGCATGTAGTTCTATTGCATACCTGCTAAATTTGTGCTTTATTTAAACCTATCAAGATCTCGACCGAGTTTGTTAGCCTGCCTCATCCAATATCTTGTTTCAAAGTGTTTCAATCCACTTAAAGATTTCAAATTCAAAAAAACGTACAAAAAATGAAAAATCCAAAATGTGTTTTACTTAAGTGTTCAGATTTGATACGTTGATTATGGAGCATTTTTGTATCATTTCTATCATAACAAGAAGAAAACATCATGCCTCAGACATAAATTATAAAATGCTTTCCAACGCTAACAGCATATTATTAAAAAAAATCATTTTTTGTTGTCTACTGAAATGCGATATCTAAATAATCAATTTAAAAATAACATAATTTATTAAAAACACAAGTGCAGTAATTACTGTCCATACCAAATGATGTGTGGGATATCTTTCATGTAGCACTGTATGCTATCTATATAATTTATACACAACACCTAATACACTAACAATGCAATAAGCCATAGCGGACAACGCTCTTCCAGTAAATATCAATCTTAGTCAGTCCTGCTAGCATTCTTTTGTCTATCTCTGTAAATTAGCAGTAAATGATATGCACTTCAAAATCTATCAACAATATCTTGTAGTGCACTTTAGTGATCCTTTAAAATCGCGTCATGTTTCAAATTAAAAACAATTTTTCCCCATACATCGTAATGTAAGAGAATCATTTTGTGTGTCTCTGTAAACGAAAAATAAATGCTAATTATTGTATACTCCTCCGAAAGTACGCTGTAGTCCATCTTAGTGGTGTATACTAATCTCACTACCTTTGAAATATTATAACATCAATAAAATGCACCGCAAGCTATTTTTACCCGTAGGCAATAATGTAACAGAATTATTTTGTGTGTCCCTGTAAACGAACTATAAATATAACACACTTCATTTTCAATGCTGACCACACAATATTAAACCTAAATAACAAAAAAGTTATGGCAATCTGGGTATATTTATGAGAGCTAAAGCACGGACAGGAAGACATACAGACAGATAAACCGAATTCGTAAACATTTTTCAACTATGTTGGAAAGTGTTAAAAATAGCTGAGATTTAGCACTTTAAAATTCTATTGTGGTTGACATTTTGAAATATTAAAGATAAGGAATTTCACTGTAAACAGTTTTCATTTATGAGTTTCATTGAACGTGGTTTCTTGAAAATATTCTTTCATTGTTGTAATCAGTGTTACAACTGTCACACGCTTAAAACTCCATAGTCATATCCGCAAGCGTCCAATTCTCGCCAAGATGGACGATAGATGGCGAAATATCGCTAAACTTAGCGACAAAATTAGGTCTCCATAAATGATGCCAATTTTGCAAGGATTGACTAATTTTTGAAATTCCCATTCAAATTCAATATTGACAAAAATTGAGAAATTTATATATTCGTGTTCCAGATATTTTAGTTGTACATTTGAGTGAAAATCGCTGAATTTTTCAAAACTTGGAATAGGAAAGCTATGTTTTCTCCCAGTACAGGCAGGAAAGAATTTTATTTATAGATGTTAGAAACCCATTAATACCCTTTGTAATAAGCTTTTAATTCAGTAAATTTTCCAACATAAAAATGAGTTTATGCGTGAATCGTACAAATAATAAAATGTTTCATTTTCTTCGATAGTCATTTTAGCGTAAAATACTTCGAAATCAGAATTGATCGATGGCTTATCGACTTGACTGATGATTCTTGATAGAAAGCTCACTTCATTTAAGAAGTCTTTCGAGCGTATAACACACAGCACTCAATCTTTCATTTCTAAGGAACAGTCATATACAAAAATAAAAATCAAATCTGAAAGCAGAACATTAGCAATCAATCACATTTTTCATACACACACGAATGTATATATATAGAGAGAGAGAGAGAGAGAAACCTAGTGATTATCTTAAGCATAAATTATTTTTTATTCCTAAAATTTTTCAATGCAAATACAATGAAATATATATATAATTTTCAGTTTATGATTTTTCGAGTAGTGTTGAATTTTCTTGTATTGGAGATTCGGGATTTTTATAAGTTTCTCGAAATGTAATAAAGATTCAGATAAAGACAAATAATTATTGTTTACTGTAACAATTAATGAAAGAAATCATTACATGCTATCTTTTATTAGAGATTCGATAATTTTTGTTATATAAACTTGGTAGGTATTTTTTTATTTCAAAGGTAATTTATTTATAAAATTACAAGGGTCGGAAAAACTATTTTTTTTGTAGCGAATCGTAGCTACAACTACTTTATCGAAAATGCAGTGAACTAGAAGTACATCTACTTTTCAAAAATAGTCACTACTTCGCTACTTGCAGCTTTTGTAAAAGGAGTCAAATTATACTCAAAACTGAAGACACGGATTGAATAATAACTGCGATATAACTGAAGACATTAAAAAATTAAGAAAGATAATACATAAGAAAATATTTTTGTTTGTTTCCAGTTTGTTAGTCTGTACACATATTGTAATTTTTTTAGCGAAATTAAGAGAGATATACATAATACGATCAATATTTAAATACAGCTACTTAAAAAAATCTCGAGTGACTCCACTCGGCATTCCAAACACTTGACGTAATTCTGTGGGTTCAAATAAATATTTATATAACAATATTTAAAAATTTCGTTCCTAATTTTTTAAATGTTATCTCTGGGGACATGAAAACGTAAGGAATTTTTAATATACAAGCATACATATAGAATCACTGCAAAAATAACTAAAACGGGTTCAAATATTCACCAATATTTCCATAATCGGTTTTATCATGCCTACAATATTTTCTTTACACTGTATGTGTACGGAAAATAAAACTACGATGAAACTACAGATTATTTTTTTTAAAGGAACAAAAACAGAGTATACAGAGTATATGAGAGAACAATATTACGAGAGGCTACTCTTGTATATAACATATGTATTTATACTCAATCATACCCCACTGCACAAATTTTATTTTGCTATTCTTGGAATAATTATTGCATTGGGATATGAAATTACCGTTTAAATGTATTTACCAATGGATTGGTTTACTTAACTCTCAATACACTCTTAATATTTTAATTGTATTGAGTCTGTTGAGGGTTAATTATACTGAGTTGTCTAAGTTGCATTGAGTTTTATACCGAGCTGTCTAATTTTATAATCTACGAAATTACAGAAAAAAATAACTGTAAATGTAAACAATAAAAAAATATGCAAATAAAGCAATTCCAAATAATAAGAAACACGGCACTAAAACATGAAGACCGAATAACGAGTAAAGAGACAAGTGTTCCCAACAAGGAAATTTATTCTTTTTGATGGATTAGTACTTGAATTTAGCGGCAAATGTGAATGGGAAAATCTCTGACTAACATGCCATGCATTTCTATACACTGCAGCTGAGATTTGCAGCTGAGATTCGTAAATGTTTGAGCAGAACAAAATTTGCACAAAAGAAACAAATTACGGCCGCTTGATTTGTAGAATAGTGCACTCTCTCTCTTACTAATGTAGCACTAAAAGTAACGTCGGTTCTGCCTACAAACTACTATTTTTTGTATCACACTATGTGCTACACTACATTGTTCAAAATGTAGCGCGCTACACTACAAATCACTGTAAAAAGTTACGACCACTGTAATTGCGCTACTTGTAGTAGGCTTTTTCATACATCTGCATATATATATATATATATATATATATATCCAGTATATGCATATATATACTATATATATATATATATATATATATATATGTATATACACACACACACACACACACACATATATATATATATATATATACCCGTCTTGAGTGACTAAAGGAGAGTGTGTATATATGTTATGTACGTATCTTATGATTATTCTTTACCAAAACTAATTTGTTTTAATTTGTAATATACTTATCTACTCGCACGGTACTCACAAAATCATATTCGCACAAAATCTATCAATCTCGTTTACTTCATGTTAAACCATTTTTAATAAGATAAAACAGTTTTCAAAGATAAAAGTAAATTTTATGCGCAAGTCGTATACAATATAAAATTAGATTTCTTCCCTTCAATAGATATAGCTTGAAATACATTGACACCAAAACTGATGGCTAAATTCTTGATGGTAAGCTCACATCATTTAAGAAGGCATTCGAATGCGGTAATATTCGACATATAATATTTCACTTCTAAGTAATACTCACACGGAAAATCACTAATGCAAAAGTTGATATAATGCAGAACATTTTTAATGAATCAGTATGTTTAAAAAAATAAGTAGGAAAATTTTATGATTTATAAATTCCAGATTATATACAATTCCATTACATTTGCATATATTTTCTATAAATACATATACTTTTATAACGATTTAAAATATTCATTAAAACTATACAGAATTCTATTACTTTTCTTATAATATATATATAAATTAAATATAATTTAATAGACATTATATGTACACTGGTGGAAAAGGATTTATGAAAACACGGTTTTTTGACAAAAACTGCTATAATATTCATTAAAAATGAATGAAATTTCATGGGATATACATAGTACGTATGACAAATCTGTTACAAAAAAAAAAAGAATCACACATAATATTAAACATAAACAAAAAGCCAAAAATTAAATTTTCGTAATATGCGAACATGGAAATTGATTTATGAAATATCATATTTCATTGGTTATCACATTTCATTGGTTACCTGCAAAGTAGACATAAAAAGCGTTGTACAGTGAAAGCAATCGTTTCATTTACTATTTTCGCGATAGGTAAACGAAAGATTTTGTCTGAGGAAGAAAGAGGCAAAATCGACGCATATTTAAAAAGTGGAAAGTCTGACCCGGAAATTAGTAAATTAATTAAAAGATCTGTTGGTGTGATATATAACTATAGAAAAGATCCAGCAAATTATGACAAAAATTTTAACAAAAAAGGTAATCCACGTTTAAGCAAGAGACAGAAAAGGGGGATTCTTTAACTTGCATCGAAAGCTGGTCACAGTTCAAAGCAGATTTGTTCAGATCTATCCCTGCCTGTTACTTCTAAAAGGGTTAGGCAGGGTTTACATTCTTCAAGGAGCTTGAAATGGTCGAAAATGAAGCCGTGTCCAAAGTTACTTCTGCGTCACAAGAAGATGCGTTTGCAGTATTGCGATAAGTACATGGCAATGGGTGACAATTGGAAGAAAGTCATTTTCTCTGACGAAAAAAGATTTAATTTGGTTTGAGGTATTATTAGAGAGATCTCCGAAAAGAACCGAAATCTACATTCAGCAAAAATTTTGGTGGCTGAAGTTTGATTATTTGGGCAGCGACTGCTTATGATGGCAAAAGTGAAATTGTATTTTTAAACGGTCGCCAGAACTCTTTTGATTATAGTTTAGTTTTAGAAAATTCACTTCTTCTATTTGCATGGCAATATTATGGTTTAGATTATATCTTCATGCAAGATAATGCAAGTATTCACATTTCAAATACAATGAAAGTTTGGTTTGACGAACAGAATATTGTTCTTTTAGATCATCCACCTATTAGTCCTGATCTGAACCACATCGAAAACGTTTGGGGGCAGCTTTTTCTAATGGTTTATTCAAATGGGATGCAGTACACATCACTTGTAGATTTGAAAGCTTCAATCTGTCAAAACTGGAAACTAATTGATCAGAAATACATCCAAAATTTTGTTTTATCAATGCCATCTAGAATAAAAGAAACTGTAATGAATAAAGGCGGCTTTACTAATTATTAATTTCAATTAAATGTGACATTTCATAAATCAAATTCCATATTTTTATGTTACTAAAATCTAATTTTTGATGTTATGTTTTAGTTTATTAATTTGTATGAAATTTTATTTTTATAAATTATTTGTTGTACATAGCATGTATAATGTATGAAAATTCATTCATTTTTAGTTAATATTATAAATGTTTTGATTAAAAAACCGTGTTTTCATAATTCAATTTCCACCAGTGTATTATAAAAATATACACACAGATATAATATATATATATATATATATATATGTGTATATATATAGGCTTCGTAATGGGCATAAAATGAAGCATATTTTAGTTTCCCAAAAACGTTTAGTTTAAAAAAAAACATGCAGTCTATATTCATAATGCACATATTGAGGTCTCCAGAAAGAAAATAAACCAGATTTTGTTTCCAATATGTATAGAATTAATATTTTAATTAGTGTCTAATTAGACCTTCTTTGACTACTGATTTTATCTCTGTGTTGAGGTAAAATAAGAAGCACGTGAGGGTTAGTAGTTAGACATATAACGCATTATATTACTTCCAGATAAAATTTAATAAAATCGGGTTCAATTTGAGATTTAAATTTATTTACAAGAATGTATAATGCCTTTCAATATCAAAAATTGAGTCCTCTAAGATATTAAATCTGCTATCAGATTCAACACCTTTTCGAGCAATGTGTCAGTCAAGTTTTCAAGATTAACTATATAATATATTGTACTTTGATGATTAACTGAAATCTATAAACGAAAACATAAGACATTAATTATTTATTTGCTTTTAATTTACTAATCTTAAAATGAAAGTGCATGAGTTTAGAATCTATAATCGTTTCAAAACTAACAAGGGGACAGCCAAACATGATGCGCACAGATTTTGATGATTTTAATTCTATTTTTTACTATTCAGGTCAAAGATTTCCTTCAAATGGGCTTTAGTTTTCGAGAAATTTCGGGTAAAAGCTCAGCATGCGATACAAATACCCATTAGTTCGCGACCTTGAACAAGGTCTCCGTGGTGCAGAGCTAGCGCTCGCGATTTGAGAACTGGAGGTGAGGGTTCTGTCCTCTCATGTGACTTTTACCTTTTTTTAATAAATTTTATATATTTGTCGCGTTATAAGTTTTGTGCAGAATTATGAATTCTGTATCTTTGAACTTTTTGATATTTTCCTAATAAATTCCATTTACATTTTCGAATTTTTCACGAAAATTTATAGTTTTGTGCATTTTTTATTCTAATATTTCTGTTGACGAAAATCCAAACTAATTTATGTCTTGATATCTCGTCTTTTTAAAATAATTATTGTTTACATTTATGTATATTTACTTATTTATCCATCGTATTTATGAAAGAATGCATTTTTTAATTTGCATTTTCTATTTAAAAAAATTTAATAATTAAGAAAAAAGTAACAAAATAATATATACTTTTAATATTTGATTTGTTCTAAATATATTGAAATATGTTAACTGCTGAAATACTAAAATATTTATCATCACCGACATCGACATCTTTTTTTTTTAAATATGGAAATAATTGTGCGATACATATCGCAAAAATATTCTAAACAAATTCCGCATTAAAAATCGCTTTTAAATATATTCTTTACGTAAATTGTTTTAATAATATTGGAAGAATGTATAAATTAGCATATTATAAATTCTTTAAATACTTAAATTGTGATAAATATATTACAAAATGCATTAAATTTGAAAAGAAATGATTTCAAACGTGATAATTGTCTGCAAAGGAAGTTAAACGAAATGGATAAAAAGAAAATTTTATTTATTCTGAAAATACGTAAAAGTAATTTCAGAGGATTTTTTTTATATGTATTGTAATTTACAAATGATGTTTCCTTTCTAGTTGAATTTTTCTGTATGGCATCGACTTGTTAGAATGAAAAAAAAAATTGTAATATATTACTTTTTATTTGTGGAAATCAAAAATGATGTTGAGTTTGAAATTTACAGTTAAATGTATTTAAATAACTTAAATATATATATATATATATAACTGACTAAAACTTGGATATAAGCGTTATTGTTTTAATATTTTATTACTCCTTTCAAGATATGTTGTAGGAATTACCTAATCATACATACCTTTAGAAGATTTGAGATAAAAAATATTTTATATAAATTATAAAAAATATATAAATTTTCATTTAAAATTTCACAAAGTTAAAAAAAAGTATTATTTTAGAACGGTTGTTAAAATATAAAGGGTAAATAATAAAAAAAATAAACAAAATCTAAACATAATTTAGTTTGGAATTTCGTCAATAGAAATATTATTTTAAAAACTGCACAAAAAAAAAAAAAAAAAATTGTAAATTTTTACGAAAAATTTGAAAATACAAATAGAATAATTAGGAAAATATCAAAAAGTTCAAAGAAGCAGAATTCACAATTCTGCATAAAACTTGTAACGCGACAAATATATAAAATTTATTTAAAAAAGGTAAAAAGGTGAGAGGACAGAACCCTCATCTCTGGCACTCAAATCGCGAACGTTAGCTCTGCACCACGAGACCTTATTCAAGGCCGCGAACTAATGGGTATTTGAAATGCATGCTGAACTTTAACCCAAAATTTCTCGAAAACTAAAGCCCATTTGATGAAAACCTTTGACCTGAATAGTTAGAGGTATAATCCCTACAACATACTCAACTAAATCATCAAAATCTGTGCGCATCATGTTTGACGGTCCCCTTGTAAACAAAAAAATACCCGTATTTTAACATAACTTCTTACCAGACTTGCACTCTCCATCAGACAATTTTTGGAGCAAAGTTTAAGTATGTTGAACAACTAACGGTGTTCTTAAGATGCTACGGTGTGTTTTTATTATTTTTGTTTTACGCTTTATCTCAATGAATGCTTTTGTTATACAAAGAGAGCGTACATACTCAGTTGTTTAGAAAATTTAAATTTCATATCCTCAAAACAAAACACTTACACTGAATCTATTCCTACTTTCATAGAAAAATAGAGTCATAGAAAAACTGTTTCCATCCAAGTGTTTTGTTGTGATTCTGTCTAAGTATGAATTTTTGCTTAAAATTTCATTTTTCATTTTTTCATTACATTTCTCCTCTTTGTTTTCTCATGCATACATTGTTAGTGTTTTGTTTTTGAAAAATCTTGAGACACAGAATAAATCATATTTGGAGCATAATAAATTTGGGATGAAATCCATAAATGTAATTTGGAACAAACGTTTTAAAAATTGAATAAAAATGAGTTTATAACTATTATAAAATAAATGTGTAAATTTCTCTATATCAAAAAACATTGTTGCGTAGAAATCTATACCTATTCCATTTTGAAATACAGATGATATGATACTATAATTTTTGCGATATATTTATTATTTAAAAAATGAATTACTATTTAATAATTACTAATTAAAGCGCAGTCAAAGGAGAAAAATAAGTTTACGTTTGTATGTGTCTTTGTGTAGGTTATATTACTTTATATTGGAATTTTAGCAAATTATAACATGAAAAAAAAAAGACTTAATGGCAGTGCATAGTACATTTTATAATCTATTGCAAGTTTCAAATTGTCAGTTATCAAATACTTATCTGTTATCTAATGAAAGAAAATGTAAATAAAAACAAAATTGAATGTAATTACTCCTGTAGATGCCATTATGTTACAGAACACTTTTTCATTAATAAAACTATTTAACTAATTACAAAATACCATAATTTTACATATTAATATTTATTTTATAAAGTAAGTTGCATGCACGTTGATTTGTTAATAATATTTTGTAATATGAATATAACTATACTTATTTTTATAACGAAAATATAGTGTCAGTCATAACTGATATATATGAAGTTTTTCAGTTTTTTCTCTAATACTTTGCATCGTGTTGCATATCCTAAAAAACCTCATTCTTAAAAAAAATAAAAATAATGTAAATAATAATAATGTTAAAATAAACTTTTCCCCAGTAAAATTAATAAAAATATTTTTATAGTATTGTGCTGTAACCTAAAACTATCGTATGTATCGAATTTTGATAATTTAAATTTCTTGTACCACGTGATATTACGTCGTGTTAATTATGAGCATTAAAGTAATACCTAGTACACTACTGGTGGCTGACTAAAGTCCAAGGGCAGAGCAGATATATGTTTGAAAAGGAAATTTATCTGTTCGGAGCGACGCCACACAGTAACATTGTAATTGCTTTATATCTTCAATTAAATAAACACCGTAATTTTCAGCTTATAATCCGCGGGTCAAACAATTTTTTTTCAACCCAGAAATTTTATTTTATAAAATGCAATTTAAAATGTAGTTAAATGTAGTATGTTGATTTAAGGGGCTTTTAGACCGCTGTAAATATTTCACATTAATCATTGAATAAAATTTCTGGGTGAAGCAGAATTTTTTGATCCACGGATTATAGGCCGGAAATTACGGTTATAAAATATTTCCGCAAGATTTTTCTATTTAATGTACAAATTAGCTTCACTTTTTGAAAAATAAATTATTTGAATATAAAAGGTTTTTTTTTTAACTAACAATTATAATTTTGTACGTTTACTCAGTGGTCTTTTTTTCATTCTTCAACTGCTAAGTAAATGATAATAAAATGGATATTTGGTTTCTAAAATAAAACTAATCGTTGGGGGCTACCGTAATACTTACCCATCATGGATATGCATAATATAAAATATGAAAATAAAACATGTGTAAACTATTTATAAAAGGCATTGCAATTCGAATAAAATCGTGGCTGGATGACGTCTTAAACTTTAAATGCTCTATTACTGAATTGCGTAAAAGAAACATCCTTATAACCCCAAATTTTACAATCATATTAACTAACGGTTTACTGCGTCGGATTAAGCGTCTCATTTCCAATTAAAATATATATTTCAATTGAAATTTGAATGAAATACAGGAAATATACAAAAATCGCAATGTGTGGAAAATAGGATTACAAATATCTCGGCAACTAATTATCCTCTATATTATAACTTCATTCTTGATGCAAAATTTATGTTTTTTATTATCTTTTATATTCACTCCTTAAAATAAACAATTTCGAAAAATTTTATATACCTTTTATCAGAACGATTATTTCGATGTCCGAAAAAAATAGTTCTGAATAATCGAGGTTACTGAAATTCAATAAGCTTCTTCCCATTATTACATACTAAGTGTATACCAAATTTTAAGTCTCTATCTCAATTTGTTCGGGAGATAGAGCGTTTCGACACACACACACAGACGGATGGCATTTTTTTTTCTAAAAATATGTTTTTCGGAATCTCCAGTGTCAGAAACGTGTAAATTCGTCATTTTTTTTTTCGATTTTCAAAACGATTACAAGATTTACCCTATACTACGTATGAGGGGTAAGTAATAAATAAAATTAACTAAATCTAAAAAATATTTCGCAACCTCGATTAACACTTAAAACGAACTATTATTGTACCTGTTTTATTCGGTCATCCGTAAGTTTTGCAAAGCGAAGCTCAGTTTCATCTACTTATTTTGCTACTGCTGATAAGGAAAGACGTTGAGTGACCCAGATACGCACATTCCATCTTTGCCGCTTTCACTGCATAATTCTTGATTCTCTTGTGGCATAATTTTTTTTCGATGAAATGCTAAGTATGGAGAACCAAAATGTTCATTTTCGTCATTTTCGTCAAATTACGCTCTTTTATTTGAAAAAGGACTTCTCGTAATCTTCTAAATCTAAAGATCTTCTCGTAGTCAGACTTCTCGTAATATTTGTGCTGCATATAGATAAAATTCTGTTTCAGATGACACAGTTCGAAGGTAGTTTGAGAATTTTAAGCGCGGACACGTCAGCTTTGAAGATGATGCTTACTCTGGAAGACCATTATCTGCAACGGAGGACAACTTAAAAAAAGCTGTCGCTGAATACCCACGTTAAACAGTTCACGAGCTATCACACAGACTAAATATTCCAAAATGTACAGTGTATGATCATTTATTTAATAACTTCTTTTATAAGAGGTACTACTTTACAGATGATAGTCGTCCAAAGCGGGCAACATCTTGGAGACTGAAATTTCCTCGCTTAAACTTCTCAAACATCTTCGAACTGTATCATTTGAAACAGCACTTTATCTGTATAGAGAATAAATTTTGCGAACAGTCAGTCTGATTAACAATGTTACCTTTCTTGAAATAAAAGAGCATTATATGACGAAAATAACCTTTTTGGTTTACTATTCTTAGCACTGAAATGAAACAAAAATTATGCCACAACACAAGCGAGAATTATGCAGCGAATGCAGAGAAGACCGAATGTACATATCTGGGTTAACTAAGATCATTCCTTATCAGCAGTAGAAAAAAAACTAGACGAAACCGGGCTTCGCTTTTTCTGGATGATCCAATATATCTTCAATAAAATCAACAACATTCTATTATCGAATTTTACTCAGTGGTAGTGATAATAAAATAGATATTTTATATAATATTATAATAAAATAGATATTTTAATTTGTCGAATAACTCACCCATAAAATTAACTAAATATATAATACTTCACAATCGCCATTTAACTGTTTTTTAAGAAAAATGAAATATCCTTGTAGCAGCTGTATATCTTCGATAAAAGTAACTACTGATCAAAATTGCCTACAATTTTTTCCTTACTAATGTCTTATTATTGTTATTATTATTATTATTATTTTCCAATACATTTCGTTTAAAAAATTAATATTTAATTAACATTTTATTTTATACCTCTAATCCGTGGTCCTTATTTCAATTTTTTTTTAACTACTAAATAAATTGTCATGAAATAGATATTCTATTTTCTCAAAAAACCTATAAATAAAATTAACTAAATCTATAATATTGCACAATTTCGATTTAACTATACTTTTTGCTATATTCTATAAATATAAAAAGGAAATATTGGAATCGTGAAAATTATCGAATTCCCTTGTTTGATGGATTTATATATGTTTTGGGATGACCTGAACACGATTGAACTATTTTTCTAAGAATTATGTATGAGTGTGACACAAATTTTGTGCCCGCTCTATCTCACACAATACAGACATTTAATGCACATAATGTAATAAAAATTTAGATTCAGTTATAACTTGACATAAATTGGTGGTCACACACACATTAAGATTTGTGTGTATCGCTCTATAGGTGGCGTTGCTAGCTGAATTTTTACGATTTCCGTGATAGCTATATTTCATGAAGCACGGACTTTCGTCAACCTTTCTATTGTGTTAGACTTTTACATAAAAACTGCTGATTAAGTTTGGCTACATACCGGCCAACAGGTAGCGCTGCTATATTGTGTTTTTCACAATTTCCCTGATAGCTGTATATCAAGAACTAATGCGCGGAATTTTATCAAAATTCACATTCTATTAGACATAGATAGATGCTGATTAGATTTGGGTGTATACCGTCCAGTAGGTGGCGCTGTTATGCTGTATTTTTTGCACAATTTCCGCAATGGCAATACTCAAGACTTTATGCACATTTTTAGGAGCGTTCGTAATTATATAAATACGTATCACCTATTGTCGTAGCTTGGTCCGTCCGTCTGTCCGTCCGTTCGTCCGTCTGCCCGTCCGTCCGTCCGTCCGCATATAACAACGCAAAAACTACCCAACCGAATGGTTTGAGATTTAAGATATGTTATCTTTGCAGAATTTTGTCGAGACATTTCAAATTTTATTAAAATCGAATCAAAACTTTAGGAGATATTAATAAAAATATTTATTAAGAAATTCGAAATTTTTTTTAAATCGTTGCTTTCTTGTTAGAGGAGCTTCCGATGGATGTTAAATCGTCAAGCGACCGAGACACTTATTTTATTACAGAAATTAATCTGCAGACGATATAATTCATTTCACAGAATTAAAAATCATCTAGGTCTGAATATTTATATAACTAGCTACAGTACGAACGCACCTCGTTTGTCACGTTTGACGTACAATTTCCAACTTTTTTTTTTTTTTTTATCAAACTACATATTCAGATAGATCTTGACATATATAAATGCTGATTCAATTTTGACGTTGATCTCTCATCAAGGGACGTTGATGGCATATTCTGTACGCGGTTTTCCTAATCAGGTCCGTAATCAATAAATGCAGTTTAGCGAGGGCGGTTTAAAATACAGTATTAACTCCATTATTGTTACTGATGCACTTTTAACCACGTTGTTGCCAGATTCGCTCACTATCGAAGTCAAATATTTCGCTGCAGATTCGATTACGAAATAGTAGCCTTACGCTTTTTGCGATGAACATTATAGCTGTAGCATATTTTCCATTGCGTAGAAATGTACCAAATTTTACATATCTGTTTAATGATTAAAACATATATGGTGATCTATTTTTTTAAATTTTAATACCGAACAGAAAGCTCTGTTATTTCGTTCTTCTTTTATTTCACTGATTACTGTAACTCCATCTTAAATTCTAAGAAATGAACGATACACTATATTCATAATCGTGGATGATATTATAAATTAGTGTATTTGTATAGTATATAGAAAACAATTGCGATTGTCACAAGATTCTAGTTTTAAATGAAATTTAATTTTACTAGTTATTTTATATAATGAATAAAATCAAATACTGCGCACACTTTTCGCAAGATTTTTCTCACTAATGTATTATTATTTTTTTTTAACTTTTGTTTGCAAAACAGTTTTTTTTAAATTTAATTTTTTTCATTAACATTCTGTTATCATACATTAAATCTCTGTTCGTTTTTACATTAACTGCTAAATGTTAAAAATAAAATAGATAGTTTATTTTTTTTATTTAAAAGGAGAAAAAAACTCTTAACTGCAATTTTTATCTCTTTTACTACCTCCAAAATCATTCAAAAAAAGATTAATATCTCAAAAACGCTTCTTTACTTAGAACTATTAATCTCAATGTTAAGAACGTTAAATTTTCATTTTTCGGAATTTCTGGCATAATGGAATTTTCTTTCTTTTTACTTGTTGAACAGCATTATATATTTTGTCTTGGGGATCATTTGAAATACAATGTTGCAGAAGAGTGAAGTATAATAACTGTGTTTTATAAAGAAAACGAAGTTTAAGATAACATAAAATACTTTAAAGCATTTCAAAAGGAAATATTAATGATCTCTGCGTAAATCCACTGTGGATTATGAATAACATATATTAAATTACTTAATGACTATATTACTGTGTTAAGGAAATATTTAAAAGAATTTTTCTTGTTTTCATCTTTTGAGTAATTTAGTAGACAGTTACGTTACGTTGATGCTTACATCTTTCCTTATTAATTTAATAAATAAATATTTATGTGTATATATTTTATTATCTTAAATAACTGATAAATATGGGTAATTAAATCTATAGAAAGAGTAATTGCATTAAAAAAAATAACTGTAAACCCCTATATTTTTTTCTGCCTTCAAAATCATTCAAAAAAATTAATATCACAAAAGCGTTTCTTTACTTAGAACTATTACTCTCAATGTTAAGAAAATTAAATTTTCATTTTTGGGGATTCCTAGCATAATGAAATTTTGTTTCTTTTTACTTGTTGAACAGTATTATATATTTTGTCTTGGGGATCATTTAAAAAACAATGTTTCAGAAAAGTGAAGCATAATAATTGTGTTTTCTAAAGAAAAGAAAGTTTAAGTTAACAGAAAATACTTTAAAACACTTCAAAAGGAAATATTAATGAGCTCTGCGTAAAACCACTGTGGGTTATGAATAACATATATTAAATTATCAATGACTATATTACTGTGTTAAAGAAATATTTAAAAGCATTTTTCTTAGTTTCATCTTTTGAGTAATTTAGTAGACAATATTGGTTTACAACTTTTCCTTTTAATCTAATAAACATTTACAGTATTATGAATTATTTTATTATCTTAAATAACTGATAAATATAGTTAACTAAATCTGTAGAAAGAGTAAATTCATTAAAAAATAACTGTAAACCCTTATATTTTTCTCTGCCTTCAAAATCATTCAAAAAAAATTAATATCGCAAAAGCGTGTCTTTACTTAGAACTATTAATCTCAATGTTAAGAACATTAAATTTTCATTTTTGGGCATTCCTGGCATAATGGAATTTTCTTTCTTTTTACTTGTTGAACAGCATTATATATTTTGTCTTGGGGATCATTTAACAAAAAAACATTGTTGTAGAAGAGTGGAGCATAATAACTGTGTTTTTCTGAAAAAATAAAGTTTAAGATAACAGAAAATTCTTTAAAGCACTTCAGAAGGAAATATTAATGGGTTCTGCGTAAAACCACAGTGGGTTATGAATAACATATATTAAATTACTTAATGACTATATTAATGCGTTAAGGAAGTATTTAAAAGCCTTTTTCTTGTTTTCTTTTTTTGAGAAATTTAGTAGATTATATTATTTTACATGTTTTCTTATTAATTTAGTAAATAAATATTTATATGTATATATATTATTATCTTAAATAACTGATAAATATGATTATATAAATCTAGAGAAAGAATAATTTCATTAAAATAAATCGGTGCGAGTATAATTCATGCTCAAAGGGTTTCCTATAATACATTTATTAATTGCTATTTAATAATTAACAAACTCATACTCTACCCCTAATTTTTTCATATTTTTAGTTTCAGTTGATTCGGAATTAGGAAGGGGTGAGACATATTTCTAAAGTATACTTTCGACGATAACTCTGAATATAATCCCTAAAATTAAAACAAGTATATTTTTGAGTTAGGTGGGTACTAGATCATTCGAATGATGCCCTATACGATATATATATATATATATATATATATATATATAACATTTCAAGCAACGTATTGAATATTTCGGCTAATTACCGACATTTTTCGAAAATCATTATCAACTATACTATGTTTGGATAATTCTGCGTCGATAAGGACCTTGAGCTCCACTAAATCCTGCTGACCACCCGAAAAGTAAAGTTTGTGTGTAATGGAAAAAGCGTTTTTCTCAAAATCTATGTGACCTACGAAAATCTCTAAAGTTTTCCTGCAAGGTTTAAATAAACTCCTACTTCCCTTAATTTTTTCTTAATTTTAGTTTCAGCAAATTCGGAAATAAACGGGGAGGAACACATTTTTGCAGTGCACTTTCGGCGATATCTCTTAAAATATAATAGCTAAAATTAAAACAAATATATTTTTGAGTTCGGTATTACGAGATCTCTCACACGATACCCTACACGATATTCAAAAAGAAAATTTCTCTTCTTCAAGTACCTTAATTAACACCCCTAAACCTTTCCTAAACATATTTGTGAATGATTAATAGTATGAAAATATGCGAGTCCAATACGTTTTATACCTTTTCCAAGTTTCAACTTTTCACGTCCGATAGTTTACGAAAAAAAAGGGCTCTGACAAACGGACAGACAGACATAGGAGTGATCTTATAATTGTTACGCTTTTACTTTTTAAGTACACTGTTAAAAATTTGCAGCGAACTGTCTAGTAATTTGACCGTTTTTGTAAAAAACGGTTACATAACCGTAATTTAACTGTATTGTGACAAAATTATGGTGAATAATATGGTGAGAATAGCGCTAAATTACGGTTATTTAACAGTTTTCTATAAAAACGGTCAAATGACTGGACAGTTTGCTGCAAAGTTTTAACAGTGTACGGAACCATAAAATGAACTGCAAACCCCTATATTTTTCTCTTTACCTGCCTCAAAATCGTTGTGAATATGTAAGGGCTAAAAAGCACCGCTTTATTTAGAATGGTTAATATTAACGTTAAAAATAAATTGTTTTCGTTTTTGTGGATTCAAGAATATATAGTGTTTCGTTCTTTTAGGTATTGTAAACTATTATTTCTAAAAAAATATTCATCGCTTTATTATTTCTCTTATTAAACTACATTTTCCTCTTGAATCATTTTTAAATTATATTGTGAAACAGCAGATAATAATATCTGTTCTTCATAAAGAAAAGAAAGTTAATCGAAACATAATAGAGTTAGAAACGCTTCAAAGAAAAGTATTAAACGAGTCTGCGTCAAAGTGATTTCTTTTATAAATGTTGGATATTAAATTACTTTATGGAAATATTACTTTGTTTAGAAAATGTTTGAAACTGAATTTCTTGCCTTCAACTTTTAGAGGAAAGAGGATAGCATTTATCTTATTTTTCTTATGAATTTCCTTTTTTTAAAAAATACTATGAACTATTTTTCTATTGTTGAACTTAATTCTAATTTGATAAAAATAGCATGATACATAAAAAATTTGGAAAAGTATTTTTATTTATATATATTTATTTTCTACATTAACCTTTTAAAATTAAATTGAAATTCGTACAGATATGTATATATATATATATAAACTTAAAAATTAAGTTACAAAACTTTCATCAGTAACATTAAACCACTGGCATTTCTTTAAAAAGTTTGAGTGTTTTTGTTCATTTTATATCATTTTGTATTAGCTTATTGCTATATATGCAATGTTTCATAATGGCATTATTTTTTAAACTGAAGACTGTCGTCGTTACAATCAGTTGAAATTACATAAGAATTTGCAGTCAAATTACTTAAATAATTAAAAATTGATTCGTAAAAAATGAGGAAATTATTGTTGTCAATAATGGTAATTTGATTGGTGTCACATAATTTGGTTTTAATTCATGTTATATAACTGTCTATAACCGTCATGTTCTTGATAATGCAACATAACAATTATTTTTGGTGCATTTCATCTTTGTAAATCTTCGATAAAAAAAAAAAAAAAAAAAAAAAAAAAAAACTAGAGGAAACTAGAGCAACGTATACATAATTAAACTTTAACAAACTTTAAAATTTAGACTAATAACACCTAATTTTGTTATCATATTTGGATTATTCTGTACATTTTACCATCGGATACCAAACGGAGTCATTTGGCCAACATAGTTTAGGAAATAAACACAATGGAATATTTAAATTCCAATGTTGAATTCGTTTTTAATCGTTTCAACACAGATTCAATTCAAGTAGTTTGTTGAGCATGGCTCAAAGATTACTTGGCAGAATGAGCTGTAATTCTGGATTCGAACCTTCTAGAAATCTATGTGTGATAAAAAATTATAGATTATAATACATATGCTTTTCGAAATTAAAATATATGTAAAACATGAATTTAATTTCCGAAAACAAAATGTATTGTAACCTATGAATTTTTGAACAGAAATCGATTTCTAGAAGCATCAAACAAACATATACAAAATTACAGCTCTTTCCGTCAAGCAATGTTTGAGTAAATATGCTCAAGAAACTACATACATGACAATCTGTTTTGCAACGAATACAAATGAAATCAATATTAGAAAATCAAAATTATATATCTGCAGAACTACTAACTATAAACCTGACTATAAGTACCGGTAAAAGATATTGGCAGTTCAAGGACAAACGTCCTGCAGCCCCACAACTCTTATCTTAAAGCAGTAACTATGGTAACAGCTCACGTGACAGATTGGCCGTTCTCATTTTCTCCACCCCACTTGAGACTGAATGAGAACGAGCGAGAGATCAGTTGTTCAGTATAACTGCTTCTGCTTTGTTTGATTCGTACTTTCTTTGATTTTCTGTTCATTTTGCTTTCTTTTAATTATGGCTGCTTGTCCTGATATTAGAAAAGCTACCATTCGAATTATTTAGAAAAAATCCCATCCACAAAGACCCGAAAATCGGATATTATTTCTTGGTTGGAAAGAAAAAGTATTATGCACGATCCAAACACTACTGTTCCTGAATTATTAAGTATTGTTAAAATACACAAAGAAAAATATAAAATTTATAAATTGGATGTTCTTGCATATGAAATAGGGCATGAGGTAAAACGGCTTCCACCTTATCACTGCCAGCACAATCCAATCGAATTAATATGGGCTCAGGTGAAAGGAGAAGTCGGAAAAAGAAATAATACGTTTAAAATAAAGGATGTAAGACAACTGCTCCAGGAGGCTCTTTCCCATGTTACTGTGGATAACTGGAAAAAATGCGTCAAGCATTCCGAAGAGTTGCAGGAAGCAGATTTTGTCAAAGAGGGCCTAAGAGATGAAAATGAATTCACTCAACAGATTATCATCAATCTGCAAGATGATAGCGAAAGTAGCAGCGGTAGTGAATTTGAATGTTGAATGATTAAACTTTCAATCGACTGTTTTCTAATTCAAAAACTATACAAAAAAGTCCTTTTAAGGACTATAAAAAAGTCCTTTTAAGGACTATAAAAAAGTCCTTTTAAGGACTAAAAAAAAGTCCTTTTAAGGACTAAGCCTTACCCAAGGCTAAAAAATAAAAAGAAAGTTTCACTTTAAAACACATACTTTAAATCAAGCATTTACCCCCTTCCCCGAAAGATTTTGAGGCAAAAAATGCAGAATGTAAAATGAATTATACTCCCTCCCCCCCACCACACACACACACCAAGACACCACCGTTTACAGTGGTGCGACTTGGTTGAGCCGCACTTATCCCCCCCCCGCCCCTATTTAAATATTTTTTGTCGTTGTTTTAAGGGTATTGGTCAGTCAGATCTCAAATTCCCGGAATCCAATCTGAATATATTACTCGCAACATTCATGAAAGCACTTCCCTCCATGAAAACAAAATACATGAAGTCTTTCTTACTCAGATTTCAATAAATGGAATAACAATTTGAGTTCTTTCATAGAAACAAGGTATTTTTCAGAAAATGCTGTTAAAAAAGTCACATTAAAACAGATAGTTGTAAGTTTGCATTTATTCCTTCACTTGAAGATTTCGGAACTAATAATGTAATAGGAAATTATACTATCAATAACGTATGAAATAACAGCCAATGAAATTTAAATTTTATAATAATTCCAACATACTTAAAATTATTAAATTACTTTTGAGTTATATTATTTCTTTTTATATTGTTATTTTTAAACTCTTGGTCTCAAACTGTGCACCTGCCAATTTCATGCATTTACGAAGAAAAATGAATTTAAAAATGTGTCAGAAAATATCTTGTTTGGATTTGAGACCGTTTTGAATGCCGCAGTAACTCACTCTTGCATAGGGAAACTTGTTTCTGCGAAAGTGCAGTGGGGAAAAAAGAGACGAGAAGCTTGCGTCCTGCAGTGCCATGGTAACGAAGAGATAAGAAAGCAGGACGTTTGTCCTTGAACTGCCAATATCTTTTACCGGTACTTACATACCGTTACGTTTCCCAAAATACAATTTGCCGAGCATCTAAATATGACACCGTCGACTCCTTAAACGTAATTTATGTATACCATTAATTAGTATACATTATTACAAGGTCGTTGGTAAAAGTCATAATTTATACGATGATTTGCGACAGAGTTTATAGGGGAGGATGAATTCTTTTTTCTTCGCCATGACTGTACATATAACTATTTCCTATATAATTTTTAGTATCATTTTACATAAAAAAATCAAAATATATGTATATAATATATAAATTATAATTAACAGAAATTGTTCAGCGAATACATAAAATGCTGCCCGATTCTTTTGATGTGCATATTAAAAAAAAAAAACAGCTGGGAAGACCGAGCTACGCTCGGTTAAAATTAGATTTGCGTTCACCTGAGCCTTGTGTTCAATATATCAATAAATTCAGTACATACTGCTCTGAACTACCAAAATCCTGCTTTCTTTTGTATTTTGAATTATTGGTTTAATCATCTATATAGGCTCCTATTGGGAATTTCTTGACAATTCCTTCAGTCCTAAAAAATATTTTTTTTCATCAAAAGTCGTCAAAATTTCGACAAATATCGCCAAAATATTCGACATTATTTCAATTGGCACCAATCATATGTTTTATCATTGGTAATCTTGAAATTAAATTTTCCCGCAAAATTTTGCCAATGTTGCCAAACTTTGCGACTTCCTTTACTGTCAACTGTTCAACAACCTAATAACTGCTTCAACCTTAATTCACATTAGTATGCAGTGACCCGTAGTGACCCAAAATTTACCCACTAATTAAATGTTCTCGAACATGAGACTATGTCAAATAGTCTTCTCATCATCCAAAACGGTAAAATACAATATTTTGTGAAAATCGATTCAGCCATTTTTTACATATAATTAGTGTAACCCTGACCCATACTGGTCTAAAATGACCCAGTAATCGAATGTTTCCGAGCATGTAACGTAGCCCAATGGTCTTCGCGTGCTAGAACAAGGTAAGATAAGAAACTTAATCAAAATAGTTTCAGCCGTTTTTTACATGAAATTAGCTTGACCCTGACACGTAGTGACCTAAAATGACCCATTAATCAAATTTTCTAGATCATGTGACCTAGCCCATTGGTCTTCTCGTGCCCGAAAGCGATAAAATGCAAAATTTAATTAAAATCGTTAGAGCCGTTTTTTAGATAAACTTAGCTTGACTCGTAGTGACCCAAAACTAACCCACTAATCGAATTTTCTCGAACATGTGACCCAGCCCAATGGTTTCTCAGAGAACATGAGTGTACGCGGAGGGGAAGGACGTTATTGTGTTGTGCTCCTACAAATGTCTGGCGAAAGCCCCTCCAAAGGTCAGCGGGCCGGGCGCCCCTGATGGAAATGGATACATGAATGTCTCAGCTACAAAAATAGGTAAACAGCATGTTTCTTCGTTAATTATTAATTGTTTTATGTACATATTACTTAATTTGCTCTAGCCTAGCCTGCTGTTTGTCAACCAGTGACTGCTTCCATCTTAATTTTTTTTTGTCTTATTGTGTTTTAATTGTAATTTGCTTAAACAATGTAATAAAAAGTTACCTCTTAATATTAGCAAGCTCATAGAAAAAGCCTTGTTGCGATAACTTAAAAATTTTAATTGTTATTAAGCTTTTTATTAGACTTCTGTTGCTAACCAAGCCACATAGTTCAGCATGTCTTGTTCTAAATTTTGGCCTCTGAGAGTATGTATTAGGATATATATTCTTGGAGGACACGGGATTCATTTCTGGGGGGCTGGCTGTTTGGCATCACGGGCATTGTTACAGTGTGGCTTGGTTATGGGACCTCGCTCTCATTTGCTTTTGGGGAGCAAGGGTGACAGCTGTTTGCTGGCCGGGGTGTGGCCTCTTCAGTCGCTCGGCCCCCCCTAATTAACTTTCTTTCTGCTATTTTGTAACGAGGGGAGTTAGAATTCTTTGAATTTTTCTGTTTCTTTTCTTTTTTTTTTTAATTTTTAGTTTTTATCATGTAGGTTGTGCTTAAATTTGACGTTTTTTTCCTGCGCCTTAATATGCTTTTTAACATTTATTTAAATGAGATAGAATATCTTTCAACTGTACCATTTATTAAAATTAAGGGAATAGGGAGGGTAGGTTAAGGAAAGTAATGGTTACATACTTTAACTTTTTCAGCTCTTTTTTTTTTCTCTAGTACTTTACATCAGAAAACTTATTCATCCTATGATCCAAACTTTTTTCCAACTTTAATAATTTTAATTGTAATACTTAGCAGTTTTCAACGCAATAACGGTTTTTTTTTTTTAATTCCTTTTATTTTCTTTTTTTAAACCTTGTTCTTTTTATGTTTTTTTTTTTTTCTTTACTGTTTTATTTTTAATTTAACATTTTCTTTAACATCCCGGGTAGTGCGGAGTTATCGGCTGATATTTTGTTAGTCGCTGAATGTCGTACGTGTATTATAGCTATAGTTATAAAGTAAATTTCAAATTATTGGGGTTGTTAAAACTTTCTTTTTAGTTTTGTGCAAGGGGGGGGGGGCACATTTTTATTAACACAGCAAGCTCTAATATGTCTTATTTCCTTTAAATTCCTAAGTTTTAAATTTCTTACCTATTTTAATTTTTTTTTCTTACAAAATTTCCAACTTACTCAGTAATAAAAGTGTTATTTTAAATAAATCTTTTCAAAGTACGTAAAATTAATATTTAAAATAAATAAATATGTCGTTTGTTTTTGAATATTACTAGATAATTTAATGATAGTTTTGTCTTTGTCACACATCTTTTACTCCAGTAACAGAGAAATCTACTCACACCAGCTTTTGTTAATAGCTTTTTATAACATGTCTTTAAAAAACATCTAATATCTAATGTATTATTAATACATTAAAAAAAAAAAAAAAAAAAGAAAAAAAAAACTTATGTTTTTTTTAATACACTTATACATAATTTTTTTCATTATATTATAAATGTATGGCCATGAAAAGACGCCCTTTTTTTTTAAGAGAATCTCACTTTATCACAATGCCTGTATACATTTGCAAACGTTTTTTCGAACAGCTAACAATTTTATTTTTCATTTTCAATTTAATTATACTTCTATCTCTCGTAATTCTTAATTTCTAACTTTCCTTAGCCCCACCTCTCTCCACGATCATCAACTGGACATGAAGCGCCATCTATCGCCTTCCCCAAGCCCTGTTCTTTCCCTATGGCTATTCTAGCCCATATCCTAAAATCAGCTAGACACTTTTTTAACGTTTGGCGCCATCTCTCGTAGGTTACTCGCATTACTTTAAATCCTTTTTCGAGATCATCGACATGACTCGCATTTCTTTTACACTCTTTCTACTTACTATTTTCTATTAACATTATAAACTTTCTCCAGTACATTGTACTATATTTTAACGCATTTTTTGTATATTTTTGTATTTTAAACTCAGGATGTTTTTCAGGATTGTTAGTAATTATTTCGCTCAATATCAAATGTTAATTTTCAGCAATGGCAGAAATTTTCTTTCACTTAATGTCAAAAGGTGATGTTCAGTGATGTTGGTATTTATTGGCCAACATTCACAGCTGTCAACTTTTTTTTCATATATTCACATTTTTATTTATTTATTTATTTATTTATTTATTTTTTTTGGGGGGGGGATGTTCTTGTTGTTGGCCATTTACTTTGTGCGGCTTAAATTCTTACAGGATTTTTTTTTTCTTTCATTTGCCATTTGCCGCTGCCACCGTCGGACTCATAAGGTGTCGGTGCAAGGCGGTTTTCCAACTTATCACTCTTAAACGCTTCTAACTTTTAATATATTCATACATTTTGACTAAAATTGATTTTCGAAGCCTCCAAACATATTACTCTCCTCCCCACCACAAAGCATCACACCCGCCACTTTTTAATTTTTTTAGCGTTTTTTTGTGTTTGACACTCATTTCCACATAACTGTTCTTCTACGCATACAATATTTACAAAAACTGTTCTCTTAATTAAAGATTGTTTCTCTCTACCCCCCCCCTCCCCCCTACTTTCTACTATTTTCTTTGTCAAGCTTTCCTAAAAATATGTTTTTTTCACCATTTGTTTATTTTCTTTATTCTCACGTCAATATCGCTATTTTTTTTTTTCCTGCTGTAATATACTGTTTTATTGCCCTCTTATATAAACTTAAGAGCATCTATGTTTTCTAGTGCGTTTAATATTTTTTTCATTTTTCACACATTCCCGAAATTTTCTTAGTTTTTTTTTGGGCCCGTTTTTCATCAGTCCAGGCCGCTTTTTCACTTTCTTCTTCAAATTAGAATACCTAGCTGCGGACTTTCACATTTTTGGACCATGTAACCAATTCAAACACCTAACTGTTACCAAACTGTTATTTTTTCAATAATTTCCCATCTATCTCTACGTGCAAATTCTCACATTATATAACAGTTTATTTTCAGCATTTTTTGGGGCTTTTTAGTTGCACTTAGTGTTAAGTTTGTTGTTTTTTTCACCTTACAAAAAATATTCAGTAAAACTCATCAAAATTTGTCAATTTACTTCCCAACACATATTATTCACACTCCAATAAATATTTCTTTCATACTTTCTTTTTTCTTCTCCCGAGTACGGCGTATTGCCTTCCACCGGACCACTGGGATCATTTGCCGGTGCCGGACCAAGGTGCTGGGGTAAGGCTGAACCCCATTTCTCTTCACTAGTTGCTTCTAACTTGTAAATAATTCATTCATATTTCATCATAATTAGCTTTAGTAACCCCCAAGTTTTTAGCCCCCCCTCCCCCAAAATTAAACACACCTGCAGCAATTTTAGTTTTAGCGGATTCATTTTTTTTTTCTTTTCTTTTCTTTTTTTTTTCCTTTTGTGAGTGTGTGTTTGTCGCAAAACACACTTTTTTATACATAACTAATCTTCCTCACATTCAATAACTATAAAAATTCTTTTCGTAAATTAACACATTTTGCTCTTCATACCCCCCACTTTTTATTAAGTTTCTTTGTCTAGTTTTCCTAAATATATGCATTTTTCATCATTTCTTTACACTCTTTTTTCTCACGAAAATATGGCTAGGTCTCGCAATTTATTCCTTTTTCATACTGTTATATACCGTTTTTTTTGTCCTCTCATATAAACTTAAGTGAATTTATGTTCTCTAGCGCTTCTAATAAATTTTTTCATTTTTTACACAATCCTGAAATTCTCTTTTTATTTTTTTGGGGGGGGATGGGCCGTTTTTCATCAGATTCCATTTCCCTCTTTCACTATCTTCTTCAAATTAGAATACCTATCTGCGGACTTTAACATTTTCGGACCATATAGCCAATTCTAACATCTAACTGTAACCAAACTTATTTTTACAATTATTTCCCATTTACAGTTTTTTTTTTTTTTTTGCCCACATATTTATAAGCTTTAGTGTGTTTTTTTCCTTTGTTGTATTAAAGTCTTTTTTTTTTTCGTTTTATTTTTATTTATTTTTCTTCATTTTTCTTACACTCCTGAGTAGAATAATGTTTTTATTTACTTTTTAATTTACTCTTGCTTCAAAGTACGTTCTTAGACTTTCTCAGACTCCCCTGTGTTCGCAAAATGCCACAAGACTTTTCTCTCTTGCTTTTTGCACAGCATTTCCCCTTTACCACTCGTCGGTCGGGGTGGCGCGCTGCGGCTGGCCTTGGCTGGCGCCTGAGTCTCCCGTCTCTCCCTCCAATAGCAATCATCATCAACAACAATCCTCCTCATCTATCGCAACAAGTTCTGCTCTACCCATATTTAAACATGTACTATTAAAGTTACATAGCAAGGAATAGCAATTTGTCTTTCATCACCTTAGCGAGCCTCAATCGTTTCATTTTCTCTTCCCTTTCTCACCCAACAATTCCTTAAGTCTAAGCTTTTTGATACTGGTCAATCATTATTCTTTACCCTAAAGTCGAACCTAATAATTCCAGTCTAATTTTCAGCGCAGTCACGAGTTTTTGACAAACGGCAAGCTTTTGCTCCTACACTTTTCCATTTTAAAACATGCTGCGAGACCTGTGGAGCCATTCATGGGTTTATTCAGTCAAGTGGCGTGAGTGCCCAATGACCTAGTTTTTGACTTAGTATAATTTTCTTTTGTTTATCGTTTCGTAGTAGAAGCTTCTCATCCTGTTCCTTCCCTTGCTAACATGTCGCCAGGCAACGGAAGATTTCCTTCTGACAAAAACTCTAGCTCTCAGTTAGCAGCTCGAAAGAGCAGGTCATCAACTAGAAATACCAGAGCAAAGCTGTCTAGAAGCGTCAGCCACAGCTCAGCAGCATCCACAATACATGAAAACACTGATGCAGAAACAGAAACATATACGATGGCAGAACTTATTACGATGGGAAAGAGCTACGTAACAAGAGCTGAAAACAGCATTGCTACAAAAAAACTCCCCACAGAAAAAACACTAAAAAATCTGAGATATGTATTTGAGTTCCTTCAAAATACAGAAGAGGCACTGCAGTCCAGGATACGCCAACTAGAAATAAATGAAGCAAGCCTCCAGACAAGCTGCCAGCACCTCCAAGAAAGCCTAGATCACGCACGCCAAACGAATGAGAAGATAATTGAAAGGATCCCAGACACCGTCACACTTATAGAAGCAGTCAGATCAACACTAAAACAAAATCAAGCAGACCAAGCAGCGACAATAGAAAGCACCACCATTTCACCAACAGAAACAGCAACACCTCAAGTCCCACAAACATACAGTCAAACAGCCGCACAACCAGCCAAAAAGTTTGTTCTGGAAAGCTCTAACGGCAAAACCCTTATCATTAAAGGTACATCAATAACACTGGGAAAAAAATCGAAATAATGCTATCTAAAGAGGCAATTGCAACGCCAATACACGTGGATAAGGTGGCCCCAGGAGAAATCACGTAGAAGTTACCTGCAAAACAGAAGAGGACCTAAAGCGCCTACAAGCAGAGCTGCAGCACAATCAAGTTCTCAACAAAAAACTTAATTTTCTGCAGAAGGCAGTTCCAAAGCATAAAATGATTCTCCTGGGTGTCCCAGAGGCGCTGACGAAGGAGGCCCTCACTAATATTCTTGGCAAAACATACCATATAACTGAAGAAGACATCATCGTCCTCAAGGAGTTACCTAATAGACACAACGAGGCGACAAAAGATTTGATTCTTCTGCTGCCTAAGTCACTTGGCATAGAGCTCATAAATGATGGAGGCATCGTCATCGGCCTAAAGACCTGTCGCCTCCGACCACATACTACCATCCTGCGCTGTCGCCGCTGTCAAGGCCTTACCCACCACGAACGGAACTGCAAGGCGGCCACGTCTGTGTGTGCATGCTGTGGCGAAGCACACCATGAAGAATCATGTGCAGCAGCTCCACGATGCATCAACTGCACCAAACATAACACACAACACAACACACATTTTCCAACAAGCCACAAAGCATCAGATTCTGGTTGCAGTGCCTACCGCTCAAAATATAGTTCAGAACGGGAAAGACTTAACCTGCTTTTCCAAATTGGTAACAGTTCGCAAGTTCACCTAACACCAGAAGAACCAAACAGACATCAACAATTCAACACACAGCACCCAACCATACAAGAGGCAACACCAGCAAATAGCCCCTATCATCACGATGAATGGTATGGTAATCGCTCATATAGAAATGAATACCACCCACTCTATCAAGGAGGCCACAACGGGCATCACCATGACCGGCAAGGTAGGCCCTTCTATTGAATCTAACATAATTTTTGTTACTAACTTAACCAAGAACCCTTTATTTAAGTACCTTTTATTTAAGTACCTTTTCAGAAAACCAATATGTCTCTTCTAGCACCTTCGGACCCCCCACCATTTGGCCACATCAAAATCATTCAGGTTAATTTAAATCACTGCAAGGCAGCTAATGTCAGCCTAAAAAATTACATGATATCAGAAAATATAGACATTGCATTGCTGCAGGATGCCTACTGTGGCAATGATGGAGCGCTGCTGTCAATTTTTCCGAAAAATTGGGCAAAGTTCGCGTCCAAAGATAACAGCGCTCATCTGGTCGTCCAGAATACGGATCTGGCATACTCACACCTATTCACAGGAGACAACTGTGTTTTCATCACTATAATGGCGAAGGAAGGAAAACTAATTATAGGCTCTACCTACGCAGCACCGCGTTTCAATTTTGATGAAACCCTTATGGAGTGGCAACACTTAATAACTCATAAGCAGTACTTCATTTGCGGAGGTGACTTCAACGCAAACTCCACTGTTTGGGGTTGCCCACAGGAAACCATCCGCGGAGACAGTCTCGTCGAGCATCTCGCAGTCCATAATTTAACCATTGATAACAGAACACACACATTTGTCAGAATGAACAACACAGGTATTATAACACACAAAGGATTCCCAGATCATACGCTGGCGAATCCGAAGGCGGCACAAAAAATCAGGGACTGGCGAGTAATGGACATCCACAATGCCTCGGACCATAAATACATACGTTTCGGCTTTGACATTACACCACTGACTACAACTAAACGACGTTTCAACACAACCCGAGGAAATTTTAAAAAGTTTACACAAATCATTAAAACACACAGACCACTCCTTGCACAACACCTAAGGGATGCAACAAACATCACCGACATTAACTCCTTCACAAAAAAACTTATTGCTTCCATGCAAGAGACGGCACGAGCATCCTTTAGACTAAAAAATACTCGGAGGACTCCAGTCTTCTCGTTCTGGACCACCGAACTTAAGACACAACGAAACAAACTCACAGCGCTAAGGAGAAAGATTAAACATCTACGAGAAACACACGGAAACACACCTTATTTTGAAAACCTTGGCGCTCAGTACAAAATACTCTCATTAAAATTCAAGAAAAGTGTTCAGGATGCCAGAGTCAAAGCCTGGCGGAATTTCTGCATCAATCAATCAGATCCTTTTGGCACGGCACAAAATTTTTTTACAGGAAATTTCTTCACACCAGACGAAATTAAACTTGAGCTTCCACCCTCCATTTCATCCAGGCAAGCGAATATGGAGCACCTAACTGCAGCACTTTTCGGACCATCCTCGTATCCCAACAGGGACAATTCAGACCTCAATTTTTCGACACCTAATGATAAACCCTTTTCTAAAGCTTAAGTAGCATCTGCTCTACATACATTTAATGATCAACGGATGCCTTGGCCCAATACTTTGGTTACTCATAGCTAACATAATTCTAAAAGAGCTAGAATCTAGAGGCTTCATTCTCTTTGCATTCGCTGATGACTTCAGCTTTATTTTCTCGGGCAGGCGGCGCATGGACTTGGAGGCAATGGCGGCTCAAGCCCTCCCCGTATTCTGCCAACTGCTAACAAACCTCAACCTCCAGCTATCAAGCCAAAAATCACAAGCAGTCACATTTTCCAAACCACGCAAACTTGAACGTAAACCAATCATAAGAGTGAACGGGGTTAGTGTCGAGCATGTCTCACACCTCAAACTTCTTGGCCTCACCATAGATGAACACCAAAGCTAGACGGAACATATCAACACCCTCAGGATTAAAGTAGGAAAATTACACTTAAACGCACGTAAACTAACGTCAAAATCCTGGGGAATAAAGCCAACAATGTTAAAAATCTGGTACCACACAATAGTGGAGCGGATAATTTTCTACTGTGTGGGCGTCTGGGGAAGTAACCTCACGCAAGCCGTGAAGGACAAATTGACCTCGATGCAACGGCTCTTTTTGCTGCAAATTGCTCGAGGATACAGGACAATCTCAACGGACGCACTCACAGTAATAACAGGTATTCCTCCCATAACAATAACACTCCAATATGAATACCAGAAAAACAGGATCACACACCTAGAACATGAACCAACGTGTGCAGCACTTTTTCCACAAATACAACTACAGGGGAAGGTTCCCAGTTGGAGAATACATCCCGCAGAAGAGACATCTCACTTACAGATAAACACAACCAGGCACGGTTTTGAACACAGCTACTCTCCCCGCTGTCCGACCATTTTCACTGACGGGTCACGCACGGAGACTGGCGTGGCAGCAGCATTCTGTGCCATGAATGGCGAGGTCGTGACCCATAAGTGGGCCTGCAGAATCGGTGATAACAACACTGTCTTCCAGGCTGAGCTGTTCGCGATTCTGCGGGCATTGGAATGGATTGTCTCTAACCCAACAGTACATTTTTACATGCTATATTCAGACAGCCTCTCCAGCCTACAAGCAATCTTTACTCACCGCACAAAACATCCCATTGTACTCCAAATAAAAATATTTTTAAAAGTCCTTGCACGGCGAGTAGCCCTGGGCCATGTGAAGGCACACATTGGCATTGCTGGCAATGAATTAGCTGATAAATTGGCAAAAGAAGCTACGGGAAGCACAAATATTGATCTTTCCCTCCCTGTTCCCCCATCCTACATTAGAGGGTTTTTAAAGTCTAAAATCATTCCTCAGTGGCAGGACCACTTGGATTACTCGGATAAAGGTCGACATACCCACAAATTGCTCCCTTTTGTCTCCCTAAACCTGCTTAACCTCGCCCCCCACACCTCAGCGTTCCTCACAGGACATGGTCCATTCCCTACTTACCTCAAATATTATAAACGTGCAGCCTCCAATATGTGTCCATGTGGCCAGCGGGGCTTGCCTTCTCATTACTATTTTGACTGCCCACTGACCGTTGCCTGGCATCTCAGATCTCCCGAAATTCCCCCACCCTCTTGGCTAACCAATATTCTAACAAGACCAATCTTACTAAAAAAATTAAAAAATATTTTTAATTTCTTAATGGATTTATCGAACTTAACAAATTAAGTAACCAACTCTAGCTTTTATCAATTTTTAACTAAACATATTAAATTCTTCACCACCAATCAGTACTGTAATTGATCTTCCTACCCTCCTTCTCCTGACTTTTCCTTATTTTGGCTGTACCTTGTAAGTGTTTGAGCACCTTGCTGTGCTCCCTTCGCAGTCTTTAGAAGCGGCCGCATCTCTCCAACGCAACAACTTGTGGCGCCATCTGTCGCGTGGGAACTGAGCTTCTCAATTCCGGCGCATCATTATTATCCAAGGACCGCCTTGGCCGCGAACTGTGTGTCATGACGCAGCGTTAAGGACTGTTCACCTACAAGTTCTTCATCACTGCACCTGCCGCTGTCTGTCACGAGGGAGTGCAGGCTCCAGCGGTTCAGGCTTTTTTCAGTTTCTCTTTCTTTTTTTTTGTTTTTAGCTTTCTTGCCTGCCCCTTGTCGCGCTTAGGCTTGTCCTGGCAGTGCCGGCCTTTGGCCTAGTTTGTATTTTCTTTTTTTTTCTTTTTTGTTGTTGTTTGGGCCGTTTGCGCGTGCGCTGGCGGTCTCGGCGTCGTGCCTTCCCTTCCGCCGGTGGCTGGAATCACCCAAAACGAATCCCCGCGTGCCGGGGAACATCCCGGGGGAGGTGCTAACGCTCTACGGCCTGGCTTTGCTGGGCCGAGTGGCCCCCCTTAGGCATTCAATGGTTTCTTCATCCCTGAAAACAGTAGGGTACAAAATTTGATCAAAATCGTTAGAGCCATTTTTTAGATAAAATTAACTTGACCCTCGGTGACCCAAAATTGAGCCACATATCGAATATTCTGGATCCTGTGATCTGATCCAATGATCTTCATCTGCTCAAAAACGATAGGATACAAAATTTAGTCAAAATCGTTTGAGCCGTTTTTTACATAAAATTAGCTTGAACATGAGCCGTAGTAACCCAAAATGATCCATTAAACAAATTTTCTCAATCATGTGACCTAAACCAATGGTTTGTTTGTGCCTGAAAATGGTAAGATACAAAGTTTAGTCATAATCGTTACAGCAGTTTTATAGATAAAATTAGTTTGACCCGTAGTGACCCAAAATTGACCAACTTATCGAATTTTGTGGAACATGCGACCTAACCCAATGATTTTCTACGGCCCGAAAACGGTAGGATACAAAATTTAATCGAAATCCTTTGAGTCGTTTTTTAGATATAATTAGCTTGACTCTGACACAAAGCGATTCAAAATGACCTAATCAAATTGTCTAGAACATCTGACCTAGCCTAAATTTCTTATGGTACCCGTAAACTGTAGGATACAAAATTTGGTCAAAATCGGTAGAATCGTTTTTAAGATGAAATTTACATAACCACACACACACAACATTTGCTCGTATTATAATATATGATTTAGATATTGTCATACAGGGATGATCCAAATATTCTAAAATCTTTTAAAAAACAATAACTCTCAAATGCAGATTTCCTGGACTTGCTCAGTGTGGAGTTTTGGGTTAAAGATTAAGAATTATTGAGATTTTATTACTGAATAAATAAATAAAGAGAATCTACGTACCTTTGGATTTGTGTCGAGGTTTCGATTCCATTCATAATCTTCCATCTCCACCGATTTAATAGAATATAATAATGAAAAATCACATAGTGAATGATTAATGATGAATAATCATTGAATTTATGAATAATCACATAGCTGAGATTCTATGATTGTAATATTTCACTGATAAAAACCTAAAGTTGAATTCCACGCACGTTCCATTCAGAACAGAAGATTTTCCTTTGAAAAACAGTAGAATTTCTTTATGAAGAACTGTGTTTCTTGAAATAGAATAATTGAGTCGGTTTCTAATCATTACACTTCAGAATTGAATATTTTTCACATATTTAATAAGGTATAATAAGACTTTATTATACAATTAGAATTAGAATTTTTACACACACTCAGAATTCAGACTTAAAAACAGAACAACATTTTTACGTGACAGCTCCGCATAAAAAAGATGGCTCGTAGACTTCACAAAATCTAATAAATAAATGAAAGATAATTAATAATATATATTACAGAAAAATAATGACAGAATTTTTTAAACATAATAATAATTAAATTTCTGGAAATATGATAAAGTTAATAGAATGTCTTTTATTTAATTTCTGACGTAATAAGCTGCAATTCGAAGCATTGTCCTTTTAAAACTAATCTTTGGTGCTGCCATCTAGCAGGAAGAGCGATACTTAAAATCGTACACTTAGAAATAAGAAGGTTATTTTTAAATGACAATAAGCTTGGACCAAAATGAATATGTTTTCCTTCCAAATTGTTTACTAGTTTAGTAAAATGATCGTTCTGTTGAATCGAAGAGTGACTTCATGTACTGAAACTTCATGTTAGTTCATGTACTGTTAGTGTATGTTTTAAACATAACACGTTATTTTTTAATAACGTCTTTGTAGTTAGTTACTTTGTATAATTTCTAATATTTGTCAACATAAAACCAGACCGAAAATGATAGTCTGTAGAGTACTAAAGAAGATTTCAGTCGTTATTCGTAAACATTACACTGGTCGGCTAAATATACTAAGAATTTCCAACATCAATTGATGTTGCACCAATTCTATACAAAAGTAAATTTCTGTAGATCCATAAGATCCAAAATTCACACATATTGTGGATATCTGTGACTTTTGATTATGGTACATTTCAGTGTAGAAGCCGAGTATACGACTTTTCAGTGATAAATTTTATAAAATCAGAAACCCGTATATAAGCCAATGTTAAAAAAATGTTGATAACAAGAAAAAAAAGGAAAATGCCCTCTTAGAAATATTGAATTCACCTATACAATATACGCTGCCAAAATCTGTTCACTCTGGTTTCGCTAATCCTCTTCAGACCTGCTCACTCATAATAACTAAACCTACTATTTTCGTAAATGAGAGAAACTTCCTCTACCTCGTCACGAGACTGCGAACTTTTACTATGAATTAATGAAAGATGGTTGGACGAAAAGTCACACTTATAATGAATTAAAAGTCATTCATTCTGCAGAACAGTCGAATAACCCCCGTCATTGCATATTCAATGAACTATAAGTGCGAGAATGGAGAAATAAAAAAGACAAAATTTCACAAATGCCAAAAGCGATGAAAGCGTCACTTGGGCGCAAATCATCATTTCATACACTTGAAGAATAACTATCCCATTGGGTTCAAATGTCGCGGCAAAGCGGATTAATCGTAATCCGTGCAATTATTCATATCAGGGCTCTGAATATAATAAAAGACCCAAATTTTCTACTATTAAAACATTGAGGAACATTTCGTTGCATCTGTGGGCTTGTGCAATCGTTTTATGAATCGACATTTATTGCGTATCCGAGATCGTGATAAAATTTCCTAAAGAGCAAGAAGTTGAGGCTTAGTTTTTTTCAAAAGTACGTCATCCAATTGCGAAAGAAACATAACTTTGAACTTTCACAAATAGGAAATACGGGTGAAACGTCAGTATACCTTGATTTACTGAGGAATCGCACAGTGGAGATAAAAAGTGTAGAACCAGTTTTTATTGGTCATGAGAAAATCCCCTTTAACGTTGTCTAAAGTTCCTTGGTGGACGGAACACATTTATCTTCAGTGATAATTTTTAAACGGAAAACATTTCCTAAGGGGATACGTTTCCCAAGTGGTATATCGTCTGTGCCCATCCAAAAGGTTGTATGGATGAAAACTGAATTTTATATTGGCTTAAAAATATATGGGGTAAAAAAAGGAGCGGCTTTTAAGAAGCCGTCTCTGTTTTTTTGGCATGCGCTTAAAGCACACCACAAAGAAGAAGTAAGGTTCAAATTTTCACCTGAGATAGGATCTTCGGTAGTGCTGTTCCCTGCTGGCCATACCAGGTGTCCTTCTCCAATTCACTGGACGTTAGTTAAATTAAGCTATTTACAGACAGGATTCTTTCGAAATGGACTGAGTGGATGTCATCTGAGGATGCAGCTGAGACAAATGGTGGTAATTTTTTAAAAAATGACATCGTCACCATAGCTGAATATGTGAAAAAAACTTGGCTTAAAATACCACAAGAAATTATCTTCCGGTCTTTCAAAAAATGTTGGATCAGCAATGCGATGGATGGAATTGAGGATGATGCCCTTTTTGAAGAAGATGTCGATAATGATGATGATGAAGTAGACGCTGATGACATCCATCCTAATATTCCAATGAAAGAAATTATTTTTAATGAGTTGTTTGAAACTTTAGATAGTGTCTCTTGCGTAGTGAATGATTATTGGTGACTCTTTCAAAAAAAACGTTTTTGTAAATTTGTTATTTATATTTAATCTTTTTTTCTATTAGAATATAAATTTTGGAAATTTTCTTTGACTCGTGTATAATCCGAGCCCACCCCTTTTGAGCCATGAAAAATTTCAAACATTCTCTGCTTATATGCGGAAATATACAATAGGGTGGAACGAAAAAACTTTTTTTTAAATTTCAAAATGCTATAGTTTTCAAAAGTTGCCTTTGATCAAAATAAAGACGGAAATTAAATATTAGCGTAATTTTATTATGTTTTCAGGTGCCGCAAGAAGGGTAAACTTTAGGTTTTTATTAAAATTTTGACAATTTTCAAAATTATGTAAAAATAATAATAATAATAATTTCAATATGCTATAATTTTCAAAAGTTGCTTTTGATCTAAATAAAGATGGAAATTAAATATCAGCTTAATTGGATTATGTTTAGAGGTGCCGCAAGAAGGGAAAACTTTAGGTTTTTCTTAAAATTTTGACAAATTTCAAAATTATGTTTAATTTTTTTTTCAATGTACTATAGTTTTCATAAGTTAACTTTTAAATCAGTTTAAATCAGTTTTAAATCTTTTTAATCAGAAAATATGGTAAACTTACTGCGTAATACATTTTTATTACAAAAATAATGATACATAAATAGTATACAATGAGGTAGAAACAGAACAAAGTTCAGAAGAGAACACTATACTATCCCAATTTTTTTATTGCCTTTACGTCCAGTGTCTCTGAAACCTGAAGTAATCAAAACCATAGTCTAATTCGCTTGAAACTGTGATTTGTGGCTTCTACTTGCGATTGAACTTGAGTATCAGACAAAATTGCTGCAACAATTCCAAGCGCCGCTCTGAAGGATATTGGTCTAATTAGTGATGAAGAAAGAAGTATGACAGAAATGTATTGACAGAATGAAAATTAGATGAGAACAAATAAAGAACCGAAAAATACATGTAGAAGAAACTGTAAAACTTGTTACAGAAAGTAATTGTTTTTTTATGTAAGAAAATACAAGACTATTTTGCAAGAGGAGAAAGGAACTAAGCATTACAAAATAACTGATCGAAGAACATATATCACTTGTTCCAGAACTTGGATCAAAATTTTCAAGACACGTAAAAGCGATTTCTGGCACTGGAAAAGGTATAAAAGACAGCATAATGACATTTTTAAATGGCAAAAACCAATACTTAAACATTACTGCAATTGTATATGATGGAACTGCCTCGAACACTGGATTGAATAATGGTGCGATTGCTTTATTGGAAAAAGAATTTTGAAAGCCACTGCAGTGCTTGATTTGTCGGTTTCATGCAAATGAACTACCCATTCGTCATCTATTTTCTTTCCTAGATGGAAAAACTAAACAACCAAATGAATTTGGAGTGAAAATATGGAAACAACTGGAAACGTGTTATGAACTTCCAGTGACTGAGTTTTCACCTATTGAAAATAACATTCCATTGCTAAAATTTAAGGATAATTTAAGTATGGACCAAATATATTTCTTAGAAATGTGTAACACAATCTCCGTTAGAAGTTGCTCTTCTGATTTACGTGGGAACAGAATATCCATCACAAAATCTCCAAATACTGACTGAGTACATTTTGAATGTGTATGCAACTGTTTGGTTTAACATAAAGTTGAAACCATCTATCTATGGACGAAGCACTTGTGAAAACGTGTCAACTATTTACGTTACCTCAATTACACTCCAAAAAATGCAATTGATCCAATCAGCCAAAGCAATGCATACTTTGCTGCACATGAAAATGTACTCCATTGTATGCTATCAGTTGATAGAAGTCATTAAGGAGTTTGCATTACGCCGAATTGTAAAAGCAGGGACTGGAAATGAAGTTAGCATCATAATTTTTTTAATTCCTGTATGCATAAACTTTGATGTCACGGATTATATTGATATGATTGCATGATGTTAAAGTAACATAACCTCCTACGACGATGTATATTGCTGACGACAAACTAAAGCAGTAAATACAGCAAGCAGAAGAACCTGATCACGAGAGTCAACTTCAATTTTTCCCTATGTCACACACAAGCAGTTAAAAGGATTGTTAAATTAGTTACCGAGTCATCCTTGTCAGTTTGCAGCACTTCTTCAAGAGATGCATTGATAAACACCAAAATAATTTTTTTAAAAATCATGCCAAGATTTGAAAAAAAATCCAATGTGTTAGTGTGATTACTATGGACGTTAGAGAAAAATTAATGTTTCTTAAAAATAATGTTTTGCCTTTAAAAACAATAAAAAGTCAAACCTCTTTTAACAGACACCCTTATATACGGTCACCCCTCTCTTACGGCCAAATTAAAATTTCTCAGCAAACATTAACCTCTCGTTATAACTAACAACCAATCTCCTGCAGTCACCTCATTTTTTCAGACCATTTTTTTTGTCACATAGGTGTCCGTTAATCAGAGGTTTCACTCTTTTAAAGTTTTTCTAAATAAGTGTGATTTGTTTTACTAAGATACGATAATTAAAGATTGAATTTCTTTCATTTCAATGTAGTACTATAAGAATATGTTACTGTAAAGTTAATAAAAATTAATGTGGTGAAAATCGCTAAATTCAACAAAATAATTCTTTCTGTAATGACATCTAAAAATTCTTAATACATAGAATGTGCAAGTTTTCTGCAAAAGTATCCTATTTTGAATATTCTGTTTACAAAACATATGTATATTATGTCAATAATCAAGAAAAGAACTTTTTTTATTAAAGGCAATTTTTATCGTTTTTTCATAGAAAAGTCATTTTTGAAGCTCTTTGCGGCACCTGAAAATATTTTAGTACAGCAACAAAATTTTAGATTCTTCATTCTAATCCCAAAAGGCAACTTTTGCCGACTATAGCAAATTTCTAACTGATAAAAAATAATTAACCATTATTTTCGTTCCACCCTAATATACAATATGTCACAAATGGATTTCAAAGTTGGAGGTCTTTTTAACTTAAAAGAGGTACATATTACATGGTTCCCACCAGGAGTCGGAAAAACTACTTTTTTATTGTAGCGAACTACAATTACAACTATTTTGTCGAAAATGTAGTTAACTACAACTACAACTACTTATTTTAAAAAGTAGCGACTACAAACTACTTTTCAAAAGTAGTCACTACTTCGCTACTTTTAAATTTTGTCAAAGTGTTCAATTTACACTAGAAATTGAAGACACGGATTAAATAATAAAGTGACCCCTCGTTATATCACGTCTGCCGGGATACAATTAAATAAACGCGACAATACCGATGGAATTAAAAAAATAAGAAAGATACCATACAAAGAAATGTTTTGTTTTCGTCTCGAAAACGTTAGTTTATACACACTTAAACAAATTTCGTAGCAAAATTAAGAGATATATTATAATCTAAAAAATTACAGAAAAACAACCCTAAATGCAAACAATAAATAAATCTGTAAATGGAGCAATTCCGAATAATAAGAAATCCGGCGTTAAAACATGAAGACATCTTAACAAAGTAAATAGACAAGTGTTGCCAACAAGAAAATTAATTCCTTTGGTGGGTTAGTACTTGATTTCAGCAGCAAGTGTCAATGGAAAAAAATCTATGACTTCATGCAATGCGTTGCTATACACTGCAGACTGCAGCTGAGATTTGTCACTGCGATTCGGAAATTTTTGAGTAGAACAAATTCTGCACAAAAGAAGCGAGTTTCGACCACGTGATTTGCAGAATGGCACTTTTTCTTTCTCCTGAAGTAGCTTGAAAAGTAGCGTCGGTTCTCGCTACAAACTATTGATTTTTTGTATCGCGCTACTCGCTACACTACAATGTTCAAAATGTAGCGCGCTACAGTACAAACTACTATAAAAAGTAGTGACTACAGTAGTTTCGCTACTTGTAGCGCGCTACGTCCGACCCTGGTTACCAAATATAAACAGCAAAATTTCTTTGATAGGAGAAGAGGCTTCATTTGCAAACATTTCCGCTTATAACGGATTAGATTCCCTTCGATGTTGGTAAAATACTGTTTAATAAAATAAGTTAACATTGGTTATTTGTGACTAATAATGTTTGAAGTATATGTTACTGATTTATATATACATACTAAGTTCTCATTAAAATAATAAAAAGGGTTTTTGTAGAATTGCATGTGCAATTTATGTTTCTCAATTGCAGCCGTTTTCATTGTTTACTGAATACATTTTAAATCCCAAAACCCTCCTAACAGCCAGGGGTCTTACGTTTTAAGTTATTTTGTCATATATCAGCTGCAGTTTTAGGTTGGAGCATAAAATACATTTAAACCAATCTGCTAAAAAAATCGTTAAAGTCGTATTTCAGAGATTTTAGAGCTATTTTAGCGATTTCGTCGCCAACATCGGGAATGAACCCTATCATGGAAAATTAGACGAATAAGATAACTACTGCTGATTTTTGATTAGATATTTTGCATAAGACATCGTTCCAAGGAAGATTTCTTTTTTATTTCATATAATATATAGATGCCATACGAAATAGAGTTTCTTTAAATGCTACGCAATTTGGTTGGGTTTTTTTTCGTATTGTCAGAGAGATTCCTGACAATAAATATTTCCCTGTCAAGAATAATATATTTCATTTCAGGAAATATATTTCTGTTACATGCACCAAAGAAATTATGCATTCTCATTTATAAAGTCGAGGTTTTGTTCTATGATTGTATCACAGAAACTTCATTTTTTCCCTGATTGTCTATAGTGATTTATGTGCAGGAATGTACAGAGCTACATTGTTGTGATCGCCATATTATTGCATTTTTATTTATTTTACCCATAAGGCCCTCATTATTAACATAGGCAAAGCAAGGTGGTTCTGCTAGTATCTTTATAAAAATAAACACATGTCGTTATCTTCGGGAAAAAATACTTACATAAAATTTTGCTTGTGTTAAAATAAACTATTTCGCTATGGCGCTTAATCATCAAAAACATGAAATAAAAAAGTATAATCAAAAGAATGAACGTTTAAAAAATTTTCTTCTAAAAAAATGAGCCTGAACATTTCTGGGGTGTATAGATTTATTTCGAAAATAAAATCTAGCATAAGAGGTTGTAACATTTTTCAAAGTCACTTGTTCGTTACCGTATCAATAGTTTCTTCATGTGAGACACGATTTTGGGGATGTTGTCTTTCCGGATGCCCAACAGTTTCTCGTAAACCGAATTCTATTGATTTTGTTAATTCTTTTTGGAAAAAAAACTGATTCATATATATTAAATTTTGTTTTAAACGACTCCCGAATACGTATGTTTTATCCGTATAAAAATATAAAAATTACGTTTGAAGGACAAAGATAAGGTATTAAGACCAAAAGACCGATTGAAAAAGAAATAAATTTCTAAAAAGTACTCATATTTTTTATTAAGTGTAAAATGAAAAGCAAAATTGCTGTACGAACACCGAATAAGATTTATTGAAACGACGGCAAAATTTACTATATTGGGGTAAAAATTAAAACCGGATTCCTTGTACTATTTTTAAAAAAATCACCATAAAATGCGAAAAAACGTTAAAAATTGTATAAAAAAGAAAATAACAAAAAACCTAACCAAAAAATACAAAATCTGAGTCATAGATACTTTTAGATATGTCATCGGATACGCGAGATCACATTTGCAGATCTCTATGTGCAATAGATTTCCCCATCCATCCCATACAAACAAACAAACAAATAGCAAGACAGACTCGCACACAGACAAAAACTTTCTTATATTAATATAGATTGAAATTGCTTTGGTTTTATTGAAATCTTAGGATTTTTATTTATTTTCATTTCATACAAAAGTAGAATATATTAGAAATCGAAAAATATCTTAGGAAATTGTCTGCATTCATACTCTTTCATCTAGAAATACGAAACCCAATAAAAACTTTCCTTCATAATATGGAGTGACTAAATGTTACGTGGAGAAGAAATAAAAAATCATGTATAAAATTTCAGTCATAAACTACGACTTAATAAAAGACAGAATATTGTCAGATTTGTTGCTGCTAAAAAAAGGTAAGGTGGGAGGGGGATGGTGATAAAAGCAAAATATTTTTTTCTCAGAAAACTTTTTGAAAAGTTAGTATTTAAGAATAAAAATAATTTATGTATGCAATGATACAATTCCTTCAATATTCAATTCGAAAATAAAACTTATCAATCAATTCATACGATAATTTTTTAAATGATTTTATACAAATTATAACCCTATTTGTTTGCTTCATTTATATATGCTGTTATTTTATTAAAGATATATAAACTGTTTAATTTTGTTCAACTTTTTAGATATTTGCTCAAATGAGGCCTTTGTATAAAGTTTAAAACATCTAATGTAACTGTTTTCATATGTGATATTATTTTTTAGTTTTACTAAAAATCTGATTTGAAAATATCTTTTTAGCATGTACGCTGCTTTTATTTTAATTTTAATTTCACTTAAAAATTATAAAAATGTAAAGATTAGGAGAAACGTTACGAAATTGTTTACATTCGGATAAACTCCACAAGAAACACAAAACCGAGAAAAAAAATTTCAACATATTTATGAAATTAAATATCCAATCAGAAATTTATAAAGAAGAAATAACAAGTGCCACATAAAATGTAATTAGTAATCTCTAAACTGACCCAAAACAAACACAGAAATAAGGCATAAGTTTAGAAACATTTCCCCACAGTATCAGAAATTTGTTAACACATTTTATTTTTTTCCTACAGTGGAAAAAGAAAACTAAATAAACAATTGAACTCAGTAAATATCCAATTTCAGCAATTATTAACCATAGCCAGTAATGTGTGATAATTCGTCGGTTCATCCTAGCACATGGTTATGGAATTTATGTGGAGCACGTAATAGACTAAAAATGAATTAAGTTTAAAAATGCATATCGCTGTTTAAAACGCTTTTCTAGCAATTATAGATAGTATTCGGTCTTGTAACCAAACTCTTTTGTGTGCCTCTGTACAAGAACTAAGGATGATACGCATTCCCTAATATATAGTTAACATGTTTTATCAAACTTAAGGGACGCTGATCAATTTCATTAAATGGAAACCCGTATAGCGTCATTAAAATACTCTGCAAACAGTTTTTCTACATACATCAAAATTTAATGCAATTATTTTCTGCTTCCTGTAAATGCTACGTACTCTCTACTCTATGGAAAGGCTGTTATATTTCTTCCAAGTGATTTATATCAGTTTCATTATGTCTGAAGTATTATAACGTCATTAAAATGCGCTGCAAACGATTTTTCATATAGAACATAATGTAATGGTATTTTTCTGTGCGAACTCCTGAAACGAAATATAATGCCACAATTTATTAGGTAGCTTTCAATACAAAAAAGTCCTTCCGGCCTGTACCGGGAGGAAAAGGTAGCTTTCCTATATCTTCGTTTTAACATTTTAGCTAATGTTACACGAAAACAGCAAGTTAAACTGCAAAGAAACGTTTACAAAAGATTTGTTAATACTGAATTTGAATAAAAATTTCGCCAAATTATTGAGCAATAGCCAAATTGGCTTCATTTATAAAGACTTATTTTGGTCGCCAAATTTAGCGATATTTCACCAAATGTCACAAATGTTGCTAATTTTGCCGCCAATTTTGCCAATTTTGTCGCCAATTTTGTCGCTAACGTATATGAATATATAGTTTTATGCGTATGATTGGGAAAATTATTACAACAATGAAAGAAAATAATTTGCGAGTAATCGCGTTAATGTGCTGTTTTGTTTCAAAATGTCAGCCACCCTAGAATTTCAAACTGCTCTATCTCAGCCATTTTTTAAGATAGAGGTAAACCAAAAAATGCTCTAGAATCCTTGTATCAAGGCCTAACACGTAATTAAAAAATAAGTTTGAATTTTTAATTTTTTGTATATTTATTTTAGTTTTAAATTTTTAAATGGCCGCCATCTTGAAACAAAATGGCGGACCAAGCTGGCCAACGAACTCTGTCGAGACATTGGTAACCTTAATACACACAATTAGTTTCATCAAAATCGATTTATAAATACGAGCGTTATCGTATGACATAGGTCAGATATATATATATATATATATATATATATATATATATATATATATATATATATATATATATATATATGGATATATCTATATATATAAATCAACATTTGAACGGAGGGTGGTTTTGGGGTCTGGGGTCATGATCGGTGAAAATATATCGAAATTTTCCGGAACTGCTTTCCTCCGAACGGCTGCAATAGGTAGCTTTATACATTTTTGTATTGAAAGCTACCTAAAAGTATAAAGCTACCTATTGCAGCCGTTCGGAGGAAAGCAATTCCGGAAAATTTTGACATATTTTCACCGATCATGACCCCCAGACCTCAAAACCACCCTCCGTTCAAATGTTGATTTATATATATATATATATATATATATATATATCTGACCTATGTCATACGATAACGCTCGTATTTATAAATCAATTTCTATGAAACTAATTGTGTGTATTAAGCTCACCAATGTCTCGACCGAGTTCGTTGGCCAGCTAGGTCCGCCATCTTGTTTCAAGATGGCGGCCATTTAAAACTTTAAAACTAAAATAAATATACAAAAAAGTTAAAAATTCAAATTTATTTTTTGCTTTAGTGTTAGGCCTTGATACAAGGATTCCGGAGTATTTTTTGTTTTATTTCTATCTTAAAAAACGGCTGAGATACAGTAGTTTGAAATTCTAGTGTGGAAGACATTTTGAAACAAGATAGCACATTACAAAAATCCAACGATTAATCTAAAAGTTTTAGTGAACGCGACTTCTCGCAAATTATTATCTTTCATTGTTGTAATCATTTTCCCAATCATACGCATAAAACTATATATTCATATCCATTAGCGCCAAATTATCGCCAAACTTGGCGACATTTGGCGAAATATCGCCAAATTTGGCGACAAAAATAAGTCTTTATAAATGAAGACAATTTGGCTATAGCTCAATAATTTGGCAAATTTCTTATTCAAATTCAGCATTAACAAATCTTTTGTAAACGGTTTCTTTGCATTTTAGCTTGCTGTTTTCGAGTAACATTAGCTAAAATTTTAAAACGAAGATATAGGAAAGCTACCTTTTCTTCCCGGTACAGGCCGGTAGGACTTTTTAAAAATTCAACGCATTTTACGTAAACACCCGATTGTAGAATATTTAATTCCGGTTTTCTTTAATACTAAATTTGAATGCTAATTTCAGCATGAGAGTTACAGCATAACAAAAATGAGATTGTATCAAAATACCAGCCAACCTAGAATTTCAAACTGCCATATCTCTGCCATTTTTTAAGTATAAGCCAAAACAAAACATGTTCCGGAATCCTTGTAAAACGATCCAACACTTATAACGGAAACAACTTTTTTCAATTTATAATTTTTTGTACATCTTTTTGAATTAAAAAAAAAAAAATTAACGGACCGTCATTTTGAAACAAGATGGCGCATGAAGATGTTCAAAGAACTCGGTCGAGACCTTGGTGTGTGCTGTACACATGATCAGTCAGATTCATATCGGTTCATAAATACGAGAATTACAGCATAACAAAAATCACATTGTTTCAAAATGTCATCCACCCTAGAATTTCAAACTGCCATATCTCAGCCATTTTTTAAGATAAAGCCAAAACATAAAATGCTCCGGAATCCTTGTATAACAATTTAAAACTTAACGGAAATAACTTTTTCAATTTTTAGGTAGCTTTCAATACAAAAAAGTATAAAGCTACCTATTGCAGCCGTTCGGAGGAAAGCAGTTCTGGAAAATTTCGATATATTTTCACCGATCATGACCCCCAGACCTCAAAACCACCCTCTGTTCAAATGTTGATTTATATATATATATATATATATATATATATGACCTATGTCATACGATAACGCTCGTATTTATAAATCAATTTTGATGAAACTGGTTGTGTGTATTAAGCTAACCAATGTCTCAACCGAGTTCGTTGGCCAGCTTGGTCCGCCATTTTGTTTCAAGATGGCGGCCATTTAAAAATTTAAAACTAAAATAAGTATACAAAAAAGTTAAAAATTTAAATTTATTTTTTAAGTACGTCTTAGGCCTTGATACAAGGATTGCAGAGCATTTTTTGGTTTACCTCTATCTTAAAAAATGACTGAGATAGAGCAGTTTGAAATTCCAGGGTGGCTGACATTTTGAAACAAAACAGCACATTAACGCGATTACTTGCAAATTATTTTCTTTCATTGTTGTAATAATTTTCCCAATCATACGCATAAAACTATATATTCATATCCGTTAGCGCCAAATTCTCGCCAAAATTGGCGACATTTGGCGAAATATCGGCAAATTTGGCGACTAAAATAAGTCTTCATAAAGCCAATTTGGCTATTGCTCAATAATTTGGCGAATTTCTTATTCAAATTCAGTATTAGCGAATCTTTTGTAAACGTTTCTTTACATTTTAACTTGCTGTTTTCGTGTAACATTAGCTAAAATTTTAAAACGAAGATATAGGGAAGCTACCTTTTCCTCCCGGTACAGGCCGGAAGGACTTTTTTCAATATCGAACACTCCTTACTAAACCTCAAAAACTAATATCAGTTATATGGCTAAACCACCTATGCTTTAATTTCTTCTGATCATCAAAGGAGAATATCTTACATAATCATATAATAAGATTACTGATAATAATTAACATATAGATAAAATTGTTAAGTGATACAAACAAAACACAAAAAAGCTTATAAAAACCTTTTAATATAATCATCGACATATGTTTCAACGCTCAAATGGCAGCATTATTCTATTGCGCCAACATGTATATCTTAACACTTTTTTGACAAAGTTCTGTGGAATTACAACACCGTTTGTGTAATATCATGCCTCCACTCTTAAAATTATTGTTAACCTGATTTTAAGCTCTACCACCGAACTTAAAGATTCAGTTCAAGAATAAATATCGTCCATATGCAGGTCTTCTTTCAGTACAGGTGCTGCCAAAGGAAACTTAGTTTTTACATCATTAGACAACTGAAGCAATGTTCCCCTGGACAAATACGGTGTGCTAACAGTCTGTAAGTAACTTTGGTTAATTTAAAATGTTTATTTGGTTCGTTAAGGCATTCCCACTATAAATATATTTGTAACTTTCTCTGATCGGAATAGATAGAAATTGCCCTAAACATTCTTTGAATGTCTACAGTGAAAGCAAAAATATATATTTTCTAAATCTCAGCATAATTGCGAATAAATTATGCTGTATTACATCCTCGTTTTATTGTACAGCATAAATATCATTCTCTTTAGTTGTAAAAGAGACGAAGCATTGGATACTTATGAAAGGTTTCTCACAAATTACAATCTCTTTATTTTTTGGTCACTCAACCTCAATGTTTCAGAACAAGATCGGCGTTACTGACTCGAATTTATCCTGGTCTCACAATTTCATAACACATTCTCGCTCTAAACATCATAGCAATGATGTTGGGTCACAATGATTGATTAAATGATGCTGTACAATGCTCTGGGATATTGGATTTATAATCTGCTAATTTTACTTTAGGAAAATGTCTGCATTGAAATTTTAAAGGACCACGAAGGCATCAAATATGTATTTATTTTTTAACTAGCAAGGAATTTAGCAAGGAAAGTTTTTTTTTACAGAACTATCATCTTTATTAAATATTAATGCATTAAATTTATGGTTAATTATCAAGGTAGCAACCCTTTAATCCTGAAACCGAAATATAGTTTTTTAATGTTTGAAATTCCAAAAAACGAGACTATTCAGCAATCACAAAAAATGACAAAATGAAGTCCAACGGAGCAGTTTAACGGAAGACGAATGGAGCTGTTCGATCGATGACAGACAACAGACATCTGCCATTCACTGAATGAGTCTTAAAACCATACGTTAGATCAATGAAAGGTGTCTACATGTGCCACTGACCGAACGAATCCTAGAGCTCTAAAAACCTCTCTTTAGACGCAACATAAATTTAGTTTTGTTTATAGAATGAAAGTCATTTGTTCAATATTTTAAATAAGCTCTATCTTATTACTTTGCCAAATTGCATACTAATTGTCTCGAGAGAAAAAAAATATCGTTTTTTTTTTTTTCTGCGTGTCTAGTTTGTAAAATAAAGGGATATATATCAGGTGATTTTTAAAAACATAGCAAACTCAGATTTACTGTTTACAAGATTAGTACTTCATATAATCAAAATTAATGGGGCGGAGCGCCGCGCAACGTGTTTTCAAAATCTGTTGATTTTCATGGAATGACCCATACGTCTTGGTATTTGATTAATTTAACTCATTGTTATTAATATATGCAGTAATATCTTCAGATAACCTCATCCGTGTATTTTTGTTCCTTTTTTTCATTTTTGTTCCTCATATATAATTCTACATGAAATAGGCATTTAATTCCTTCTAGATTAACTGAAAGAGCCTTCGTTTAACTTTAAAAAAAGTACTAATACGAAAAAGTATATCTCAGAGTTAAAATTTAATTATAAGAATGATTAGAATTTTTATCCCGCTTTCTACCAAGAAATATTTTAAAATAACGTATATTTCATAAATATTATCTTAAAACAAATTACCTTAAACAATAATAGGTAATAAATTATTATAAATAATATTTTATTCGGTATTATTTTATTAAATAAAATACTTATATCTATATATTAATTCAGAGGTATGAGTAAAGACAAAACTTTAGAGTAATTTTCAATGACAGAATACCTTAGAATAAGATTAATGCCTTAGAGAATACGATTTAATTAAATAAAGTAACTTTCCTGTTAATTGCAAGGGAATAATCCTGATAAATCCCTTCGTATTAGAACAGACTGATGCAATGTTTCAAACAAGATATTTCCATATTACGAAAGGAGAATTTGGCCATAGAGATGTGTAATGCACTGTAGTGTTCTGAAATAATTTCACAAAGTTAATAACCATGTATATTTATGATAAGTTAATGAAAAACGTCTGGAACAGAGTTAATTTCTTTTAATTACATCTTTTATTTTCCAATTTTTTGAAACGCTTTCAGTACATTTTGAAACAGTGAAATCTTGAAAATAGACATAATTATGATATAAAATATCCATATTATGTTGAATTGAGATTTTGCCGAATTAGGTGTATAAAGTTCAACAATTCAATAGACGCTATGCTAGTGTTTCATTTTGTTTTCATTACCAAATTTCTCTTTCAAAATGTAAACAAAATGCTTTGTTAATATTTAACAAATGAAACATTCAAATAAACAAGATAAACACATTTGTATTTTTTTATGTTGGAATTATTCTTTACAGAAAACTAACAAAACATAATTTTATCTTTAAAATACAGATAATTTAAAAATTAAATATCAATCAAATTCACGTATGTTTAATTTAATTAGAATATTTTATTTAACTTAATTTGAAATTTAATTAGAAATTTTTTTATTAAATAACAATTCTCATATAATGACACATTGAAATCGATATATATTTTACTATCATTAAAATAAGGGTACAATTTTGATATTAGTTTTTTTTAAGTTTATGCTTTTCAGGATTTAATTTAGTGAAATACTTAAGTGGTATTTGATGATAATGAAATGATAAATGTTAAATTCTAATAGTTTTAGATTTATTAAAAAATATTCGTTCCATATAAAAGATATAACAAAGAGCTATTTTTTAAAAATAAATATCATTCATGTTCTAAAAAATATATTACGCAAACTTTCAATAAAAAAACGTTCATATTTTTAATTGAAACTATATTTTTTTCAAGAAAATGTGAAGCTTTTATGGAATTATATGTCAAAATATCTTATTATAAAAGATGAATTTAAAACTATTATTTAAAAATACATCTAAGGAGAAAACTTTACACTCATACAATTAAAATGCCGACTGAGGATTTTAGTTTGTTGTTGAGTATTATTATATATGTAATTACTGTAAAGTTTTATTTCTTTTAAGTTTAAATAAGAAAAATATATTACAAAGTGGAATGGTTTATCATCAAAGAAATTATTTCTTTTTTCATCATTTAATAAACACTGATTAACATACTCACAAAGAAACATATTTTTTTCTTAACTGAAAATGTGGAATCTAATAAGATTTTTAAATTAAGATGTTCTAGATATCATATTTGTGGGTTAAAGGAATTATATTCACATCATTAAATTTATATTAAGTATAGTGATATTTTTACACGCTTAATATCGTTCCCTGAACTGAATGGTAAAAATTTAAACATTCAACAGGACAATGTTGGTATAAATTAATTAATTTAATTTTAATACTTTAATTATTATGAATCGTTAATTAACTGTTTAAAACATTTTAATGGTATTTTTCTATGGTGCTGCGATAAAAAGACAAATTATTATAAATTCAAAAATATTCATTCTTTATGAATATATATATATATATATATATATATATATATATATATATAACAAAAAGTTTTTATTTTCCAAAATAACAATCACTCATGTTTAAATAAAGATTATTAAAAAAGAGAATTTTGTAAAAAAATCTTATTTTTGCGTTAAATTTGCGTCCGCCACTCCTCAGAAAACAAAAACATTTATCCAATAAGTGTACGTAAATTTCATGAGGTATGTCATCCCGCAAATATCATTGATTTCTTCAGAAATAAGCTGCTGTTCTTCGATTGAACCGTGACATGGTTGGTAAGCGCGTCATCTTTTAGTTCTACTCTAAGATTGAATGGTTATAGGTTCTATCCTCAAGAGGACGTTGATAGATTTCTTTATCTTTCCAGGATGCTTGATTTAAAGCTATATATTCATTTTATTTTTTTTTAAAGTGATAAAAGGTCACTGTCAATTTAATTATTTCTTTTTAAACATTTATTTCAATCAATTGCTCTTCAACATTTGTTTTTAAAATTTTACTACATTATAAGAAAAGAATGAATATTTCGTAATATTAATATGTACTGATTAAGATACTCTCAAACAAATATATTTTTAACTGAAAAATTTGGAATTTATCAAATTTTTTAAATTAAGAAGTAGCTATCACATAGTTATATTTATGGTAGTATATTCACACAATAAATTTTTATCGGATCTACATTGATGTTTTTATATGCTTAGTATTGTTCTTTTCCCTGAAAGAAAAAAGTACTGCTAAATTTAAATTAATTAATTTTTGACATTCAGTGTGTGTGAATCTGTAATAATAAGTAAAACGATTGTAATGGCATTTCCTTACTGTGCTACTATAAAAAGGTAAATTCTAATAAATTAAGATTTATTAGCCAGTGTTCCTTCTGTATAAAATATATAACAAACAGTTTTTTAACAAAAATAACTTGTGTTTAAAGAAGAAATATTTTAAGAACGTTTTTCGAAAAACTCTTTTTTAACTAAGCAACATTATTTTTAAAGAATATACGGAGCGTTTCTAGAAATATCTGTTGCAATCTCATATCACGAAAGAGTAATATAAAACTATTAATTAAAGATGCAGCAAACGAAGTACTTTAAACTGGTGTAATTATTACTGGATAGTTTACTTCGTTAATGTGTATTAAATTAATGAGGTTCATAATATTATTGTTGTTTATTTATTTTAATGCTTCTTACATTAAAAGACTTTATCGTGATCTTTGTTTTATTTCATATCATTTAAATATTACATATTTCCTGCAAAAATATTTCTTTTCTTGTAAGTTAAATATGAAACAATTCTAAAAAATCTGCAATAGTTTATGATCTAAGTAGATATTCATTTTTTAGTATTTTATATTCACTAATTAACATAATACTATTCACTAATTCGTTTAAACATTTATTTTAATTAAAAACATTAAAGCTATTTTTTAGGCTAATATAATATACAGGTCTGTGCAAAAGAGTGCGAACGCATGTCTACCTATTGGCGGAAATTTCTGAAAGTGAATTTTCTAACTGAACTGATTTTACCATTCTATGCAGTATATATGGAAATATATAGATCATATACAGGGCTACACAAAATAATTCGTCTATTTTTTAATATAAAAGGTAATTGCTAAGATTAGATTTTTAAATGTGTTATATGTTTTCTAAACAGTTTACTTTCTTATCTTCTTTCAACCTATTTAACTGGGAAGTTTAGTTACAATTTTCTTCGTTGGAAAGTGTTTCATAATCTATGCTTGACATTCTTGGTTCGACATGGTCGGTTTTCGCTCTTGGTGTTTTCTTATTTCAAAACAGATTTTTTTGCTCTTTCTGGAGAGGTAATCTAAATATATGAAAAACGTTTATTTTCAAAAGCCACATTTCTTTGATTTAGAGAAAGAAAAAAAAGTCTACGTTGTTTTAGTTTTGAAATGTAGCTCTTGTAAAGCCGTATTCTCGTGGCTCAATGGGTTCTTAATTAGTCTTAAATTCGACGACGCTAATCTTAACTTAATAACTGGCACTTACTCATAAATAAAGCGGGCATCATTTTCTCTTCATTTAATGTAAGATATATGCAGGATATTTACATTATGTACAAATAAATTCAAAACATTTTTACTGCCATTTTCGCCAGCAAACTTACGCAACTGCAATCAGAGCCCGGTCGGAAAACAACCCTTCATAACAATACAGGATTCGTCATTCATTTATCACTCTTTTGGCATTAAAAACATACAATACCCTACAAAATCTCCACCTGGACCCATGAGAGTACATAATAATAAATCAACATTAAAATTCTCATAATAAACATGATTTTATATCAAAACTCAAATCTGATGAAATAGAAATTTTTCTCATTACATTTTCAACAGCATAAAAAGTTAAATATAAAATAATGAAATTATTATCAATATAAATAAAATTATGAAAGTTTTATAACATGTAGCTACATGAACATATATCTGGCCAGATTTTATACATAAAAGATTAAGCGTATATATAGATATTAAATACCATCATTAACACTAATTATGGCACTTACTACCACGAATACCATCATTAGCACTAATTATTAATATCTTTTTAAGTTTTGATTCGATTTTCAAAAAATTTGAAATGACTCGACAAAATTCTGAAACGATTATATATATTAAATTTGAAACCATTCGTTTTTTTTATTTTTTGTGCTAATATAGTCTGACGAATGGACGAACCAGATGACGATTATATGTGCTACGTATTATTTTTATATAATTACGCCCCTAAACACCGAAAAAAAAACACCTAAAATACATAAATGTAATTTTTTTTTAAATTATACTTTCATTAATATTCACAGAAAAGGCAAGTCATATTAAATAGCACAAATGTGTGCGTCAAGCAATGCGGACGTCATAATAATGCGGGCAACAATGAAGCTATTTTTTCAATTAAACAATCGTAACGTTACTACTAAGGGGAAAATGCAAGTTTTGGGTCGACGTAACCCCCCCTTAGGGATAGATTTTTTATTAAAAAAAATAATGTCTAATGCACGTATTGCCCTCAGAAATACATATATATTCCAAATTTCAAAACTCTATGTTAACAGGAAGTGGATGAAAATGAGTCACAAAATTTGTCTGCCACATACATACAAAAATGTAAGTTAAAAGAAAGTATGTAAAAATAGAAAATTATCCAATAGAACTAAAAAATTCCAGATGCTTTGATTGAATTGTATGTAAAAATTAAGTCGATAATAACTTTGAGAAAAACTGGACACATTAGTTCTTGAGTGTTATAACTATTTCCATATCAATCGGTACATGCTAATAGATTTAGAATCCTTTTAAATATATCTGTTGAGAATTTATTTTTTTACCATTAACGATTATGTATGTTAAAACGTAAATAACCACTGCACAAATTTACTTGGTTTCCGAACTTTTAATTAAAACTTTAATTTTCATTTCCTTTCGTAGCTTTATACATAATCTGAATATTTACTTTGATTCATGATGTGAAAATGCAAGATGCATGTTAAATTATGGAAGAAAAAACGCTTTCTTTGTAAAATAAAAATGACATTTTAAACTCTAGAAAGCTACTTGGATTATAAAAAAGCGGCGTAAAGTGTAAATGAGAGAATCTTAAAAGATTTTAATTTAATTACTGAAATGCTAATGGATTATTTACTTTGATAAAAAGATATTAGAAGATTACTTTATCGGTGTATTTAAATATTTGCGCATTTACTTGCACATACGGTTATATATAAGTATTTTCAACAATGTTTTCCATGAGAGATGTATTTAGTTAAATAAACATATTATATGAAAATAAAAGTTTTTACGAAAATTATTATTTTATCTATTATTAAAAACATGATGTTGAATTTAAGAATATTAAGCAAGTTTAACACATGTTATGCTTACAAGTTGCATAATTTAATGAAATATAACCCTATGTGAGGGCTAAAATACTTAGATTACATTAGATTCTGTTATGTCAATATATATATATATATATATTTGCCTTTCCAATTACAATAATTTACATTATTTATTAAAAGAAAATATGTTTGAAATTTAGGATGCATTTCATTTTTCTAGATATAGTCAATGTAAATCGTAAGTTATTTTTTACAATGCTAAGATAACTTCAGACTTTCATTCCACTACGGTTTATGAAATATGAAATGCCGTCTTCTGAAGAATTTAATGAAATGCTAAATAAATAGCTTTCTAAACGATATTTCCTTGCTTATATAGCACTTAGAACTCGAGAGATGTGTTTAATTACAACCTTAGAAAGTATGTGGCTTCTTATTTTGTCTGGCAAAGTTTCTGTGCAGATTTGCATGATCTTCGGCACTATGATACATAAGATACATCGATTCATTCGAATTCCAATAATTCCTTCGCGAAGATTTTCCACAATAATAACAAGTTGTGATATTGGTATTCTCACTTTCAAAAGGAGACCACTACGCACTCAGTGTATAGCTATTTCTCCAGCCATCGACTCAGTTGTAAATGGTTTTCTACTAAGATAAAGTGTTAACATGTAATTGTATTATCATTCTCTAAATGTCCACGGTTCAGGAGCGTAGGAAAGGGAGACGTTCATTGAGCTCACGAACTGTCTATTAAAATAAAGTTATTTAAGTGACATTAGCTTTCACAAAACCTCTTTTTTTATTTTCAATGTTCGAAAATTTATATCTGAAAAAAACATCTCTGTATGAAGAACCCATATAAATATTTATGATATATATTATAATCAAAAACATCTCTGTGAGTAACGGTGATGTCATTTTGACGTCAGCAACGAATTGCCCATTGAATGTCAATATTACTGCAATTTTTGTAACTTCTAACAATCGCACGATTACAATTTTTACACGGCCGAATAGACAAAAAATATACTTTCAATTGCAATTAGCTTGAAAACTGTATCTCATTTTGCTATATTTTTATGCTTTTTAAAAGTATTTATAAGCATTTTTTTTTATATTTCTCTATCGCATGCAGCCTTGTTACAGAAGATTCACCTCTTTGTGCTTAAAACATTATAAATAATTCAGCACTTATAATAAAATCATTAAAATTACAGACATTACATTACACTTACATAAAACATTAAAAACATATTAAAATTGAACGTTTCGGATTTACATGAAAATCCATCTTCAACAAATATTTTTCTTAACGTAAATCACAGTTAAAAAATATCAAAAAATAGAAAATGCAACGTATCAAAATGACGAGGCCAAAGTTACAGTTATAATAACACGGAGTATTCATTCGGGATTGCACCTGCTTAATTAAGAGGTAAATCTGTAATTTTAGTATACCATGGTTCTAAGAAAGTACAAATTCTGTTTACTTCAAATTCAGCACTTGTTTCCGGCAAATATCCATAACGAAATTAAAACATCAAATTGTTATTCGTCAGATTGAACTTTGTATAACGGCACAAAGTTCAATCCTCCCATTTTAAATATTTCGGCTGCAACGGGCCATTGGATTCTTTGTTTGTTTTTAATGATTTCTTGTCAATTTATTATTATTTCATGCTATGTCAATCTGTTATAGATTTTCTAACTTACGTCTGAAGAATTTCAGATATCTTAACCATCTTTCTTTCTTTATAAACTGTAAACGCAATAGAATAATTCCAAATTATATTTCTGTCAAGTGTAATTTGCCCTATTCAAACAAAGTGGAAAAAGTACTTTTTCGCGCAAAGCTTGCATTGTTAAGATCCAGAATACAGGAGATCCATAGTAAAATAGTCATTATTGAAAAGGAGCTGTACATCTTAGATCATAATCGTTCCAATCCTGATTCCACATATATAGATAACCGTTCTTGGTTTGGTGCACTTAATAAGTCGACTAAACATACTACTACTCTCAACACTAAATTCAATTTACTCTCCAAACAGCGTAGCAAAAAATCGTCCAATAGATTACCGTTAGTAAACCAGAATACTGTCGTTAATCTTTCAAGTGCACAGCTTAATCAGGATGAAATCCATTGTCTAAAACTAAATAATAACTTTGCACTCTCCAGTAAACCGTCTTCTATATTATTACACCAATTCAAAGAACGTTCAAATTCAGTGATTTAAATATTTCTCAGAAGGTTTCAATTAGACATTTAATTGCGAATAATGTCAACTGAAACAATAACCTACCTATGTCAAATATCAGTAAAGGTGCTTCCAGTTGCACAAAGAGGATAAAATGTGATGCAAATATAGTTATCAACAAAGCCAATAAAGTTGGCCAGATTTTTTTTTACGGATAAGTCAGATTACCTGACTAAAACACAAGATTTAATAGATGATGGACCTTATACAAAGATCAAGTCTGACCTTTTAAAAAAAACTCTAAACAATTAAATCCGTCATGGTATTTACTCCTATAAATTAATGAAATAGCTTGTTTCTATTTTCTCCCCGCTGCTCTCCAATAATATTTACACCTGCAGCAACTCTTATGACTTCGTCAATAAACTTCGGAACTTCACCACTACTTAAAGCCACCGTATGATTTCATTCGATGCCAAATCCCTCTTTACTAACGTACTGGTTCAAGGTGCTTTAAATGCAAATCTCGAAGAGGAACTACATTGTTAATGTTCCAGGGAGGCGACAGAAAGTCCAGATTTATCACATCAATTTATTAAAGCCCTATAAAAAACGGATAGACTTAGTAAATATTGTGACGCGAGAGAAAAGGGAAGTTGAGAGTAAACAAGACAGATATAATATTTCCCAGTGTTGATTCCGAAGTTAATAAGTTCGATGAAGTTGTGAGAGAAAGTAACTTGAAAATTAGATGCACTTCCGAATAACTGAGGCAATTAGAAAATTTATTTTGGAACAGTTTTGCAAGTGACCCAGGACGTACACATCTAATTGTTCACTACATCGAACTGTCAGTCAGAGCAAAAACCCATTAGGTAAAGCCCGTTTAGAACGTCACCCATACAAACGGAGATACTTCGTAAAGAGATAAAGATAAAGTTAGAGCTGAATCTCATAGTAGAGGGTAAATCAGAAATCATATTGGCAAAATCTTGCTCGCTCAAAAAACCTTGGGCATGTAGTAGGAGAAATACATCGCAGACTAGCGGAGTTAAAAAATCAAGCGATTAAGGAGTTACCAAACCCGAAAGCTAAATCCGGAATTCGCAGATGCTTAGGAATGGCTGTGTACTATTCCCGATACATAAAAGATTATGCTGTATTTGTAGAACCGTTGACAAGAGTGCTCAAAGGGAAGTCCAAAAAGAACGAATCGCATGAAGCGAAGAAAAGAGTAAAGCCTTCGAGACCTTAAAAACAAAGATTACTGAAAAAACGGAAAAAACTGACAAAAATATCATAGAAACTCGACAGAGTTTCTCGCCAAGCATAAGAAACAGCAATGCATTGAACCGTAATTGAAAAGAATTTCCGCCAATGGATGCCAAACGATTTTACAATTTTTTTTTTAACTCTGTCTAGTTTATATTTTGCGGACAGGACAAAACGGGTTTTTGACACGTCTATATCTCGCGTTCTATTTATGATAGAAACAAAATTCTTGATTCTGTGGAATGGGGCGTGCCACGGGACTAAGAATTCAAAAGTAAAGCAAAATCCGACGAATAGGTTTTCAGTAAATGCGATTTTAAAAGTGCTGTTTTTTGCACTTTTTAAATCTTGTTCAGACCAAAAACTGTTGACAGGGCTACAGCAAGGTGTAATTATCGGATTTTTACGCGGTTTACGTTATTTGAATAGTTTTTATGAGTAGTTCGGCCCTTTGTAAGTTTCATGTAAAAATATTAATTAGTTTTTGATTTATATCAGTTTAAAGTTATTGATTCCTATACTTAACATAGAGCAAAAAAATAATAAATGACCCAACTCTTTTAGGAATGGTTGTATACACATGATATTAAGATATGTTATTACACTCGACCCAAGTAAGCTTCCTATTATAAAAAATCTTAACATTTAAGGCTCGTTTACAGGGTCTCACAAAAGGTCTTTTGATATAGGGCTAAAGAGTTGTGTAACTATCCGATTTTTACGCGGTTTGCCGCATTTGAATTGTTTTCATAAGTAGTTCAAACGTTTTATATTTCGTGTAAAAATATTAATTAGATTTTTATGTATACCACTTTAAGGTGATTTATTCCTATACTTAAGATGAAGCAAACAAAATATTAAAAGGTCTAACTCTTTTCAAAAAGAACGTATGCGCATGATGTTAAAATATGTTACTACGAACTACCTAAGTTAGTTTCCTATTGTAAAACAGAATTATAGAATTTACTGTTCGTTTACAGGGTAACTCAAAAGATTTTTAATAAGACTAAAAAGTTGTGTAATTAGCAAATTTTTAGGTTGAAGTACATGATTCCTGTACTTAACACAGAGGAAAAACAATAGTAAATTGCATAACTTTTATCAAATTGGCTATATACACAAAATATTCAAATATGTTACTACATCCTCTCTATTGTAAAGCGGCATTGAAGCATATACGTTTCGTTTACAGAGTCTCTTAGAAGATCTTGATTACACTACAACTGATGTATATTTACTGAGTGAGATGTATTTTAATGATTTTTCATTGTTTCAATCTCTGTAAGGTTTTATTATCTTGCTTTAAAATTTAATATAAGTTCATTTTGTCCGTCTGAAATCTCGTCGATGTTTTAAGCTCTAAATCTATTAAAATATAGTATTTTCATCGATTAAAAAAACTGTGTTTATTTATAAATATATAATTCTAGCGTATCAGGAATTGATTGAAATAGCGATTACAAAATTCCAACTTTACGTTCATGCGCTGAGTAATAGAATGTAAAAATGTTGATACCCCAAGATTACAAGTTTTGCGTTTAAATATTTGCCGTTAATCGAATCTCCGGCTATGACGAACTTAAAATGCTAAATTTCGTATAAAATAGGTGATCGGTAACGAACTGTTCAGTTTACGAACAAATCGGTTAACGAAAACTTTCGCGTCAGATTTTTATGTTCGGAGAACGAACACCTCACGAAACAAAGCCATGATGAAGCAATTTCATATTTCATTTTTCATATTTGCCGAGCTATACTTATTGCCTCTATTGTCAACTTTGAGAACATTTTAACAGTTGCATACATATGTCCTAATTAATTCATGGACTGCCGGAGATTGGAGATCTATATTTTAGGATCACCTAATTGGAATGAACAGACTATATGAACAGAAATCACTTTAATAATTTTTATACTTTTGCAAACGTTGCAAATTTTATATTTGTCAAATTCTCGAAACATTGAGTTAAAAAACTTAAACAAATAAAAAACTTCTAATGTGCTCAGTAATTTTCAAAAATGATATATTTAATATGTTAGTATAAAAATCCCTATAAATTTTTAGGTGCGTAGGAAAAAAAATGTTGATTATTCTCGGTAAAGTATGCTCCATAAAATTATCGTTGTAGTTGACCGAAAAAAAGTGCTTCTTATTTTTCCACATTTTTTTTTGAAACTGTAGTATTTTAATTAGTTTGTAAACTACTGTAAAATTGTCTATTTTTTTTGTTTTTGAATGTATATAAACGGAAGAGTGATATAAACAAAAGAAAAAGGATAATAAATATGTCATAAATAATCTGATGAATACAATGTAAGGAAATTAATATAAAAGTTTCCCAGTTGTTATGGTAGCGACATGTACATTGGAATAAGTCACTCAATAAATTGTATAATTCTGATGTATAATTATGTTTATAGCATCACTATTATTTTTTCCCCTTTCATCTTTTCTTTTCTGAATAAAAATGGAATCCGTATAATTGAAATTAAATACCTTACAAAAAGGAGTGATATCTCATCAAAAACAACTCTTTGTAAATGATTCCGCCAAGCCACAAACCTAAAACGTCAGTCACAAAAAGAAGTGTTATCACATAAAAAAGAAGCGATATAGAAGTGCATACTCCGAGTCCCGTGTAAAAATCTATCACCACTCATAATGTTTCCAAAGGACTCGGAGTGAGGTACAGTATGTGAAAACTGCTTGGCGACCTGCAGGCTTTTATAATGTTTGCGTTTCCTGCAATTACATATGACTATATTATTTTAATTTAATTTAATTTAATTTAATTTAATTTAATTTAATTAATTAATTTATTTCTTCTGCTCCCATAAAATTGTAAAAAGTTGAAGCTTCTGTGTTTGCATGTCTTTCTTAATTATGAGCTTGAAAAATCAATTTGTTGATTTTATTTACCATTATTTAAACTAGAAACACCACTCTTACGAAGAGGATTTTTTAAGTAAACATGTAAAGATTTTGAGTTTGTAATATATATATATATATATATATATATATATATATATATATATATATATATATATATATATATATATATATATATATATATATAATGATCATACGCATACTAATAACATTGTACCTTATAATAAACGTTAACTAAATTGAGATATATTGCAGTAATTCTAGCGTAAGCGGAATCGCATAGATCTGGGGAAAAATCCGTCCTGTCAGTTCTTTTGCATACAAAAATATTTAAAAAATGATGTAACAAAAATTAAAAATTTATTTTTTTTCGATTTTTAAATTGATATACTGCATATATTATAAAAGCTTGCAGGTCGCCAAGCAGTTTTCACATACTGTACCTCACTCCGAGTCCTTTGGAAACATTATGGGTGGTGATAGATTTTTACACGGGACTCGGAGTATGCACTTCTATATCGCTTCTTTTTATGTGATATCACTTCTTTTTGTGACAGACGTTTTAGGTTTGTGGCTTGGCGGAATCATTTACAACGAGTTGTTTTTGATGAGATATCATAGTGTAGACCGACGATTCTGATAGAGTGATAGGTGTTGTATTAGCAGAAAGGGAGAATACGAAGAACACCCCTTCGTATAGATGAATAAAAAAATTACCAAATTTAAAAAAAGTTTCTGAGCCACTGAATGAGTGTGTGCCGAAATTATTTTTGCGATAAAAAGTTAAGGTATTCTATTGATGGTCAAAATTTTTCTATCGAAACGGATCACAATCCCTTAGCATACCTAAAAAGAAATTCTGGAAACAACCCCAGATTGTTGAGGTGGTTCGTTGGCTCTGCAACCATACAATTACGCAATCACTCGTCGTCCTGGCAAAGACATTCTTCATGTTGATTGCTTGAGCCAAGTAGAATAAGACTCTATGATAAACATTTGTACATAGTTAATTTATTTTACTTTATTTTATTGTATTTTATTATATTTTACTTTATTTTATTTGTTTATGTGTCATATCAGAGCGCGCAAAAAAAAAAAAAAAAAAAAAAAAGAGTGATAATTTTTTTTGGCTACTCTAAAGTATGACAGCTTGCAATTTTAACCTACTTTTTGTTGATTTGTCGTGCTACATCACAAAGGAGTCATCTAAATGGGAGGGTGCTGTAAAGAATACATTTTTACTTATATGTGTTACCAGTGTTTAGTATCTGAAAGTTCTTGTGTGAAAACTTCTAAAAGAACATTTCCAGCATATTTTCTCACATCACCGTTACTTTGAAATTATGGCAATCCTGAACTTATTTTGTCAACTGAAGAAAACAATAGAATTATAATTGATAGCATTACTCACCAAGGATGACATGACTTACTATACTGGTAGTCTGTCTTGGTGAGAAAAGGATCTCCGTGAGAAACCGAAAAGTGTCAACTACTCAATTTCCCTTTTTTAGAAAGGAACCAATAACGAACTCGTTTGCAGATGATGTCATGGTCCCACGGTACAAGTGGTCCTGATAAGCCCCTCCTCTGATCAAATCCCCTCCCATTTTGAAAACCATGATCGAGAGTATTTTTATTAAGAGTTCAGTTCGAAAAGATTCTGAGAGATATCAGACCTATGCTCAGCATATAGGGTACGCCAAGTGTTCGGGTGACTTTGAGGGATACACGGAGAAGTACCAGAACTATGTTTAAGAATACAGTGTACGCCAAGTACCAGTGTGACTGCGAGAAAGTCCAGTCGCCATACGCTCTGTGTGGACAGGGAATGAGAAACCTTTGGAGATGCAACACAGGATATGGATAAAAATCCAACTGGAGTGAGAGAGAATTCTGAACTTTTTTACGAATCGAGAAGAACGCAAAAATTCTGGAGATAAAACAAATCTAACTGTCAATTATAGTGGATTTTACGGACATTGAAATCTAATCAGGGGACATTTAGAACGAACGATCGTCATGTCGACGGATTCAAGAAATTTATTCTTATTTTTTAATTGTAATGCAAATTTTTTCATCTACAAAGAAAAGTTTTGTTTTCTAAATAAAGCGATCTTTCGGATGTAAGGCAATATTTTCGAAGTTTAATCCTTTCTTAACCAAATGATCACTTCAAGGATTATCTTTGAAAGGGCTTTACAACCGCGAAAATGACTCATTCCAAACTACTGTTTACTGTAAACCATTTGCAGTTTCTTTAACCTTACATTGCCTTCATCTCACCCTCCTAATCAAACATTGGCTGCTTTTAATACCTATGTTCATAGCGCCTTAAACATTTCTTCATCCAAGAGTTTACTCAAAGCAGAATTGGACCTCATTAAATCTATTGCCATTGACCGGAGTTATCCTGTTGAAATCGTTAATTCAATTCCTAATAAACGGAATAAACGTACACATTCCAACGTTAATAATGTCCGCAATGAAAATTTAATTATATTTCCATATGTTCCGAGAATTATCCCTCAAATATTCAAAAATTTGAAAAAAATCGATTTTAAAGTAATTTGTGTACAATTTAACAAAATCAAATTTACAGATCTCAAACATCCAATTAACAGATTTTCAAATTGGGAATTTACAAGATATCTTGTGAGTGTGATAGGTTTCAAACTAAACGACCTCTTAAGGTGAGCTTGGATTAAAATAAAAACTCTGTTAAAAATTGTGATATTAAACGTTCCACTATTGCTAACCATTGCTGGTCTAACAACCATAGTGTTAATTTTTCAGAAGATTCAATAATTCAAAAGGTCTCATCAATTTATGACCTTGATTTTGGGAAAGCTTATCATATATGGAAGAATTCAAACAACATAGGTAATGATATGTACAGTACACCATATTTTTCAAATGTCTGGCTACATTTCCTTTAATTCAATTCCTTTCACTCTTTTCTCATCTACACTTAAACTCGTCCAGACTTCTGATTGGTCTCCATCGTCACATGGGGCTACTGACTCCGCTGTTGTTTTTAAACACTCATCGTCATTCCATCTTGGCCGCGAGCGAAGACGCAAGCATACTTACATGGCCTAAACTTTTACATCTGTTTTTAATCTTTTTAACTTTGGCACTGATGATGGAGCTTTAGAGGCTCTGAAACAGATGTTTGCAATTTTATATGTACCTTGTTTGTGCTATTTTTTACGTTGATCACTTATTTTAATATAACGGCAATAAGTTTAGTCCTCCCATTTTAAAAATAACCATGTTCTTCAATGCTGCTGTTTTTTCTAATGGTCATTCTAAAGCTATTGAAAGGAAATAAGTGTGTTGTAGAGATCTTAGCTGTCAAATAAATGCTCTCAACGGAAAATAAACTTAAGAGATTCTTAAGAAACTTTATGTGTGAATTAGCTGTACGCATAATACAAGTATTTAAACATTTTTGATCATCACGCTCAGCAACTCGTATTTTCTTAAAAGTACCAATTTTTTATTCGTGGTGTGTCGTATATGTGACTCAAAGAAAAATAAGGTTTTTCAGTTTCGCAGTCTTTTTTGGTAGAATCATTAAATGAAACACTCCTAATTTTTCAGAGAAAGAGGAAAGTTTCCAATTCCTACAAAAATCAAGAGTAGATTATAAAGATTGGATCATCTAAATATATTATACAAATCAAAAATTAATTCATTATTAAACACAAAATGTATACATGAAAAAACATATACTGTTGGAATGTCACATTCACCTTGAAACTATATCGAAATAAAATTAAAGAAAACTTGCTAAAGAGGTGCATTTAATATAAAATAGGTGTCACAATTATAAAAGATGTTGTTATATAATATTTTTTTTTTAAAAAAGCTTAAAAACTGAGCTCTTTCGATCAGACCTTGATCGTCATCAGGGTAGCTCTGATTGCGTACTGAAAATTCCTAATCGTACTCCGTCCTTGGCTGGACAACCAGGTGAACAAAGTTGGTTAAAGTTGTTTTGTTACAGTTGGATAGAAATGTTCAGTTTACCGCCTCCCCCCTCCACTGTTAAGTAAATTCCACTGGTTGCCCAGCCAAGGACAGAGTACAATTAGGAATTTTAAGTACGCAATCAAAGCTACCCTGATGACGATCAAGGTCTCATCGAAAGTGCTTGGCGCAAAATTTCAGAAGTTTTTAAGTTCTTAAAAACTATTTTATTATGTAACAACATCTCTTATATTTGTGACATCTTTTTTATATTAATTGCAACTTTTTAGCAAGTTTTCTTTAATTTTAGTTAGATGACTTCATTATAAGAATTAAAGCATTGTGTTTAGATATATAGCTTTATCAAGCCCTGTTTGGAAATAATGTTTCTGAAAAAAGTCTCTGCTGAAGAACCTCATTTGAAAATTACGCTGGAATTACAATATTATGATTATTGAAATCTGATTTTACTTCTTAACAAAATTTCGGTCTAAACAAATCATTACGTAGAACTCATTGAATATGAACGAAACACAGGAAAAGTATTTTTGTCAGAATTTTAATTAACAATATAGGACATTTCATTTGTAAGTTGTATATGAATTTTAAAATGTGAAAGATTTCTAATTTTTTCTCAGTTAACTTAAAATACAAAACCAAGGACGAGAACCGTGCAAATTATCATAAATTTATCTAACCATTTTCATATTATTTGATCACTTTGATCGTTTGATATTTTAATGCAGATTCTATTATTCATACATTTTTAAAACTCCTGCAAATTAATCATTCACGATACTAATTATGTAAATTAAATCTGTTTTTCAGAAAAAGTGAAATTTTCAGGAAGTGTTCAGGTAATAAATAGTCCAGGTTAAAGCGAAGTAAATCAAAGTTTTTTAGCAAATAATTGCAGTTTTCTTTCATTTATACCAAACATACAATTTCAGACAATCTAATTTTTTAATTGTTTATTAGCTGATAACGCAAAAATGACACTACAAATCAAAATTAAGCTCCTTATTTTAATGAAAGTAATCACATTTAAAACCTTTGAAATTTTACTAATTAAGAAATGGAGTACTAATGGATAAGACTAACAAAATTAAAAGAATGTATTGTACTTAATGGCTAATATTTTAATTGCTTTGAAAAACCTCCAAAGGAAACTTTCTGCTGTTCGGATATATTTCTGTATCCATCAACATTTCTGACTATATTTAGAATTGTTTTAGGATTTATCTACATAAACAGTATAGATCATCTTAAATATATTTAAAAATCTTTAAAATATATTTAAAAGACATTTTACACTTAATCATTATAAAAGTTAGTCTTTATAATGAACGAGTATTAGTAGAATTTAATAAGAAGATTTACGGCATACATATTGTTTTTTAATATAGATAAAATAACACACGCTAAAGTAAAAGTACCACTACCCCCCTCCCCATTTACCTTGATCCGTAAAATTCCCTCTAATCATTATTTTTCGTTGTTCTATTGTACGTCAGCCACATCAGCATATCACCGTGTCACCGATGCACCCTTTGTTGCACGAGTAACTAATGCACACCTCGTCATTTTTATTCAAATTTACTATATATATATATATATATATATATATATATATATATATATATATATATATATATATATATATATATATACGTCAACAAACATAAAAAAAAATTTCAACAAATATAACCTGAACAAGAAAAAACAACCAAAAAACTGTGGCCTCGTCAGCAGTGGGCATATTATAAAAGCACAGCAATGTTTCAGACTAATTAGCATACACAACAAACTATTATTCGGTAGTGGCGGTGTGTTTCGGCCAGAGCGTCGCTAAGCATAAACAAATGCTTAAAAACAATTGAAAGCATATCACGAACACTCCTCCACCGCTCCCGACACCACAAATAAACAGCACAACTCGAAGATACAGCTGATTCAAAACGTATGTGTAACCTACACTAAGACAGCAATATAATTATTTAAGCCTGAGCCACACAGCCACAAACAACAATAAACAATATCCAACATCCAGTGATCCAAAATCTGTCCATGCTCGTTCCATGTCTGTTGCCACATAATTACAGACATCCTTGTAAAATCGTCCAAAAAAGGCTTTAAACTGTCAATCATACAGCAACTACTCAAAAATGAAGACTGTTTGTAAAACTAGTATGTCTATTAATGAAATTCAAAGGTATGCTATTTGTATAATATAAAATACTGGTTAAATTAAAAAGTTCTTTAAACAATAAATTTTTATTCGTACAGAGTTTATAGTATCGAAAAATCTGTTCTATGATAATATTGATGTAAACGCGTTTATGCATATTGGAACTCAAGTTAACTATTTGGTTAACTTCAAAACTGAAGTTATCCCGTTTATTGTAGATTGAAATTTGCATACGATTTGAAATGTTTATTTACAAATCAAGATAATCAGCAGCACTATTATTTTCATTTGTTTTTTTCAAGATTAGCATATCAGTATAAATGTCACATGATATCCCCAAAAAATCCCGATCACAGTTTAAAATTATTAAATCGTCAATATATCTGAAAGCCAGAAAATTAATATCGTTATTAACACTACAAAATTGAAATTCATAAAAAAATAAAAAAAAGTTAGCTGCCGTTGAAGAGTAACTTGTACCCATTCCTATCCCATTATTCTGTAAATAAATATTTGAACCTGTATAAACATAGTTGTTATATAAGCAAAATTTACACAATAATTTAAATAAATTAAAAAATAAATCAGTATCAGCTATAATTAAATCGACAACTTTTAGAAGGACATCATTTAACCCTGCAATAGGAATATTTGTGAAAAGATTCTCAAAATCATATGTTTGGATTCTCTGTATATCTTGTTTTAATTAATTAATTTCTGATCTCATTACTCTTCAAAATATTCCAATACATATTACTATTTTTATATTTAAATTTTAGGATATTCAAAATCTATTTCAGCATTTCTTCGAATTTGTGATTAAATCCATTTCCAATGCTGTTTACATTACTGCAAAAAAATCTGTACTTAATTGGTATTTTATGAAATTTCGTTGTTACGAAAAGAAAAGGAAATGACAATTTTTTTACTTTAGGCAAAGGAATTTGAACCTTTTTTGAAAAGGCCAAATGTTTCTTAATCAGTGTTTGAATAGTAAATTTATATAAACTATAGGTAATATTATTGTTACCCGAGAGAAGGCGCGCACCCAGCACTGACATTGGAGATCGCGCGGAGTGACTGGGTCACCTCAATCAGTTTTATCAAATATTGTGCTATAAACAAGAAATATATCATTTGATTTTAACAATAAGTTCATTAAATCATTAAGAAAGTATAGTTCTTTAGTTAAAAAACTTTTTTAATATTTAAGAAAACTTTACAATCAAAGTAATTACATACCTTTATCAGGAGTTTTAAATCTACATACATTTCTGGCAAACATAAGAAGAATGATTTTTACAGGTAAAATTATCATACTTTATGCAAGAAATTGTAGTTTTATTGTCTTTAGATCTGTTTAGTTCTGTTATATTGCGTGCGATAATTTTTACTCCTGCTAAATGACTTATTATATTTTAAGATTACGTTTTCAATATTTGATTTTTTTTTCTTTTATCCAAACTGTTTTATTTTTGCTAACAAAAATACTTTCTTCTGAATAAGGATTTTCGTAATCTTTATCCTTTTGCTCAAACTCACGTTCGCTGTCGTGAGAACTGTATATTTCCTCATCAGGTTCATTTTCACTAGCTTGATCAATTTCTTCTTCAGAAGACTCAACTTCGTCTAATAGATTTCTCAAACGTTCCAATTATTTTTAATAGTCTGTAAGTTACGTTTGCACGTCATTATTTATTAAATAATTCAACGCAAAAAACAGCATAAACACTTCAGAACAGAAAACTACGCTGCTTAGAATGGGAAATTTCGAAGCAATAACGGTCGCGTGGGGAGACTGAGTCACCCCTTTTTATACATGGATTCCCAGAAATGATTGTTTCATGCGCAGAATGGAAAGGAATGTAAAAATAACTCTACATCTAGCAAGGGGAGAGTCAGACAGGAAGATACTGAAAGGATGTTGATTACAGATAAACATTTTTCAGGGGACTTTTCTAAGAATGGAGTGACTCTGTGCCCCGCGCTATCTCTCTCGGGTTAGGCTCAGTAAATATCATATTAACATAGTAGCTTTTTCAAATAACTGCAAAATTGTTAGATGCTTTGTCGACTGAACAAAAAATAAAGGTATTTTTAATTTCAATATTTCCCTTTCTAGATCTGTATTTATACTATGGTAAGTGTAAGTAGAAGAATCATTCATATATTTTATTTAAAATGATTTAAAATCATCCAAAATTTTAAATTTCCATTCTTTGAAAAGGGGGATAAGTTTATTGAATTTGTAACTCAAATTGAGTATAAACATATGTAATTCACAATTAAATAGGCTGAAAGATGTTTTTAAATTCATCTTCTTGTTGAATCTAAATTTAGTACCATACTTCATTAATTGTTTTAACTTTTCGTTAGATATGAAATCAAGGTCGCTTATATATAGATATATATATTAGTACGAGTTAATTATTATGTTTTAACACTTTGGTGTCAGTAAATGCCAACAACTCTTACATAGTTTATAATTTTATATAAGTGATCTCATTAATTTTAATTCCTATTTGATTTGTAAACGTTAATGGCAGTCACTTTGATTTATTTAAAATAAATTTAAGAATTCCGCTAAGAATGTTTCTTAAAAATTAAAGAAAAATTTTCAAATCAACATTTATAATAATTAATTAGAAACAAAGAAAAAAAATTAAAAAAAAAAACAAATAAAATGATTTTATATTTTGCGTAAATAATTAACATTATTTTAAGAGCAATTTCCAATACATATTAATTAGACAATTAGAAACATGAAAATTTCTGTCATAAACATATTACAATCTAATTGCATTTCAAAATACTTTCATATAATTATTTTTTAGTTAAAAAAATAAAGCAATTTCATTAATAAAAATTATGTAACTAATTTATCTCTTAATTACGTTTACGTACTTAAATTAATTTCATTGGAGATTTTATTGTACTCCTGTGTAATATTTTATTTATTAAAGGAGCGCTTATAAAAAGATAAAATGCTTCTAATCAGAAAATGTCTTGCAGACATACATTTTTTCCAGAGTACTTTTTAAAGGTGTTTTTGAACTTTTATTATACAACATCCATATAATTTAAGAGTAACATTGTTATGATCTCTACTTAACCATTTGTTTTAGGGAAAAAAAAAACATGGTGAAAATTATTTTTATTGTATGTATCTTATCCTTGAATAATAAATCTTTAATCTCACGTGAATGTAAAGTGATTGAAGTTTCCTTAACAATTGATGCATTAATTTTACGATTTCATATTTTACACTTTTACAAAGAATGTTGTTAAATACATGGATAGTACACTCTTGTGAAATATGCTTTGTTCTTTTATATGCTAAACAAAAATTCTGGTAGAAATTAAACAGTCATAACTGCCTGTATTTTAACTGAAATTAAATTTAGTTTTATACTTTTTATATGGTATAAAAATTATAATATGCTAATAATGTATGTAATGTGTAATTATGGTAATAAAAGGTATTTATCTCCTATGAAATATTTGAAATATTTTTCATAAAAATCAGCTACTAATGATTGTAGATATGTACATCTTTAGCTATATCTTTTCTATATTCGTATTTAACAATTCTTTGAACAGACTCAAAAATCTTAACAACCGTGTTTGTTTCTGAAGAAAATATTACTCACAAATAATAACCCTTAACCATGCATACAGACAGACAGACAGCGCCCACCCTAGGGACCAACTTTTGGCTAATGGCCAGGACGAACCCCAAAGCCTAGGGAGGGAAAAATATTACTATCCGGCGCTAGCTACAATAATTACCAGTTAAACTACAATTTTACAAATTATAAACGTTACCCAATTTCGCCACAAGGCTGGGCGAACGTTAAAATTATAACAGTAATTGATATTTTATAACCATGCATATAAAGTTACATTAAGATTTTGTAATCAAAAATTGATGCAGAAAATATAAATTTTTTATTTCTTGAACATTATATCTGGTTGGCGGCCATAACAGTACAAGTCCGAAATTGCAATTGTAGAAGAAAGTGAAAAACATGTGTACGCCTGTTTTTGGTTTAACTGGGTACAGGCTGTTTCGATTATTATCAATGTATTTAACAGTGAAATGGTTTTGATAGCGTAAAATAATAATTGTTACTGCCTAATTTTGTGCAGCGAGTACCGTAATATAATTAATAGCAAAAATATCTTGCTTCTACTGTTATGGTCACTAGCTAAAAACTTTCACGTTACCTTCCACCTAGACTTATATTCTTTTAGCCTTTTTGACTACGAAATATGCAAATATACTAATTCAAAACTGACTTGTACTGTTACGACCGCTCACCTAAGATATTTTCTACATTTGTAATAACTGATGAGAATGGCAGAAAACTGTGCAAGTTGTGGTTCCTGCCATAACCTGTTGCCATGTGATTTCTATATCATAATAAAAGACAGGATAATTTTTTTCAGTGCGAAATGATCCTCTTCTCAGTCTTATTTTATAATGCTAAAAAAAAACTTCGTTATCGATTCATTTTCATTTACTTAATTTTTTAGCAATTTTGTTTAATTTTTGAAAATGGTAAAACCAATCAGAACGCAATATTCGAGAAATCTAATTAGAGGATTGGATTTAGCTGAATTTAGCAAAGTAATGCGTATGCAAAAATTAGTTTCCAGATTTACAAAAAAGAGGTCTCTAATACAGTATAATGAAGTTCGATAATCTCAATCCTTAGAAAAATCCTTATGTATAAACAATCCGTTGAAATACATCTGAAGCAAATATATCATTTTTATCGATCAGTAAAACATATAAACGTCTCAATTATACATTATTCATATTGTTTATTTTTCGTATTAATGGCTGCATATAAAAATATATGGTTCTTTAAATATCTGTAAATGACAAAATTATGGGAAATACTAAAAATAATATATGCGCAACATTATTACTGTGGTTCAAGCTTGATATACAAGAGGTATCAATATTCATTTTAAAAGGAATTAAGAAGTTAATATTTCACAACAGATGTAAAATGCTCTAAAAATATATCTAAATTATTATTTAAAATCATTAAAATACTTACATCCGCTTTCAATCAATTGTTAGTAAAATAATCTTATTTTACGTATGGCAAATGCTGAAGCTGTTATCTGTTGTTAAAGGTACTTATAACGTTACTTAAGGAAATGTTAAATATGTAAATTAATATATTAATCGGCTTCATTGTGAATAAATATTAATAAAGTGTATTGTTGGGAAGGCATTATTTTTAGTAAACAAACAAAGGAAAGAAAATATGCAACACTAAGTAATTTTACTTTTATTTATACCAAACATATTAATGATAATTATATATATATATTTTAAAAACAACACAATTCATACGCACTCTATCGTTTCATTAGAACGAATTGTGATACGTGCATGACTTTTACATTCCGAATTCCTTAATGGTAAATATTAACGTTTGATTTTCTTACTTTTGTTATAGAAATACATTTTTCAGCAAATTTATGCTAAAATTCTAACAAAATACTTAAAATGTTTTCAGATATAAATACTTGCAGCATTAAACAGTATTGGATGGAATGTTTTTTATTTCAATAATAATTTAATTAATTCCTACAAGAACAAATTGAAAAGTTTTTATAGAAAACATACAATAAGTGTAAAAATAATTTCCACTTTTAACTTAACAGAACTGCATTTACATTTTAGAGTTAAATCAAAGCCAGAAGATAACAATTGTTCAGAAAAACCAAAGTAAGGAATTCACTTTTCAAGTAAATAGAAGTACGTGAAACTATTACAATTTACAAAAGAACCATACGATATACACGTATTTCTTAAGCTATTATAATTTCAGTTAATTAAGAAAACTCAATTAAATTAAAAATAGTTTGTTTATTTCAAAGAAAACATTAAATGACAAAACTGCTGTATTATAAATTGTAAATTTGATGAGCTGTATTAATTAGTCACAATCTCTCAGTCATCTGAGATTAGTGTCATAGCTAATTACTTTACATTAGTTAAATTACTTTACTGACTGTATTTTTAAAGAACTGACATCCCGACTGCATTATTTTTTAATATTTTTACCCTGATCAATATAAATAACATATAAAATTTTAATATTGTCTGGGTGTATGTATTATAGTAGATATTTTAAATAGCCAAGTGTTTCAACTCGTAAAAACTTCTATATAATACAAAACGTTAGCAAAGGTAGTGAATAGTGCTAGACGAAGAGATATGATTTTAAAGGAAAATCCTTGACAAACAATCATACTCGTGCCAAGCATACTTTAGATTAGCACAGGGAAAGCGAAAATAGGTCCAATGGAAATGCACATGCACATTTGTTCTGGTGGCACGTAAGACATACACTTACAACTAAAACTAGATCACTGATATCAGGGTTGCTAATGGCGATATTTCTAAACTTTTCACTACCAGCAGACATTTGGTGATTAATACCAGAGTAATTCAGTGAATAAGAAAAACGATTTAGCTCCTAGATGAATTAATATTTTCAAAATCTATTTAGAAAAACAAATGCCGAACTTCAAATTTTCTTCAAATATCATTTAGTAGACAAACTAAATCCTGCAAATCATAAGTTTTCAAAAATCAGGATGTAAATACAACACACAACATTAAAAATCGTGACTTAGGAGACAACTTTTCAGAGAATTTAAATGTACGAACAAATTTAGGATTCGTACGAACGCTTACTTTAGGATTTGTACGGACGCTTACTTCAGGATTGGTACGGACGCTTACTTCAGGATTCGTACGGACGCTTACTTCACGATTCGTACGGATGCTTTATTCAGGATTCGTACGGACACTTACTTATGGATTCGTACGGACGCTTACTTTTAAATACCCTTATTTCCTAAAAGTGATCCTCCTTTTGCATTTAATCGCAAAATCTTGCAGCTAAATAAGGCGAAATCTATATTTCGGAAATCGTATTTAAAAGTCAGTGTCAGTACTAATGTAAACTGATCAGAGCGTCATAACAGAGCTTATACCGTCTGAGAAATTTAACTGCAGAGTAAAGAATATATTTATTGTTATTATTATTATTATTATTATTTGCAGACAGAGCTGATTAAATGATTTAGAGTTTAAAAAAAAAAAATCTTTTTTGTGAAACGCATTTGTACAGATAATAAAATGATGAAAAATTTATTTGCATATTATTTTATTTGTTTTAATGAATACTAAAATTAATATGGCACTAACGTAAGAATTAAAGAAAGTATTACAGATTTACAATAAAAAAAGAAAGCTAAAAATACGCGTATATGTGATTACAATATCACAATGCATATCCAACATTTAACTTGTTTTAAGCTGTATGCAAAAACAGCGGATTTTGAATACTTGCATGACGGAATCGGACAGAAAACTTGAGAATATTCTCTAACACATAAGCACAAATTTTAAAGCAAATGGTTGAGATTTATCCAACTTTCGACAACGAAAAATTTGTTAAATTTTAGTAGAAACTAACGTTTGTAACTTGGTGTTTTATAAAGCAGTTTAGAAAATCTTTTCTTTTCAGTTCGTAATAATGAACAATTATGATGTACGAGCAGGAAAGTTTTAAACAAAACATATTGAGAAATTTTAAGTAGGCAGTTAATTTCAAATATTTTTTATTACGTGTTTTATATAGGAATGAGTTTTCATATTACACAATCTTAACTACTCCCCATTCTCGAGAGCTAAAGGCGTTTGTGATATATTTTGCTAGACATTTCACTCTGCCACTCGTGAAGATAAATATATTTTATTATCTCTTTGATTGATATGCTCCCACTACCGGTATATACATGCGTGATACCGGACATTATGTAAGTTCGCGAATCAGTTCACTAGAACACGTCAAAGAAATATTAAATTTAACATCTATTGACGACACACTTCAATTACAAAATATTTCAGTTTACAGACAAGGATATAGCAGATGCTTCACTATATTAAATTACATTTGGGGATCTTATCTACGAACTAGGTTATAATACTAACGTATACTATCCCCGTCCCTCTTGGACGTACAAGAAAAGCTTATCCACTATTACGACGACACAGGTCACTCCGAACCCCGGGATACACACTTCCAACTTCCACCATAAGTCTCTTCTCAGGAACCAACAGACGCCTCCGACTTCCAACGCAATTCTCACCCCCTACATGCTTTACCCTTTCTATCTATTCCAATATCTGGAGTTCTTCTCTTTATTTTCATGGATAACATCCTCCGCCTTACTCTGGGCAGTTCCTCACAGCGGATTATCTTCTAGGTCGTAATCCCTTCCTTTTATTGTTAACTATGTTCTTGACGTGCCCAATGCATTCATGGGAACAATAATCCCTCTGGAATTTATTTTTGCTCATTTTAATCTCGTTGATAAGAAAACGTGTCAATAATTTAAGTACGCATATAAAATTACACATATAAATATAACAAGAAAACTAAATAAAGTTAATTAAATTTATATTATACATAAGTCTCATTGACGTCAGACACCTGACAGCGTTCATCTGTCACAGTATCACTGGTTTCGACTGACAGTGATTCCATTGAAATACATAGTGTGAAATTCCCGACTGTTTTCGTGTCGTCCAGTGGATCATCTGTAACAAGACTGTCACCTTGTGTATGGATTTCGGAAAATGAATTAGAAAATTGTTGTGCTTTTTGATCCCTTCGCGGTCACCGTTGTTGCAATTTCACTTCTAGCCTCCTCTCGTTTTATAATCGTCACTCATGCAAGAGAATAAAATTGAGACCTTATTAGTATAGTATTTGCTGCCACCACCAATATTAAACTCATACCGGACACGTTGTGAAAAAAACTTTTTACTGAAATAATCAGTAATTAATTTATTGATTAAATTAGCATAAAAAATACAGGAACAATCTTATTGACGGAAATTTCAGTTTTGGTCCTTCTAATTATATATTATTAAAACTTTCCCTATGTGATTGACGAATGCGTATTAAATAACAGTCTCCATGATCACATACATACTCTACTTCGTTATGCAGTACTAACACAAACAGTTACGGTGAAATTATATCACAACCAACTCTAAAGATTATGCCCGCACTCGCTCTGTCTATATTTGGCTGTATCTCACAACGCTACATTCAGCAACGTCTAGAACTCTCCCCGGATTTGCTCCGACCTGTTCCGCCTACGCTGTACTCCCAGGACACTGCTTGACCTACTCCCTCCACTACACACTGGGGACCGCCATCGTGTTATACACTTCACCCCTTCTTTAGATCGCCGGGGCCTTTTTTCTCCCCCCCCCTCCACGTGTGAATACATTTCTCTAGAACATTCCTTTTTTTCTCTCTCATTCCTAACTTATTTCTTTTGGAATTCAGTGCTCATAATGTCCACATTCCAGAAATGGATTAGACTCCTTTCATATTGACACCGTGAACACCCCAAAAATAACCATGCGGATGAGGAGAAATCCCATTGTCAATCACACAGAGAAGTTTACAGGAAAAGAAAAACATATATGAATACAGTAACATGCAATAATGATTAAATATAATTAATTAAATTAACTAGATATATACAACATAGGTTCTGTTAAAGTCAGAAACCCGACAAAAATATGTATTAAAAATAGAAATTTGTAAAAAAAATATCATTCTAGACAACCGCCATAGTACCTAAAGGTCTCGAAGAAACCCCCTCTAAATGTTTACACAACCATAAACAATAATATACCTAACTTTCAAATATTTATTAATTTTGTTTTACTATGAATATATTCAGTAGAAATACAAATAAATAAATACAAAAAGTAAACTTTTAAAACTTTTAACGATAAAATTTTACATCTTTCAAAATAAAGTAATTGGTTAAAGTAATTGGTTGATGTACTTATGTATGCAGGTTTATGTTCGTAACATATTGGTAACTAAATGAATTTATGATTATCTAAATTTTAAAAACTGAACAGAGAAAGGTTTTTAATTATTAACATATTTAAAAAAAACTAAGATACACCTTATTTTAAAATTTAATATGCCCTTTGATACGCATTGATGCAAGACTCTATTGTTTTCTTTGTAAATGATTTGAGTTACATAAAATCTTTCGAAATGCTACTTCGTAATTTTCCTGTTATTGAAGATCACAGTCATTGTGTAATATACTTTTCGAGATAAAAGTACATTATTCTAGGTAACTGACAACTTTTAATTAAAATTTCTCTTTTGAAATGTTTGTTTTTTGTTCGGAGAAAACAATTTCTCTAATTAAACGTGATGCATTACACAACACACTTCGTTTACGTTTATTAAACGTGAAATATTCAAAAGATATTTCTCAGTTTTTAAGCGTATATGCTCTATGATATTTTTATTATAATTACTATAATATTTACGCATTTTTAACGAATGCATCAGTATTATGTTTTTTCTTCTCCTTGTGATGAAAATCTCTAAAAAACTATTTAAAATACTCAAATCTGTAAGGGATTTTTGAAACTATCGAAATAAAACAAACATACATTGAAAATGTATAATTTTGACTTCAGTAATGAAGTACGCAAAAAATGTTCCATTCTTATTTAGCGTAACGGACATTTTATGCAAAAAGAATAATTATTTAAGGACTTTTAGATTAAATAGAATTTCTAGCAACTAGAATGATTTAGTTTGAAATTCCTTGTCTGACATTGCAATAGTAAATCGCAGTGGGCATAAGTGATATAGTAAGCATCTGTTTACTTGAACATTAACCTAACTATAAATTAAATCTATAAAAATGACATGAAGAAAAGAGAAAGCATGTTAATTATAAAGACATTTAAACTTTTTTAAAGAGGAAAGTAAATCACTTAATGTTATTGAAGAAAAATCCGAGAAAAAAGGTTTTTTTCTCAAAAATAACTTTAAGTTTTTAAATGATTTCACAAGAAGTAAAGAAAATTGTGTGAATTCCACATATCTATCTAGTCATGTAAATAGATTGATGAATAAAAGTTTTACAATGAATTTTATGAATTATTTATAGCTTCATTTGAACGTGTTCAAACAACAGATAAACGATGTGAGAAAACGTGCTTAATAATTGATTTTAAATTCATAATAGATATTTCAATCATACTTATTTATTTCGAATTTAATCACATTTATGTTTTGATCTAAATGATGTATTATGTGATACAGATAATGCTCGTTTATAAAACAAGTATCCGAATATATAGAAAATCAATGCTTATAACTGAGATTCATTAGGTCATAATAAAATAAATTTTCCCCTACAGGGAGAAAAGTATCCAAGCTAGGATTCAAACCTGGGACCTTGGCTATACGCACCAATGGTATGCCACTGATCAATCAAGATTATTCTGGAATGACCCAGATCACACACATTATTGAATTAACCCATGAAGTAAAAATGTTTCCATGCGTAAAATTTTTTCATAGGTAATGTCCAGGGTTTGCATATTGATGATACCAGGATGTGAGTAAATTTTGTCAGACATCTTAGTAGCTCACTGGCAGAGCATTGGTACGTATAGCCAAGCTCTCAGGTTTCTATCATAGCCTAGATAATTTTCACTTTGTCGGGAAAATTTAATCAACTTCGATTTCCTCCTAATGAATCTGAAGTTTACAGATTTTTACTTTTACACAAAACTAATGCAAATTTGCAATAAAAGAACTAATGTTTTGCTAAACATTTGATTTCACTTATATTATGATAATAAAAATGAAATTGGTAATCAAAACCTTGAATTTTATTAAGCTGTATATTAGAAAATTAAAATTTCTTCCAGATTCTTTAAAAAAAAAATTCTAAACAGCCTGTTTATTATGCTTTCTTTTATTATGTTATGCATTTATTTCCCATCGGACTTCATACAAATAAACTAAAAGCGCGTTTTATAAATCACATAATTACTTTTATAAAACTGAACTTAAAAGTGTATAGCAAAATCATAAATGCGAAGTTTTGGTAAACGAATCTGCAGTAAAAAGAATGTTACGCTGAACATCATTGTTCATAAAAAGTTCATTGAAGCTCGGCGAGCTGAAGAAAAGCGAAACTTCCTATGGATCAACCTCCAACTGACAATGAAATGTAAACGATTTCTTTTTGATTGTTCAACCATTTACATTTCAATTTACCATATACATACATTTTTAGTAAGACAGGGGTCGTAACGTCACCCGATTTTTAAAAATCGATCTGTGGCATGACTAATTAGCGGTTAAAGTTTCAATGCGAACTCTACGACAATTTTGATTTGAAAAAATTCAATCATTTTAATGCAATTTGCGTGAAATTCGATGAAACGTCTTGGACTATGCTAGTACGTGGTCCAAAGAGGGTGGAGCGAAAACACGTTCCGCGGTGACGCTCATAGTCAGTCAGTCCCCAGTGCTGGAAAGTGAACATGTGTCGTTCGAAAGCTTAAAGTAGCTCAAATCATCTGGAGACTAAACCATGCGCATCTATAAATAACACTTTCAGTGCTGACTCATTGTTTTATTGATGAAAATCGCGATTTTGTGTCGGACAATCAGAATAAAATCTTAAATAACTGTACTGTTTGTGTGACTTCTACAAAAACAATTATACTACCATGTATCTCAGAAACTTTTCTATATTTAAGTACATAATTAATTTAAATTGTTTTACAAACGTTGAATCGGCAGTGTCTAGAATTTAAAACTAGTGATCATGCCGAGACAAAACTGATAAATCCATAAAGAAAGCATAAGCAAGAATGCGTTTAATCATTCACCAGCACGGCGAGGTGTCGCTTGCATCAACTGAATGAGGAAAAGACGAATCCAACTATACCACACAAGGTACGCAGGGTCGAGACAGTGGTCAACAGTGATCCCTCAATATCTCTGCTTCAATCCGTTCGACGCGCTGTCTCGATATGCTGGTGACGAAAAGCAATTTCACGTTCGCTTCCTAGAGAATGAAATCGGATTCCCCTACGACGTCTGCGACCTATTCTGGCTAGAGCACCACATCACACGAGGTTAGACTGGTTAGAGCACACGACTGAATCTTTCTGCGTATTCACCAGCCTAAGAATTTCACCGCTCTGACTGAGGCGTTGGACTTGAGACTCGACTTTTTTCTAAATACTCGGCTTGTTCAAACTGTACGCGTTTTCTGAATGCGGGACTGGTTTCCAAGCTAAACAAGTGCAACTGCTCCACATATCCTCACAAACCATATCGATCTCTCCGTACGACAACTATGCCAAAAACGTGGATATAAAGTACACTCCCATACACAAGTCCTCGTACAACATCGGCACCGTTGTCAAATTTTCAGCTATAACTTGCGAAACCGATAAATTACTTAACTTCGTACCGATTGCGATTGATTTCTGACATTGACGAACATCGAATTTCACGGATTATCTAGATGTAGGAATCCAAACTTATTTATCTACATATTTTTATCTTTCCTGATAACACAATTTAAGAATAAACTAAAAAATTAAATGATCTATGGTAAATTTTCAGACACGTCGCTTTATAAACTTTTAAGTAGCTTTAGGAACGTTTAAGAAGCTTTATAAACTACTTAATTTGAATGATTAATTACGGTCACACGTCAGGCATGTGTACCTTTTTTGGTAAGCCAATAAAAATTATGATTATATTCACTGTGATGACACGAGACTATTGTCCAGTAATTTAAAATTTAGTCGAAGAGCAGCGAACCGAAGACGACCGAAGCTTTCTGCGTATTCCCCAGAAACTGAGTATAAGATGAACACAATTTCTATGCAATGGTCGACTAATTACAGTGTAATGTACCACAAACATAGATGTTGCTGAAACAGAGTTAATAACGTTGTCCGATTATTTAAATGTGATCTATGGCCAGAATGCTTAAAGGTCAAATATCTAATACAAATCCTATGGAAGATCCTGAATCTCTGGTATATTCCATAAATATCCGTCCACCACAGAGACACGTAAGAATTAATACAAACAAATTCTCATTTGAATCGCGTATTAGAAAACTGACTGATCTGTTATTCGACCCGTGACCTTCAATAGTGATCGTTTGCTCAAAATTAACTGGCAAAAGTTCCGTAATCAGATTTACAGCCAAGATTTGAGTCACACACCAGCAATGCTGCAATTGCTGGTGTGTGACTGTATTCTAATGTATGAGAGCAATTATACAAAGATGGATACAAAAATGTAAATTAAATAAACATGGTGATTTAGTTATACAAATAAGCAGTTATATACGCATGGACGTAAATGTTTAAATTCTTGAGTAAATGTTTGCTGCGCACAAGCAAAAATAAATAAAATAAAAACATGTTCTAACAATTAAATTAAATTTGCGTCAAGCTACGCTGGCTAAAATAGGTCAATTGGTTGTAAACCGTATTACGGAGCTTTCCTCGTGTAACTTAAAGACGTCTATCATTAAAAAACTACAGCGTTGTTAAAATTTATTTTAAACTCTGTGTGACTTTTTTGAAAAACACTTCTCGAATTTCATTCAAGAACAATCAATGCAATCTATTGAAATCATGAGTGGTATTTTTTTTTATCTCCTTTTCCTATACAGTTTTTCTCTTTTGAATTCAGCATTTTCTTAAGATCTTATTTCACTATGGAACGGAAAGATATCTGAATTTTATACGCACCAGTTAACATGCTGCACTTCAATTACAAATTTTTAATTAAGCCCAGTTTACTTACGAAATAATTTTTTGTTCAAAGTATTCAAAGCAATTTTTATAAATAATAAATTTGTTTTACTTTTTTTGTCTTGCTTATGTTTTTTCGATGTATAATTTTGAGTTTATTTAACAGTAGCCTTTACAAATATAAGAAAACAACAATTTTTCTTGCGATATGAAATGCCAGCGGAAGTAGTTTTCAATAAAATGTCTCTTTTGAAATTTTCGTATAAGCTTATTGAGGCATCAGTTCTATTGAACTCCATAAAATCTATTTTTTAGTGGCAAAAATCTCTAACAACTATGATAAGAGGTAATATATATATATATATATATATATATATACTATACATATATACTATATATATATATATATACATATAGTATATACTATAATACTATACATATATACTATATATATATATATACATATATATACTATAATACTATACATAAATACTATATATATATATATATATATATATATATATATATATATATATAGCAATGTTATTAAGGAAATTTCCACAAACTAATGATTTTAATTGGTAAATATCTTCGAAATACAGAAAATAAACCGAAAATATCCATATTAAGAATGATATATTTAACTGTACATATAACGTCGAATGAGTTAATGACAGCTATTCCAATACCATGAAAGTTATTAATATCAAACCATATCTATTATATAAATAACAAAAACGTTTTATGTATTTCTTAAATAATACAAAAGATGTAAAAGATTACTTATAGTGCTTTATTTATTGTATATTTAATCAAATTGTACTAATAGTGCTCAGATGCTTTGAATTTTTAAAACGTATTTGGTAAATAAAGAACAACAAAAAAAAATTTCATAAAGTATAAGACTTTTTAGAAATGCAATGTAAATTATTGAGTATAGCATTTTATTCTTAATTCCAATATTATTATTTTTTTCAGAATCCCAAATTTATGCATACATAATTCATACTGAAATTTAGTTAATTTTTTAGTGATAAAAAAATAAGTATAACTTCCATCAATCAATATGAAACCTTATTTTGTAATATTTTAAGGAATTTTCAAGTTATTAATATTTACATATTTTAGATATAGACTTTATTTAGTAGAAATTAAGAAAATATTTAAAGTATTCAAGTTTTATAGGTAAAACTAAGCTCTTTTAAACTTAACTTATATTATTAAAAAAAAATATTCCTGATGTTTTTCTTTTTCAAGGATTATTTCTGAGCTTATTCAATTAATTATTGATAGTGTTTGAACTATATTATATTTGTAACATGAATATCAAATGCAACCAACGTAACGTTACTTATAAACTATAATAAACGAAATGTATTTCAAGATTATTAAAGAACGCGTTGGTTTAAGAGTCCTATAACTGGTGAATCGTTATGCTGTAACAGTAAACATCAGTAATTACCAGGGCAAAGTCAATCGCTAGAAATTATTGGCTGTCACATCATTTTTAGGAAATGTACCAAACCATTCTGATAAATACAGGCTGTAAAAAATAATTCAAGTATGTTTCCGTCTACTGATAGAAACTGCTGAAAGTGCATTTTCAACCTATTATGCGTTTTCTTACTAAACTAAAATTTATCATACAATGTCGAAAATATGCAAATCTACAGATCGAGTCCACGGCCGAACAAAAGAACAGGAGAATTTCTCCTAGATGGTAATTGCTGAAATCAAGGTTTTCAAAAGTGTTATGCGTTTTCAAAAATGCTTGCTTAGGTATCTTATTTCCCTTATCAAACAGCCCAATCTTGCTAAAGTGTTCTGTAAATGTTGGAAAGTATTTCATAAACTATGCTTTATGCATTATTTTTCTTTCTTGTTTGTTGTTGTTGTTTGTTTTTTTACTAAATGCTCTAATATATATGAAGTCATAATAGTAAATGTAATAGGCACATGCTATCATTGCTGCATGCGGATAATAACAAAAGTAGTAGTTAAGTAAGGTGTCAATTACATGTAAAATAAAATTTCCAAACTTGACATGTTTCGGTTTAAAGTATAAAACCATAATCATAAGCAAACAAACATCGTTAAAAACCAAACCCGAATGACACTGGACGATAAATTGTTCGGGTTTGGTTTTTAACAATGTTTGTTTGCTTATGATTATGGTTTTATACTTTGAAACCGAAACATGTCCAGTTTGGAAATTTTATTTTACATGTATTTGACACCTTACTTAAGTAAAAGATGTTTTTAATTTGTGTATATGTTTTAGAAAAGGTGAAGTTTTATGTTTTTAAATTTCGGAATTAAAAATCAGTTTGAACGTAGTAGTTAAGACAAAATAATAGTCAATGTACAGACATGTCCCATAATTAGGACTACTTAATAAATCTAATTAATATTTGTTATATTTACTATAAATAAAAAAAATAATGATAAACTGTTTAAATATTTTTAAAAATTATCCACAGTTAATAGTATTATTTTATCTTACAAATATAAGTATAATTTACATTTATTGAAATTTCAGAAAATATTTCAAAACATTTGTACGTTAAAAGTTTGAAACACACATTTTTTATTCCTACATTTCTTTAATTAATTAAATTATCTTTATTCAGTTAAAATCAAGATATTTTTGACTTACAATTTAATTAAATTTTGTCTCCTTCAAAGAAGTACTTTTTAAAACGACAAAAAATTGGAAAACTTTAACAACTTGAAACCGTTTTTGAATAAACAATCAAACTCTTTCTAAGGATAATACTTTTAATAAAACCACAAAAGTCTGTCTGCTTTATATGTATGCAGACAATTAAACTGTAAAATAACAAAGGAATTGTGCCATTTTCTAAATTGTAGACATTGAATAATTTAAAATATTTGACATTTATTTAATAGTTAAAGTAATAGGCGCAAAGTGTATGATAAAGTAAAATTACATGCATAGTGTATGACAAAAAAAGCATTATTTATGCAATTTCGTCCAAATTATCCGTCAAGAGCGCTGTAGATCGTTGTTAATGTAAAAAAAATAATAATTACAGTGTTTATTTTAAAATAGAGTAACACACATACAAACACTCCTTTTTAAAAATAAGTACAGAGATATTTATTTGAAATCCAAGAATTCGTATTTAACTCCTTGGCATTCGGAGTTGTGTATGTGTTACGCATAAAGAACTGAAAAGTTTTTCCTTATTTCTACCAGTATTTTTTAAAGGAAATTTTAATCTTCTTTAATTAAAACATTTCTGAAAATAAGTTAAACAAAAATTTCTGATTTCAAAAACCATGATAGTAGATTAAAAATTCTATAAGGGACTTTTGTCGAGAAAGGGTTAAATGGTTATTCAATAAAGATTTATTTATTTTATTTATAACGTCAGCAATATATAAACAATTAAAAAGTTTGATAGGAAATGAAGTAAAAAAACTGATTGTCTGCATATTAAATAAATGTATTCCACCAAATTATTTTTAATTGATCAGTATTTTGAATAAAATAGCTTGTTGTAAATGGAATAAACAAATAACAATCTATAATGCTCATGTGTAGTTCTTAAATTTGCTTCAAGCATTAATTGAATTGAATAATTATTATTCAGTTGATATTATTATTATTATTATTATTATTCAAAGCAGTAATTCTACTTATCAAATTATTCATCAGTGGATGACTTTTCTGCGTCATTAAATAAATATATATATATATATATATATTCATCTTTTTTAAAAGTTAATATAAGAAATACTGTTAATACTGAATCAAGAGTAGGTTTTTTTACTTAAGTGTTTATATACTGCATTATCGTTATATGTATCTCCCCATCCTTTCCGTTTTAACGTTCAAGTGAATACGAACAAATAATGCATTCAAATAATAGCTACAAATAATAGCATTTCAATTCATAAAATACTCTTTCAAAACTTAAAGTAAAGTTATTGCCCGGTTTAACATAGACTTTTATGCTTATTCCTTATTATGATTTTTTTACAGGGGATTTCAACAAGATTTAAAATTTATACCATCACTGTAACGATGTTTCGAGACATGTTCATGATCCCTCAAATATATATTCTTATCTCAGGGTATACCACATTGTATACCTCAAGATTACTGGAGTTCGGCGGTCATAGTTAGTTCCTATTTAAATAAGAATTCAAATACTGGACTTTATGCATTCGAAAGAAGCATGATAAACATTACACCACCGAAGTGTTGACCTGAAAGCTTAATTTTCTTCTTAACTTTAGCAATCCTTTGAATTCGCTTTTTTTAAAAAAACCTTGTCATATATTGTCTGTAATTAAAGCCATTTTTCTGAATCGGACTAATTGAACATGATCATTATCGGTTTTGTCACCATTGTCAGTTTCTGAGGAAACTGAAAATTAAATGTCGGGTGTCTTGCTTTTGAAATAAACATGGTAAACTTGGTAACATATGATAAACATGGTAAATAAACATGGTAAACGAGGCAGACTTTAAAGACTTTGTTATCTTCTTAGTCAGATATTATCAGTCTGTGGCGTAGGATGAGTGTTGAACGATTCAAAATTATGACCAATTCCACATATCACGTTATTTTCTTAGTAGCTACTATGGTTTTAGATGTTTTTTTTTTAATCTGTCGTCCCTAAAATTTTAGAGCCACAGCCAGTCTCACCTAGTTTCCCCAAACGCCACGCCAATATTTTCAATTGGAAAGAACTATTAGATGTATATATCATTCCTATTAAATTTATTTGATTGAATGATCTAATTTCATTCAATCAACCTAACATAAATTGGCCAGAACTGCTTGGTCATCACTGTGAAGCTACTGTCAAAACCAGAATTCGAATACTGAATGTCATACTCTCGTAAGATGATGGAGAAAAATTGCTCCAACAGGATGCCATTTGAATGCATGAAGAAGATAAATAATTAGGTTATTAAGCTTGGTTCCTAAGGTGTATTTCATATATTGAAACAGCTTCTTTCTTAGTCACAACTTCTTTTAAACAGCTTCTTTTTATCGTCTTTATCAGATTATTTCAAGCTCTGGCGTAGGGCGAGTGTTGAACAATTCAAAATTATGAACAATTCCAATTATCGCGTTCTTTTCATAGTAGCTACTACGGTTTTAGAATCAAAATCTGACGTCCTTATAAAATTACTTAGATGCCGTTCATTGTTTTTTTCTTCCACAAATTTTTTTGTTCATCCTAACATAACTAGACAAGGGATATGAATGTTCGATTGTATACTGAAGTTTCTATCGAAAAAAAAATCAAATACCGGATGATTTGCTCTCGAAATTACTACGACAAATATTTCCTAATAGGAGCATTGTTCTGTGGCCTGATTATTTTCTCAATAGTTGTAAACCTTTACTTATTATTTCCTTTTTCTTCTCTCAGCGATATTTCCCTTTCCCGTTCCACAAATTTTCTTGGAGAAATGGGTCTAACACAACTACGTAATATCAGTGTTTAAGTACCATTGTCAGTTTTTCTCTTAAACTTAGATGTAATGCATGCCATGTATGTTGATCTTAAAAGAAGCCTACTAAACACCAAAGCATAACTGCGTTCATCTGTGAATTCGACAGCCAACTCAATGTTTAGGGGTCCATACCAAAACAGTGGCCGCTTACTTACATGCGATGCACAGTGGGGAAAAATCTGAAAAAAGTTGGCCAAACGTCGAAAAATAAAGTTATTATTCAGAGAATTTTGATTATAAAGTTGGTTAGAATAATATTTGGAGGGTCAGAACCATTATTTAGAAAAAGGTTTTCGCGTTGCCCTGACAACCTGCATCTTTTCAAAAGTGACGTTTGGGGGAGTATCATAGTGGGCTAACAAATTGCAACAGTTCAATTGTTCTTGCAAAGACGTGCAACATTTTTCCATATCATTCGATTTTAATGCATTAAAATGGATTCACACGATGATGGTGTTCCGGCTAATTTGTGAAATAGCTATTTAGCCAGCGCATGCGTAGTTTGAACTCATATTTTCATGTGAACTGAAGCGAAATAATTGTTCTGTTGATATGTAAATTTCTAGATGTATTGCGTCGAATTCTTGGCGCTAATATTTTTTTATGTGTTTTAAAGTTATTAAATGTCATTTGTTCCGTAAATGCAGATTGATTTTGTTTAGATTAGTTTACACTGAACTACACACGTAAGATATTAGAGTATATTTATAAAAATAGATTAGTTTTGATTCGAATTCGAAAGAATGGAATAGATAATCCTACATTTAAGGTGCAAGCGGTCTTGAAAAGATGATTATGATAACTTAGTTTGGACAGTGATTGCGTAATATCAAGTACTAAATTATTTTTTGTTTGACTGGAAATCGGTGAGTTTCTTTTTCTGATTATATTTTGTTTTGAAAATGTCTGAAAATAAACAAACGAAAATGCGTGATGCGCATCGGAATCTTCTCAATAAAATATTTGAAAGTATCGATCAATATTTAACTAATACAGAATATTCTGTACAAGAATTAGAAGAACTTCTTGATAAATTAAATGAAAAATATAAAACTATTAAGGAACTTGATAACACCATTGTAACTACGATTAATGCTAAACATACTGAAAACGAAATTTTAAATTGTGACATCTATGATCAAAAAGTAATATCATGCAGATCAAAACTGAACTTTAAGATAAAAAACTTATGTTCTAATGATAACAATGCTTATGTTAACAATGTTTATCCAGTGCGAGCAGATCATGCTACTACCGAACTAAAAAAAGTAAAGCTTCCAAAATTACAAATAAATAGGTTTTTTGGTGAACCTGATAAATTTATGGAATTTTGGAACACTTTCGAAACAGCCATAGATAAAACAAGTCTATCAGATATTGAGAAATTTAATTATTTGAAAAGTTTAGTTTCGGGAACGGCTGCAAACACAATAAGTGGATTCAGTCTAAAGGAAAAAAAATTATGCAGCCGCCGTATCCCTTTTGAAAGAAAGATTTGGTAGACATGATATGCTCGTACATGCTCATTTGAATAATTTACTAAATATGGAATATCTGAATAGTTCTTCTGACACTCGGGGTTTAAGAAATCTGTATGATAAATGTCTAGTACAAATTCGTAATTTAGAGTACTAGGTGTAAAATCAGATACATACAGTGGATTACTTTGTCCAATATTACTTAAATTAATACCTCCGGATTTAACGTTAGAATGCAATCGGAAGTTAAATGATGGAGAAATGTGGAATATAGAAAATCTCATGAGTTTTCTTAAAAACGAAGTTGAAAGTAGAGAAAGGGTATTAACTATCCATGATTTAGATGTTAAAAAATCATTTTCCAGTGATAATAAAATTGAACATAGATCAAAATTTATTGACAAACAATCAAAATATAAACCGAGATTGAATATAGTACGAAAGGATTTAAACAAAATAATGTTTCAGCTACTGAATTAATGATTTCTGTAAATAAGAATTCGTGTTTATTCTGTAACAGTATTGATCATAATAGTGAAATGTGTCAATCTTTAACTATAGATCAGAAAAAAGAAATATTAAAAAGGCAGGGAAGATGCTTTTTATGTTTACAGGCCAAATAAAGAATTAAGGAATGTGAAAAAACTAAAATGTGTGATATTTGTAACAAAAAACATAGTAGGGCATTTTGTTTCCAACTTGATTTAAAGGTAAATACAGATAAGAGTGTCGTATCTGTTTCACATTGTGATAACAGTTCTACTAATAATGTACAAAATAAAAACACACAATGCAACATTTTTTTGCAAACTTGTTCCGTGATGGCAAAAGATCCGAAAGATAATAAAACTGAACAAATTCGTATTTTATTGGATAATAGTAGTATGAGAACATTCATAATTCGCGATGTTTCACAAAAATTAAATTTACCTGTTATTAGAACAGAAACTTTATCTGTTTATGCTTTTGGAGCCGAAAAGGCAACTGAGAAAACGTATAATGTAGTAAAAGTAAAACTAGAAAATAGAGATGATCTATTTTCAAATATTGAAGTTGAAGCCCTCGAGACAGATCAAATTTCAGCTGCTTGCTTACCCACTCCTGATAAATACATTTGTAAAACTTATAGTAAATTAAAAGGTTTACAACTAGCTGACAGTTACGAATGTAATAATAATAAAATTGCAGTGTTAATTGGATCAGATAATTATTATAATGCTGTAACTGGTAGAATTAAAAGATTAAAGGATAAACTCGTAGCTACTGAAACCCTTTTTGGTTTGTGTTTACAGGGTTACATGGGGTGAGCCAACGAATTGTTTAGCATGAAAATTATAGTTGAAGAAAAGGATATATCGGATCAAATCAGAAATTTTTGGCAATTAGAAAGCTTTGTAATTGAATTTGAAACTAAAGTTGGTAGTAATGTAGATGAAGAAATTATGACTGAATTTCAATCAAGCATAGTTTTTAAAGATAATCGGTACAAAGTTAAATTTCCATGGAAGTCTAACTTGAAAATGCCTCTTAATAATAATCGCGAAGTGGCATATAGACGATTTTTGAAGTTGAGAACAAATTTTATTAACGATCCTTTGTTATTCTCGGAATATAAAGCTATTTTAGATAGTTATTTAGAAGAGAATATTATTGAACCTGTTGAGAACAACACATCGGAAGCAAACACATTTTACTTACATTACTTACCCCACAGAGCAGTAATTCGTGAGGATAAGTCGACTAGCAAAGTCAGAATCGTATTCGACGCAAGCGCCCATGCTAAAGGTGAACTTTCACTAAACGATTGTTTATATACTGGATTAAATCTTATCCCTGAACTGTTCAGCCTTTTAATCAAATTTAGAAATTTTCCTGTAGCAATTACTGCAGACATACAACAAGCATTTTTGCAGATTGAGATCTATGAACAAGACAGGGACTTTACAAGATTTTTTTGGGATGATGAGCCATGGGTTGAAGATCCAGGTAAGCAATTTAAGATCTTCAGATTAACAAGAGTTCTCTTCGGTGTGAAGTCAAGCCCCTTCCTTCTGGCAGCTACTATCAAACATCACTTACAAAGGTATGTAACAACATTTCTTAAATCTTTTGCTATTTTAAATTCATCGTTATACGTTGATGACCTGATTACTAGTGAAAGAGATGTTGATTATGCATTTAAATTAAGTAAAGAAGCTTTTTAAATATTTCAAGATGCCAGTATGACTTTTAGGAAATGGAAAACAAACTCATTAGAGTTACGTGAAAAATGGGAAGCACATGGTTTACACGTTGATGAAGTAGCAGATAACTTAAATCTTAGTAATCAGCATTTGATACCTTCCGAGGTTTTAGGGGTTGCTTGGGACACAAACAGTGATATGTTTTCATTTAAAACTCAAAACTTAGAAAATTTCCTGTCGAAAAAACTTAGTACTAAACGCTATCTATTGCAGTCTGTTGGTCGTATTTTCGACCCAATTGGTTTTATTAGTCCTTATACTATTAGAATTAAATGTTTAATCCAAGAAGTTTGGTGTTTAGGACTTGACTGGGATGAAAATCTACCCAAACAATTGGATATTTTGTGGAATGAATGGTTCGAAGAAATCAAAGAATTGAATAGTATTAATGTTCCCAGATAATATTTGGCAGATATTGCCATCGAAGAAGTTGATTATTTTGAGTTGCACAGTTTTTCAGACGCTTTAAAGAAAGCATATGGTACAGTAGTGTACCTTAGAGCAGTATTAAAAAACAAGAACGTTGTTGCCAGCTTTATTGCAGCAAAAAGTAGAGTGGTCCCATTAAAAACTCTTTCTATACCTCGCTTAGAATTGTTAAGAGCACTTTTGTCTGCTAGACTTTGTCATAAAATTGCTAAAATCTTATATTTTCCTGCAATTTGCTACTTTTTGACTGACTCTACTATTACTTTCTATTGGATTAGAGGAGATTCAGAAAGATTATAAATGTTCGTCAGAAACCGAATAAAAGAAATAAAAGATTTTAGTGATCCACTTAGTTGGTTTCATTGCCCTGGACAAGATAATCCCGCCGATCTAGTTACTAGATGTTTGAAAGTTTCAGAATTGAAAGATAATCATCTTTGGTGGCAAGGTACCCAATGGTTAAAACAAGACAGATCTCTTTGGCCAAAATTCGAAAAACCATTTGATAAATTAGATATTTCTGAATTTAAAAATCAGTTAGAACTAAAGAAAAACACTGCTGTGAAATCAACTATTGTAGATAAAAATGCAGGAAACACTGATTTAATTAATCGATATTCTTCTTTTATGAAATTAATAAGAGTTACTGCATGGTGCTTGAGATTTCTGAATAACTGTAAACCAGAACAAAAATTAAGAAACATGATTATTTAGATACTTCTGAGTTACAAAATGCAACGAAAAAACTAATAAAGATTGTACAAAATTCCACATTTCAAACGGAAATTCGATGTTTAAAAAGAAAACGCCCTCTACCAAAAAAACAGTGAGATCTTGAATTTAAATGTGTTTTTAGATACAGATGAACTGTTAAGGATCGGTGGAAGACTGAAGTTTTCTAATGTATCAGAATCTCAGAAACACCAAATACTGTTACCAAAGTCTCACTATTTCACCGACCTATTGATTGAATATTATCATAAAAAGTTTCTGCATTCGGGTACTCAGACCACTCTTTTTTATTAAGACAGTTTTATTGGATACCATCTGGTCAGAGCCAAGTAAGACGAATTATAAATAGATGTATGACTTGTCTTCGAACAAAGCATCAAACTATTCAACAAATGATGGGTGAATTGCCCCGTGATAGAATTATACCCTCTAGACCATTTGAGAAGACTGGCTTGGATTTAGCCGGTTCTATTATAACAAAGCCTAACTTAAAAAGATAAAAAATAACACTAAAGGCATACATTGCTATATTCATCTGCTTTTCGACCAAAGCCGTTCATTTGGAAGTTGTTTCAGACTTGACCACAGAAGCATTTTTAGCCTGTTTAAGAAGATTTGTTGCTCGACGATCTAAACCTTCCATTATATAGAGTGATAATGCCACAAATTTTAAGGGTACTTGTGCTCTTTTGAAATCCTTTTATCAAATTTGTGCTTCGGATGAAATTTAGCGATTTAGTGCAGAAGAAGGAATACAATGGAATTTTATACCCCCTGCATCTCCACATTTCGGCGGACTATGGGAATCGAATATCAAAACAATGAAGCAAATCCTGTTGAAGATAACTAAATCTCCTGTCTTGAATTTTGAAGAACTGACAACACTCGTGACACAAATTGAAGCAGTTATGAATTCACGTCCGTTAACGCTCTTGTCTGCAGATATTAATGATTTACAACCACTAACACCTGGTCACTTCCTTATTGGAGGTCCTCTCTTAAGGAAATATTTAGGTCTTTTTTATTAAGACAGTTTTATTGGATACCATCTGGTCAGAGCCAAGTAAGACGAATTATAAATAGATGTATGACTTGTCTTCGAACAAAGAACGACTTCTTGTCTTCGAACTTGCTGTTCTTGTCTTGACCACGGACTCGAACCTGGGTACTCTGGTTTGCCGTACCAACGCTCTCCCTACTGAGCTATCCCGACGATATCCTGGACCGGAATATTTCACTCTTATATATATATTAAATATATATATATTATTTTTTTTAAAATTTTAAACATCAGAAAGTTTATAAATTCCCCAGTGTTTGTTCCGAAACAAAATTTAAAGAGACAATAGCCTGAAAACCCTTATAATCCTGAAACCTGGAAAGTATTCATGAAAATAATGATGTTTTAGATTCTTTACCATTTTCTTCTAGGTGGACACTAATTCAAAGATTAAAAATGCAGTTTTGGCAGCGCTGGAGCCGTGAATACTTGAATGAACTCTAAGTCCGCAGTAAATGGAAAAAACCTTCACAGAATCTTGAAGTTGGTCAGCTGCTCTTGTTAAAAGATGGAAATGACAAGTTTATAGATTGGAAATTAGCTCGAATTTTGAAAACCTATAAAGGTGATGATGGACTTGTTCGCGTCATCGATCTGAAGAAATCCACAGGTATACTATGTAGAAACATTACTAGAGTACTGCCTTTGCCATTTTATGATAATGTTGGACAGCCGTCCAACGCCGGGCGGGATGTTCCGGCTAAATTGTGAAAAAGCTATTTAGCCAGAGCATGCGTAGTTTGAACATCCAACAGATGGTATGTAATTATGTGCATGTGTTACAAAAACTATATTAAGCTCATAAAAATTAATAATTTCATGATTATTTTTGATAAAAATTAAATATATATATATATTATTTTTTTAAAAATTTTAAACATCAGAAAGTTTATAAATTCCCCAGTGTTTGTTCCGAAACAAAATTTAAAGAGACAATAGCCTGAAAACCCTTATAATCCTGAAACCTGGAAAGTATTCATGAAAATAATGATGTTTTAGATTCTTTACCATTTTCTTCTAGGTGGACACTAATTCAAAGATTAAAAATGCAGTTTTGGCAGCGCTGGAGCCGTGAATACTTGAATGAACTCTAAGTCCGCAGTAAATGGAAAAAACCTTCACAGAATCTTGAAGTTGGTCAGCTGCTCTTGTTAAAAGATGGAAATGACAAGTTTATAGATTGGAAATTAGCTCGAATTTTGAAAACCTATAAAGGTGATGATGGACTTGTTCGCGTCATCGATCTGAAGACATCCACAGGTATACTATGTAGAAACATTACTAGAGTACTGCCTTTCCCATTTTATGATAATGTTGGACAGCCGTCCAACGCCGGGCGGGATGTTCCGGCTAAATTGTGAAAAAGCTATTTAGCCAGAGCATGCGTAGTTTGAACATCCAACAGATGGTATGTAATTATGTGCATGTGTTACAAAAACTATATTAAGCTCATAAAAATTAATAATTTCATGATTATTTTTGATAAAAATTAAAAATATATATATATTATTTTTTTAAAAATTTTAAACATCAGAAAGTTTATAAATTCCCCAGTGTTTGTTCCGAAACAAAATTTAAAGAGACAATAGCCTGAAATATTATATAATGAATAATAAAAAAAACTAATGAATAGAGGAAAGCATATTCAACTAGGTAAATTATGTCCAATGGTTGGAGTATCATAGTTGAGAATTTTTCCAACAGAGAGGAAATATGCCGGGACCACGGACTCGAACCTGGGTACTCTGGTTTGCCGTACCAACGCTCTCCCTACTGAGCTATCCCGACGATATCCTGGACCGGAATATTTCACTCTTATTTGTTTGACAAGGCTGCGAACTGCAGCGCTAATTTCATTCATCCGAGCTATAACTATAGCATTTACATGATGAATCTTGAAATAGCACGGAAACTCCTGTATACCATGTAATTAGGTCATAATGAATAGAGGAAAGCATATTCAACTAGGTAAAGTATATCCAGGATACCGTCGGGATAGCTCAGCAGGGAGAGCGTTGGTACGGCAAACCAGAGTACCCAGGTTCGAGTCCTGGTCCCGGCATATTTCCTCTCTGTTGAAAAAAATCTCAACTATGATACTCCAACCATTGGATATAAAAAAACTAGTTGGTGAAAACTGTTATTTTATATTTCGTGCAGATTTTTGCAACAACAAGTAGAAATGTCACTTTTTTAGTCGCTTCAAATATTCTGAAATTGTAAAAAAGTAGTGTGTATATTAGAAATTATTTTTATCGTCTGCGATGCTGTGGTCTTCTTCCAAAGCTGAGTGCCAGCAATTCTTTGTGAAAAGTTATTTTTTTCTGAAAATGGCAGCGTTTTGTTAACCTGTATTATTCTATTTAAAAAAAAAGTTTTTTAAAAGCAAGAGAGTTTAATTAAAATGTGATAGTTCTTTTTTTTTCTTTTTATCGGGCTTGGGCTCAAACTAAAAAAATTATTTATTCACAAAGTGAAAAATGGAACCAAACTTGCCTTTTAAAAAACAAGAAAGTAGACTGTGTTTCTTAAAATATTTTACAAGCTTTGAAAATCAGCATGAAACGCAATTGAGTTGTTATTGATAGTATATGAAAATAAATATTCTGTCTGTTTCTTAAGACTTTGCATGGTCGATGTATTTAACATAAAGAAGCCGTGGGATATCCCTTATCTATCCTCGCTTTCTATTTGACGTCCTTTTCCATAATTACCTGGAAAAAGTACTCATGTCTTTTTCCATAGCTGTACAATGATATTTTAAAGAATATGAATTGTGGCTTTTGCAGATTTCTGACAGTGGTAACATTTTCACAATTTAACCAGCTTTTTGGGATTTTGCCCCACTGTGCAATGTATTGAAATAAATTTTTAATACCGGTATTTTTAAAAGTAATTTTCTCTTTGTTTATCTTACATTAATCTCAGAATTCATAACACAAATTTTATAATTTTAAAATAATGGTACTAGAAAGTAATTATTGAACATCCCGCATGAGAGGTTATCGTATTTTACTGCATCTTTTTATTCAAATTATCTAAAAATATTTTTATACACCAAAAGAACGACCTAGAAAAGCAAATTATTTACCTCTGATATCGAAAATTAATAATAAATTGCTTAAAATATCACTAATTAATCATGTGTAAAATGTATCAATATTACAAGCATTCAAACAACTATAATTGTTTAAACAAGTATTTGAACAGAAATACTGAAAATAACATTTAAAAATATAATATACTTATGCCTTCGAGATAGTTTAATAATAAAAATAGATTAACATAGAGGGAATTATTCGGCTGCAAAGTTCAAACGTAGAAATTAAATTAATAATTTTCAGGATATAACTTTCATGTTTAGTTAAATATAGAAGAGTTTAGAATCCCGGAGGAAATTTTCATGAACAATATATGAGAATATTATTACACATGTATGATATCTCAACGTAATTCTTTCGAGAATAGAATCATCTTATGCATTAAGGCTGCTCTTATGAACATAAGCATTGCAGCATTTCGGTAAGATATCCATTACTCTAAAGTATAATTGTATAGGTGCGTGAATATACTAAGAAATACCTTGCCTCAGTTAATTCTCCTTAGACATTATAAAATTATTTTACCTTAATACTAAAAGGACGGTTACTCAGAAAATTTATCATTTCATCGAATTGTCAACAGAACATTAAGAAACATAGTAATTTAATATAAAATATGAAATTTTAACATTTAAATAACGGCTAAATTTTTAAAATTCATAGTAAAAAAATAGCAATCTAGAATATTTATTTTTATTGTGTTTAGAAATATGGTTAACATTAAATTCCAGTAATTTTACTGTAATGCCTTTATAGTTTAATGATATTGGGGGGTCGGTCCACAAGTATTTGCAAATTGTATCTGCTGCAGCTTCTATGTAAATGTATGATGCAAGCAATGTTATTCTCTATTATATCATAACTCAGTATTATGTCTTCAGTTTTCTAACCTTTATGGTCTCGAGATGCGCAGGTACAGAGTAGTTCGCATAAAAGATTTTACGTCTCATAGTTCGATAACTAATCAAGCTAGGAAAATGAAATTAAAAAACTTATTTAATTATTACTATACGTTGCATTGTATCACTTTATTATTTTAGTATATTTAGGATATGTATAACAATTTGAAATAGCAGAAAAAAATACATGACTTTTTCAATGGTACTATGTCTGCTGCAATTACAGAAATGATAAATAGAATGACTGATAAATTTTCTTCACAAATTTATCAACCCATAAAGTTTTATTTATAAGATAATTGCTTTCAAACAAAGCAAAAAAAAAAAAAAAAAAAAAAAAAAAAAAAAAAAAAAAAAAACAGAATTTATATAATTTTACTGAATATACCCGAGCGTGTACTTCGATATATTGGATCACTAGCTATTAAGTTATGTACATATTTCGACAGGAACACATTCCTTGTTTACGGTACTCCGGTCACAAATATCAATCAATGGAAGTAAAGAACAACGTTCAAAATGGGAAGCATTTACACTTATATACTGGAATGTTATATAAAGAAACTGAACTAACCCTTGTGCAATTTCAGATACTACTCTTTTTTCTTTAATAAGCAATTTGCTTACAAATAAAATTTTATGTGTAGCTGTTACCTGTATAAGCAATAATAAATGGTTATCATTTTTTTTGCAATTGTATTGAGTGGTTATGTTGTATAGATAATTCTCATTTATCCTGTACGTTGCAGTACAATTTAGTACCATTATTTATTTACATTTCATTGAAAATTCAGAGTACAACACTTCAAAATATATTGTACTGATACATTGCTGTGATATGAATTTATGATAAAGCTCCTGAGAAATTTGTGCTTTATATTAAGCGCAGAAATACGAATTACGTCAATATGAGTTGTCATATATTGGTTTTACTAGATATGAAAATACAAATGTATTTTGTGCACAAAACTTTCGTAAATAATGCTATCATCTCTTAGCACTTTAAAAGAGAAACATGGTTCGAATAATTCTGATACTTTTCAATTTGATCTCAATCTTGCATAAAGTATTGATTTTGATGCACTTTTCTTATAAAAAGCATTATGATATTGTTCATTGAATGACTTGGTCTCATCATATTAATGTGATGGTACACAAAGAAATATGACTGATTATGACTTATAGATATCATGCAATATATATCCTTATTTTCATTCTGAGTTCAAACAACAAAGTCGGACGATCACACTATATGCTGAAAACCCACTGTAACTGTAAATCTTTATCATAGGACGATTTATTATTTAAAAAGCCATGTTAGCTTATGACGATAGTATTACTTATTGATTTTACGCAATCCAAAGAATTAGTTGAATTTCTCCAAATTAGTCAGCTACAGCCATGTTGGCTTCACTTCTAACTTTTTGTAATGGAAATTACCTAAAAATATATTAACCTGTACGCTCTCTCTATGAGGATCAAGAAAATTATTAGCAACGATTTCCATAGGATACTATAAATTGTCAAAATCCTGAACGAACAGTTAAGTATGATAGTAACTTAACTGACAATCAACACGTTGATTTTAGTAAATTTATAAGACATGGTAATTTTAAATTTGTTGTTTCCAAAAAGGAATTATTTGTCTTTAATTAAATTATGTAAAAAAAGCATGTAATACAACTTGTGTTTTCTCCTTCTATAAAGAGATTTAAAGAATAAATATTTTTGACATTGATCTATTATTGCAGTAAATAAGAAAATGCAATCAGTAAAACCTTTCTCAAGTGTAACGAATAGTTTTAATTTAAGCTGTCATTATAGTGAACACAGAAGCAAAACATTCCATGTGGCACAGAGTTTCAATATTTCTGTCTGAGCGGAACTCCTATATATATATATATATTTGTTTTGTCTTCAAAGTTTTCAGCAATTAATGTTTTTTTTTTTTTACTTACAAGTCTTCTGAAAATAAGTAATTTGATTTAACTACTTACAAATTACATTTATATAAAAACATGACTATTTCAAGAACAAGTTGCATTGAACTATGATTAACAGAGTTACATATGTTTAACTTATTAAAAATAAGTTACGGTAATTTGATTTTCTTTTTGCTAGATTAAAATTTGCTATTGCCAAAAATAAATAAACTTTATTGTTGCCAAAAAGAAATAAAATTTGTTATTGCCAAAAAAGAAATCAAATTTGAAATTTCCAGTAAAAATAGTAAATAAGTAGTAGTAATTTGCTCTTTTTGTAAAGATATATATATAGGACAGTCATTCTGCACAGTGATATATTATCTTGTAGCGAATGAGAGAATACAAGTAGAAAACTTTCTCGTGTGTTGCGAATAGATTTTTGTTTTCGCCATTACAACAAATAATTACTGGGTTTTATATCGATCAAAGTTTCCATTTTTGTATTCAGAGCGAAATCTATCTTTTGTTTATTTTTGTTTTATAATCAAAGATTCCTCGAATTAATGTTTATTTTTCCAGTGCTTTCGAAATAAAACTTGACTTCATTACATGGAAATAAAATTGATGGAATTATTAAACTTTCAAAAACAAGTTGCATTATAAGATTAACATTATTAAAAATGTTGATCTTATTAAGTTTGTAAGACATGGTATGTTGATTTTATTTATAAAACAATAAAATAGTTTTTGTCAAAATTAATTCTCTAATTTAAGTAAATTATGTGAAAAAAAGGTAGTAAACAATGCAACTAATACTTGTTTCCTTTTGTAAATAGATCAATAAAATTATTATTCTTCACAATGATCGATTCTCTTGAAGTAAATGAGAAAATACGAGCAGAAAAACATTTTTAGGAATAACAAATAGTTTTTCCATTAATTTGTCTTCAGTTGAACATAGAAGCAAATAATTGCACACGACACAGAATATCATTATTGCATTTCGAGCTGGAATCATCTTTTTTTTTTTTCTCTTTATTATTAAAGTTTCCACGAATTAATGTATATTTTACAACAAATGTTTTGAAAAATAACAGAATGACTTGACTTGACTATATACAAATAACATTAATGGAATTGTAAACATTTCAAGAACAAAGTGCATTAATCGATGATTAACAATATTCGAAATATATAATTTATTAAATTTTAAGATACGGTGATTTGATTTGATTACTAAGACGATAAAAACTGCTCTTGTAAAATATATATGTATATATATATATATATATATATATATATATATATATTAGTAAATCGACATATCAGGGGCCTATTCTTCACAGTATTAAATCAATTTTTATTACATACTAGCTTACGTGCGTGGCGTTGCCATGTCCCGGAATAATAACATGTAAATATACCTATGATCAGTGTTGAATTCAGACACTTTTCTCCTGGAAGAATTTAGTGTAGGGAGCATCACTGACTTCGGTAGCGTACACCCGTGCGTCCTACGAACGCTCCAGTCTGTTTTTGCTAACGACACTCGAATGTATGATTCCATATTTTAAAACAAAAATCTATGCAGACGAACTTAGCGTTAGGGGTGGAGGGGAAGGGCACTGAATTTTGCAGCGTTCACACGGGCGAGGTACGAAATCCCCGGCACTCCATTCTGTTTTTGTAAACGACCCTCGATTTTCTATGATTTGACATTTTTAACGCAGCTGAAAAAAATCCCACCACTGAATGTCTTGCTATCTTTTAAAACACGAAATGATATCTCCAAGTTTTCAAAATGAGAAAAGAAAAATGAACGAAAAACTATTAAATTTTGAAAAATATTAAACACGATTTTATGCAATGATTTTCTTAAAGTAATCATTCTTGTATTTTTTTTTTTCAAAATAAAAAGTATATTTTTTAAAGTACGTTTTTCCCTAAACCATCCGTACTCTCTCTAATTTTGCAATCGCAATTTTCTACAATTATTCTATGCTATGATTGTATCATATGTTGGATTACATTTTACACTGCCATTGTATTAGGATAACCGTCACTTTAGACAGAGATTATATGTTACCCTAATTTCGAAATAATTACTTACCTGTCAATCACGAAACATCTGTAGCCTGGCGGAGGAGTTAAATCTCATGTCTGAAAGATACTTCTGCAAATGTAAACTGAATTTACTAAACGTATATAATTTAATTATCTAATGCTTTTACAGTTTATATTTGAAAACAAAAACAGTTTCAGTAGTCGTTCTATAATATATAAAGTAAGCTCTTATTTAAACGCATTCAAATCTAAATAGATAGAAATACTAAAATAACGCAAAAATAAATATATTTGAAAAATTTTAAAACTGTTAGATTATCATCCATAATCCTGTGCACTGCTAATTGAGTATTTTCATATGTAATTTGGCGCTAAAAACTTTGTTTTGTGTTTGATAGTCTTTAAATAGTATCTCATTTAATTTAAACTTCTTTTCAATGAATATTAACATTTTAAAATCGTCTAAATTCCCGCAGAAATGTATTTTGACGTAAAAGACAATTTTCCATATTTTCGGAAAAAATCAACAAAATTTAATAAAAAATTATGCAACTTATTCCGGATACGTCAACTAGATACCGTTAATCAGATGATTTCCGTGTCATCATCGTGTCATCAGATGATTTTTGCGAGTTTCTATTGACGTTTCGCAAATTAAAAAACAAAAAGTACATTGCTGTCATTATAGAAAAAAACGACGTAGAGTTTTATTAAGTCATTCTGGAAAGAACGTACTTTATGTTTCTTTTCTTTTAAAATTCCTACTATTAGCTCACTCTCTCTCTATATATATATATCTTGTTGGAATTTTCAATCGTTAATAAAATATTTTCTATTCATCCATTCAAGTTCAAATAATTTTTTTTAACTTGTACTGGATGACAATTGATGTTAATACAGTTTTTTCAGATATTAATTCATTAATTAAATTTAATTAATTAATTTTAATTTTTATATGGGAGAAAAAAAATTCTCCCATTGTTTACATAAATGAAATGAAAGATCTATCTCAAATTAGTGATGCCGCGAAAAAATAAAATACTGCAACGATGATTATAAAATAATGTTCAATAAAGATAACGTGGGGCATTAATTCTGCACGGGTTTATCTTCTATATTTATGATTAAAGGTAGGAACTGACTTAATTTTTTTTTTTATATTACTTGTTATTAACAAACTTTCCACGATTTTTACGAACTTTATTTTACTTTCAGTGTTTTAAAAAACTCATTTTACTTCACTACATACAAAAAATAAATTAATAAATTAAAAATTCAGGAACTATAAAGAACATTTAGCGTTCCTCTATAATTAAAAATAATGAACACGTTATTTTTATTAAATTTGGAAAACGCAGTATCACATGATTTAGTTGTTAAGGCAATAAAAGTATTTATGTTCAGAAATGATTTCTTTACCTTTAATTAATAAGTGATTTAAAATAATAGAAAGTAATGCAACTAGTATTCTTCTTTTTTCTAAATAAATCTATAAAATAATTATTCTTCGCCGTCATCTATTGACTTGAAACAAGTCAGAAAACAAAAGCAGCTAATTTCGTTTTTGTGTAGTGAATAGTTTTATCTTTAATCAGTTATTTAGGTGAACGCAGACGCATACAGTTGTATACCTTACATGATTTTATTATCGAACTCTGAACTAAAATATCTTTAATTATTTTTATTTATAATTAAAGTTTACGTGATGTAGTATTTATTTTACTTCCAGTGTTTCGGAAACGAATAAAATAATTTAACTTGAATAAATTTAAATGAAACATATGGAACCATGAATATTTTAAGGAGGCTTAGGATTCTTAAAATGTCGAAAAAGAAAACAATTGACATTTTTGTAATTTTCTATCTTCAAAAGTAAACATTACAAAAACACAATATTTAAAAGCAGTTATAGATATATGTTTTTTCATTCATTTTCTTTTTTTCATATTATAATGGGATCTAATTCTGAGCTGAAATATCTTTAATTATTTTTATTTATAATTAGCGTTTCCGGGAAGTAGTATTTATTTTACTTCCAGTGTTATAAAAACGAATAAAATAATTTAACCTGAATATATTCAAATAAAACATTTTTAACCTTGAATATTTGGAGGAGGCTTAAGGTTCTTAAAATGTCGAAAAGGAAAAAAAAAAAAATACCATCTTGTCATTTTGTACCTGAAAAAGTTAACATTGCAAAAAACACAATTTTTAAAAGAAATAATAGATACGCGTTTTTTTTCATTCATTTCACATACATTTTTTCAGATTATAATAAGGTTATCGAATTCTGAGCTAAAATAACTTTAATCATTTTTATTTATAATTAATGTTGCCGCGAAGTAGCATTTATTTTATTTCCAGTGTTTTAAAAACGAACAAAATAATTTAACTTTAATATATTCAAATAAAACATTTTAACCTTGAATATTTTGAGGAGGCTTAAGATTCTTAAAATGTCGAAAAGTAAAAAAAAAAAAAAAAAAAAATACCATTTTGTCATTTTGTACCTTAAAAAGTTAACATTGCAAAAAACACAATTTTTAAAAGAAATAATAGATACGCGTTTTTTCATTCATTTCATTATATATTTTTTCAGATTATAATTAGGTTATCGAATTCTGAGCTAAAATATCTTTAAACATTTTTATTTATAATTAATGTTGCCGCAAAGTAGCATTTATTTTACTTCCAGTGTTTTAAAAACGAATAAAATAATTTAACTTGAATATATTCAAATAAAACATTTTTAAACTTGAATATTTTGAAGATGCTTAAGTTTCTCAACATGTCGAAAAGTAAACAAAAAATACCTTTTTGTCATTTTGTACCTTAAAAAGTAAACATTGCAAAAAACACAATTTTATAAGAAATAATAGATATGCGTTCTTTCATTCATTTCACATATATTTTTTCAGATTATAATAAGGTTATCGAATTTTGAGCTAAAATAACTTTAATCATTTTTATTTATAATTAATGTTGCCGCGAAGTAGCATTTATTTTACTTCCAGTGTTTTAAAAACGAATAAAATAATTTAACTTGAATATATTCAAATAAAACATTTTTAAGCTTGAAAATTTTGAAAAGGCTTAAGATTCTTAAAATGTCGAAAAGTAAAAAAAAAAAAAAATACCATTTTGTCATTTTGTACCTTAAAAAGTAAACATTGCAAAAAAAAAAAAAAAAAAAAAAACAAAAAAAAAACACACAATTTTTAAAAGAAATAATAGATACGCGTTTTTTCATTCATTTCATATTTTTTTTTCAGATTATAATTAGGTTATCGAACTCTGAACTAAAATATCTTTAATTATTTTTATTTATAATTAAAGTTTACGTGATGTAGTATTTATTTTACTTCCAGTGTTTCGGAAACGAATAAAATAATTTAACTTGAATAAATTTAAATGAAACATATGGAACCATGAATATTTTAAGGAGGCTTAGGATTCTTAAAATGTCGAAAAAGAAAACAATTGACATTTTTGTAATTTTCTATCTTCAAAAGTAAACATTACAAAAACACAATATTTAAAAGCAGTTATAGATATATGTTTTTTCATTCATTTTCTTTTTTTCATATTATAATGGGATCTAATTCTGAGCTGAAATATCTTTAATTATTTTTATTTATAATTAGCGTTTCCGGGAAGTAGTATTTATTTTACTTCCAGTGTTATAAAAACGAATAATATAATTTAACCTGAATATATTCAAATAAAACATTTTTAACCTTGAATATTTGGAGGAGGCTTAAGGTTCTTAAAATGTCGAAAAGGAAAAAAAAAAATACCATCTTGTCATTTTGTACCTGAAAAAGTTAACATTGCAAAAAACACAATTTTTAAAAGAAATAATAGATACGCGTTTTTTTCATTCATTTCACATACATTTTTTCAGATTATAATAAGGTTATCGAATTCTGAGCTAAAATAACTTTAATCACTTTTATTTATAATTAATGTTGCCGCGAAGTAGCATTTATTTTATTTCCAGTGTTTTAAAAACGAACAAAATAATTTAACTTTAATATATTCAAATAATGTTGAAGGGGCGAGGCCAACGAGGTAAGCGCGTAACATCAGAATATTAAATTCTTCAATTAATTGTTCGTGATCATTAATTTTCTCGTTTAAATTGTTCAGTTTTTCTTCCAGAAATTTTACAGATCTGGAGATTATTATTTCACCATTTTTAGTGAAAACGCGGTATCCCTTTGTATTATTATCATAGCCCATGAAGATACCCTCTTCTGCTGTGTCCTCTAGTTTAGATCTTTTGTGTTTGTTTATGTAAGTGTATACTTTACAGCCAAATACACGTAAATAATAGAGATTTGGTTTTCTTTTGAACCAAATTTCATATGGCGTTTTATTTGTCAATTTAGTGGGGAGCCTATTTTGGAGGTGATTAGCAGTATTTATCGCTTCACCCCAGAACCTATGAGGTAAATTTGCTTCGGATAATAGGCTTCGTGTCATTTCAATTAAACTTCTGTTTTTTCTCTCAGCAATGCCATTCTGGCTGGGACAAAATGGAACTGTGTATTCATGTTTTATACCATGTTCCCTTAGAAAGGCTTCTGTTTTATTTCCTATGTATTCCCCACCGTTATCCGATCTAATCGCCGTCGGATATTTTCCTTTTCTGGTTTTGACCATTTGTACATAGTCTTTTATTTTTTCATAAACTTCATCTTTACTTTTTAATAAGTAAATAACTGTGAATCTAGAACTGTCATCTATGAATGTAAGGAAGTAATTTTTTCCTCCTATTGTGGGTGTTTTAAAAGGCCCACATAAATCAGTATGTACTAAATCTAATACTTTTGTTGTTTTATTTTCGATAGATTTAGAGTACGGTGCATTTGTTGACTTTGTTTTTATACAGGTTTCACAGTTTGTTTTATGATTACAGTTATTTATTTTTATCCCACTGGCCAAGTCATTTTTGACTAATTCTTTTATACTTTCATTATTTCTGTGGCCAAGGCGTTTATGCCAAATTTCGAGGCAATCTTTATTTCTGCAATCATGTGCAATGTTTATTTTATTTTGAGAACTTTCTTCTAGTGTTTCAACTTGATATAAGTTATGTTTCTTTAATGCTTCTAAGTATATATTTCCATTGCACGATAGTATGCATTTTTCATTTTCGAAAAATACTTTGTAGCCATGTTCTGTGGCTTTACCTACGGAAATTAAATTTGATTCCAATTGTGGAACAAATAACACATTTTTAAGTGTAATTCTATTTATACATCCATCAGATGTCTTTGTCATTATTTGTGTTTCGCCGGTTCCGTAAGAATTTAATGTATTCCCATTAGCAATTGTTACTGTAGTTTTTTCAGTATCGTTGAATTTTGTAAATATATCCCTATCGTTCGCTATATGCGAAGACGCTCCTGAGTCAATTAACCAGGTTTTATTAGCGGGATTTACAATTATGAATGCTGCATCTTTATGTTCACTTTTATTTATTTGTACCTGTTCAGTTGTTTTTGATTCATTCATTTTATTTTTACTATCACCTTTTGTATTTTCAAAACACAACGATGTGTACTTTTTGTATTTGTATTGTGTTTTAGGTGTAGTGGTCTGTGTGTTTCTGTTCTTGAGATGCCAGCATTGTTTGTAAGTGTGATTTGATTGTTTACAGTAGGTACAATATTTGTTTTGCCCTTTATAATCTTGAGTGTATTTCTTTTGTGTTTTAAACACCTTTTGTGAGTTTTCAACTTGCTCACTATTTTCTACCCGTTTATTAAATTCATCAGTAAGTTTGCTCTTGATGAATTCGGGAGTTAATTCAATTTCATTTCGGGCTTCGAGAGCCGTTATTAGAGTATTATAACTCGCAGGTAACGAGCACAATAGAAGTGCAGATAAATGCGAGTCGGTTATGTTCTCTCCTATTGCGGAGAGCTTATCTTTTATTTCCAGTATATTAGTAATGTGTTTGTGCATGTTCCCATTTTCGGGAAGTTTTGCACTATACAATTTTCGTAACAAATACAATTTACTGGACAAATTGGCTCTCTCATGAATATTTTTTAAACTATCCCATGTCTGTTTTGCTGTTTCTAAATGTTTTACATGAACTATTTGCGTATCGTCTATACTCAGGTTTATTAAAGCGCGAGCTTTTGCATCCTTTTTTCTCCAATCTTCGTTAATTGGTGTAGGGGGTTCCTGAGTTACGAGTTCGTACAAATCTTCCTTAATTAACAACATATTAATTTTAAACTTCCATATAGAATAATTATTATTGTTTAATTTATCTACTATTTGCATTTCCTTTATTGTCGCCATCTCGGAGAACTTGTTTATACAGTTTTTAAAGTTTTATTAGTTTAAATAGTTTATTAAATTCAATTATGTTTTCTTGAATTTTTAATCTAGCATAAGAGCTGAGTATTATTTTTATTAATTAGAGTCAATTATTAATCCTTAAGAATAAATTCTGAGTTCATATATTCATCAGGCTCATGATCACTGTTGAAGGGGCGAGGCCAACGAGGTAAGCGCGTAACATCAGAATATTAAATTCTTCAAATTAAAATTAACTCTGGTCTTCAACATGCAGAAAGAAAAGGAATTGCTTACCTTTTCTAAGGTCTATCCAATTTATGAAATATCCACTGGTTTATATATTTCAACTATTTGAGAATTTATTATAAACACTTCTTGAATAATCGTGTACCACTGCTGAAATAAGACTTGTAAAAAAAATTATATTAATGCACAATTCACATTGAATAAATAAGTTCACGTTTGGATTGATTTTAAAAATTATATTTTACATTACTTAAAATTTTAAAAGGTTTACATTTAGAATTATATTAATTTTAACATCAGGAAACATTTTTTCCTGTGACTTTACAGAATGAAGGATAGTAATACACTGACTCATTTTCACAAAGTTTGGAAAGTTACGAGTAAAGTTGCATCATTTCTTTGAAACAAATTGACGTTGAATAATTGTCCTTTTAAAATGTTTTAGTTCTGTAATAAGTTTATAATGGCATAATCACAAATAACAAATTATAAACATATTTCACATTATTAGAAGAGAACGATTATAACGAGGTAATAAATCTCTATTGCTTGATAAACTTGAAACTTAAGAGTCATAAATTAGGTCACTTGTTTTAAGAGATGAGAGAAAAATTATCGTTGGGTTTTTATCTGCGTGCTTCATCATTTTCTTTATTTATTTATTTTACTTTGAGTGGAAAATATTAAGTGATTGAAATGAATGGATTAGTTTTCTACAAATAAAACATTTTAACCTTGAATATTTTGAGGAGGCTTAAGATTCTTAAAATGTCGAAAAGTAAAAAAAAAAAAAAAAAAAAAAAAAAAATACCATTTTGTCATTTTGTACCTTAAAAAGTTAACATTGCAAAAAACACAACTTTTAAAAGAAATAATAGATACGCGTTTTTTTCATTCATTTCACATACATTTTTTCAGATTATAATAAGGTTATCGAATTCTGAGCTAAAATAACTTTAATCATTTTTATTTATAATTAATGTTGCCGCGAAGTAGCATTTATTTTATTTCCAGTGTTTTAAAAACGAACAAAATAATTTAACTTTAATATATTCAAATAAAACATTTTAACCTTGAATATTTTGAGGAGGCTTAAGATTCTTAAAATGTCGAAAAGTAAAAAAAAAAAAAAAATACCATTTTGTCATTTTGTACCTTAAAAAGTTAACATTGCAAAAAACACAATTTTTAAAAAAAATAATAGATACGCGTTTTTTCATTCATTTCATTATATATTTTTTCAGATTATAATTAGGTTATCGAATTCTGAGCTAAAATATCTTTAAACATTTTTATTTATAATTAATGTTGCCGCAAAGTAGCATTTATTTTACTTCCAGTGTTTTAAAAACGAATAAAATAATTTAACTTGAATATATTCAAATAAAACATTTTTAAACTTGAATATTTTGAAGATGCTTAAGTTTCTCAAAATGACGAAAAGTAAACAAAAAATACCTTTTTGTCATTTTGTACCTTAAAAAGTAAACATTGCAAAAAACACAATTTTATAAGAAATAATAGATATGCGTTCTTTCATTCATTTCACATATATTTTTTCAGATTATAATAAGGTTATCGAATTTTGAGCTAAAATAACTTTAATCATTTTTATTTATAATTAATGTTGCCGCGAAGTAGCATTTATTTTACTTCCAGTGTTTTAAAAACGAATAAAATAATTTAACTTGAATATATTCAAATAAAACATTTTTAAGCTTGAAAATTTTGAAAAGGCTTAAGATTCTTAAAATGTCGAAAAGTAAAAAAAAAAAAATACCATTTTGTCATTTTGTACCTTAAAAAGTAAACATTGCAAAAAAAAAAAAAAAAAAAAAAAAAAAAAAAAAACACAATTTTTAAAAGAAATAATAGATACGCGTTTTTTCATTCATTTCATATTTTTTTTTCAGATTATAATTAGGTTATCGAACTCTGAACTAAAATATCTTTAATTATTTTTATTTATAATTAAAGTTTACGTGATGTAGTATTTATTTTACTTCCAGTGTTTCGGAAACGAATAAAATAATTTAACTTGAATAAATTTAAATGAAACATATGGAACCATGAATATTTTAAGGAGGCTTAGGATTCTTAAAATGTCGAAAAAGAAAACAATTGACATTTTTGTAATTTTCTATCTTCAAAAGTAAACATTACAAAAACACAATATTTAAAAGTAGTTATAGATATATGTTTTTTCATTCATTTTCTTTTTTTCATATTATAATGGGATCTAATTCTGAGCTGAAATATCTTTAATTATTTTTATTTATAATTAGCGTTTCCGGGAAGTAGTATTTATTTTACTTCCAGTGTTATAAAAACGAATAAAATAATTTAACCTGAATATATTCAAATAAAACATTTTTAACCTTGAATATTTGGAGGAGGCTTAAGGTTCTTAAAATATCGAAAAGGAAAAAAAAAAAATACCATCTTGTCATTTTGTACCTGAAAAAGTTAACATTGCAAAAAACACAATTTTTAAAAGAAATAATAGATACGCGTTTTTTTCATTCATTTCACATACATTTTTTCAGATTATAATAAGGTTATCGAATTCTGAGCTAAAATAACTTTAATCATTTTTATTTATAATTAATGTTGCCGCGAAGTAGCATTTATTTTATTTCCAGTGTTTTAAAAACGAACAAAATAATTTAACTTTAATATATTCAAATAAAACATTTTAACCTTGAATATTTTGAGGAGGCTTAAGATTCTTAAAATGTCGAAAAGTAAAAAAAAAAAAAAAAAAAAAAAAAAAAAAAAAAAAAAAAAAATACCATTTTGTCATTTTGTACCTTAAAAAGTTAACATTGCAAAAAACACAATTTTTAAAAGAAATAATAGATACGCGTTTTTTCATTCATTTCATTATATATTTTTTCAGATTATAATTAGGTTATCGAATTCTGAGCTAAAATACCTTTACACATTTTTATTTATAATTAATGTTGCCGCAAAGTAGCATTTATTTTACTTCCAGTGTTTTAAAAACGAATAAAATAATTTAACTTGAATATATTCAAATAAAACATTTTTAAACTTGAATATTTTGAAGATGCTTAAGTTTCTCAAAATGTCGAAAAGTAAACAAAAAATACCTTTTTGTCATTTTGTACCTTAAAAAGTAAACATTGCAAAAAACACAATTTTATAAGAAATAACACATATGCGTTCTTTCATTCATTTCACATATATTTTTTCAGATAATAATAAGGTTATCGAATTTTGAGCTAAAATAACTTTAATCATTTTTATTTATAATTAATGTTGCCGCGAAGTAGCATTTATTTTACTTCCAGTGTTTTAAAAACGAATAAAATAATTTAACTTGAATATATTCAAATAAAACATTTTTAAGCTTGAAAATTTTGAAAAGGCTTAAGATTCTTAAAATGTCGAAAAGTAAAAAAAAAATACCATTTTGTCATTTTGTACCTTAAAAAGTAAACATTGCAAAAAAAAAAAAAAAAAAAAAAAAAAAAAAAAAAAACACAATTTTTAAAAGAAATAATAGATACGCGTTTTTTCATTCATTTCATATTTTTTTTTTCAGATTATAATTAGGTTATCGAACTCTGAACTAAAATATCTTTAATTATTTTTATTTATAATTAAAGTTTACGTGATGTAGTATTTATTTTACTTCCAGTGTTTCGGAAACGAATAAAATAATTTAACTTGAATAAATTTAAATGAAACATATGGAACCATGAATATTTTAAGGAGGCTTAGGATTCTTAAAATGTCGAAAAAGAAAACAATTGACATTTTTGTAATTTTCTATCTTCAAAAGTAAACATTACAAAAACACAATATTTAAAAGCAGTTATAGATATATGTTTTTTCATTCATTTTCTTTTTTTCATATTATAATGGGATCTAATTCTGAGCTGAAATATCTTTAATTATTTTTATTTATAATTAGCGTTTCCGGGAAGTAGTATTTATTTTACTTCCAGTGTTATAAAAACGAATAAAATAATTTAACCTGAATATATTCAAATAAAACATTTTTAACCTTGAATATTTGGAGGAGGCTTAAGGTTCTTAAAATGTCGAAAAGGAAAAAAAAAATACCATCTTGTCATTTTGTACCTGAAAAAGTTAACATTGCAAAAAACACAATTTTTAAAAGAAATAATAGATACGCGTTTTTTTCATTCATTTCACATACATTTTTTCAGATTATAATAAGGTTATCGAATTCTGAGCTAAAATAACTTTAATCATTTTTATTTATAATTAATGTTGCCGCGAAGTAGCATTTATTTTATTTCCAGTGTTTTAAAAACGAACAAAATAATTTAACTTTAATATATTCAAATAAAACATTTTAACCTTGAATATTTTGAGGAGGCTTAAGATTCTTAAAATGTCGAAAAGTAAAAAAAAAAAAAAAAATACCATTTTGTCATTTTGTACCTTAAAAAGTTAACATTGCAAAAAACACAATTTTTAAAAGAAATAATAGATACGCGTTTTTTCATTCATTTCATTATATATTTTTTCAGATTATAATTAGGTTATCGAATTCTGAGCTAAAATATCTTTAAACATTTTTATTTATAATTAATGTTGCCGCAAAGTAGCATTTATTTTACTTCCAGTGTTTTAAAAACGAATAAAATAATTTAACTTGAATATATTCAAATAAAACATTTTTAAACTTGAATATTTTGAAGATGCTTAAGTTTCTCAAAATGTCGAAAAGTAAACAAAAAATACCTTTTTGTCATTTTGTACCTTAAAAAGTAAACATTGCAAAAAAACACAATTTTATAAGAAATAATAGATATGCGTTCTTTCATTCATTTCACATATATTTTTTCAGATTATAATAAGGTTATCGAATTTTGAGCTAAAATAACTTTAATCATTTTTATTTATAATTAATGTTGCCGCGAAGTAGCATTTATTTTACTTCCAGTGTTTTAAAAACGAATAAAATAATTTAACTTGAATATATTCAAATAAAACATTTTTAAGCTTGAAAATTTTGAAAAGGCTTAAGATTCTTAAAATGTCGAAAAGTAAAAAAAAAAATACCATTTTGTCATTTTGTACCTTAAAAAGTAAACATTGCAAAAAAAAAAAAAAAAAAAAAAAAAAAAAAAAAAACACAATTTTTAAAAGAAATAATAGATACGCGCTTTTTCATTCATTTCATATTTTTTTTTCAGATTATAATTAGGTTATCGAACTCTGAACTAAAATATCTTTAATTATTTTTATTTATAATTAAAGTTTACGTGATGTAGTATTTATTTTACTTCCAGTGTTTCGGAAACGAATAAAATAATTTAACTTGAATAAATTTAAATGAAACATATGGAACCATGAATATTTTAAGGAGGCTTAGGATTCTTAAAATGTCGAAAAAGAAAACAATTGACATTTTTGTAATTTTCTATCTTCAAAAGTAAACATTACAAAAACACAATATTTAAAAGCAGTTATAGATATATGTTTTTTCATTCATTTTCTTTTTTTCATATTATAATGGGATCTAATTCTGAGCTGAAATATCTTTAATTATTTTTATTTATAATTAGCGTTTCCGGGAAGTAGTATTTATTTTACTTCCAGTGTTATAAAAACGAATAAAATAATTTAACCTGAATATATTCAAATAAAACATTTTTAACCTTGAATATTTGGAGGAGGCTTAAGGTTCTTAAAATGTCGAAAAGGAAAAAAAAAAAATACCATCTTGTCATTTTGTACCTGAAAAAGTTAACATTGCAAAAAACACAATTTTTAAAAGAAATAATAGATACGCGTTTTTTCATTCATTTCACATACATTTTTTTCAGATTATAATAAGGTTATCGAATTCTGAGCTAAAATAACTTTAATCATTTTTATTTATAATTAATGTTGCCGCGAAGTAGCATTTATTTTATTTCCAGTGTTTTAAAAACGAACAAAATAATTTAACTTTAATATATTCAAATAAAACATTTTAACCTTGAATATTTTGAGGAGGCTTAAGATTCTTAAAATGTCGAAAAGTAAAAAAAAAAAAAAAAAAAAAAAAAAAAAATACCATTTTGTCATTTTGTACCTTAAAAAGTTAACATTGCAAAAAACACAATTTTATAAGAAATAATAGATATGCGTTCTTTCATTCATTTCACATATATTTTTTCAGATTATAATAAGGTTATCGAATTTTGAGCTAAAATAACTTTAATCATTTTTATTTATAATTAATGTTGCCGCGAAGTAGCATTTATTTTACTTCCAGTGTTTTAAAAACGAATAAAATAATTTAACTTGAATAAATTTAAATGAAACATATGGAACCATGAATATTTTAAGGAGGCTTAGGATTCTTAAAATGTCGAAAAAGAAAACAATTGACATTTTTGTAATTTTCTATCTTCAAAAGTAAACATTACAAAAACACAATATTTAAAAGCAGTTATAGATATATGTTTTTTCATTCATTTTCTTTTTTTCATATTATAATGGGATCTAATTCTGAGCTGAAATATCTTTAATTATTTTTATTTATAATTAGCGTTTCCGGGAAGTAGTATTTATTTTACTTCCAGTGTTATAAAAACGAATAAAATAATTTAACCTGAATATATTCAAATAAAACATTTTTAACCTTGAATATTTGGAGGAGGCTTAAGGTTCTTAAAATGTCGAAAAGGAAAAAAAAAATACCATCTTGTCATTTTGTACCTGAAAAAGTTAACATTGCAAAAAACACAATTTTTAAAAGAAATAATAGATACGCGTTTTTTTCATTCATTTCACATACATTTTTTCAGATTATAATAAGGTTATCGAATTCTGAGCTAAAATAACTTTAATCATTTTTATTTATAATTAATGTTGCCGCGAAGTAGCATTTATTTTATTTCCAGTGTTTTAAAAACGAACAAAATAATTTAACTTTAATATATTCAAATAAAACATTTTAACCTTGAATATTTTGAGGAGGCTTAAGATTCTTAAAATGTCGAAAAGTAAAAAAAAAAAAAAAAAATACCATTTTGTCATTTTGTACCTTAAAAAGTTAACATTGCAAAAAACACAATTTTTAAAAGAAATAATAGATACGCGTTTTTTCATTCATTTCATTATATATTTTTTCAGATTATAATTAGGTTATCGAATTCTGTGCTAAAATATCTTTAAACATTTTTATTTATAATTAATGTTGCCGCAAAGTAGCATTTATTTTACTTCCAGTGTTTTAAAAACGAATAAAATAATTTAACTTGAATATATTCAAATAAAACATTTTTAAACTTGAATATTTTGAAGATGCTTAAGTTTCTCAAAATGTCGAAAAGTAAACAAAAAATACCTTTTTGTCATTTTGTACCTTAAAAAGTAAACATTGCAAAAAAACACAATTTTATAAGAAATAATAGATATGCGTTCTTTCATTCATTTCACATATATTTTTTCAGATTATAATAAGGTTATCGAATTTTGAGCTAAAATAACTTTAATCATTTTTATTTATAATTAATGTTGCCGCGAAGTAGCATTTATTTTACTTCCAGTGTTTTAAAAACGAATAAAATAATTTAACTTGAATATATTCAAATAAAACATTTTTAAGCTTGAAAATTTTGAAAAGGCTTAAGATTCTTAAAATGTCGAAAAGTAAAAAAAAAAATACCATTTTGTCATTTTGTACCTTAAAAAGTAAACATTGCAAAAAAAAAAAAAAAAAAAAAAAAACACAATTTTTAAAAGAAATAATAGATACGCGTTTTTTCATTCATTTCATATTTTTTTTTCAGATTATAATTAGGTTATCGAACTCTGAACTAAAATATCTTTAATTATTTTTATTTATAATTAAAGTTTACGTGATGTAGTATTTATTTTACTTCCAGTGTTTCGGAAACGAATAAAATAATTTAACTTGAATAAATTTAAATGAAACATATGGAACCATGAATATTTTAAGGAGGCTTAGGATTCTTAAAATGTCGAAAAAGAAAACAATTGACATTTTTGTAATTTTCTATCTTCAAAAGTAAACATTACAAAAACACAATATTTAAAAGCAGTTATAGATATATGTTTTTTCATTCATTTTCTTTTTTTCATATTATAATGGGATCTAATTCTGAGCTGAAATATCTTTAATTATTTTTATTTATAATTAGCGTTTCCGGGAAGTAGTATTTATTTTACTTCCAGTGTTATAAAAACGAATAAAATAATTTAACCTGAATATATTCAAATAAAACATTTTTAACCTTGAATATTTGGAGGAGGCTTAAGGTTCTTAAAATGTCGAAAAGGAAAAAAAAAAAATACCATCTTGTCATTTTGTACCTGAAAAAGTTAACATTGCAAAAAACACAATTTTTAAAAGAAATAATAGATACGCGTTTTTTCATTCATTTCACATACATTTTTTTCAGATTATAATAAGGTTATCAAATTCTGAGCTAAAATAACTTTAATCATTTTTATTTATAATTAATGTTGCCGCGAAGTAGCATTTATTTTATTTCCAGTGTTTTAAAAACGAACAAAATAATTTAACTTTAATATATTCAAATAAAACATTTTAACCTTGAATATTTTGAGGAGGCTTAAGATTCTTAAAATGTCGAAAAGTAAAAAAAAAAAAAAAAAAAAAAAAAAAAAAAAAAAAAAAAATACCATTTTGTCATTTTGTACCTTAAAAAGTTAACATTGCAAAAAACACAATTTTATAAGAAATAATAGATATGCGTTCTTTCATTCATTTCACATATATTTTTTCAGATTATAATAAGGTTATCGAATTTTGAGCTAAAATAACTTTAATCATTTTTATTTATAATTAATGTTGCCGCGAAGTAGCATTTATTTTACTTCCAGTGTTTTAAAAACGAATAAAATATTTTAACTTGAATATATTCAAATAAAACATGTTTAACCTTGAATATTTTGAGGAGGCTAAAGATTCTTAAAATGTCGAAAAGTAAAAAAAAAAATACCATTTTGTCATTTTGTACCTTAAAAAGTAAACATTGCAAAAACCACAATTTTTAAAAGAAATAATAGATTCGCGTTCTTTAATTCATTTCATTATATATTTTTTCAGATTATAATTAGGTTATCGAATTCTGAGATAAAATATCTTTAATCATTTTTATTTATATTTAATGTTGCCGCAAAGTAGCATCTATTTTACTTCCAGTGTTTTAAAAACGAATAAAATAATTTAACTTGAATATATTCAAATAAAACATTTTTAACCTTGAATATTTTGAGAAGGCTCTGGATTCTTAAAATTTCGAAATTTGAAACAATTGACCATTTTTGTCATTTTCTATCTTCAAAAGTTAACGTTACAAAAACACAATATTTAAAAGCAGTAATAGATACATATTTTTTCATTCATTTTCTTTTTTCAGATTATAATGGGATCTAATTGTGAGCTGAAATGTCTTTAATTATTTTTATTTATAATTAACGTTTCCGGGAAGTAGTATTTATTTTACTTCCAGTGTTATAAAAACGAATAAAATAATTTAACTTGAATGTATTCAAATAAAACATTTTTAATCTTGAATATTTTGAGGAGGCTTAGGATTCTTAAAATGTCGAAAAGTAAAAAATAAATAAATATATAAATAAATACCATTTTATCATTTTGTACCTCAAACGTAAACATTGCAAAAAACATAATTATTAAAATAAATAATAGATATGCGTTTTTTCAGTCATTTCATATATATATATATATTTATTTCAGATTATAATTAGGTTATCGAATTCTGAGCTAAAATATCTTTAATAATTTTTATTTATAATTTAAGTTACGGCGAAGCAGTATTTATTGTTTACAGTGTTTTGAAAACGAGTAAAAGAATTTAACTTGATTATATTCAAATAAAACAGATGGGACCATGAATATTTTGGAGACCCATTTTCGGACAAAGGTGCGTAAACGCACCATTTCATTACATATTTTTTTATTAACACTGTAACGTATATTTTCGCTAATTTTATTTTTCTGCGATTTTTAGGGGTTCTGGAGACATCTATAAAATATTAGTAATTCAATTGAAGTAATCACTTTCTGTTTCAATTTTCAGAAATTTTCAAAATACGCTGGTTTTTTACTTGAAACGGTTATTGACAAATTCGACTTTTTGAAAATGTATAATTATTCCACTTGAGATTAATCATATGTATTTATAATGGTGTAAAGTTGCAAGTTCTGTAATTAAAATAAAAATAAAACAAATGTCATAAGAAAACATACAATTTTTTATTTAAATTTAATGGTAAATTATTAATAATAGATTAATGATGGTAACGTCAAATTAAATAAAATATTATTTTTCATTCATGAAACTTTTTTGATGTCTTAATGAATGTAATTTAAGCAAATTTCAATGCAAATAATACCACATTTTATAAAAATTCTATGCTTGGCCTAAAATGGGTTAAGACTCTTAAAATGTCGAAAATTGAAACAATTGATCACTTTTATCATTTTCTATCTTAAAAAGTTTTTATGGGATTTTTAACTTTTCAAGCAGAAAACTAGAATCATGGTTTTTGCGCATAATTACAGAAGAATTTCTGTAGGTAAAACAAAATTTTTGGTATTTAATTATACTTGAGTATCTGGTGTTTAGACTGCACCTAAAAAATTGTTTATTTATAGTATTTCTATAAAGAAACAAAACTGTATCTTGCATATATAACAATTTCTAAGTTTTAGCAATAAAACAAAAAGTATATATATTTAAGATGAAAATTTAGGTTTACTTATAGATCTTACTATATACTATATATCCTGAAAATTTCATGAAAATGGAAAGTGTTTTAATTGAAAGTATTTTTATTGAAAGTATTTTAATTAACTTGCGCGCAATGCCCCAAAAACACATTTGAATAAAATGACTTTAAAGTTCTGTTTTTGAAAATATTACATATTTAAAAACTATTAAGAATGCTATTCATTTTGTTTGAAAGTGTTTAGAAATTATTACTCTTATAGTGCAATATCAAAAATAAATTTTTGAAATGAATTTCTTAAAGATTAAAGAATCCAAAGCCCCTTTAAGAACCAATTGCATTAATCAACGATTAACGATAAACATGATGAATTTATTATATTTTAAGATGCTCTAATTTTATTTGACTAATAAGACAATGAAAGTTATTGCAAAAAGAATGTTTCTGTTATTATGAGAAAAAAAATAAACAATGCAACTATTAATTATTCCATTCTATAAATAGATCTATAAAATCTATTTGTCTGAATGATCTATTTTCTTTACAGCAATTGCAAAAATGCAAGAAGAAAACCTTTTTGTCTAAAACGAATAATATTCTGTTAAACTGTCATTACAAAAGAAAATAATTACATTCGACGCAGAATTTCAATAACGCATTCTATGTTGAACAAATATTTTGCTTCATCATCAAATTTCTACGAAGTAATGCTTATTTTGATTATCATGTTTTTTTTTTTTTTTTTTTTTTTTTTTTTTTTTTAATGTTTAATTTAACTACATGTAGATGATAATAATTGAACTATAAATATTTCAAGAACAAGTTCTAGTAAATTACGATTAAAAATATCAAACTTTTGGGCTTTATCAAACTTCAAATATTTATAAAATAATATGTTTTAATTTTATGTAAGGCAATAAAATTTATTATTACCAAAATTGGGTTCATGACTTTAATTGAAATATGTTAAACAATAGCCAGTAAATTAACTAGTAATACTTTCTTTGCATAAACAAATCTATAAAATAATTATTCTTTGCTGTGATATATTTTCTTGTACCAAATAAGATAGTGCAAGCAGAAAACTTTTTTTGTGCGCATCAAATAGTTTTCCCTCTAATCTGTCATTAATGTGAACACAGAAGCAAATAATTACGTATTACACAGAGTTTCATTAATGCTCTCATGAGGGAATCTTTAAAGTTTATTTATTTTACTTTTATTTTTTTATCACACCTGAATAGTTTGTTTGGGATCGCGTTCACTTTGGTTCATGACACATTTTTTCGTTGTGAGTTCAATTCTAGACCAAACTATTGTTCCATACAAAATATTGATCAAATATTTTCGCACCACAATTACAAATATACAGGGTGTCCACGTATAACCTGACCGACCTTTATTTTCGCAACCGTTGGTCCTAGATGCATACTTCCAATTACAAAATTGGTTTAAATAAGGTAAAGAATTATTTTTAAAGCGATTTGGGTTAAGAAAAACATTTATTAAAAAATTACGAAATTTAAATTTTTATACGGTCCCGCGGTCCTATAAGTGATATTAAGTAAAAATTTACTGTGACACTAATAAGTAAGACAAGAAAAGTCCCATTCATCTAACATTAAAATTGACCGAGTTATGAAACTTTGAAATTCATGACTTATACCACTTTTTTGTATCTCAAAACAGATGATTTCGGCCATGCTTTCAGGGGTCGTATATAAAATACTTGAACTTATTTCAAGGTATCTGCGCTTTGAAAGAAATCGTACAACTATTACGAATGAGTTAACTTTTATTAGTTAAGTTTCAGATTAGCTAAAATAATTGTATTTTAACATATGTTTTATTTTGAAAGGATTTGAGGCTATGATTTCTTTTAACAAAAATTAGGTTATTTTCATAAGGTTTTATTTAACAAGCAACGATCGTCTTTCCAGTTTAAAACTTGTACTCAAACTTTAACTTACTTTCAAATGTCCGATCAAAGTTAAATTTTACGTACTGACTTAAATCCGATGACAATGTAATATTATGATTTTCGACGCTTACCATCTTATACATACTTATATTAGAGGATAACACAAAAAAAGCGGATAGATTACCGTCAACAAGTTTAAGAAAAAGTTCTAGATTAGGTAACATAAGCCTGCGATGGTTGTGTATTTTAACTTTTATAATTACGTTTAATGTATTTTTAAACGCTGAATAAAAAAATTACCTTCACTTTTAACCATCACTTCAGGATTTTTCGCAAATCGTAAATTTCAAGGTTAAAAAATAGCGAAAAATCTGAGACTATAAAATAGATGTAATACTTTTTTATTCAGTTTAATTTTATTTAATTCAATTATTTATTCAAATTTTTAGCTTATACTGGGCTTTTAACAGCTAAACAGCTCAGGGGTCTGATGAGGTTGAGAGGGGAGGGGGATCAATTTTAACTTTGAAATTTGCGATTTGAGAAGAATCCTGACGTGATGGTTAAAAATGAAGGTCGTTTTCGGATTCAGCGCTAAAAAATACACATGAATCAATTTTCAAAAACTAAAAAACATGGCACAACCCAAAATTTAAAAACAGTGTAATCCAACAGCATTTTAAAATCTGTATCATTTTGTAAAGAATTGAGGCTGTTGTTTTTCATCCTTTTATTTAACAAAAATTCTGTTATTTTTATCCTCTTATATGTTCAGTACAAATTGTATATTTTGCATTGATATGTCAGAATGATTATAGATTTCACATTTATTATAGATTGCGATGTTAATTTTGCTCTCAACTATTTTTTTATATATATGGCGATTATTTATATTTCTACTGCATTTGTGAATGACCCTATTTCGCAGCAAAAAATATACTCCAACTTTAAACAGCTATTATTCGGTCAATTTTAATGTTGGATGAATGGGGCTTTTTTTGTCTTATTTGTTAGTGTTACAGTAAATTTTTACTAAATATCACTTATAGGACAGAGGGAAGTATAAAAATTTAAATTTCGTAATTTTTTAATAAATGTTTTTCTTGACCCAAATCACTTTAAAAATAATTCTTTACCTTATTTAAAACATTTTTGTAATTGGAAGTATGCATTTAGAACCAAGGATTGCGAAAAAAAGGTCGGTCAGGTTATACGTGGACACCCTGTATACTAAATTATCAATATTTGAGACAATTATGAATAAAAACATGTTTCTACGCAAATGTATTTACTTACCAAGAGAAATAATTTAAATTATGAAATTTTGCTGTTTTAGGGATTTAATCGAAAATAAAAAATAAAAAATATATTCACAGTTTGTACTTGTACGTGTTTGTTCGGGAGACAAACTCCTTTTTTGTTTATAATAGTTTACATTTTTTACACGAATAAATTTTCTCAACAAAATGGGTTAAAATACGCTACAGAAAATTAAAATGTGCTATTCTAATTTAATTTTTTCCAAAATAATTTAAATATTTTACAATTTTAAAAATTTCCTTTTAAAATTTTTAATGTCGGACGTCCATTTCTCTGAGAAAATTTCGAGTTTATTTATCTAAAGCAAACATGTGAAACACGTGGTTTGGGAGTACCACATTTGGCCCGCTGACAAGTTATCTGTGACCCACAAAGATTTCCCCCCCCCCCCATGTTTGATGCAGAAAGTACACTTTGCACGATCAATAGCAATATTTAAATTATTTGTACTTGTATAATTTCCCCCTAATGTTTTAGGCACAAAAATATCACTTGGCATATTTCATCAACCACGCAAAGAAAGCCGCTAGCATAAAATAATTGGATTTTTTTTAATGGAAAAGGTGTTAAAAATTCATACCAGAAAAACGTAATAAACAATATTTAATTAAAAAACTTAAAAGTTTGATTTGTACGCTAGAATTCTTATGAAGATTAAATCAATGTGTCTAACTGTGCTTTGGGGCAAGTTAGAATAACCCAAAATAAAAAAGGGAATATTCACTTACTCGTGCTAGGTTGCTGAATAGATTGAAATTAATGTTAAAGTTTTCTGATTGTCAGTTACTCAATTACATACGATTTTGCAGTTTATTAAGTTTTTAATATTTTCTTTACATCTATTTCCAACGAAGGGTTGGGTTGGGTTGATTATTGACGGCCAATTATCTACACTAGGGATATAGGCCTGGGGCGAGTGCCCTCCGTGGGGGTCTTTCTAAGGGAACCTAATCCGTATTTACGCATGGATAAATCCACGGCTCGAAGAAAACCACGAAAACTCCGAACGATTAGGCCGACGAACGCGATTGGGATCGAACCCAGCACCTCCCGTCTACCAGCTTCGAGAGCACAACCTCTCAGCCACTGGTGGGGCCCCAACGAAGGGGTTATACGGCTCGTTATTATATATTTTCGTTCTATATATATTCCCTAGAAAAACTTTTGAGCAAATGATCCAAATTTTATATTTCTGTTTTCGTTGCACAAATCTCAGATAAGTTCAATATTATTAGTATCTGAAAAAAATTATTTTTAGCCTAGGGAAAGTTTTTCGACTTAATAAATACAAACTAAGTACATTTATTTCCTTTTTTACTTTTCGTTAAATTCATAAAAAAATGTAAAATTTTATAATTGAGACTCTGTCTGTAAATACTCTCTTTATCTGTAAATACTATTTGTATCTCTACTTTATCGTCATTATTTATTATTATAAGTGTTTCTCTGGATTTCAGTTTTACTTTTTGAAGCGATTTTCAGGATATTGATGACACAGTCATTCCACCAAATTTAGAAAAATTTATTATTTATCATTTCATTTTATTCATTTCTAAAGTATCATATAGCTTTCGTCAATGTAAATACTAGTTCGTTTAATATTTTTATTATAACAGTTTTTTCGTTTTTTCTTACTCTGATTTTTAGGTAAGTTTTCATAAGATTTGACGGGTGTATATGTGTAGCACTATAAACACATTAAAATTGTATTGATGTCTCTCTTCATTACCAACGTGATACAAGTACGTATGATTGCTATAGATGATATGCAAATAATTCAGATTTTTTTTTACATATTAATAAAATTTATAATTCTATTCAGTGCTTCTCTTTTTCATATTTTAGAGAGTAAATACGCGACATTGTATCCAAATTTTTAAGTTTTTATGAGAAGTCCGATTGGCTAATAACTTTAATTACCATTTTAAAAAATATCATTAGGACATTTTTGCTTAATATATATATATATATATGAAAATAAAAAATCCATTTAATTCGCGAATAATTCATATTTCACAATAAAATTAGAAAATAAAAGAAAATTATGAATAATATTAGCGTATTTCATCAATTATTTTGAAATCGAACTTTTATAAATTACTGAAAAAAATTGAAAAAAAAATTACTGATATTTAAACGAATTTTACTTCATATTGTGCATAGGAAACAGAACTGTTGTAGACTGTCTTGTCTCATAAGATCGTATCAAATTCAACAAACGGAGAAGTCACTGCAATATATTCTTTTGTAATGCGATATCATTAATATGTTCGAGCATTTGTCCTCGTGTCCCATTCTCGCCTCAGAAATGTGTGGGTAACGTGTTTTCACTTCTTTTTTACTCGACATTCTCTGCGACTCCCTTCATGTACCACACTTAAACACACCTTCTGTTAGTCTATAAATTCAGTTCTGTTTTTAAAAAGATTCATTTCGTCAGCTGTTGGTATTTGCTATATTAAAAAGCCGATGAATGGTCAATTTCATCTTGTGAAGCCTCTGGAAAAGCAGAATGTAAATGAGTGAATTTTTCTGTCAAAATATTTTTACGAATATATATATTGTGTTTTTGTTTTCTTTGAAAAAACAGAATTTTCGAGAATGGCTGAAAGAAGCATATTGAGAAATTAATTTCAGCGACAAAGTCTATATTTTCCCCTAAAAATGTTTCCGGAGTCGTCAGACAATGTCGAGTTGTGAGACTTCCGCATGTGATATTTACGCAAAACTGAACCTCTCTGCCACCCTCCAATGATGTTCAAAAATGTGTTCTGATTTGCACACTATATAATATATATATATATATAATCCCATCTTAAATTTATTCTAAATTATTCACATTTAATTTTACTTTATTCATAGCTGCCAACTTTTACGCTTTTTTGTTACCACTAAATTTTATCAGAAATTTTTTCCTTATTGAATCGCATGATTTCAGTGATTTAATAAGGTTAAAATTACTATAAAATTTTAATGGTAGGAAAAAAGCGAAAAAGTTGGCAGCTATGCTACATTTCATCTTTAAAAATACGTTTTAGCCGTTTCTTCTTTTCAAAAATCGCTTATCATACAATTTTTTCGCATCGCATCGTCTCTATTTCCTTTGCAAAATTTCACTATCAGTACGATATTTTTTTCATCGCTGTTAATTAGAACCTTCTATTTTTCTTTTTGGATTAAATATGTTTTACGAAACGCTTCTGGATCTTTCCAAAATCTTTTGATTTCTTGCGATGTTAAAACCAATTTACTAAAAATTTTAATCCGCCCTCGAACGCTGAGCTATTGTTAACTGATTGAGACGAGGCTAACGAAAAAGACAGGCTACCGCGGTGCATTACGAGTATCTTTTTTTACAGACCGCCAGAGTCACGTGATGCTCGAATGCACCAATGCAGGTGGACGAAAAGAGCTTCACGTCACTCTAGCGGTCTGTAAAATATGATAAGTGGAATGTACCGCGGTAGCCTGTGTTTTTCGTTAGCCTCGGATTGAGACTACTTGCGCCATGCATCACGTCTGCGCGGTGCCCTTAAATTCTGGTCTCGGAACTCAGATTTTCTCTTTTTTTCAAGTGCTTTTAATATTGCAGCATCTTAGAACTAAAACGTTCTTTTGCTGGATCGTTAGAAAAATGATCAATTTACAGTTTATTTACTAAGTTTGTTGATGTAGGTTTTAAGATTGTGGATGTTTTCGTGGTAGCGAGTCCTAATTAAAATGTTGAATAAAATAAATGCATTCAACGATGATGACTTTTGTTCACCTTCAATGCTGGGAAAACCTCATGAATTGTATAGTCTGAATTTTTCATAACATCCTGACTGCTATCGTATGTTAACACTACTATCGTTCTCCACTCAGGTAGTGCTGTTGCTTAACTCTTCGATTAATATGTAGTAATATTGCTTTGAGTAAATCGTATAGCATATTCATGTATTTGATATGTGGACATTAACATCTGTTGCAGCAAGATGTAGCTACACACATTACGTCAAAAGGTATGGAGTTAATAATTGAAGATAATATATTGTAATTATATATACATTGTACAATATATATATTTAGAAGCACACGTCAGAAAATTTAAAATATGATTGTCTATTGCTTGTCAAAATAAGCGTATGCAATAATGGGTTATAAATAGAATATGAATAACGGTAAATGTTTGCTCCAAACGCACTCTGTTTGGAAAAACGTCGCTCTCTGATATACACCACGTGATGGACAATAATAATTATTAGTGAAATTAGGTACAATACCTTGTGCCTGTCTTATTTTCTTTCTTAAAAAATACTTGTAGTGTTAAGTATATGTATCTTCTATACAAAGATTAGCTAATACTAAGTTTATATTTATTTTGAGAAATAGAATCGAAACATTTTTATGGGCCTATTACTTTTAAATGCTAAAGGTGTCAAATTAACAACTATAATATAAATTAAAATAACTTTTATTAGTTGTTTTACATGTTTCGACTCTTTCCGAGTCATTTTCAAAAACAAAATGAGAATATTCTAAAGATTCACGGGCTTTGAAGTTATTATTTTCATGTACTTTTTTAAAAATTACGCACGTTATCTATTATTTTTACTTGATTGTTTATTTTCATATCTTTGACCATGGAGTAATTCTAGCCACAGTTTCGGTAAATTAAAAGATGCCGCATCGTTACATATTGTATTTTTGCGCGTGAGTATCTCTATGGTTTCTCTTATTATGGATGGATAGTGTAGACTGTCGGTAAATTAAAAGATGCCGCATCGTTACATATTGTATTTTTGCACGTGAGTATCTCTAATATCTACTATTATCTAATAGAGATACTCACGCGCAAAAATACAATATGCAACGATGCGGCATCTTTTAATTCACCGAAACCGTGGCTAGAATTACTCCATGGTCAAAGATATGAAAATAAACAATCAAGTAAAAATAATAGATAACGTGCGTAATTTTAAAAAAAGTACATGAAAATAATAACTTCAAAGCCCGTGCAGCTTTAGAATATTCTCATTTTGTTTTTGAAAATGACTCGGAAAAAGTCGAAACATGTAAAACAACTAATAAAAGTTATTTTAATTTATATTATAGTTGTTAATTTTACACCTTTAGCATTTAAAAGTAATATACTATTACAAGGTGTTATAATTTATTATATTGTTATTTTTATGGCCTTTAAAACTTTAAAGCATTTTGACATTTTCCCAAGAAAACACCTTTTTAACCTTCTCTTTTTAATATATATATAACAGAAATCTCGGATGTATTGTTTAAAAAAAACACTTTGAAAAAAGAAAGAAGAGAAGACTATATATATATCACTAAACTGATTTATTAGTCAAAAATAAATGTTACTACAGATGGCTACAATGTCGGCCTATAAAAATTGTTTTATCTTAATGAAATAATTTCAGTTATGAATAATGCCGTAAATCGGATAAAGTACTTTATCACGAGGTTGTATCAAATATACAAGAGACTTTTTTAATATCAAGATTTATGGCAATTGTGATAACCTGTTACTTTCAAAAATTTGTTTTTTATTGCTTTATTCTGCATACATTTTGTGGCTAATTTTATGTATAAAAAAAGAGTCTAGTGTGGTTGCACAAAATATAATTATGAAACTTGCAATAAATAAAAATATATGAAAATATGGCACGGATGAATAGTACAATTTGCACTAAGAAGTATGCAATCGCACAGATTTAAAATGGCCGTGAAGGAGATGAAATACGTTCCAATATGGAATGCCTTCCTGCAAAAGGTGAAGCTATTTCACTGAAAAAGTGACCATCATTTAGTTCTCGCTCATAATTTTGGAGAGTTTGTTCGTCAATTTTCTTCGTGAACAACGTACATTTAATACGTTTTGTTATTTTTTGGGGAAGATTAAAGCGGCACATCGGTCCAAAAATCATTCTATTCCTATCCAAATGTCCATCTTCTCCGGGACAATGCAGTACCTGACGCAACTGCTGTAAATAAACACAAAAATATCACTATAAATAACTCGAGCAGTTTCCTTATAACCTGAACTTATCTTCGAACTGACGATTATTTGGATCCTTTTAAAGAATAGTTGACAGAGGCAAGTCAATAAGTTAAAGAATTTCTGTGCAGTATGATTCACACACGTTCAAATTCTTTTTCTTATACAAGAATAAATAAATAAAAAAAAACCTTCCAATATGGTGAAGAATGTTTGTAGACATTAATCCCTTCGAAACGAGTGTCGGGGGTTTATGACTCATAGAGTGCTCATAATCTTTATTGTTCGCACAGGTAATTGAAAATTGAAAATGCCTAATTAAAAAAAACATTTTTGTGATTAAATAAGCCAAAATTTCTATTTAAAGAATTCTGTGAAAAATTATAAAAAAAAATTGTAAAGCAATCTCGTCACAAAGAGGTTAAATAAATCTTTCTACAAAATATTAGTAAGTAATTTTAGTACTGATAATACTTTACTAAATAAAATTTCAAAATAATCTATTAAAAAACCTGTCTTTTATATGTGATGCACCGTCGTACAACCTGGATGTACGGTAAAATACTTTTACGATTTAATTAAATGTTGTTAACCACTTAAATTCTTTTCTGCCACATTGTGTTAAAAATTATGTAAATTGGGAAACATTTTATATTCAAATCTATTATGTTATTTCAAACCAACAATTAAATCTGTTACGTATATTGACTTCAATAATTTATGATGACCTTTATTTATTGCAAAGAACGGCATTTATGTGAACAAATCAATAGGCTTGGGAAGAAAATAATTCGAGTGACGTTAGGTCAAAGATGGTTAAATGGTTAAAAATATTTATCGATTTTGTAAAGTTAATATTTTCCAAAATAAAGAAAACTTCTTGTATATCTAAAATACAAAATTTTAAATATCTAACGATTTACGATGTTATTTATAATTTTCACTAAAATTCTGATTTTATTTCTTTTTGCGAAGAATTTTCTTTATGTTTCAAGAAAAAAATTTAAAAGTACATACATTTATCTTGAACCAGATTTCATGGGAAATGTTTATATCACTGTCAATAAATATTTTGAGAAAAAGCGTTTCTTTGAATTCCCTAACCAGAAATAATCCGTATGCTTTACTTTAATAAAAGAGAAAGATTTCTAGCAATTTTTTTTTCTTTGTGATATGATATATGATATATCCGCTAGTAACGTTTTCTGAAGTTAAAACTATTTTTTGGAATATAAAAAGAGCCGCCATGCTGCGGATTTGATGACGTAGGAATAGTTTATTTTCTTTTTACTACATGACTTACAGAGGATGCTTTGGAAGTCGGTTATTTTTCAATTTCTGTAAATGTAATATTACTACACTACTGATATTTCTACTAAAAAAGAAATGTAGATATATTATAAATAAATATTTCATATAAAATTCTTTAAATTTGTTTCTCCGCTGGAATAATTATTTTTAAAATAAAGTCTGTGTTTATGATAACATACGTATTAAATGTGATTATTCTACTATTAAGAAATCTAAACCGATAAAAAGAAAGTTTTTTGTCGGTCTGTCTGTGTGTGTGCGATGGCTAGCGAAATCTACCGCACGTAGATCTGAAAATGTGGCTGATGATAATCCAAGTCATGTCGTGATGCACCTGGGACTCAGAATTTTAATATTTTGATAATTAACCGATATATTATTTAACTCGAAAAACTCATAAAAAAATTCCCGAAAAAGAAAACGAAAAGATAATTTTTGACTGCATTGAAACGCCGATGCAAGACTCGCTGTAAGAAAAAATAAAAGAATAAGTTTGCAGCATAGATCCCGAACGAGGCTGTTAAAGTGATAAAACCACAAAATAAAGAAAGTACTGGGGATATTTTGTTCTCTACAAAAAATATTAAAATGATTGCATTTATCTATTTAAAAAGTATGCATTTATACATAAAGTTGCATTCTGAATCCAAAAATCAAATTTTCGTAAAAATCCGTTCTTAATTTGCTGAGATATTAATTAAAACAAAAAACCACTTACAACGTTTGCAGTGAACGTCGGTCAATTTTGTTTTGTTTTTGAAAATGACTCGGAAAGAGTCGAAACATGTAAAACAACTAATAAAAGTTATTTTAATTTATATTATAGTTGTTAATTTTACACCTTTAGCATTTAAAAGTAATATACTATTACAAGGTGTTATAATTTATTATATTATTAATAATACGTTTAAAAATTTAAAGCAACGCATATATGAAAGCAACACATACACTTCTATGTAATGAAAAATATTAGTTGAGAATTATTAGAAGAATGGGAGAGAAAGCGACAATTAACAATATGTTTTGGTCATCACAATATTTTCTAATATCTTAATTTAAATATATCCGCTACATACTAACAGTTTTGAGTGTATAGTGCATAACTTTAAGTTTATGAGTGCGTACTCATCAATTTTAGAATAAAAACAGCTCAGAACAATAGTATCAGCTATTAAGAATTCAAATCCAAAATTATAGAACAACTCATGTATTTTATTAAAAACCTCACATAGAAAATTTGCTGCTTTTCTGCTCAGTGCAAATAAACAATGTTATTTAACACAAAAAGCATTTTATGGCAGGTGCCGTTGTTAAATGGCAAAACCAAAATTGATTCAACATGCGTTTTCAGAATGACCATATTCGGTTTGGTTTAATTTCATTCCTTTGATGCCAAGATATAGCTATCATTCATATCGTGAAAACACTGCATGGCAGCGTCGCCCGCGGTGATCTATACTCTGAAATATAAACCACCATTTTTTGTCAAGGTTAATGTTGCACAAAATATATAAAATTTACTGGAATTAGGGACATTAGTCGTTGAGTTACAACGCTCATTTGTGTGACACACAGATAAGACAGTCAAAAGCAGTTACTATTAATTCTAGCATATGACGCGCACTTTTGATACAAGAATATTGATAAAAAATTACAGGGGCAACCATTATACGCCGGTACTTAAAATGAAAGATTACAAATTAAGAATAAGAGATGATCAAATAAAAGATGATGATCAAAAGCTCAATATAGGGCTTTTTAAATAATGTTAAGGACAATTTGTTTATTGTAACATTGGCATTTATAATCCTGTTTGGGTTGAGTGGTTGAATAATAGTGGGATGCGGTCTGTAAATGGATCTAAGCTCGGTGTTAAAATTAAAAGTATAGAGGGTGTTGTACCTTCTTTCACATAGTGACTGTTCAGACTCTCTGGTTTTTAATTAATTTAATCTCTGGTTTTTATGTACATTGTATTTGTGGTTTGTGTATATTCTATTCTGATGACGATTTGATGAACAAATCGAAACATGTAAATTTTAAATTTTAACACCTTTAATGTTTATGTTGACGTTTTTTAAGCAAAATAAAAAGTGTTTTTGTGTATATTTAAAAGAAAAGAAATACTTTAAATAAAATGTTTGTCTTTGAATTCTATAAATAAACTTCAATAAATAGAACAAAAAATTTCTTAATAATAAAATATTTACAATAAATGCAAAATTTGCAAAGATGTTTTTAGATACGATTTGCAAAAACAGAATGTGTTGTTTATTTCAACATAACTAATTATAATAAAATTATATATTTTTATATTTTTAAAATATTTTCCATAATATACAATTTTTTAAACTATTATAACTTTTAACTATTTAACCAGTCTCGAGAGACATTGTCTTAAAAAAAATCCGTAAGGCTTTTTGTCAAAACTAATTATTATCTATTTGAGTTAAATCTAAACGAATGTTTTGTAGGTGTTTTTCCAAGAATAAATTAAAAATGTAAATACAAAATGATGTCAGTAAAAAAACAAATAAAACAAAATACAGAAAATAAATTCATATATTTCACAGGAGAGTAACGGCTTTAGAATGTTTTGCATTAATTTGAAGTATTTCATTGACAATTTAAAGCTCAATATTATTTAATGGCTTTTCAAATAATGTTAAGGACAATTTGTTTATTGTAACATTGGTATTTATAATCGTATGTGCCATACATATGGAATTTTGTTTTATAATTAAATTAACTAATTAAGTTGGATAATTTAAAACATTAATACTATTGATAATACATTTTTTGTTAAAAAATATTTCATCTAATTCTTTGTTTTCAAATAGCCATAACAAATTTCAAGTATTTTTTATGTTTTATCCAAAACTAGTTGTTCGAGAAAATGAGACACTAATTTAAATTTAAAGATTAAAATTTAAGTTTGTTTGAAATAAAAAAGAAACCTCTAACGGTGTGAGCGAAATTCACCATACTTTTATTGCTATTATAGTTACTAAATGCTGAAACATATATAAAGTCTTAATAATAAATTTATAGACATTTACACTGATATCTAAAAATTAAGCAACAGTGGCTGATTATTTCAATTTTAGACATTTTGACGAATATCTAGTGCAAGTCTTTACCAATAGTCCTTGAACTTCAAGAATGTAAAGAACATGTTTGACTTCATAATTTTAAGTGAAGATTTTGTCGTGAAGAAATATAGGGGGGTGGGGGGCAATAATATTTTTAATAATAAAATAATATTTGCGATCACCCAAGTAACACAAAATGCTCAAAATGGTCTGTCACTGTAGCAAATGATTATGTAGGTCCTGTTCAACATTTCTGTGCATTTGTGTAAAAATAGTAGGTATATTCGTGAAGATATTAACGTTTCTGTGCAAAATTCAAAAGTTTCTTTTGTTTATAGCATACAGAGTTTTCAACCGCATTTAACACCACTTCCAAAAACTTGACAAAGAACAGTAGAAATAGTATACTGCAATTAAAATATTAATATCTTGAATATTTAATGAGGTATGGGTATTTGTATGAAATGAATTTTAACTGCGCACGCGCGAACTACAGCAAATATTTTTTGTCATGATTTAGTAGTCAATACTATAGAGCAACTTACATAAAAAGACCCGTCAAATAGCCTGAAAATTCAAAAAGATACAGGTAATACAGTGAGCTAACTGATAAATTGAGGAGGAAATTTCTTATTCGATATATATACTAAGGGATTTCCTCCCGAAAATATCAATTAGCTCACTGTATTACCTGGATCTTTTTGAGTTTTCACGATATTTGACCGTTCTTCTTATATGAGTTGCTCTATAGTATTGGCTACCAAATCATGACAAAAATTAATTTCTGGAATCTTTCCACTTGTTTTCTGGACATCAGTGTACTATCGTTACTACATGCAGGTAATAATAAAAATATTTGTAGACAAAATAATACACAATGAAAAGGCATGTCATATTGCTAGGACGGCGTATTCGAACGGGTTAAAACTCAATTCCAAATTAGTAAAAAGGATTATATCAGAATCGGAATAGCATTTAAAAATGCTGATGTTGCTTTGTTATGTGATAAAGGAAAATGTAAAAGAAATTCAATGACATGTTATGATTTAAAAATTTGCACATGGCTAGTAAAAGCACATTTATCAAATCGTTTAGCATTGCATTGCTTATTATGTTCAAATACCTTTAATTCGATTAAATATTTTGTGATTGTCAAAAGTACAATGTCATCACCTCAAGCATTTTTTGGTCACGCTACTATGCTGTCTTATAATCCCACACACATACTTGTTACAGGATGTCCGAAGCTAAAACTACCGATAAGGAAGATGGATAACTTATTCAACAACATGTATATGAAATTGCTATTTGATGCAAATGCAAGATGAACATTTTAAAGAAAGATGAACCTTTTCGGGATTTTTTAAATGTTTGCCTCTATTCAATGTAAGCGGAAAAAAATTAACTATGCTTTTAAATCACAACAGAAGCTTTCTAATTTTTTAAAAATCTGTTACCATTACTGAACAGCATATCAAAACACAGACAGAATCGGAAGTCACTAATAAAATCGATTGAAAAATGGCAGAATGTATGATGTGTTATGTTAGATTTTTTCAAAACTCCAAAAATTCCATCACGTACAATTTTGACACAAGCCAAGAATATATGTTTGGATGATAAAATATATATCTAATTATATAGAAATCTTGATTCCCAAAGGATAAGTTATAAATTTTATCATAAAGATGCCACACACTCTGAAATAATAGTCAGGATTAATAATGATTGCATTAAACAGCCGCATGGAGGACATTAGACAAAAAGAAGAGAGGAGGGAGACATCTTTCTTTCGGAGAAAGAAAATACATTGTAATGATATACATTTCTGTGGCAACTATGACAATTATATAAACATCTAACTAATTAATAAAATGTAATTTATAGATTATTTTAAGTGTTTTTTCAATTTGTTTCCCCTGCTACATCTTTTGTGCTATTTTCCTGGATATGAATTCTCAGTTTAAAAATATATATACGCGACAGTGAAAATGACTCGACATTTTTTAAACTCAGCTCATTGAAAAATATTAGAAACACTTGGAATTGTGCTGATAAAGAATGAAAAAGCATTATTTTGCAGGCATGTGTAATTGTTGGTTTCATATAAAAATTTAGTTGATGTGGAAAGAGTTTTTGTTTTTAAGAAAAATATTTTTTTTTCCATATATTTCCTCTACATTGGATGCATGTATGTTGTTATAAGTCCTATAAAATGGGCAATAAATGTTGTACATTTTTTTTTCGAAGATGTGACATATTTTCAACTACATTAACCAGACAGTACTTAAAAGTACCGCTTCAATTTATTAGCTATAATTAACAACTGAGATTTTTTTTTTAAATTATATTATTATATAATAAATCTTCGAATCTTATTTTATAACATAAATAGGGGTTCTGCTTCTATTTTATGTAGTCGTTTATGAATTTGTCTCATTGCCGAAACGTCAGTTGAGGCTCACTGTGGAAACCCGAAATTTTTTTCGTTTCTGTCTGTCTGTCTGTACCACGATAACTGCCGTAAAAAACGTCCGATTATGTTGGTAGGTGCGTTGGCAAGATACCCGGAATAAGCTGTATAGTTTTTGGTTAAATTTGGTTCAATCGTTCGAAAAATATAGAACATTTCTTTTTAGGACATAATGCTTTCCTCTGGAAATGCAGACGATTTTCAAATTTCATTTTTAACTGAAATGAAAATCGCATATTTGAATAATAGATTTAAACGTGAAATTATGGATGTTAAATTTTCGATAAGGACGTCTTAAATATATCCAATAGTTTTAAAAATTTGCCGATACATCTATTAGAATTTAGAAATCAATTATTTAAATTATTGAAATTTTTTTTGCAACTATTCGGGAATCATAAAACATTTTACTTTCCTATTTTTTACAAATTTAAAATTCATTTCTTTTTCTTTCCTCTTTATTTTATTAGTTGCCTAAACCATATTTCAATGAATATTTAAAGAAATAAAATTCAAGTAACTCGTACTATTTCGCTGCAATATTTTATTAGTAGAATAATTTATTGTCGGGTGATTAGTATTCTATTGACATATATGAGAATTTATTTTGATACAAGTTACCTTTTAACTACTGTAGAATGATTAATGATATATTTTTTCCAAAATAAAATTACGAAAATATTGAACGTGTAATTAAAGTATGGTAGTTTACATTCGTATAAGTATATTTCTTACATGAGATTTTATTCATTTTCTGGAACAGTTCGTCGTTGAAAAGTTAATATTCTTTTAAAAATAGGATAAAATCACTCATACAAAGATGTGGTTAAAGTAAATAAATTAGAATAGTAATACGCATCCATACATATCGTCAAATCCTGAAATATTACATTTACTGAAAATTGAGAACAAAGAAGCTGTTACAAAAATTACTTTATAGCGCGAAATCACGTTGACTATTTAGTGAATTGGCAGTGGGCATGATTATGAATGATTACCCAATAGGTTTAAAAGTTTCCAAATATGTCTTTTTTGGGGATATTTTAGTATGATATTGCCACAGAGTTATATCAGGATGTACTTAGGTAAGATAAATATTATAGAATGACCATCAAAACTGTTTTTCCGAAACAAAAATTGTGATAACACTAGATTTCTAAATTTGATATAAGTGAAATATAGTAGATTCAGTTTACATTTCCATACGTTGGTTTTGTACATGAGATATTATTCAACTTAATTCATCAGATGCAGGTGTTTCGTGGATGGCAGGTAAGTAAATATTGCTATTTGGGTATTAGAATCATATGAAATTATTTTCGAAATGGTTACTTATCCTAATAAAACTACTGTGTAGAACGAAATCCAAGATATACAAGAATCATTCACACATTCTATAGGAAATCATTAATATAAATTTAATAAGATTACGGGGAGTTCAGGGGAGCAGAGCCTCCCTGAAAAAAAGTATTTTTCGAATCTAAAAAATTTCAAGAATAAGTAGTTCATAAGAATTTTAGAATATCATTGCATAAACCGTGTTTAATTCAACGCTTCTAATTCCTGAAACCTCCGAAGTATTTTATATGCCTATAAATATGTATGTAATATAAAAAAAAAATAGCGGATTGTAAGATACTAAATAATATGAAAAGTGCATTAAACAACAATGACTTTCAGAGTGTACGTTTAGGCCTCCTGATCTGGAGATTTAAAAGTTAAGATTTTATGTTTATAGGGTGGTTATAAAACAGTTTTGAGAATATATTTTTCATTTCAAAATTTAGGGTTTAAAGGGTTAAAAAGAAAGTCCACTATTCGACAGAAATGAAACTGTTAATATTTGTACTTGTGTGTAAGTATTAGTTTGTCACTTTTTTGTTTTTATAATGTAATTTGAACTGTTATGTAAGCAATTCTTTTTTGTAGGAGATCATTTGAACATGTATATATATTTTTTTTCAGATTAATTAATCTCCTACGAGTATTTATAAAACTATAAATTTATAAAGTTTGAAGAAACAGACATGCATAAAATAAATAAATAAGCACATGCGTAAAATATAACAATTTAATACAAAAAGGATGAAACAAAACTTTTATCACTTCGTTAAGACCTACATTCTCTGCACGTAACTTTTGATAAGTTATTGGTTCTTCTGACTAGAAGTTTCCTGAAATGAAATTACAGGCAACATGTTAATGGTTTGTGATAATTGCTTTACGCGTAGCTGGTTTTCTTAGAGCCAATTAGCAAAATTACTGTTGACAACTTGCTTTTTTTGTTTCTGTGGTATTGTAATTTGAAAAAAAGGAGAAATTTTACATACTAAATATTTTGGTAAAGTTTCTAAACTATTTGAGTTAAACAATTGTTATATGTTACTGCAGGTTTTAATATTTCCTTAACATTAGTTAATATTTTTTATATTATCAAATGCAGATTTATAATAAAAGCAAAGTTTCAATCGTTTCCTATGATTATTCTTGACGATCCCAAATATTATATCATTTTATATATTTTTTAATTGTATTGTTTAATACAGATTAAATATTTTCATGTAAATTAATTGAAATGTTAACAAAAACATATCAATTTTTTAAAAAAGTAATTTTATACTGAAAATTAGGATATCAAAATCTGACATGAAAATACCAAATGAAAATAAAATCCACACTTTCGTGTTTTATCAGAAGAACATTTACTTTCATCCGATTTATGACGCAATTATGTATTATTTTGTTGAAACAAATAAAACCATTAAAAATATTTCTGAAGCCTAAAAACTTGAACAATATTTATTGTATTAGGATTTATAACAATGAAAAAAACTAAAACAAAGCGTACTATGAAAAATATAAGTAAAAATATTACTTTATTTGAAGTATTGATTAGCAAATATATAACGTCTTTAAAATTAAATGGATTTTTTAGATGATTTCAATTAATAGTTTATTGCATTAAATTTTAAATTGTAATGGAAATGTTTATTATTTGTTTAAGAAAATCGGGACCAGATCATTGATATCCTTGCACTGTAGGTATAATGTCTTTTTTATAAAAAAATAATAGAATTACATTTAAAATTCAGCCGGTAGTGTAAATGTCTCTAAGAAAGTTGTTGTAGAAAACTATTGATGAAAGTAAAGGAACATTTTTTTCTGTATTATATTATCTGTAATTAAGTTTGAAGATTACTCGATTTGTGCATGTAATAAAAACTCTAGAAAAATCACAAATATACAGTGGAATTCTTCGGCGTATCTACAGTTAATGAGGACAATTTTATTTTACCCATTATTTTCTATTTTAAATTTATGTTAAGACATCGCTTAATGCATACATTTTTCCCCAATTAACCGGGAGAATCTATAAAGACACTTGTTTTGCACATTACTTTTACTTTTTCAAAAGCAATTTTAATGCCAAATTTTTTATTGAGTAATCAGGAAATTGTTAGAGGCAGTAATGAAGAGAACGATAACGTTCCACACCAACTATGTGTTAGGTTCAAACAACGTTGCTGGCTGTTAGTTGATATTACCAATCAAAATCTGATGTCACAGAGTACAATGCGAGTGTGTTGCAAAATTAGAAAACGTTACGGTGAAATGATCAATTTATCCACTATCGCAATGATTAGTGACTTAATAATTTAAATAAATTTAAATTATGTAAGTAAGGTAAATTATTTGTATATTTTGTTTGTCCTGCGTAACTTTCTTTTTTCTTTCTTTTTTTTTATTGTATTAAGAATATTAACAATAGTTTGTATTTTTATTAAAAATTGCAAATTAAAAGAACGTTATTTTCTTTTAGAATAAAGTTCTAAACAATTTCATTTAAAAAAAACTGAATTAAAATAATTGAACGTATGGGATTATTTTATACCATTCAAATCTTGACACCGTTTAATGCGGATGAAATTGGCTACAAAATGCTAAAACATTTTTTTATATATATAATGTGCTAAATTAAAAATATATCTTTTTCACGTTGTACCCTTTTTAACTGCAGTTACATTTCATGAATAAAATGTCAGGATTTTCTCGTAATTGTCGGTGCTAATGGAAAACATTAGAATACTTTAATGTGATTAAATGTAGAATATGGTTGAAACAAGCATAGAGTTTTCACTAAAAATATAATTGTTAAATTTTATTTTGCTTTATAAATATCTCTTCTTAAATGGTCTCGTTACCTTTTTATTAATATTTGTAATTTAAATGTTTTACGTTACCATTTTAGAATATTATGAATTGTCATTTTATTTTATAAAGGAATTGTTTAATAAATGAAATAAGGATAAATTCTGTTGGTACAATATGAAAAATTAATTTTTTAAAGAAAATGAAATGCATTTTTCATACTCAGAGCGTATGATACATTTCTGCATTTTAATTAAAATTCTTGTAATAGTTGGGTTAAATTAATATTTTCCTCGAATTTATTTATCTTTGATATTCCTTGACTTTACATAATTTTTAAAACATAATTATGTTAAAATTATTTTGTCTAGATCCAATTTAATATATTTTCGAGAAATGGAAAAATGTACGTGTCTGCTGGTTCTTCTTCCTCCTTAGATATATAAATAATTTTCAGTATTTTTTATGCTGCTTTTAAAGGTTTTGGCTATAACTTTAAGGATCAGATTATCAAAAAAAGTCACTAATTTAAGAGAAAATACAAAATGCTGTGCTATATGTAAAGATCGAGCAAAAAAGACTGTTTTACTTAATATTTTTATGTAAATAAAGTAAACTATATTTTTGCATATCTGATCGTTAATTTCGTAAAAGTTACCGTAGGGAATAACAATAAAAAGTCAAGTCAATTTTTAATTATATGTTGATATTTTAGCAATTTAGACATATTAACATATTGAGAAAGACAAACTGAGAAAAGTTTTAAGATTGCAACCGTCAGGTTAGGTCAGGTTAATGATAGACCAGGTTAGATAGGCCAAAATTCTATAACATAATGTCTATATCTAACACATTCTTGTATCTTTAAGAAATATGCAAATTTTATTGTGAGAAAAATTTAACATCTATTATAAAATAATTGCACATATTCAAATGATGCCCCTGTCTGTCGTAGGGTGTCAGATATCAGAAATGGAGTGGGACAAAAGTTTGATGTTAATACAAGCGCAACAATTCAGCTCAAATGTCGACTAAAGTTATAAGAATTGTTTTGTCTTGCGAAAATAGTAATGTTATACTACATTTAATGAATGTCCAGTCGTTATTATTAATATATTTGTAATTATCTCATATTAATCAAAATTATTTTTATGTTCTGTCATTTATTTATTTTTTTAAATTATTTTATTAAAACTCTGGATTTATTATTAAAAAAAATAATTAAATATATAACAAACAGATAAACGTTTATGAAGCTTTTGTGCTGTGACTTTCTTGAAAATATGTGGTTGTCACAGGATATAAACGTATTATAAGTTGTGGAACGTTTTTTTTTTTGTTTTGTTTTTACCACTAAATCTAGATTATGTTCTTACATATTCCTTTTAATCTCTCTCAGTATCATATGCATTTACTGTTGTATGACGCCTGCCACGAAAGTAAATGACTTTGCATTAACTCAGAGATGCATAATAATTACTATAGCATTACAGACATTCGACATAATTTGTAGAGTTAAAAATACGTCTTTTCAGTTTTATTTTGTGTGTACTTTTACCTAAACAGTATAACATACAATGTCATCGCATTGAAAAAGATTAATTAACATCCGATGCAAATTTTCGATTTATTTCTTTTGTTAGAAAGTAGTTATTGAGAAACTCTCAATGCCATTGCACTTCAGCGTATTTTACAACCGTCTTGAACAATATTTTTTTTATTAATTTCTATTTTATTATTTTGATTCCATTTTAATAAAGATTAATATAATTTTTCCGGTCATACTGCTGCAATTTAAGGTATGTTGGTATTGTTATAGCAATAATTGATCATTAATTAAACAAAGTTTTCCCATTTCTTGCTTTAAAGTTGGTCTATTTGTTCTGAGTGTTCTTCCATTGTTCGGTTTTAATTAGATTTATTTTAGTACTCTTACTCTGCAAATATCGAACATCATTTGTGCCAGCTTGTTAAAAACTTACTTTTATTACAATGACTCATTTTGCATATTTGAATCTTTAATATATCAATTAAAAACAGTTATAATATTTTCCCTTGCGATTTTTTAAATGAAATATACTATATGTAGAAAACAACATTAGCACAAATTCTGGCTAAATCTTGACATATAATTGCGCATATTTAATATATAATATTTCTCTTGTATCCGTTCCAAAAACTTTAAAAACATATAACTATTTTGCCACTGAAAAACTTCCTAATGTTTATTAATTTTTACGTAAAACTAGAAATAGTATCAACAGAAGATATGGTAACAATATAATATGATATAATCAACAGAAGATATGTGAACTGACTAAACTAAGTACCAAAACTTGCATAACACCGTGATACATTGGAAATACTTACAATGCAATATGCCTTTCTGCGTAAAATTTATATGTTATTGAAAATAACTCAGTATGAAACAAATAAATCCGACACAGATGCAATAATCGAATTTTATTACACATGTGTATTATTTAAAGATACATTACAGCTACGTTTTTAAGTTAAAGAAAGAATACAGTCATTTTTAATACTTCGGAAATTTTACGTTGAGAATCAAACATGCATCAGCATATGTGGCATTGAAATCTTATTTTAGTACTCCACATTTTAGTCATTAATATTAATTTTGGAGAGCAATATTAGTATAGAGGCTTCTTTTCATATTACTTTTATCCTTAAAAAACATTACTTCCTCTAAAATTCTTTTACATTATCAGTAAAATACATACATTAATCAGTAATCATTAAATACATATTTAGTTATTTACTTTACAAAACAAACATGTAGACACAGTCGGACGTTTTAAAATGTATATTACATACCTAATGTCTTGCACAGATGCTTTAAGAATTCTTATCCTGAGCCTCTTTAATTTTCATTTCACGTTTATTGTGTCTTTATTCTTCTGAAAAACTGTAACCTTCATCCCAGGTTTATAGGTATAAATATACTACGCTGACTCTTCCAAAAAAGGTTTCGCCTCATTCCTGAGGCTTCCTCAGTTCGAATAATGTTGAATTTCAATTTCATTAGTCTTTGCACGAGAGCATAAAGTTCTTCCTCACTTTTCCCCATTTTCCCATCAGTCTTTCTCTATCTATATATGGTATTTATTTGGAAAAGTTAAAAAACTTTCAGCCAAAATGGCCTTGAGTAGTGACTATAATAATCTAACAAGGAGAGTGCCAAGCTTGGTAATCACAGATTTTGTTTATTTTTATATATGTTGTTGGGTAGAAGCCCCTTAGTCTCAGGTTCAATGGATTTTATACAACGCTCCTTGGTTCTCGAGAAATGGGGGGTCTAATATTATACCACAACTTAAATACCTACTTTGTAACGAAATAACTGCGTTGGGCATAGCTCAGTTGGTATGGCGTCTGCTCGCTGTTCCGAGGGCCCGGGTTCGATGCCGGAACGCGCTACGTTTGTTTTTATCATTTTTTAAAATAAATATACTCGTAATTATAATTTAATAATCTCAATAAAAAAAATTTTAACATAATTAAATTTTAATTTAGCGTTTTTGATTCTTAAACGATTATTAAACATTTCTTATCATTTAAAGAGCTTTAAAAAATTGGATCTATTATTGTCTAGTAAAAATACAAAAATCGTTGTAAAATTAGCATATTTACTATCGAATTATAGAATTCTTCTCCCATCGCAATAGAAAACGATGATATTTCAGATGCTGGATTATTTGTTAAAAATCCATTGTTTTGCAATAAAATTTTACAGTACTTCAACGCATTTGTGACATCACTTTTCTGATTTTCATCAAATCCCAACACTTCAGATTGATCTTCTTGTGAACTACAACCTGCTTCTTCCATTTTTATACGATTATAAGCTGTTATAGAATGATGCGTACTGGTGTGATAAAGATTGAAAACAAAATCCCACTTAACTGCAGCAAACTAAAAAAAAAAAAAAAAAAAAAGAAATAACCAATGTCTGTTGTGGCGCCCTCTAGTTATAATAAAATAAAACATAATGTAGTAATTTAATTCTTATACTAAATTTTAATATAATTATGCTTCTTACTTTAAAAACAGAGTAGTATTATCATCGGATTGACTTCCCTTGTTAAGGCAATTTATAAATGATGTTTCTTTACGATCACGAATTGACACAGTTGTTCAATATCTTTGCATTGATAAAGCATATATAGAATACATTTTAAAAGTGATTTTTAAAAAAATCAAAAGTGCTAAATTAAAATTTAATTATGTTAACAAAATTTTTTATTGATATTATTAAATTATAATTACAAGTATATTTATAAAAGAAAAAGGGAAAAAACAAGCATAGCGCTTTCCGGCATCGATCCCGGGTCCTCGGAATAACAAACAGACGCCATACCAACTGAGATACGAACAACTCAGTTAATTCGCTACAAAGTAAGTATTTAAGTTGTGTTATAATATTAGGCCCCTCATTTCTCGAGAACTAAGGAGCGTTGTATAAAATCCATTGAAGTTGAGACTAAGGGGCTTCTACCCTACAACATATATAAAAATAAACAAAATCTGTGATTACCAAGCTTGGCACTCTCCTTGTAAGACATTAAAATTTAATATCAAGATGAAAACTTGTGAGCAAAATTTATAATAATTATAGCCTATATTTTATTATTAACCTATTATATTTAATACTTTCAATTTAATTTTCAGCTAACTCACAGCTATTTTTAATAGTTTTAACTATTTTTAGCATCAAAATAGCGATATTGCTATTATTATTTTAAAACACAAAGTTAATATCTATACAAGTAAGTTTAAACATAACATTAAAATATACATCCAAAGCAAGTTGAATCTTAGTATTTAACACAAAACACAATGACGCAAAAGTCTCGAAAACTTTTTCCAATTTGACAGGCAGAATTAGGTTTCAGATTATACATTCAACAGAAGCGAAATGTTTTGGAAAAAAATATGTTTTGTACCTCTTATTTAGTATATAAACTGTATTGTTTTAGGTTTATAAATAAAACTGGACAATTTTATTTTTGGTTTTTTTGTCTTCGGATATGTTATTTTTCCACCAGTTAGATTGTATAGATTGCTGACCCTGTCCGTAGCCGGAGATTGAATAAGAATTATAACAAGCAATGGTAGATAGAAATACGTCACTAAACAAGCCGAATAATCAAACACGTTAACACATTGTATAAACAAATCATTGTTGAGATTAAAAGTGGGAGTAAAAATGACTCTGTTTGTATAGGGTGAAGGTATTAAGAAAAGTGGTTGCTAAATAACGCCCGTTATATATAAAGAATGGGAATCAAACATTCCTACCCACATTTTAGAGCTAAAGCTCTAGAAAAAATGCAGGTTTATATCTGGAAGAATTAATTTTTTAATTATCTATTGCAGAATTTATCGCTAGACTGAAGTTTTTGAGAATGCATTAATATATGTTAGTCATGCTCTTCAATATATGTTTTAAATGCCAATGTTTTGAAATGTATCAATTTAATTCATAAACGTGCTTATTTTACAATCTTCACCATGCTAAATTTCAACCCTAACTTTATAATCATTAAATAAATTCTTTCCATCAAAAAGATTTTCTTTTTGGTTGTTCCAATGCATTTTAAAATTGACTGGGAAATGTATTTTTATCTCCCAGTGCCGCAAAAAACAATAAGAATCAAATTGAATGCTTGGATATATACAATATATTGTTATTGTACCGGAAAATTTGAAATGCTATACCAAAATTAAACATCACTGATTGCAGATGTTTACGCATATTTTATTGCTAAGGACATTTTATTCAATAACAAAATTACGAATGTTTTTCTCTGATTGAGATTTTTTTTACCTTTCAACGTAAGTGGAAATAGCTACGATATAGATTATACGTTATTCAAGCATTTCTTTAGTTTTTATCTGATTAAATTAGTCTAATTAGGAATAACGTTGAATTTGCAAAGTAAGTATGAATAGAATTACCTTTTCTATACACTGGGATCAACATTATAAATCCTTTTACGCTTATATAAAATATTTTTAAAATATGTGTCGTTTAAACCAATATGAAAGCTACTTTTTATTATTCTTTTCTGAAAAGAGTCTATCCATAATAAAGAAAAAAATAATATTACTAACTTTTTTACAATAATAAATAGATTTTTTACTCGGACACTGATTTTTTAAAATCATTTTTCGCTGTATAGATTTTTCTTTATATTTTCAGAAAAAATATATATAAAGTGCTTTTACCTTAAACCAGATTTCGTCTGGAATTTTTATAGCACTGTCAATAAATATTTTGAGTAAAAGCTTTTATTTGAATTGTATAGTCAGAAATGATCCATGTGCTTTACTTTAATGAAAGATAAATATTTTTAAGAAAGTTAAAAAAAATACATATAACAATGTATGAAATCTCTGCAGAAAACATATTATGAAGTATCTTTTATATGAAATATAATATGAAGGATTATGCTTTGAACTATATGACTTAGAAATAGTTTCCTTTTCGTATGCTGCATATCTTACTGAAGATGATTTCACAGATAATTATATTTATTTTTATGAAATAAAATATGGGGTTATATTATAGGTATTTGTGATGAAAATAAGCGCGAAAATATTTTATAAACACATATTCTATAAAAAATTGCTAAAAAAAATCATTTATAAACTTTAATAATACAAAATATTTCCTTCTTATAAAGAATCATCCAAGATGTGAGAATTTGGATTAATCTCGGGCAGTGCAATACAGTCAGATAAAACATCATTTCAAGCACCAGAAACTTTTAATTAATCGCATACTATTTTCTGTAGCATTCAGTGTATCTCCATTACTGCAAATAATCTTTCCCTGTGTCTGTACCTATGTACTATGTTCTCTATGTCCCCCTGTTGACTGTTTCCTGTATAATTCCATGTAATTCTAATGGTCAAGAAGTATATCCTACAATGCGTGTCTCCTCCATCTATTTGGGAAAATTTCAACCATTATTTGCACTGATCACAGTACGCTGCACTGTTAAAACATTGCAGCAAACTGTCCAGTCATTTGACCATTTTTACAGAAAATGGTTATATAACCGTAATATAACTTTATTCTGATCATATTATTGCCCATATTATGGTCAGAATATAGGTAAATTATGGTTATGGAACCATTTCTTATAAAAACGATCAAAAGACTGGACAGTTTGCTGCAAATTTTTAACAGTGTGAATATTACCGAGACTATTCTACAACACTGTTAAAAATTTGCAGCAAACTCTATATCTTGCATAATGCAAGATATTTCAAAATTATAAGGACAAATCTGATTAAAACTAGAGTAAAATTATTTTATTTCTAAGCGAAACTAAAGATAATAGTTAATATTAAAATTATTTATAATATGTAAAAAATTTATGTAATATGTTTAAAAATATATTACACCTGTGTTTTTAAGTTAAAATAGTAAAATGTGTCATTCCAAAAACTTTCTTCTATCTCTTACATGTTAATACTTCATATTTCGCTGTCACATTGCCAATAAAATCAATGTTTTTCGTCATTCTGTTGTACTTCAGCCAGTCATTTGACCGTTTTTATAGAAAATGGTTAAATAGCCATAATTTAACTCTATTCTGACCATAATGTGGGCAATAATATGGTCACAATAGAGTTAAATTATGGTTATGTAACCGTTTTCTATAAAAACGGTCAAATGACTGGACAGTTTGCTGAAATTTTTTAAGAGTGACGTTGTTAAAAGCTTGTGGTGCTTACACAATGGTTTTTAATCTGTGTACATGTAAGATGTACTTATTTATTTGTTTAAAAATATATATTTAATATTAAAAGAAAAATATCATGAAAATTTGATTCTTTAATTATCCACAGTCACAAGAATTTACATCTTTATTATAAAAAAAATATCGAATGTATTTCACTTACATAAATTCTGTTTATTATACATATTGCAAGGTATTAAAAAAATATCATGACAAGTCTGGCCAAAACTAAAGTAAAATTCTTTTATTTCTAGGCGAAAGTAAAGATAATAGTTAATATTAAAATTATTTATAATATGTAAAAAAGTTTATATGCGCATGTATTACTTAATATGTTTAATTATATATTACACCTGTGTTTTTAAATTAAAATAGTCAAATGTGTCAATCCGAAATCTTTCTTCTATCTCTTATATGTTTAATACTTCATATTTCGCTATCACACCGCCAATAAAAGGAATGTTTTTTTGTCATTCTGTTGTACTACAGCTGCTTGCGATTCGCCGAGTTAACTCGATACGAAGCACTCTTAGCTGCACGAGCAACCGGTGTACAACACAATTAAGAAAAGTCGAGAACATTGCACAAAAATCGCTATTACAGTTCCCCTTTCTTGCGTAATACATTTAACTGGTACATACAAGCCATAGCCAAAAAATATATTTATAAAATTTTCTGAAATTCTGTGCATAACTTCACACTCTTTTCGATGATACAGTAAAGAAAATGGAACAGAAATCGCTATTGCAGCGTCCCCTTCCTGCGGAATATCCCCAAATTCAGCTCAGATCTGCAGGTTATAAACAAAAGCAGATATATAAAGTTTGGAGCAAATCTATGCATAACGTTAAGCTCTTTTCAATGATACAATAATGAAAATGGAACAAAAATCGCTATCACAGTGCCCAATCCGGCGAAATAACTCCAAATTAAACTGGGACCTGCTGGCCATAGCCAAAAACATATAAATAAAATTTGGTTCAAATCTAGGCATACCTTCTTACACATTACGACGATACAAAGAGGATACACACACGGACAAACAGACATTTTGAAAATACATGTTTTTCGGATCTCTGACGCCTAAAATGCTAAAATACGTCGAAAACTGGACGTCAAAAAAATTTTTGGATTAAAATACATTGATCTATTATAGATAGAAGAAAGTAATAAACAGCAGAAACATTTTTTAATACTTCAGAAATTTCACATTCAGAATCTATAATGCATCGCAATAAATAGTATTTATTTTGATGTATTTGATTATACAGTTGCAAATACCGTCTGCCAAAATGCCCTTGATTAGTCAATATAATAATCTAATAACACAAACGTTTAACATCAAGATGAACACGATTGAACAAAATTTATAAATATTATAGCCTACACTTAATTATTAACCTATTAAGTTTAATAATTTTAGTTTATTTTTAAATTTATTTACATGAATTTAAATAATTATTTTTAGCATAACAAAATAGCGATATTACTATCATTATTTAAAAATACAAAGTGCATGTTATGACATAAACGTTTAACTACAATATTTAAATATATATATCTGAAACACATTAGTCCTTAGCATTTAATACAGAACACACTGTCACGCACTCAAAAGCTTTTTCAGATTTGATGGGTGAAATTGTGTTTCAGATGATACATTCACGAGTAGAAAAATGATTTCACAAAATCTTTTTATAACTATTATTGAGTGTATAAATAGTATTTTTAAAAGTTTATTAATGAAAATAGACAATTTTAAGTTTTTATTTAAGTTTTTATTATTATTATTTTTTTTACTTTCGATTTTCTTTTTATTTTTGAGGGTTTTTTTAAAACAGCTTGATTGGCGAAATCTTACGTTTCGCGTAGCCGGTGTTTGTATTAGATTTATAACAAATGCAATATACACCAAATACTCAAAGATTTAGTCATCCAAAAAAACTATTAATACATTAAAACATTATATAAAGAAATCATTCTTGATATTAGAAGTAGGAGTAGAAATAGCACTGTTTGGATAGGTCCAGATGAAACAAATGAGAAAAGTGATTACTAAATAGCACACTTTATATAATATATATTAAAAGGGAATCAAACCTTCCTACTCACATCTTAGAGTCCGTAAAGCTCTGGAAAAAGTGCAGGCTTATATCTGCAGGCTTAATGAGTCATTCTTTGCATAATTTATTGCTAGAATTACACTTTTGAGTGTGTATTATTTTTTGCTAAACATGCTCTTTCAAAATTATACTCCGAATTTTATAATACATTATATACCTATTTAATACATAAGCGTGTTTAGTTTATAATATTTATTGCGCGAAAATTCAACAACTTAAGAATCATTGAATAAATTCCTTCCATGATAAACATTTTTAAAAATCTGTTCCAATGCATTATGATATTGCCTGGGAAATGTATGTTTATTTCCCACTGGCACAAAGATCAATATGAATCAAATGAAATGATAGGATATATTTAATGCATGGTTATTGTACTGGAAAATTTGGATTGCTATGCCAAATATATTTAAACATCAGTCATTACGGATTTTTATGCATATTTTATTGCTAAGGTAATTCTATCCAATAAAATGTAATGAAATGTACTCTGTGATTGAAACACATTTTTTAGTACCTTTCAACATATTTGAAGTTCACGACAATATTGGTTGTTCTAGAATATCTTTAACTTTTATTTAATTGAATCAATCAAATTATGATTAATATTTAATTCGCAAAGTAAGTATGGATAGAATTAGATTTTCTATACACTGGAACAAGATTAAAAATTCTTTTACGATTATAGAAATGTTTTAAAAATATGTGTCATTTAAAATAATCTGAAAGCTGACTTATTATTTTTGGAAAAGTGTCCATCCATATTTAAGGGAAAAATAAACAATTTCTAACGTTTTAAAATTAATAAATATATTTCACACTCGACTACTGATTTTGTTTTCATTATTTGTTTCTTCTAAAGATTTTTCTTTGTAATTTTAGAAAAATAAGTTCGAAATTGTACGTCAAACGTGACAAATGAGGTGCGTTCGTACTGTTATTATTTATGTGAAATGACTTATATCATCTGTTATTATGATATGAGGAATTTTCGTAATAAAATAGGTACATTTTAAGTTGGCAACATTTTATCTTTTGTTCACATTTACTGAAACTTTCAATGGGAAACTTAAGCCTAGCATTGAAAATTCCAGAACTTGAAATCCATATTTAGAGTCTTTTTCCATTTAATATCTATTTTTCTGAAAACATCTATCCAAATAACTGTCTGTAGATTTTGTGAATGCTATAATTAAACAATTTTAGCATACAAATTCGGTTTCTAAATTCAGTAATATGGAAATAATAATACTCCATCTTAAATAAGGCGTAATCACCATGGTAACCTAGAATCATTAACTGTCATGGGATAGCATTGAATTAATTATGTATGATAGTGTTTAATAGAATGAAGAATGTGAATATAACTTGGTCCACAGAGTAAGGACAGAGACCCAACTTCGCCTGAAATGAGCGACTGCGGCGGATGACTTAAGAACTAAATCATCGCTTTGGCGATTTTTATCTTCGTGATTTCGATTTAAGTGTAACCCTATTCTGCTTGGCGTCTTTTGATGTTGTCATTTGCGCATGTGCAAATTTTCAGCGCTCGCTAATTGATTTTCGAATCTTGTTTAATACTTATTATTAAAACTATTCTTTGAAGATCAAATAGTTGATTATAATTATTATAATTCTTCCAAATGCTACGAAGAGAGGAGTGTATTGTTTGCAAGAACAAGACGTCAAAATTATTTTTTATTCCTAAGAACCGGTAAGTTGTTGTTTATTTCTATGTGTTATTTTTGTTTTTATTTTTCAAGTTCCATTATGTATGAAATATTTTATATATATTCAGTGTTGGCAGATTTTTAACAAATTTTGACTTTATATTATCGTTAAAATAACTGCCATACCATAAATCTCATTCATGTTAAAAAAATTTCTCTATATAAAATTTTATTCATATACATTTTCTATCGCAATGTAAACATGGTACTAAGTTTTTTCCTATACTAGTAAATCTGTAGATCATTTTTTTTAAAAATCTCATTATAACTTCGTACAATCCGCAATTGTTATTTTTTCAATTGCATGCATGTTTATAAGCATATAAAATTCTTCGAATGTTCCAGAAATTAGAAATGATTTTAAAAATTGTAAAAAATATGAAAGTAAGATGTTTATATTTCTCGAACAGATGCAAAAACATTTCCAAATATTTATATTTTAAGCAATTAATTTCTAAATTCTATTAAATTTATAAGCAAAATTTTAAAACTATTGGAAATCCATATCGAAAATTTATATATATATATATATATATATATATATATATATATAGCATTCATAATTTTACATTTAAATCCATTACGCAAATATTCCATTTTCATTTCAGATAAAAATGAAATTTGAAAAATCGTCTGCATCCCCATAAGAAAGCATTATGACCTAAAATATATTCTATATTTTCCGAACGAATGAACCAAATTTAACCAAAAACTATACAGCTAATTCCGGATACCTCGCCAACATACCTACTAAAAATCAACCTAATCGGACCATTTTTACGGCAAACAGACAGACAGAAACCAAAAACATTTCGCGTCTCCACAGTGAGCCTTAACATGACGTTTCGGCACAAATCTGTCAACACTCAATATATGTAAAGTATTTCAAACATTATGGAACTTGAAAAAACAAGAACAAAAATAACACATGGAAATAAATCACAACTTACATTTTGAAGAAATAAAAAAATCAAATTTTCCTTTCAAACTTGGAAAAAAAAATTGTTTTACCACAGCACTTATTTTAAAATAAAGTTGAATTCCGATCGTTTCAGAACATTTTAAAAATAATAAATCTGTTTTCATTCGCGTAGATAGATAATCGTCCGTCTTAAAATCCACCAACCAACCAACCAAAACAAGAAGCAAGCAGTCGCCGTTTTTTTTTTTTTTCTTCCCTCACTTGTCGCCAAGAAAGCGACTATTATAGCTCTATTAGCAACCTCGCTTCTGTTACGGCTGTAGTTTTCGCGTCATCCGCAGATAGCGCCACTGTCTATGTGTAATCCCATGTTAAAGAAGTTACCATTGCAGTGTATGAGAGTTGATTCTCTGTTCTTACTCTGTGACTTGGTCATAGAGATTATAAAATACCATACACGTCATATATGACTATAAAGTCATACATGTCAGATAACTTGGCGATACATCTCGGTCAATTGACGATTAATCCTTGGAAGCCGCTATAACAAAGAAGTACCGATTTAAAAAAAAATCAAATTACTTGATAAATATTTTTATTGATATCTTTTTAAGTTTTGGTTCGATTTTCATAACATTTTCAATGACTCGACAGGATTTTGAACGATTCTATATATTAAATTTCAAACCATTCGGTTGGGTAGTTTTCGGTTGGGCACAGACGGATAGGCGGACGGATGAACGGACGGACCAAACAACAAATATAGGTGCTACGTATTTATACAATTACAAAAGCACCTAAAAATTAGAAAGTACCTGTACCTTGAACCAGATTTTATTTAGAATTCTTTATAGCACTGTCTATAAATATTTTGAGAAAAGCTTTTCTCTGAATTCCGTAGCCAGAAATAATCCATGTACTTTACTAAATGTAAATATTTTTAGGAAAGCAAATTTTAATTTTTTATGACATGATGTATATTTTTGCTAGAACCATATTCCGAAGTGTAAGTTATTTTCTGAAATATAATTGTGGGATCATACTGAGAAGTTGATGCACAGGAAAAATTTATATTTCATATGTTTCATAAGTTATAGAAGATGATTTACATGCAATTATATTTACTTTTATGGAAATTAAATATAGAGCTACACTATGAATATTTGCTATAAAAAGAAGCACAAAGATGTTTTATAAATACATATTCAATAAATACGTTGTTTGGGCCAGAAAAATAAATTTTTAACTAAAGAAATACGTGCAAGAATAAGTAAAAATGCGTACAAAATGTGAAAATAAAGCTCATAATTGGAGCAGAAGAATACAGGCAGATAAAATGAAGTTTTAAGCACCAGAAACTTTTTTATTAATCGCAGACAAGTTTCAGTAGAATTAAGCGTACCGTCATTAATGCAAGTTCCTTCTTATTATACAATTTCCGATTGGCTCTTCCCTGAAATTTTCTGCAATTTTATTGGTCAATTAGCCTATCCCTTGAATGCGTTCTTCCACCATATATATTGGCAAAATTCTACAATTATTTCCACAGACGACAGTATGTTGACTGCCACCGAAAATAATCTGCAATTAGTTAAAAAAAGTTTAATGCTTAAGACGGTGTCTTACCGGACTACATATCAGATGTGTTTATTTTTTTGTTAAACATATTTAGATTTAACATTAAAAAAAATATCTTGAACATTTGAATATTTTTTATTATTATTATTTATCCACATTCACAAGAAAACGTATAATTATTAAAAGATTTTAGAGAAAGTATATCATTTATGTAAATTTTGTTTACTGTGCATTTTTTTGGATGTTTAAATCACCTATCTTAGCAAAACTAAAGTAAAAATATTTTACTTCTATGTTAAACTAAAGGTAAGTGCTAATATTAAAATTTTTAATAATATGCAGTATGTGTTTCAATACATATTAGTAGAAGAATAAGTATCAAATTCAGAAAAAAAATACTATCAAAACATAAATTAAGAATTTGCAAATATTAAGATTTACTCCAATCAGTATTACTGCAGGGAAAGGGCAAAATGAAATTTAAAAAAGTTTTCGGATATTACAACAGATAATTCATATTGTCTAAATCGAACCATATCTTTTAGATGTTCATGAAGTAATATTAGCTTTAGATACCATCAACAGAATTCAATGATATTAAAATGTTAACAGTGTTTTAAACTACATTCGAGTTGAGATGAAATTTTCAATTAGAACATTTTGCAAACTATTTGTTAATTTAATGGAAGAGACAGCAATAAATAACAATAAATAAACTATTTTCCTTTGTCCTTAAATAAAATACTACAAGTATTTCAATAATGAATCACTACAAACTTCTTTGATATCAACAGAAATTCGCATTGAAAAATAACATTTCCAAAGGACTTGGTGTGTTAAGCAATTGAAAATAAAAATATGTTTGAAAATAAACCTAACATGAGAGAAAAATACTTTATTTTGAAAATGCTTTTACGGAAAAAGCATGTTTTAACCTGCCATAAATATAAACTCTTCTATCGAGTCTCTAGGGATATTTTCAACAAACACCCTCACAAGTTATATGCCAACACAAATTATTATTACATACTGTAACTAAATTTGGTGGCATTGTTTTTTATGGATGTTTTTCAAATTCTGAAAATAAACTAAAAGTTTATCTAGAAAAGAATATCAGTAGAAAGACGAATACAAAAAACTATAGAAATGGCCATTTTATACTTCATGGTGAAACTACGGTTTTGAAGATTTTGTAAATATTTGAAATATTTCTCTGCTTATGTGAAAAAGACTTTATTTTGAATGATTTTATTATTCTAACAGAAATTGGTATTTATAACTGTAAACATCATTTTTTAAAATGTTAAATATTTATTCTTAGTAAATGAACTACTTAAGTTGGTTAATGAAAAAACTAATTTCTGCAGGTAATATAAATTCTTTGCGAAAAAATTCATTTTATCTACATTTTTTGTAGATTTAATTTTGTAGATTATCATAAACATATATATATATACATGACGATATTACAACGACCAGACCCTGAATCTTGGTTTAAATGCAGCGTTCATTAAGAAGACAGATGTTAATGTCGCCGAGATTAATGGAAGTTTATTCCATAACAAGCGCTTAATGTGTCACACAACTTTAATTAAAATGCGGATATAAACCACACTCTTAAGGTTAGTCAACAGTCGAGAATTTTAAGAGAATTTGCAGTCAAACATTCGACTTGAGTAGTGGCAATCAGTTCCAAAGGGTGTTTTTCCACAAGCATTAAAGAGACTGGTTTGAATATCAAATATTTAATTGCATACCAATCAAAATGCACAACTCCACTATTAAATAGAAGCTTGAGACCGTAATAAATCTTTACTACTTCCGTTAGTTCATTATTAGGTGTTTGATATGAATGGATCTATTAAATATTATTGAAGGCAAACTACCGACGCACAGTGGGGCGTTTTGATGATCTAGGTGGACAAAATTCCTTTTTCCGATTGTCTCGGAATTTAACAAGACCGCGTATACTGGTAGCTGAATGTCTCTTTCGTTGAGATCCGTACGAGTTTTGTCGAAAAGACTTGTTGTGTCGATTAACTAGGACCGTAAAGAAGGCAGTTGATTTGAGAGACTTTCAACAGTTGGATAATTTTTCTGTAAGTTCGAAAGCTAGTCGTGACTTTTCTGTTTTATTCGAAAACAGCAGTTTACTAGACATATGCCACATGTTTGTCACACGATTTAACATATTGTTGTTTGAAAATAAGCGCCATCTTGTTTTCAAACTTCAGCTTGACTTTAAATATAGTATTAAGCATTATTAAGCAATAAGCATTTTTTAAAATCAAAGTGCCATTCCTAAAGTATTGAAAACTTAAGAAAGCTCCTGCGAAAGTTTGCGAATCATTAAGTTATATTAACTTGTAGTGTGTGTGTGAGTGTTTAATTCAAATCTTGCAAGTCAGTTTTAAACACTTTTAATTATTCGATTGAGCTGAAACTTTGAATACATGCATAGTTTCAATGACAATACAATATCATAATATAAATAAATAATAATAACATAAATAATAATAATAATAATAACAATAATAATAATAATAAGTAAATATGCCAAATATTTATCACTGTTTGATTATTTTATTACTGATACATTCGAAATCCCAGCAAAACCTAATTATTCTTCAACGCAATAAATATGTCGACCTAAATCCTCAAAACGCCCCACTGTGCGACGCGTAGAATGGACTTTCTCCAGTGTCAGGGGTTATTTAGACACTTCAAATAGTGTTAAAAGCTGTCTTCCAAGCCAGTGTATGCGGTATAAATATAAAAAAGATTTAGCTCAAAGTTACATTGACGCGCTCTATGGAACCAATGAAATCCGTGTTAGGAGGGAAAAAGAGGGTAGTAAGAGGTGGGCCGTGCTTAGCCAATGGTTGAAAAAGTGGCGCAACGGAGTCGCCATGTGACGTCATGCCGTAACTCTTTCTTTTAAAGCGGAATTTTAAAAAGGTGAAAAGTATACGCGGGAAATTACGTGCGATGAATGCTGGGATATGGAATGGTAATTTTAATAAAATTTAAAATGGTATTAAAAAAGGTTCCAAAGAAATAAAATTCAATGTCTCAAAATATGAAGAAATAAAACAGGTGTTTTTTTTACAAAAGTGCTGCTTTTAATAGAATAAGGTTTTTAGAATAAGAATTAAAATGATATGATGAATAAAATTATAGAACTAAAATATAAATTATATTTAAGATATTATTAAAAGACAGGGGAAAAATGTAGAATTCTAAGAATTTGAAATTAATTAACTAAAGTAAAATGGCGAAATTGTTTTATTATTAAATATATATATACAGTGTGTCCAAAAATCTGGAAGTGGTCGAATAACTCAAGAAATACACATCATATTGATAAACAGGAAAATACATGTTCAATATTTTTGAAAAATCTATCCAGGGATATTAAAGTTGCCCATCACCCCAATCCACGGGAGGGGGGGGGGGTCGGGGGCGGGCAGATGGGGCAACTTTGAAATCTTAAATGAGAGCTCCTATTTTTTTAATTGCAGATTCGAATTCTATGGGAAAAAATACGTAACTTTTGTCTTTAAAATTTTTTCCGGATCGTCGTAAATGGCACTGTAACTTAGCAAAATGCAGCGTTAAGTAAGAACCCTGAATTGTAAGAGGTGCGAAAACTGATAAAACTGATTTCAAACTAATAAAAATAAATATATTGTTAATTTAAAAAATATAATGTTCATCATTGTAATGAACAAAATATTGTGTTAAGATTGGTTTGTAACAACCTTTATTTTTGTTATAATAAATGCATTTAGAACGTGTTTTGTTATAATTTTTTTTTGTATTGTATTCTACCATCCTTTATTATTATTTTTTTTACTTTTAAACCAACTTGTATTTTGTGACTTAGCAGTAGCAAAAATAAATAAATTAATTAATTAATTAAAAATAGAATACTGATATATTATTTTTTAATTTGTAATATGTTTTCCTCAATATTAATGAATGAAATAAAAATGATATGTCACATGCATATAAATTAATGATACGTGAGAAAATTAGCTGAATATTATAACATAAATTACCGTAATTCAATCAGCCCCAAACACACGCTGTCTCTAGGAGCCAGTTTAAAAAAAAAAAAAAACTTTTTAATTGAATCAAAAAATATTTAATAACCAAAAAAGTATATGTTCGTTTTAACATTACGTTTCTATCAAAGGGTATCTTCAAGAAATAAAATTCATACGTCCAGCACATTTTATGAAACACTTATTCAGAATACCGTAACAAAACTTCACCTAACTACTTGGAAATCGCATAACACATTTGAAATCCCCATTTCAACAATTTCCATCAACATTTGGAACAATATGGAAATTCATTTGTGGAACCTTGTATTTCTGATCTATAGATTTATATAAATACTACACAGTGAGATAAAAATCAGTTCCATTAGGAAACGTATAACACAGAAGAAATGTATCTTTCTTACATACAGACTAATATAAAAAAAATAGTTACAATTAAAAATTCATACAACATTTTAAAACACACTTCAAGCAATTATGCGTAATATGTATTACTGTAACCGAAATTTTATGTGTATCCCTATAAATGGACAATAGACTTGAAGGAATGAGTTTACTATGCGCATCATATTTTACAGGATACATCTTGTAGTGAACCTCAGTGACGTATATCAATTTCAATATGTCTGGAATAGTACAAAATCATTAAAATACAATGCAAAGGATTTTTACACATATACCATAAAATAATGGAATTCTTTTCAGTGCTCCTGCAAAAAACAATAAATGCTAAACACTCCCTTTTTAATAGCTAACAAGTCATAATAAACTTCACTTACACATATCAATTACTTTTCAATACGAGTATATTTACGTGAGCTACAGCACGGTCAGATGGTGGACAGATAAGCTACAAACAAATGGATAGTAGACAGAAGGCGGACAGACATGCCGAGTTCATAAGTACTTTACAACTATATTGGAAAGAGTTAAAACAATCCAAAGGAAAATATATTCTTTTCCGTAAAATGACAATTTGAAAAATCTCTAAAAAGAAAATAGGGTAAGGAGAGGTATTCTGTATAATTGTAATACTTCTGAATTGTATTACTTTGTTTTATTTAAGTAATCGCAGAATTCTGCGATTAGGTAGGACGAAAAATATTCTTTGAAAATAGTGGTACCCCCCCCCCCCCAAAAAAAAAAAAAAAAAAAAAAAAAAAAAAAAAAAAAAAACTCCTCTATGGACTCATTTAGCATTTTACATTTAAAATTCATTCTGATTGCAAAGTATATTCCAGAAAGTTAAGCATTTTCACTTTCGTAGATTTTTTTGCTACTTTTTCCCGCTCACATTTTAATATTACAAACAGTAAAAATAATTAATATGTAATTAATATCTTTAATTTAATTATTTATTATTAACAGGACTAATTTTAATATTAATAAGACTAATTTGAATAGGACTCTACCTAGCATTTTACATTTAAAATTCATTCTGGCTTTTAAGTCATCGATATTCGACGCTCTCCACCTGTAAACATTGTCCTTTACAAATCCCCAAAGGATAAAGTCCAGCGGCGTTATATCAGGTGATCTGGGTGGCCAAGGAATTGGACCTCCTCGCCCAATCCATCTTCCTGGAAAATGGTCATTCAAAGAAGTACGAACGATGGTATCCCAATGAGGTGGTGCACCATCTTGTTGCAAAAAGACATGTGGCTGAAGCTCTTCTAGTTGTGGAAATACGAAGTTTTCCAACATGTCTAACAAGATGGTGGACCACCTCATTGGGGTACCATCGTTCGTACTTCTTTGAATGACCATTTTCGAGGAAGATGGATTGGGCGAGGAGGTCCAATTTCTTGGCCACCCAGATCACCTGATATAACGCCGCTAGACTTTTTCCTTTGGGGATTTGTAAAGGACAATGTTTACAGGAGGATAGTGTCGAACATTGATGACTTAAAAGCCAGAATTACAACCGCAATAGCCTCTGTGGATACCGACATGCTTGCCGCTACCTGGCGTGAAATTGACTATCGACTTGATATTCTCCGTGCGACGAAGGGGGCACACGTGGAAGTTCATTGACAAGGGTCATGAAACTTTTTGAGTCTATCTAACCATTTATGTTATTAATTTTAATCTATCTTTATTATTTTATGAGTTATTAAACATCAAAACGGGTCCGGGACATTATAAACACCCTGTATTACATTCTAGACAGTTAAGCATTTTCATTTTCGTAGAATTTTTTCCTACTTTTTTCTATTACAAACAGTAAAAATAATTAATACGTAATTAACATCTTTAATTTAACAATTGTTATATTTTAATAAAATTTTAAGCCTTTAAACACTTTTTTAAGTAAGAATTTACGCTTAAATAAATAGAAACCAATAACAAGTTTTTGTGAATCATAACTAATTTCATACAAAGATATAGGTAAACTCAAACATCAGTTTGAACAAATAAGTATGTATAAAATACATAAATTAACAAGCACATAAAAATTAACAGCCCAATATAAGAATAAGAAAATAATATTTCGTCCCTTTTTTATCCTTATAGTCTCTGCACGTAGCTTTTTCTAAATTATAGATTCTTGTACCTAGAAATTCCATAAAACGAAATTACCAGAAAATCGTAAATAGTTTACGTTAATTGTTTTTCGGATGCTTTCATACACACTCCTAACAAAATTACAGTTAGCAGACTGTTTGGTTTTGTGTTGTTCGAAAAAAAAAAGAGAAATGTTTTGACTAAAATTGTTGTTTATTTCAAATATTTTACACATTTTACGATAATATTTATTTCGGTAATTTTTTTAAACTATTTTAATTATAAAATAAATATCTATTATTTGCGGATTTTACATTTTCCTTTAATATAAGTAATATTTACAGATATTGCATTTTAAAATACAGAGAGGTTAGTGGAGAAAATGTGTAACAAAAATAAATGTTCGGAAAATTTCAAGTGAAAGTTTTTTGGTGTAACATTTATTGGTAAATTTTAATTTTGATAGCAGTTGTTTAAAATAGTAGAAGGTATTACTTATCTGTCTCGTAAAAACTTATACACATTTAATTTTCAATTATTAAAATACATACATTAGTTAAATAATTAAACATTAAAATATTCAATATTATTAAATAATATAACAGATATTCACAACTTATAATTATCTGACAGTTTTAGATTTACCACATGATAGAATACCTGAAAACACCTTAATCCATACAATAGAACAATTCTCATGGCAATGTAACAGAACGGGCATTTCCACTAAGCTCTTCAAATATCAAGTGGCTTTCATAATAAAAAATATATATTTATTTACTTCTTTGTAAGACACATTTTTAAAATCAAATATCTGCTTTTCTTTAAACTGATGTGACACGGAAAAATATTTAAGAATTATAATGTACTTGTAAACTGATATTACAATCTCTTTTTTTCGCAGAATTATGAGCTAATTAGTCAGAAAAATAACGGAAAAACAGCTGTTGATCAAATAATCTCTTCTAGCAGTTACCAATTCGTCCGGTCCAATCAAGTTAATCCTATAAGCGTAGAGGCAAATCAATTAAATAATTAATTAATGTTTAGGGTGAATTTTCTAGCCCTCTTTGATTGCATATGATTTAAATATAGCGTAAACAGTGACAGGAAGAATACACCAAAAAATGACACAAAAGAAAGTTCAAAGGTTTGTTTTTGTACAGTGTTATTTATTTATATGACTTTCTTTGGTCACACGGTGCGTGTCTTAAAATAAATGTTTTCAATGTGATATCAAAATCTAGATTGCGGGGTACTTTATTCCTTCGAGGTTATTAAGATATGCAACAGATATGCCCATGCCACATCATGATGCACATGTGGGGTATTACCTAGTATGATCCCGCTTCATAATTCCTAGCATGAAATTTTCTGCCGCTTGGACATTCTCCACGTGATTATGGAGTGTCACACGAAATATTTTAAAATATTTAAATACAAACGTCCTTCTATGCTGTTTTAAATTTTAGTTTCTGATTACATTGAGTATCTGAGTATTGTAATCGTGATAAAAATCTCACTATTAAATTTTGGCATAACTTCATGTTTTGAGTTCCTCTATATCCGTTGTGCTATTTTTACGTTTTATAAATGTATGTACCGGGTATTTAACGAAGGACCCATAACTTAATTATAACTTAAGAAAATAAATAACTCGGAAACGGTGATAGATAGAATCAGGAAACTAGTGGTTTCTTTATTTTAAAAAAACTGTAAGAATCTGATACAGAAACCTCAAAATTGTAGTTAAAAATAGAGCCGATATATGGAGCTGCAGGCAGAATTAAGGGTCCCTATAAAGGGAGCGATCAGTCGTCGAAGATTTCGCCGTTGGAACGTGATCGCTATTAGCGTACCGTGATAGAAATTCCGGACGTGACACTGAAAGACATTGTTTACCAACACTCGACGAGCTGGAGGGCTATTTGTCAAGCTTGTGTGTTAATTGCCGTTGACATACTACATAGAGTCACTGACAATTTCATTCTTCGTTTGCGACAGGTGTTTTGTGTGAAAGGTGCACATTTTGAATCGCTTTTGATGTTATACAGTCTACGTATTGTTATGCCACCTGCAGCGGCATCTATCGGCGCAATTTGTTACTAAAACTTTGAGGTTTTTCTAGCAAATATTTACGTTTTTTTTAAATAAACATACCACTAGTTCCATGCGTCTATCTATCATTGTTTCTGAGTTATTTATTTGCAAAGTTAGGGGTACTTCGTGAAACATCCGGTATGTATGCATGTATGCTGGTCTTTCTTTATAATTTCTGGTCCCCAGAGACATTTTCTATAGTCTTACTCGTGTATATGAGTAAACACGAAAGTGCACAAATGGTGTTTCATATAGAATTGCAAATTCGTCAGGTATATTATAGAAAACTATAGCCAGACCATTATAATAATTCGTACAAATCGGCCAAGGAGTTTCGGATTTATCACATTTTCCTTATGTGACTTTTCTATAGTTAAAAAGAACGTGACAAAGTAAATGTTACAGAAGATAAACAACAAATATTGACGTGGTAAGCTAAGCATCAGTGGTTCAGCTGTAACGTCTACAACTTCAAACTAGTCGTTGGGGGCCACCGTAATACTTACCCATCATGGATATGCATAATGTAAAATATTAAAATAAAAATGTGTAAACTACTTATAAAATGCATTGCAATTCAAATAAAATCGTGGCTTGATGACGTCACAAACTTTAAAGGCTCGATTACTGAATTGCTTGAAAGAGGTTTTTCCTTATAACTCCAAAAATAATAATCCTATTAACTAGCGGTTTATTGCTTCTGATTAAGCGTCAAATTTCCAATTAAAATATCTCTTTGAAGTGAAATTTGGATGAAATACAGGGTCATGAAAAATCGAAGAGTGTGGTAAATAGGATTCCAAATATCTCGGCAACTAATTATCCGATCGACTTCATGCTTTATGTAAAATTTATGTTTTTTTATTGTATTTTATATTCATTTCTTAAAATAAACAATTTCGAAAATTTTTATATACCTTTTATCAGAACGAATATTTCGAGGGTCCGAATAAAATAGTTCCGGTTAATCGAGGTTAATGAAATGAAATAGGCTTCTTCCCATTATTACATACTAAGTACATACCAAATTGCAAGTCTCTATCTCAATTTTTTCGGGAGATAGAGCGTTTACAGACACACACACACACAGACACACAGACACACAGACGGACGGCAAAATTTTTTTTCTAAAAATATGTTTTTCGGAATCTCCAGTGTCTGAAACGTGTAAATCCGTCAAAAAAAAAATTTCGATTTTCAAAACGATTACAAGACTTACCCTATACTACGTATGATGGGTAAGTAAAACAGAACGCTTTTCTGTTGTCGTTGTTGTTGCACATCCCCTTATGCCAGCAGGCCTACACCAGGTCCATGATATTATGTAACCTAAGAAAATCCAGCACCATCAAGGGATCATCAGCAAGATCCTGCTTGGAGGGCCCCTGGCACGCAAGGGTATGATCAGGGGAGGCCTGCTTGGTGAAACACTTGGTGCATATTTCGAAAAACTTTATGCCCTCAGAAAATTTTATAGTTCTAAGGTGCCCACTACGAAAGCGAGCAAGAGTGGTTTGTTCCTGCCTGTTAAAACCAAAATCAAGAGATCCTCCCGGTCGAATACTCTGGTACCAGTGATGCTCTGATCCGATCTCCCCTGGTGGTATCCCAATCTTGACGCGCTCGGGGGGGGACGGGGGGTTGTATGCTCTGACAACCCTGGCAGCTATGCCGGCGGTAGTTTAACTACCGATAGGGTTACCCAAGCCGACAGGTCCTCGTAGGGTAGGAGCCAGACTAAAAAGGATACCACCAACGAAGCTAAGTAAGTGCTCCTTTGGTGCTCCAGTCTCTGACCATAGAAGCTTCCCATCTTCCCCATCCATGAATAACACGCTCTTTTCTTATGCAGTTTATTCCATGTCTTCAGAAATTTATCTGCATGCGCAGTGGTCTGTAGTGTTCAAAAAATCGTCTCGAGTTCTGCAAATCAACAGTCTTTTTCTTCCTATCTTTGTTTATGACAAAACTATTGTCTTTTGTAATGAGATCGAGTTTATATTATGTTTTTTTTATCATTTGAAATATTTCATTATCAATTTGTTAAAACAATAATAATGTAAGCCTAACATTACAGAATTTCTAAAATCCCAACATGAAATGCCAAAAGAATAAAATAAAAATTGCACTGTATGGTATTATAACCAGAAAGTGTGGTTTTATACGATTAAAAAAATCATCTTTTTCTGACAAGAAAAAAAAAAGTGTTGCGTAAAGCTTGAAATCTTCAACAAAATCTCACGCTTTAAACACTCATCAAAACGTAAAATATCATCTTTATTTAACCAAGCAGATATTTAAAAAAATAAGGAAAATCTAAATAGTTAAAAAATATTAGAATAAAAAATCAATACAAATGTTTAAATTTCCTTTAAACTAAATAAGTTTTTTGTTGATTTAAATTTGTTTATTTATTATAGTAAATTTCATATCACAAAATAAATTATTTTCAAGTATTTATGTGGTTTTTAAAGAATATTAAGTTTATTTCAATTTCTAAAATGTGAATTTAATAATAAACTAAATTTTCCTGCAAAAATTTTGTTGTATGTTTCTTGATTTTAGATTTTAAAAAAGCAATAACTCTCTTTCAAAAGAACAATTTAAAAAAAAAGAAACTATAAACAATAATATGTTTTACATTTTAGTTTCAATATTCGATTAGATTATTTTATAATTCGTATGATTTGAAGTCATCTCTTAAAAATGTGTAAATTATATTCAAAAATGCTATTTTTAACACAACGTTATGGATAAATTTTAAAAATTTCCAAAATATTTTATGGCTTTAGAAGAATTATCTGTTTTTGGTTAAGATAAATATATAAATAATTGCAAGAAGTTTATTTTAATATTTTGGTTGTTTATTTATTTATTTATTTTTGTGTTATTGAAACTGAAATTTTTGTTCTATTGTCTACTTCATTCTAACATATTTCCTGCAATCATAATTCATTAAGCTATTTTATTTAAAAATTTCCCTTGCAGCTATTGCAAAAAAGCTATGTCTAGTTTAATAAACTCCCATGAGAAAACTCAATTAATATTTATCTTTTAAAAAGCAAAACATGTTTCAAAATGCCACATCCGAAAATCAAAACTAATTAGTTGAAAATATGTCTAGACATCCATTAGAAGCCATTTACGTATTTACACAAAATTCACTAATTGTAAAATTCAAAATTTTTGTTTAATTGTTGAATTTTAAGTGTGTGTGAATAAGTAATATGAGTGTGAAATTAAATATTTTTGTCTTGATTGAAAAGTAAAAAATTATAATTACTTCTTCCGCAACCGCAGTGTTATAATTTCCTTGAAATTCAATACAAATATATAAAAACATTAATTGTATCAGGTAATCTAACACTGTGGAAATTCTCGAATATATGTGAAATATTTTTTTCTTTATGATTTCATTAAACAGAAACGTAACGTGTGCCGTCCGCATTACTCGTATTGATTTTTTTTATATGTCTGTTTTTCTTTTTAAACTAATTTTTATGTTTTAGCTAAGAAGAAAGGCCATGATAGTTTTTTTTCATAACTAACATAACAGATTTTGTAAATATTCTTAAATAAGTTTGAAAATTTCAAGGACATACTTAATTGAAAAACAGTTTATTTCATATATAAAGATAGAACAATTACTTAATGGTACATAAAAACAAGAACTTTAATTATCATAACCAGATTTCATATCAAGGTCATAACAAGACTTATATGAACTTGTAAAATTTAATTATGATTATATATACATAAAATCGACGTTTCGACCTGCATCTGCAGTCGTCTTCAGAATGTAAAGTTTAAGCGAACAAAATATAAGTATAAAGCTGCTATCACATGTACCCTCCTATCATAGTCAATATCAGATATTTCCTCCCAAACACGTTTTTCAAGAAGAAAACGCTCAAAAACGGGTCCGTGTGATCGATTGCCTCTTGTAACTTCGCCAAGCGCTAACTTATGTCCGTTTGTATCTCCTACAACAGATATTAGCTCGAAATCCACCAATCAGAGCTCTCTAAAAATTATGTTTCTTAGTTCTTATCCAAGATGGCAACCAACAGTGAGTGAACATGTTATGTTTAGCGTGGTCCGCAGATACTGAAACCGAACATAGAGATAAATTAAGAGAAAAGCAATATCTTTGCTAGCACAGGAACCAATTATACACAAAAAGACCTTTAAAAATGTGCAGTTATTTTGAAATTAAAGAATTACGTACACGGCGATTGTTCTTTCGGAGTTCGCTATTTTCTATTACCGATAAGAATTTTATTTACTAATTTAAAGTTATTTATTCCGTTTATTTTATTTCAATTCCTTTTATTATTTGCTATATCTTATAATTGCACTGTCGTAGTCGCTTATTTACTTCTCAAACTATACACATTCAACTATATTTTGCAGCTTTATTTGGCGTTATTTTCTACTTATTGCCAAATTATGACGCCAAATATAAAAATGCAAGCAAACATGCACCAAGGTATTTTATTGCAATACAAATTATTTCAACCTGCTTTTAGCATGCAGCGTTCAGAGTCTAAATTTTGTAGGGGAGGGGCGGGGGACAGAAAATTTTCTTATACTTTTAGAAAAATAAAATTTAATAAATGAAAATTTAATATAGCAGCTATTTATAGTAATAATTATAACATTTACCCTTTTAAAATTAAGTAATTTTCTTTTAAAACAATATTGATAATCCGTTATAAATTTTAAAAAAATACTTAATATGCATATACTTTTGGTAATTGGTAGCTTTTGTAGGAAAAAATAATAACCGATGTATTGCGGCCAGTGCTTAGGATATTAAAGAAAAAGAAAATAAGATTATTATTTTTTTGCTTTAGGCAGTGTTTCTCAAACTTTCTTAACTCACAGGACAATTAAAGCCATAATTAAACCTGTGCGTCACACTTGAATACAGAATTAAACTTCCTCTGCATATTTAAATTAAGATAATGGAAAACCCAAATAAAGAAATATACATCTCATACATCCCATCTTACAAAAATTTCTTCAGAAATTTTTACACTAGTTCAAATATTTCTATTTAGTTTTTTTTTATTAACTACTGTCCCAGAAATCGTTGCATAACTACTATGAGTGGTCTCTGAAACAGCTTAATTTAAACATGATTAAAGGTAAAATTATCTCAGAAGATACTGTTTTTGTACTAAATATTATGTACAAGATTTTTGTAATAAAAATTCACCTATTCATAAATTTCTTGCGATAGTGCATGAACTCCAAATGAAACAAAAATTCACTAGCGTCTGTAACTAAACTGAAAATTATAAGCTAAACTGCGAAAGTTCAAAACAGCATTGGTCTGAGAGACCGCTAACAGCAGTCAACAGCAGTATAACATAATTTATTAACCTTTCAAAAAAAACAACTATTCACTAAAAATTTCAAGATTAACTATAGATACTAGTGACACTTTGTTCGTTTGGAGCTTTTGAACTACCACTGGAATAGGTAGAATGGTAAATTTTAATTATAATAGTCCTGTATAAAAGCTTTAGTACATTAACAGTATCCTATGAGTTAACCGAGACTTTTATCTATCTTTCAATAAAGCGATCGCATAGACCAATCACAGTAGTTATGCGACAATTTTTGTCAAACCAATTGAGGGTTAAAGCCCCTCAGGCTTAGGGCTGATAATTCGCTTTTCAGTCTATTTTTCTTTTTTAAGTATTGAATTTCAACCACTGTAAAATTTCCCCCTCCTAGCTGTGTATAAATTAAAATCCTTTATATGTTATTCAACTTGTAAGAAAATTGTGCCCTTTTTTACTTTGTATTAGTAACAAATAACTCATGTAACGCCCCTCCCCCAGTGAAAATATTTTGCTTCCCTTCAAAAAATAAAATATAAAAAGAAAAGAAGGACATATTTGGACATGAAGGAGACACAAGAAATTTTTTTTGACAATTTGGTCTGTTCCTACTTCTGTGTATTTAATCTTTAAACTATTTTCACTGAAAATCTTATATTTTATGGTATAACACTTTAATATATGTATTTTTTTTCTTTTCTCGTTTTAAAATTAAATTCAAATATTTTTATCACTGTACAAAGAAAAGGGAAGTTTCTTATGTATTACTTGTAATGTTGTAACTTAAAGTAATACATTTGACATATTTGAAACTTCTAGAAATCAATATTTCTAAAAAAATATTTAAAATTTATATATTTTTGAAAACAAAAATGAATTGTAACGTAAAACTTTCCTACCAGAAATAGATTTCTAGAATTCTCAAATATGCGAATCCAAAATTAAAGAACATTCCGCCAAATAGTTTTTAAGTTATGTTTAAAAAAGCACTTGCCTTGTAATCTGTTTTGCGATGATCAAAAATTAATTTAACATTAGGAGGTCCAAACACAAAACCTGCAAAATTTCTAAACTACTTTACCGAGTGACTTTCAGTTTGATACACGAAGGTGAAATTTATCGAAAAATCTAATTATGGTGTCGAAATTAGGGTTTAGTACTAAAAGTTTAAAAATATATTACAAGTACTATACGTAACTTCTGCCCCCCCCTCTCAAAATTTATGTACAGCATTATTATTAGATGTTATTACTAATCGATTGGTACTTGTGACATTTTTATTCAGTAATTTGCGTCAGAGTTAGTAGAGGGTATTACTTTCCTCACCAGGACTGTACACAATATGTATAAAAATAAGGATTGTGTTTTTGAAATGAAAAATATCAAAAACTCATTTAAACTCTAAAATAAAAAATGCACACAAAAAGATGCGATTCCATTACCTAAAAGATGATTGAATTGTAATTAGATTTTAATTCTAAAACATTAAAATCGAGCACTTTCGGGTGTGAACCCAGCCTTCATCGGGATTTATAATAAAAACAGTTGTTAAAACACAAACGTCCAGATCACATTCTTTAAACTTTCGAAATATTACTTAAATCATCAAAACCAAGGAAGAAAACACTGCAAAAGAGGGGGAACTATATGTAAATATCATTGCGTATTTAAATTTTACATTGCATTCAGTGTATAACATGAATTTCATTTAAAATATGTACAATATATTAACTAAAAATGTCATAATAGTGATTTTGGCAAAATAACTAAAACTTGATTTAAAATCATTCTTTGCGTTACATATTTCAGCTTAGCGATAAAGTGCGGTTCCAATACATGTTACAAAAAACTAGTTTTAATGTATTATTTTTTTCTAAATCACTTAATACTAATAGTTGAGAATTCTCAATATTTGCAGGTAATAAAAGATGTAAAGTGAAGATTCAGTTTCTATGGACTCTGTAATTTAGAATTTTACTGTTATATTGTTATACGGGGTATTGTTTTTATAATCTTGGAATTTTAAATAAAAGAATCATAATAATATATATATATATATATATATATATATATATATTAATATAAGAAAAGAAAAGAAAGAAATTACAATATATAAAATGTTTGCACGCGAAAATGCTTACTGTTTATCAATCTACACTAAATATTAAAACATCTATCTGTAATTACTCGCCAAATACTACTCCCTCTCTTTAAATTTGTAGATAACTTTCAGTATTGAAAATAATAGTAGTTACAGCGTGAAAGGGTAGCTATAGCATATATTTCATATCGGATGGTTACAACGCCTAGAATATATTGTGTGGAAAACGGAAACAAAATAGTACTAAAAAATTGAATCCGATAAATGTAGCACGATGCTGAAAAGATAACGGGTCGATCACAGCGACATCTTCTAGCAGTAGCGTAGACAGGGTGGAAGTCCAACTGGTTTGGATAGAACTAATTTTATAAAAATATTTTTGCCTTATCTAATCGGAGAATTTTCTACAATATTAAAAGCAAAGAAAACTTTATAATATTACTGATTTCCAGAGCATTTGGATCCCCCCTCTCTGGCTGCGCCTAACTGTTTTTAACACAAACATTGTATAAAAATTGAACTGAGAAAACGTTTCAGCTGGTGGTAAATATTTTAAATAATTAAATTATACCCTATTTCCTTTGACTTGGATACTGATTTTCATAAGCTTTGAAAATATGAATGATATTTATCATGGCCAAAAAACGTGATACGCATTATTTTGTGCCTGGTTGCAGTACTCGATACAAAACAGCTAACTAGAAACTATCCTTATTTAGCATATCAAAGAATGAATTTCTGCCAGAAGAGGGGAAAAGATTATTTTCCAGATATGATAAAATACTAACTTCAAAATCAGTTACATCTGAAATATACACTTACAAGGTGATTTTATTAACAGAAATTATGTTCATCTGGTCAGTAGTGAAACGGTTACTTTTGCTAGAGGTAAAATCTATTTTAAGTTTAAAAATAATCAAAAGTTCGATTGAGGAATATTATGTTCTGCCGTCTATGAACGAGGAAACGGGTGAAATAACGTTCAAACAAGGTCACGGTGAAAGAAGAAAAGTGAAAGATTTCAAAAATATGAAAATTAGGAATTATTTAAGGTAATTAGCCAAATTTTAGGGATATTAAAAGATAAGTTATCGTTGCAGGTATAATGTTTTTTTGCAAGGTTCAATTTGCAGAGGAAATAGTTTCAGTTTCAGACGAATGGTGCTGTCAATATTAAAAAAAATAGCAATTGAAATTGACAGAAACTCAATACTTTTCCTTGTAAAGTTAGTTATCGTATAATTTTCCAGCGTCGTCGATCAAAATTAACATAAATTTGTTCTTTTACGTTTGATACCATTTCATGTTCAGTATAATAAAAAAAAATCCAAAATCGAGCTAAAAAAATGTTTCAATAGCACACACAAAAAAAAAAGGAAACACGTTTTTAACTTATAACGTGTTCTTTATAAATATATGTGTCTCATTTTTTTTAAGGAAGCTATCTGCATACTACACCGAGACTTAATCTCAAACATTTAAGTAGAAATATAATAGAGCAATTACATATTTTAAATCCACTTAAAACAAGAACAAAAAATCATGCGTCAAACATACATTATCGAACACCTTCTAACACATTCAGACTACTATAATAAAACTTCACTGTTGAATAACGTGAATGGTGATGTACGAGGGGTGATCCAAAAAAAAGTTTACAAGGCAAAGGATAAAGTATTTATTAACAATAGAAACAAGATACAAATGGCAATCAAGAGACACATCTGGCCTTTACTTTTCCACATAGTCGCCAAACCTGTTTAGGCATTTGTCAGAACGTTCGACCAACTTATTTATCCCGTCTTGGTAGTAATCAGGGACCTGCTCATTGAGCAATTTCTCGGCAGCTGTTTTCACTGCATCGTCTGAGGTGAACCGTGTTCCGGATAAGTTTCGCTTCAACGCCGGAAAAAGGAAATAGTCAGTTGGAGCCAAATCGGGGCTGTATGGGGGTGATTCCAGACCTCCCACTTGAACCTTTGCAGCAATTCCTGAGTCTGGCGAGATGTATGGGGCCTGGAATTGTCATGCAGAAGAATGACGCTTTTGAATTTCGGATGCGGCCACATTCTTGGCCCATAAGAATTGAATTACGGCTCGCACCTCTATGCGAGACCACTTTTCTAGACGTCGTGCCATTATTGTCGCTCTTAAGTGTCTGCGTACTGACGCTACTTACTCGTAGAACCGCTGTAGGACAACTAGCGCCATCTGTCAACCACCCTGGGTGGAAATATTCGCTCCACAATTATTACGTTTCAAATGCTTCTGCCTGTAAACTTTTTTTTTGGATCAACCTACGTATAAGTAAAGAATTTGTAAAATGCATAACACATTTCAGGACCTAATTCCAACAATTAACATCAATAATCGCAAAAGTATCAAAATCTTTTTATGCAGACCTGTATATGATCCATAGATTTGTATGTACACTGCACAGCATAATAAGTTTAGTTCAGTTATTAAACGCTAAGCACAGTTGAAAATTTACTTTCAGCAATTTCCATCAATAAACGGTTGGTTGATTGGTTGATTTATGACGGCCAATTATCTACTCGAGGGATATAAGCTCTAGGGGTAGTGCCCTCCGTTGGGGTCTTTCTAACCATTAATAAACTGAAATGTACTGGAGATGTTTTGTGCAGCCCTGTATATGATCTATAGAATTTAGCATGCCACAGTAAACCTCAATGACATATATCAATTTTATGGAAATCTGAATATATTTACGCGAGTTAGAACACGGACAGACAGACGGTAGAAAAACAGACAAGCTGAAATCATAAACACTTGTCAACTATGTTGAAAAATTTTAAAAACAGCGAAATACGAATGTTAATCAAATATAACTCAGCGGTTAGTGAAATATAAAATACTAAGGGAAGGTATTTTGGTAAGTACCGGATAGTTTTTGACATACTGCATAAGTAGGAGAGATTGAGATATTGCAATTATTGTTGGTATTCAGGTGTAGATGGTATAAAAAATGTCTGAATAAAACTTAAAACGCAATTTGATTTTTTACTTTTTGGCTTTATGACAATGTAGATTTCAAAAGTGTTTAAAATAAAATAACAATTAACATTATGTCGCTGAAACATACCTGCTGTTCATATTCAACAAGTTGCAATTTTTAAAATTTTATACGGTCTATAAGTCATGTTTAGAAAAAGTTTCACCATGCTAGGGCAAATACAACATTAAAAATTTCGATCTTATTCTACTAAAATTCATAAAATCGTGATAATTTGAATTTTATAAAATTTTGGAGATTTCTGGCACTAAAATTTTATCTACCCTTTTGCTATTTTTGCCGGAAAGTTCCGAAATTGTATAAAATTCAAAATAGTATAACTCGGTGAGATTTGGTCATATAAGAATGGAAAATTTTACTGTTCTACTGGGTTGAGCGGAGATATTTTTTTCTGAATTTTGCTTATGGAAACTAAAAGTTATATAACAATTTTAAAGTGTAACTTTTTGAAAATTAATGGTATTGACATTTGAGTTTTATTCTTACCTACTTTTTTCAATATTGCAATTTACCGTGCCTGCGTATTTCAAACAGGTAAACAATTAAAGCTAGTTTCATTCTTTTGGCTATACCTTGTATACATATTTCATGTTTTGATGTAAGAAAAAACTCTATCGAAAGAAACCCGAAAATAATTTTCTTGATTTTTCGATCATCGTTACCCAATATGTAAAAGCGGTACCGTTCATGTTCAGTACATAACATTTAAATTCTAAATCTCTTTTTAAGTTTTTAGGTTTAAGAAGCCAAAACACACAGACAGCACAGAAAATTTTGATTTGTTTGTAGACCAACTACTCTGTACATGAACAGTGTAGAAAAGCCCTGAATGGAAATGTATGATATTTAGCAAGTTTAGAAGCAGGTGCAATTTTTTAAAGCAATCTGAATATATGCTTACACATAAAGAACCGACAACTAAGATTTTTCTTCCCTATCCGTGCAGTTTTATCCTACATAACCCAGAGGATAAGTAAGAGAGAATATATGGAGGATAAGAGAGGATAAGAGAGGACCCCCCCCCCCTACATTTTCCAAAATAGTAAAATTTGCCATATTTAATAACCGAATTTCTGAGATTAAAAAGTGGGAACATTGCTATTCGAAAATAGTGGTAATAAAAATTAAAGAACATAAGAATCCTAAAAAGTATCCGTTCTTTAACCTTTAGACAACTGACATCACTGTATACATGTATGGATGCCAAGCATGACTGTTTTTTATTGTTTTGCTTACTACTTTTCCCAAACAATATATCGATTACATTTTGTCTTATTCGGAGTAGTAGAATGCACGCCAGAGCCATCTGAAATAGGTAACATATTTATTTTTAAGAACACTGCATTTAAAAAAAAAACAAGCAATAAATTTATTATATAGTGGCTTTCACATTAACATTAAATTCTTCGTTATACATATCACTGAATTTACAGTCCAATGTCTCGTAGACTGTTATGAAACTAACTTTCATAACCAGGCTTAAAATTACATTACAACGGGTTTGAAAATGGTGGCCGTAAATGATAATGTTGTGAAGTAACTTAAAATTGAGAAATGTGGCTATTTTGTGATATACCTTTGCTGAAAGAAAAATATTTGCATTAGAAAGGAGCTAGAGTTTCATGATCTGTATTAAAACAGACTCAAAGTCAGTCAAAGTGTCAATATTTCAAACTGTCTCAAAGAGAAATGACGGGCAGATTAAGTCAATGGAACCGGAGTATAATTAATGCAAGTTCACTTCCAACATACCATGCTTATCAAGGAATAATTTACCTGTATGCCTATGATTTTGCAGACATCATGTTGCATGAACCATGACGTGAATATTGGATCCTGTAACATATAAGAGCACATGTTGTTAATGACTTCTATTTACTGCGTGGAGTTTAGAAATTTCCCTTTAACAGAATGCGCTACAATGATTTTTTCTGCAAACGACAAAACATGAAACCCACAAGTATTAATAACATGGAACATATTCTTTCCTATAAATTTTTTATAGTGTTTTGACACCAATATTTGATGATATTGAACTCTGCACACAAAACTATTCAGCAAATTTTCTAATAATTCAGTAAGTAAAGAATTCTTGTCCCAACCAAATTTTGAAGAATATCTGGGGACTACGAATATTAATTTCGTAAAATCGTTCTATAATTTCAAGTTTCGAGTTTCTAATTGTTTTGGAAACATTTTTCCAACTTTTAATTTTTTTGAAAATTTCCATTCTTTTTTCCATTGAAATATAATGAATTCCGCTTCCATGCATTACAATGAATTTTAGTCATTCAGTTAAATACGTGCTTTTCTCAGCTTTTATTTTTATCTTCTTTCGTGCTTAAAACTTTGTCGCACAGTCTGATAACATAACAAGGAGGGGCCTCGTCCATGTATTCTTTCCACATTTTTTAAAAAGACATTGGTGTAGTGGTTGCTGCGCAGACATTAGTGCAGTGTATGCGAATGGCTGGACTACAAATCCCCAAGAAAAAACCCTTTGTTTTATATTTACGTTCTACCGATTCAGCATGCAACTTTTAATAATAAACTTCTGTATAACATCCTTTTTTAGTTATGATTTTTAAAATCTAAGTCTTTGATAAAACAATTTAATGTAATTTAATTTACTTTATGTTTTTACTATTGAATTTTTAAGAAAGATTAATTTTAATATTTTCAAACCGATTTTCTCAATATTTGCTGTGTTTTTACGAAGTACAGCCTGAGTTACACACATTTTTTTTTTGTTTTTAAGCCAAGATAAATTAATTTTCATGTTTTCAAATCGCTTTTTTTTATTAAAACGGCATGTTTGTTTAGCATTATTTGTATAAATATATTTTGTGAATTTCTAATAATCTTAATGATTCTTTTTATGTTTATTCTGTCTCATCCTCTATCATTATTAAAATTGCTATATTTGATTTCTAATAAATGTTTAAAATTATTGCTTTATGTTTGATTTCTGTTAATTATAGTTTCTCAACTTTTTCCAATATAAGCATAAAACAATGATCATGTGTCACGCATAAATTATGAAAAAGAGTATAGAAGTGATTGATTTAACAGACGCAGAGAAGTCATGTGAAACTTTGTATTTTGACTCAAGGGTTAAAGATCTCAAAACAACTGTTGTTTCCATTGATGTATATTGATTATTATTGCTAGATACCTAGAAAACTATTTTTACAGCAGAAATATTGCAGTAATTGCCATTTTTAGCATTTTATGTATAAAATAATTAGTTACGGTTAGAAATGTATAAAATCAATAAAAAGCATGTAAATCAAAACTTGCTCATATATTTAACTCTATTCCAATTCTTGGGGCAGGGGTGTAGGGACAAATTACCTACCACAGTGCATAATATAATATAATTTACTTTAGGTGCAACATGCACGTCCAGAATTAAATGTCTTCAAAGATAATGTAGTCGAATTTATCAAGTTTTTTGTAAAGTCTATATAGTCTTTACATGGTCAAAAAATTTTATACGCACAACCTATTACACTACAATAATTTAGTTCAGTTGCAAGATTAAATTTAATACGTATTACATACGGAAACATACCCAAATTCGTTTGTGATGCCTTGTACATGATTTGTAGATATATACACGTCATATAATATACAAAAGTTTAATTCAGCTGGAAACTGCATAAATAATTTATTGCAAATATCATCTATAGACAGAAATGTATGTAAATTATTTTGTGCAACCCTGTATATGAAGCTATTTATATATTACAAACACCACACATTATGTTACATTTAGTTCAGATGAAAAAAGCATAACTAAGTTGAAAACGCACTTTTAGCAATTCATCGTATTGAACACAATGCATCCGAATTCTTTTATCCAGCCCTGTATATTATATACAAAATATATACACAACATAAATATACTAGAACATAGTCGACTTGAAAACACGTGACACAACTTAAAATATAATTCCTGCAATTACTACTGATAGACAATAATGTATCGTAATTGTTTTGTGTTTTTCTGTAAAATAACTATAAATGTTAAATGTATGATTTTGTGTAAAATGTTGTAGTGTTGTAATTTTCAATAATATGTACCACTTTCATTAAGTTTGAAATAATATAGCAGCGGTAACATACACGTAAATCAATTACTGTCAATTAATAGTAAAGTAACCAAGTACATTTGTATGACTCTGTAAATGAGCAAGAAATGAAATGCCCGATATTTTTAGCAGAAAATATGTTGTAGTGCACGAGAATAAATTGTTTGAAGAAGCGTAACATCATTAAAATGTACAAATTTGTACTATAGACCATAATGTATTCGAATATATTTAAATATCTCTGCAAAGAACCACAAATACTATACAATCCATTTTCAATTGTAAAATTTTTACAGCAAATATAATTACAGCAAAAATACATATATATAAATTTTGTGGCGATCCAAATACAATAAATCTGAAATTATTTGAATTCCAGTTACTCGTATGTAATATCAGAATAATATAATTGCATTAACAACAAAAAAAAACACATTGGAAATTATTTGGATGATTTAAAGCTGTTACTGTAACTAAATTTAAAGATACTGTATATATTATAAGAAAACACTTGTATTCACTTGTAATTTTGAAATTGTAACTGAATAGTTATGTAACAGACAGATGACATTGAGAGTTGAACATTGTTAACCCCTTGGAGGGCAAGCACGTGATCTAAAAGTGCTACATTTTGCGATGTTTCGACACCAGTAAAATTTAATAATGAATTTTAACCTTCTCAATCTGCAAAAAACAATACTAAATATTTTTATTTAATAATACTGGTGGCAAAGTTATATATTAAAAAGTGGTATATATTATATACCGGTGCCCCTCAAAGGGTTAAGATATGTCAGACAAATGGTCGGGACTTTCCATTTCAATTCTTATGTTACTTTTCCCTAGTAAACATTCAGTAAAAAAAATATATTTATTGTATGAACAGAGAAAAATATTCTTTCTATACTATGTTTTGATTTAAAAAGGATTTTTCAATAAATTGACAAATTAAATTTTTTATCTAATAAAAGAAAAATTATATTTTTCTTTTCTTTACATAATTCACGTATTAAATTACTTCCATTTGTCGTTATTTTCTGTAGAATGGAATTGTGTCATCTGAATACTGTATTATTAATGAAATATAACTTATTGTTCTAATTGTATTCAATTATGAATTCTGTGTAATTAGCTGCATTGTAATTTATTATAAAAGAATTCCAGCACTCTAATTACTAATTAAAATAGCATTGATAATAAAAATTCAATAACATTAGTTTCTTTAAATAATTAAATGATCAATTCTTAGTCTACAATTTATTCTCGAAGAAGGCAAATATTTTAAAGTATTCTTTTGATACTTTTGGCTGTTTATTCGGGCAAGAATTATCAATTGACTAAAAAAATTCAATAGTATTTTAATGATTTTAATATTTTTCCAGCATACTAAAATTGTTAAATATTATTTACATGCAGTACAAGATACTTATTGTAAATTATGGTATGCATAGCATTAATCGTTCATTTTCAGGGACACACAAAAGACTTAGGTCTTAGTACTGACTATAAGCGATAATTGTTGGACGTACATTTTAAATTGTATTATTTGTTTTTTAATTTAACTTTTTTTTGCATATTATTTGGTGTATATAAATTCGATATATGTTAGGCAGTGTTTCACAAAAGAATTTGAGTACATTTCCATGTATTGATGGGAATTATTAATGAAAGGGGATTTTCAACTGTGTAATATGTTTCCTAAGTGAACTACATTTTAGCATACTATGCGGTATATATAAAAAGCTTTAAATCATATACAAAAGATCTTCACAAAAGATTTTAAATACTCTTACGATTATTGATGATAATTGCTGAAATTGAGTTTTTCAAATTGGGTTTTTGAATGTGTTATGCGTTTTCCAATTTGTTTACTTAGATATAATCTTTTACCTTATTAAATGGGAAAATTTTGTTACAGTATTCTGAATGTGTTGGCAAGTGTTTCATAATCTATGCTTGGCGAATGATTTTGTTTTCTTGTTAAACATTCCAATACATTCCACAAAAATTAGAAAGTCTAACAACCTCAACTGAAAACTTTTCTAAAACATTTAAAGTAAAAATTTCACAATTAATTCACATGTAATTTTACACGGCTTCCACTGTAGTAATTTGTCTGGTTATTTTCTTTTGTCGTTCGTACGTAATTCAAATTCATTTATTTTTCATATTCATTACTCTGATATATCTTAGATTAAATTAATAATAAATTAGTTTAAATAGTAAACACGGATTGAAAGTTTTACAAATAATATTAAGCATAAAGAAAGCTTAAGATATTGTGCATTTAAAAAATACATTAATTATAGCTAGGCATTTTTACCTACCTTATATAATTTAGGCAGAATCGCAGCGACTCTATCTAATTAAACAACATATATTTCTTTTGCTTATCTAATTAACATATTACATTTCTTCTTTCGGCCACGTTACCTAGACAAGGAAATTCAACTAGCATCATTGCATATTCGATTTGTTATGGAAAGTAAAATTTCTACAAAATTAATTCCTTTATATAATCAAATTATGAATTTCTAACGTAAAATTTATTATTAAGCAAGACAAACTTATGCACAGAATTTCTTCGTAGTTTTTGTTGTTTATTTGGTCCATTATAACTACAAACTTGAACTTTTTTTCTGTTGACTATGCCTATATGCCTTGCACCAAATTTCATTGAAAATTAGAAAATCAAATGATCTCAATTTAAAACTTTTTAAAATTAATTAAAGGAAATTTCATTATCTAATCATTTGTTACAGTACTTAATTTCTATTGAAACTTTATGACTTTCAACAAAATTATCTGACAAAATGTGATTATTGTTTAAACTTAAAGTAATTAATTTTCAAAAAGAAAAGGAATGAAAGAAGGAAAGAAAAGAAAAGAATATATGTATGCAAATATATATTGAATCTCGGTTTTATCATAGCTTTAGAAATATATATATATATTTTTAAATGTGTTACTTAAAGCATATTATAACAGAGATTTTTAATTAGCAGAGATACTTAATTATTATTTATTCAGTATTTACTTTATACAAATCTTTGTTAAATTCCGAAAGAGTTATTTGTAATCATTTAAATTTTACTTTCTATAATTTTGGTATACCTTAATCTTAATATTTATGATTTTTGTGTTTAGTGCTGTATTTGTAAAAAAAAGAAATTTAAATAATAAATGAAATTAAATATTAACCAGAATATAAGATTTTAATAAATAATAATGATATGCAGAAAAAATTAAGAAACCTTGCATTGTTTAAATAAACAATATATTACTAATGACTAGATATATTTATTTGAGTTGGGCGCTTAGAACAGAAGCTTAATGTATTATCAAATTAAATAGTATATTTTTCTACATATTTCTCGTATTCAGTTCCTTCTATTTTGCCATCATTTATCATACAACGAAATGACACAGATTTTTATATCTATCATTTAAATTAAATTGCTACAAAAAAGTATTTTTTATAAAGTTAAATTTTGAATTCTTACTGTATATTTTATTCTCAATCTGGACAAACATATTAAGTATATCGTTTGATACTGTTGATTGTTTATTCCGGCTTATATTAGGAATATCAAAAGAACTAAATTAATCTTGCGCAAATTTTGAAATATTACAGTAAATTCAGCAAAAAATGAGAAAGACTAAAAATTGCAATTTACAGATTCTTAAATATAATTTAACTATGAATTCACTTATGAAATATGAATTCACAGCATGTGACTTCCATAGAAACCTATTTTTTTTTCAACAACATATTCTGTGAATCGGAATATATTGAATGAACTTAAAATAAATGCCATTTACAGCTTTTTAATGGAAATAAATATTTTAATATATATACAGGGTGTTTCAGTTAAACGTTTCAGAACTTCTAAGAGGGGTAGGGTACATCCTGACAACTCGAAATCATATAGCAATGTGGGGTCGGAAATGCTTTCCTGAAGCGGTGTTGTACACAGAAGCACCATAAAGAAAAGAGACCGTAAGTGAGAAATCGTTTTAATAATACATGAGAAGAAGCAAAAGGTACATGGATTAAAGTAAGTGTTCGAAGTTGCTTCCACGGGCTACAATGCACGCGTCACATCTCCAACGCATGGACATCCGAACATTCTGGAATACTCCAGGCGAATTTTGAATTTCTCCGGCAGCTACTGCGATTCTTGCAACCAGCTCCTCAGCATTGTCAACAGGGGTGTCATAAACTAGCGATTTCATATGACCCCAGAAATAAAAATCAAGACATGATAGGTCGGGTGACCGAGCAGGCCAATGCACGGGACCACCACGTCCGATATGAGTTGACCAAATGTGACATACAGGTAGTTACGAACAGCTCCGCTATAATGGGCAGAGGCTCCATCGTGTTGGAACCACAATGTCTGTTGCGTCGATGCAGAAATCTGTCCATCTCTCAAAAGTTGTGGCAATACTTGCTGCAGAAAGAGCAAGTAGTTATCTCCGGTTAGACGACACGGTAACAGGTAAGGTCCGATGAGGTGATCTCCCATAATACCAGCCCATACATTGACCGAAAATCGAATCTGTGCTGCACGACGTCGTATTGCATGCGGGTTCTCGACCGCCCAGATATGGTCGTTATGCGAGTTGAAAATTCCTTCCCTTGTGAAGGATGCCTCATCGGAAAACAACATTTCAGCAGGAAAAGTGGGATTTGTAGCACATTTTCCAAGGTACCACTGTGCGAAAGCACACGCTGCACGTGAAACGGATGCATCTAAAAGGTGGATTAAAACTTTGTGCCGTTATATTAAAAATAAATTGCCAGCCGCTTGCTTGGCAGGCAAGCGGTCATGGCCTAGGAGTTTTTAATTCGTTTTTACCTTTTGAGTTGGCACTGAAGATGGAGCTTAAGGGCTCTGAAACAGCTGTTTGCCATTGGAAATGATTTTAATTTGTGCTAATTTAACGTTGCACATTTATTTTTAATAAAACGGATGCATGTCTTGTTCTCGGAGAATCCTCCAGACGCTGCAAGGAGAAACCCCGACTACGTTTACTAGACTTCGTGTACTCGCTCTTGGATTCCTCTGTACATGCTGCAGCACATTCTGTTCGACGGCTGGAGTCCGTGCTGTTCTTACCCTGACCCTGTCAGCTCTTTAAAATGAACCTGTCTCATCTAACCTCTGACGCAGTCTTGCAAATAAATTATGACTGGGAATACGCCTCGTCGGATATCGTTCCGCGTACAAACGCTGTGCGGCTGGCCCACTACAATTTGCAGCCCCGTACACCAAATGCATATCGGCTAATTCTGCGTTCGTGTAATCATCCATCCTACTAACTTGGAGTTCTTGTGCGAAATGAAGATTCCCTGCACGAAAGCTCGGAACTTTCGCACAACACCATCTACCGCGTCAAGAAAGCGTTTCTGACTGCCCATTGGTATATAATTTTGGTTCGTCAGGATGTACCCTACCCCTCTTAGAAGTTCTGAAACGTTTAACAGAAACACCCTGTATATATATATATATATATATATATATATATATATATATATATATATATATATATATATATATATATATGTGTATTAGTTATATTAGTAATTACAGGCCACGAATGTTTTAAAAGAAATGCTTTGTAAGTTTAAACCTAGAATCCCCCCTACTTAAAACCGGCGCAGTCTACAGTATCCATTGTGGGGTCTGTGACTCAGTCTATATTGGTGAAACGGGTCGTACGTGCGCCATTCGTCTTGCCAAACATAAACGTGCCTATAAATCGGGTAGCCTTCAATCAAAACTAGTACAGCGTTCTTTGGATACTAACCATATTCCGGATTTCGCAAGTATCGCAGTAATCAGATCCAGCTGCAATAACGTTAAGAGTAGAGTATTTCTTGAGGGTTGGTTCAATCGTAAACAGACTTAGACAATTAATGAATCTTGTGCTGTTCCACCTGAGCACACAATCTTGCTCTAATGGAAATTCGACAAAATTTTTCAAGTTTTAACTGCTTAACTTTATTAACTGTAAACACGGTTGAAAATTCGGAACAGATGCTTTACACCCACGCACCGATGTTTGGCGACTTTTTAATTGGCGCGATTTTCAAGTCCGAGTCAAACCAATAACTTAATACAATAGCCATGTTGTCATTAAAGGAAAAAATCCCCTAAATTTGGCGACTTTTTTCCTTTTTATAACAGATTAAAAAAAAATGTGCGTAAGTGTATGACATCATAGCCGAAAATTCTCCGGTCAACATACGTAGTTGCACTGATGAGGGGCTAAATTATAGCCTGAAACGTTTGCAGTATTTTTTAATGTTTTTAGTGTATTTTATGTAACTTTTATGTCTGATTAAATGTGATATTTTATTTAAAGTTTAAGTGATCTTTAAGAGATGCAGAACAATATTGAAACAGAAATATGAAAACAAAAAATATGCAAACGGAAAAATAAAAATAACATACTATTTTTTTTAAAAAATACGAAAATAACTAATAAGAATATTTAAAAATACGTAAATAAAGATTTCGCGACATAATTGTTTTTTTCCTGCGTTCCCTGGCTCGGCCTTGCCCATGGGAAAGGCAGAGCTTCTAGATAAAATAAACAAAAATGTAATAGCCTAAGATACATGTAATAGCAAATGGGCACTGTGGTTTCACTCCCATAAATTGTTAATACGGTCATAAAAATAACGGGGCTCTCTGTTCTTCTCAACCATATATCGTTAGTACGTCGATCCCCATAACGAGGTCCTGTGAATTTAAAAACAAAATCGTTAAAATGACAATCATTTTAACAGAGCTCTGTGGGTTTCACGCCTATAAAGTGACTATACGACAATCACTATTACGGAACCTTGTGCATACCAGAGCACATAAATATGGAGATCAATAGTTCAATCGTAATTTTTTACTTCCAAAACATGTATTTTGAGAGGAGAATGGAATGTACTATATTTTGTACAAAAATTTAAATCAAATCGCTAAAGAAGGAAAACGGCAAAAATATTTATAAAATATGAAATTAAAAAAAATCCTTGGAAAAATGTATCGTAAAATGTCTAATAAAAAATCAGCAATAGTTGTTTCATTCGTCTAATTTTCCATAATCGTGTTCATAGTCGATGTTCACAATAAAATCGCTGAAATACGTGTTTACCTACTTTTTTAGTAGAATTGTTATTCTGAATTTCACGCTCCTACGAAAGTCTGCTGCTGAGATTTGGCGAAATGGCTTAAAACTTTAAACCCCTCCCCATTTAACCCCGTTAGAGGTTTAATTACTAAAATAGTTGAAGTATGTAAACTACTACTTCATGCCTGCGAAAACACATAACAGTGGTACTCGATGGATATGATGACCTAAATAGTACAAAGAAAGCTAACAGTTACGTAAGAAGCGGCTAATTACCCCACAGTTTCAAATTTCAGAAAGTATACCGGTTTATGGCAATCAAGAGCGGTTGTATGGTAATGCTCAAAATAAGAAGTAGTTGATCATTATGCTGTCTACTATAATTAAAACAAAACCATCGCGGTGTCTTTTAAAGGGCAGTCTTTTAAAGGTGCAATGCTTTAATTATTTAGATGGCTGTTGAGTAGTATCAGCAGTTACCGCCATCCATTATTACTCAAAACATGGACGCTCTGGTAATCCTAACTTTGTCTATAGCCCCTAAAAGGGCCTATGCTTTTCTTAAAACAGAAAATATGTCGTGTGAAGAGAAAAGTATATTCTTCCACCTGTTTACAAGATCAACACAATGAACACCTACAACCTTCCGCACATTCGTTTAGTTGGTTCAAAATCTACTTATGAAGTAGAAAGCTTGTGAAAGTGCTTTCACGGAATGTGTTGACTTTTTTATTAGAACGACTGCTATGACATACGAAGTCAAGAAAGCAGGTCAAACCCTATTCTTTCATCTCTACGAAATTCAGGCAGAAAACATCCCTCTCGATACACATCCTTACATTCAATTCTAGAAGTCTTTGATAAAGAACTCACCCAAGTAGGAAACCCTTCCCCCTACTTCTGCTAGTGCTTTCCAACTTAATTTTGGATCTACCATCAAATTCAACAGTGGCTTGGAATTAGATAGAAACCCGAAGTGTGGGAATGGGTACTTCAAGACTGACTTACATTATTGTCGTATACTCTACCTCCTGACTCCTGTCGAAAAATTCAAGTTTGTTCCTAAAAAGATAATTCTTTGGCAGCCCTGTGCTGAGGAAAGAAAAGCGGAATAATCTATTCTACACTGTGAAAAGCTTTTGATTATGTAGCAGTACACTGCTTGAAAAAATGAAATTACGGTGCGAACTGAAGTCAATTTTGATTTTGAAGAAGACGCAGATTACACAGACTTTGATTATTGCTATTTTGAGGACGCTTGATAATTTTGAGGTGATTAAATATGATATAAAAAAAAATATTTTTGAACCTAAAATAAATTTTATAAAGTTGTTCTTTGTCAAAAAATGTAATTTTCGACTTTTATTTATAAAGTTTGTAGTAACTTTGTAATAAGTGATCGTATCGACATGCGAATGGTGTCATTTGATTTTGCATTACAAAATACATTGTAAACGATACCCCTTTTAGAGCTAGGTAACAGAGGTGAGTTCCAACCTCCCCCTGAGTTAAAATGCACCACTTTTGCCCCCTCTTACCCAAAATGAAAATATGTTTAAAACAGCTTTTATTTGTGTAAGGACTCATTGGAACTTCATTTCTAGTGGCAAAACGAAGTTTTTTCAAATTTTAGTTAATGCATACCAGTTGCTATAGCCAAAACCTATTTTACCAGTACTACATCTGGCTACAGTTTTCGAGCAAATTTCATTCGAAAGAACATTTTTCTCCTATTCAAGGGTGTTAAAATTGAAAGTATGCGACGTTTAGAAGAGATGTAAAAACAATAAAAAAGAAAGCCATAGCACACTTCCTTCTCACAAACATTATGTATTTCAAAAAATAGCTATTGGTTTTTGGCAGTTGTCCAAAAAAAACTAATTTTTTTTCTTTTTTTTTTGAGACGGCAGAAATGTCCGTAATGATGGAAATAGATTTTGTCACAAATAATAGACAAAAATAAAATTAATAATGAATGATAATAAAAATAAATAAAGATAAAGAAACATTGCATGTTTAAAAATATATTAGTAACAAATTGGCATCTTTATATATATCTAGGAAGTAATTTTAATTAATCTAACGAAATTAAACATCTGTCTCTTGTTCAAATTCCTTCTTTCTAGCATCAATTTCGTTACAATGAAATTATAGAAGCTTCACAGAATGCTTTAGAATTTAGAACAAATATGCCACAAAATTAATTCATTTATATAATTTAATAATGGACCGAGTGAGTAATTTATTCCCAAAAAGGGTTTTAATTGGCTCTGTATTCGACCATAGATTATGAATAGAGTTAAAGGTCTGGAATAATAAAAAGGAAGGAATAAAGGAATTAATTTTGAGCAACTTTTTGCAGCGAATTCCACTGAAAATGAGAAAATATAATGATCTCAATTTAAACATTTTCTAATTTACTTAAAGAAAATTTCCTCATAAGTTCCCTTATCACAAAACAGTACATGCTTACCGATGAAACTGAAATGTTTTAACAAAGAGTTTTACAATAAACGTTATTTTATAAGTATAAGAATAAAAAAATCAGATTAAACAAAATGATTTTGCTATATACTAAATATCGGCTTTTATTACTATAGTCAGAAACAATATTATTTAAATTCTGTATTGTAAGAAATAACTCATCGTTTTCATTTAAATTATTTTTGCAGAACAATGGATTTAACGTAGAAATTTATTTGCTCATTTTACTTTCCAAAACTTCCCGCTTTATTTTGTAAAAAACTTTCCATATGCCTTTGAATTCCGCATTCATTGTTGGAGTTTAATAAATTCAAATATTTAAATTATATTAATATTTGTCACAATATTCTAAAAATACTGCTTCTTAGTTGGCTGCTTATACTATTTGAGAATTAGTAACATAAAAACTAGTGGCGTCTAAGGATATATTTTGTACTTTGAAAATAATAAAAATTAAGAAATGTTATGTTTTTTTTTTACAAATTAAACAATTTGTGTTTCTTTGTTTATGTAATTCTAATATTAAAAATTTTTATACCATTATTATCCATGCAATATATAAATCAGCTTTAGAAATTAGTCAAGCGTTGTAAATAAATATGCATTATAATTATTCCTTTTAAATATTAGAATTCTGATTCTCAAATTTTAATAATGTATTCTTTAATTTTAAGCGAAGTTTATAAAAAAATATTTTGGTACTGCTTGCTGATTATTAGGGCAAGGGAATTATATCAATAGAATGAAATTTATAAATGCTGCGTGACTTTTTAAATATATCTGCAATGTCCACAGAAACTGAGAAAACCTAACGATCTCAATTTAAATAATCTCTAAATCACTTGAAGAAAATTTCACCATTTAGTCTATATGACTTTCATTGAAATTAAAATCGTTTCAGCAAAATATATGTTATAACGATAACAATTTATTAGGTAAATTTGAAATAAATGCATTACGCAATTTCGTAATATGTATAACAAAAAAAAAACAGATTTATAATATTTGTTGAATTTAGTTTTTCACCACTTTTCGAAAAATTGTATTTCTGAAAATATGCTGTTTAAAGGAAAAGCACAATATTTTCATTAAATTTATCTAATGGAGGGTATTTTAATGATTAAAAATGAAAATTATTTTGCTCATATTGCTTTCTATAATGCCCTGTATTATTTGGTATATATCACATTTATGTCTGTGTCAGGATATGTGTGTGTATATGCGGATAGTCGGAAAAATAGTTTTCCATTCATTTTTTCACTAGAAATTGTAATTAATTAGGGCAAATAATTCATCTGTTTAATTTGAGAGACCTCTAACCGGGGCCAATCTCGGCCCGGGAGATATAGACACCAGACCTCTTTTGCGATCTCGAACAAAGTAGGCGGTGGGAAATTTGAGTGGTATGAATAGTCATGGGTAACAAACACCGTGCACTAAAATCCCCAACAATGCACTGAAAACATCTTTTACACAAACAAAGAAGTGAAAATAGCCACGACATAGTTCTTCCCTATGCATTGCAAATATTTTTCTTAACACTTTGGTAAGCACTTCGACAAAATCAATGTTCTTGGTCATAATGTATAACAGCAATTAAGCATACTTATATTTGTCCGCAGTATATTACATTCCTGGAATAAAAACACTGGCTACTGCAGCCTAATGATACTTAATTTTTGACATCACCTCGTGCATGTTATATGTAAATCATATTATCTGTTTTAACAGAAATATCTGTGTACAGACTGTCTTGCTCTAATGTTTGCATTACTTAAGTTCTTATAACAGAGAAACTATAATAGAAAACATGATGTGACTCTGAATTCCAAGTGTTAAAAACAAAAGATGACCGTATCCACATTATAGCATTCACAGTTGATAGTTGAGAAACAAACTTAACTAATAAGATAGTTAAACATTTTTTAACGTCTGATGAAAATTTTTTTAAAATAAAATTATCATATATAATCAGACATAAACATTAAATAAATACACTAAACATTAAAGTAATATATGCAAACGTTTCGGGCTATAACGTAGAATTCCTCAGTGCAATAACATACGCTGACCGGAGAGTTTTCAAACATGTATACAGTTACTAAAATAAACCAGTTAAAACTTAAAAGTTTTGAAACAACTTCCATTAAAGCAAAACAGTGTATTCAGGTGGAACAGCACAAGATTCATTGATCGGCGAAGTCTGTCTACGAGTGAACCAACCCTCGAGGAACACTCTACTCTTAACATTATTGCAGCTGGATCTGATTACTGCGATATTTGCGAAATCCGGAATATGATCTGTATCAGGGCTACACTACATACCGGGCTTGCTCATTCATTATGATGACGTCACAAAAGGTGGCTGACAAGGAGGAAAGACATACAGCGATTGGCACAAAACGATGGGCGCGTTGCTTTGGACCAATCGCTGGTCGCGGTCAGCCACCATTTGTGACGTTTTGAGAGTGAATGAGCAAGCCCGGTATCTAGTGTTGCCTTGTCTGTATCTAAAGAATGCTGCACTAGTTTTGATTGAAGGCTACCAGATTTATAGGCACGTTTGTGCTCGGCAAGACGAATGGCGCAAGTACGACCCGTTTCACCAATATAAACAGAGTTACAGACCCCACAAGGGATACTGTAGACCGTGCCGGTTTTAAGTAGGGGAGGGATTCTAGGTTTAAAATTACAAAGCAGTTCTTTCAAAACATTCTGTGGCCTGAAAGCTGTGCTGATATTAATAGACCTGAGCAGCCTGGAAATTATTTCAGAAAGATCTTTGTAGTAAGGAATAGATACATATCCAATGGGGCTTTAACGAACTAAAGGTGTTGACAAACGATGCTCAGAAAGTAACCTTTTCAGCCACCGCAAAGGGTAACCATTATTTCTTAAGTCAGAAATTATTTTCTTTTTCTCCAATAGGAGGGCTGCATCAGTAGAACAATAACTGCTAGCACGATAGGCCAATGTTTTTACAACTGCGATTCGATGGGAAATTGGATTTATGGATTCAATATTTAAATTTTGAATTACTTGAATACTGCATTTTGAATACTGCATTTATTTCAATTTTGAATCATCAATATTTTTATTATCAATTTTTATTATCAATTTTGAATACTGCATTTATATCTGCATCAGTGAAAATTCTAGCATTTAAGCTACACATTTCAACAAAATTATTCATTTGTATAATTAAATTATAAATTCACTCTACATAATTTATTTTCGTGTAAGACAAAGGTTTTAGCGGGCTGTTTATTTAGGCATGGAATGTCTAAAGATTGAAAGTTATTAACGTTACGTAACTATTTAAATATTCTTGCATATTCCTTCAAAATTGAGTAAGGCTAATGATCTCAATTTAAATATTTTTTGAATCATTTAATCTCACTATAAATTTGCTTGACAAAATTGGTCAAGCAAAAATATTTTATTTTTTCTCTGACAAGATCATTACCGAAGATCTGCATACCTATATTATTAAAACTAATTGAGTTATAATTAAGTAAGATAACTTACTTTCCCCATTTTTATTGAGTTTAACAACTTTTCATGCATTTTAAAATATTATTTTACCAGTACAAATAGGGATTATAAACAAATTGATGATGGAGTGCTTTAGATAAAAAGCTGATTTACAAGGTCTGAAAATTGCATCCGAAATGCATCTAAACACAACATTACACAGAGAAAGATCATGTAAAGAAACAAATGTACTTTTATATCTGATAACATAATTCAAAATAGGAATTTATAAAGCATTCTCAAAGTGTTTTCATTGATATCCAATATATTATTCAGCTGTTCTATTTATGCTTCTGTAAATATCATAGAATACACCACTGATATTTTTCCAAGCTTCGATTAACTTTTGTTTACAGTCATCTGCATATATATTACCGTTCATGTTTTATTTTTATTGCAGTATCTCAATTGTTTATATTTTAAATTTCATAAAAAGTTCAATTTTTAATAAAGCATAACTCATTGAATTTAAAGGTGTAGATATGAAGCTTATTGCAAAAAAGGAAACACATTCTAATTGACACATTTTATCAAGTCGGGTTGTATAAATGGGATGTATAGTAGGGTTGACATTTATATAATTATATTTCTTATCTATTTCTGAGTGCTTGTACATTTTATATAGCTGACTTATTTTCAACAGTGACAACATTTTGCACCCTGTGTAGAATGTTTTACACGATGAGAAGCAAATTTTAAAAACGGAAGAACCTTTCGTTAAAAAACAGTTTTTTTCTAGGGTTTAATGTCGAAACTAAAGCATCCGCTATTTAAACGGGAATATTATTATTTTTTTTTAAACTAACACTGATTTTGATATGGTAGAACAAAGTACAAGACTAATGTAATAGAAAAACAGAATAGAAGAAGAATGTCCTATTTGGTTTCTTTTTTCTGTTATTTTCACGCTATCTTTTTTTTATTTTTAAAAGGTAATTAGAAAAAAATTCTGAGGGTACCATCACAATCCTGTAAAACATTATCTTGGGAAACTATTTTCATTAGTAGTTAAAACATATATTTTATGCTACGAAAGTGTTTGAAATATACATATTTATTTGAAAATAATATATATATATATATTATATATAGATAATAATATATATATTTACTTAATTTAAATACACAAACTTTATTGTTTTATTTCCTAGTCATGTGTCCTAAATAAAGTAATTTTTTAAACTGCAATTAGGTTTGTGTAAATATAAGCTTCTATTAAAATTTTCAAACAATGTTTAATATATCGTAGGTTTAATAACCAAAAAAATAAAAGAAAAATGCAATTAAATAATACTTAAGAAAATATTAAAGTTGAAATGTTGTTTCAACCGTCTGATCAAGTTAATTACTTGATCTCTCCGGTCAGGTAAAACTGACCTGCGCCGCCAAGTGACTGAGGGTGCACGTCAACCGTTGTACCCAAGGTCTGTGGACCTTTTAACGCAGGAGACCTGTGTGCGCTACGACCGGTGGGAGCGCCGTCACCTGCTGACCACACCCATTCTCCCAAGTATTTGACGACAAAGGTTGTTGAGATTAGCAGAGGTGTCTACACTCTTAGGTCACCACCACTTTACACTTGGCGAGACGCTGGAGTCCCACGACAGCTTCGGAGCCAGAAACCAAAAGAGGAAACCGGTCCCTAGGCCGTATGCCTTGTTTCCCCAACGACTCTTGCTTTTGCCGCAACTTCCGATCATCGAGCGCATTTGGAGGCTACGATTGGTCTCATCGGCTGTGGTGAGGAGAAAGGGCCTCTCGCCAGCCTGGGATGACGAGGAAATGCACCCCTGAACGAATAGACACGTCCTGGCTGAGGTTTTCACCGTGAGACCCCCGAGAGCTTTCCCTCCGACGTCTACCGCCGGCAGAACGACGGATGAGGTCGACTGAATAGAGGGCCATTCGGAAACCCATGGCATGAAAACAACACACAAAAATAAAAATACATCAAATGTTAGACAAAATTGAAAAGTTATGTAAGATACCACTATCGGAGTCTGAAAGACATGGAAAATCCCTTCAAAAACGCCAGAGAAACGGTCCCGATCGACGTAAGTAGACAACGCATCGACATAAGTAGACAAGATCGACTACGAATAGACGCGCTGGATTGGTTTTCAACCCGGGGTTCAAGTTTTGGTTTGATAGCCGCCGGGTTAGTCGGCGAGCCACCGGTTCGGTTCCTCGTAATCAGACAGACGAGGGAAACAAACCAACCTCCTCCCAAGAAGGTGATACGAGCCGCAGTGATCTGAGTGGTCCCCCGATGACTCGAATCACATTTGGTACAAACAGGGCATTCCCCTTTCTGCCCGAAAATTGAGATCGACTCACAACTACTCCAGCTACAGAGGGAAACGTGGTGGATGCGGGCCATGCCGGCATCTACGCTCTGCCGCCTGCCAGTACCGAGGGTTGCTAAACGCCGCCTGGCGCACTAGCTAAACGACACTACAGAGTCACCACGCACCTTAATCTTAAGAGGCCGATCTCGCCTCCGTCACCTCCCCGGATAAAGTCTGATAAACGGTCCTATCACTGTTCGCTAGTCTGTTACCCAGCGTCACCAACCTGACCCGGGAAACCCCGGCCGGGCAACTGGGATTAGCCTATGGGGAGACTTTCCACCGCCTAGAGAGGGGCTCTCATCATTGGCCGAGTCCTTTCGCCGCAGAGAACCTGCGCTCAATAAGGGGAGGTCTAAATCTGCCCATACGCCAGATCACACGGCACCTCCGGCTTTTTCAGACACCCCTCTACCACCAACGCACCTGAATTATTTTGTATTACCTGTATTATACCTACAGATTTTTATACACTCGAGATATTAAGCTAAAACGCCTAAAACTACTGAAATTACACTTCCAACATCCACTATTCATAGCCGGCCATGTATTCAGTTATTTGCAGACACCTGCATGTGATTTTATTTATATTCTACAAACATCTCTTAGTATAAATATAAATGAGTTTAAAAATGCATAGTGCCTTTTAATACACCTTTATGCAATTCACGCTCATGTTCGGTAATACTTACGAATACTTTTGTGTAGTCCTGTATATGATCCATAGCATATATATAGTACACACCACGTAGTATGCAAAAATTTAGTTAAATTTGAAAACGCATATCATAACTGAACTCGCTTCCAGCATTTATTCTTAATAGACAATGTTTCAGATACAGTACAGTATCCGAAATCTTTTTTATGTCCCTGTAAGTGAACGATAAATGTTATGCAAATCACATTCTATACCAAGCATCTTGTAGTAAACCTCTATAATGTATACAAATTTCATCATATTTGAAATTCTGCAGCCTAATTTAAAGTAATATGAAAACAGTTTTTCCTCGTATATTATATAACCTATTTTTTGCGTTACCTGTAAATTAATGATAATTGCTTTGCACTCTATATTTTACAGAAAGCATATTTCAATACAACTCAGAAATTCATATAAATTTCATGTGAATTTTAACATTGCTGTCTAAGCGTAATACCGACAGACTGAAATATGTACAAGCTGAAAATCGAACCCGGACCCTTGCTAAGGACGATACACAGCTTGGGCTCTCTCACCGGCATATGTGAGTATTCACATGTTTACGTATTATTCAATAATTTCACTAATTCAATAATGGCAAAATTCACTGCTGAAAATTAATTGTAAAATTAATTAAGATTTCATATAAATTTCATTCTGTTTGCAAAATTGTAAAATTATTAAAAGAGACTACAAAAGACTTTCCCCCTTAGACTATAATATAACGGAATTATTTCCTTTTATTCGTTTCCTAACATATTCTAAAGTATACTTCTTAAAGTGCAACTGAATAATGCACATAAATTTCATTATGTTTCAAATAGTGTAACACCAATAAAATGCGCCGCAAATGATTTTATCCCATAGATCGTAATATAACGGAATACTTTTGAGTTCTCTGTAAATGAACTATGAAGGTTACACATTTCATTTTCAGCACCGAACATGCCATATCAAACCTAAATAACATATATCAATTACATGACATATTTACGCGAGTTAGAGCTTGGACAGATGGACAGACAAACCGAATGCATAAACAATTTTCAACTATGTTGGAAAGTGTTTAAAAGATTCGGTTAGAACGAATTATCACTCTTTCATCATAACCTCAGATTACATAAGCATGCAAATATGTAAAATTAACAACTAAAAACAGTTTATTGTAATCACTTAAAATATTTATAATGATGTGGTTAAAAACTGAAGATTTCAAAACCTCTTTAAATAAACTTGCACAAAAAAGAGCATTTACTGTAAATCATTTACCGAAAGTAAAATGCTGATGAGTAAGTAGTTCCTAAAACATCGTTAAATTCACAATCGTTACAAAAATCTTCATTACTTACTATAAAACTAAGCCGCTTTGAATATTTTCGCAACTTAGGCTTCAAGACTTTAAGCCCCCATGAGCTGAAGCAATAAATTATTTTAATAGCAGTGAAAATTGTCTCAATATTTCTATTCTTCTAAACCAGAAGCAGGTGCATTTTACTGACCATTTGTTACAAAAATAAACACCCGGTGGTCAAATCAATGGCTTTTAACAATGGAAAATTATCTAATGAACAGTATGTGGATTTTTTTAATTATATTAAGCTACGCCCCAGAAATATTTTAGAAAATATTTCATCATGTATTATACTTTTTTTATACCTTTAAATGCAACTTACTTAGTATTTTAAAATCCTATCGAAATATATGCTTATAAAACACATGCATGTAAAATATTAATATACTAATTAAACAGAAAATTGGAACAATGTAAATATGTTATTTTTAAATTCTAAAACACAGATATGTAAGTCAATTGAAAAGCAAATTTGTTCCAAATAAGGATATTCATGAAAACTACTCTTTGCATAAAGAGCGCTGCAAACCCGATCGTGACTCAATTTATTTAAACAAGTAAAATTAAGAACTCTTAAGGCATAGATTATGAAACACATTACAACAGTAACAGAATATTATTTAAAAAAATTCCCTTTTCATACAATAAAATGACAAATCGAAATAAGTAATTTAAAAAACACATAACGCAATAAAAATCCATTTTCAGCAATTGTTGTCCATATCCTGTAATTTGTGCGAATTCTTTCGCGCATGCCTGTATATGATCTATATAATTTATACATACTACTTAATGCACTAAAATTAGATAAGTTTAAAAATGCATAACAGCGGAAAACACACTTCCAGCAATTATCGATCATAATGAGTCTGTAAGAGAATTATTTTGTGTGTCCCTGTAAATGAGCGATAAATACTAAGCACTACATAATCTATAGGAAACAAGTTGCAGCCTCAGTAATCAATTTTAATTGCATTAGTTTGAAGCATCATAACATGATTAAAATTCATCGCAAATAACCCCCCCCCCCGCATGTATCATAATATAATGAATTATTTTGTGTGTCCCTGTAAACGAACTATAAATACTACTTATTCTATAACCTTGAAAAATGATGTACCTCAGCATCCACCTCATTTACGCATATTATTCTCTATATGTTTAAAATAAAGTAACATAAATAAAATGCACTAGAAACAATTTTTCTCATAGACCATAATGTAACCGAAATCTTTTGTGTTTTCCTGTAAACTAACAATAACTGCTACACACTTCATTTTGAATAGAAAACATTCTATAGTGAACTTCATTAATATATAAAAATTACATGGCAATTCGAGTATATTTACGAGACAGACGTACAGACCGACAGATAAACCGGATTCATAAACACTTTTGAACTAAGTTGGAAAATGTTAAAAACAAAGGTTTTTTATTATCAAAAGTATGTTTGATTTCCTAATATTATGCAAAACTGAAAATATTTGCTGCTCAAAAGTCAATATATAATTCAAATATATCATATATAAAGTATAACATATCTTTAAACTATTGCAAATACAGAACCATAATTACATTATTATTATTTTTTCACCTATAAAATAGTCATTCAAAAGGCGGGTCAACTAGTATTAATATGTAATATCCTGTTTATGACATTAAGAAACGTCCAGAATTTGATTATCGTTAGAACGTATGATCATTGTATCGTTTGAAATTATAAACATAGTCACACGAACAGCAATTCGCCCTCATGCAGATACTGTATTTCATCTATTCAGATTTTATCCAATGTATACCAAAGAATTATATGAGCTACTTAAAAATAATTAATTATTTGCTACTTAAAAAATAATTAATTAAAAATTTATAACTGTGCCATCCAGATTATCTACTATATATATAAAACACAAACGGAAATTTCGTTCCTTTCCTTTATAACTCGAGTTCTGTGCAATGGATTTTGATGGAACTGACACTGTTCGAGAGATAATTTTAGGGAAAATTCAGGGAAAATTTTAGTATATAACACAACGTTTTACGTATATTAATTATAGAATTATGATAGAAAGTTCTGTTATTTTGGCCGAAAAGTTTACCATTGCTAATTTTTTGGCGATCATTACTGTTGCAGAAAGAAATGAAAAGGCTATACATTTCGAAAAATAAAAGAAAAATTGTTGCTAATTTTATTAAAAAAAAAAAAAAAAAAAAAAAAGAAAAAAAAAGAAAGAGAAAGAAAAAGAAAAAGAAAAAAAAGAATTTTGATGAGAGAATATTGTAAAACGAAAATGATTAATTTAAACATGATTGGGAATGTTCGTAATGCTTAAAAAAATATCCAAGGGGCAAGATTGCTATTGAAACAATATTTGGCGATGTATCTTTTGTTTTTGGTGATTTTGATTTTACTTTTGACGCCAAACAATTTGATTTTAAGCCAAAAGGTGTCTTTTTTTTGTTGCAGAAAGAATTGAAATGGCTATACATCTGGAAAAATAAAAGAAAAACCTGTTACTAATTTTATTTAAAAAAAAAATAAAGAAAAGAATAAAAAAGAAAAACAGTTTTGATGAGAGATTTTAAGCCAAAAGGTGTTTTTTTTTTAAATGTACGACTGCATTTTTGATGCCGCATTAATGATTCGCCAGTTTTGAACACTCGGAATTTAATAGATGCTACTCAGCAATAAGGGCGTTTTCAAACAGAAACTCAATACAAATAAAAATGTATTTGTGCTTTTCATCACCAGTAGTCAAGTACTGCATGATTACACTAATCATTGATACGATGACTAATACGTTGGTATATCCTATACGATTTAGTTTCTATTAAATGGCAATTTTTTAAGGTCCTTTTGGTGCTTAAAGGTTAGTTTTTCTTCGGATGTAAAGCTCTCCACATCTTTACTTATAAATGTTCTTTTACCAAGTATATGAGTTACTCTGGAATTGTTTTCTTTAAAAATTATAAAATAAAATTATGTTTAAGTGAATTTATTGACAACTGTATAAATTGATTATCAATCAGTAGCACACAGTTATGATAAATATGTAACATTAATTATAGAATTCTAGAACATCGTATTTTTAAATGCCGTTTAAGTTGCTCTTTATAGGTATAGTTTTTTTAGGGATAGGTATTGTAGAATGTTCAGGTAAAAAAAAAAAAAAAAAAAAAAAAAAACGGATAAGAAATTATTTAGCGTCATCTGCATTTGCAATTGAATGCTGTTCTCTGCAACAAGGGTGCACGCATAATATGTGGTATTTAAAGTTTTATCACTGGGACGTTGTTAGGTAAGTTTACATACCGAGAAGTGTAATACCCCCACTTCTGTGAGTACTGTGAGAAACTTTCAAGCTAAGACTGTTTTCCACCCCTGTGATTCTTGTAAAAACTAAGCAGCACTTTTGCCGTTAAGCGCCTTATGTCCTTAGTCTGCCTTCTCGATTCTGCAGGTAAAATTGAAGATACAACAAATAATATATTTTAGTCCTTGAAAAAAGAATTGTGTTTGAAAAATACAGGATGTTATATTCTAATCTGAATTTAGATTTTCGTCCATAACTGAAAGAATAATGACGATATTTTATTAACTTTTGTAAGAGCTTTCTTACTCTCAAATGGAACTACGAGACGTGCTAGAAACATCCACCTTCCGCGTCCAAACAACCCCCAGCTAGATGCTTCAAAAATCGAAATGTTTCTAACAGTGTATACGATTTCCCTGACCGAATTACAGTACAATTATACTAATTTCCTCGCTGTAAATTCTTTCATGTGATTTGAAGTTATTAAGTTTAAAATTTAGTTAAAGTATCTAGATTATTTTTACATTTATGAACGTAAATATGTGTTCCGCTTTGTGTGATACATCCTGTATTTTTAATTAAATGAGTGAATTGCCACCTTGTTTATAGAAAAATATTATTTGTCTGTACATATATTATTATCCATTATAGTCCTGACCATCACTTTAGATACGCCCTGTATATTATCTTTCCACAAATTTTTATAATTGCAAGCAATATTTTCGTGTTTTTTTTAATTGATCTAAACCGCATTATGCAACACGTGCTAAAATTGTGTAATTTTGTCTTTTAATTATAACATTGATTTATTTTGTTCTGATAATTATGTTCTAAGTAGTTATAATGACAAAAAATTTATAGATATTTGAGAATAAATTTCTTTAAAGTAGCAAGCTAAAATACTAAAAAGATAATAATTATAATGTTTGTAAAGAATCCTTATGGCTGAGACAATTCATTTTTATGACTTTTTTCTTTCATTTTTTATAATTTTGCTGTCTAGACTTCATCAGAAAAAAAAAAAAAATATTACATATAATGAGACAGGCTCATTATTTTAAAAAACAATCTTTACTGAGAATGAAGTTTGTAAAGTTCTTTAATAAGATTCAGTGAAATTTAACCGTAAAAATCATTTTCAACTGTTATTCCACGTTAAACGCCACTTAATTTTTTTCATTAAATCCATTCCATTGCTGAAATAATAATTGAGGTAAAACATAAATTTTTCTAATGGTTTTCTCTTAAATATTTTGATTTGTGCAATATATTTCATGAAATCTGTTGTACATTAAGCATAACACTCAAATAAATAATATAATTAATTTATGCTCTATAATTATTTTAATTAAAATATGTCACATGTAAACTTTTCTCCAAAATATAAATGACGAGAAAATTATATAAATTATTGTACATTTATCTCTTTTAAATTCCCCCAACAATAGGAAAATCACTAGAAAATTGCATGTTAGGAAATGTGATGCAATATTATATTGATTCCAGTTAGTATTATTTAAATTTAATGTGCAAGATATTTTAATTTCTAGACTATTTAAACATGCTGAATAATCACCAAGAGATGTATTTGCAAGACAGATATTTTCTGTTTCTAAGATAACATTTTCAAGCAAAGAAAATAATGACAATTTTCAACTTTAGAAAGTGTAGGGGAGAAATGGGGAATCAAAAGCCATAGGGCAATGCCGGCCATCAATGCTTTGAAACTACCACGTAGGTTTGAGGGACAACGATCATAATGCTCACTCTTGAGAGCCCAGAAAACTATGTATGTAAAGGTTTTAATATTGTAGGTTTATGTTGACATACATTTGTCCACCTAAACGATTTACCAGCATTTTGATCAATTTGGTGATTTTCACCTTTCAAGGAGATAAGTTAATTTTTCATTAAATTTTGATTTCCTTTCCATTTTACCTCATATATTAATTACTTAACTACAAATAAGGGGCAAGGAAAGTTAATTTTGTGATGTTGGGACAACTTGGGGATTTTTTTTGAAAAATCTTAAGAATGGGGGATTTTTAGCCACGCCTTTCGGCAAATCATAGCCATTGCCGTGACTAGCTGTGTATTCCTAACATTGTTTTTTCAGGTTTCCAAGGTGCATTTCATTACATAAGCACTGATTATTTTCAATTCTAACGAATGTGAAGCATTTTTAGCTAACAATAATTGTTTTGATATGTGTTTATTTTATTCTTAGTGAATTTCCTATGAAAAGGATGAAAACATTTAGATAAGTAGAAATTTGATTATTTTTGAAGCAAATTTTCTGGAAAATAATTGCGTTATTAGTTTATTTATCCTCAGCACTCCAAAATTATTGTTCATTTACAAACTTCTGTATTTACTGATTCCAATAAAAATACCAAGAACAACAGAGAGGGCCTCTTGAACAGAGGTGGACTTACACTTGGCCATGGACTAAGTGGGTGCAGACGGATGCAGTTTTCTTTCAGCTAGCTTCAAGTTCAACATTCGCTACGGATCTCTAAGACAACATGTGAAAATAGGTAAGCCAAATAAACCTAGGATGAAAAATTCACGCATATTCACTGAAAAACGAGATAGAGATTTGCTCCAGCACATTCTGCTTCTTTCAAAAATATTCTATGTGTCAGGGCTACATATTCCCAGAACCTTGCATACCAATATGCCGAAGTAAATAATACAAAGCATTCATTTAATAAAGACGCTAAAATGGCAGGATATGATTGTGATAAAAAATGATGATAAATTTGGCTGATGGAAAAAGGCTTCATGGTGCAAAATAAAAATAAACTAAAGGGGGACACGATTAAATGTTCAAAAGGGAACACAAGTTAAATTCCTAAACCTGATCGAAATAGTGATTCCGTACCAATAAATGTTGGCCACAATAACAAACCACCTTAGCATCCCGAGCAACAACCTGAAATAGCTGAAAACTAAAAGTACATATTATAAAACACTTCATGCTAATTAAACAAAAAATAATAATACTTTAGAGATTATTCTCGATTAATTTATTTATATATAAAACATATTTTAAGGTTACACAATTAATAAAATATTTATATTTTAAAAGATGCATTCAAATTAATATATTTCACGGTTGTTCACACATCATACATGTGGGCTAAATAACTGCGTTTAAATTATGAACATTTAAATCTTATATCATCCATGGACAATTAATTTTAATTAAAAAACATAGATACTTAATATTGGTACTGAAGAAAAGCTTGTTCTAGCAGAAAGCACATTTTTACACTGAACATCATCTTACACTGACGAACAGAAGATTTCTTTTGAAGATTCACGATTATTACACTTTCACTATTTTTTAGATGTCGATCACATACTTAAAATTTGTAGACAGATTTTTCACACACAAACAAAATACACCTCTATTTCTTCACCTTATCACATATTAAAGTAAAACACAGAACTAACTAGGGTGGCTCCTCACACGAGAAAAAATCTCGAATGAATGGGATACCACCCTTCTTTCGCTTGAGACTTTATACCATCCAACACACCGCTCGTTGAAAAAAACACTAGTCATTCAGATGCGTTGCCATTCCGAGTGAAGGAAGCTTGGTCGAAAAATATCCGGTATTACCACTACCTCGCGCGCCGATGGAAGAAGATACAGCGAGAGAAATTCTTCGTATGCAGGCGTTCGCCAGCTGCTGCGAGTTTAGTAGCGATGTTGCGAGATGTTTGTTGGTGCGTTCGCTGATTTATAAAGGCAGATGCGCTGACACGGAAAGACAGTTCTTTTTGCATATTGCGCTGAACTTTAAAGGCTTTTTTGATGACTTGACTGAGTTGTGAAAGGGGTTTTTTAACATCTCCCCCCACCAACAGCAAAAAAAGAGGCGAACACTGTTCTGAAGAATTGTTGATAATTGTTGAAAATTGATGTGAAATGTCCTGGAGTATGCGAAAAAGTCAAAGTTTCACAAATGCATACAGATGAAGAAATGTTCGTGAAAAAATTTTGCAAAAAGTCACTGAAAGTTTCACAAATGCACACAGATGAAGAAATGATGAAAAAATGTTCGTGAGAATTTTGCGAAAAAGTCACTGAAATTTTCACAGCTGCATACAGACTTAAAGAAATGTTCGTGAAAAAAATAAAAAATTTTATACACAATGCTACTGTAATCATTAGAATTGTATACACCACACATTATATGATACAAAAATTCAATAATTATATTTAACCAGCATGAATATGAAAATATTTACAAAAATACACACACACCAATAAATATAAACTACAGAAATACCTAGATTGCTTTAACTTTCTGCAATATATTTTGAGTTGTCACATTCAACATTTTCAAACTACTTTTTATTGTACCATATATTATTCAATTTTCTGAATTAAGTTCAATGAATATTGAAATTTACTTTGTAACTTAAAAAAGATTTCACAGATATTCTAAACAATTATGAAAATACATATGAGGAAATC